>OX589604.1:6505566-8905566 GCA_951329385.1 Polia nebulosa
ATGTAAGTTTGTATGTCTAGTTCTTTGTCACGCCCTGTAGCCTAAACAGCTGAATGAATTAAGAAAAAAAACCAGCCAAGTGTGTCGGACTTCGCACATTTAGGGTTCCGTAGCATATGAGGGAAATCAATATTTTGGTGTTTGTTGTTAAAATATACGTAATAATAAACATTATCACCAAATTTCAAGTTCCCATGTCCATGGGAAGTTAAAAAATTCTTCGGAACAAAATTGTGTGACAGATTGACGGTCAGACAAACACATGAGTGACAGCAATATGGCTGCGTTTGGACCCTTCGGGTACGGAACCCTAAGAATGAGGAATTATTAGATTAATATTGACAACCGCAGTGACATAGGCTGTATTGATTCTGAAATAAAAAACAAAATGACGACTGCCATCAGGTAGGTATGAGTAGCCGATTTTTTTTATTCATTATTTATTTATGCACACACAAAAAAACTTACAGAGAAAAACTAACAAATACAGATAGAAGAGCACAAAGGACATGGACATGGACATGGTCATGTGGGATAAAAATATAACTAACAGCTAAAATATAAGAAATAAAAAAAAAGTGATAAAAAAACTAAATGTTTCACACAGTCACTTTTCAAGTAGAGCAGATGGTGGTATCAAGTATGTGATTGAACTAAAATAAATTCCACCAACTGCATCAGACTGCTTGGAAAGGGACCTTTCTGGAACTTTAAGGGTTCCGTACCCGAAGGATAACTAACGGGACCCTATTACTAAGCCTCCGCTATCCGTCCGTCTGTCTGTCAGCAGGCTGTATCTGCAAAAAACCCTGCCTTTCAAAAAAGCCTATGAAAGCCTATGTATTTCTGTTGCCGCTATAACAACAAATAATATAAATGGTACGGAACCCTTCATGTGCGAGTCAAACTCGTACTTAACCAGTTTTTTTGTAGTTTTTTTGTCAGTTGGGTTTTATGAAAATGTTAATTTTTTTTTTGATAGTCCTTTATGAAAAACGAATTTCACTTTGTAGTTAGGTTATGGCGATAATTTCATGTGATCACGTCTTTAAAACAGTGCTTATTTTATTAGTTAATTAAAGAAATGTTAGGCTGTGCCATCTTCCTTCCTGCCCTTATCCCATGTTACTTGGGGTCTGCGCAACACGTTTTTTTCTTCCATTCACTCCTGTCAGCCGGCACGCTATCACTAACTCCCTTTTCTTTCATATCACTCCTCACACAATCCATCCATGTTTTCTTTGGCCTCCCTCTTCCTCTCCATCCATCCACATTTATATGTATAACTCTTTTAGTTACATGTGTTTCATCCCTCCTCTTCACATGACCATACCAAGATAAGCGGTTCCCTTTCAACTTTTCTGTGACTGGCTATGCCATCTATGACTGTTTAAAACGCTTTACTTATTTTAGGTAGTGTCTAGACTGTCAGAGCTCATAATAATCGTGTGTAGGCGAAAACTAATTTAAATCCACCTATATGGGCAGACAAAACAGTAAGCACAACTTTTAGGAACATTAGAAATATTTTTAGCTCTCGCCAAAAACAAACAAAACACTAAAGGTTAATTTAAAACTCCAAAAACAAATTTTAATGATGTTACATTAAATTTTAATAATACCCATTTCATTCGTTTTGGTTTCATTTTAAACGAGTGTTTAATAAATTAGCGTTAGGTGCCTACCACCCCACTCTCCTCTCTCCCCGAGGGTGGAGTGGGATTAAAACGCCCCCAGTTTAATATGTAATTATGTGTAAACGTAATTAGAATGTAGCTTTTTGAAGTTTATTTTCGTTTAGGCCTGGATTTTAATTACCTAATAGTACCAAACGAATGTAATTATGATACCTATTTAAATATAAGATAACGCCTCGAAGCAGAAGGGTTAGCAGAGGCGTACCTCTATACACCCACAATTCATCAATTATGTAATTATTAGTATTCTGGTTTCTGGACTTAACAAAAGTATACTGGCCCCTTAGACTTTGAAAGGTTATAGACGCAACGTCATTGGACATTAAATGAAGCAGGATCGTTAAAATGTGTGAGTGACCTCGACGAACATAACGATGACGTTTCGGCTTCTCATTTTGTCTGTGTGAGCTTATTTCTCGTGTACAGATACAAGCCGGCTTCTCAGTCTGGTACTTCAGATTGCTGGCTTTTGACACTCCGTCAATAAACTTTCATAGTCTAAGACTTGGCCATAATAAATTTTGCCTTTTATTGAACTAAACATGATTCCTGGGACAAAAATAACAATTACATTTATTCCGTAAGTTAGATAGTAAAAAAATATTGGACTTGTATTTTTTGCTTTACCAAACCAATAACAAATGCCAAAGATAAAACTAGGATAAAAGGCATTAAAGTTTAGGAGTGGAGGCTTGTTACGTCACTTGTGACGTCACTTGACGGGCGGGCGTTTTTTGGCGGACTGTCTTTATGTAGAACTTTGACGTTCAAAAAGTGCTGATTCTCAGCATAGTTTGAATAAATGACTTTTGATTTTGATTTTTGATCTTGTGTGTAAAAAATGTAAAATTTTTTCGGTGTGATGTTACGCAAAATTTCAGCGCACTGTATCGTCCTCATTTTTAGGGTTCCATACCCGAAGGATCCAAACGGAGCCCTATTGCTGTCACTCACGTGTTCGACTGTCCGTCGTCTGTCACACAGATCTGTCAGACAAACGGTTGGAGCCAGTCTTCAAATTTTCATGAATGATAATTCTACACAATTTACATAAAACATGTTTTAGTAAAGCATGCGCAAACCAACACCCAGAAGATGATATTCTCTCTAGCTTTGAAGGCTGACAGGTAACAGATAATTATAATGAACAAAGATGCTAGCAGAAAGACGATGCAGATGCCCAAAAGTCTGACCAGTCTTACCAAGGGGTATCGTATTACCCAGTAACTTAGACTATGAAAGGTTATAGACAATATCAAAATCCAGCAATCTTAAGTACCAGAATGAGAAGCCGGCTTGTACACGCGAAATAAGCTCACATAGACAAAACGAGAAGCCAAAACGTCAATGTTACGTTCGTCAAGGTCACTCACACATTTTAACGATCCTGCTTCATTTAATGTCCAATGACGTTCCGTGTATAACCTTTCATAGTCTAAGCCCAGCAACTGGGTTGTGGAAGTCAGATAGGCAGTCGCTCCATGTAAAGTACTGGTATTCAGCTGCATCCGATTAGACTGGAAGCCAACCCCAAGATAGTTGGGAAAAGGCTAGGCAGATTGAAATATGCTAGCAGAGAACTTCACATTTTTTTTTCTAAGAATGATAATTCTGCACAATTTCCCATCAAATTCCAATTCCAATTTTCCATTGTGTTTTTCTGTATGTGTTTTATGTGTACAATAAAGAATAATATTAATAATAAGGCGAAGGCTGAGAAAGATAAAAAAACAAAGTATCTTGATCTGGCTCGCGAGGTGGTCGACATGTGGGAGGTGGATACAGCAGTCATTGTGCCGATAGTCGTGACGGCCAATGGCTTAATAGCCAAGAGCCTTGACCAACATCTCAGGAGGTTCTCGTTGGGCAGTTGGATCAAGGGCTTGATCCAGAAAGCAGTACTCCTGGACACGGCTCGTATTGTTAGGAGATTCCTTTCTCAGGAGCCCTGACCACCGGTAGCTTGGACCCTATTCCCGATACCGGTGGGCTACTACTTTTTATATTTTTAAATGGTTTTGTATGTATTTATGTTTTTATATGTAAGTACCTAATATTTGAAAATGTAAAGTGTATGTAGGTACATAAAATTAAGTAAATGGAATAATAATAATAATTTACATAAAACATGTTTTAGTAAAGCATGCGCTAACCCTGAACACGGCATGCGGCCGCGTGATGCGCTCTGCCGGTACCGTTGCGAGTCGCGTCGTGTATCAATAACGCATCAGTGCAACCATTAGCTGGATTCTTGCTCCCGCTCCACTCTCCGCCAGATACACTATTCTGATTTATAACAAACAACAAGGAGTTACGAGTTATTTTTGAGGGAATTAATTATTTTGCTTGTTATTTTCACTGGCACGACGACGGTATCTCATATGTTGCTGGCCCAAACTTCGCCTAAGTTAATTTAGATATTCTTTATCTATTGTTATCTACAAAGTATTATACCTTATAATGTCACAGTTACAACCTCGTTGCAGATTTAAATTTAAAAAAATCCTAAACTTAGTTTTTTTTTTAAACTAATATTGGGTTCCCACCTATGAAATTGGCGTTTTTTTCTCACAAATAGGGAACCTCGTCACTTCTATAAATTACAATATTCATCAATTGCTTGATATTATATCGAATAATGACCGTCATAGACAACTGCCAATAGTAAAAAAAACCTAATTACTTATAGTTTTATACAAAAAAAAATACCTTAAAAATGACTCCTCTTTTTATTAGCAGAAATGAAACCACTATTTGTTTTAACTTAGCCAAAACTTATTTTTGTTGCTTAATCTAAGTGGCATACGTTATCTTAGTTTTTAAACATTATTGCATAAAAGTTTTAAAACATTAGTGTTCATAGTTGTTAAATAAATTAAAAAAATGTTAGTATAAAAAATGCAACTGCTTTAAAATTCTCCATACAAAACTCTGTTTTCATAGGTGGGGGACCTAATAATTTATCCTTGAAGAACTTAGAAAGACTGATAAAAAAAACCTTACATATAACTAAGATCGAAATTGAGACGATAACAATCAGAAATTATTGCCAAAACAAAAGTCATAACAAACAAACAACTTAATAATCTGATAACATAAAACTTTAAGAGAACATCTCACATACAAACACACAGACACGTGGAACTCATAATCATTCCATTTAGCGTTCGCAGTCGAGTAATAAAATGAATGTAACGGTTATTTCGCTGATTTCAGATTCGAAATTTGAATTTCAAATGTTATGTTAATTTTCAGTCGTTACGTTAAATGATTATGTGATTTTTTTTTCTTTTCCACGGTTCGTTTGGAACGTCTGACAAATTTACTGGAATTATGTCTAGTAGGAATAATTTACTGCTGTGGTTTTTAAAGATAGCGTTTGGCTTTGATTTTAGCCGGTTTTCCTTTTTATTATACACAAATAAGAATTTACAAGTAGCGGCACGAAACTTTAGCGCTGACCGTTATTGCGCAGAAGTACAAATTAAGGTACCTGAGGGGGCTAGCGGGATGAAGGGCGAGCGTGCGTAGCGCCGATTGGCTCTCCAGTCGCATTCTGTTCCCCGCGCGCCAAATGCGCAGCAATTATCGTTCAGCGCTAGACTTACGTGCCGCTACTTGTACTTCGTGATTTTACCATTAGTCAAATTAGGCTAAAAGATTGGCCTTTGTGTCATAAATTCTCAAACCCCAAAATGGTTTCATCAATTATCAGTTTCAGATTTTCACTATCATTTCAGCCAAAAGATGTCCACTGCTGGACTTAGACCTCCCCCAAGTGTCACCACAACGACCGGTCCTGAGCCTTTAGATAAAAACTTTTCTGTTAACATTAACGCTAACGCTTCGTGCAAAATGTATGGCAACGACATTACTGGGCGTGAGTCACGTGACAATTCTCTCCGCATGTAATGTCCTTGCCATACATTTTGCACGAAGCGTTAGCGTTAGCGCTATTATAAAAGTTATTTGGCTAAGGGGCCTGTGCGTCTCGCATCCATCGGCTACCAACGACCCTCACCAGGTCATCAGGCCACCTTGTGGAAGGCCTTCCAATGCTGCGTCTTCCTGTACGCGGTCGCCACTCCAGAACTTTTCAGCCCCCTCGACCATCTGTTCTGCGAGCAATATGCCTTGCCCACTGCCACTCACGGTTTTAACTCTTCAATAGCAGTTTCTACTTTCCAGCTCAGGATTATACAGCGTGGAGAAGACAATACGACAATAAAAGAAAACACGGACAATACTAGTTTATAAGAATAAGTTTAAGCTATCAAAAATATCCTAACATCGAAAATAAAAAAATAAAAATTTCAAACAAACTAAATGGCATAAAACTAGAAACGAAATAGAACACCATTTATAAATATGAGTTCACTAACCTGTCGTAAGAGCGGCAACAACGCGCGGTCCTGTAGCGACTTGATTTTTTGGCTTTTAATTATGGATTAATGCTCAGTAAAATTACACTAAATCACAGATTATTTAGCACAGAATCACAGCTATGAATGCCAGCCCAAACATTGGCAACAAATCTGTACTGGTGCGAAGTCTCCCGTCCTAGACGCGGATTCACGCGGCTCCAGTAACGTAGATTCTGTCTGTTCCATAAACCGTTCCTTGTAAATGTACTTTCATCAGTCCACATCACATTGTACAAGAAATCCGGATTCTCGAAATGTTTATTTTCAATCCAGCGACAGAAGTTTTCCCTAACTGGTTTGTCTCTAGGTAACAATGCATGCAATTTCTTGTATTTATACGGCTTCCGTTTGTCGCGTTTTAAAATTTAAGAATAGTTGTATGGTCAACACCTGACCTGCCCTTCGCGAACTACACGTTGGGTTGCGTTAAAAAAAAACACGAAAACAATAAAAACTAAGCGTCTAATTTCGCACAATTCACTCACTGTTTAACTAAATACCTATTAAAACGTTACGTGTCCTGTCACCAAAATAAAGCGTCCAATTTCGCACTAATACCGTCGTAAATGAATTTACAAAAAACACGAGCGGCGGGGAAGTACCTAGACTGCGGCACTGTACCTGAGGACGCGTGACTCGTCACAGGACCGCGGCGACACACTAACATAAATTTGTTGTAGCAAATTTCTTCAAGAAAGCGAACTAACAAACGAAACTAGATTTATCTCTTTCGCACACACTAAATTTTCTATTAATATTATGAGTGCATTGCAATTTCCGCATTCGTTACTTTCTTATCCAACTCTGATGACACGCTTTATGACTCTTATTACTCAGAGTTAAGGTATAATTTTCACTAAATCAGATGAAAATACTAATTTGGCGAAAGTGTTTAAGCAGCGAGTTGGCAACGTGACTTTAATGTTTTGATGTTTATACCAATGTGGGTCGTTAACCTGACAGTGTTTCCCTATTATCAGATACATCATGTAGCAAATGTTAAAAATGAAAAATAATTTCCTGTGACTAAACTACTGGATATATTCAAATGATTTTTTGTATGTAGACTGAGAACGTCTTGAGGTATGCGAGGTTTAATTTAATGTCGTATTGTCATCACCACTCTGTATATAGCAAATATATCAGCATAAATATTATTCTGATCTTTCTCTATAGGAAACCCAAAAGTCACGTCATCATCCACCATTTTAAATTTCCCGAACGATAAATATATATTATCTAGAACTGACATTTTTTGAGGAGAGAATCACTTCTCTCCTCGAAAAATGTCAGTTCTAGATAATATATATTTAAGTGCTATTTATGTTCAGAATAGTTCCCCCCATTATAAAATGTCTGTATGCGCTAATATAGCCGGCGAGTGGATCACCGTGTGAGGCGAGCAGATAATGTTTCCACATTTGATGCTAAAACTGCGCTTAAATTCTCTCAGGAGAGTTTCATTTTAACCTTTAAACTATTGTAGTACTTCTGCAGTATTGTACATTGGCATTTACGGGAGATTGGTCGGAGAAGGCAAAACACCTTCAAGAGTAAAAGGTTAAGGGGAGAATTTGCCCAGCATTGGGACAATACAGCTTGAATGGAAAGAAAACGCACATTGGTAGTATTTGAGATATTGCCTGATCAGTGACACACACAGACAAAGTCACTTACTCACTTACTCAGACACAGGCAAAACACTCACTCAAGACACACAGTAGGTACCACTTTTGATTTTGTTTCATTGTCTCTAAATAAATATTTTTTAGCCCAAGTAACATGAACCCTAATATCGTCATTAGGAAGAACGAAGAACCTATCAGCAAATGATATAGCAATCGTCAAATAAATTGCCAACCGAATACTGTGAAATGATATCGCAGCTCAACCGGCAGACTTAGATATCAATCTCACGGTTGGAAGCATAAAAATCCGCTCTCAGACGAATATCTGAGATAGAAACTATATACTTGGAACTTTTCACTTCGATTTTATATTTCAACGTTCGGTGTCTTAAGTTTTATCTGAGTGTGATTATTGGAAAAGACTAAAAACTAAATAGGTCTGTCTCTATATTTATGCAATGAAATAATTATGTAAAAACTTTTTTACAAAAAATACAACTTCCAAAAAAAAACACAAAAAATGCAAAATAACTTTAATTTCGGAAGTCAGTGTTTCTAGTTTTGTTTCTTCGTTATTTGACATCGACTTCAAAAATAAAAGTTATTTTGTATTTTTTTGTTTTTCTTTTGGAAGTCGGTTGTATTTTTTTTTCTCTTTTTAGTTTTTGTACCCCATATCTAAAACTAAATAGTAAAGTTATGCCCGAATTGATATCCCCAAAAACACATAATTTAAACATAATTGGTGAAATTAGGGTGGATCAGGGTGAACTGTACAAATTTCTATACCCCTTCAGAGCGTTTCAGCGTGATGTTATGTTATAAAGTGGTGTAAAAAATAAACAGACATGCGATTGCAGCAATTTTGGAAGGTTTGCTATCATTTATTGCAGAGTTCTATTGTCTATCTCCGAAGTTCTTCAGATGTGCACCAAATACATACGGGACCACTTTAAAAGTATAATCTTTGAAAAAAAAAATATTCAACCGGTCCAGGCGTCTTCGAGTAATCGGGGAGCATACATAAAAAATAAAAGGTTCTGAAGAATTGAGAACCTCCTTCTTTATGATATCGGTTAAAAATAAGAGTCGAAGGCTCAGGCAAAAGTACTAATGTTACAGCTAACACTAGTTTAAGAATCAGAGCCCTCACATTCATGCAAAACTTTTCACACTAACACCTTAGAGGCAAAAGTTTATATGTATGAATGTGTGTGTACGTTTGTTACTCCTTCATGCTCAAACTGCTTAACAGATTTGGTTCCAGCATCGCGAACATAATGAATTGGCACACAGGCTATAATTTAGAAATGCGGGAAGCACTAACTTCACGCGGGCGGAGCCACGGATAGCAGCTAGTATGTGAATAAATCTTGAATGTACTTTAATTATTATTTTTTTTTATAATGGTGGCAGCACTAATTCCTTCGGACGAAGCCACTGGCAGAAACTAGTCCCATATTAGAAGAAAGAAAGAAAGAAAAATATTTATACATGTTTTGAGGTTTTGAAAATCACCATCGCTGAATGTTACTTGTTTAGAGCCTCTTCGAATTCTGCTCACCCTCGTTACACAAACCGTGAAGTATAACCCATTAATCGCCGTCCATATTTATTACCAGTCTATTTTACGGTTTTACTATTTCTTTATTATTGTTCTGTTACTAAGAAATAGAGCATTTTACGGTCAGTTAGGCCGACATGGCCGCCCGTAAACCATTGTTTGGACATAACCACAATATGCGGCTGACACTTACGCTAAATGAAGAGACCACTTTTGGTAGCTATAAAGTAACGGTCGTAAAATATATGGCTTAGGTTTGAGCTTATAGGAACTAAATGAGTAGGTAAAAAAAAATATATATATATATACCTCACCTAATGGTAAGCGATGATGAGGTCGAAGATGGAGCACTCTTGCCTAGAAGTAACCTATTCACTCTTGACTTAAAGACTCTCAGATCTAATAGAGAATATCCAATCTAATAGAGTAGGACATATTGAATAATATTTTTTAACGTCTAATTAGTAATTACAATAGTCTCAGAGCTGGTCGCCACCTCTATGAAGATTCTATTCACAAAACCGTTTGAGCACAGTTTATTTAATAGCTTTAAATAACGAAAACAAAGTCAGCCATGATTTTGGAGGCAAAAACCCTCTTTGGTATTTTAAAATGACCTAAAGGTAAGCAAAACAATATTGGCCATCGGCCCAAACTAGCAGATATGCGAACAATCAAAGTACTCGTACATAACTAACGCCACTCAATTCCACACATTTTGTTAATCAGAATATAAGTAATGTCTGGCGGCACTCGGATCTTGGACTATAAGAAAGTATCCGTCAGTGACAACGTTCAACCCGCAAATGATTTTTGTGGCGCATTCAGAAGCAAAACATATTTTTGCTGTCACTCTAATTAAATGTACATGTCGCAGCCATTTGGTTGAATGCAATTAAATGGCTAGGCCGATAGTTGTTTGAACGAGAATCACTCAACGTTTAACAAATTGGCGTTTTGAAAGTCAGCCTTTTTAAGTTTATTGTTACTGTGTCTCTGTGTGTACATAAATGATTAAATAAATAAATAAATGACTGACCAAGACTCAGCCAAATGATTCAAAACTTCAAATTAAATGTTTAAAATGATTATTTATTAGGGATTCAATTTAGTTAAAAGGCATCGCGGGGCTAAATGGTTTTAAAAAAATAACAGTCGGGGTGACTCATATAATTATGACGCCGAGCTCGCTTCGCTCGCTCTTGCATTATAACATTGCCTTTTGTACACCCATAATCATGATCAGTGGTATCACTATCCAATTTATCAATATCCAATTTAACTAAATGACTAGGCAGCATCCAGCCATCTGGTTAAACGTTGCGTTCAATGACTTGGCTGGTTGTCCTTCAGCCATTTAATTAAATGCCGCCGTTTAATGAACGACCTAGGCGTCCAATTAACTGAGTAATTCAACAAGATGGCTGCGACACATACATACATCTTAGTAAATAGGGCTCTAAACACTACATAGGATTCAAATGCCGCTAAAAATATGATATACAACTAGTGGTCCTAAATAAATACTCCAAGAGCTCAGCAACTTAAAGTAAGCTCTCAGCAAAAAAATAATCCGCTCAACACGCAAGACTTTAACTACACCATTACCGTAGATAAATATAAAACATTCAATAAAAGCTCGACCACTACATTTAAACGCCAATCAAATCCTTGATACAGAAAATGCAAATACGGCTCCAAGTCTCCCGCGAGACGTTAAGATATAAATCATTTGAACACGCAACTGCGTCTGCGCAGCTTAATAAGCCTCTTAATAAGACTTCTTAACGGGTGCGGAAGGCGTGGGAATAAAGGATCTACTTTTGCTAAGGCTTAGATGTGTACAGCAGTGGAATGTAAAGGCTAAGCATGATGAGATTGATTGCATGTTTTATGTTTCGTCTTGATTTTGCGCAAAAAATATACCAATACCTAAATAAATATGCAATCAATTTATTTATGTTTTACTTTGCCAGCCTTTTTGCTTGCGGCAACGCCCGCGTGGAATTAGTACTTCCCCCATCATACATTATAGCCTATGTGCTATTCCAGTATAATCTATCTCTGTGCCAAATTTTATCCAGATCCGTTGAGTCCAGATCTGTTCTGGCTTGATGGAATAACAAACGGATGGATATCCAGCCATCCAAACTTTCGCATTTATAATATTATTTTATTTTAGCTTTATTGAGCAGTTAACAAAGCTATAGTAACAAAAGTTACAGTCGGAATCCCTCATTCCGACTGTAACTCTGTGTGTTTTCTATTATGAAATTGTATGTGAATTTTAATAATTCGAGATCATTAGCATGAGATCTACGAATACCTAGAATTACAGTTTGTAAATGACAATAAGCAATGGTAATGCGAGAACAGCAACTTATTTGAAAACTGCTGAACCTTATCGTTCCGTGAGTGTATAGCTCTGTTTATGCAAAAGAGATATAAGTTTTGCGCCTTTATTCGTTCCAAGAAATCTTTTCTTAGAATTTCTCAGAAGCAGGTCTGAATAAATATTATTTTAATCAATTCCTAGCTAAGATGAACTTTAGACTAATAAATAAAGAAGATAATATGTAATTATATTAGATTAGGTTAACGGTAGGCTACGTTTGCCACAATATATTGAAGTCTTGATAAATTACCTAGCTGGACGTTTTTAAGAATTTGATAAATAAAAACGGAAGAAGAAATGAAAAGGTATTATTTTATTTAAAAGCAATAAATCAATTGCTCTACTTTGTGTATATTTTTCATCACCACTGCTCTCAAAACATCGTGAGGAAACCGGCATGTCCTAGAACTAAAAATTAATTGAAAGACAGTGACATCTACCAACCC
This sequence comes from Polia nebulosa, assembly GCA_951329385.1. Classification (NCBI taxonomy): domain Eukaryota; kingdom Metazoa; phylum Arthropoda; class Insecta; order Lepidoptera; family Noctuidae; genus Polia; species Polia nebulosa. The sequence continues at coordinate 6,517,721 of OX589604.1, forward strand.
GCATTGGGCCCGAGTGGTGGATTACGGCCCACATCCTCTCACAGAGAGGAGGCCTGTGCTCCAGCAGTGGGGACATTAAAAGGCTGATGATGATGATGAACCAATCAATCTGCCTTGCCTTTTCCCAAAGATGTTGGGGTTGGCTTCCGATGCAGCTGAAAACCAGTATTTGACAGTTGTCAGATTTCTAGGCTTCTATCTATCCGAGTGTTTTCCGTGGCACGGAGAAATCTCGGTATGTTAAATGGCCACCCATCCACACATCGATCTCGGTAAGCGTTGCTAGATCCGTGCGGCTATAATTCATCATCATCATCATTTCAGCTGAAAGACTGCTGGACATAGCCCCCCCCCCCAAGTCGCCACAACGATCGTTCCTGTGCCTCTCGCATCCATCGGCTATCCGCGACCGTCACCAGGTCACCGGTCCATTGACGGTCGGCTGTTGTTATTTTTTTTGTTTGCTAGCCCACATGGTGTCCTACTGCTGGAAAAAGGCCTCCTCTTTCTCCCTCCAATCCACTCTGTCCGGGCAATTTCTGCCCAAGTTTTCCCCGCAAACATGATCAGGTCGCCACACCATCTTCGCCGCAGTCAACCTCAACGGCGACGTCCTCCCTCTGGCGTCAAATGAGTGACGATCCTTGCCCACCTGTCTGCGAGCATTCTTGTGACGTGGCCAGCCCACTCCCACTTCAGCCTGGATGTTTTTCCCTAACATTTACTACAAATTGAGTTATGTAGCGCAAGGTGGTGTTTCTATGCCCAGGACTAGTGGATAAATTCGTAACAGAGATACTGCTCCCCTGGGCACGCAGGCAAGGAAGGAACAGGGGTGGGTTTTAGTCAGTAAGAGTCTGACACGATTTCGTTTTTATTCCGTAAACTGAAGAAAGTTTTTCTCCACTTGAAAGCCCCTCATCTCTTCTCAAGTAACGTCGTCAAACTTTATCTACGCGTATTAAAGTTCTTATCGAAAGGAAGTTCTTAGACTTAGCTAAAGGTACTCGTATCATCAATCATCCAAAGTTATTTTAACGCGACACGTGTAGCCAAAACGCTTTAATCTATACTAATATTATAAAGAGGTAAAGTTTGTGAGTTTGCAATGGGTAATCTCTGGATCTACTAAACCGATTTTGAAAATTCTTTTACCGATTGAAAGCCACGTTATTTTAGAGTGTTATAGGCTACGAATTTTTGAAATCCCCGCGGATGAAGTCGCGGTTGAAGTTCTAGTCTGTAATGTAAACGTACCCACGTGTAGAAATATAAACTAGCATCTGTCAGCGGCAAAACCTGCGAGGCATTAGTACTTCCTCCATTACATATAGCTTATGTGCTACTCCAGACTATAATCTATCTCTGTGCCAAATTTCGTCCAGATCCGTTCAGCCGTTCTGGCGTCATAGAGTAACAAACATACATCCAAACTTTCGCATTTATAATTTTATTAGGATTAATAAATAAATCATTTAGATATCAGGTGCTAGGATTTCCATATAATTAAAAGTATTTGTAGTTAATCAATCGTGGATCTTTGACAGTCGTTAGGGGTCGTTAGAAGCCCGAAAGTCTGAAATCCAGTCTTACCAAGGGGTATCGTACTATTACCCAGTAACTGGATTGTTGAGGTCAGTTAGGCAGTCATCATCATCATCATTTCTGCCGAAAGACGTTCACTGCTGGAAATAGGCTTCCCGCAAGTATCGCCACAATGATCGGTCCTGAGCGTCTCGCATCCATCGACTACCCGCGATCCTCACCAGGTCATCGGTCCAACTTGTGGGAGGCCTTCCAACGCTGCGTCTTCCAGTACGCGTTAGGCAGTCGCTCCATGTAAAATACTGGTATTCAGCTGCATCCGGTTAGACTGAAATCCAACCCCAAGATAGTTGGGAAAAGGCTAGGCAGATTGATTGGTGGTCCATCACTTGGTTTAGGACATACAATGATTTTGATCCCAGGAGTACGTTCCCCTCGGATAAGTTTTGACTTTCAAGCGGATCATTATCGTTTCCATTAAAAACTGAGGCCGACTTTTTTGCCAGATCCTTAATTATATATTTATTTAAAATTCATTTGAATGGAATATCCAATGATACTCGAATACGATTTTTGGCTAAAAATAATATTAGAAAAAGTCGTCGTAAGTCGTTTAAGTATAACGACTTGTTTAATTCTTTCGAGTTATAACAAATTCAGTTGTATGTTATTATGATGAGAATAATGTTGTTTATATTTGTGAGTAGTACACCCTCTGAAAGGTTAAACTGGTGAATTATAAGGTACCCTGCATATTCCTGTATAATTATAAGGTACCCTGCATATTAAATGTATATTTAATATGCATTTTAAATGTATATTTAATATGTATATTTAAATGTATAAACAGAATAATAACGATAATAGTAATTTATTTCCTCATCCTTTGTTCAAAACTGTGTGATTCCACATCTTAATTTTTCTGAAAAATTTACAAAGTGCGGCTATCAAGCTTGATTTTCTGGGTACGACTCAAACGATAGTTAGATACTCTTTAGTTTTTCTCTATTACGGCTAAAACAATTAAAAATAGCCTATTGGGAACTGTGCCCTCTTGGGCTTTTATGCTAAAATTATACAGGAATATGCAGGGTACCTTATAATTATACAGGAATATGAGAATAATTGGATGTTATTTTTCAAATATTATGTTACTAGCGTCTAACAGCGACTTCGCCCGCGTGAAAATCGAAAAGAAAACCATGCTCCTGCAATAAAAAGTATCCAATGTGCTAATCCAGACAATAATCTATCTCTGTGCCAAATTTTATCCAGATCTGTTCAGCTGTTCTGGCGTGATTGAGTGACAAACATCCATCCATCCATCTATCTATTCAACTTTCGCAGGTAATTAGATTTATAACATTTAATTGACTTCTAAGATCTTCAAACCTGATTTTATTAAAATATTTGCGAATCCGTAGGTACAATTTGTAATTTGTACATTAACAAGCCAAACTTAAAATAAATTCGACAGACAAAAATTCCAGTAAAGCCAAATCTAAAATTAGGTCATCAACGCCGTAAAATATTTTTTTAAAGCAACGATACTGTTATTTACTTTCATTCATCTCAGCAAACAAAAACTTCAAACAGTCGAAAGTCGAAACGACTACCGACCGTGCATTTGAACACGTCATAAATTATAATGAATCTGCAAAAGATATAAAAAAATAATACATCTAACCTTTTTGCTTCATCATTAAGTTGGCGAACCAAACAAAAAAATAATGACAGAAAAAAGACCGAATGAATGAATAACCCTTGAACTTCACTCAGACCGGTCGATGAACTCGTTAATTAAAACATTATGCATTCTATGAGATAATCTGATGTTGGACAACTATTGTATGCTTTTAAAAAGTTCTCTGGATTGTTTCTATGCTAATCTCATGTTAAGAGAATGTTACATGTTTTTTCCTGTGTTTTTTTTTTGTTGAAACGAGCTTTCCTGTATTTAATTAGAGGTTATACAAAGAGATAAGTTATTTTACGTAATTGGTGGTGTAAGATTAACGTAGTTTAGCGATATATCGGGTGTAAAAAGATAGTTTCCGGAGCTGAAAGCCACATACAGCATGTAACAAAAACCCTGTCTGATCCAATAAAGGCGTATTCCTGGTTTAACATACATTTTCTTTTTTTTTAATTAATTATTTTCATTGGGAAAAAATAATTATCTCGTATACATTAAATGATTACGTATCGTACGCAGTACGATACCAAGTAATACCCTTCAGGATCGGACAGGGTTTTTGTTACATGCTGCATTCAACCCATTATTTGGATTTTTTTTTTTCTACTAGACCTACCTGGGAATCCATTGGTTTTGGAGATATTGACGGTCAAAGTCGCGATTTTATTTTTTTACAAAAATGAATTCCAAGTGCTTTTACTAAACTTTTTTCCAAACAAACATTACCTGAATTTTCGAAATTTTTTTCGAAGTTTCGAAATTACGCATTTGCAGTTACAAAACGCAATGAATATCAAACATGTCCGGCAAGTACCTGCGTGGCTTAGAGCGAAGGTGCGGGGTTCAACTCCACTTGGCTGGGTTCGCGTTACATTCCACGCAATTAAAGATATTTGTTTTTTTCATATATAAAAATAAAAGAATTCCCAGCAATAATTTTTGCGCAAAGCTACTTTGTTAGACGTACAGTATGCGTAGTTGACGGCTATGTGATGTGTCTTTTTACACCCTGTATATTGCTTTGGGTGGCAGTGGTAGGTTCGCTCGTGTAATGTGGCCTGAACAAAGTGACAGCAATTCTAAAAGCTAAATATGTCAAAAAGTTCAAAATGTATGAAATTGACACGCGTTACCATCGTAATGTCACGCGTTTAATCCCAAAAATGTTGACCTTTGATATCGTACTTTTAATAGAATGTCGCTTTGTCTCGAGCCCAAGATCTTAATGAAAAAAGAAACGTGTTTCATAACACTTATTAATAACATCAATGCAATAACTACAAACATCATTAAAACAGAGATAAACAGAAACCATCAACAGAATCAGTTTTTTATCCGCAAGCTTTCTGGCAATACCTGCTACATAAAAAGGAACTCGTTCATTTAAAACAATTTAATTAGTAATTTCTCGATGAACTTGTCCGGTGGTCCGCAGTGAAAGTCTTTCAACTTTCAATTATAATTGATTATCATAACTTCATTACTTGTTTACGTTTTTATTTCATGGACCAGTTTTAACGACAGTTCGGTTTATAATATGCACTATATTATGCAGCAAGTCATTCAATTAACTTTTTATTTCATGATGGCTCTATCTTCGTTGTACAGATCTTTGAAAGTCTTTACTTGCAGTCAGAAGCTTCAAAGTGTGACAACAAACCTTGCCGAGGTGTATCGTTTTACCGTTCAGTTACTGGTTTGTGGAGGTCAGATAGGCAGTCACTCCTTATCAAATACTGGTATTCAGCAGTAAGCGGCAAGACTGAAAGCCGACCATTTTGTCTCCATAATAGTTTGAAAAATACAGGAGGTCGGCCAGAAAAGATGTGGCGAGACAACCTCGACCGCATACCGCGAGGGCTAGTTTTAGGAAGCACGGAAGAAAAGTTCCTGGAAAGACTTGGGTGAGGCCTTTCACCAGCAGTGGGACAGTGTAAGATAGTAAAAAAAAATATTTGGGAAAAGACTAGGCAGAACTCTGTAAAATTCTAACTAACAAATCGCATAAATATGTTTGCAAGTATTTTAAAAGCAATTAGCCTTTCCATAAAACGCGTTAGCAGACGTTATAAAATAAGTAGGAGCAATTAAAATACTACCAAAAAAATAACTCTAAAATTATACTAACTGTCACTTTTCGCGAATTTCACGCATTTTAATGGCCGTCGCGAAATTTAATTAACCCGTATTTTAACAAAGCACTTTTTACTTTTCACAAAATTTTCTTAATGAATTTCAATGGAAATTAACCGAGCACCCTAATAAAATTAACAATGAATAATTATGAAAGGCTTATACAATAACTTTCTCTTTTAAAAGAAATGAAAGACTTTCGTTGGAGCCACTTATCTGTAACATTTTTCTTTTGTTGAAAGTTGATAATTTGGAATGAAATAATCGAAACATTCGCCTTGTGTTACTTTGTTTTTCCTTTTACAATTAAATAAACACACGAAAGTTGTTTGTGCAAATAAATTTAAGCTATTGGCGGTAATAAATTGTAGTTATATGATTTCGCTCAAATTATATGTATTGATTTTTTTCCAGGATTCCAGTGTAACAAGGTGCGGTCAAATTAAAATGGAGATATAATTTACATTGAAAGGCTAACGTTAAAAAATTGCCTATACTCAGGTGTCATGTTACCTCCCGTGGAGATGTCATTAGTTATAAATCGGATTCCTAAAAACTCCTAAAAATCACTTACATAAATTGTTTAACCATTAACTCCTTTATCAAAGAATGTTTGCAAACAGTCATAATTTGCATATCACAACCGTGTAAATTAATAAAAATTTATTTAGCATATTAATGGTCTACCAATATTTAGAAAAATCTGTGAACATAATAAAGATAAAGAAACATTTTTTTTACATAAAATATTGGTTTTACATAAAGAAGATTTCACAGTATATATTAACGATTATGAGTGATAACAGAGATGTAGACGAATTTTTCGATGCCCAATGATTTATACTCCTTCCCTTTTTATGCCGCTTGTCCATATTTTTTTTTTTTCTTATAGCCTGTTTATCATAATGCGTTATTTATTAGTTTAGTTATCTAAATGTGTATGTATTAAATTTTAATAATAAAATAATATTATGAGTGATCACATAAACAGATACCTAAGTTAAAAAAAAAATGGAATGACATTCATTGCATTTTTGCATAAGTTTTTTAAACATTGTTACACAACAGAATTCGTTATATTTTTTTATGCAGGTAAGAATGCGTAGTGGCATTTACTGACAATTTTGTTGCACAAATACCACCGTACCCGGAAAAAACTGCCAATAGATACAAACATATTGTTGAGTGCAACAGCGTAAAAACCACTACTCAAATCGAGACATGCAAACAATTTCACATGTACCTCTCTTAATATAGTGTAAGCAGCATAAAAATACACAATTTTAGTTAGATACATAGTTAAAATAAAACCTACGTATCAACGTGTCTAAATAATTATTTCAGGAACCGCAAAAATCATAAGATATTATTAATAATAATAATAATATACTTTTATTGTACAAATGGAAACACACACTCAAGTTAGTCATACACATAACGAAATTGTACAAACGGTGGTAAAAATAAACAAGTTGAAGAGCTGGCTCCTGAACTAAGTAAAAAGATACTTGTATCTCAGGAGCCTTTATTGCAAAGCGCATTGCAAATAGCCACTAGCCAGACCATCATACAGTTCTCTTAATAAAAAAAAGGCACTTGATTTCCTCCGGTAGCAGCCAGCACTCCGCACTGCACACTGGGTCGCCGCTACACATTCTAACTCTCACTGAGCGGGCTACTAACACAGTCGCATGTAGGGTTACCAACCGTCTGGATTTGCCCGGAAAAGTCCGGTTTTATTGGCCTTTGTCGGGATATTTTGTGGCCTTCTCCATTGGTATAACTTTTGATATAGAGGAAATTATTTTAGAAAATGAAATGAATACTGACACTTTTCACTGTAAAGATTTGAAAGTAAAATATCCGGACTTAATTCGCAAATATACGACATTTATCCCCCAGTGGTTACGGCCGCGACTTACAAGTTGTAGGTCGTGAGTTCAAACCCAGGCAGGCGCTTTACTTTGTGTAAGATGTGGTGTACAATAAAGAATTAAGATTAAATTATCATCACCACTGCTCTCAAAACGGTGATGGAAAACATCGTGAGGAAACCGATATGTCCTGGAACCAAAAATTCGAAGACATGTGACATCCACCAACCCGAATTGAGCCCGCGTGGTGGATTACTGCCCACACCCTCTCACAGATAGGCCTGTGTAGTGCACAGGCCGGTGCTGTACAGTGGGGACATTAAGAGGCTGATGGTCTTATAGCACAGGGCAATCTCTTACAGACAACCTTAGAATGGACAGAAAGAAGAGAAAAGATTTTTGGTATAAAGTCAAGATTTATGAAATTGAAAAATGGTGGGTAACCCTAGTTACATGCGCCCGCGCCGCCTGCCTAGATATGACCAGAGATTTGCATGAACACATTACTATGCGTGAAAATCTAGTAATTAATGTATGGAGGCAAATACCGAAGCGCAACACTTTCCTGAGTTATGATATATATTGTTTTAGACCTGGTGAATTTCATCTGCTTTTTGAAGTGAACTTTGAAATTAAGTGCATATTATTTTGGTTTCGGCTTTCTTAAGTAAAGTTTTAATACAATCAATAAAATCACGGAGCTTCCGAGGTAAAAATATTATCTAATGAAGTTGTCCACCACAGTATTCATATGTAAATAAATTATGTAATATATGACAAGACAACACTAAACAACTTCCAATATATTATTTTATTATATTTGAATTTGTCAGACGAATTTCCTACACGCAAATTGAAATTATCAACCTGATTATACCATGCAAAGATTTATTAGATAATAAACTGACTAACTTTCACATTCATGAAGATATAATTATTATATCAAGTAAAGATTTTATCGCTTGTAAATGATCTTGCAAATAAACACGAAGTAAAACGAACGATACGACTGGTCACTCAGAAAGAAAGATAGAAGAAAATACGAGTGAAAATGTTTACGGTATATAATAAACAACCATGATACGATTGATTAATTGTTCACTTTCCTTACTTAGTAATTTAATTTTTATTATTATAATTATTTATTCTCCTCTCGTATTGAAACGTACTATATATCCATGTTTTATGCTGTGGTGAAATTATATAGCCAGATAGCATGGTGGTAACTTAATAAGTGAGTATATATAGCTTACTTTCAGTTGAAGTTTCAGTGTTTTGTGTAATTTAAATTTGTTATTTATTATATCTTGAGTGTCTAATTAAGTTTTTTTTTGTTGTAACGTTTATTCCGCACTCTAAATAGACTTGGTCTCAGTTACCTCTAGTAGGTAAGTGATATGCGTTTTTTAAGTCAGTACTAAGACATTAGTGCCTTCTTACAATATTGACTACTACGAACTTTTCTCTAAAGGATGTGTAAATAGTCGTTCAAAATCTTCCAAAGGTTTGTAACGGTAAATTTAGCCCAAGAAGTAGACATTTAGGGTTTTACATAATTAGAATAAGATCTAATTGTCTGCAGTGTGTAGCTTTCATGTTAAAAAAACTTTTTAAAATCAATCAATCAATCAGCGCCACTTCTTCTTGCCAGCAAAAACACTAGGAAGTGGTCATGAACAGGCTTTTTGGGGGACTGTCCTTATGTAGAACTTTGGCGTTCAAAAGTGCTAGGATCACAGCGTAGTTCATATAAATTAAAACTTATAATTATGTTTTTTTTTAAATTGATGGAATTTTGGCACAGAATTATGAAAGATCACGTCAAAAAAAACTATACTGTTATTTAACAATGGTGATTGGATATAAAATTATGAGCAATAACAATGGACGTTATTTTTTCATCCACAGAAAGTTCGAAACGTCAAAAAATTACACACCACGAAAATTATAAAAAATACATAAATCCTTCTTGAATTCACGCCAAAAAGTTTGCAAAACATGAAATAACGGAGCGCAAATTATCACATTATTGTGGTCGACGAACAATGTACACAATTACGAAATGTTGTAACTGTAAATTCAGATCGGAGGAGCCATTCATAACAAATGTGATTTATCGATTTATAATTATTGATTTGGGTTTTTTTAGATCCTTTTCAAGTCAACTCAAAACGGTTTTTTTCCGTTTGAATAAAATATTTTTGAATAATCACATTTTCAATAAGTATTTTATGTTTAAATAATATTCATTTAGAAGAAACATGTGGTTGATCTTTACTGTCACGTATCAGATTGTATGTAGAGATCGTATCAGTAATGTTTTCACGCAGACACTACAAGAAACTAAAACTTTTAAAAAAAAAATTACCAATTTTAACCGACTTCCAAAAGGAGGAAATTCTCAATTAGTATGCATATATGTTTTTTTTTTTGTTTTGAAAAAAATTAAAAACATTTTAACAAAAACTATAACCGACTTCTAAAAATTGCTCGTTGTATATATAAAAGTCGGTTGTATTTTTTTGTTAATATTTTTTTAATAATTTTTCTTTAGGAAAAGTTCGTAAGTGCAATTACACTTACTAACAGAATGCTTTGCAAGAATGCTTTGTGCAGAAGCAAAAAGGTATCATGTACAGTTAAATCATTTTTCTCGCAAGGATTTATAAGAGACTAACTCCGGAAATAAGCATTTTAATCTTCACGCTTAAAAGTGCCTTAAATAATTTATTCAAATAAATTATTTAAGTTTTTGGCTAATGATGCAGTTTTTTTGGCATTTAATTTTTCTTAATGTTCCATGTTAACATAATTTGATTCAGGATGTTACACTAGTTTTTTTTTGTGATAACCGTGTGAATTTGCACACAATATCCTTCGACAGTTAAAATTACTGCTACATTTTTATAGTAAAGAAACCAGCCAAGTGCGTCGGAGTCGTGTGCAAAGGGTTCTGAACGAATAATTTTTTTATCATGTGATCTATAGAAATTGACAACTTTCTACAAAGATATTATTTGTCAATTCCGAAAAAAATATTTGAACCTCCCATATCAATTTGGTCAGGTGATGACAACTTTGTACGAAAAGTCCAATTTATTTTGACCACGCATTTCCGTTACCCCCTGTATAGCCATCCATATTCATCATCATCTTCCTGCCCTTATCCCATGTTACTTGGGGTCGGCGCAACACGTATTTTTCTTCTATTCTGTCCTGTCAGCCGTCACGCTATCACTAACTCCCTTTTCTTTCATATCACTCCTCACACAATCCATCCTATTTTTCTTTGGCCTGATCTCCCACTCTATCCATCCACAATTATATTCATTACTCTTTTAGTTACATGTGTTTCATACCTCCTCTTCACATGACCTTATCAAGATAAACGGCTCTCTTTCAACTTTTCTGTCACTGGCGCCACTTTTAAACTACCTCTAATGTACTCATTTCTCACTTTATCCATTCTCGTTACTCCACACATCCATCTCAACATTCTCATAGCCGCCACATGCAATCTTTTTCATCCGTCTTTTTCACAGCCCTACATTCTGATCCATACAGTACGACAGATCTAATCACGGAATTATGGATTGTCCCCTTTAACTTGAGGGGCATCCGTGGGTTGTTGTCAAGTTGTTCCAGTGACCTGTCGCCATTTCATTCATTCTGAGTAATTGATCCTGTGCGTTACGTCTCGGTCTACATCGCCATCCCCCTGGACAAGCGACCCAAGGTACCGAAAGTTGGAGCAGATCGCTATAGGCGTTCCGGTGAGAGCTATAGGACTGGAGAGACCGCCGAAATCGAAGGTATTCTGTTTTGGTTCTGCTCAATTTCAGGCCAACACTCTCCAGTCTTTGCCACCACGTCTCCAATCTGCTCTGGACCTCTAAGCCGCTTTCGGCAACCAGCACAATATCATAAACAAAAGATGTCCGACGTCAGAGCGTCCATTATCATCAGGAAGAGGTAAGGACTGAGGGGCATCCATATTCATACTTAGGTATATGTGAATTTAAAACAGCTAAAACAGGCACTATACAAATACTTCTAAGACAGAACGAAAATAATCAGGAAGCGACTGGCAGTGCCTATATGCACATTGAATGAAATGAAGCATGAAGAAGTAGATTAATTTGAGGAAACAATGTACAGTAGGATGAATACGATTTCCTCACAATTTCCTGAACAAACTAATATCTTTTTATGACAAGTAATTTCCATATTACCTTACGTCATTTCAAGTATATAAAACTGGGCAAGTGCGTGTCAGTCTTCGTACATTTTGGTTTTGATACCAAATGAGGGAATTATCAATGAAAGTATCTGATTTATCAGTGTATTGGCATTTGCTAGTGAAATATACGTAATAATAAACATTATCACCAAATTTCAAGTTCATAGGTCAATGGGAAGTTAAAAAATTCTTCGGAAACAAATTTTGTAACAGATGATGGATAAACTGACACGTGAGTGACAGCAATAGAGCTCCGTTTAGACCCTTCGGGTACAGAACCCAAATAAAAATTGTATCACCGTTATTTATTTATTTAGATTATTTATTACGCAGCCACATTACATACATATCAAAAAAAGTAATGCTCATGACAATTCATCATCATTTAAAATTACTGTTTAATTTTCAAAACCAGCCAAGTGCGAGTCGGAATCGCTTGTAGACCTACGTTATCCTGAAAGACAGCTTGAAATATTAAATATAAAATAAAATGGTGCATAAGAAATAATTCGCGAACCCAACTAAATATATACACTCAGCAATGACAAGGATACGAGAAAAGTCGATTCGATTGCGAAACCTCAATGAATCATCTTTCATCTTACATAAGAGTCAACGGACACGCACTTACATGTATATTGTGATACCCAAAAATAGTGATGTCCTACTTTAACGAGGATAATAAAACCGAGAAAGTTCAGTAATAATCTCCATATTGTCACTTGGTTTTCCTCAATTTCTCAATAATATCTTATGTTTTGCGATATCATGGTCATCGATTAAGGAAATCCCCATCTCTAAATGGTATATAACAAAGTCGCTGTCTGCGTCTGTCTATTACTCCGCTTACTTCTTCTAAACCATGAAACCGATTTTAATACGGTTTTCAGTAATAGAAAGAGCGGTTAACGAGGAAGGTTTGTGTACATAACTTGCACCCGTGCAGAGTCGGAGCAGGTCGCATGTAAATCCATACAACTCACTAATATTATACTAACTCTAACACATTTTAAAGATTGAAGAGAAGAGCACCACAGGCTCTTATACCGACATAAGATGCAATACTAAATAATTATATGGGCTTATCAAGGCAACTTTATTAATTTTATCCAACAAACAGTTATTTACATACTTATAAAATACTTAACTATACACTAAAACCAAAAAAGATACTTAACATAACTGCGTACCATATTATACAAAAAAAAATACAATAAAAAGTTATTTTACAATTTTTATTGTATTTTCTTTTTTGGAAGTTGGTTGTATTTTTGTAAAAAAAAAAAATATTATTCACTTTTTAGTTGTTGCACCCCAGAATTAAACCTAAACTTATTAAACTTTATCTTGAAATTAGAAGATGGAGGAGGAAACCAAAACGTAATCTGTGTATATTTTTTTTTTATAAAGCACTGAATTAATTTCGACAAAAAAAAATACATACATATAGTCGAACATAGAACCTCCTCCTTTTTTCGAAGTCAGTTAAAAACAAAAGACATCCAGGCGTCGAAGTACTCCTTCACGTCACTGTCATCCTGAAACGTGTTTATCAATGGATATTGTTCTATACAAGACTAAATTAATTAGGTACCTAATTTCAGATCAATATCGAATCGGCAGATCGCATGATAAGAAAGAGATTAACGAAGTTTTTATATTTAAAAAAAGGGTGGGTGTACTTATGTACGCACGTAAGAATTTATACTTCTTTGGCGTAACAAGATAAAAAACCAAACCGTCACAAAGTTTACAAAAGGAAAACAAACATTCTTCATGAACCACAGACCATAGCTAACTTCAGGGTGTCGGTTCTAGCTAACTTCAACCAGTGAATTTTGTGTGACAGTGATGCGCGCGCATCTTAAAATTTCACTCTCATCATTTTTTCATAATGCGTCTAAAGAAGTATAACTTCAATAATCAAGTGATTAGTTCTAACAATAATTAGCAGGTTCTTATTTCAATATTTTCTGCCAGGAAGAAGGATAGATGTGAGTGGCAAAGTGCTGATTTATCATTTAAAGAAGGTTTATTTCATACTAGCTATCCGTCCCAGCTTCGCATGAGTAAAAATTATAAAATTAAACCTTCCTCATAAATCACTTTGTCTAATCCGTCCAGCACGGATTTGACCAAAATTTTTGAGTTTATCACGTTCAAACACGGCGCGGGACTTTGTTTTATAATATGTAGTGATTTTGATGGATGAGACATATGTTTTTATCGACTTCGAAAAAGGAGAAAGTGCTATGTTCGACTGTATGTATGTTTTTTTTTTTATGTATGTCCACCGATTTCTCTGTCAGTTGTAGACCGATTTTCAAAATTCTTTTTTTATCCGAAAGAATATACTCTCGAGGTGGTTCCATATAAATTTTATCGAAATTACTTCAGCGCTTTTTGAAAAACTGAACAATAACGAAAAATACGTATACAAAGATGACGTTTTGGTTTTCTCCAATTACGAATATGTTTAAATTCCACGTTCCATTTTATTGGAGTTTTTAGTTTTGGAGTATAACAAAAAAAAAGGGAAAAATAAAAAACTTTTTACAAAAAAAACCGACTTCCAAAAAAACAAAAGACAACCGACTTCCAAATAAACAAAAAATACACTAAATATTAAAAAATAACTTTAATTTCTTTATTTTATTTCTTCGTTTTTTGACACCGACTTCCGAAATTAAAGTTATTTTTTAATTTTTAGTGTACTTTTTGTTTTTGTTTTTTGTAAAAAAGCTTTCTTGAGCTTAGAATCGTCGGTGCTTAAACTAAGCATATGGTTAGTGAGTGTTATAAGTAAGGCTGTAAAAATAAAAAAAAATCAAAGAAAGACATATTCTGTTCTTCTAAAAAGCTTTCAACGTAAAAGTACTAAGTGCACTTACAACATTCTTCACTATCCTAACAGTTAGCATGAATAAGACGGGTTCAACGAATCCTAAGTTCTCACGCCCAAATAATACGATCATTTAGTAAAAATCTATTTAAGCTGCAGCTAGGTATAGTGATTACGGGTCGATGTCCTTGTCTTTGTGTAAAAGTTTCCGACACAAGAGATTTTAGTGCTAATTGAATTATTAGATAAAAGTAATGCTTCGTTAGGTTGTTGAAATGGATTTAGTTTAACGAATTGCGTATGCGAATAAATTGTGTAGTTTGCAAAGGGGAATGCACAAAACATGCCTGAAATGGACAGAAACCACTAATAGTCCTTAATTCTATTTAGAATAAAATAGGTATAATGAAATACGAGTATTCTTATATTTATTTTTAATCATTGATAGGACACCACCATCTCACCTGATGGTAAGCGATGATGTCGACGATAGAGCACACTTGCCTATAAGCAACCTATTCCCTCTAGCAGGAAACACAGACTCCGGCAGGGAATTCCATATGCAGTACATTGCTGCTTTGACATATAGGAAAACAAAAATGTACCACGTAGTGCCTATTATAATCGATGTCCACCGAGCAAAGCAGCAATGAATACACCTGCTGAACAGAGATTGCTATTATTTGAATTTGGTGAAGATCTGATGAACAACTTCGGAGATACAAAATGGAACTCTTCAATAAATTATAGCAAACATTCTGGAATTGCTGCAATCGCTTGTCTGTTTATTGTTTACATTCATAACAAAACATCACGCTGATACGCTCTGAAGTGGTACTCAGAATTGTACAGTTCTGGCTGATACACCCTAATTTCACCAATTATCTCTCTTAAAACTCCATGTTTTTGGGGCTATCAATTCACAACTAAAAAGTAAAAAATAAAAAACATTTTTACAAAAAAAAAAACTAAAAAATAACTTTAATTTCGGAAGTCGGTGTCAAATATCGAAGAAACAAAACTAGAAACACCGACTTCCGAAATTAAAGTTATTTTGCAATATTTTTTTTTTTTTTGGAAGTCGGTTGTAATTTTTGTAAAAAAGTTTTTTTTCGTTTACGCTCACAATATGATTTATTAGGTGGAAATTCAGAGCACATTCAGTTCACAATTGCAATTTATATTTTACGAAAATCCATCCAAAATCTATGAACTAAATATTTGCCGAGCGCTCTAGCTGCACTATAAAGTTAGTTACATCAAATAGGGCAAGTAGAATTGCCTCGTTACCGGCGAAATAGCTACTGTATCAGCTATCTCCAATGTTGCGAACTGGTAACTTAGCAAGTTACCAACTTATTACTTGATCGAAATTCGGCGCGTTCACTTGTCGTTAACGGCAATCAAGTTATTTAAGTTTGCCAGACGTTTACCCCGACCGTTAATTACTTTGCTGTTTACATATTCACTGGTATAATATTTGACAAGGATTTGAGGGATATGACAAATTTTCACACTTGTTGCTTAAATAATTATTTTCTTGGCGTTGTGGTAAAAAGTTGTTTTTGCACATTTCTTTCAAAATGTTTAAATCGTTTAATTTTTTAAATTATGCTTGCACCTGTATTGGAATAGGTTTCAGTATCAAGAAAATGGAGCAAATAATTTATCAGAAATATACTCCGTGTGACCGAGTGCCCAAGGACTTGAAGATGAAATGTTGGTCATCCGGTGGCGAGATGGGCATACGACATTGTAACAATCATTAGTAAAACATGAAAGAGATAGACACAGAAGCGTTGGGATTGGCAATTGTGAATGATGACGATGATACTCCGTGTATTTAAAAATGCCCACAGAACGCGTGTGTTCCACAGACCCATATATCGCAGACTTTATTTAAAAAAAAACACACACAATTTGACAGCTGAATTAATATTCCAATGAATAAAATCACGCATGAAGAAAAAACACGAATGTATTGGAATCTCGCATTTTCCGCAAAACACGAATATGAATTCATGCACTATACGATAGAATTGTAACCGACTAACATTATACCTCAATGCGAAAATAACTCTAGCTGTATGTTTTTTGTAACGTTTTGTCGTCTGTACCGCTCAACCGATTTTGACGAACATTTATATTCAGATATATTGGAGTGAGAAAACGTTCCCTTGTGATAGTTTCCAACTTACACGCGGGCAAAGCTGCAAGAATACGCATTCAATAAAGAAATTATTAAGAAATATAGATCACTGCATCGGAACAGTCACACATCGAGTCTTGGTAATACGATCTAGTTCAGAAGAGGTATGTGAGAGTTAGTCACTTGAAACTCGGTTTCAATCGCTCATGTTAAAGGCATGACTCACATTTTAACCAAAAACATATTCCGTGTGCCATGACTTTTTTTTACGACAAATTGGCATTCTATTCAATACTTCATTTTCGCAATTTCAGATTAACTTTGTAATTAAATTATCATGTATTTTCTGGGTTCTCTACTTAAGAAAAATCATAAAATCTTTCACTAACAGACAACTCACAGCTGAAACTCTAGAAACATGAAACTATGCGCAAGAGTTCCTTTAACAACGAAAGTGAGCACTAAGAAAGAATTTTTCAGAATCCCTAAAGGGGTGTTAAAAGGGGGCATGAAAGTTTTGATAAAAGTTCGTCATTTTTGCCGATGGGAAATCCTTCGAGCACAGAGCTTGTTAAGCAAGAAAGCATTATTTTACTCAGCGACTACTTCAGATATCACAAATTCCCAGCCAGAGATCAATAAAGAAAATGAAGACTGAAAATAGTTGTCTCATAAGAAAAGGAATGAAAGTGGCTTCATTTACACCGACCTGAATTTTTCAGGTTTCTCATCTTATGATTTTATGATATGACAAAGCAGATTTTAGGCTACAACTAAGAATATAAATTCAGGGGTTGGGAAATTTTTTCTCCTGTAGGAGTTCGAAGGTAAATTTATTGACGTACATCGTACATCCATACCCATAGTTTTACGTAATTAGATTTATGGATAAAAGGATTGGATCCATTCGTGTTTAAAAGTGGTTCCTGTATTCCAGGAGTCATATATTTCAGTGCATGTCCAAAAAACATATTTTGACAGCTGATTAAAATCGGAGCAAAAATCGCGCCCGATACAACACTTGTCACATTTTCCGTAGAATTTACTTTTCAACAGCTAAGTAACTCAGAAATATCAGCAGTAGGTATCTCAAAATACGGATCAGAGCAGTGTGTTGCTGTTGCTGCAGCTCGGCACATATCGTGTCGCCGGCGCCGGCGCGCCGCTCTGACGATTTCGTGCATTTTTTTGCAAGTGACGACTTGGATTTCTAAATAATTTAAATACGTGCACGAAGTCAGAAGCGCACTAACGCAGATCGCGTATTAATTGCTATTCAATGAATTGGGTTTGTGTGTACCGAGTCGCGTGCTAATTTGTTGCTTAGTTTTATTTATGACGTGTGCTGCACGAACTCGATTAACATCTTATAATATTAAGTAAAAGTCGAATGGGAAACTTACGGTTCGAATGACACCGTCACAGAATCCAATTAAAGCACAAAACCATGTCACTGTCACAGATGTATTTAGTTTACGGTAGCACTTGATGCGCGACGAGAGTTCGCGATGTTGCGCGGGAGAGCGAGGGGACGCGTGCGTGCGGGAAGGCTGCGCGGGCGCGACTGGCGCGACCTGCGACGACTGAGCGCTGCGACGCGCCGGAGAAATGATCAGACAACACTCGAAATCGCATAAGTAAAATTGTTGCAGTTTTATTAGGGACTGGACTGGTCGTTGTAAACGTAAAAGTGGTACTAATCGTGTGTAAATAATTACACCGCACGGATTATGCGGAGCGACGCAATAAATCGCACGGTATTCTAGTTAGTCTTGTTAAGTCAGCGGCTTAAGTAATAAATAAGGATTTTTCAAAGAGTAATTGCTATGAGATACGGTTAGCCTCAATACATATCGTAAAATTTCAAAGCTCGCTGTGTTTTCTGAATGGATTGCTGTTATTAATGCATGCGAATAATTTATGAAAAAATAAATAGAATAGATATTAATCTATTTAATCTTGGAGCTGAGATAAGTTAGATAAATTAAATTAATAGCTAACGCCGAAGCTAAGTTAGTATCATAATGTGTGAGCCATTAATCACGTGTTCTTTTTAAATTAACATTTTGCAAAAGTTACACACGACGCTACGCCGGTGAATGTTTAAGTAATTATTGACAGCTAAAGTTCACACAGAAATGGGTCATAATTAGCATTTATGCATTTTTTACGATGCAGAAAGTAGTATGTTTATGTCTTAGAGTCAATTTTGCGCAGGAAAAGTTATCCTCTTATGGTTATGTCTTTCATAAGTGGCAATATTTACCTATTCTAAACTGTTACTACATAATAAACTAAGTTAAGAAATTTAAATAAATCTTTTGAAAAATAAAAACTTCTCTGTTAGTAACCCGAGTTAAAGACATCAACGCGCGCATCGGCGCGTGCGCACAGTTAAATCTATTAGTGTATTTTGGTTAATTTTAAGTAAGATTTTTTTTGTGTTGTTTATTTAAAATTCTTATTATGTTACACCTAGCCCATACTGTCAAACTGCAGGAGAAGGCCTCCCTCCATTAATTCCATCGTTTCCTGATCCGTGCCAATTCTTTCCAGTTCCTAAAGAAGAGCATCAGTCACTGTAGGCGTATTTTAAATTACAATGTGTTTAATGCTTTTATTGCCTTGGTCGCGTCTGTATGGGTTATAATATAATTGAATGAATAAGTGGTTTTGGACTGTATTATCACCAAGTTCATTGAAACTATATTCCTAATGTTTATATCATTTTATAAAACCGACAGACGACATTTCTTCCAATCACCTGAAAATCTCCGAATTACCCAAAACACATTTAAATCATCATCATCTGCCTAGACTTTTCCCAACTATCTTGGCTGGTCGCCTTCCAGTCTAACCGGATGCAACTGAATACCAGTATATTACATGGAGCACTGCCTATCTGACCTCCACAACTCAGTTACTGGGTAATACGATACCCCTTGATAAGACTGGTTGTCTGACTTTCGGTCTTCTGACGACCCGTAACGACAGTCAAGGATCCTCGATTGACAGCCGGGACCAAGCTTAACGTGCTTCAAAACCCATTTAAATACCTTAATAAATTCATGCTCGATGAAAAAATACATTAATAAATTCATGCTCGAAGAAAAAATCGATTCTGTTACCATTCAATCACGCTAGTTTTCACGACTGACCCACAAACAAAGGCCACACAACGAGTTTACTTATCTCACTTGCATTGAAAGTCTAAATCTAAGTCTATGCCTAATCTATCCCAGCATCTTTTTTCAGTTTCTAAATCTATATTTAGAAAACGCAAGAACCTGTAGATCTTGATGTGGTGAGATAAAAAGGAAATCGTGTTTTTACCATTGAAGGAAATTGGTAATTGTAAAGTTATTCAAAATTGATTTGATAGTGCATGTGTATTGTAAAAGGTATAATTAGAATAACAATATTGTAGGCAAATTTGCAAACGTATTCTAGACCCACGAGATGAAAAATGACAGCGCGGTTGACCAACACAAAGATGGCGAGACGACATCACCGGTATAGCCGGGAATATCTGGACTAGAGCAGTGGTGGCCCAGTGGTAGCGGCCGCGACTTACAAATTGTAGGTCGTGAGTTCTAACCCAGGTAGGGGAGAGGCCTTTTCTTTGTGTAATTTATTACATCGCTACTGATTATGCTATGCTTAACATAAGTGATTAAAATAAATACCAGCAAATTTAATATAACTATTTGTTTGGTGAATGACAATGATCAACTGAATATGTAATTTAAATACGAGTATGCATTTCTTCTCTTACCAGTGATTGTTTGAGCTGTGTCCGTATTCATCTGCCTCGCCTTTTCCCAACTATCTTGGGGTTGGCTTCCAGTCTAACCGGATGCAGCTGAATACCAGTATTTTACATGGAGCGACTGCCTATCTGACCGCCACAACCCAGTTACTGGGTAATACGATACCCCTTGGTAAGACTGGATGTCAGACTTTCGGGCTTCTGACGACCCGTAACGACTGTCAAAGATCCACGATTGACAGCCGGGACAAACTTTAACGGCTTAACGTGCTTTCCGAGGCACGGAGGAGTCTCGGTATGTAAAGATGGTCACCCATCCATGGACCAACCCCGGCAATGCCTGTGGGGCTCATCCCTGAGGAGACTTAAAAGGAGTCTCCCCTGAGCCTCATGTGATCACTCTTCCACCGTGTTTTCTAGAGGCCATTCTCCCTCCCTTTTTTTGTGGTGGTAAGTCATCCTATGACTTCTCCCGCTCTGGGTGGAGCAGGAGTGCGTGTCAGACTTTTACTGAGCGATTCTCCCCCCTGTCATCAGTTACAATATCATTCACTCTTTTTTAGGGTTCCGCACCCAGAAGGTAAAACGGGACACTATTATTAAGACTCCGCTTTCCGTCTGTCTGTCTGTCCATCTGTCACCAGGCTGTATCTCATGAAAGTTGTTAGTTAGACAGTTGAAATTTTCACAGATGATGTATTTCTGTTGCCGCTATAACAACAAATAGGTACTAAGAAAACAGAATAAAATAAATATTTAAGGGGCTCCCATACAACAGACATGATTTTTTTGCCGTTTTATAGATAATGGTACGGAACCCTTCGTGCGCAAGTCCGACTCGCACTTGGTCGGTGTTATTCCATTTAATTTCATTCATCTATTCTTTTGTTTCACTCTCCCTCTCCATCTATCAACATGTACGATTATCATTCATCACTCACTCGTTAAGTCACTTGCGTTTTATCCCTCCCCATCACATGTCTCTTCAGATGAAGACGTGGTGTCTCTTCCGTCTTAAAAAAATACGATAAGAAAGTAAACTTCAGTCTTGTTTCAAGTCGACAAAGCCCGTAAATTATCGTGAACCAGTTTAAGATTTCGAATGTGGCGTAGTTATAAAACAATAAATCAATCCCGTAACTTTCTTAGATCGTAAGTCACAAATCACGAGCAGCGAGGACTTGCTTGGTAGATGTGCAGGGTTGACACGCGAGTCGTATTTTTAATGCTATTGAAGAGCTTGTTGATTAATGCCTTTTCTTTATGAGAGGACTCGTTTACTTTGCATTGGGATAGTTACAGCAGCTGGTGCTGATTCTGTTGTGCACCAACTTAACTTAATTTAGGCTATTGTAATCTTTTTCTCTCTAATAAAACAAAAAAGAGGCGGACGTAAATTAGAGCTGTCAAATTTAGTGGAACTAATATTTCCATACAAATTAAGGATACACGTAAAAACAGGTCGACTAAAAACACATTACAGCGCAAGGCGTTGAGTTTGACATGTCTAACTTTATAGCCGTCCTTTTCTGCCACTGCCTTTTAGTAAAATATAGTGATTCTTTAATTTTAGTTTAGTTATTGAACAAAAGAATCAGCACCAGTAACAATTTTTTTAATGCAATTTTATTGTATTATGGTGATGATTGGTTTAAAATATTATGAAGTATTTTTTTACAGATTTGAGGATTGATTGATAAATTAAATAAAGAACCAAAGGATTAAAAAAATATATCAACGTTTAATTAGAGTAAAAATATTATCGGTGTGCAAGGCTCTAAAGGAAATTTAAAAAGCTGCTATCGGTACGAGTATATTAAAAATAATGAAAAGCAAACCACATGAGCACTCGTAATCTTCAAGTTTAATTAATACTATCAGGAAGCTAACTTAACAAACTAGACATCTTCCTTATTAAGCCCAGACAAACTAATTAAACCTTAACCAGACTTCCCCATAGCCGTTCCCATGGCAGCCCTAGAGATGAGTGAAAGTGATAGCAACGCTATAACGATTAGCCGCATCTCTGCTGCGCCCGCGCCGCTTCTTCACAACATAAATAGGTCCACAAGGTCCACTCCACACAACGAGTGAAAACACACCAACACATAGACAAACTTTAGACAGCTATACAGTCGAAAAAAAATCAATTTAGTCGGGATACGGTCACGTGTCCTTTTTGCCGCGTAACTAGGATTCTGCATTTCTACTATCACCATCAGCCTACAGCAGTCCACTAGTCTATATAGTCTTCTCCAATCACTCGCCATTCCTCTCGATTCTCATTAACACTCATCCAGTTTCTACCATCCGCCCTGCGAAGATCGTCGCTCTATCTAGCCTGAGGACACCCCAAATTTGCTAATATCTCGATAAAATCGATTTGGAATTCATAAAGACGCGATGCATCATCATAATGTTTGTGCCTTCACAATAACGGCAGTCCCCACTCTTCATTTACCCGCACTCTTATTGCGTAACACACTAAATGAGCGTTTATCGATGCAAACACTACCGCCGGTCGCTAATTAAAACCACCTAAATATGTTAAAACAAATAATATTCTTATCAATAAACTTCTAGAATATTCAGCAAAAAAAAAAATTAAAGCAAAACCACTTCTTCTAGATATTTAATATTAAACCCTGAAACTAATTCTCTCTCACCTTCAGCAAAATCAAAAGGAGTACGATTAATTTCAGCTAATCTTGATCTTATTCAACATAAAAATAAAAATCAAATACGTTCTTGAAAAAAAAAACATAATTCACAAGCAATTCTGGATCCATACAGAAGCAATTCTAAATCGCAAAAGTAGAAGCAATTCTGAATACATACAGAAGCAATTCTGAATCCATACAGAAGCAGAAGTTTTACCATGCGTTACAAATAAAATTCGTTTGTATATCGCCGTGTGTACGCGTCTGTGTGCGTAAGCCTGTCTTCGCTCGCTGTGTGCAGCCGACCTTCTGTGTCCACCTATGGTGTGGCCTCTGGAAAGCAGGCGACTGTCAAATTTACTTGTCAAGAGTTGTTACACAGAAGTGTTGCAAAAGTAATGTATGGGGACGTGGACGAAGTGTTACTGTGTATCTTTAGTTGTGGGAGAAAACTTTTTGAAATTATCTGTACTATATTTATTGCCTTTTACAGTGCGACATTTTATAACCGTGCTTGGGGAGCGATACAGAGTGGTACATATTTCCTAAGATTTAAAAACATTCAGATGAATTGAGAAACTTCTTCTTTTTTAAGTCGCTTAAAAACGCAGGTGGAAAAATATATGACAAGAAGTTGAATTTTTAATCGACTTTCGAAAAAGGAGGAGGTTCTATGTTCGACTGTATGTATGTTTTTTTTTTTTTTTATGTATGTCCGCCGATTTCTTCGTCAGTTGTGGACAGATTTTCTAAATTCCTTTTTTATCCGAAAGAATATACTCCCGAGGTGGTCCCATTTTAATTTTATCGAAATTGCTTCAGCGCTTTTTGAGAAAATGAACAAAAACGAAAAATACGTTTACCTCGATGACGTTTTGGTGTTCTCCAAATGTTTTAATTCCACGTTCCATGTTACTGGGGTTTTTAGTTCTGGGGTATAACAACTAAAAAGTGAAAAATAAAAAACTTTTTTACAAAAAAAACAACCGACTTCCAAAAAAAAAAAACTAAAAATAACTTTAATTTCGGAAGTCGGTGTCAAATAACGAAGAAGTAATACAAACACCGACTTCCAAAATTAAAGTTATTTTTCAATTTTATTTTTTTTTTTTTTTGGAAGTCGGTTGTTTTTTTTGTAAAAAAGTTTTTTATTATTTTACAATAACGTACAAGCACAGATGAAAATATTAAATCATTATCAATCTTTAATATTTCACATTGATAAAACGTAACAACAAAAGCCAAAAAATATCGGTTAAGTGCGAGTCGGACTCGCACACGAAAGGTTCCGTACCATTATTTTTAAAAATGACAACAAATCACGTTTGTTGTATGAGAGCCCCACTTAAATATTTATATTGTTCTGATTTTTAGTATTTTTTGATATAGCGACAACAGATATACATCATCTGTAAAAATTTCAAGCGTCTAACTATCATGGTTCATGAGATACAGCTTGGTGACAGACGGATGGACAGCGGAGTCTTAGTAAAACCGTGTTAAAAAGAATGTTGTGTTATTACTTCAACTGGATCAGCTCGAAAGCCTATCTGTTTCTGACCAAATCAGTTCCTATTCTATGCACGTTCTTCCAATTAGTTTTTATAATGACAACCACGACATTTTTGCATCACAGGGAATCCTAATGTGGGAGTGATTGAGACGCATGTGTCACCCGGCGCCGGCGCAACACACATGTAAATTAAGTGACAGGCAATTTAAAACACAGAACAGTGGTGACCCGCGGCTTACAATTTGTAGGTCGTGAGTTCAAATCCAGGTAGGCGCTTTACCCGGGCCTGCGGACGGCGAGCAATTAAATAGGTAGCTCGCCGTCCGAACAGCACCAGGCCCGTGAGTCGACGGCGCGTAGTGTTCCACGCGCGCCTCAAAGAGATGTTGTCAGCCACCACTAACGGGTCCCATCGTGCCCGGTGCCTGCATGCCTAGGGGTAGCGGATAAATTCTGAAAATGAGTTACCGCACCCCTGGGCACTCAGGCAGGGAAGGAACAGGGGTGGTTTTTAGTCAGTAAGAGTCTGACACGCCCTCCCGCTCCACCCAGAGCGGGAGAAGTCATTGGATAATTTCCCACCCCCCCAAAAACAGGTTAGGCGCTTTACTTTGTGTAAGTTATTTCATCACCACTGCTCTCAAAACGGAGAAGGAAAACATCGTGAGGAAACCGGCATGTCCTAGAACCAAAAATTCGAAGACATGAGGCATCCACCAATACGCATTGGGCCCGCGTGCTGGATTACGGCCCATACCCTCTCACAGAGAGGAGGCCCGTGCCCCAGCAGTGGGGACATTAAAAGTCTGATGATGATGATGATGATGATGATGAATTTAAAACTCACATTTTTCTTTTCATTTGTTTCGGAGGTAGACCTTCAAAAGGCGCCTGGACTTTTGAGGAAAAAAACTGAGGGTGTGGGATTCTTACCTCACTAAAACTATCCCGGTGATCGCCATCAGCACATGGAAGGAGTTTCGTGACCTCTTGAAGACTACCCCGGAACCGCCTCTGTGCTACGCCTATTCGGGCACATTCCTGGGGAGACTGTAAAATGATCTTCTCTGAACCTCGCTGTTCACAGCAGCTCGCTCGTAATTTCCGTGCAGTCGTCTTTCCTGCCCCTCTAGCCAAATTACTTTTTTATTCGAAGCGTTAGCGTAAACCATAATAGAAAAGTAATATGGCTAGGGGGGCTGGTATCACTCGGTTGGCGGACGGAGTCCCCACTATTTGCACCCGCGACCCCGGAATCCTGCCTGCCTCAAACTATGCAGGGTTCTACTAACTACTAACTAGTCCTTACGTTGATAACGATACAGCTTGCATTCTTTCCTACTATCTCAGCTTTTATAGAACTTCTGAAGGACCAACAATAAGAAATTAAAATGAAATGATTGCTCAGTGCCAACGACTTTAATTGTATGTACCAGACACTCAACAGGTTAACTGGGAAATGCGACTTTAGCTAGTTGGGACTAGTTCAGCCCCTAGACTATCATGAGCATGCAAAGGGTTTGAATTCAAGTATCACAGGGGTTTAAAAGCTAGCAAAAAACAAAGACGACGGGTATTAAAGCAAGCATACTATCGCAAAAATCTTTTGAAGAACATAACTTTACATGACACCTGTATGCCTTTTTATTTGGCTGGAATATCATCCAATGGCAGATGTCATTGCTCTTTGTGTCAGACTCTTACTGACTAAAACCCACCCCTGATCTTTCCCTGCCTGAGTGCCCAGGGGAGCGGTAACTCTGTTACGCATTTATTCGCTACCCCTAGGCATACACCTGTATGCCCAAGAGTCAGGTAGAAGTGTATCTGTAGTGCACCCACAATTTTCTCAAAATAAAATGCCCCTTAAATAACACTCGATAAAAAAACTACTAAAAACGTTACGCGTCGGTGTAACAGTCATCCATTTTCCCGTACACAATAAAAACCGTAATTGGCGACACCGTCAATCGTAAATCCGTCTACTTTTATGTCCACAACCTCTGCTTACCCTTTATAGCGTGTTGATGTGTTAACAAAGTGCTGACGAGAACAGGTGTCGAATGGAATTATTGCGAGTGTATGTAGGCCCTTTTTTGCTGAGTTTTACCTAGATTTGCAGTGGGAAATCCGTTGTTAACCCAGTTTGAGAGATAAGTTTAGTGTGTGACTGTTTGTGTGTCATTAGGACTACTTCCTTTAAAGAAATTTTGTTGTTTTTGACACAACATGCATAATTACAACATCTACTATTACTATAATTAAGAATCCCAGCCAATAAGTCTTGTCTTTATATGCACGTCCACTCTGGTGCAAATAAATGTTATCTTTCTTTTCTTTCATATTGTCCCACTGCTGGGCTACGGTCTCTTTTTTAGTTTTTCAACGTACTTAGTTTTTTACCGTCCAATCCTGCAGGAACGAGACCAAATCGTCACGACGTTTCTTTGGACTACCTCGGTTTCCTGTCACCCACTGCGTGACGATTCTGGTTAAACCTCTTGCGCGTCTGGCTGGTAGACAGCGCATGGGCTGTAAACGTTTAAAAACCTATCGTGTCTGCTAACTAGAAGCGCGACGCCGACGGGTTAATCAAAAGTACATTAATTAATACACCAACCTCTACCCATACGTGTCGATAGAAATTATTTGGACTATAATTGTATTGTTGTCTAACTATGAAATTGCTGTTTTATGAAACTGCAGCTTTTGAATTCTGGTAACTTCGGATTGACTTATTGATTGATTGACTCAATTCAAATATATTACAGAAAATACAAAACCCAAAAAAAAAAAACAAATAAACAACTAATTTTGTAAAAAGAATAACATGCCTATAACATAAAGTTTTTTGAAGTTATATTTCCAAGACAATTAGAAGTTATTACAGCTCAAAGTGACATGTTTTTTATGAAAGCAACCTCATAGGCCTAATATTCTTTCAAAATATTGGCCAGCTGTTGGTGGAACGGCCCTCCCGTTCCACCCAGAGCGGGAGAGCGTCAGACTCTTACTAACTAAATCCACCCGCAGTTGCCCTTTGCGTTTCGGGGTGACTCTTTCTTTCTTTCTTTCTGATTTTATGACTTACCAATCTTATTATGGCGGTAGTAATTATAACTTGATAACAGAATATGTTGTCTTTTGATCTCAAAAACCAATTAACAGTTAATTAAACCCAAACCAGTATTCATTTACTCCTAGAACATTAATTTCGAAACATAACACCTTGTTTAAACATCCAAATATTTGCTGCAAACAATATTAGCTTCATGCCAATCAATGTTAAACTAACAAACCGAGTTAATTTATCAGTTTGCTTTTGTTAATCACAAACCGCTAACTCTATGCTACTGTGAATATGAGAATGACCACAGAGAGATAGATAAATAGATAGACATGTACATCAATAATTTGGTACAACTAAAAAATAAAATACAACCCATAAAAGCACGGCTTATCATCATCGTCATCATTAGTCTTTTAATGTCCCCACTGCTGGGGCACATGCCTCCTCTCTGTGAGAGGGCGTGGACCATAATAACGCGGGCCCAATGCGGATTGGTGGATGTCACAAGTTTTTGAATGTTTGGTTCTAGGACATGCCGGTTTCCTCACGATGTTTTCCTTCACCGTTTTGAGAACACGGTTACATTAATTAAAATTAACCAAATAAAAACTAGAAAATACATAAAAAACACACAAACATACGCCACGGTGGTCACTGCTAGAGACGGCATTGTCAAAACTAACCATACAAACCAAGTGTGTCAGTATGTGACCTTAAACTCATTGAAATTGACAGCCTCTGACAATTTTGACTATGCCTATGACAATAATTCTGACTATGCCTATGCCAATTCTACCTACGCCTAATATAATTCTAACCACACCTATGACAAATTTGACTACGCTTACGACAATTCTGACTACGCCTATGACAAATCTGATTATGTCTATGACAATTCTGGCAATCTCTATGACTATTCTGACTACGCCTATGACAAATCTAAATATGCCTATGACAATTCTGACTATGCCTTTGACAATTTTGACAATGCCTATTACAATTCTGACTACGCCTACGACAAATCTGAACATGCCCAATCAGACTATGCTTATGACAATTCTGGCAATCTCTATGACAATTCTGACTACGCCTATGACAAATCTAAACATGCCTATGACAATTCTGATAATACCTTTCACAAATCTGACAACGCCTATGACAAATCTGACTATGCA
This sequence comes from Polia nebulosa, assembly GCA_951329385.1. Lineage (NCBI taxonomy): Eukaryota > Metazoa > Arthropoda > Insecta > Lepidoptera > Noctuidae > Polia > Polia nebulosa. Next base: position 6,546,387 of record OX589604.1, read on the forward strand.
TACCTACGAAAATTCAATCTACGATAGTGACAAATCTGACTATGTCTATGAAAATTCTGGTAATGCCTTTGACAATTCTGACAATACCTTTTATAAATCTGACTACGCCTATGACAAATCTGATTATGTATACGAAAATTCTAACTACGATAATGACAAATCTGACTATGCCCATGAAAATTCTGGCAATGCCTATAACAATTCCATATCCCTATGACAAATCTGAATATGGCTATGACAATTCTTAAATATGCCTATGACTAATGACACCCAAAACATATGCTCAGCGCAAATTGGTAGGCATGGATACTAGTAATGAGGTCTCTATTCGATTACTTACTCTATGTGTGCGACAGACCACATGCGTATCGCGTTATTGCCATTGACAGGCAACTAATCACACAGTAATTTTGATTAGTTAATTAGAAAAGTAGGTACTTTCAGTAGGAACTGATTTAATTTTAGCTTTGCTGTTCCAGTCTATCGGTGGCTGTGGCATACCATTGTTAGACTGTCTGAAAGGTGCCTATTAGTTATGATTAGTAGGTACTTACTGCCTTTTATCCAGCTGTATTGGAGTTTTATTTTTCTAGAGAAATTGAAGCATCAGTAATGGGGTATTTTACTAAAAAAAATCTAATTAGTTCGTCTGTTAAATAACCAAAAAATATTGGACACGTACTTTTTGCTTTACCTAACTAATAAAAAATGACAAAAATAAAACGCATCAAAGTTCAGGAGTGTGGGCTCGTTACGTCACTTTGGTGGTAAAAAGTGTCGCACCGTGTGACGTCACGTGACATTTCAACCGCCCTCATTTTTTGTTTACGTGACAAAAGGTTTTTTTTAACAAAATACCCTATTGCAGTTTTAGACTGTAAGTCAACAAAACGTCTAAACCAAACACAGTGAAAGATGCCTTCAGAGTTGAGCAATGGTCTTTTCAGGGCTGCTAGCGGATAGTTCAGTAGGTAAGGTCAAAATTTTTTTGTTTTAAAAATCATTGCCCACACTAGAAATTATTCCTGTATCTTGGGTACGTTCACAAACATGCAAACTCACATACACAAGACACCCAGACCCGGAACAACTCTCTGTAGGTCATACAAATATTTGTTCCGTGCGGGGATCGAATCCGCTACACGCAGCGCAGCAACCGAAAGCTCAACCACTGCGCCAACCGTGCCGTCAAATCCTCAGATTAAGCTCAGTGTATTGGAAAATGCATAAGCAAAAAGCTTAATCAGCCTTATAGGTGTAAACATAATAAGACGTAATCCACCTCGCACGCAGAGTGCGGTTTGGTGGATGTCAATTCTTCGAATTTTTTGGTTCTAGGATATGCTATGTTTCCTCACGATGTTCTTCTACACCGTTTTAGGAGCAGTGGTTATGAAATTAATTGCACAAAGTAAAGCCCCGGCCTGGGTTTGAACCCAAGACGTTCAAATCGTAAGTCGGCCGTCACCACTGGGCCGCCTCTGCTAACTGCACAATGGAAAATACACTGGAATTGAATTCATATCGTTACATAAAATAACATCGCGCCTATTTACCCCAAAGGGTTCAAAATAAATGTGTGTCCATAGTGTATCCACAATTCGCCAGTTTTGTTTATTTCATTTAACGTAGCGCCCCATAAACGAAGGTGAGGCATATTACCATTAACCTGCAACACTTCCAGACTGCTAAGAAATTCCTGGCGGAAAAAACATTAATTAAACAAAAATAACCATATTGATGATCGTCATTATGTAACAATTTTTTTTTTTTTTTGGTATAGGCAAACAAAGTCACTAATCCAGTCAGATACTGACTGCCCAGATACTGGACACCCCTACCCCTACCTACTGACTGGTCTGACTGTTCAGATACTGTTTATAACACTTGCCAGATAAGTCAGAATCAGTATAGAATGGTTCTTTCATGCCACATCTGTGATTTACAAACACACAAATCGTTTTGCAAACACATTCATTGTGCGTACAGCTAAGGAGTGGAATTCCGAGGTCTGTGTTTCCTGATAGCTAAAATCTGGGGTCTTTAAGTCAAGAGTGAATAGGTTACTTCTAGGCAGGCGTGCTCCAACGTCGACCACATCATCGCTTACCATTAGATGAGATGAAGATTAAAGTTATGCCTGAATCGATAGCCTCAAAAATATTAAATTTGAACATAATTGGTGAAATTAGGGTGTATCAGTGTGAACTGTAAAAATCTGTGTACCCCTTCAGAGCGTATCAGCGTGATGTTTTTTTTTTTTTGTTGGTTTGGAAATCATCCAATGATATCTTCCGCTCTGGGTGGAGCGGGAGGGCGCGTCAGACTCTTACTGACTAAAACCCAGCCCTGTTCCTTCCCTGCCTGAGTGCCCAGGGGAGCGGTAACTCTGTTACGAATTTATTCACTACCGCTAGGCATGCAGGCACCGGCCATGAAGGGCCCCGTCAGTGGTGGCTGACAATCATCTCTTTGAGGCGCGCGTGGAACACTACGCGCCGTCGACTCACGGGCGTGGTGCTGATCGGACGGCGAGCTACCCACTGTTCACCGTCCGCAGGCCTGGGTAGCGTGATGTTATGTCATGAAGTGGTGTAAACAATAAACAGATTGCAGTAATTCCGGTAGGTTTGCTATCATGTTTTGAAGAGTTCCATTGTCTAAATCCAAAGTTCTTCATCAGAACTTTACCAAATTTAAATGGGACCACATGAGAAGCACCAGCTTTCAAATAAAAAAAGAATCATCAAAATCGGTTCACCCTGATAAAATTCTGAGGAAACACACACAAATAAAAAATACAGTTGAATTGAGAATATTTTTTGAAGTTGGTAAAAAAAAAACACATTTGTCAGATTAGCCCGAATCAGGTCGACATGAAAGGACTATTCCTTTCACGTCACATCTGTAGATAAATCTCCAGGTAAACATACCAACACAAACGTTCTAGCCCCTACACACATGTCCGTTGCTCTTACCACGGCCCGGCACGCAACCTAATTATGCAGTGGTTTAATTAGCGCCACCACAAAACCGCAGAGTTTTCCCGTTGCGTTGCCGCGATGACGCATTCCTAACGTATTGGCTGTAAGGTTGTTTAGTGTGCATGTTGTTTTATTTACCAATGTAGGTCGGAAAATGGTGATAGGACTTTTACTCCGGAAACATCAATATTTTTATGTGTTCCGGAATAAATGTTTTAATTTTTATTTTGGTGATGTCAATATTAAAAAAAAAAACTATAACAGTACACCACTGATTCCCTTTTTAGTTTTAGTTCTTTCAGTCCATCCAAAGGTTGTCTGGTAGATATCGCTGTCAGTGATAAGACCGCCATTGTACCCATAGATTTAAGTTCGTGTATAAAGAATTGTGTACAGTGTAACTTTTTAAGTGAACAGTAAAGTTTATTCTACATAATTATTCTATTCTATTAAATTACAAAGTATAAATATCAATCTGCCTAGCCTTTCCCAACTATCTTTGGGTCGGCTTCCAGTCTAACCGGATGCAGCTGAATACCAGTATTTTACATACCTTTGGTAAGACTGGTTGTCAGACTTTCGGGCTTCTGATGACCCGTAACGACTATCAAAGATCCACGATTGACAGCCGGGACCAACGGCTTAACGTGCTTTCCGAGGTGCGGAGGAGTCTCGGTGTGTAAAAATGGTCACCCATTCATGGACCAACCCCGGCAAGCGTAGCTTAACCTGATGGATCGACCCGTGCGGCTGTTACTAGTTTAGCCACGAGCTCTTCCTTTAGCCACGATCTTACAAAGTATAAACAAACTAATAAAATAAAATATGTACAAGCACAAGCAGCATAAAAAGGGCAGGCGAAAAAGTCATTGGGCATCGAAAAATTCGTCCACATCGCTGTCAACAGGAAAAATTCCCAGAACACTGGCAACAATGCCACGTTGAATGGCAGTAAAAGCTTGAGTTGATTTGGAGAGGAGCTCAATGAATTTTCGATTGAAATATTCTGAGATAAATATGATTTTAGTCTATCTCGGATAAGGAAATAATTTTGTCAGCACACAAAGCGAAGAATGTAATGCATTTTCTAATATTTTCTTGTATAAAAATACAGTTATTTTTTTTAATATATATTATTTTAACAGTAACTCGTGTTTCAAAGTAGGTATGCAAGGCTCTGATGACTATAGAATTTGCGTTAAGCTGAAGCAATACCCCTTGAAAATGCTGTAATTATAAATGAAGCTTAATTTCCCACCTTTGAAGATGGGAAATATACTTATGCACTAACTAATTTAAAAACACAACATTAATTAGTTCACCGGTCTAAGCTTCCAACAACTCCACAAAATTCTGCTAAAAACCTTCTACAAACATAGGTACCTAAAATAAACAATTTCACATGTATAATATACGTTTTAGTAAAGTAATTAAGGTAATTAGGTTGTTAACTAAATATTTTAGCGGTAACTGAAGTATGGCGCCGGTTCGCACAGAAGACAGCAGTAAAGTATTACCGACCTACATGTGGCGCGATCCCTGAATACTTTAAAAGGTGTAAGGCTAAGGTTGTACTGGTCGCGATTTTCTTCACGCTTGAATTAGTAAAGAGATTTATGTACGTGAAGTGGCTGTACATAGTTATGGTGCTTGACGGATTGGTAAGGTCGAAAAATAGGCAAAAGGCCTTTTTTACTGTAAAAAACTTATTGCTGCTTTTTTTTTGTGGGGTGGGAAATCATCCTATGACATCGCCCGCTCTCGGGTGGAGCGGAAGGACGTGTCAGACTCTTACTGACTCAAACCCACCCCTGATCCTTTCCTTTCCTGAGTGCGAGGTAACTCTGTTTCGAATTTATCCTCAACCCCTGGGCAGGCGTCGGCCATGATGGGCCCCGTCATGAATGTTGGAACGTGAATGCTGACAACTCTTGTAAGCGCACGTGGAACACTTCGCGCCGTGGACTCTCGGGCCTGGTGCTGATCGGACGGCGAGCTACCCATTACTCGCCGTCCGCAGGCCCGGGTAGAGATGAGTCACAAAAGACTTAGGAGGTGAAGATAGTCACTGAATGCTGTTCTTTCAGACGATAAAATTATTTAAAATCATTTATTATATATCATATATTTTATTGTACACCTCATAAAAACACAGGACAAATATATTTTATATAAAAAAAAAACAGTGGCACTCTGGAAGTGCCGACAAAAGTGAAAACTTGAACAAAAATTCCCAACGCCCCTCGCGATCCACTACGAGTGCTACGCGTCGTAGTACTGTCGTAGCGAATGGCGTAGCGATCGATTCGATATATAAAATCATAAATATCTGGAATACGGTAAGTCTAATAGCAAAAATAAACAAAATTTGGGCTTTCTTTATAAAACCCCGTAGAAAAATCCATAACATGTTTCATTTTAATTAATTAAATTTTATTCATAAAAAAGAAAAAAAAATGCCCAACGCGCCTCGCGATCCGCTACGAGTGCACTCTCGTCGCGAATCGCATAGCGGTCGGATGGTTGGTGACGGTGACGGTGTCGCTCGAGTTCAATTGTTTTTTCCCATCTCAAAAATGCCCAACACACCTAAAGAAGTTTTCACTTCAAAAAGTGTCGGTCTCATCGCACTGCCAACATTTGGATGAACTGAACGAAAGAAAATGGATTTAGAGCTGCCAGTGTACAACTTAAACAGTATTAATTAGATATTATAATAAACAAATAAATAACAAACATAAAACTGAGAAAGGAGAAGAAAAATTAAAGTAAAATGCCCCTTCACCATTTTTTTGAACGTTGGTAGCGTTTGAGCACGCTTCACTTCTGTGGACTTTGGATTCCACAAACGAGCTGCTTGGATTGTGAAAGATTGATTGGAAAAAAGATGCTATTGGGAAACTTCAAAATCACCAGTTACAATACCTATTAGTTAAAGAGCAGTGGAGGCCCAGAGGTAAAAGACCGCAAATTACAAGTTGTAAGTAGTGAGTTCAAACCCAGGCTGGCACTTAACTTTGTGTTAATTATTTCATCACCACTGCTCTCAAAACGGTGAAGGAAAACATCGTGAGGAAACCGGCATGTCCTATAGATCAAACATTCGAAGACATGTGACATCCACCAACCCGCATCCACGCCCACTCCCTCTCACATAGAGGAGCAATGTGCCCTAGCAGTGGGGACATTAAAAGGCTGATGATGATGATGATGATCATGAATTACGTATTGTACAATACGATATTTTTTACTCTAAGTTACGCAACAAAGCTTAACCCCCTAACTAAAACATAATCGCGATTCCCCCTGTCGCTGCCTCTTATGCAAAGTCGCCTACAGTCTGACCTTATCAACACGTTAATACCATGATTCGACTAAGGATTGGAAAGCGGGCATTACAAGTAAATTATTAATGGAGTCAGGAATCATCGCGAACCTTGTGTTCTGCTGCTTTTTGAAGGGTATTTGTATAATTATTAGGTATTTATCTATGAAATTACCATTTTATGAAACTGCACACTTTGGACTGTAATACCATCGCATTGACATCGAATTTTAAGTTCAAATAAACTCTATATTTAAGGCATGTTATTCGTTTTACAGTTAGTTGTTCATTTGTTTTTTTGGTTTTTTTTTATTATAATATTAAAACTATTTATAGCCCCACAATGTGCGCTTCTATTTTATATGTCACACGGAACAGATTGATAAACTTAATTTTCCAACTCCCTAAATTCCAAATTAATTTATTTACATTACACGTTCGTGTTTGGATCACAAATATTCATGTGTGTACCTAATTTCAACACAATAAAATACATTTGGAGCTATTTGTCTGTGACAGACAGACACACGAGTGATCCTATAAAAGTTCCGTTTTTTTCATTCGGACTTTCGGAACCCCAACAAGACCCACATAAATCTACTGCTGTAGGTACTAACAATAACTTTAACTAATTACGATTCGAGACCATCATTGCAAAGGTAGGTTCGCTCTAATTACTAATTAAGGCACCAAGTCTCCTTAATGTCCTTCCACTTACTTAGCAACCGAAGCCAGAGTATTTTTATAGCGCATAAAGCCAGTAAATTAGTACTTACATTAACCACAAATTTAAATTCTGGTCAACCTTTAAAGGGGATCGGCTTAGACGGTAATAAAGGTCTCAGTTCACGATCAATAGTGTTGCTATTTTTAAACAACTTCAAAAAAGGAGGAGGTTCTATGTTCGACTGTACCTATGTACAGTCAGAGTCAAAAGTGGAGTAACATTTTAGTTTACTAAATCTTGATTATTTTGCAAAATTTTTAATGAATATCGGAAAACAAGTGAAATTCAAGGACTCTTAACTCTAAACTGTCATAAGAAATGTGGCAAAGTAAATTTTCGAATCATAGTGTGACAATTTAGATGTTATTTACAAATAGTTGTGTTAATCGACTTTTGTTGCCGACTGTACGTTTTTTTTCTGTTTTTTTTATGTATGTTCTCTGTCAGTTGTGGACCGATTTTCTAAATTCTTTTTATCTGAAAGAATATACTTCAGAGGTGGTCCCATATAAATTTTATCGAAATTGCTTCAGCACTTTTTGAAAAAATCAATAAAAACCAAAATTATGTAAACTTAAATGACGTTTTGGTTTCCCCCAATTACGAGTAGGTATGTTCAATTATATGTTCCATTTTATTGGGGATGACAATTGGGGCGTTACTTTAATACTTAGTTTTAGTTCTGAGGTCTATCAACTAAAAAGTGAAAAATAAAAAACGTTTTTATAAAAAATACAACCAACTTCTAAGCAAGAAAACACACTATTAAACTTTTTTACAAAAAAATAGAACCGACTTCCAAAAACAAACATAAAGTGCAAAATAACTTTAATTTCGGAAGTCGCCTGTGAAGCCCCGCGGCCAAATCCGGGTTGTCAAATTGAACCCCGACGACAACCCGGGTTGACAGCCGATTTTTTTTTTTTTTTCTCTTTAATTTTTTTTTTTTTTGTCCGACTCACCGGTGAGTCGCGGGGCTTCACAGGTTAAGTTTCTGGTTTTGTTTCTTCGTTTTTTGACACCGACTTCTGAAATTTAACTTATTTTGCACTTTTTGTTTTTTTTTTTGAAAGCCGGTTCTATGTTTTTGTAAAAAAGTTTTTATTTTTCACTTTGTAGTGGTGATTCCCCATTAATGTGGATGCGCCAGGGTAGCCCGCGAAATTCAAATTTTCTTACGTTTTTTGCAATTTGCAGGTCAGTGTCAGGTTGTATCATGATCAAAATTTGATTTGCGGCCGTAGCAAGTATGTATTTATAGAGTTGTAGTCATTAAAATCATCAATACATCTCTCCCAGTTGGAATTGGTGCCAAATGTCATGATTTCATGAAATACTTATACAGGATGTAACGGAAAGGTGTGGTCATATTTTAAGAACTGCATCTGCCCATCGATATGAACAACTTTATCCAAGAAAACCTTAGGAAATTTACAAAAAAAAATTTTACTTCCCATACAAATGTTGATCAGCTGATGATAACTTTGTATGGAAAGTCCAATTTTTTTCTTGGGAAATCTCTGTTTTTTCTTAGAGAAAGTTGTTCATATCCATGGGCAGAACCGGTTCCTAAAATATGACCACACCTTTCCGTTACACCCTGTATAGCTCGCCGTCCGATTAGGACCAGGCCCGAGAGGTGACGGCGCGTAGTGTTGCACGCGCACCTTAAAGAGATGTCAGCAATAAAATGACGGGGCCCGTCATGGCCGATGCCTGCCCAGGGGTCGTGGATAAATTCGTAACAGAGTTACTGCGCCCCTGGGCACTCAAGCAGGGAAGGCACAGAGGTGGGTTTTAGTCAGTAAAAGTTTCACACGCCCTGCCGTTCCACTCAGAGCGTCAGGGCGTCATAGGATTATTTCCCAATCCCACAAAAAAAAAAGAGCGACGTGGTACCTAGTTTAACAGGTTAGGGTCAAGCTTACGATGGCCCGTTGAGTATAAGATCTAAGCTTTGTATTAATCGACTTGATTTAAGCTGCCGCCGCCGTTACGTACAATATATTCTTTTGTAATAAGTTGGATGTTCAATGTTTGTTACACAATCACGCCAGAACGGCTAAACAGATCTGGATGAAATTTGCCACATATATAGATTATAGTCTGAAATAGCACGTAGGCTAATTCATAGTGGGAGATGTACTAATTCGTTGAAAAAGGAAGAGAAGGAGATAGTTTACAGATAAGAAGGTAGTGTGCGCATGAGATGACATGACATGCTATGATTGATAAATTGAGTGTCCATTCGGCCATCAGTAGGTAATCGCAGTTCTTTGATTGATATGAAAGTATGTTGTATTTTTAGTTACCACAGACGCGATGACCATTTTTCACCGAAATTGTTCAACGATTATTTGTCGTAATGTTTCGTCCAAGTGCATTTCCGAACGCAATCATAGGCTGTGTCATCTGTTGTGACATTGTTTTGACGTTCATAGTGAAAAACTTGTTAAAAATTTTAACTTGGAGCATGAGATTTAAATCTAGCCGAATCTATTGGTTTTGGACCTAATTGTTTGCAATTGAACTAATTTTGATTGAAACCCCATTTGATGTAGTGGTGAAACGGGTTATTTGTAAAACTTAACTTTGGTTGGTTCGCGGGCGACCACGCGCTGTGTGGGATACGCCGGCGCGGTGAATCTGGTATATCTACTGAACAAACACTACACTCCTCATTTAACTCTGACATACACACATATAGCCAGGTTGGTCCCCAGACAAAATACTTCAGAAACCTTGGGTAAGTCTTGTAAAACATTTGTAGGTAAGTGGTGGCAGACAGTTGGCGACCCAGTTGGAGGCTGGGGTCCAGCTAGCGTCCAGCGCTTCCACAACGCTTGTCTCCTCAAATCGGATTCTTTGCCCTGGCTTGGTTGCATACAGGTAATTAGAGTGATAATTAACTTGGGGCTACCACGCGGGCAAAGCCGCTGACAGAAGGCTGTATAAATATTGTACAAAAACAAACAGGAGAATACTATATTGCCTCTTAAGCTACTAAAATGAACCAACGGAATCACCTTTCCTTGCTCACAGCACCCGGTTCCAACAAGGTCTTACACAAGGCATTAAATTCAGTAGCGGTACTAGAGTGTAAACTTGACGATAGCTTGTGGCTAAACTACATTTAACCGGCCTTTTCATTGGACGTTTTGTGTGCTTTGAAACATTGTATCAATGATTTACTTTGAAAGCAACAGGTGACGATCTCTCTTCCGTTTGAAAAGAAAATAAACCTGTTAGAAATTGCCAACAAATTCTTTGATTACTCGTATCATCATCATTTCAGCAAAAAGACGTCCGCTGCTGGACATAAGTCTGCCTCAAGTGTCGCCACAACGACTGGTCCTGTGCGTTTCGCATCCATCGGATGCCTGAGATCCTCACCAGGTCATCGAACAACCTTGAGGGAGGCCTTCCAACGCTCCAAGTTTCGGTACGCAGTCGCCACTCCAGAACTTTTCGGCCACATTGACCATCTGCTCTGCAAGCAATGGGGCCCTGCCCACTCCTCTTAAGGTTGGTGATTATTCGGACTATGGCTCTGTCATACTCCATACAAAACTAAAGTAAAAGCCAAATTCCAAAGGTTAGACAACATTATTACGAGTACATAGTTCAGGCATACTGTTAGAATACACACCTTTTCTAGATGTTGGCTTTGCTAATTGCCAAATAGCTCACGAAAGAAAGGAATACGTGTGCGTACAGCTAAGGCCTGCTAAGGAGTGGAATTCCCTGCCGGAGTCTGTGTTTCCTGATAGCTACAACCTGGGAGTATTTAAGTCAATGTTACTTCTAGGCAAGCGTGCTCCATCGTCGATCACGTCATCGCTTACCATCAGGTGAGATAGTGGTCAAACGTGAGCCTAACAAAAAAAAACTATTGGCACTCCAGAAGTGCCGACAGAAGTGAAAACTTGAACAAAAAAGCCCAACGGGCCTCTCGATCCGCTACGAGTGTCTGCTATCCGCTATCCGAATCAATTGTTTTTTCCCATCTCAAAACTGCCCAGCGCGCCTAAAGAAGTTTTCACTTCAAATACACTTATATATATTCTGCGTCTATGTCATTGTAAACGGTGAAAACTAGCAGAGTAGCAACAATACTAACTGCTTCATAAACGGCAGCACATTTCAAAAACTTATTATATTAAACCCTGCAGCCCTTGCCAACTTAATAGATTGCCACCACACACAACACAAAGATAGCATCTTAATTATCCATAATATCTCTGCAGGAAGTTAAGAATCTTAAGTAATATCCTTCTCATCAAAACGAGCTGGTTCTGAGCTCACTACAAAGTAAAACCTAGGGCAGCCTTTCCCAAACTTTTTTAACTGCGGACCCTTAAGTAGATTAACGATCACCACCAAGGAACCCTTGATTTTTATAGAAAGGTGCAAGAAACTTTTCATGTAAATCTGTTCTTCTACGGACCCCTTGGAACATGGTCGTGGATCCCCAGGGATCCGCGGACCCCAGGTTGGGAAACCTTCACCTAAGGGATAGTAATCACTGACTTATTCGCTAACGGACAGTGTAATAGGGCTAAATAGATCACTTGTGGAATTGTGGTGTGGGTGACAAGATGAAGCGGGAGTGATTTTACTGTCATTCACAATACGAGAAACATGGTGATTGGTTAACAGCTATGGTTTGAAGGGAGGTGGCGACTGAGATGACTTCCATTAATTAAGGACTTGGAAGAAGTCATGTTGCGCTGACCCTAAATACAATGTGAAGGCAATAAATAAACGAAAACACTGGCATTACTCATCATTATGAACTACTTTTACTATGGGACGAACCAATCCATGGGAAAACACTGGCATTACTCATCATTATGAACAAATTTTACTATGGGACGAACCAATCCATGGGAAAACACTGAAATTACTCATCATTATGAACAACTTTTACTATGGGACGAACCAATCAATGGGAAAACATTGGCATGACTCATCATTATGAACAACTTTTACTATGGGAACAATCAATCAAAGGGAAAACACTGGCATTACTCATCATTATGAACAACTTGTACTATGGGACAAACCAATCAATGGGAAAACAATGGCATTACTCGTCATTATGATCAACTTACCACCACGAACCAATCAATGGGAAAAATGCCTAAAACAATGAAAGCATTGCATTGTCTCCACATTGTACATTAAGAGCTGAGATGGTCATGGGTAAACACTTGAGCTAAACAGTGATTGCCTGTTACTGTTTAGCTTAACATGTCTGTTTTTTTTTAATTTACCAAATTATACACCACGCAGGGAGAAAGGTTAGGCATGTTCATAAATGTTTATGACAGTAAGCACATGTAGACTGATTGGTCTAGAAGAAAACCTTGAGATTCTTTCTTCTACACTTTCGTCTAGCTATCCTCAACTTCTTTTGAACCACGTGAAGAATTATACAGCGAATTTTCCAGTCAATATTTTGTATCTTGTAACGCTCAACCATCACCTACGACACCACTGGTCAACGGTTGAAGATAGATGATAACTATTAAAATTAGTAAATCTATCCATCACTCATCTTCCTATGTAAATCAGTTGTTCTACTTCATAATCATCATCATTTCAGTCGAAAGATGATGATTATGAAGGACCTCCTCCCTCCACTGCAGAACACAGGGCTCCCCAAGTGTCCACATCAACCGGCTTCATGCTTTTCGCTTCCAGTGAACCGGTGCAGTCCCCACCAGGTCATCGGTCTTCCACATGAGAGGCCTTCTAACGCCTACTTTCTTGATCTATATATCATATTATTATTCGTGTATTACATTAAAATAAACATAGAAATATTTTTTTTAATATTTCAAAAGGATAATAAAAACCTTAAAAAAATATTAAAAACTGGCACTTTGCCCGCGGCTTCGCTCTCGTGACCTATACCGCAGGAAATGTTATTTTTCCCAAGATAAAAAGTAATTTACCTTTCTATTGGTGAAAAAATGTTAAAATCGGTCCAGTAGTTTCAGAGCTTATTCGGTACACACAAACCAAAAAATCTTTTCTCTTAATAATATTAGTATAGATTTAGCCCCCGATGTTGGGCACAGGGTCCAAGCTACCGACGGTTAGGGTTCCAAAGAGAGGAACCGCCTAACAATGCGAGCCGTTTTCAGAAGTACCGCTTTCTGAATCAAGCCAGCTAACCTAACATAACGAGAGCCTCCTGAGGTGTTGGTCGAGGCTCGTGAATATTAAGCCATGGGCTGACACAAATTTCGATACAGTGATCACATCCCAGATGTCGACAACCTCGCGATTAAAGTCAAGATACTTCATTTGCTTATCTTTCTCAGCTTTCACGATAACGTATTATTTATTATTTCAGATTTACATAAAGCAAATTACAATCCTCTACACTAAAAGTCCTGATGTACCTGGCCTCACATTGCTGACAAAGTTGCTCACAGAGAGTTGAGTTGAGTTGTTGATGCGGCATAGGTACAGTCATCGCATCCCCTGCGCTGTACATTAATCGCCTTATCTGTAACGAGTGGGTACTCGCAATCTGTCTCGACGATTATATCGCTGAAGCTACTACCAGTTCTCGGTGAAACTTCAAAAGCTTTTAAAATGAGACGGCTAAATTATGATTTAAAAGTTCTGGAATTAACATAATGATTTAGTTTGATAAATGAATCGGTGATCGCCACCTGCCTCCTTCTTCTAGTCCTCTATTAATCTGACTTGGACCACTTTGCATTTGGTCAACTTTTGATCAAGGCAAGTGATTTCAAAAATAGGCAAAAATGATTTAAAAAAATGACGAGCTCCGATTTCTGAATTAATAATTTAAAGTTGAGTATTTTTGACAAACTTAACATTAGCCAGAAACCTCATCAAACTTTGGCATTTAAGTAGACAGGGTTTGACATTTTCATGACTCCAAATACTCAATTCAGAAACCCAAGGACGCGTAGAGTATTTATTTAGGACCTTTAATTGTTTGGAAACCCCCAATTACTCTTTATTTATTTTTTTATTACATGCTTCTGCCAGCGGCTTCGCCCGAGTAGAATTAGTACGTTCCCCATTATTAATAATAACCTATGTACTATTCCAGACCATAATCTATCTCTGTGCATAATTTCATCCAGATCCGTTCAGCAGTTTTGACGTGATTGAGTAACAAATATGTATCCATCCATACATCCAAACTTTCGCATTTATACGAGTAGGTACTATGAACAGCGGTCACTTATGTCGAAATTCGACCTCATTTAAATTTGAACGTTTTTAAAGTTTTTTTGTCAAAGACCCTATATACTTGACAAGTTGACTGTGAAACAAAACAAATACGTGTCAAACGAAAAAATAATTAAAATTATTATATAATTTAAACAGAGTGTAAAAAGACACATCACAGAGCCGTTAAATACGCATGCTGTACGTCTAACAAAGTAGCTTTGCGCAAAAATTATTGCTGAGAAACGACTTTTATTTTTAGATATGAAAAAAAATACTATTTTTATTGCGCGCAATGTAACGCAAACCCAGGCAAGTGGAGTTAAACCCGGCCCCTTCGCTCTAAGCCACGTAGGTACTTGTCAGATACGTTTGATATTCATTGCGTCTTTGTAACTGCAAATGCGTAATTCCGAAATTTCGAAAAAAAAATCGAAAATTCAGGTAATGTTTGTTAGGTTTTTTTTTTGCAATGCAGCAAAAAAAAAAACAATGGGGTTTTAGCAATGGGTAGAATATGTGGCTTTCGGCTTCGGAAACTGTCTTTTTACACCCGGTGGTAAGTTTCATACTCCTCCGTCCGCGTGATTTTTGTAAAAAGGGATGGAAAGTTTATTCTTCACATATATATTTTTTTAGTCACACCCTGTATATATTTATTTTGACGGAACGGTTTTTTTTTTTTTTTGGGGGGTGGGAAATCATCCTATGACTTCTTCCGCTCTAGGGTAGAGCGGAAGGGTGTGTCAGACTCTTACTGACTAAAACCCACCCCTGTTCCTCCCTGCCTCGAGTGCCCGGGGGCGAGGTAACTCTTTCGAATTTATCCTCCACCCCCGGGCAGGCACCGGCCGTGGCAGGCCCCTTCCCTTGGCTGACAACTCTTTGAGGCGCGCGTGGAACACTACGCGCCGTCGACTCTCGGGCCTGGTGCTGATCGGACGGCGAGTTACCCACTACTCGCCGTCCGCAGGCCCGGGTTGACGGCACGGTTGGCACAGTGGTTGAGCGTTCGGCTGCTGCGCTGCGTGTCGCGAGTTCGATCCCCGCACGGAACAAATATTTGTATGACCTGCAGATAGTTGTCTCGGGTCTGGGTGTCTTGTGTATGTGAATTTATATGTTTGTGAACGCACCCACGATACAGGAATTATTCCTAGTGTGGGGCAACGTTTATAAAAAAATAAAAAATTCCAACAGACTATAACTACATACAATACATATTATACTAATAAAT
This sequence comes from Polia nebulosa, assembly GCA_951329385.1. Classification (NCBI taxonomy): domain Eukaryota; kingdom Metazoa; phylum Arthropoda; class Insecta; order Lepidoptera; family Noctuidae; genus Polia; species Polia nebulosa. The sequence goes on from OX589604.1 coordinate 6,561,881, forward strand.
AACTTAATAAATAAAATATGTACAAGCGGCATAAAAGATCCGTATATATAGATAATATTAAAAGATGATAGAATTTTAGTAAGCTCCCCAGGCAGATCCAGGTAGATAAGCCAAGAACAAGTGTACTGTAAAAAAATCACACATTTTTTTTGTCTAATAGCAACAGTAACGTACAAAAAAAATAAAAATAACTAGTAGGGGACAAACACAAGCAATGCGTCTTCAAGATCATCACGAGCATACAAAGCAAGCCGAAGCTTAGCTTTAATTGCTCTAATCTAGAACACTATCTATCTATTTAGATTCTTTCTCCACTCGTTAGTGTTAGATACACGAGATAACATCGAGATTTATTTAATTACCTATTCGTAACAGTAGTAGCGGCTGCACAAAGGATTGACACAGAGTTCCAGGAAACATATATTAACACAAGCAGCCTTATTTTTAAAACATGTTAACCCTATTTGATTAGTGGATTCTAAATTCAATAACTATTTTGTTTTTATTGTTGATAGGCACGCGTTTGACCACTATCTCACCTGATGGTAAGCTATGATGTGGTCGAAGATGGAGCACGCTTGCCTAGATACTTCTAGGCAAGCGTGCTCCATCTTCGACCACATCACACGTGAATAGGTTACTACCTATTCACTCTTGACTTCTCCCAGGTTGTAGATATCAGGAAACACAGACTCCGGTAGGGAATTCCACTCCCTAGCTGTACGCACAATGAATGTGAACTCCCACAGATTATCTATGGAGTTTATGGATAAACTCCATAGATAATCTGTGGGAGTCCAAGCAAAAGGGGTCCAGTTATCGCAATTTAGTTTCCAACATAATTACTACTATACGCAGTTTTGTAAAGTTGGGTGACAAAATGCAATCGCGATTTTAATTGATTATTTATTCTTCCTATCATCTAATCTACAAAATCCAATAGGTCCTCACGACGCTCGAGTAAATCCCCGATTAGCATCATGGGCTCTCCTACTATAAAAAGGTCCTGATGAAAGAGTCTCTACAATACACTTTGCACCACAACCTAGACATGTATTGTCTATGGTTGTTTTTGGTGTGACCATAAATGAGATCACTAGGTAATTTAGTTTAGTTTTTTTTTCTTTTTTGTATTTTTGTTTGGATACTAGGCTTTTGTAAATTAATGTGCGTTTGTAATTTGTGCAAAATAAATAATTTTTCTTTTTCTTTTCTTTTTAGATTTTCTGACTTCTGACTCGTACCGACTGTCAAAAATCTACAAATGACAATTGGGACCAACGGCTTAACGTGCTTTCTCAGACACGGAGGAGTCTCGGTATCTAATGGATAATCACTCATCCACAACCCGACCTCGGCAAGTGTTGCTAAACCTTGATGATCAACCCGTGCGGCTGTTTATTATTTTTTAAATTATTGATATGTTCGCACTTAGGAGTAATAAATATAAATGTGGATGGATGGAGTGGGAGAGGAGAAGGCCATAGAAAAGATGAATGGATTGTGTGAGGAGTGATATAAAAGAAAAGCGAGCTAGTGATAGCGTGACGGCTGACAGGACAGAATGGATAAAAAAACGTGTTACGCGATGTTAAACGATGATGTGGTCGACGACGGAGCACGCTTGCCTAGAAGTAACCTATTCACTCTTGACTTTAAGACCCCGGTTGTAGCAATCAGAAAACACAGACTGCGGCAGTGATTCCACTCCTCTATTATTATTTAGCCACAAACTCCTCTTCTACAAGGTACCTGCATAGTGTATACTAGTTCAAATGTGCAGTGGAGGCCTGTTCTTGACCGGAACGGATTACAATCTGGAGCAGAACGCTTAAGTGGCAGATTAAGTGAGGATTGGTTTGGATAGTTATTATTATGTTGTGTGTTATTAATTTATGACTGTTTGATCTTGTTACGAAGGCTTTGCGTAGTGTGGGTAAAGTGGGTTGTTGGCTAGAATGTCTGGACAGAGACAGTGGTGCCGATTCTCTTGTTCAATAACTAAACTAAAATTAGAGAATCGCTATCTTTTACTAAAAGGCAGTGCGAGAAAAGGACGGCTATAGCTATGAACTCATTAAAAGATGTTTAAACTTACTCCTTGCGCTTTATCGTGTTTTTAGTCGACCTGATTTTACGTGTACCCTTAATTTGTATGGAAATATTTGTTCAACTTTTGACAGCTCTAATTTACATCCGTCTTTTTCTTGTTTTATTAGAGAGACAAAGATAGCATTAGCCTAAATTAAGTTTAGTTTGTGCAAACCAGAATCGGCACCAGTGTACATGTGCAGTGAAGCTTTTGATACCTAAAGTCCTAAAACCCTGCAGACGTTACATTACACACTAGCTTCTGCTAGCGGCTTCGCCTCCGTGGAATTAGTAGTTCCCCCATAATAAATTATAGCCTTAGCCTCATCCTTCCTGCCGCTCAACCCAGAGTGGCAAAAGTAATCCGATGATTTTCCATCCACAAAAAAAAAATAACGGTTAAAAGTCAACAATGTGTGGGGTTGACCAACGCTACAAGTAGCGGCACGTAAGTCTAGCGCTGAACCATAATTGCTACGCATGGGTGGGTAGCGCGGGTGGCGCGCGGGGGCGCGCGGGGAACAGAATGCGACTGGAGAGCCAATCGGCGCTACGCTCGCTCGCCCTTCATCCCGCTAGCTCCCTCAGGCACCCTAATTTTTACTTCTGCGCAATAACGGTCAGCGCTAAAGTTTCGTGCCGCTACTTGTACTTAACTGTCATGTGATCAATCAAAAACATTTTGGCATTTCGATGATAGAATCCAGAGGCTCTAGACACTTTGTATAGAGCCTCTGGTATGCCAAACCTCCAAAAGAGGCGGTAACTACTTCAGGCAGGTTGTCAGCTTGTTTAAGACGGGGTCCGCATTAATTTATATGCGGACCAATACCTGGCTGGGGGAGCGTGACGAAATGCGCGCACACTCCAGCACCCCGGCCCAAAGGTAGCTGCTAACACCATGTGGTTTCAGTCAGTAAGAGTCTGACAGACCCCTGCACCCACACCGGGGCGGAAGAACTCCATGAGGATTTCCACTTGGAAAAAAATAAAATGTCAGCTTGTTTGTACCATCAAAAAACATTTACGAGGTCTACATCATCATTTCAGCCGAAAGACGTCCAGTACTGGACATACGCCTCCCTCAAACGTCGCCACAACGACCGGTCCTGTCCATATCACGATGGATTCCCGCGACCATCACCAGGTCATCGATCCACTTTGTGGGAGGCCTTCCAACGCAGCGTCTTCCGGTACGCGGTCACATCTCCAGAGCCTTTCGGCTCCATCTACCTATGAGATCGATTATGAGACTCATTGCCCGTTTACTTATTGAAGGATCTTCAAATTTAGATGTCTTCCTTTACTTTGTAACCACTGAACAATTCAGCCTTTCCTTGTACTAGCTACATACATCAAGACATGTCTCAAGCTACTTTCCGCCTAGCTCAAAGGAACTATTCGTATACTTAAAGGAATCAGCTCAGTGAACCGACTGAATTCGTTTGGGATTGACCCTCGGAACCGTTCAGGTGAGGTAAGTATTTACTTAAATAAACTTCCTGGGAACCTTGGCATAAAAAGGTTTGTGTTCTCACACTTAACCAACTTTGTAATGTGGTAAAGGTATTTTAATTTGGAGATTTGAGTAAACTGCCAAATAGCTTTTTTATGGTTCCGAACTTGGAACATGGAACTTCTGAATGAAAAAACGGAATCCTTATAATATTACTCGTGTGTATGTCTGTCTATCCGTCTGTCACAGTCAATTTTTTACGAATCTACTGGACCGATCTAATTGAAATTTCGTACAAACTTGAATATATCAATTTGAAATTTGGGTTTCACGTTTTGGGTGCAAATCGGAATATTAAAAAATATAGTTTTTCAAACTGTAGGTACTGTCAAACAAACAAAAAAAAAGGGTACATTATGAGGGTCTAAATTTTTTTCCGCAAATTTAAAATCAACAGTTTTTAAATTATTTAAGAAAATAGATGATAATTGGCTTTTATTGAAAATTGTAGATTCTTTAGTTTCGTAGATATGGGGTATCTCCGACAATGGCCTTTTTTTTGGGATATTATCCAATGTCTTCGCCTGAGTGTCCAGGGGTGCAGTAACTTTGTTTCAATAACTATTTTCAATTTATCCGCGACCCCTTTTTTTCTTTTTTTTTTCAGAACACAGTGCCCTAGGTATTGCTTTATAACATACATCAGCTCAAATCTCAATTTTTCGGGGCGGTGCAGCATAGCTTCGTCCTATAACTACAGGATGTAACGGTAAAGTGTGGTCATATTTTAGGTACCTACTGCTTCTGCTCATGGAAATGAAAAAAAATCTTCAAGACATTGTAGAAAATTCCCAGGACTTTCCGAACAAAGTCAGCTGATCAAAATTAGTAAAAGAGGTCCAATTATTATTTCGTAATTGACTATGACATCCTACTAATATTATAAATGCGAAAGCTTGTTTTTTTTTTTTGGGGGGGGTGGTAAATCATCCAATGGCTTCTCCCGCTCTAGGGTGGAGCGGAAGGGCATGTCAGACTCTTACTGACTAAAACCCACCCCTGATCCGCCCTGCCCTGAATGCCCAGAGGCGAGGTAACTCTTTCGAATTTATCCTCAACCCCCGGGCAGAAAGTTGGTATGTTTGTGTTTCATCACGCAAAAACGGCTGAAGGAATTTCAATAAAAATTTGCACACAGATAGATTATAACCTGTATTAAAACAAAGGCTTCTTTTTACCATGCGTGTGAAGCCTCTGGCAGAAGGTAGTTCTTGAATAAAGTTGTTTATTTTTATGGGAGAAGTCACTGATGATTTCCAACACTCAAAAAAAAACCGGCCAAGAACGAGTCGTACTCGCGCGCTAAGGGTTCCGAACAAATTATGTTTTTTTCAAACTGCCTCCACCTTATTGCTTTTCCTGTAATTTATAAGTATAGAAATACTTTCTATATTTTTTTTCAAAACTTAAGACCCAGTGGTTTCGGAGATAGGAGAGGGGGGGGGGGAATGGTCATTTTTCATCTATTTTCTTAAATAACTTCAAAATCATATATTTTAAAATTATGAAAAAAATATATTCGAGACCCTCACAAGCCCTTTCATTTGATATGTCGCACGACACGGTTTGAATTTCACCCCAAAAGTGACCCCCATATTCCAAATTGATTTATTCAGGGTACACGTCCGTGTTTAGGTCACAGATATTCATGTGTGTACCAAATTTTAACTCTATCGGTCCAGCAGATTCGAAGAAAATTGGCTGTGACAGACGGACAGACGGACACACGAGTGATGCTATAAGGGTTCCGTTTTTTTCATTCGGACTTTCGGAACCCTAAAAATGTAGTCAACTTCTTTCTAGACGTATTATCTTCATTGCTATCATAGTTTATTCACTCCCACTACAAAACAAAGAACATAAAATCGCAACAGTGATTACGACGTGTTGCCAACCAAGATTACTATAATCACCGTCACCCTCAGTTAAACCCAACAGCTATCCGTAACACAAATAAAGTTAAACTCTGCAGTAAGAATAAAGTTAATTAGGTAACAATCTTAATGAGCAAGTCTTGGACGACACAAACTAATACAATTTTTATGTTACTCCTATCTCTGTTACACATTGTTAATTTAGGATCACGCTTTCTGGGCACGGCTTGGAGAAAGTGACCACCTTGACTTGAATTGACGCCATTTTTTTTCAATTTTTAGCGTTCCGTAAATTAGATTAACTAGAGTCGTGGACCTAATTGCTATAGAATTTTTAACTTTCGGATGGTGGGAGTCTAGTATTTGTTTAAATTTTGTGATCGATTCGTCTTTCATCATCATCATTCTCCTGCCCTTATCCCAATTTATTTGGGGTCGGTGCAACATGTCTTTTTCTTCCATACTCCTCTATTAGTCGTCATCACTGTAGTCACCCCCTTTTTGCCCATATCCTCTTTCACACAGTCCAACCATCGTTTCTTTGGCTTTCCCTTACTCTTATAGCCATCCATATCCATAGATAAGACTTTTCTTACGACATTTTCTTCATCACAGGCCCATACCACGACAACCGACTTCCACACAACTTTTCAGTCAGCGGTGCCAATTTCAGACTTCCTCTTATATACTCATTCCTAATTCTATCCATGCCCGTAACACATCGCTCTTAGCATTCTCATCTCAGCTGCATGCAATTGTTTTCGGTTGAAAAAAGTTTAAGTTGTGTCTTCGCTTTTTCACAAACTTTTATCTGATTTTTAGCTGCTTAAAAAAATCCACCATTAATATCTAAAAAGACACACCCACAAATAAATGATAGCAACCAGGAATCACGAAAAAAAAAAAGTGGTCTGTTTTATGACTAATTCAGCACACATTCGCTAAAATTCCTGGTAAATATCTGGTGTACCAATAAATTTCTTCATTGTGGTCTCCAAGAAAAGGGTCCTATAGATAACGATCCTTACATGCCCCGCATGCTATTGTGAGGCATTCTTTCATAAAATGATCATGGAGTAGTGAAAATGAAGTGTTTATAAATGTATATCATATAAAAAATGTAAGCTCTTTCAGCGGTTTTAAATCTAAAATATAGAGAAACCTACAAACTTAACTAACAATGTTACCAGCCAGTTGAGAATAAAACCGATGAACGTGTAACCCAAGCAATTTACAAATAAAATCATTTTAAAACTATTGTATTGTTTAAGAGACAGTACCTAGAATACCTAAGTTTATTACATTATATTATTAACTTATTGTTACGAGCTCGGTATGGGATAAATTATTTTGCACCTATTAATTAACCAAATATCCTTTCTTAACTCAAAAACTTATTTACACAAACACTAATTCGCTAATAATCACTATTCTCTTCGTAATCGCTTGTATTCGCATCTGTTCGCATCCGTCGTTGAAAACAGACTGACCCACTTGCCGGCCGCCCGGCCTATTTATACAGTCAAAGAAGTTTCCAGAACATTGTCAAACTATCCTATACTGGATTATTCTAGAAACATCTATGAACTTCTACACAGTACCACAATGGAATGTTCTCGAACGTAGTGGAAACTTCTGGAAACTTCGACCACGTTCTCGAACGTTTCATTGTAATACGGTCGCCGTTACATTATGTTCTCATGTAAGTGGCTATTTTGTCTTTTTTAAGAATAAATCCTTTAAACCTTAAACATTATATCATCTAGTAACTACTAAGTTCATCTCTACATAGTATAAATCAAAGTTACTTTACGCGTCTGTTTGTTTCTTCGCTAACTTCTCCAAAACCACGCTACAGAGTTTAATGCGGTTTTCAACAATAGAAAGAGTGATAAACGAGAACTGTTTGTGTGTATAATTTGTACCCGTGTGTAACCGGGGGTCGCTAACTATTTATACATATTGGTTTTCGGTTTCGTTTTCGGTTTCGGTTTTCTGTGACATTTTTTTTTCATAATCTATTTTGTTTCCTTTTATAACATTAACATGCTTGTCCAGTTATCCCTTTTTTTTTGGGATTGGGAAATCATGCTATAAATTCTCCCGCTCTGGTTGGAGCGGGAGGACATGTCAGACTCTTACCAACTAAAACCCACCCCTGTTCCTTCCTTGCCTGAGTGCCCAGGGGCGCGATAACTCTGTTTCAAAGTAATCCGCTACTCCTTGGCATGCATGCAGCGGTCATGACGGACCCAGTCATGTATTGCTTATATCTCTTTGAGGCGCGCGTGGAACAATACGCGCCGTCGACTCTCGGGCCTAGTGCTGATCGGACGCCGACCCTCGCCTACGCGGCTACTGCGGCGGCTGAAAGAAAAAAGAAAGAAAATACGTTTATTTACGGTAAACATGACGCAAAAAACAGAGAAACACAAAAAAAAGAAAAACTGGGGGAAAAAATGCGTCACATCCACGCAAAACGGCCATCGCTCAGCTTAAGTGCTATGACCCTATGCAAGACAGAGCCCCAGCGCTGGTTTTCAGCGACAGCCGGCGCCGACGTCATGACGTCGACCGGTGCAGAAAACAATGAGTAAAACTTCTAAATATTATACAGCGTAAAAAATATTAATATTTAATTGGCAATATTCCGCTTCCTGCAACATGACGCACTCGCCGCCGGCTTTGATTTTAATCTGTGCCTCTCAGCTGTCAGTAAACTATCTTTGACAATGACAATGTTAGAATAGGTGCTGGAGGCTGCTGCTGGGGGCGTGAGGGCGACTCCGTTGAGTCTCCCTCACCCGTTCCACCTCCTCCTTCGAGAGCATTACTGCTTCGCAGAAGGAGGAGACTGCTTCCCATTCCCTCTCGCTCCGTACCTGGCCTGGACCGTCCAGTAGTCCCTGACAGTCCAATTCTTAAATTAGATTACCAGGGACATGTTTGAATCCTGTTTGAAGTCTAATAGCAGCCCTAAGTTACGAGTTCAAAGTGTAAGTCTTTAAGATAATCTCTAATCCTTAAATTAAGAAATCACTCTTTCGGGCAAAAATAATAAATTCCGAAACTAAAACACATTGTTATTTTTATTGTACTTCGTATTGTATCGTACGTTGGCACACATCATCACTCCATTCCTTCATACTCCATGTTCCACGACCCATATTTTACGGAATTAGAATCCCATTTATTTAAAGAACTCTCCATTAGTACGGCTTACCGGAACCGCAATAATTTATACCTACAATATTAGCATCAGATATAGCTATTATATTAAATGTTGCTTTGCTCTAAATTCAGAGGTATTTAGGCTTTCCGGTCTTTTGTTTTAAATGGTAGGTAATTTAAACGGCATTAATGGTAAGCTATTAGGCATTTGAGCTGCTACCTACGTCTGGATATAATGGGAAAACGATTTTAAATAGGTTTCGAATGAATAAAATATTTTTTATATGTTCTTTTCCCCGAAATCATTGTATTCAGAGTCCATTTGATTTTAAAATAATAACTATCTGCCTAGCCGTTTCAAAACTTTGTTGGGGTCAGCTTTCAAATGTAACCAGTTCAGGACGCGTGAGGGAGAGGCAAGAGGGCGTGAGGGCGCGAGGTGGCTAGGGAGCCACCGCGGGAGACGCCCTGGGCGTCGGGAGTCACAAACAAATTCTCGGCCACCTTAGGGCGGGCTTGCGGACGGTAAGCTATGGGTTGCTCGCCGACCGATAAGGACTGGACCCGGGTCGACGGCGCGTAGTGTTCTACGCCCGCCTCAAAGATAAGTCAGCAAGAATTGCATGACGGGGCCTCCTAGGACCGCGGAGTGATCAAAAGAGCCACCGTGGCCCTGGTACAAGCAACTAAAAGGGTGGGTTTTAGTCAGTAAGAGTCTGATACGAACAGTGGGAGAAGTTATTTGATGATTTTCCACTATATAAAAAAAGTGTTTTCGATTGTAGCAAATTTTATTTTACAAAATACTGTATCGCTGTAATTTTAAATTTAATTGATAACACATATTAGCTCATGGAGCTCGTGGCTAAAGTAATAACAGCCGCACGGGTCGATCCATCAGGTTAAGCTACGCTTGCCGGAGTTGGTCCACGGATGGGTGACCATCTTTACATACCGAGACTCCTCCGTTCCTCGGAAAGCCGTTGGTCCCGGCTGTCATCATCGTGGATCTTTGACAGTCGTTACGGGTCGTCAGAAGCCCGAAATTCTGACATCCAGTTTTACCAAGGGGTATCGTATTACCCGGTAACTGGATTATGGAGGTCAGATAGGCAGTCGCTCCATGTAAAATACTTAGTAGTCAGCTGCATCCGGTTAGACTGGAAGCCGACCCCAAGAGAGTTGGGGAAAGGCTAGGCAGATAGATTGATAAAACATAATAGTACCTACGATGTAACACTGTGAAAAAATTATCAAGGTGTGTGTGCTATTGTTAAACACGTTACAATGTTTTTGTATGAGTACCTAGTATTTTCTTCTAGCGTGTTTTTTATTTTTGTTTTTTTTTTTTGGGGGGTGGGAAATCATCTTATGACCTCTTCCGCTCTAGGGTGAAGCGGAAGGGCGTGTCAGACTCTTACTGACTAAAACCCACCCCTGTTCCTCCTTGCCCTACATGCCCAGGGGCGAGGTAACTCTTTCGAATTTATCCTCAACCCCCGGGCAGGCATTGGCCGTGGCAGGCCCCGTCCTTTTGCTGACAACTTTTTGAGGCGCACGTGGAACACTACGCGCCGTCGACTCTCGGGCCTGGTGCTGATCGGACGGCGAGTTACCCATTACTCGCCGTCCGCAGGCCCGGGTCTACGGTGGCCGGAGATCGTCTCGCAGCCCCTGGCGTCTCCTGCGGCGGCTGCGGCTGAGGGCGCTAGGGCGACTCTGCCGCTGTTGAGTCTCCCTAACGTGTGCCGCCTCCCTCTTCGCGAGCATTACTGCATCGCAGAAGGAGGAGACGGCCCCCCATTCCCTCTCGCTCCGTACCATGGCCTGAACCAGGGCACGGCGCGAGAGGTCGCTGCCGCCTAAAAAAATGTGGAACGCTTCACGATTTTGCGTGTCATCCTTGCGCAGGGGCCATGCTAATCTTCTCTGTATCGTTCCAATTTTAGTATATGTACTGCCGAAGCAAGTACTTCTTCTAGCGTGTACGGAACATTTAGCGAAATTACCTTTCGTGCTTACTAGACTTTTTTATTAGAACATTATTGTTCCAACGGTATTACATCTACACTGTGATAACGATTATAGTAAGCACACACATTATTTGTCTTTTTCTACCGTATTACGACCTCAGAGACAATAGACTAAAGAGCAAAGAGGTTGCGTAATCATTGTCTATGTTTTTATGAGATTTTAAATGTGGAGCATTAGTCGAAAGTTTTAGTTTTTTTTTTTTCAGCCAAACAGTACTTATGCAAATAGTTTGCAATACAGTTTTTACTAAATCTTTGAAGTATTTTTTATGCAAATTTGGAGAGACGGGTAGAAATCTGTGTAATTTGTTTGTTTTTAATTTTTAATAGAACAGTTGTAAAAATCAAAGTTTAGCTAGTTTCTTTATTGATTGTTCTTTCAACTGATTTCCGAAAAGTATGATAACCACTAGTATTATTAAAAAACGAAAAATAAGCTTAACGAGGTTATATTTTATTAACAATCCTATAGTATTATAAATGCGAAGTTCGGATGCTTGGATGGATATTTGTTACCTAATCACGCTAGTACGGCTACACGTATCGGGATGAAATTTGGCACCAATCATTTATAATTGGAGAAGTACTAATTCCACGCTGGCAGAAGCTATTATATCTAGTTTAGAGTTCATCAAATTAGTAATGTGGCTTAAGGCGCTATTAACTGCCAATGACCTTGAGGGGTTAGCTTGCGTGATCTGTGCTGAGCTCACGTAACGCGTCGTACTGAGCGCTGTCCGAAATTATTATTATAGTATATTATAGCATTATTAATTTATTATACATAAAACAACAAGTATTATACTAAAACAAGTATACTAAAATATAAATAGTTAAATTACCTTTAAAATGGTGTAGGATTCATAAAAATACGCTTTATTTTTTTTGCGTGATTCTCAATTCTTTTTCCGCGTTAGACATAACTTTACAAATTAATTATACTATGTTACAAAAATATAATTTCAAATATTCATATATCAAATTAAGACGGAAATTGTTTAGAGTAACATATATTTTTTACAAAGAAATAAGACTAGTCGTTAAGCCGTCATGTTCAATTAAAAACCATTAGAAGTCGTATAACTGCGCCTTAAGCTAAAACCCCTCGTTCACCAATCCAATACCTCAGCCAATAACTTTATTCCTTCAGCCTTACGCCCAAATGATTACTAAGAGCATTATAGAAACATAAAAGCCAGACCACACGCAATCATAAATTAGAATCAGCAGTAAAATAAGGTTACGGGACAGTTCCGTAAGTAAAACTTTCATTAGGTGACTACACCATGGGCCATGGTATCCCATAGAAATGGCCGCGCAATTATTCGTAGGTACAGTACAAATTACATATTTAATTACAATCTTACATCTAGCGAAACAATGAAAGTTCAGGAGAATTGCTAATTGGACGTGATTGTGGCCGAAGAGTTAAGTGACTGGATGTGGCTGTGTTAAAAATGTTGTCATTTATAATAATAATTCTTTATTTAACATACACACAGTTTAACACATAATTACACATTTACAAGTACGAAGAAATTACTTAAAAACCAACAAAGGCCTTGACCAGTTAACTGCGGGTCCCAAACTAGGCGCAGCCTGTATTTTGGTAACCCAATCACCACACAGAGTTCCTAATTTGACGTAGCCTGCTAGCGCTACTTGGCAATGTGTAACAAGGACAAAAACACAAAATTTATACATCGGTAGAAGCTAGTCAGTGACAAATACGTGATGCAAAAACAGAAAACCAAAAAAAGAAACGGTTAAGGTGTGTAATTGTGAGGTGTAAGTGAAGGTGTGATGGGGAGTGTGAGTATGTTTGTGATGAGTGATGGTCTGTGTGTGGGTGTTAGCTTGAGCAACGAATAAGACTTTCAGTTTCCTCGTAACTCTGGTTCAATAGCCATTTTTTTAGAATAGTTCTGGCCTCAGAGTACTGACTTGGTATGGTGAGAGTTTTGCTTACCGCGTTTTATTTATTTTTTAGATACGTTTTTCTTTATGATTAAACGTGGAAGGTAGTAAAGGGCATCTCATGCCAAATTCAAGTTTTTATGACTTCTTCAGAATTTAATGACCCGAGACCATCTCTAACATAAAGCTGTTGCCACGACACCCAATCGATTGCCAGATCAATCGCGTTACATGGTCTTTCAAAATTAGTCAAAACGCCATTCATTTTCTTTATCCAAATCTGACAAGCCGCCATTTTGAATTTCGTACTCATTCATGCAGTCCGCCTTTAAATCTTTATACAACTACGAAACAAAAGTACATAACTTTAGTTGGAAGTAGGCAAACACTGTTCGCACGTAGCTCCCTTGTTACCCAATTTCAGCTGCATGCAGTGTATATTTGTTCTCCTGAGTGGGTGTAACTTGTTATACACTGGGAGCACACAAACTGTTCAAAGTTACAGAATCACTTAGAGCCTGCAATCAACACTTGTTTCGTTGCCAAGTTATTCTGCACTGAAGTGTAGCAAATTCTTGGGAGCGGCTACTGAAATATGTTTTACGGTCGTTTAGTGGATGTTCGTGAAAGACTGGATCTTGCCAAAATTACTTGTATATTATTATGTTTTGTGTTTATTTGTCTTTATCGTCACAACATAAAGAGACATTTGCGTTTGTTTCTAGTACAGTTTTCAAATGGCTTTCCGGTAGCAGAAATAAAGACACATGACATTTTTAGACATTATTTCCAAGGTCGAACACATATTGGCTCTCTCCTTCGTCTGCCGGAGTCTGTGTTTCCTACCAGGAAACACAGACGAAGGAGAGAGCCTCTTGACTTAAAGACCTCCAGGTTGTAGGTTTAAGTGAATAGGTTACTTCAAGGCAAGCGTGCTCCATACTCGACCACATCATCGCTTACCATCAGGTGAGAAAGTGGTCAAGCGCGAGCCTATAGATTGTACTTTAAAAAATAAAAGTATTACAGATGGGATGAAAGAGTAGATCATCGGCATTCTCGCTAACCTGTAACAAATAAATAATATTGCTTTAGTACCTACGAACGGGGTGAATAGGAACGAGGGGGTGAATAGAAACAACACAATGATTAGGATTTTCACTATAATATCCCAATATTGGTTTCTAAAGGTTGTTCCAAATAAACGTGCAATAACGGTCATTGACCCACCTACATTTATTGACATTTTTAATTTGTAAAACGGAATTAATGACTCAAAGCTGTCCCGACTCAACATTTCTCGTGATCCTTAACATTGTCTAATAATGAAAAACGATTTATATTTAATTGTTCAGGTACCTACGAAGAGTTATTAGGGAAAGGTCAATGTACTTTATGCAAATTTATCTGAAACATAGTATAGTAACTACACTTCGAACACACACACACACACACACACTCCCACACTACACACACACACCCACAACACACACACACATACACACACACTACACACACCCACAACACACACACGCACTACACACACACTACACACACACACACACATACACTTCGATTTAGTTTTTATAACAAATCATAAATAAATCGGAATAAGTACATAAATGCTACAAAGAATTTCTAAATAACGTGAAAACCCCTACAAAGTTTTGTTTCTATTTACCCCGACGTTCTTATTCACCCCGTTTGACGGTAATTGATCAACTTTCATTGAAAAAATTTCTGATCACCAGTTTTATTATTTCTTTTACATTAGGTTATTCTATACTACATATTTTGGCAAACCAATTACAATACCAAGATATAAGGCAACCCTGATCAAGGTTTTTGAATCCATGACCTAACTAGTAATCATCATCATCGTGACTTCAACCGAAAGACAACTACTGCTGGACATAGGTCCCATAGTGTCACCACATCGCCCATAGGACACGACGGAGCATACGGTGGAGTTATGCCGCCCAAGCGGTGGGCGGAGCACCGTCGTGTCTTCGTGAAGGCGACGGCGGCAGCGACCTCTCGCGCCCGGTTCTGGTCCAGGCCATGATACGGAGCGAGAGGGAACGGGAAGCAGTCGCCTCCTTCTGCGATGTAGTAATGCTCGCGAAGTAGGAGGCAGAACGGGTGAGGGAGACTCAAGGTAGAGGGTAGCTCGCCGTCCGATCAGGACCGGGCCCGAGAGTTGAGGATAGTGTTCCACGCGCGCCTCAAAGAGATGTCAGTAGTGTTGCCCAAATGCAAGACCAAGACGAGACTTAGGCCAGTCTTGGTCTTGGTCTTGCGTCAATACACCTGGTCTTGGTCTTGGTCTTGGTATTGCGCTCTCAGTCTTGGTCTTGGTCTTGGTCTTGCAGCAAGAGTCTCGCAAGTCTTGCAAGTCTTGCAAATACCTATTAGCCTATTGCTATATATTGAACACGTTAGTTTAGATTTTAGATTATGATTCGCGCTGTAAGACGTATGTAGTTACAGAATTATAATCATCAAAATCATCAATACAACCCTCCAAGTTCATAAAGGTCGAGGAATTATTAAAAAAAAAAATGACTTTTTCAAGGTCAAACTGATTCCTCGACCTTTGAATATCAATTTTCAATCTTGCTGCTCACATTTTAGTACCTAGGTATATCACTCACTATCTATCATTTACCAATATTAACAATGATTATTTCGAAATCAAAATATTCGCAATTCAATAGATGCAATACCTACTTAGTTATTAATTATCATCTCGCCCGACAGCTTTAAACGCTGTAGTGTTCGAATTCGAGCCAGTGTGTGAATGTATTTATACAAGAAACTCAGAGCATTCAATTTATACCTACGAGTATACCTACTTACTGCTGAGACATCTTCAAGGTCATTTAATTTTATCCTCCTGTACCAACCCTACCAAAATAGGTAACAATTTTGTGTGCCTCTGTCCGTACTCTTTGTCGGCGAATGCGGCGCTCAAACAGTGTCAAATGCTGTGATACACTTGTTGCAAACCACGGCGTCTTTGTCGGTAAATTATTAAATAAGTAGGTATATAATACACCGACCGACCAACTGTTTATTCGCAGAACGTCACATTTTCCCAATCAACCTTGAATCTTAATTCTTTAGCGATAAAGTTGAAAATCTGTTAAAGAAATTTGACAGATTGTAGTAGCTTGATGTGCTGGCGTCTGTACCATAACATTGGCTGCCGTAGAAACTGTTACTAGACCTACTCGACTCGCTGTTAGTTTTAAATTTTGCTGAATAGAAGAATAATATAAACTTTGAAACATAAGTAGGTACCTACATAATGTTTATATAATTTTGTTGGCTATAATTTTAAACACATACCAACCCACGAGTACTAACGTTAGATCTGCACATTAGACATAAACAAGCATAAAATATTATTATAGGTAGATACCTACAAGGTATGAACTTTGCTAGAAAGTTATTCTAGGTACATTTTATCACATGGGATGATGGGAACAGATTTGTGAGTATTAACACGCTACCTACTTGCCCGGGGGTGGAGGATAAATTCGAAAGAGTTACCTCGCCCCCGGGCGCGTAGGGCAGGGAGGAACAGGGGTGGGTTTTAGTCAGTAAGAGTCTGACACGCCCTTCCGCTCCACCCCAGAGCGGAAAGAGTCATTAGATGATTTCCCACCCCCCAAAAAAAAAAAAAAAAAAAAAAAAAAAACACGCTACCTACTTAATAAATAGTTGAAACATAATAAGTACTTACCTACCTAATCAATACAACCTTTTAGGGTTCTTTCAGACGAGCGGCACGTTGCCAACTGCAGCCCTTAGTTTAGTGTTATGACGATACCTACGGTTTTGATACTGGGGAACGTCTCTCAAAATCGGGATTGAAACCAAATACCTACTTAATAACGCCCAAATCTCAGTTTGTCTTAACTGCAAGACGCAAGAGTCTTGCAGGCTTAAGTCTTGTCTTGCTCAAGTCTTGCAGGGTTCAGTCTTGGTCTTGGTCTTGCTACAATAAGGCGGTCTTGGTCTTAGTCTTGGTCTTGCGAAAATGCAAGAACAAGACCAAGACTGCAAGACCAAGACCGATTTTGGGCAACACTAGATGTCAGCAATTTATGACGGGGCCCGTCATGGCCGATGCCTGCCCAGGGGTTGTGGATAAATTCGAAACAGAGTTACCGCCCCCCTGGGCATTCAGGCAGGGAAGGAACAGGGGTGGGTTTTAGTCAGTAAATGTCTGACACGCCCTCCCGCTACGCTTCTATAAGTTACGATTTCCCACCGCCAGAAAAAAAAAGTGTCCGCCACATCGACCTGTCCTGTGCGTCTCGCATCCAGTGGATTTCCGCGATCATCACTAGGTCGTCGGTCCAACAGTCATTTAATTTTAAACCTTGGCAAAGACCTCTTAAGATACATATTCGTGAATGAACAACCCAACGAAGATCTGTTCCGTTTACGATTCATAATCATCATCAGCCTTTTAATGTCCCCACTGCTGGGGCACAGGTCTCCTCTCTTTGAAAGAGTTAGAGTTACAATTGTTGTTGTTATGTTCTTTTGTTTTGTTTAGTTTATTTCCGAAAAAAATATGCTTATTAGTCTTTGCAAAATAAATGAAAGAATTTTCCTGTCTTTATTTTTAGATCAAGATCTTTTGAGTTGCCTATCTGTAAAAGGTACTTAAGTGGTCAGGTCTTTAAGTGGTCATGGAGCCCTTTAAATGTGCGGATGGTGATTACCGAGGTGGTTATAGTGAGGTAAAAAACCCATTCTTTCCAGAAGTCCAGGCACCTTTTGAAGTAATCTTACCGAATTAAAAAATATATATATATAAGTACCTAGGTAACTAAGACACATCCAGTCTTTCTACCTCTGCTCCCCAATGATAGTGGTCAGCGTGCGCTTGCGCGCGGCGCGTGCTCGCTATCGGCACATCGGCGCCAGCGCAGCGCAGAAAGCGGAGCTCGCGACTCACTTCATACATTGAGGCAAGTGTGTTGCTCCTAAGGAGATGAGTGTGGGTTTATTTTGGCGGTTTTAGGAAGGGACGACTCATAAGATATAATAATAATAATTCAAGATATAAAGCTGATGATCTGATGAGATCAGAAGCTCTAGACAAATGGAGATTATATCGGCAATAACCATTGTCAATAGTCTAAACTTCTTTAGACTTTAAAGTGTGAATATCATCAAACAAGAAAACATCATCATCATGATCATCATTTTAGCCGAAAGACGTCCACTGCTGGACACAGACCTTCCCTCAAGTGTCGCCACAATGACCGGTCCTGTGCGTCTCGCATCCATCGGCTACCCGCGACCTGAACCAGGTCATCGGTCCACCTTGTTGGAGGCCTTCCATCGCTGCGTCTTCCGGTACACGGTCGCCACTCCAGAACTTTTCGGTCCCATCGACCGTCTGTTCTGCGAGCAATGTGTACCTACTGTCACTTCAGTTTGGCGTTTCTTCGGGCTATGTCGGTAACCTTGGTTCTAGTAGTAGTCTATGACCAGTGCGTGTTACCAGTGATGACATATGGAACAGAAACGTTTTGGCTTACAATGGACCTCATCAGAAGTCTTAAAGTCACCCTAAGGGCAATGGAGAGGGCTATTGCTCGGAGTTTCCTTGCGTGATCGAATCAGGAATTATGACATCCGCAATAGAACCGATCTAAGTCAATCACACATAATTTTGGTTTTTGACAGTCATCATCTCCACGCGCGCCTCAAAGAGAATTTGTCAGCCACCACTGATGGGGCCCATCATGGCCGGTGCCTGCATGCCTAGGGGTAGCGAATAAATTCGTAATAGAGTTACCGCTCTCCTCGGCACTCAGGCAGGGAAGGAACAGGGGTGGGTTTTAGTCAGTAAGAGGCTGACACGCCCTCCCGCTCCACCCAGAGCGAAAGATGTCATCATTGGATCATTTACCAAACCAAAAAAAAAAAATCATAGCGCAAGTAGATTCAAATAAGGGTCTAACATAAATATGTATAATCATCCCATCGTATTATTATAAATCTGAATGTTTATGAGGATGGATGTATGAATGTTTGTAACTGTTTCACGCAAAAACTACTGAACGGATTTTGATGAAACTGTACAGTTATATACATCAGAATATATCTAATGGGGGAGTACTAATCTCACGCGGGTGAAACCGCTGGCAGATGCTAGTCTATAATAAGTAAATAATTAAATGAAGTCTGCGAAGGTGTTAGTAACACATCCTACATACTCAGAGCAACAAAAACTTTTAATGATATAAATTATCACTCCTTGACCGTAATTCACCAAAACAAGGCAATCTAAGTAACCCGTTAAAGGAAAAGACCATCTAACAGAATATGTTAGTTACCATGTCTACATATATTTTTAACTCGCTGACCCGACAGACGTTGTCCTGTCTTAGCTATGAATTAAATTAAGATTTTTTTCAACTTTTAAATTTTAATAATTTAAAATTGGTCAAGTGCGTCTCGGACTTCACACATTTAGGGTGCCGTACCAAATGACGGAATTTCAAAGCAAAAATCTGGATGGATTTGGATTGTAAAATATACGTATATATTTGTTAGTAGTACCAAAAACTCGAAGACATGTGACATTCACCAACCCGCACTGGGCCCGCGTGTTAGATTACGGCCCACACCCTCTCACAGAGAGGAGGCCTGTGCCCCAGCAGTGGGGACAATAAAAGACTGACGATGATGACGAAAATATACGTAATAATAAAGATTATCACCAAATTTCAAGGTCATAGGACAACGGCAAGTAAAAATCTTCGGAACAAAATTTTGTGACAGACGACGAATAGACAGACGGAGAGACGGACAGCCTGACAGATGGACACGTGAGTGACAACAATAGGGCTCCGTTTGGACCCTTCTAGTATGGAACTCTAAAAATACAACATATTAACAATATAGAAAAGAACCGTACGAGGACAAAAGGGCTCCTATTTCAGCACATGCTGCGAAATTAAAAATAATAATAACACAGTCTAAATGGCTGTCGATCGTCCTCGTCATCGGGGGCAAGTCGCTCCACAAACTAGTGATTACCATCATCGAATTGCAATTGAGTCAATGTCAAGAGCGTCGGAGTGTTATAGGGTTGCCTCGTGTGTATTGTTGGATTTGCATCTAATATCAGCCAGTCAATCTGCCTAGCTTTATCCTAAATACATTAGTATTATCCTTACTATATTATACATAGGGTGACTGGTAATTAGTGACCGATACTTAAACACATGATTGTAGTCATGATAACAAACAACTTTCCCAAAGAAACATTTTTTATACTCATTCACTTTTATCACAATAACAGTACAGTCCCATGAAATTCGCGCGCGCGCCTGTGGCCTATCAGCTGTTAGCCGCGTGACGCCGTTCTGTCTCACTATATGTTTCTTTGGGAAAGTTGTTTGTTATCATGAGTACAATCACTTGTTTAAGTATCGGTCACTAATTACCAGTCACCCTATATAGATTTTGTATGCAACGGCTTTTTTATGATAATCTCAAGAACGGATCGACTGATTTCGATACAACATCTATTGTATTCGTTTGAGTTCAGCTAGTTTGTAAATAATTAAAAACCCGGCCAAGTGCAAGTCGGACTCGCGCATGAAGGGTTCCGTATCATCGTACAAGGATTAATACTATGTAGGTATTGCTATTATTAAGATCGAGCAAAAAAAGCCAAAAAAATCGTTTCTAGGAGCCCCTTTAATTTTATTTTTTTATTATAGCGGCAACAGAAATACACATGCTGTGAAAATTTCAACTTTCTACCTATTATGGATCATAAGATACAGCCCGCTGTCACACAGACGGACGGACGGACGGACGGACGCACAGCAGAGGGTTGGCGTCCTGTCAGTTACCCTTCGGGTAAGGAACCCTAAAAAATAAATTCAGCTTTGTCTTCAAATACTTAAATATTATATTTTTTTTAAATATTTATTTTGACGATAGTAGTGGGCGAGTAAGTGACAGCCCTGAGCATGAGTGCGCATGCGCACGCCATTTCTATCAACTAATTAAAGCATCCGCAACACTATTCATAAACGCAATGCTTTCTCTAAGACAACCACCTCGCATTCAAATATAAACCTAAGATTTATGTAGTTAGGGTATATAATCAAGTGTTGTTGGGTTATAAAGATTCAATTGAGATTTAAGGAAGTTAAGATTTAGTTGTCACGACACTCTTCTATTTGTTTCTCTTAGTTAGAACGTGTATTTATGCGATCGGGGTAAAAGATAGACGTTTAAGAGGGAACAGGGCCTGCGAGGAATTTAAAAAATAGGTATTTGAAGAAACTATTGCCATCGTGCTCCCTCAAGCCTGCCCCCGTAGAGTGCGATAGGGCCAGCTGCAACTCAGACCGATTTTATAACAAAATTTTTGACGAAATCGACATTTCGTATTCCCTTTTTTTCTCCTTGAAAACTGAGCCGATTCAATTATTTTTGGCACCAAATTTTAAGAAATAGTATGTCTAGGTCTCTATTAAAGGTTTTATGTTAAAACTTTTCGAATTTGTCTGGTAGTCCTCTAAGAACGGCAGTAAAAATAGGGCCATTTTTTGTCATTTTTGGAGGGTCATATTTTCTTTACTTAATAGTTGCTGAAAAAAAGAAAATGACAGGGACGTGTCAACAGCAGACCTTGACTCTATGAAAAAAAAAGATTGCTATAGAGGCATTATTCAGAAAGAAAAAAGGGGAATACATTTGTATGGAGAATCGCAGCCCCTGTGCCCTCTTAATGTTCTTTTGAAACAGTTTTTAAAGTAAGAGTGACGTAATCAATGATGGACTCATCATAAGGCTGGCCATTGAAGATTATGCGTGCGTGTAATTATTATGACGTCATTTAGTTAACGACATGCACAGAGCTTGGTGAAACTTATATTATGTGGGTGGTTGGCCATGGTCAAAACATAAAATCATAATCAGCCTTTTAATGTCCCCGGCTGGGACACACGCCTCCTCTCTGTTTATGCTGATTATCGCTGAAAGTATGTCATGTCACTTTTTCAGACCACTTAAGGCCGTACTAACGCCCAAGTGGCGCCCTCATTGAATAAAAAATCGTAGCATGGCATAGAAAATAAATATTAAAAAATCCAACGTCACGTTTGTTACAAAGAGGATAAAGTATACTCACGTTGTTAAATCAGGTCTCAAAATGTTTCGTAGCCAAATTAGTAAGCAAAAGTATTAAATACGGCCATTTTCAGGACTTATAATATGAAACATTATAAGTCCTGTTTTACGAGAAAAATACCTCTTTTTAACAAAAACGCAACATAGGATTCTTTAATCATTATTTTCTATGCTAAGATACGATTTTTTATTCAATGAGGGCGCCACTTATGCGGAAATAGGCCATTAATAGTCTCCTCAGGGATGTGCCCTACGCGGGCCTGCGGACGGCGAGTAATGGGTAGCTCGCCGTCCGATCTACACCAGGCCCGAGAGTAGACGGCGCGTACTGTTCCAAACGCGCGTCAAAGAGATGTCAGCAAATCACGATGCATGCATGCCAAGGGGTTGCGGATAAATTCGAAACAGAGTTACCGCCCCCTGGGCACTCAGGCAACTAAAGGAACAGGGCCCACCCCATGTTCCTTCAGTTGCCTGAGTGCAGTCAGTAAAAGTCTGACACGCCCTCCCGCGCCAACCAGAGCGGGAGAAGTCATCGGATGATTTCCAAACACTTCAAAAATAAAAAAGGGATGTGCCCTAAAAGGCGTTGCGCGGAGATGGTTCCGGAATTTTAAGAGGTACCTAAGGAACCCTAACTTTCCATGAGCTGATAGTGATCACTGGGCTGGTTTTATTGAGATAAGAATCTCACATTCCCTGTTATTTCCCCCAAAAGTCCAGACCCCTGTTAAAAGTTCCCGATCGATTTGAGAACCTCCTCCTTTTTTTATCGTCGGTTAAAAAGAACCTCATGTTAAGGTTCGAATACGTAACTCTTTTATCCAGTAACACAAAAACCTTGTATATTTTTGTTTCAGTAACAAAAGCGGGCCAGTTTACCCGCTTATTACGGTAGCCGTCAGTCCCCACTCTCCCCGCAGGAGTGACAGGCAGTCGGCTAAAGTCTGCTAATGACATGTGTCGGCCGATACGACGGTAAAGGGAAATATCATCGTTTTTCGACTGTTCTGTATTGTGTATTTTTTGAAGGATATTAAGCCAGAGAAAGTTTTTTTTTGCTTACAACATTAATATGTAGGTATAAAAACCATTATTTTAACTCTACCAATAGAGATTTTGCAAAAATAACTTGAGCAACTTTGATTAAGTACTTGTTTTTTCTTGTCAAACAGGATTTTTTCCTGTATCGTGTGTGCGTTCACAAACATATAAACTGACATACACAAGACACCCAGACCCGGAACAACTATCTGTAGGCTGTACAAATATTTATTCCGTGCGGGAATCGAACCCGTGACAAGAGTAGCATAGCAGCCAGCTCAACCACTGCGCAAACCGTGCTTTCAACACAATATTACTCAATCGAAGTTACCTAAGTTGATTCTGGATGTTTTTACACTGTGATCTCACCGACTGACTGTGACTGTGATCTGTGTGTGTGTCAGATAATCTAGGCTATTGCTATCTTTTTCTCTGTATAAGAGTAAAAAGAGACGGATTTAAATTAGAGCTGTCTTTAGTTGAACTAATATATCCATAATAATGTAAATTAAGGATACACGTAAAAACATGTAAATTAAAAACACGGTAAAGCGCAAGGCGTAAACTAATTTGACATAATTAACTTAGTTCATAGTTAAAACCGTCCTTTTCTCGCACTGCCTATTAGGAAAAGATAACAATTCTCTAATTCTAGTTTAGTTATTAAACAAGAGAATCGGCACCAATATAATACTAGCGTAAAGATGCTCTCTCATACAAAGAATCATGACTATCTAGGATTTTCGGCAGGGAGAAGGATGTTTTTTTCCGCGTTTTTTCAGTGACAGCCCGCTATTTTTCCTCATACACTGAGAAATTGTTTATTGTACTTTTTGTGGACTTCATCAAATAATGAGGTAATTGAAAAAATCTTTTAACTTCTTTTTTATGGGTTGGGAATATACAGGCTGTAACGGAAAGGTGTGGTCATATTTTAAGAACCGGTTCTGCCCATGGAAATGCACAACTTTCTCTAAGAAAAAATAGAAAATTCCTAAAAAAAAAAATTGGACTTTTCATACCAAGTTATCATCAGCTGATCAATATTTGAATGGGAGGTAAAAAAAATATTTGAGGATTTCCTCAAATTTTCTTGAAGAAAGTTGTTCATATCGATGGGCAGATGCAGTCCTTAAAATATGACCACACCTTTCCGTTACAGCCTGTATATTGGTACAAATAAAATATGTTTTAGGCTCAGAATCTGAGTTTATTAAATAAGAACATACAGTTCTGACCAGCTTATTTTCAAAATCTAATTCTACTATTACGTTAGATTTTATATCCTCGTTAAGAAAGTAATGTCACAGATTAGGAAGCAAATGGAGAGCTACGCAAATGCACAAGATTAAGTTCATAAATACATGATTTCATTTAAGTACACAAGCTAGCAACACAGACATATTTAATGCCGAAAGCGCGAACAACCGCTCCGTGCATTAACTAACATAACATTTAATGTAATAATAAAGGCAAGACAGGAATATTAATACCTATGGCGGCCGTTAGATCTCATATCCTCGTTCTGCGAGTAATGTCAAAGATTTGTAAGCAAATGGAGTGCTATTCTGCCGCCATAAGGAAAAAGGGCGCATCTAATTGATGCGCCTTGTGTTTCTGATTTCAAATATGCGAAAAACTCAATTTTGCCTTAAACGGTAGATGTGTTCATTTTTAGGTTTCCGCACCCAAAGGGTTCAAACGGAGCCCTATTGCTGTCACTCACGTTTCCGTCTGTTCGTCTGTCTGTCGTCTGTCATAAAATTACGTTCCGAAGAACTTTTTACTTTCCATGGAGCGAACTTGAAATTAGGTGATAATGTTTATTATTACGTAGATTTACCAAAAAAAACACACCAATATATTGACAAATCAGATTTTTTATTTGTTATACCCTCATTTGGGACGGAACCCTAAATGTGCGAAGTCTGACACGCATTTGACCGGTTTTTTTCTTTGGACGGCAGTATTAGCACACTCATCTTCGCTCAGGATCTAGCTCAACAAATTGAGAAGACGTGACGGGAATATGACTGAAAGTACGATGACTGTTTATCTGAAAGAATATTGACACCCTTCATTCTTGTCCATAATTCTAAAACAGCGTGGTTCGCCTGGTTCGTCGGACATAGAACCTCCTCCTTTTTCGAAGTCGGTTAAAAATTAGAGTAGGAAATAGTCAATCGACACGAAAAGAAGAAGATAACGTAAGACGATGACGTCACGTTATAATTTTTTTTAAAGTGTGTCGTCGCAGATATAAATAAATAAAAAAATAAAAATCTTTTAATGGCAGGCATCGTAGGCCCATAGCGTGTTAGTATTACAGGAATGCTTAAAAACTATGTTAGTATTAACAAATTAGGCACACAAATACAATATTAAAAACATAAAAAACAAAAACAAAGTATACAATTACAGGAAGGTTTATCAAGCCCTATGTCTGACATGTAGTTTGATAAACCTATCCATTGCAGGCCCTTCCAACCTTTCAGAAAATACCTTCAGAATGCTATTGTTGCTCCCCCTCGCTCTGCGTATTATTGACGCCGCTTTCTTGCGCATGATCGCGAAATAATCATCAGTGTGCGCGTCAGCAAACATCTGTGACGCTCTACAGTAACGAGGAAGCCTCAACAACACCCTGAAGTCATTGTTGTATTGAATACGCAGGGTGTTGTCTGTTTTTTGGGTATGATTAGCCCACAGGCTGCTGGTGTAAAATGATTGACAAAACGCCTTAAAAAGTGTTACTTTAACCGGTACTGAACAACCAGCAAACCTGCGAGCCAGCATGTTTCCTCTCACAGCCATCGCTCTGCGCTCCCTTTCCATATCTGACATCTTTAAGATCCTCCGTAACAATATGGCCCAATTATTTAAATTGTGTTACCCTCTGCAAAAGTGAACCATCCAGTTCTACGGGGGGGACGTTTGAGGGACTTTTATTTCTACCTCTAAATACTAACAGCTTGCTCTTTATAGGATTATATTTTAGCCCATGCTGCTTGGCGTATCCTTCACAAATAGCGAGCAATTTCCTTAGTCCACCGATTGTGGTGCTCAGCAGCACCATATCGTCTGCGTAGCTTAGGTTATTTAAACTAACTGCGTCTATATGGCATCCGACATGTGTACTGCTGAGCTCAACAAGCAAGTTGTTTATATTCATATTAAAAAGTCTCGGGGACGTAATACCTCCCTGCCTAACACCACATTGAACACACAGATATGCTGTTGTTACTGCAGTGCATAGCTCAGAAGATATAGCCATTCTTCCATATTTAACCTCATTCAGTCGCGGCTAATACCACTGGGCTACCACTGCTCTCTAGATGATGATGAAGACTGAAGAATATTTATACGATTCACGCTTACATAGTAACTTGTTACTCCATCTGCTATGTATTCCATGCCAAACGTTAACGAACAAGATGTGTTTTACCTTAACATTTGTCACAGAACATGTGTATAATTTAGGGATGATATTATAATGGAATGCGGTATTCACGAGGAATGCGACGCGGTACAGGCCTGGAGCTAGTTATGTGAAGACTGTGTAGTATGTTAGTAAGGTTAGTGAGCAGTTTTAGTTTAATATTACGCGATTAATGCTCGGTTAGCGGCTTAGTCATTTGAGGCGTGGGATGGGTCAATTTGAGCAGGTTACATGTTGTAACAGTCGGTTGAAGTTCTTATTCAAAAACTTGTAACAGTGTTTAGGATTGGGAGTAGCCTGAAAGCGTGAGAACAAGTGTATCTTTAATTTGGTAATGAGTCAGCTTTGGACCTTGATCTTGCTTCTTAAGAAAAGCAAAAGATGAGGTCTACGATGGATCGAACGTGTCTGGAAGATGCTTGTTCTTCTTTGAAGATTGACGGGTTATAAGGCGGCCAAAAACCTACGGACGGCGAGCAGTGGGTAGCTCGCCGTCCGATCAGCACCAGGCCCGTGAGTCGTCGGCGCGTAGTGTTCCACGCGCGCCTCGAAGAGATGAGTGTCAGCCACCACTGACGGGGCCCATCGTGGCCGGTGCCTGCATGCCTAGGGGTAGCGGATAAATTCTGAAAATGAGTTACCGCACCCCTGGGCACTCAGGCAGGGAAGGAACAGGGGTGGGTTTTAGTCAGTAAGAGTCTGACACGCCCTCCCACTCCACCCAGAGCGAGAGAAGTCATTGGATGATTTCCCACGCCACAAAAAAAAAACAAAAAAAAAATATCTTGGCAGAAAGAGACGCTGATAGAAAAAATGTATACAGTATTACACAATATACAACGGATAGACAGCACATGCTCGAAGGGGCCTAAAGGTTATGAAGTGGCAACCGGGTACCCGAAGACGTAGCGTTGGAAGGCATTCCACAAGATGAACCGATGGCCTGGTGAGGGTCTCGGGAATCCGATGGATGCAAGACGCACAAGACCGGTTGTTGTGGCAACAATCGGGGATGCCTATGTCCAGCAGTGGACCTTTTTCGGCTGAAATGATGATGACACAATATACCTTTTAATAGGAAAATGACCCATTTGAGAAGGTAGAGATCAATCATCATTAATTTGACTTTTATAAAATGTTATTCGCATTCATACTTGGGACCGTCATTGAAAGAGCTCGTGGTTAAAGTAATAACAGCCGCACGGGTTGATCCATCAGGTTAAGCTACGATTGCCGAGGTTGGTCCATGGATGGGTCCCAACTTTACATACCGAGACTCCTCCGTGCCTCGGCAAGCACGTTAAGACATTGGTCCCGGCTGTCAATCGTGGATCTTTGACAGTCGTTACGGGTCGTCAGAAGCCAGAAAGTCTGACATCCAGTCTTACCAAGGGGTATCGTATTACCCAGTAACTGGGTTGTGGCGGTCAGATAGGCAGTCGCTCCATGTAAAATACTGGTATTCAGTAGCATCCGGTTAGACTGGAAGCCGACCCCAAGATAGTTGGGAAAAGGCGCAGGCAGATTGACTTGGGATCTTCATTGAAATTATTTTTATACTTTCTAATGTGATCTATTTACTCGCCCCACTCGGCTGCGGTATTTTAAAGCGTTTCTCGCTCGCCAGTGTCCAGTGAACTAGCAAAAGGCATCCGCATTTAAGTGGAAAGTCCGTCAGAAAAAAAGTAAAATGCTGTCAGTCGTTCTCCCTTATATAATTATGCTTACCATAATATTAAACAGGTACCTATCTACCCAGTTTAGGTAGGTAATCTTACAGGTAATCGTTTTGACTTAACCCGAAAAGATTTAGAATAAGAATTACTATCTACATTTTCAATTAATGTAGTCTTTTTCTGACGAAAAACTAATTCAGATAAATAATAATCGACCTGAAAAGTTGAGATAGATGTAAGTCGGTTCATGATTGTCCTCTTGAGTCTTAAAAAAAAATATTTTCAATTCCAATACCAATTTTGACAAGTCACTTTTCAAGCAGTCTGATGCAGTTTGTGGCAGTTATTTTTGTTCAATTATTGATTTCATGCCACCAACTGCATCAGACTGCTTGTAAGTCTTTTTTGGAACCTTTTTGCTTGTATTTTTTTTTTAATTTCTTTATTTTAGTGAGTTATATTTTTGGAGTAACCTCCTCGAACCCTTTATTTTGATATCCCACTTAATACACATAGTTCGTCGACTTTAATTTTTTTTCTTTTTCACAATATGGCGTCTGTTTGTCGTCATATTGAATTTTGATTACTGTCATGTTTTTAGTGACACTTGCAAAATTAACGAATCAGTAGACGTAAGAATTATCAAAATTGGCCCACGCGTTTGGACTCTAGAGCGCCACAAAGGAACAAACATACATAGGCTGGTAAACACATTACCCTCCCTTTGCCTCGCGCAGTCGGTTAATAACCCTGAACAGTGCCAAAAACACGACCCTATTTTAAATTTAGTTCTAAATTCATCATCTACTCGTCAACCGCCATCTTTGGACCAATAGACGTACGGCGCTGCGCCATCCCAACCATACGCACAAAAAGTTTTGGAAACACACTCATTATGCATTGTGATTCAGTTAAGGAGTAGATTTTCCTGCGGGAGTCTGTGTTTCGTTGCTACTCCATCATCGAGCACATCATCGCTTACCATCTGGTGAGATGGTGGTAAAATGCGAGTATCAATGATGAAGAACAAAAAACTTGAAAAATTTCTAAAATCCCGACTGATAAAAAACAACTAAAAAGTTCTAAATACGTCAATTTTCAAGCAAATTCCACCAACTGCATCAGACTGCTTGAAAAGTGACTTGTTTGAAACTTTTTAGTTGTTTTTTTTTTCAGTCGGGTCTTTTGAAATTTCTCAAATTTTTCATTTCCTACATTTTCATCATCATCATCATCATCAGCGTTTTAATGTCGCCACTGCTGGGACACAGGCCTCGTCTCTGTGAGAGGGTGTGGGCCATAATCCACCACGCGGGCCCAATGCGGATTGGTGGATGTCACATGTCTTTCAAGTTTTGGTTCTAGGACATGCCGGTTTCCTCACGATGTTTTCCTTTACCGTTTTGTGAGCAGTGGTGATGAAATAATTTACACAAAGTAAAGCGCCTGCCTTTTTTTTTTTTTTGTGGGGTGGGAAATCATCCTATGACTTCTCCCGCTCTGGGCGGAGCGGGAGGGCGTGTCAGACTCTTACTGACTAAAACCCACCCCTGTTCCTTCCTGCCTTTGAGTGCCCAGGGGCGAGGTAACTCTGTTTCGAATTTATCCTCAACCCCCGGGCAGGTATCGGCCATGACTGGCCCCGTCTCTTGCTGACAACTCTTTGAGGCGCGCGTGGAACACTACGCGCCGTCGACTCTGGGGCCTGTTGCTGATCGGACGGCGAGCTACCCATTACTCACCGTCCGCAGGCCCGGAAAGCGCCTGCCTGGGTTTGAACTCACGACCTACAACTTGAAAGTCACGGCCAATACCACTGGGCCACCACTGCTCACTACATTTTAGTGAGTTATATTTTTGGAATTAAATTAATACCTCATTTGTTGAAATCCATCCAGCCGTTTAGGCTACAGCGCGTGCCAAAGAAATAGACATACACACATACATGGTACATACATAAATGCTCTCCAAAAACATCACTCTCCTTCTGGGGCAGTCGGGTAATAAACTGCCACTTCTACTCTGCACCTGTACTTCGCCTTCCCTCTCATAATAAACTGCCACATCTACTCTGCACCTCTACTTCGCCTTCTCTCTCATAATAAACTGCCACGTCTACTCTGCATCTCTACTTCGCCTTCTCTCTCATAATAAACTGCCACTTCTACTCTGCACCTCTCCTACGCCTTCTCTCTCATAATAATAATTTTATTATTAAATCTCGTATTTACCATACCTTATTGACCTAATTTCTATACAATCACTTAATGCCACCATGTGTCACCTCACAACGGCTCATGATTGATGTCTGCCAGTTTCCAGCAATACCCGTCCACGGCCATGTAATATAGCCGCCAATTATATCCATATACGTGGCTGAAACCAGTTGGAAATCAATATGGCTATCCCATTAGCATCTGTGTGAAACGGCCTTTAAAAATACGAGCGGGAAATTATGTAATTAGTCATTATTTGTGATGAATAGGTGTGACATTGGGTTAATTTGATAATTTTATAATATTTCTCGAAAAAAGTGTTCAGCTTAAAATTGAACAAAGGATTGATGATATTGATAGTGAGTTTGGAATAATGCAAATTAAATAAGCATTTTGTATATATGTTGCAGGGAAATGTGGATACAAGGATTTCGCGAAATCCCTAGGACTAAGGATATATCACTGGCATTATATCAGTATTTTGTCATAACATTTTTAGTAAGAAGACTATTTTTTTTATAATCAAGAAGAATATTTTACATCTACCATGATTTTGTGGTATCCCTAGAGATTTCGTGAACTCCCTAGTTTCTTCATTTCTCTACGATATATATACCTTTTAAGGTATGTATGTATGTATGTTAGTTTAGTTGTGTCTAGGTATAATTTAGTTATATTCCGTTTTAAATACCTAAATAAACTCTCATCATCTTTCTTATCCCATGTTACTTGGAGTCGGTGCAACACGTTTTTTTCTTCCATTCTGTCCTGTCTGCCGTCACGCTATCACTAACTCTCTTTTCTTTCATATCACTCCTCACACAATCCATCCATTTTTTCTTTGCCCTGGATCACCCTCTCCATCCACCTACATAAACACTATGGAAAAAAAATTGCATTGTTGCTGTTGATTTGTCAAATTACCAAAACAATTTCAATGATGAAGGTAAAAATAAAGGTAGAAAAGACAGTGTAACAATGTATGGTAGATATTAATTTTAAATAAACGATCAAAGTTCTATGAAGAGACTTCAAAAACTTAGACTAAATTCAATAGAGCCAAATCAAGACAAGGTTGACAAAACAATTTCGTACGTATATATTTTCAGCACAAAAGAGTCCAGGTTTACAACACTTAAGAATATCGATCATAAAACTTTAATACTTTACCCTTTTCAGCTTACAAAAGCTCTTATACCTAAAATACGTCTAAAATAAGCCAGTCTATACAAAAATAGTAACTTTGCTATTTCAATATTACGCTATATCCAACCAAAGTGACCTTGACACTCTCCTTTACAAATAAAACCCAAAGTCTGTGGTTTATTCCGACTATAAAAGAAGGAATCAACCCTTTTGGCACTTCAGTACTTTCTGGAATTAGTTGGAGGCGTTCCTTTTGAACTAGGGTCTCGTAAATATATTTCTAGGTTACTTGGAAAAGTGGTAGATCTTTTGTAATCCGAAGACTTATTTCTAGTGTCGACTTTAGACCCTTTTGTAGGCTCAGAAATCTTGGCCCGCCTATAAGTCACGCTGGATAATTCAGTAAGACGGATGGTAGGTACAAACTTTAAAGTACCTGGATTTAGTTAGGGTCGTTGGGTCGCATTTTAGACGTATAAAACAAATGAGATGTGTTTTGACATTTATTTTTCCTACAGTGGAGATTACAGGCCTATTTTGTAGAGTCTTGGTCATAACAATCATCTTTTCAGTCGTAAGACGTCCACTGCTTGACATGGGTAGTCCTCTTCCCATCGTCGCCACATCGACTACTCCTGTGCTTCTCTCATCCATCGGACCCCCACGACCTTCTCCAGGATAGCGGTCTAATACCTTGTTGTATCTTCTAACACTACACCTTTACTCTTAAACCTTCCGATCAGCCATCCGCTCTGTATACCTTTGCCACTTAAGGCGCTATTAAATGCCAATGACCTTGAGTGGTTAGCTTGCGTGTTCTATGCTGAGCTTACGTAACGCGTCGTACGTCCACCCAGTAATAGGACTCGCCCATCAAGGAGCGCTGTCCGAAATTAGACGCATTATTAATTTCAACACGTAAAAGAAGAGGTAAATTAGTTTAGTTACAATGGGTAATTAGTGTTGGTAGTGGTGGGGGAATTAGTTTAGTTTTATTTTATTTTTGCTTGGATACTAGGCTTTTGAAAATTAATGTGCGTTTTGTAATCTGTGCAAAATAAATATTTTTTCTTTCTTTCTTTTTCTTTCTTTAGGTATTAAAATAAAACACTGAGACTAAATTATAAATAATGAAATGTTCTTTAAAATGGTGAAGGTTTCATAAAAATACCCTTTATAGTTTTTGCGTGATTCTCAATTTTTTTATCCGCGTTAGACGTAACTTTACAAATTAATTACACTATGTTATAAAAATATAATTTCAAATATTCTCAGATCAAATTACGACGCAAATTGTCTAAAGTAACATATTTTTTTTTCAAAGAAATAAAACAAGTCGTTTAGATGTGATGTTCAATTAAAAACCATTAATAGTCGTATAACTGCGCCCTAAGTTTGGCAAATCTTCGGTATTTTTTTCCTTGCTACCTGGTTTCTCCTGCAAATCTCTTCATTTCTGATCATGACTGTAGTGTTTATAAAAGACAAAATATTAGTAACAAATTGACGTCTAAAAGATATTTCACTCAACAGAGTTTACAATGGCACGACAATATTCAAATTTTACAACATAATCTAAGTTTCAATCAAACGTTACTTTGTATCGATCAACTCAAGTTTACAACTTTCCATATTGGCGATAATAATGATTACTATAATAAGCTTGCCTATAGTAAAGTAATAAATACGAAAGTTGGATTGTTAATTAAAGTATGACCGCTAAACTTTGCAGGAGAAAGCTGAATCACTCGGAATAGTATAAAAGTATCAGATGCAAGCTATTAACTTGATTGCCATCGGGAAATAAACGATGGGCATTAAGTAAATAATCAACATTATGTGTCGACTCATCAAGTAAAAGTAGATTCGAATAGTCTTTAATTTTATTTTGGTAGAAATGTTAGAAGAAATATTTCCCGATTTGGCTTTTAAAATGGCTATAATAACGTCGAATCAAATATGATACTAGCTTTTGCCAGAGGCTTTACTCGCGTGAAATGAGTAGGTACCTACTTCCCCCCTTTTTTTTATTTTTTTTTTTTCATACAAAAATGGTGCATAGAAAATTTTAAACACAAAGAAACAAATGAACAAATGAACAAATAACTAACATCTCATAAATATAAAGTTTAATTAATTGAACTTATCCTAGTCACCCGAAGTTATCACAGCTCAAAATTAGCAGTTTCATAAAACGACTATTTCATAAAAACCCTGACCCAGCAACTATTTACCAACTCATCATTCTCCTGCCCTTATCCCAATTTATTTGGGGTCGGCGCAACATGTCTTTTTCTTCCATACTCCTCTATTAGTCGTCATCTCTGTAGTCA
The DNA here is from genome assembly GCA_951329385.1 of Polia nebulosa. Taxonomy (NCBI): domain Eukaryota; kingdom Metazoa; phylum Arthropoda; class Insecta; order Lepidoptera; family Noctuidae; genus Polia; species Polia nebulosa. The sequence continues at coordinate 6,595,520 of OX589604.1, forward strand.
CCCCCTTTTTACCCATATCCTCTTTCACACAGTCCAACCATCGTTTCTTTGGCCTTCCCCTACTCTTATAGCCATCCACATCCATACACAAGACTTTCCTCACGACATTTTCATCATTCCTCCGCATTATATGCCCATACCACGACAACCGATTTCCACACAACTTTTCAGTCAGCGGTGCCACTTTCAGACTTCCTCTTATATACTCATTCCTAATTATATCCATGCGCGTAACACCACACATCGCTCCTAGCATTCTCATCTCAGCCGCATGTAATTGCTTTTTAATTATCCCTTTTGTGGCCCATCATTCTGAACCATACAAGACAGCAGGTCTGACCATTGTTTTATAAACTATTTACCAACTCACAAGCACAAAAGTACCCATCTACCTATCTCTTAGTACCTCAGGCGTGACAGTCCACGGTCAGTATTTAACCACAAGCCTAGATAGCCCAGCTCTCATGTAATATTCATTCCCGCCGCTTCACTTTCTTTGTTTCCTAACATTTTCGCGAGTATGGCTCGTTCGTGAATTCTCCCGCCAACAGAATTGCACGCTTATAATTCTAAGATATTTTTACTGCTAAGCCACGACTGTGTTTTCCCGTAACTAGTAAATAAAAGAAAAAATGGTTTCGCGTTATTGTGGTCCGGTAGCTATGTGAAATTGTCGTGAGTGAATCTGAGCTCTGTTTCTGAAAGGAAGTTTGGTTATTTCAGTTTTACTTGATGAAATTGGAGTAAAACTGATTGATTATATCTACGTAGCACAATACAGCATAATCAACCTTTTTAATGTATGAATATGAGGGAATAGGCCATAATCGAAGGTGGGCCCAGTGTGGGTTGGTGGATGTCACATGTATTTGATTATATTATTTGGTTCCAGGACATGCCGGTTCTCTCGCGATGTTTTTCTTCACTGTTTTGAGAGCAGTGATGATGAAATAAGTCCTAGCACATGCCGGATTCTTCACGTTTTCCTTCACTATTTTGAGAGCAGTGGTGATGTAATAATAGTCCTATCACATGCCGGATTCTTCACGTTCTCCTTCACCGTTTTGAGAGCAGTGATGATGCAATAAGTCCTAGCACATGCCGGTTTCTTCACGTTTTTCATCACCGTTTTGAGAGCAGAGGTGATGAAATATAGTGCTAGCACATGCCGATCTCTTCACGTTTTTCTTCACCGCTTTGAGAGCAGTGGTGATGAAGTAAATTAAAGAAATAAAAGCGCCTGCCTGCGCGCGTGGTTTGAACCCACGACGTGCAACTACCACTCACGTCTAAATGTACATTAGGTCGTAAATATGGCAGGTACAACTAGTTTTAGTAAAAGTTCGGCTACATAGAGCCTTTATCTCTCATATCTGTGCCATAATCTCTTTCTAATGCTCAATATTTTACGAGCAAGTACTCTAAGTGTCAAGGTTATCGACATAGCCTGAAGAGAGAATTTAGCATTGCCAAACTTAAGTGGCAGAGGGCAAGGCACATTACCCGCAGAACAGATGGTCGATGGTGCTGAAAAGTTCTGGAGGTTCGACCCCGTACCGGAAGACGCAGCGTTGGAAGGCCTCCCATAAGGTGGACCGGTGAACTAGTGAGGGTCGTGGGTAGCCGATGGATGCGAGGTGCGCAGGATCGGTCGTTGTGGTGACACTTGGGCGAGGCCTATGTCCAGCAGTGGAAGTTTTTCGGCTGTAATGACGATGTTGACGACTGTAGGTAAGGCTATATAGTCATTGCTGTAGGTGTTCTGTTCTTATTTATGCCTTGTCCAGAACCTTTCCCGGGGAACAAACATGTAGCTTCAGTGACTGATGTAGCCTGTGTGGTTTTTATCTCACGTGAACCCAAATATTTCCTCCGCATATAAAAAAAAACTCGTCGAATAACAAGAAAATCAAAATATGAAATTACCAAATCAGCGTCCTTATTTCATAAATTGAACACATATTTGTTACGTACATCAAATTATCCAAATAAGGTACAAGAAACAACTCAATATATGAAACTAATTGAGTGAGAAATTGCTTTCGGTATGTTCGGCTTATTTTCCTGTTACAGACAGCCTCTGACAGTCGTAATGGGCAATCTAAATAAAAATCCGATGATCATCGAGATGTATCTCTCCGGTAAATATGTAGATAAATATTTCTATGAAAAAGTAAATAAGAAAAACAGCGAATATTGGAATGACAAGTCTAATTTATCTTGTCATTACATTTTTTTTTTCCTGAAGGTATTTTCTGCTGTCGATAATACTGATTCCTTTCAGTAGAATTTTAGCTTTGCCCGTTTTTGCACTTTGCTTATAAAAATCAGATATTCTGAATTGAAGATTTCTTGGTAGTTATGGTATAACTAGACTTCAAGAGATACATTTGAAGTCGCGCGAATGCGCGAAAGGGAATCACTTTTGAGAGAATTAGACTTAAATAGACTTAATGTGGGATTAATACAGTCAATTCTATCCCAACCAACTTCAGAAGGTGCCAAAAAGCTATGCCGTTTAATAACAGTCCTACATCGGTAATTCAATGGTTTTTCTATCACAAAATGTTTGTTTAGTATAGTTTATGTTAGTTATAAGAGTTAATGTAACCTTATTTATAAAGTGTATCATCTATGAATGTAACAATGGTAAAAGGTACGATGGGTTTGACATATCTGTATAGATAAAAACCCCAAAACAAATAAAGAAAAAACAAAAAAAAAAAAAAAAAGATACATTTAAATCATACCATCAGGAAGCGATCGGCGGCAGCGACCTCTCGTGCCCGGCCCTGTTCCAAGCCATGGTACGGGGCGAAAGGGAATGGGAAGCAGTATCTTCCTTCTTCCAAGCAGTAATGTTCGCGAAGGAGGAGGCGGAACGGGTGAGGGAGGCTCAACAACAGAGTCGCCCTCACGCCCTCAGCAGCAGCCGCCGCAGGAGACGCCCTGGGCGTAGGACTTCGTGAGACGATCTCCGGCCACCGTAGACCCGAGCCTGCGAACAGCGCGTAATGTTCCACGCGCGCCTCAGAGTTGTCAGCAAAACATGACGGGGCCCGTCATGGTCGATGCCTGCCCAGGGGTTGTGGATAAATTCGAAACAGAGTTGCCGCGCCCCTGGGCACTCAGGGCAGGGAAGGAACAGGGGTGGGTTTTAGTCAGTAAGGGTCAACTCACACCAAAAGAGCGTCGAAGCGCAGCGCAGTTTCAGTGTCATATGAATTTTAGCTTTATTTTCATTACTAATCAAATCAAATCAAATCAAATCTCTTTATTGCATTCATGTGTTTGACTGGCCTGTTGGTCTAGTGGTTAGTGACCCTGACTGCTATGCCGGAGGTCGTGGGTTCGATTCCCACCCAGGACAAATGTTTGTGTGATGAGCACGATCATTTGTTCTGTGTCTGGGTGTAATTTATCTATAATATGTATGTATTTAGAAATATATAAGTATGTTTATCAGTTGTCTAGTACCCATAACACAAGCTCTGCTTAACTTGGGACTAGATGGCGTTGTGTGATAGTTGTGGAATATTATTATTATTATTATTATATTATTATTATTATGTGTTACATTTAGTTGTGAAAATATGTAAGTAAGTTCCAACATGAAACCCGGTTTGGGCACGGCAACATAATAATTTTTACATCATAATAATAACATAATATAATAGTAAGATTATGTATATATATATTTATCCTAATCTTTAATTACTAATCATAATACCTTAGACTATAATATTTTGATCAATTTAAATTCACTAATTGAACTGCAATGTCTATAGTTAGAATGAATTACGAGTATTAATTCTTTGAACAATTACTGTAACAATTTAATTATTTTTGTTATTATTAACTTACTACTATTGCTATTGTTATTATCGAATTATTGTTGTTATTACTGAATTATTATTGCTATTTCTGAATTGATAATTTAAATATATAATTGGAATAAATAGGGTATTTTGTAGATTTTTTATTTAGTTTTATGATTTTATAATGCATGAAATGGTTTAGATATTATGGAATGTTTTAGATTTAATTTGTTACTTTTTATACTTTGGGATTTGCTTTATTATTATTATTTAAGACTAGGTATGTACATTTATTTTACCAAATACTAGCACCCTGCCAGCGACCTCATCCGCGTGAATTTCAAAAACATTGACTTTGACACCAACAATACAACTTTCAACTGGTGAAAGAATTTTCAAAATCGGTTCAGTAGTTACAGAGATCTGCCACCACATACAAACTCACAAACTTACAACCAAAAATTTTACCTCTCTATAATTATAATTATTGCTATAGATTTTATTGTAGGTATTCTGCGACCGAGTAAAAGCATTTTTGTATTAGGTATTCTTTTAATTTTCGGTTAAATTTATTGAATATGAGTTCGTCTTTTATATGTTTCGGTAATTTATTGAAAATTTTTGCTGCCATGTAATATGGACTATGGTAAAGCATTTTGATCCGAGAGGGTGGAAGATGTAAACTATTTTTATGGCGTGTGTTTAAGCTATGAATATCTTTTGTTTTTGGAAAAATGTTGCTATTTTTAAATACAAATATGCAAAGGTCGTGTATACTACAATAGGTACTTATTATCGCATCGAGTCGCGCGGATGCCCGCGGCGCCGCGGGAATTCCGGCGAATTCCGCGACTCGTTCCGATAATAAGTATTGTAGTAATGAAAATAAATCTAAAATTCATATGACATTGAAACTGCGCTGCGCTTCGACGCTCTTTTGGTGTGAGTTGACCCTAAGAGTCTGACACGCCCTCCCGCTCCACTCAGAGCGTGAGATGTCATTGGATGATTTCCACACCCAAAAAAAAAGTCATACCATTCAAGGACAAACAAAAAAAATCCACGTTAAGGAATAAAAACCAACAAAATAGAGGCACCGAAATATTCAGGAAAGCTTAAAAATGGAAATTGGCCGGCCATATAGCCAGATCACACGACGATAAGTGGTCCAAGCACGTAACGAAGTGGAGAGGCTCGAAAGGGAAACGTATACAAGGAAGACTAGAAGAAAGATGGGCTGATGAAAAATAAAGCGGGCACCACTAGTGGGCTTACACTGGCAAAAGACCGCGAAACTTGACAGAAACTGGAGGGAAGAGCGGGAAGAGAGGTAGAACTTGGGTAAAGTCCTCCCAAAGAGGGGACTTTAATTAATCATAAAATTAATGTTAAGAGCAATGTTGTTACGCGCATGGATAGAATTAGGAATGAAGACGTAGGAGGAACTCTGAAAGTGGAACCGCTGACTGAAAAGTTGTGTGGAAATCGGTTGTCATGGTATGGGCATGTGATGCGGAGGAATGAAGAAAATGTCGTGGGATAAGGGCAGGAGGATAATAATGATAATTCTAAATTTAAGTTAAACTGTCAATGTACTTTATTAGTAAGCAATAAAAAGGTTTTTTTTTTAATTTATGTTGACTTATTGGCTACACCCTAATTCACATCATCAGTGACATAACGAGTCATCATCATCATTACCTTTAGTAACCTGCGCGATTCAGTAAATTGGATAGGAAAGTCTTCTGGATTATCGTAGATCTTCTAGATTGCCTTTTTAGGGATCTGTACCCGAAGGGTCTAAACGGAGTGATATTGCTGTCACTCACGTGTCCGTCTGTCCGTCTTTCCTTCTGTTCGTCTTTTCGTCGTCTGTCACACAGATTTTACAACCAAACGGTTGAAGCAAATCAAGCTTTTTCTTTTTTTTTCTTTCTTTTTTTTCTAGCTTCAAATTTTCACAGTAGTAGTAGTTCATCTTGTTGACCCAAAGCTAAAAGTTAAAAAAAAAAGTTATAAATCAAATCAAATCAAATCTCTTTATTGCATTCATGTGTTACATTTAGTTGTGAAAATATGTAAGTAAGTTCCAACATGAAACCCGGTTTGGGCACGGCAACATAATAATAATTTTTACATCATAATAATAACATAATATAATAGTAAGATTATGTATATATATATTTATCCCAATCTTTAATTACTAATCATAATACCTTAGACTATAATATTTTGATCAATTTAAATTCACTAATTGAACTGCAATGTCTATAGTTAGAATGAATTACGAGTATTAATTCTTTGAACAATTACTGTAACAATTTAATTATTTTTGTTATTATTAACTTACTACTATTGCTATTGTTATTATCGAATTATTGTTGTTATTACTGAATTATTATTGCTATTTCTGAATTGATAATTTAAATATATAATTGGAATAAATAGGGTATTTTGTAGATTTTTTATTTAGTTTTATGATTTTATAATGCATGAAAAGGTTTAGATATTATGGAATTTTTTAGATTTAATTTGTTACTTTTTATACTTTGGGATTTGCTTTATTATTATTATTTAAGACTAGGTATGTACATTTATTTTACCAAATACTAGCACCCTGCCAGCGACCTCATCCGCGTGAATTTCAAAAACATTGACTTTGACACCAACAATACAACTTTCAACTGGTGAAAGAATTTTCAAAATCGGTTCAGTAGTTACAGAGATCTGCCACCACATACAAACTCACAAACTTACAACCAAAAATTTTACCTCTCTATAATTATTGCTATAGATTTTATTGTAGGTATTCTGCGACCGAGTAAAAGCATTTTTGTATTAGGTATTCTTTTAATTTTCGGTTAAATTTATTGAATATGAAATATAAAACCTGTGTGATTGACGTCGGACAGACGTTTAGACCCTTCGGGTAAAAAACGGTAAGTATAACCAACTGTCATTTATTTCACTGAAACCATTTCGAAAGTAAAAGCCAATAATTTTCGTTCTACATAAACACTAGAAAGGCTGACCTTTCTAATTACTGTGTTTGAACCACTAACCCGCCATATAAACAGAACAATAAGCTATAAACGAACAATGTTCATTACATTACGTATCTAGAACGTTGATTATTTTATAATCCAACTAACTCATTAACTAAAGTTATTAACCATGGCCGTAAAAGTTGTAGCCTAGGTCTAATGGAAATATTTGTGTTCTAAAAATAGCTATGTAATAGAATAACAGGCGAAACATAACTCGCGGATAAATTTGAAATAGAGTCACCGCCGTTTTCTCAGTAAAAGTCTGACGCGCCCTCGGGAGAAGTTAAGGCGCGGTATTACCTCAATAGTCAAAAAAATTGGTTTCCTGGATAGTCGAGTATGACGTAATGCAATAAAAATATCCTTTGCAAAAAATACAGTGGACAGAGAAGGGTGTACAGAAAAAATTTAACCGAATAGAATAGTAAAAAATAGTTTGGTATTCTCAATAAAAAATTTGGAAAATGCTCCACAAAAAAAAAACTTTGGCGTCCAACATCTCTGTATTTTAAGCGATAACAACATATTTTTTTAAGAATTGAATAGAATTAGCATTTTATTAAAACTTTCACTGGACAGGTATTTAATTTATTGTATTATTCTGGATAATCTAAAGAAAACCCGTAAAATAAATGCCTATTCGCATCGTCAACACAATTATTATGTTCAATTCTCAACCTTATTTGAAGGTATCTCAAATCGTAGTCAGTCCGCGCCTTAAGGCACTATTAGCTGCCAACGACCTTAAGTGGTTAGCTTGCGTGTTCTGCGCCGAGCTCACACGCGTCATATGTCCACCCAGTAATAGGACTCGCCCATCAAGGAGCGCTGTCCGAAATTAGACGCATTATTAATTTATTACACATAAAACAACAAGTTTTAAACTAAAACGCTGAGACTAAATTATAAATAATTACATGATCTTTAAAATGGTGAAGGTTTCATAAAAATACGCTTTATAGTTTTTGCATGATTCTCAATTTCTTATCCGCGTTAGACATAAATTTACAAATTAATTACACTATGTTATAAAAATATTATTTCAAATATTCTCAGATCAAATTACGATGAAAATAATTTAGAGTAACATATATTTTTTTCAAAGAAATAAAACTAGTCGTTTAGGCGTGATGTTCAATTAAAAACCTCCTTTTTTTTTGTGGGGTGGGAAATCATCCAATGACTTCTCCCGCTCTGGGTGGAGCGGGAGGGCGTGTCAGACTCTTACTGACTAAAACCCACCCCTGTTCCTTCCTGCCCTTAGTGCCCGGGGGCGAGGTAACTCTGTTTCGAATTTATCCTCAACCCCCGGGCAAATTTATCCTCAACCCCCGGGCAATCCGAGACCCTGGCATGCATCGGCCCGTCTCCGTCAATTGATAGCCGAACCTCTAAAAGGCGCTGTTATACAGCGCCTTAATAGATTATATCTTGTATTTGATTAGTATATGCAAATGGATCTCACTTGTTAAATTGTAACAAACTGGTATCGTCATTACCGTTTTACCTGACCGACGTTATCCATATCCCGGGGACATGGCGCCATAATCGTTTTATTTTTTTCATATTTTATAAAAATAAAATATAAAATAATACTGCGTTGTTTCCTGAACTGTACGCCATTCCCCTTACCGTAAGTTATTACTACTCACATTTCGCCAGTTATGTTTAAGTTCCTGTAATAGGGGGGCGAACCTTTTGCCGACAACCAGGCACAATTTCGGGAAGCAATTGAAAAATTCCAGATAGGAAAATCCAATAACACTTTACTCAACCCAGGAATCAAATCCAAGGGAATAGAGATGTTTAATACGTGCTTAACGAACCAATACCTATGTACTAATATTTCAAAAAATATTTTGTGCAAGAGGATGCATATGATGAAGAGAACCCTTTATTGTAAATGTTATTTAAGGAATTACTTTTCAGTTTTTATTAGGGTTCCGTACCCGAAGGGTCGAAACGGAGCCCTATTGCTGTCACTCATGTGTCCGTTGTCTGTCACAAAATTTTGTTCCGAACAATTTTTTGACATAAGAACTTGTGGTGATAATGTTTATTATTGCGTATATTTTACTAACAAATACCAATATATTAATAAATTAAATTTTTTCTTTGATAATTTCCTCATTTGGTGCGGAACCCTAAATTTGCGAAGTCTGACACGCACTTGTCGGTTTTTATTTTTTATCTTAATTATTTGACGATTTGTCTCTTATCACTTTGGTAATCTTATAATAGAGAAAGTTATCGATTACTTTTCGGTACTCATTGCGATCGATTCAAAGAAAGTGCACTTGTGATTGACGACTAAACATTGGCTGGTAAATGACAAAATTATCTTTCACTTTACTTACATTTAGCTTCAAAGATTTACATCTCTAATGCGAGAGAGGCAGCAAAGTTAATTTTGTAATTGGTTGAAGGAGAAAAGTTGTGATGTTCCAAAATATATTCTAGAGTTTAAAGAGAAAGGTGCATATTTGCATAACACTGACGTACCTGTTGTTAAATTTTATCTAGATTGCTTCGTCGTAGCAAAAGTAACATTTCCGTTTAATATTTCAAAATAAATTCTACTTCAACGAGACCGAACACGAAAGCGATTTTATCTCAATGTAAGTTTCTTTTTCGTACTACACGTAATAAATAATTATATTAAGATGATTCGGTAAAAATTCTCGGAATCATTCAGGTCACTGGAACAACTTGCGACCGACGGATGCCCCTTAAGTTAAAGGGGTAAATCTATAAGTCCGTTATTAGACCTGTCGTACTGTATGGGTCAGAATGTTGGGCTGTGAAAAAGACGGATGAAAAAAGATTGCATGTGGCGGAGATGAGAATGTTGAGATGGATGTGTGGAGTAACGAGACTGGATAAAGTGAGAAATGAGTACATTAGAGGTAGTTTAAAAGTGGCGTCAGTCACCGAAAAGTTGAAAGGGAACCACTTATCTTGGTATGGTCATGTGAAGAGGAGGGATGAAACAGATATAACTAAAAGAGTTATGAATATAAATGTGGATTGATGGAGAGGGAGAGGGCCAAAGAAAGTATAAATGGATTGTGTGAGGAGTGATATATATGAAAGAAAAGGGAGTTAGTGATAGCGTGACGGCTGACAGGACTGAATGGAAGAAAAAAACGTGTTGCGCAGACCCCAAGTAACATGGGATAAGGGCAGGAAGATGATGATAATAATTCTCGGAATAGGCCCTGGCCGTTCATGCAAATATTCAGCCTTTTTTGAAAAACTCGCTCAGTTTAAATACTGATTAGCTCTCTACCCTCTCACCGCTCTCGGTTTATCCACTCTTCCTTCTTTGCCCAGGCAAACTTCTTATGTAATGTTCTGCAATGGCAACCAGTCGGTTTTCTTTTAAGTGAAAGCACCTGAACACATTCGTAAGAAGCTGGAACAATCAATAATACACAGTGAGATTGTTAATTTTGATGTATGTATGTATCTAAGTATGTATTTATTATTAGATTTTTGCCCGATTTATTCTTTCCCTTAAGTTGCACCTGCCACGTTCCGTCTCTGCACCACCCTGATAGAAAATGCCTAAGGCATGAAGTCTGCCTTTATATAGTGATTTTGTATCTGTGCATGAAGTTTAATAAATAAATAAAATAAATTAGCAGATTCCAAATTCAAATTTTCCGAAAAATATTTTAAATTACCTGCTAATCGTTTCTGGCGGGATTTTAATTATTCGCTAATTGATTCCTAGTGGATATTGTGATATAAAGTTCGTGTAGTTTTGTGTCTGAAGTGTCTACGTAACTACAAAATATGTGGAATCATTGAAATAGGCGCGATCTCGGTAAAATAAAGCTGAAAATTTTGTCGTAGTATTGACTACCTCAGCGAAGCTTGCCGAGAAGGCTGACACGACACATTTGCTGCCAAACACTGCAAAAACATTAGAATGTGTTACATCTGCATTCTTAGGGAAAGAGTGACATTATTCTTTATTTTAGAACTAAATGGTTTCTAAACTTGACACTGGCTAAATGCACAAACCGTGTGAAGCCAAAATTAAAAAAAAAAATCACATGATTAACATTATTATTAATAAGGCCCATTATTTGAAGCTGAAAAGCCTATTTTTATATTCTTTGATGTTATTTAGATCGCACCGAACCAACATTCGTTATGTGTGGGAGTAGCGTTGCCAGGCGTCCGGATAAAGCCGGACACGGTCAGGCTTTTTGGTTGCGTGTCCGGCCAAATTAGACGGTGAACGACCTGTTCGGCTTTTGTTAGGCTTTTTAAATTTGACCATTTTATTGTTGCTTCATTAGAATTTATGCCAAATGTTAAAAAAGCCTTTTTTTTTTAATTCTTGCTATACTAAAGTCTCCTACACACAGTGCCGCCGGCACTGCCGCTGCCGGGTAAGCCGCGGTGCACCGGCTTATAAACCCGCTTTTGCCGCACAAAAGAGCCGCCGACATGGCCGCCCGAGTGGCGCCGCGCCGCGAGCCGCGCGCTTTGCGCAAGTTTCTGCGGCCAAGTGCGTACTACATGACAGACGCCCGGGAAAAGCTTTTGCATATCGTATATTTCTTTAACCGCTATAACAACAAAAAATATATTGAAAATTAAAAAAAAAAAAAATTGACAGAAATACACAGTCTGTGAAAATTTCAACTGTGTAACAAACAGACCGACAGCGGAGTCTTAGTCATAGGGTATTGTTAATGTTATTAAAATAAGGGTGACAAATCCTAAACTAGCTGGTCTGTCCGGTTTTTCGGTTTTAAGACCTGGCAACCCTATGTAGGAGAAACCATTAAGGCGTATCGTAAGAGGGTTTACCGACCGTATTTGGTGCTTAGAGGCTTATGTGTTTCCGGCGGGTTCAAAGGCAAATGTTAATGAGTAGATAACTAGGCAAGTATGTTGGTGAAGTTCGCTTCAGTCCTTGAATATGTAAGAACATTTAGCCGCATTACGATCGTTGTCTTTTATGTAAATAATAAGTGAATATAAGCCTTTTATTTCTTTGCAGTAACAATCTTGCTCTAAATTTTAATATGATTTTAATACGAATAGGTTAGTACTCTACAATTTTTAATATTCCCTGTGTTCCCCGTTGGGTAAGGCAGAGATGTACCTGTAGTTGGTACAGTCACGAGCAAAAATATGTACACAAGCAAACTTTACTTGTAAGCTGGAGTATCTTGAATGGACGGTTTTAAGATACTCGAGCTTCAAAGTAAAGTTTTAAGATACTCGAGCTTAAAAGTAAAGTTTGCTTGTGTACATATTGTTGCTGGTGACTGTACCTACTACAGGTACATCTCTGCCTTACCCAACGGGGAACACAGGGAATATTAAAAATTGTAGAGTACTAACCTATTCGTATTTATGATTATTATTTAAATTTTTCTATCTATTGTTAGTATCTATCTTGCTTTTATATTCTTATTTCAAAGTGCAAAGTGGATCTTTGACAGTCGTTACGGGTCGTCAGAAGCCCGAAAGTCTGACATCCAGTCTTACCAAGGGGTATCGTATTACCCAGTAACTGGGTGGTGGAGGTCAGATAGGCAGTCGCTCCATGTAAAATATTGGTATTCAGCTGCATTCGGTTAGACTGGAAGCCGACCCCAAGATAGTTGGGAAAAGGCTAGGCAGATGATGATTTCAAAGTGCAAAGCTTTAACTTCTGCCAGCGGCTTCGCTCGCGTGGAATAAGTACGTACCGCGTTATAAACTTTCAAACCCCTTTTTCAACCCCTTATGGGTTTAATTTCATAAACCTATTCTTAGTGGACACCTACTCTTCACAAAGAATAAACCCTCCAAATGCCATGTATCTAGGACCAGTGGTTTAGGCTGTGCGTTGTTATATCAGTCAGTCAGGACTTTGAATTTTATCGGTCACTCCACCAGTCATTTTATATACAGTTTACATTACGATTTTTAATAAGGTGGTTATTTATACTTTTATGATATTACACAAATTATATAGCTCTGCGGATAAAGGTCTACTCCAAAGCTATCCATTCTTACCTGGATTGGGCCGTTTAAAGCCAGTTGGGACCACTTGTCTTTATTATGTCATCTTGCCATCTAGTATGGGGTCTTCGCTTCCTTTTGCCATGTGGGCCTTTCCATGTGGTCACCCTTTTGGTCCACCGTTGGTCTTCACGTCGAGATACATGTCCGGCCCGCTCATTTTAGCGATAAACGTAATAACAAGATATATAAAGCAGGCGAATCAGGCTCCGGGCTTCTACTGAAAAAATCTCGACGTAACAATTTTTTCGACCCAGAAATCGATCCCTGCTAGAGCTTGCATTTGATCTTGCGACTAATCTGTGCTATAATTATGACAAATCAAATCAAATAACTTTATTTGTGCACAGGTAGGTACAATTTCGATGTTACAAAAAATCTTTTTACAAAAAAAAATACAACCGACTTCCATAAATAAAACTAAAAAATGCAAAATAACTTTAATTTCGGAAGTCGGTGTTTCTAGTTTGGTTTCTTCGTTATTTGACACCGACTTCCGAAATTAAAGTTATTTTGCATTTTTTAGTTTTATTTATGGAAGTCGGTTGTATTTTTTTTGTAAAAAGATTTTTATTGTTCACTTTTTAGTTGTTGTATCCCATTCTAAAACTAAATTAATAGTAATGTTATGCCCGAATTGATAGCCCCAAAAATAGGGAATTTGAACATAGTTAGTGAAATTAGGGTGTATCAGGGTGAACTGTACAAATCTGTATACCCCTTCAGAGCGTATCAGCGTGATGTAATGTTGTGAAGTGGTGAAAACAAAATACAGACATGCGATTGCAGCAATTCTGGAAGGTTTGCTATCATTTATTGAAGAGTTCCATTGTGTATCTCCGAAGTTCTTCATCAGATCTTCACCAAATTAAAATGGGACCACATGTAAAGCAATATCTTTCAAATAAAAAAAAATCTTCAAAATCGGTTCACGTAGTGAAAAGTTATGAGGTAACACACATAAAAAAAAAAAAAATACAGTCGAATTGAAAACCTCCTCCTTTTTTTGAAGTCGGTTGAAAATAGTATAACTTTCTCAGTGTACTGCCACAGTAAGTTGCATACGAATATAACAACATAACAATAAAAGAATAAAGGTACTATGTATGTATGTACCTACATTTAACAATGGGTAATATCTACTTCAACATCTAGACCAACGAAGCATCTAAGTACTTTAAATCGTTAGGTATGTTGTAAAAAAATAACACTAAAAACTAAATACTTTCCATTTTCACGTATTAGAACATACCTAATACCCCATTTTCCAAACTCCCTTAATTATTTGTAACTTAACAAGTAATTTGAAAGTTGATCAACGCCTGCCTTAATATGGCTCATACACCTGAATTTAAAACTTCTTGCCATATACTTTAACCAGGCGCTACCAGAACACACGAAGTTTTGTTTCACCTTGTTGTTCCACTTCATTAATGGCATTAAACATTGTTGTGAAAACATAAAGTTGCTATATTTTGTTTTAATAATTGATCTGCTTGTGAATCGGTTGTATGTATGAATATTAACTGTTATTTCAGTTAGGAAAACATTGCATAATAATGACTTAAATTTTCTTTTAAAAAGTTGGGGATCCTTGCAAATGTGAGACGGTACTTCACGCCGGAACAGCTGCTCCAACTCTATCAAGCACAAGTTTGATCGTGTATGGAGTACTGCTCTCATCTTTGGGACGGATCTGCCAGATACCAGCTTGATGCCCTTGAGTCAATTGAGAAACGAGCCAAGAGGATCATAGGCAATTATAGGCTCGTTTTTTTTTTTATTTATTTATTCATTTACAAATTATATTTGGCTTACAATACATGTCGAGGAACCTCCATTTAGGCATGGAAAATGCCTGTATTTGAAGGTTCCACTCCACCCTTACATTTTTAACGTAAGTTTTTTCGCTCGTTGAGTCGAAACTCCAAAGTCTAGAACGTAGACGCCGAGTTGCTAGCCTGTCGGTTTTCTATCGGTTACATTTTGGGGAGTATGCGACGGCATTGCATAATCTGATTTCGCCAAGCCCGTTTCATCAACGGACCACAAGACGTACGGCGAAGTGCCACCGGTTCATAGTGGACATCCCATCCATACGCACAAAGCGTTTTGAGAAAACATGCATTGTGCGTACAGCTAGGGAGTGGAATTCCCTACCGGAGTCGGTGTTTCCTGATAGCTACAACCTGGGAGTCTTTAAGTCAAGAGTGAATAGGTTACTTCTAGGCAAGCGTGCTCCATCTTCGACCACATCATCGCTTACCTACCATCAGGTGAGATAGTGGTCAAACGCGTGCCTATCAACAATAAAAAAAAGACTTAAATTTTCTATATGAAACTGCACGTTTGCTATTTATTTTTAAAAGGCGCAAACTGTTTTTCCTTAGCATACATATTTTATTTTATTCTCTGCCAATGCCAGGGTCGCGGTAGTGATCAAAAGAGTCACCGCGGCCCTTGTACAGGCAACTGAAAGAACATGGCTGGGTTTTAGTCTATATAGTATTCCCCACCCTATAAAAAAGGCATATTTGATTCTAAATATCATCATCATCAGCCTTTTAATGTCCTCACTGCTGGGGCACAGCCACACACACACACCAAAATATAACTACAACACCTAAATATACCTTCAAACAATACTATGCCTAAAACATTCTTACCACAAGGCAGTCAGAAAATTCTTCAGTAGATATTTATTTTCAGAATATTTATTGTTCCTAATAGGTATTTCAGACGATCACTACATTCGTTAATCACTCGCAGAACCTACATCAGACCATAACAGTTGTAAGATTGATATACGCAGTCATTAAATATCTATTACCACACAACCTACATCATAGGTAAATGAAATCTTCCAATTTCTTAGGGAAGGCAATAAGCATGTATCATAGGAATGAGTAGGAACCTCTTTCCATTTGTAAGTAGCAATCATGTAGATTCCAGAGATGGTCTCGTGTATGTTTGCTTAGAGAAGCTACAAGTACTTACATTACATAAAAGATGAACTGAAATCTAGAACGCTAGGCAAAGAAAATAGATATAGTTTAAGACAGTTTTAAACAAAAACATTCTTAATCCGTCAGGCCCCTCGCGTCTCCTTATTAAGGAGACGCGACAATAGGTTTTTAATTGTGTCTGCTAATGAAGGACTTGAACTTAACGATATTTATGTACGAAACGATATAGTATACACTTAAATAAAGAAAATAAAAACTTTAAACAAACTAATAATAATGTAAAATGAATCTGCCCGCGCCTTTTTCCAACTATCTTGGGGTCAGCTTCCAGTCTAACCGGATGCAGCTGAATACCAGTATTTTACATGGAGCGACTGCCTATCTGACCTCCACAGCCCAGTTACTGGGTAATACGATACCCCTTGGTAAGACTGTAAATAATAATAATGTAAAAAATATGGCGTCGACAATTATTCCGCATTGCTGTTGATTGGTAATGTCCCCAAAAGACCGCAAGCATTGCCACTTTTGGGGACATTACTCGACAAAAAATTTTTTTACTAAAAATACAACCGACTTCCAAAAAGGAAAATACACGAAAAATAACTTTAATTTCGGTAGTCGGTGTCAACTAACCATAAGAAATAAAATACAAACACCGACTTCCGAATTTTTTTTTTTTTTTTGTTTATTTTGTTTTTTGGAAGTCGTTCGTATCACATACATAGAGAAGGACTAACTTAACCTAGAATAGGCTCTTTGTTTCCGCAAAATCATGCAGCACATTAACACTTAAGATTTAATTATTGATGCACCTCTTAACATTTTCATACGTCTCCAAAGATACCCTTAAAAAAACAGAGAATATTTCTTATAACTCTTCATCAAAGAATTTAAGGCAAAAATAAATCACGTAAAGGAGACTGAATCACGAAACCATATTGCAAAGACTGCAATAAAAGAATTGAGATAATATTTTTCCATCTAGATACCAAGGAGGTTGAATAATAGAGAAAAATGTGTCAGCATACTTCCATACAGATGGATCCGAGGCTGAAATATGTAGGGGAATAAATCTCCATAAAGCCTGTTACATTTTCGGTGAATATTGATATCGTTCATTTTCACAAAGGGTCAAGTTAGGCCATCGTTTGACGGGTCAACTCTATTTGGTTTAAACGTTTGGATTGAGCATTGAGGTTTGATAGTCTGACCCAGAGCAAATATTGTGTAGAGTTAGTCAAAAGGTATTTACAGAGTATAACGGCCATCCGCGTCCGTAGGCACTCAGACAACTGAAGGAAGTCTGACACGAAAGAGCGAGTCATTGGATGATTTTCCACCCACGCAGAAAAAGGGTAAAACGGCAATGGGGACCACCCCCATCACCCTCATATTTGTATACTGCGTCTGCCCATAGAAATGAACAACTTTCTTTAAGAAAGTCATAGACAAAAACTACACTGGACAGCAAATTAAACCGAGCCACCCGCTACCTAGGCACTCTAATTCGATTTTCTCAAAAACTACAATTATCAAAGTTGTACCTACAGAAAGTGCGTTTCATGGTGATTAAAATGAAAGGAAACTCATTGGGTTTAATCAATATTTCAGTGTTTATTAAGGATTTTACAACGAAAAGTCGTTTTCCAGTCGTGACAATCGTTAGTAATGATAAAGTGAAAAAAAAAATTAAAGCCAAAAACAAAGATAAAAACAAAAAAAAGTTTTTGATCAATATTCCGTATTTCCTCCCCTTGCTCGGATAACTGCCACTGCCAGCATCCTTGTATTCATCAACCTTACGAGCCTGACGATAAAATCTTGAGGAAATGTATTCCACTCCTCTTCAATTGCGATTCGCAGCTCTGGAAGCCTTGTTGGAGCAGGTACCCGGGCTCGAACCCGACGTTTCAGCTCATCCCATAAGTGTTCTATCGGATTCAAGTCCGGGCTTCGAGCTGGCCAGTCCATCGTACGAATGCTGACGTCGCGTAGATACTGGGTCACCACATGAGCAACATGAGGCCGTGCATTATCATGCATCAATTGCATATCCTGTCCGATATATCCTGCGTAAGGTACCACATGGTCTGCGAGGATTTCAGTAATGTAGCGATGAGAAGTCAGTCCACGTGTACGGCCCGTCGGTTCGATGAAAACTAACGCTGTATGTGCTGTTAACGAGATACCGCCCCAGACCATTACAGATCCTCCTCCATAAGCAACAGTTTCCTCGATGCAACACTGAGAATAACGTTCTCCAGGGCGACGATATACTCTCTGACGTCGATCACTACCATGTAGACTCACCCTGGTCTCATCAGTGAAGAGTACATTACTCCACTGCTCTAATGTCCAATCCCTATGCTCTCGAGCAAATTCAAGTCGTGCTCGACGGTGTGCTACCGTTAATGCTGGGCCTGTTGCAGCTCTTTTTGGGGTCAGGTTCCGTTCAGCAAGTCTCCTTCTGACGGTATCTGAACTTATGACCACTTGGCGTTCGTCACGCAGACTTTGTTGGACTTGAACTGCGTTGAGGTGGCGATTTCGCAGAACAGTAAGGTGGATATAACGATCATCTGCTGCTGATGTAGCCCTAGGTCTGCCCGTACCTGGACGGCGATCGAATGCTCCAGTCTCTAGGTATCGTCTGTAAACTCGTTGCACCGAAGATCTGCTGATTCGTAGCCTTCGAGCGACTTCACGTTGCGCAATGCCTGCTTGAAGTAATGCTACAGCTTGAGCTGCTTCCTAAAGTGTTGTATCCATTATTAATCGAAAAAAGTAGCAAAAACACACGCGTCTGAGCAAACGATGGACAAAAACTAAAGAAATGATAAGAAATATCCGACTACCCTTATTGTAGAGAAAAAGAACGCTAATTTCAAACTCTGGTGAAAACAGAGCAAATCGTTAGCATTGTGTTTGTTGCTTGATTACAATGTGAGTTGACGGTACTTTCGAATTAATTTGTAGTCATTTTAATCACCATGAAACGCACTTTTTGTAGGTATAACTTTGATAGTTGTAAGTTTTATACTTTTTGAGAAAATCGAATCAGAGTTCCTAGGTAGCGGGTGGCTCGGTTTATTTGCTGACCAGTGTATAGCAAAAATTGGACCTTCATACTAATTTTGATCACTTTGTGCTGAAAGTCCAATTTTTGTTTTGGGAATTTTACTATTTCCTTGAAGAAAGTTGTCCGATTTCATGGGCAGAAACATTACCTATCTAAAATCATCATCATCATCATCATTAAGCCTTATGCTGGGGCACAGGCCTCCTCCCCATGAGAGGGAGTGCCTATTTAAAATAAGACCACCCATTTTCTATACAACCTGTATACCTAAGAATGACTATATACACTTATACACAACTACACTAATTACACTCTTTACAAACCTCTAATTGTAATTGTGCGTGCTTTTCCTTAGTTAAGTTTGAATATTGTTTAGGGCCGATTTCACCAATGAAACTAATCGTGATTAGTTAAACTAAACTCAGTTTATGCGTTTAATCGAGTTTAGAGCTTTATTTTGCGTTTCACCACTATAAGCTAAACTAGTTTATATCGCGATTAGTTTCATTGGTGAAATCGGCCCTTAGTCTTGCAACCAAACCATTAGTGAACTACACACTAGTGAACTAATATGTCATTAACGGCCACAAAACCAGATCCCACGATACAGGGTATCCTAGTGTAGGGTCTGGGGCCACTTTGTTGCACTAAATAATTGAATATTATGTATGAAAAATTATGTTATTTCTCTTTTTTTTATTACTTTTAATTTGTTGTGCTTATCGTGTCCTATAAATGTGTCTACAATTTACTATTTATGAACTCTACGTTTAGAAGTTATTTTATTATTATTGAGATCAAAGTATGCAGTAACATAGCTTTAGCAACATATGTTAAGTTTTTGTGAAAACTAGTAGTTGGGAAAGAAATTACCTTAAACATAGATATGGGTTACCAGTAAAGAACAGGGAATGTCCTGACGAACCGATTTTGAGAAAAAGCGTTTAAAGTAAGTATAGAAGTTATTTTATTATTGTTGAGATCAATGCAGTAAGGTAGTTAAAGCGATATAATGTTAAGTTTTTTTTTTTTAAACTAGTAGTTGGGAATGAAATTACCTTAATAAATGTGATACCAATACAAAATTAAAAAATACAAATGTTGTGATATTCCCCGTTCTTTGCCTGTACCCTTCCTAAGAACTCTACGATACGCTTACTCCTAAATTATTTGGAATCCTGTGACGAATAAATAATATAGAAGCGGAGGTAGGTCCACGCGGGTAGAAGTGGCACTGGCTGGACAGCTGTCAGTCTTACCGAGTGGACGTGCGCCCAGTTTACTATTCCAAGACATCAAACTATTGTTTTATTAAACCATCTGTGCTTACCACTGTGACAACTGGACGTCACAAATCCTTTCACTTATTAACATGTTGCTCCCAATCTCAGTTAATTTAGAACAAAATCCAAACATAATATTTCAGCTTGTAAACGAGGGCTTGCAAACTACAAAAGTAACACCAGGAAAAGGGTTTCCATGCCAATCGGGTCATCTAATCAATATTTTATGTAAATTATGTATTTAATATATCCACTCCATATTTTGTTTTTGTATAATTTACAGATCGACAAGGTTTTGATTTACATTCCTACATTATTCAGCGATATTTTGCTGATTTCAATTTACATATTCATCAATTCTGCCTGTCCCTGGAATACAAAATGACAACTGGCACTACTTTTGTTATTATTATTTATCAAGTAATTTTAATTGATTTCATTTACTACTGGCATTCCTTGGAGCAAGCTTGTACCCGAAGAGGGTCCGTATAAATTACTAGTATTTATGTAACTTAGTATATTTTTTTCCCTCTATTTTCAAATTATTGTTTTCGCTATGGCTCGGCCTCGTGGCTATTAAGCCATTGGCTGACACGACTATCGGCACAATGATCGCTGAGTCCACATCCCACATGTCGACAACCCCGCGAGCCAAGTCAAGATACTTGATTAGCTTATATTACTCAGCTTCCACGAGGTTCTCGTCATGCGGGACACTTATGACAACAATCATTACACGTCGCCCGATTCTGTCCATCACCAATATATCAGGCTTATTGACTACAATTGTCCTGTCAATGATGATGGACCGATCCCAGTACAATGCGATTATTATTATTAAATAAGATATAGTTTTACTATGGCAAATGCTTACGCAGTTTGTACAGGCCTACTCGATGAGAGTCACCGCAGTCCTGGCACAGGCATCTGAAAGAACACGGGTTGGTTTTAGTCAGTAAGAGTCTGACACGTCCTCCTGCTCTACCCGTAGTGGGAGAAGTTATCACTAGGGCAAGGGCACCCAAAAAAAAGACATTAACCTACATGGTTCTCATATGATTCGACCTATGCATTAATAGCGTATTCTCCTGGGTTTGTTTTGTACAATAGGTATTTTCTATGACACTTTGGAGGGGTGCGGAACAGGGTGTGAAGTCCCACAAACCTCCATTGAAAAGGGAGGATCCTCCGACCAGACTGGTATTGTGTCTGGTCCGGGCAATTCTCCGATGGTTGATTTCGGACTGTCGTATATGTTCAAATCGTGCGGAGAATTCTGCTTGCGCGATGCAGGAATTGTTGTTTAGTTCGTTTGTGGCGTCATAGGTGTCGCTACATCACTCCCCTGCGGTTATCGGAGATCGATAGTTCTTGATGAGTCGTCCACACATCTTGTGATGCTTGCCGGGCCAGTGCAAGGTTGGTTCCAGTGAGTCGGACCTGGAAGCCGCATAGTTCGCGGTGGGTCGGAACTGTCTGCGGTGATGCCCCAGTGAGTCGGGGTGGTGCTGTCCCAGTGAGTCGGGATGATGCCCCAGTGAGTTGGGGTGATGATGTCCCAGTGAGTCGCTATGATGCTGCAGGCTTCAGTGAGTCGGAGTAGTGCCTCGGGCTCCAGTGGGTTGGAGCAGTGCTGTGCGACGTAGTGGCTTGACTACTGGCGACGACCAGAAGAGATTCTACAACCGGGCGAAAGTGCAGTTCGCTGCGCCAAGATCGCCGAGGTTGAGGGTGATGAAAGAGGCTGAGAATGCTGACTAGGAATGCGCGTCCGCTGCATGCTGGTGGTCAGGATACCCGTAGAAGCCGTGGGTTAGTATCGAGTCATACAGCCACTGCTGGCTGTATGAATCGCTGCTCAAGAGCTCGAGGAAGTGATGATAATAATGACGTCACCATGGAGTAGCTGCAGGAAGGCTGCGCTGACGTTTATGCTCGAGGGTCATCAGTTTGAAGGTATGCGGAACCTATGAACTTGAGATTTGGGTTTACTATTACGTATATTTTACTAACAAATAACAATATATTGATAAATCTGATTTTTTAACCGACTTCAAAAAGAAGGAGTTTATCAATTCGAATGTTTGTATTTTTTTTTTCGGGCATAACTCCGTCATATATTGATGGATTTGCAAAATTATTTTTTTGTTTGAAAGGGATTTGTTCCGAAATGGTCCCACTTATATTTCATATAGATCTGATGATGGGTTTCGGAGACAGACAACGGAACTCTTCAAAAATTGACAGCAAATCAACCGCGATTGCTGCGATCGTATGTCTATGAGTTGTTAACACAGTTTAATGGGGAACTACAACTAAAAAGTGAAAAATAAAAAACTTTTTTTACAAAAAATAGAACTGACTTCCCAAAAAAGTGCAAAATAACTTTAATTTCGGCAGTCGGTATCAAAAAACGAAGACACAAAACCAGAAACACCGGCGACGAAATAACAGGATATTGATAAATCAGATTTTTTCTGTGATAATTCCCTCATTTGGTGCAGAAACCTAAATTTGCGATGTCCGACACACACTTGGCTGGTTTTTCCTGTAACTTGACAGTTTCCCATTTCAACAGGGTGATGACTGACAAATGCTTGCACTGTCTGGACAGGTCCACTCGAATTCGTGTGTTGCTTTCTTCATAAAGCTCATCCCAGACATAAACGTACATGGTTCTCATATGATCTAACCAGTCCACATTGTATGGATTTGAACACTAAAAGAGACTTTGACCTCTGAGTTTGTTTCGGTGTTTCTTCTCAGGGTAGTCAGCTAGGAAACACCGGCCTCATCTAGCTTAAACTGACAAAAAACATTGACGTGTAAAAGTGTTCCTTGTAACCTATTTACTGAATAAACATCATTTATCATTTCATTTATCATTATCATAACAGATTAGAAAGTTTTCTATATTACTTACTTAATTATTAAAACATTTTCTTTTTCTTTTTTTCGATTTTGGATAAAGTTACCTAGTTCTTGATACAAATTATAAAGTTGAATAAAATACCCTATTTACTACTTTTTTTTTTGTTACTTAGTTTAGTTTTATTTTATTTTAGCTTGGATACTGGGCTTTTGAAAATTAATGTGCGTTTTGTAATCTGTGCAAAATAAATAATTTTTCTCTCTTTCTTTTTTTTCTTTCTTTTATTTACGGACTTAAAAATAGACTTTGACCCCTTTTTTTTTGGGGGGTGGGAAATCATCCAATGACTTCTCCCGCTCTAGAGTGGAGCGGGAGGGCGTGTCAGACTCTTACTAACTAAAACCCACTCCTGTTCCTCCCTGCCCTGAATGCCCAGGGGCGAGGTAACTCTTTCGAATTTGTCCTCAACACTTTGACCCCTGAGTGAGTTTGTTACGGTGTTCCTTCTCAGAGTAGTCAGCTAGTGAAACAAATTTTTAATTTAAATTAACAAAAAATATTAATGTACCTAAGTGTTATTAAAAGTGTATTTAGAACTAATTTACAAAAATAAAACATACTTAATCATGATTTATCATTTATGCTTATTTACGGGATGAGATCATAAATGTCGGTTTGAACTTCCTCTTAGATTAAAACTTACATAGTGAACAGGAAAACTCTTAAAAATAAATACCCGTCAACATACATAATTTTGTACAAGTTATCTTTGTTACAAACTTCAACAAATAACAAATTATTATGTGCTGATTAGACAAAACATAAACATATTCTATGGATAGACAGCCTATCTATAGAATATTGTTTATGTTAAGTTTCTGAAACGAGGCGTTTATTATGTAGTTATTTATGATTTACCTATCGACAACAGGAAAGAAACGAAGTTTTATGTTTTGTTTGGAACTCGAAAAAAACTGAGAGACAGTAAACATATCATGTACCGAGTAAGATTAAATTATTCAGGGCGAGTTCAATGTAGTGATGAATTCATGCGAACATGTTTTATTATCCTAATGTAAATCCTAACCATGAAAAGAAGATTCTCTGTTTCCAAACACTTTTTGCCAGACTGCAGAAGTATGTTTTTTGAGAGTATGTACGAGTATGTCTATTTCTTTGGTATGCCCTGTAGCCTGAACGGCTGGATGGATTTCAACAAATAATGTATCATTAGCATGGGTTTGTTTATGACATAGGTATGCTTAAAGTTTAAAAAAAAAGTTCATGAGGTCGTGTTTTCAAGGTTCCGTACCCGAAGGGGTCAAACGGAGCCCTATTGGTGTCACTCACGTGTCCGTCCATCCGTCCGTCTGTCTGTCTATCCGACGTCTGTCACAAAATTTTGTTCCGATTTTTTTTTTACTTCCCATTGAGCATTAACTTGTCAAGTAGTGATAATGTTTATTACTTACGTATATTTTACTAACAAATGCTAATAAATCGATAAATCAGATGTTTTCTTTGATAATTCCCTCATTTGGTACGGAACCTTAAATTTGCGAAGTCAAACACGCACTTGACCAGTTCTTTTTTAGCGACATGATCATGTGAGGTTTCAAAATAAAGGGTTCGAGGAGGGGATTCCAAAAAATAGAACTCATTAAAATGTAGAAAATAAAAAATTGAATATTTGCAAGAAAACCCGACTGCAAAAATACACCTAAAAAGTTCCAAACGAGTCACGTTTCAAGGTTTTAAGCAAGGATGCCATTGTTTAGATGATTTTTTCAAGTAAGTATCTAATCTTTCTTTGACTGTGTAACCGTTAACGGTGAACCACTGAATATTTAAAATGGTAACATTCAAAGAGAATTATGGCAGGTGACATTTTCTTGACACATCCTATTATAGTATCGTTTGATATTCTATTATGCAAACGACATCACAGGGGCAAATGAAAAGGTATCCCTCATAAGGAAAATGGGCAAAGAATCAAAGTTGTCTGAGAATTACCGGAAGCCCGACAATTTTTTTAACCTCAAAAGATAGATGAAAATATAGATGAAGTTAGATGGTCTACAAATAAAGGGCCATATTTATAATTTAAAAAAAAACATGTGATTAGTTTAAACACTGATTAGTGGATTCTTAATTCAAATTTTCTACCTGGAAGAAGGATTTATACAAATAAGTAAGTAGTAAAGTACTGAAAAATAATTTGAATGAGGTTTTACCTAATATAGGTAGGTAGTCAGCTGAATTAAAAGGGTGAGACGATTCAAGATAGCACATATTTTGAATTTAGAACCCGCGTATAGGTATTTACTAAGCTGGTTAACGAGTATTATAAATAAGGCTGAAAGTAATACAGAGCAACAGAAAACTAACATTTCATTGATGAATTTATTGCGGGTGTTACCGTGACTTATTTAGGCCAACTTTGGCGAGTCAATACTTCAATAGTCACCCAATATAATACTCAGCTAACCTTTGGTTGAGCCCTCGACATATATTTTGAGCATAAGAAAACAATGACGTGAAATCGTCCGATCTGAACCAAGGCCATTATGCTTAATAATGCAGAGAGGAAATTAATCACCTGTTTATTAAATGTTGCCATTTTTTGCTTTTAATTAACCTTTTCACTTTATGCTTCGAACAGATTAAATCAGCCGACGAGACTTTGCAACTGACAGATTAAAAATGATCGCCGGATTATCGACTGAAATTCAACTGCGGTGTTATAGAGTCGTGAATTTACGAAGAAAGATTACCTGAAATTAGATAACACGGGGGAATTTACAAGAAATTGTCTAGAAAACGTGTTACCCATAGCGGTCCAGTGGTTGCGCAAACCAACGCCCCACTGACGCCACCAATGAACTGGAAAGCAAGGTCTTCGACCACTCCACATTGTTTTATTTTAGCCGTGTCGTTCTAATTAGGACTAGTCGAAACAATACCACAGGAAGGAAACGACCGGACGCGGGCCCCCAGACGCTCAGTGAAAACTATCACACGGCTAATACAAAAAACTATTCCGTTCCACCGAATTTAACCTTAGTATAAATAACAGTGCAATACTGAAATGACATCAGTCTCGAAACGTCGGTTACGATCACAATGATGTTGACACAAGTGTTCACCCTCGCTCTGGTGGCGTTGTCTGCAGCCCAGCTCAACAAGGTCGAGCTGGCTGATGAAAAGACTCCTTACGATTATGTGAAAGAACGCTTGGACGCCATCGGTACTGACACGAAATCTGGATTGCCTCTATCTAACAGTTACGAAGTGGAAGAAAGTGAGGATTACCCCGAACAGATAGAAGGAGCCGCGTCTACTGTTCTTAATACAGTTTCTGGTGTTGGTGGAGTGGGTGGTATTGGTGTTGGTGGATTAGGCTTGGGCCAGGGCTTAGGCCAAGGTCTAGGCTACGGTGGTATCGGACTAGGAGGCATTGGCCAAGGATTGGGGCTTGGTCTCGGAGGAGTTGGTGGTGTTGGCCAGCTAGGTGTCGGTGGTGCCGGAGTGGGTGTTGGTGGAGTCGGCGGTGTGGGTGTGGGAGGCGTTGGCTTCGGTAACGGAGTTGGCCTCATCCATCCTGGAATCGGAGGCTTGGGAGTTGGTGGTATCGGTCTTGGAAATGGCTTGCTGTACCATCCGTTAATTGGACAACAAGTCGGAGGTGGATACGTTGACAAGAACGCTTACGATGCCGCTCAGAAAAAGGGTGCAGGTGAAAATTTAGAGAAATTCGAAAAGAAGGCTGAAGAAGAAGCTAAACATGGTCAGGAAGGTTACCAGCAGGGTGCTGCAGCTGCTAGAGCCGAAAAAGGAGATTCAAGTTACTACAAAGATGAAGAAGCTAAGAAAAAAGCTGCCGGTGACGAGAAATTCTACGAAGGCAACCAAAAACTGGATAAACACGGTACGCATACAATCATTCTAAACTTTCCACCAAATAAACCAATTGCTCACGCATAGAGCGCTTTTTTTTCAAATAACTCATTATTTCGTTATAATTTCACGCTCACTTGTCAATCAACAAGTTTTTACAGAGCAATTTTGGCGAAACACAGCAAAAAAACGGAATAATAAATGAATATTAAAGTAAACGTACAGTAAATAGAAACCTATTAATATTTATCTAGATGAGTTTTTTGTAGCTATTACTAAAATTTTGCAATAAAATTGTAGGTGCCAATGAAGAACAATTGAAAAAGGCAAAGAGTCACAAGAAAGGTCATGTGAGCAAGGGTTTCAAGAGTTCTAGTAGCAAGAATGAGGAGGAGAAATCGGAGAGTTTCTATGACGAGGCTCATGATGAGGCTGATCACAAGATTAATGGTCATAATGCTAATGCCTTTGGGGAGAACGCACAGCAAGGGTTCAAGGGCGCTCATGAAGAGAAGGTTCTGGATGCTAACGCACAGGGCAAGGAAGGACATCACGTGTCGGAACAGAAGATTGATGACTCGAAAGCTAACAAGGTAAGTGGCAGTTATTTTTGATTTTATCCTATTTAAATCACGTGTCTAATTAAAAGATTTCGTTTTTTGTGAACTAATCAGAGCAGTTACTATGTGATTTGATAGATTCAAATTGTATTGATTAAGATACTTTTCTGATACTAATGTTTTAACCTGTATTCGGGTTATATTCCTGATCTAGAAATTGCTATAGTTAGATACACCCCTAATGTATTAGCTTAAGGTTATCAGTATTACATAATAGGCTAACTAGAAACAAATTCCTAGTATCTCGGGCTACATGAATAAAAGCATCCATTAAATAAGGGTCCGCCGATAAGGTTTTAGTAATACCTGCGATACCCACCTACCTTTATTTAGGTCTTATCAGCGATTTCATAATTGGATTAGCACAGGTCTATTGTCATTGGCTGCCTAGTTTTTTAGAGATTGAAAATAATTCAGAGCTTGAAATTAATATTCTGAATATTATATTTTGTAATTGGTTCCCCAATTTTGCACATGCTAAAAGTGTTGTATAGTATTTGAAATATTTAGAGCTTCTGGTCTTCTTTAATCTTCTCATAATACCGAGCTACGTCGGTTTTGTCACCAAAACTACTTTAGAAATTCAAAGCTCGAGAAACCTTAAGTACCTATCACTCAAACAATGTTCATAAAAGCAGAGTATAAAATGAAACACACAACTTATTTACTATAATATAAAAGCCGACTTTAACGGCACATAAAACGTTACTTTAGTTTATACATTGTTTTAAATTGAAAACAGTTGCCTCTTAGCTCGTTAAAACAGAAATGTCTGTGGGTAAAAGCCATTGAATGAAACCACCAGATGTTTGAGCTACTTTTTAGGGCTCTCGTGCAAAATGGGGGAAATAAAATTGTACTAAATTGTTTCGTTAACCTCTCTTCGTATTAGCAAAATGTTTCGCACGGAAAAAGCAAAATGGTCCAGACTTTTGTTTAGGATAATCGCTTTTAATAATGTTTTCGTTTTATAGCCCGTTGTGGCTGTGAATTGAATTTTCATTTTACAATAGGTTGAACCGTTTTCGGTGATGCCTATCAGCCCGTTTCGAGCTTTAGTTACAGAAATACTAAATCAGCTC
Organism: Polia nebulosa; assembly: GCA_951329385.1. NCBI lineage: Eukaryota > Metazoa > Arthropoda > Insecta > Lepidoptera > Noctuidae > Polia > Polia nebulosa. The sequence continues at coordinate 6,624,220 of OX589604.1, forward strand.
TTTGTGTAGATCTTCTATATCTCTCCACCAAAGCGGGTTGCTCATAGATGTGTGTGAAGGTTCACGTACACTTTTTTTCTGTGTCTGTAAGCTCGAAGCTCATGTCACACACCCAAGACCGACAACACCTTCGTGAAAAAAAAATTCTACAGTGTGTAATGGAAAAGTGTGGTCATATTTTAAAACATGCATCTTACCATGGATATTAACAACTCTCTCTAAGAAATTAATATTAAATTCCCAAAAAAATGGTCTTCCCGTACAAAGTTATCATTAGCTGATCAAAATTAGTATGACTTCCTTCCTCTTCCTTCTTCTTCTTCCTTCCTAGGCTTTTGTAAATTAGTGTGCGTTTGTGGTCTGCACAAAATCAATAATTTTTCTTTCTTTCTTTTCTTTCCTTGAAGAAAGTGGTTCATTTCTACAGACAGAAGCAGTTTTTAATTTAAAAAACTGGACTAATTTTAAAAAGAAAAAAAAAAGATAGACAGAAAAAAAAAGAAGAAAAAGAAGGAAATAAAGAAAGAGAAAGAAAAAATAAGGAAAGGAAAGGGAAGGGAAGGAAAGGTGTGGTCATATATGACCACACCTTTCTGTTACACTTTGTATACATGTCTACAGGTTGTGTAGGTAGTGAGTCGCGATCTACTTTTGTATTGTATTTTATTGTATGTCGGGCTGGTGTCCACGACTCCTCGTCCAAAGCACGTATTTTGCGTACGAGTGGGTCAGGTTTTTTGTTTGTTTCATCCTAGCTCCTCAAGGAAAGCCAGTAGTGCCCTGGTGTTACTGACTATCTCACGAAGAGTACCTGGGATTTTAAAGTACTTTACCCTGTATCTAGCACCAGCCAGCTTAGAAGCAGATGAGCTGTTGTCTCGTCCTCCTCCATGCAGGCTTTGAAGTGCCTACTTACCTACCACTTCATATAACGACAACACAACTATATTCTATCCTTTTTATGGATAAGACCATTAATGACCCAGTGTTGGTCAGAGGGGAGACCACAGTCTTCCATTCTTATCGGTTTATTTTTACTGAGTCTTCTCCAATTTTTATTATATGTGAATCGTCTAGCTACCTACACCATACTAAATCTTCTCTTCTGTACCCAGGGCGAATACCTACAGAAAGGCTACAAGGGTGGTGCCGAAGTTCTGGAGAAGTTCAACAACCTCGGAGCCCACTCAGTGCATGGACATCAGGAGGCCACCGGAGGGTATCAGCAGAACAAGGGCATCCTTCCCATTCACCGTTAAATATTGTTCATATTGATCAACGGCGATATTAAAGAGAATTTTTGAAGCTTGGTAACTCATGTTTTATTTAATTTCCTTTGGGTTTTTAAGCTTCGTGTACTACTGTAGTGAGGGTAGTGGTGGCCCAGAGGTAACGGGCGCGACTTATAAGATGTAGGTCGTAGGTTCGATCTCAGCCAGGCGCTTTTAGCTCGCCGTTCGATCAGCACCAGGCCCGTGAGTCGAAGGCCCGTAGTATTCCACGGGTGCCTCAAAGAGATGTTTTTCAGCCACCACTGACGGGGCCCATAGTGGCCGGTGCCTGCATGCCTAGGGGTAGCGGATAAATTCTCAACATGAATTACCGCACCCCTGGACACTCAGGCAGGGAAGGAAAAGGGGTGGGTTTTAGTCAGTAAGAGTCTGACACACCCTCCCGCTCCAAAGCCAGGCGCTTTAGTATGTTTGCATTATTTAATCACCAGTACTCTCAAAACAGTGAAGGAGACATCGTGAGAAAATCCTAGAGTCAAAAATTCGAAGACATGTGACATCTACCACCCTGCACTGGGCTTGCGGGGTGGATTACGACCCATTCCTTCTCTTAGAGAGGTGGTCAGAGCCCCAGCTGTGAAAACATTAAAACTATGATTATTACCAACAGTAGTGGTTGGTAGTGTTGGTACATAGGCTGACTTAATGCAACGAGGCATTCCCTACCAGTCAACCTTTCGTAATTTTATGACAAACTCGGTACCTACGTCCAATTTTTGTATAGAATACCAAATAGATTGGTAACTTGAAACTAACCTCATTTCTAACATTGCTATGTTTATAAATACATACAGGGTAAGGGAAAAGGGTGGGTAATATTTTAGACACTGCTTCCGCCTATGGACATTAACGACGTTCTTGTAATTAACCTCACTACATTGCTATGTCTATGAATTACATACAGGGTGTAACATAAAAGGGGAGTTTTTGGCGGGATTTTGTCTAGTGAAGTTCAGTGACTGTTTAATTATTCGCAAATTGATTCCGGATATTGTGATGTAAAATTGGTGTAGTTTTGTGTCTCAAGTGTCTACGCAACTGGACAATATTGTGCAATCATTGAAACAGGCGCGATCTCAGTAAAATAAAGCTGAGAATTTTGTCGTAGTATTGATTACCTGAGCGAAGCTTGCCGAGAAGGCTGACTCGACTCATTTGCTGCCAAATACTGCAAAAACATTAGAACGTATTACATCTGCATTCTAATGGGAAAAAAGTGACAGTATTCTGTATCTAAAACTTAATACTTTCTTAACTTGACACTGGCTAAATGCACCAACCGTGCGAAGGCAAAATTAAAAAAGAAAAATAATACAAAAAAAAAAAAAACGCAAAAGGATGGGTAATATTTTAGACACTGCTTCAGCCCATGGAAATGAACGACTTTTTTGAATGATATTGTCAGTTCCTAAAAACAAAAATTGGACTTTCCGTACAAAGTTATCATCAGCTGATCAAAAGTAGTCTGAAGGTCGAAATTTTTTTTTGGAACTGTCTATGATTTGAAAAAAGTTATACATCTCTAAGAACAGTGGCAGTATTTACAATATGACCAGCCATTTCCATTACACCCGCTAGGGCCCTATAGGTGTACGTACACCTATAGGGCCCTAGCACTCTAGGGCACTAGCCCTCTGTCTACATCTACAGGTACTACTGTAGGTGTAGGCAGAGGGCTAGTATTATATTATGTGTGGCAGAGGTAAGCATTACTTCTACAACCCTATTCTTACTTTATACTAAACCTCTCTAGGGGTCATTGTAATCATCATTACGAACAACTTTTACTATGGGACCAACCCCGAAATCGCGAAAAAATTCAGCTGTTCAGTACATTTTGACAAAATGTACCGAACTGCCTAATCTAGATAAAAAAAAATGTTGACGTGTAAAAGTGTTGTAAAAACCTACTTACAAAAATAAAATCCTACTAATATTATAAATGCGAAAGTTTGTATGTTTGTATGTTTGGCTGAAGGTATCGCAAAAACGGCTGAAGGGATTACAATGAAATTTTGCACACACGTAGGTCATAACCTGGATTAACACATAGGCTACTTTTTATCCCGGTAAATGACAAGACTTAGCGAAGGCTGAGGTGGAAGTAGAAATCCAAAGTCAGGCTGAACGAGCGCACACGCTCAAAAAGTACTAGGACACCAGAAACATGAGAATTATTTCCAGGGCTGAAATCATGAGAGATAAAGACTCACAAAGTACCAGGAGACCAGAATCATGAATAGGTGTTTTCGGGGATACAATCCTAAGCTGTATAACTTCACAAACCACCAGGATACCAGAATCAAGAAAAAGTGTTTCCGGGGCTATAATCCTAAACGGTGTAGATTCACAAACTACCAGGAGATCAGAATCACAAAACATATTCCGAAGCTGGTATTAGGAGAGGTAGAGATTTACAAATTACCAGGAGACCAGAAAAATGAGAAGTATTTCCAGTGCTGAAATCATGACCGGTAAAGACTCACAAAGTACCAGGAGACCAGAATCATGAATACGTATTTTCGGGGCTACAATCCTAAGCTGTATAGCTTCACACACCCCACCAGGAGCCCAGAATCAAGAAGAAGAAGTGTTTCCGGGGCTTGAATCCTGAGCGGTATAGATTCTCAAACTACCAGTTCACAACCTACTAGGATATCAGAATCACAAAACATATTCTGAGGTTGGTATTAGGAGAGGTAACATCTTGAATAAGTATTTTCGGGGCTGGAATTCTGAGCGGTATACATTCCCAGGCGTATAGACAACCAATAAACAGAATCATGAAGAAGAGAAATTTCAGACCTGCACGCGGATGCAACCACAGGAAACTCTACCAGGGTGCCAAAATCGTGAAAAAGTTAATTTAATATAAATGTATAAGCGGACGGAGCCACGAGCAAGAAGCTAAGCACCAATTTAGGATATGTTCGGGACTCAATAAATGAAACAGTTTGGATATGGTAAACTATTATATTTAACACGGTAAATGTCTACGCGGACGGAGCCACGGGCAAGAAGCTAAGCACCAATTTAGGATATGTTCTGGACCCAATAAATGAAACAGTTTCGATATGGTAAACTATTATATTTAACACGGTAAATGTCTACGCGTACGGAGCCACGGCCAAGAAGCTACGCACTAATTTAGGATATGTCCGGGACCCAATAAATGAAACAGTCTCGGTAAACTATTATATTTAACACGATAATAATAACAAGATAGGTACCCCGACACACTGAGCGAGTGTGTGTGCCCTAAAGTCTTTATGTAGAACTTTGTCGTTCAAAAAAATCTGGATTTCATCCTAACTTTTAACTTTGATTTCTACAGGGTTTATTTAACGTGCTTCTCTCTGAAAATACCACTCAAACTTATTATTACACTTTTTACGCGGGCGAAGACGCGGGCGGAAGCTAGTTATTTATAATTTGATGATGATGTACTGAACAGCTGATTTTTTACAATGACCCCTAGAGAGGTTTAGTATAAAATAAAAATAGGGTTGTATATAAATAGGGTTGTGTATAAATAGGGATGTATATAAATAGGGTTGTTTATAAATAGGGTTGTGTATAAATAGGGTTGTATATAAATAGGGTTGCATATAAATAGGGTTGTTTATAAATAGTATGTGTATAAATAGGGTTGTTTATAAATAGGGTTGTATATAAATAGGGTTCTATATAAACAAAAATCAGTTGCCACTTGTAATCGAAGCATCACTTGAGAACAGCTCTACCGATTTCGCAATTTTTTTTTATTGTGTTTGTAATTGTTAGGACAAGGTTTATATGAAAGAAATTTTTGAAAAATCTGAAAAGAAATTTGCACCCGTGCGAAGCCGTAGCTGATCTCTATAGGTGATAATATCTGTCTAAATATAAAATTCAATGTCCTGACTGACTATGATATACCAACATACAGCCTAAACTGCTCGTCGTAGAGACATGAAATTTGGAGGGTGTGTTCTTTGTGAAGAGTAATCCACTAAGAAAGGGTTTTTCGAAACTCACCCCTTAAGGAGGTGAAAAAGGGGTTGAAAGTTTATATGGAAATACTAATTCGACGCGGGCGAAGCCGCGGACAGAAGCTAGTTCGGTATAGGTATTATTAGTACCTACAACTACAATAGTGAAACAAATAGGTACTGTTTTTCCCCTCTTCACAGGCAGTTCGTCATGAAAATATCAAACTTCCGTGAATGAAGAGAATAACATTGAAATCCAAACTATAGCACTATAATGTAATGTAATGTAATGTTTGTAAGCAAATGCTACTATAGTATAAGTGAATACTTAAATGATAAATTATAAGTAACTTCTTATCTATCTATTTCTATGTACAAATACTCACTAAAAGATACGCCTACCTACTTATAATACGAAAATTTTATACATATATATTTAAGTATATTTTAATAAATATGGAGCGTCCAATAAATAACTCACCTGTAGTAATAAATAAAAATAACAATAAGTTAAAAATAATTAATTGATATGTATACACGAACGAATAATCAAAGTGAATAAAACTATAATATAATAATGGTTTTACACAATGTTAGGTACTAACTTATTAGTACATAATTTAAAAAAAATGAATAAAAAACTATATAATTGTTTAATTGAATTCTATTAATTGTATTAATAAAACAGTAGTTGTCTTCCTCCTCTCTCCTACTTGATCTATGCTGTGCCCGACAGGGTCCATAATTGTGACTAATATAATAATTTCCCTACCAACTGTAAACATTATAGTACGCAATAAAGAATTGAGAATTGAGAATTGATAATATTTGGACGTCTGGGAAATTGGAAAGCCTATCCCAACAGAACTTTTTATGTGGACCATATTCAGTTATCCAGCATCCAATTTGATAGAGATTTTACAAATAGGTACTGTTTTTCCCCTCTTCACAGGCAGTTCGTCATGAAAATATCAAACTTCCGTGAATGAAGAGAATAACACTGAAATTCAAACTATAGCACAATAATATTTGGTCGTCTGGGAAATTGGAAAGCCTATCCCAACAGAACTTTTTATGTGGACCATATTCAGTTATCCAGCATCCAATTTGATAGAGATTTTAATACAAGATATTAATTAAATTTAAAATTAAAATAACCGGCCAAGAGCGAGTCGGACTCGCGCGCAAAGGGTTCCGAACAAATCATATTTTTTTCGGTTTTTTTTTTAACTGCCTCCTCCTAATAGGTTTTCCTGTAAACTATACAGGGTGTAACGGAAAGGTGTGGTCATATTTTAAGAACTGCATCTGCCCATCGATATGAACAACTTTTTTCAAGAAAATCCGAGGAAAATCTTGAAAAACATACTCCCATACAAATATTGATCATCTGATAATAACTTTGTATGAAAAGTTCAATTTTTTTTGGGAATTTTTTATTTTTTCTTGGAGAAACTTGATCATTTCCATGTGCAGAACCGGCTCTTAAAATATGACCACACCTTTCCGTTACACCCTGTATAAGTAAAGAACTACTTTCTGGATTTTTTTTTTTTAATTTTAGGTTTCGGAGATAAGCCCCCTCCCCCTTATCACACGTCCGTGTTTGAATCACAGATGTGTGTACCAAATTTCAGCTCTATCGGTCCAGCAGATTCGGAGCAAATTGGCTATGACAGACGGACAGACAGACACACGAGTGATCCTATAAGGGTTCCGTTTTTTCATACGGACTTTCGGAACCCTAAACACTGGCCAAGTGCGTATCGGATTTCACACATTAAGGGTTCCGTACCAAATAGTGGTATTTGTTAAAAAACATTATCACCAAACTTCAAGTTCATAGGTCAATGGGAAGTTTAAAAATTCTGTGTAACAAAATTTTGTGACAGACGACGGACGGACAGACAGATAGAAGGACAGACGGACACATGAGTGACAACAATAGGGCTCCGTTTGGACTCTTCGGGTACGGAACCCTAAAAAACCGTATTCAAATTGGTTCGCCCGTTTAAAAGAGCTACGGTGCCACAGACACACATAGCGGTCAAACTTATAACATCCCTCTTCTTGCGTCGGGAGTTAATAATAAAGACTGGATATCATTGATTCTAATTTGAATAAAGATTTCTCGGTAAACTTTTTTATGAATTCCTCATAGACCCAGTTTTTTTACTTCTTATTTCAGGTTCCTTTTTTAAAGGTCCAAATATATTTCCGTTTATAGGCTATTTGATTATCTCAAAAGCCTTTAACTTAACAGTGTAAAGATAAGGAAAGGAAGGGCCGTTATCTTTGCGTTCCTTTCTTTTTGCAAGTTTTTATTGTCTTCACGAGAGGTTCAAATACATTAGAACCCAGCTGTTGTGCAAGTTGCAATAATGTCAAATGGCCAATTCGTATCTCTGACAGTCCCAGTTCAAGAAAGCGAACCGTAACATTATTTTTTTTTTCTTTTTAACCGTAACCTTTAGGTTGTTTTTACATGATCCGACCTCTTTTCAATTTCCAGAAAGAACAAAAAATCGCGAAGATTCAGTAGTTTACAGTCTTCTAGTTTTCTAAACGAATTCTTTAGATTTTCCAAAGTAAAAAGTAAAGAAAATCTAAGATTAGCAGATTGTTTATAAGGGTACCTTCGATCCCTGACCTATTAGTTAATGGCTCGTGGAAAGTTACCGAAACCTTAATAATTGTTAATTAACTCGCTTTTATGCTATAACTATTCAATTAAACCTACTTTGCTAGTACCTAATGGAAATCAAACTGGCAATTAGTACTGGCAAGGTATTTTTTTGTTTTATTTATGCTTTATTTAATTTGCAATTTTTTTTTTATTTTTTTTATTTTAGATGGGTTTGCTCTTGATTCTAGTCTAGGTGACAGAGACAAAGTTAACGATGGAGCGAGCTTACCCAGAAGAAGCCTGTTCACTCTAACTTTGTAGAGATTAGGGTTGTATGCATTCGGAAACACAGACGCAGGTAGAGAGTTCCACTCCTTTGCTGTGCGCATTATGAAAGACGTTCGGAAACGACTAGTGCGAATTCGTGGAATAGCAACAAGGTAGGGATGGTAACTTGCATTGCGTCTAGATTTCCGATGGTAGAAGGGGGCCGGTGGGATGAGGTCATGGAGTTCATGGGCACACTCTCTCACGTACATTCTGTAGAAGACCGACAACCAGGCAACCTTGGAGCGATGAGCCAAGCTACGAAGGTTGGCACCCACCAGTTTTTCATCGCCAATGATCCTCTTAGCTCTGCGTTCCACTGAGTTAAGCGCAGTTGGTATTTAGCTGAGCCATCCCAGAGGTGGCTGTAATACTCCTTGCAGCCCAAAGAGCCCCTAGGAGCTCGAGCCTATCAATAAGAGGAACAGATGTACCCCGATAGTAAGAGTTTGATCGAAACCACTCCTTTTTGCGGTAAAAAGACACGCTTGTGTTTTGGTAGCGTTAAAAGAGACCAGATTAATTGTCATCACCCCACTGAGACACAAGGCTTAAGGTCAAATTTGTTCGCTCTACCATGGCCTCTCTCAAGGAAAAATCTTCATCCCCGCCGATTTTTGCGCTGGACAAGTATCTCTCTGAAACTGTACTGTCATCTATGTATAATGTTCGTAACTTGTAAAAACTTTTAATTTATTTTAAGGTTTGTTTAACTTTATCACTGGAAGTTCCGATCTGAGTACGAAAATTATATTTCTGGTCGAAAGACAAACCATCGCTGAATATATGAAAATAGGCTTTTTGTATGGGAAAATGCACAGTTCCTGTATCGGCCAAGAAAGAAAAGCCGCGGAACAGTGGTACCTAACATTTACTCCTTTACTTATAAAAGTCCCTAACCATAAATGCATAGTTTAAATACTGACTATCGGAAACTAAATTCAAACTCAATAGATTTTTTTTTAAATTAAGAACTTGCTATTCAGTGTTTAAGGTGGTTGCGCCGGGGTAGCCCGCGAAATTCAAATTTTCTTACGTGTTTTACAATTTGCAGGTCAGTGTCAGGTTGTATCTTGGTCAAAATTTGTTTCGCGGCCGTAGCAATTATATATCTAAAGAATTCTTTTCAAGTTACAATTGATGTCAAATGTAAGTATTTCATGAAATCATGACATTTGGCAACAATTCTAACTGAGAGAGTTGTATTGACGATTTTAATTATGACAGTTCTGTAAATACGTGCTACGACAACAATAGGGCTCCGTTTGGACTCTTCGGGTACGGAACCCTAAAAAACCGTATTCAAATTGGTTCGCCCGTTTAAAAGAGCTACGGTGCCACAGACACACATAGCGGTCAAACTTATAACACCCCTCTTCTTGCGTCGGGAGTTAATAATAAAGACTGGATATCATTGATTCTAATTTGAATAAAGATTTCTCGGTAAACTTTTTTATGAATTCCTCATAGACCCACTTTTTTTACTTCTTATTTCAGGTTCCTTTTTTAAAGGTTCAAATATATTTCCGTTTATAGGCTATTTGATTATCTCAAAAGCCTTTAACTGAACAGTGTAAAGATAAGGAAAGGAAGGGCCGTTATCTTTGCGTTCCTTTCTTTTTGCAAGTTTTTATTGTCTTCACGAGGGGTTCAAATACATTAGAACCCAGATGTTGTGCAAGTTGCAATAATGTCAAATGGCCAATTCGTATCTCTGACAGTCCAGTTCAAGAAAGTGAACCGGAACATTCTTTATTTTTTATTTTTTTACCAGTAACCTTTAGGTTGTTTTTACATGATCCGACCTCTTTTAAATTTTCAGAAAGAATAAAAAATCGCGAAGATTCAGTAGTTTGCAGTCTTCTAGTTTTCTAAACGAATTCTTTATATTTTCCAAAGTAAAAAGTTAAGAAAATCTAAGATAAGCAGATTGTTTATAAGGGTACCTTCGATCCCTGACCTATTAGTTAATGGCTCTTGGAAAGTTACCGAAACCTTAATAATTGTTAATTAACTCGCTTTTATGCTATAACTGTTCAATTAAACCTACTTTGCTAGTACCTAATGGAAATCAAACTGGCAATTAGTACTGGCAAGGTAATTTTTTGTTTTATTTATGCTTTATTTAATTTGCAATTTTTTTATTTTTTTTTATTTTAGATGGGTTTGCTCTTGATTCTAGTCTAGGTGACAGAGACAAAGTTAACGATGGAGCGAGCTTACCCAGAAGAAGCCTGTTCACTCTAACTTTGAAGAGATTAGGGTTGTAGGCATTCGGAAACACAGACGCAGGTAGAGAGTTCCACTCCTTTGCTGTGCGCATTATGAAAGACGTTCGGAAACGATTAGTGCGAATTCGTGGAATAGCAACAAGGTAGGGATGGTAACTTGCAGTGCGTCTAGATGTCCGATGGTAGAAGGGGGCCGGTGGGATGAGGTCATGGAGTTCATGGGCACACTCTCTCACGTACATTCTGTAGAAGACCGACAACCAGGCAACCTTGCGGCGATGAGCCAAGCTATGAAGGTTGGCACCCACCAGTTTTTCATCGCCAATGATCCTCTTAGCTCTGCGTTCCACTGAGTCAAGCGCAGTTGGTATTTAGCTGAGCCATCCCAGAGGTGGCTGTAATACTCCTTGCAGCCCAAAGAGCCCCTAGGAGCTCGAGCCGATCAATAAGAGGAACAGATGTACCCCGAAAAGTAGGAGTGTGGTCGGAACGACTCCTTTTTGCGGTAAAAAGATACGCTAGTTTTGGTAGCGTTAAAAGAGACCAGATTGTCATCACCCCACTGAGACACAAGGCTTAAGGTCAAATTTGTTCGGTCTACCATAGCCTCTCTCAAGGAACAAACTTCATCCCCGCCGGTTTTTGCTCTGGACAAGTATATCTCTGAAACTGTACTGTCATCTATGTATAATGATCGTAACTTGTCCGCTTCAAAATTTGCAAACTTTTCCGATTGAGCTGACATACCTACTTATGTAGGTCCGGTGACAATGCAATATTATGATACCATCGAGCTGATCTGATCATATTTTCAATATTTGAAAATAGGCTTTTTGTACGGGAAAATGCACAGTTCCTGTATCGGCCAAGAAAGAAAAGCCCCGGAACAGTGGTACCTAACATTTACTCCTTTATTTATAAAAGTCCCTAACCATAAATGCATAGTTTAAATACTGACTATCGGAAACTAAATTCAAACTCAATAGATTTTTTTTAAATTAAGAACTTGCTATTCAGTGTTTAAGGTGGTTGCGCCAGGGTAGCCCACGAAATTCCAATTTTCTTACGTGTTTTACAATTTGCAGGTCAGTGTCAGGTTGTATCTTGGTCAAAATTTGTTTCGCGGCCGTAGCAATTATATATCTAAAGAATTCTTTTTAAGTTAGAATTGATGTCAAATGTAAGTATTTCATGAAATCATGACATTTGGCAACAATTCTAACTGAGAGAGTTGTATTGATGATTTTAATTATGACAGTTCTGTAAATACGTACTTGCTACGGCCGCGAATCCAATTTTTACCAAGATACTAACTACCTGACACTGACCTGCAAATTGCAAAACACGTAAGAAAATTTGAATTTCGCGCTTCCACCTTAAACTAATCACATATTTATTTATTTTTTCTAAAAACTACAGTGTTCCTAGGTAAAAAATAAAATGAAAATCCAATAACAAAATTATTTTATTATTCTTAAAAATTTAAAACAGAAACATGCAAATTGTGTTTTATAATTATTATAATTAACATGCTAAGTATAAAATTAAAATTCTAAAGCTATCCTAATAGTAGAATGCAGAATACATTCCGTTGTAATCTTGTAATATACTAAGTACCTTTTCATTACCATTTGTAAAAATACTTTTGCTCCATTAATATCTAGAATTAATGGAGCAAAAGTATTTTTACAAATGGTAATGAAAAGGTACTTAGTATATTATATTTATCATAAAATAACGAATCCAAGATGGTAGAATTAAAACAGAGCAGTTATTTACAAACAAAACTGCATGCTGTTCCATATTTAAAAAACATTTTCGATAACTCTGACAATGAGTCATGAAAAAGTAGAATTTAAATTGAGAAACATGCAGTCTATGGTTACGTTAACACAGGCATGTAAGATTTTTTTTTCACAAAAACAAAATAAACTCTAATCGAACCTCATAATCTTCGTTCTTTTATTGAATGGACATTTTCCGAAGCCATTGCAATAAACACCTGGACTGTTTGACATATAGCCCGATTCACAACTGCTACTGAAAGACCTAGAAAACAAACCACCCGATAAAGTATTTTTTACGAAATACTAATTAAAAAATAGTAATTGATTTGTTATGATCATTTGGCAGAGACAATTGTGTGTTTAGAAAAAGTTGATTTGCTTTATTGACCGTGAAGGTTTGATTTGAATCGTAAACCTAATATAATTTTTTTTTTTTGTTAAGTTTGATAAAATCATTCACTCGTGTCATGCAGCTAAATTTTAATAATTACGAATAATAAATTTAAAATGATGTCCATTGAATATTATTTAATTTAAATGCCGCATAATTTCAAAATTGGAACGCGCAATTTCACTTAATCAGCGCGACGATCGGAATTCAATTTGAGGTAAATGTAATGTAATTAAGGGTTCGAGCACATAATTTTATGTTTAAATAAAAAATACATATAGTCAGACCTCTCAAAAAAAGTATACAGATAAAAACTATGTCGAGACGATGACGACGTTTTATATTGTAAGATAAAATTGTACCAACTTAATTAAATCTACTTTCTGAACAAGGGCTTACATAATATTGGATAACTAAACAAAAACCCAGAAGCAGGCTTAGATGAGAGACATTAAGGGCGTAAAATAACGTACAATATGACATAGAACATTATCATAAACCCACATGTCTTTTCCCAAAACCATTTCATCCTCATATCTCGAGTCTTGACGTAAAATAATATAATATTCGTGTCATATAAAAGCGCTGTCACACAATGTAACACAGGCCTAAAGAACATAGGCTGAATAATTCGGTTTTCCAATGCCGCCAGTGGTAATAAAAAATAAATGTGTATTTTTTTATGGAAATTCGCACTGGCACACGCGAGCGAATTTTTGGATGCGTTCTGAATACCATTAGAGGTTCTTTAAAAAATTCGAGTACCCAGCGGAATCGGGAGTCGGTGGCGTGAAGACAGTCGATGAAATCTTGTTAGAAGTGTTCGAACGCTGAAAAAAATATATACCTTTATAGTAAACGTACATAATTATGTTCGTGCCTCCATCCGTACATAATATTAAAAATGTGAAAGTAACTCTGTCTGTCTGTTTGTCTGTTAGGTATCGTTAGGCACACCTTAACGGCTGATTGGATTCGTACTCTAGATACTTTTCATCCTGGTAGTATGTTCCTTTAGATTAATAATACCTACACTTTTCGCGCAGACAAAGTCCCGGGCAGAATCTAGTTTAAAATAAACCACCAGAAACATTTCAAAATATTCAGTCCGCAGTTGGTCTTAATAGCAAGAAATATCGTCTCAGCAACAACAATAAAATGAGGAAGGCGCTCTTTAGTTTCGTGCAGGTTCTCGTAAAGCGCTTTTGATCGCTGACTCAGCAGATTCAAGAGCTGCAAACCTCTAGTTATATGTCCCAGGGGTTTTTACATAAAAAGGAGAAAATGTGGAACTATAAGAATGCATTTCACGATTGACGACTGAAAACTTGGAGAGGGGTAAACTAGGGAATAGAAAATGCAAATACTATTGGAAACGGAGGGACGAGTATTGTAGCTACTGTTTCTAATTACAGATTTTCCTTCAAGTTCTGTTTCGTTACTCCATTTTTTATTAGACAATGGTGCCGATTCTCTTGTTCAATAACTAAACTAAAATTAGAGAATCGCTATCTTTTACTAAAAGGCAGTGCGAGAAAAGGACGGTTAAAGCTATGAACTAAGTTAGAGATGTCAAACTAGTTTACACCTTGCGCTTTACCGTGTTTTTAGTCGACATGTTTTTACGTGTAGGTACCCAGGAATTTGTGTGGCAAAATTAGTTCAACTAAATTTGACTGCTCTAATTTACGTACGTCTCTTTCTTGTTTTATTAGAGAGAATAGCCTTAATTAAGTTTAGTTTGTACACAACAGAATCGTAAAAATTCCAACATAGCATTCCTAGGAATATAATCACAATGCTGCACATCGGTGTAACTGCGGTGAAGCTGGCAACAGCCTCAGGCACCATGGCCTTGCCTGCTATAAGAGCGCAGGCCGCATAGGGCACGCGGGTATCAACAAAATTATTCGTCGATCTCTTGTCATCGCGCCAACGTAACTGCCGTATTAGAACCTAGCGGCTTGGTACGTGACGATGGGAAGAGACCAGCAGGTGTATTCGCTAACTCAGTTGACATCAATTTGATAGGCACTATGTAGTACATTTCTCGGTGGACATCGACTACGGAGTACATGTTTGTTTCCCTATACGTCAAAGCAGCAATGTACTGATAGTGCCTATCAAGTTGATATCAGCTGAGTTAGCGAATAGGCCTGCTGATGGCATCACTTTTTACCTACCCTATGATCAAGAATCCAGCTAGAAGAGTAATCAATATTGCCATTCCTCTTTTGCAGTAATTTAATTTTAGCAGTAGCGTTAAGGCCCTACTAACGGCCAAGTGGCGCGCTCATTGAATAAAAAATCGTAGCATAGCATAACGTCACGTTTGTTACAAAGAGGATAAAGTATTTTTACGTTGTTAAAACAGGTCTCAGAATGTTTCGTATCCAAAGTAGTAGGAAAAAGTGTCAGAAACGGCCGTTTTTGGTAAGGCTTTTTTTTTTTTTATTCAATGAGGGCACCACTTGCTCGGTAGTAGATCCTTAAGCCTCAATCATTCTGTCTAGGCGTCAGCGTCTAGTCCAATCGGATGTAGCTGAATGTTAGTATTTTATATGGACCGACTGTCAATCTGATTCCCACCACTTTCTGGGAAGAGTAAATGATATTCTTTGATAAGAATAGAAGGAATAGAAAACCTTTATTTGATACAGACACAAATCAACAGCCCGTTATTTTATAAGGAGTAACTGCCTATCTGATTTGTTAAAACCCAGTTTCTGGCTAGAGTATACGAGTATATATTATAATATAATCTGTCCACAACACAACAGCAACAAACACAAGGTAAAAGGAACAGTCCAGTAAGATACGATAAAATTGCGCTGAGCATGCTCATAACGAAAGGGTTAGCGTCTCAGTATTTGCTGGGCATCGGACACCCAGACTGGGGTGGCTGAAAATCAGCGCTGAGTCACCCAGCGCTGGTTTTCAGTTGGCACCCCGCAGTGACGCACTTATTTATGTATACTTATTGAAATATTGATATTGACTGCCCGTAATCACTGTCAAAGATCCGATCCGAATGAAAGCCGGGACCAAAGACTTCGCATGCTTTACGAGGCATGCACCCACGAACCAATCTCGGCTATTTATTATTTAGCCAGAAAACTCTCGCGTTAAGACTTATAGTGACAATAAAAAGAAATAATTACCTGGCTATGAGCACTCATGTTCGCAGACCTCTGCTTGCTTATCCGAGTCGGGGTCACGAGGTGCGACTGATACTGGACCTAGGGTCAAAAGTTATCTTTAATGTAGTTTTTAGTCAACTGGGACCCCGGGAGTACCCTGGCAGTTTGACGTTGACCGTCTGTCCTTCTGGGGACAAGTGCAAGTTTATAAAATATCGATTAAGAGAGATTACCTACAAACTCTCGATACGTAATTGTGAACATTTTTTCCACAATAACACGCATCAAAATGTGATACCTTATAATCTCTGTG
Organism: Polia nebulosa; assembly: GCA_951329385.1. Classification (NCBI taxonomy): domain Eukaryota; kingdom Metazoa; phylum Arthropoda; class Insecta; order Lepidoptera; family Noctuidae; genus Polia; species Polia nebulosa. The sequence goes on from OX589604.1 coordinate 6,640,298, forward strand.
TCGTGCCGAGAAATGGAGAATGTTATCATAATAATTGTTTCTATACAAAAATATCCTATAGGGGCTCTGGCCAAAATATAATTTGATATGAAACATGAAAATACTGAAAAAGTTTTTAGTTTCTCTTTTCACCATAATGTCGGGCCTGCGGACGGCGAGTAATGGGTAGCTCGCCGTCCGATCAGCACCAGGCCCGAGAGTCGACGGCGCGTAGTGTTCCACGCGCGCCTCAAAGACTTGTCAGCAATAAAGACGGGGCCCGTCATGGCAGATCCTTGCCTAGGGGTTGAGGATAAATTCGAAACAGAGTTACCTCGCCCCTGGGCACTAAGGGCAGGGAAGGAACAGGGGTGGGTTTTAGTCAGTAAGAGTCTGACACGCCCTCCCGCTCCACCCAGAGCGGGAGAAGTCATTGGATGATTTCCTACCTCACAAAAAAAAACATAATTATTTACAGCTGTTAGTTTTACATGTGATAAATAAATAATTCAAAATGATAAATGATTTTAATTCTGTAAGTAGGTTTTAACAACACTTTCACACGTCAACATTTTTTTTTTGTCAGTTTTAGCTAGATGAGCCTGGTCTATTTATAAGTACCTACTTAGCAACGCAAATCCAAGAGTTGATATTATGTTGGCTTCATGATAACCTCAGATTGCTTCAACAGTAATATAAATATTATGTCAATTTTTCGTGGATAGCAACACTTAAATATATCTCGGCACAAAAGTAGGTATTTACCTACATTTACCTATGACTGTGTAAAACTGCTTGCTACTTTGTACCTAAGTAGGTATAGAAGAGCAGTGGTGGCACAGTGGTATTGGCCACGACTTACAAGTTGTAGATCGTGAGTTCAAACCCCGGCAGGCGCTTTACTTTGTGTAAATTATTTCATCACCACTGCTCTCAAAACGGTGAAGGAAAACATCGTGAGGAAAGCGGCATGTCCTAGAACCAAAAATTCGAAGATATGTGACATCCACCAACCCGCATTGGGCCTGCGTGGTGGATTACGGCCCACACCCGCTCTCAGAGAGGAGGCCTGTGCCCCAGCAGTGGGGACATTAAAAGGCTGATGATGAGGTATAGATTAATTAATGAGTACGAATATTTTCTAATTTCAGACCTCAGTTTCTTGCAGCAAAATTCCTTTTGTTTCTTGCTTCATTCAAGAGCATGGAATTTTAATTAAGAATCGAAACCGAGATGTAGGTATTTACAATATATGTTAAGTTAAAAGTAATCTTGTAATCTTTGTTGGTAAAATATTTTCCTTATTATATTGTTCTAATATTCTGTTAGAGATAAGTCCCGGGAAATACCTACATGTGCTGTGAACTAAAAGAAATGTTAACTATCTGAAAATAAATGAGCACGAGCATCTTGATTTTCTGCGTTAATATTAGGGTGTTACTACACCAATCGATCGATGTTAGAATGCATTATTCGACGTCGAACGATAGTTTCTATTACACCAATCGATCGATGGTAGAATGAATTAGTCGACGTCGATCGATAATTTCTACTAGGTACACCAATCGATCGAGCGTCGATCGATGGTAGAATGGATCGACGTCGACCGGTCGATTGTTTATCGACCGGTATCCGTCAATCAGCCAAAGCTCAATCAACGTCATCCGATTCCATAGATCGACGATCGATCAATTGGTGAACAGCCTTAGAGTGTCTTTATCATAACCTTGCCTTTATCCTAATACAGGCTGTAATGGAAAGGTGTGGTCATATTTAAACTACTTCTTCTGCCCATAGATTTGAACAATTTTCCTTCTTCAAGATAAATAACTTTTTTACAAAAAAAAACAACCTACTTCCAAAAAAGAAAATACACTAAAAATTAAAAAATAACTTTAATAGTGTGAAAAAAATCTGATTTATCAATATATTGCTATTTGTTAACAAAATACACGAATAATAAACATTATCACGAAATTTTAAGTTTTGTGACAGACGACGGACAGACGGACACATGAATGACAGCAATAGGGCTCTATTTGGACCCTTGGGGTACTGAACCCTAAAAAAGAATTGGACCTCACATACTAATTTTGTTCGGCAAGTTAATTTTTTTTTTTGTTCTTGAAAAAAAGTTGTTCATTTCTAAGGGCAGAAGCAGTATTTATAATCACCTATTTCTGATAAACCCTGTATTTTAAAGCCACATTATTGGTGATTGTGCGTGCTCTGTAGTCAGACCAGACATAAATCTTACTAAACTGACCATTTCCTTTCCCTGTGCCAATTCCATTCAGGTCTTCCCCACAGTCCAATTTAGATTGCATGATTGTCGGCAGGTACCTACATAATAATACGTCATGCAATTGAACTCAAACTTTCTGTCTGGGTAAGGTCAGTTTGGAAATGGAGCCCTATTGCTGTCACTCATGTGTCTGTCTATCCGTCTGTCACAAAATTTTGTTCCGACGAATTTTTTAACTTCCCATTGACCTATGAACTTGAAATTTAGTGATAATGTTTATTATTCGTATATTTTACTAACAAATACCAATATATTGATAAATCAGATTTTTTCTTTGAAATCCCTCATTTGGTACGGAACCCTAAATATGCGAAGTCTGACACGCACTTGGCCGGTTTTTTTTTCTAACCTGACATGAGTAAGTTCTTATACTTTTAGTTTTAGAATATCGATTTCCCAACGGTACTGTATTATGAAAACTTACCAGCAAATATTTCTGTGTAAGTCGGTCGAGTTAGCCTAGAGGGTATAATTTCATAACATTATCTGTTTCTGATTAATATTGGGTGTAAAAAGACAGTTTCTGAAACCGAAAGTCACATATTCTACTATTATTGTCCACTAGACCATACCTGGGAATCCACTGGTTCTGGAAATATTAAAGTTATTTTTTTTTTTGTTTTTTACGAAATGAATTCCAAGTGTTATTAACTTATTACTAAACTTTTTCCAAACAAACATTACCTAAATTTTCGATTTTTCTTTATAATATACGCATTTGAAGTTAAAAAAACGCAATGAATATCAAACGTATCCGAAAAGTACCTACGCGGCTTAACTCCGCTTGCCTAGGTTCGCGTTACATTGCGCGCAATAATAAATAGTTTTTTTATTTTTAAAACTAACAAGAAAAGCCGATTCCGAGCAATAATTTTTGCGCAAAGATTTAGATTTATTTGTTAGATGTACGAGTAAGTACAGTATTTGTAGTTGACAGCTTACTGATGTGTCTTTTTACACCCAGTATAAAAGTTATGCCAAACCCTCTCACAGAGAGGAGGGCTGTGCCCCAGCAGTGGGGACATTAAAAGGCTGATGATGATTATGATGATGATGATAAAAGTTATGCAAAAAATAAAAGTTGAAAGGGAACCGCTTATCTTGGTATGGTCATGTGAAGAGGAGGGATGACGCACATGTAACTAAAAGAGTTATGAATATAAATGTGGATGGATGGAGAGGGAGAGGGAGGACAAGAAAAGATGGATGGATTGTGTGAGGAGTGATATGAAAGAAAAAGGAGTTAGCGTGCCGGCTGACTGGACAGAATGGAAGAAAAAAACGTGTTGCGCAGACCCAAAGTAACACGGGATAAGGGCAGGAAGGTGATGAGAACGTTGCTTATTCAGAAACAGTTCATCATTGTTTCTGAATAAGCAACGTCCAAGATAAAAAAATCCTAAAAGCATTTGAGAGCAGTGTGAAATCCGACTTAGGCCGGCCGCATATGTACGGTTTCCTGATTAGGTTTTCCGATTAGGAAATCAAATTCGGAATTCTGTGAGATGTTCGATTTTCCGTTCTTCTGACCCGAACACACGGCTTGTTTTAGAAAGGAACGTCAGCATTTTTTCCGTTCGGAAAACTAAACAAACGTTTGCACCTAGTCAAACATTTTGTATGTATTCATGTCTCCAAATCTGAATTCCGTATTTGGAAACCTAATCAGGAAACCGTATGTATGCGGCAACCCTTACGTGTCGTAGGTCGTGAGTTCTAACCCAGGCAGCCGCTTTACTTCGTGTAATTTATTTAATCATCACTGCTCTCAAAACTGTGAAGGAAATCATCGTGAGGAACCGGCCATGTCCTAGAACCAAAACTTCGAAGACATATGATAGGGTACCAAACCGCACCGGGCCTGCGTGGTGGATTAAGGCCGTCTCTCTCTCACAGAGAGGAGGCCTGAGTCCCAGCAGTGGGAACGTTTAACGTAAAGCTGATTATGCTAAAAATATTTAAAGTGACTTACCGAAAACGGCGTACTCTTAGCATTACGCTTATACGTGGGGGTGGTCTGCACGAAACTCGGTGATATGTTGCTCCCTGGCGATATGGGAATGTGGAACGGCGATATGTGCTCTGAAAATGAATCCCTTAGCGTACATATGAGAACATCATATAACCCCACAAAAAAGGTCTCACAATACGTAATGGAGTTTAATTTTTGTACGATAAAAACTTGTTTATGGGATGTTTTGTTGGTTGTTTCGGGTTCCCATTGGAATATTAAATTTTGTTTATTTGTATCTATTGTTTTACAGAGCAATTAAAATTATAAAAGGTTTGAACTAAACGTAGCGTAAACAACTGTAATGAACAAACTTTACAACTTTTTAACGTCACCAGAAGAGTAGAGACTGTCCTGTATCTTTTAAGAACAGGCATCATGCCAGTTTTAGAATTTAACGTTATTAATAATCTGAATACAACCATATCACCTGTTGGAAAGTCTATCGAAGACTTTAGAGTTATAGATTGCAATGCATCGGTAAGTACGCTTTTAGTAGAAACTGCTTTCGGATACGTCTATTACCGATCCATAGAGCACAGGTTATCCATCAATCAGCCGGTCGATTCTGCTAACAGCTCACCGTGAAAACTTAGGTGGAGTGACCGTGAAGTGAACTGTCATTCCGCCTTGATTGTATGGATTGACAGCCCACTTCACGTTCACTTCACCTAAGTTTTCACGGTGAGATTTTACAGAATAGCACTACTGAAAGTGTCTTCTTAACACCAAAGACTACAATAATTAGAGTACTTGACACATTGACTACCAAATAGGTACACTCTACAATATTGTAGTCTTTGTTACCAAACCGACGTCAAGCACACAGACAAATATAGGAGCATTTCGTAAAGTATTCCCCAAAGTGTATTCTCCCCATGTTGACCAATGGTGCTCAAACTTGGTGTCTAACTAACATCCTAAAGACCAAACTCAAGGTTTGGCAACGTGCTATGGAATGCAGTATACCTACTTAGTGTTAAATTAACGGATCTCGTTCGAAGCACTGTACTGCGTTCCTAAACGCAGATCTTTGACGTTGCTCAGAAGACTGCCCAACTTTAACGGGACTGGGCAGGACATGTTTGGGTCAGAGGGTCGTGAACTCAAGATTGGTGCCCAGAAACTGCAAGACGAGGCCGCGGTAGACCACGAAGGAGATGGTGGGTTGACTTAAATGTCTTCCTTGAGAATTGGAAAGAGGTAACACAGAACCGAAAACAGTGGAAGCAATGGAGGGACACTCTATCTATCTACCTGTCTAGCCAGTGGCGTATTCAAAGATTTGGCGCCCGGGCCAAATATTTGTACTGCCCCATAGTTAACAAAAAAGGTAATATTCTTTTTTGCTACTGCTCATTTAAAATTTGAGCTACACGATTCGGATACGTAAGATTTACTTGTGGTAGACAAGAAGTTACGGGGTGGCAAGAAAAGTAGAAATAGTAGTGCTTATCCAACTTGAAAAACGGCAGCAGGTAGCATTCGTCGCCCCTGGTAGTCTGCCGCCCCGGGCCATGGCCCTCTTGGCCTAAGGGTAAATACGCCACTGTCTAGCCTTTGCCTAGCAGTGAGATATTATAGGCAAGATATAATAATTCCCCAAAGAACGCGAAACCGCAGTAAACAAGTAATCTACTACAAAGTAAGTTATCTGTTACTGGATTGGGTCGCCAACTGTGCTTCTAAACTCCGGATAGTTCTGTGATACTCCTTCAGTTGGTTGTGCTGCTTCTGACATAACTCGGTCATGCGTTTTAACTCGGTCCGTGCCGTATAGAATTTCTTCGTCTGGAACAAGTGAAGTGTAATACGTAGGGTTTCCGAAAATAGGAGAGCAAAATTTAATTTGTAGGGATATTCCAAATTTATTATCATATTATAATATAACTTAAAAGATATATATACAAACTAACAATAATACCTAACATGTACAAATGCGTATGAAAAACAACTCACTGGGCATCAAAAAATTCATCCACATCGCTGTCAATGGAAAAAGTGCCCAGAACGCTAGCAGCATTGCCACGTTGAATAGCAATGCTGATTCGTTGGCCAAAGAAAAGCCCAGCCCTCTGGTCACGTGAAGAGTCGACTAACAGATTGCTGATATGCCGGAAAACTCGATGAGCACTCGGACCCCATGGCCCTAGTGTTTCAACCCCAAACGGCTCAAACATGTAACTCCCAATAAGGTTGTTATATTTGCGCCGTTTGAGGTTTTCTGCACCTGCAGCAGCCGCCCCAGCACAGCCTGCCGTGCTAAGAAGATGGGATGGCGCAAGGGTGTCGACACATGTTGCATATTTGTAGGGTCGTGACATAATAGAATGTGGCAACAGGCACCACTCAATTATTCAAGGTAACTTAAAAAATATTAATGCTATTATCTTACCTATATTTCCCAACACAGATGACACCACGAAACCACACAAAAAAAAACACAGTGACAGACTATGCGATCACGGTGGTCAAAAAGTTATTAATGTATGGGTTTGCCAGGCGTTTCTGATACCTATTATCACGTGGTCAATAACATATTTTTGACATTATGACAATAGTATTCGCTGATATAATAACACAGTGTTAAGAGCCGTGCAAAAATGTCTACAGGAGGCGTTAACGGACATATAATAGTTTTCACATTACGATGATGACGTAAATAAATATACGTAAATAACCACACTAAAAAAAAATATGAATTTGTAGTTTCAGTAACTAGCTACCTAGCAAAACATAAAAAATGTATAAAACGCTAAGTACTTTAATATTGAAAGGCAAAAGCAAGGTCTAAATTGCTATCTACAGAATTTAATTAAGTAGATAGCTAAAAGCAAGAAAATTACTTACTGATTGCAATAAATAAGATAACAACCGCCGTCTGTGTTGCCTCTGAAACTGTAACACCTCACAGGACTTTTTAATTAATTCCTCTGGATCGGTAAAGTAATCTTGAATCTCTTGTTTCATCTTAAAATTAAATCGTAAATGAGAAAATTACATTTCAAGGTATGGTAAGAAGTTGGTAGGTAATATTTTGCGAAATTACATACGTCTGGAACGAGTTTCATGATGGAACACGGTACTCGGCATATTAAACATGTACTGTCTTTACCGCCTACAAGAAATTTACATGATTATTAATATTTAATACGCATACCACTCCTGTTATTTGAAAGAATATGGAATAGGCAAGGTACCTTTCTCTAAGCAATTGTTACAGAACATGTGACCACATGACGTTAAATGCAGAGTAGTTCCAGGTTCTAACTGAGTAAAACAATTGTTGCAATGAATCCAGTCCATATTTAAGTAATCGTTAATTATCTTTAAAATAAAACTAAATGAATGACGCACAATCATAATTTCAAAATTTTGACATTTCAAAACTTTTTTTTAATTCCTACAACTGTTACGCAATAGTCCGTCTCATGCGGTCAATCAATCTTTAACTTTATAGAGGTGCCTAATTTTCTATAATTAAAATTAAAAATAAAAAAGCTCTATGAAAAATAAACATTCTAACATCAGCAGAAATCGACAATACATTATTTCAGTGTGGAGGCTCGTGGAGGTTTATAAAATTCACAAAAACAGCTGTCATTCAGTTTTCAATTCACTTTTTTTTAAGTTTAATGTATACTCGGTGTCACAATATTATGAACACAACAATAATTAAAGAAAATAAATAAGAAATATCTAATAATCATAAAAACTGTCAGCTCGCAACAATTATAATATTTTAATAATTATTAAACTCTTCATGCCGTGGCCGTATTTACCAGAAAATACAATTTGATTGTTCCTGTGATTTAAAATAAGAATGCAACAACAACAACAACATTTATTTATTTAGTACACATACAATTATTTTTACAGATTTTGTGATGTTGTATTTTTTTTTTTAATTTAGGCTACGCACGGTTTGTGCATTTAGCCAGTGTCAAGTTAAGATAGTTTAACTATCTACATAAAAATTAATCCCTATTTCCTTTGTCACGCGTGAACTGTGAAGCGGTCTGTGGTTCATGAAGAATGATTGTTTTTCTTTTGTAAACTTCGTGACAGTTTGGTTTTTTATCTTGTTACTCCAAAGAAGTATAACTTCTTACATGCGTACATAAGTACACACACACACTTTTTTTTGTTGTGTTTCTTAATGTCAGGAGGTTTTTACGAAAAAAAAAATAAGAAAGTTGCGCAGAAAATCGGAAAATATCAGATAACTTAACGACTAATTTAAATTTCGCGGGTTGACAGTTCATAGCTAACACAGGACAACGTCTGTCGGGTCAGCTAGTTTTAGATAAAGAAAACCTACCGTAATTGTTTCTTATTATGATGTAGATGTAACTCATTTTTAAGCGCTTTATTCACGATCCATCTTGCTGTACGTCCCGCTAAGGCCATGCACGTTGCACGATGCAAAAGTACCTATCATGAATAGGCTTGACGTACATCGATTAATAATAATTATCGACGTACATCAAGCCTATTCATGGTACTTTTGCATCGTGCAATCAATACTACGACAAAATTCTCAGCTTTATTTTACCGAGATCGCGCCTGTTACAATGATTTCACTATTTTCCAGTGGCGTAGACACTTTACACACAAAACTACACCAATTTTACATCACATTATCCACTAGGAATCAATTAGCGAATAATTAAAACAGCCACTGAACTTCACTCGAAAAAATCCCGACAAGAATTTCCTCTTTATATATTTAGCATTTACATTTTCAATGTCCACAAGTGAACGAGGAAGAAAATAAATCTTAAAATAATAGCTTCGTTCAGCATTGTATTGTATTATTTAATCAAGCCATGGTCCCTTGCGAGCGATGACTCTTGCAAGCTGAGTGGGTATTAAAGATCGATGCGAATACTAGAGAGACCCAGAGCCGTTATGGTATCAATAAATTAAACAATGTTATGTTTAAATTATGAATATTTAAAATTATTGAAAACACATTACCTTAGTTACATAAGTACAGTTCAGTATCATGGGTATAGTGGACTAATAAATTTATTTAAGTTTGTGTGAAATACTTAAACAATATTTATTTATTTTTAAGTTGTCCCACACTAGGAATATTCCTGTATCGTGTTTATTGATTTTTTAATGGACGCTAATCTATTTTGTTGTACCTATAATCAGTAAAAACAACAGGCTAGTTACAATAGATACTTCGTAAGACTGCTAAGCTCCGTTTAAGGCGGTGATCCATTTGCGAGCAAAACCAACGAACTCGTGAGCCAAAGGTCTAAACCGCCAATGGAGCACTTAAAAATCTGCGGACTTAAAAACCGGCGAATTTGCTCGCTGGCTCTTTGTGCATGCTTGAAATTCTAAGTTCGCAATCTTTTCTTCTTCTTTTTTTGTTCTTTCTCCTGTTATGTAACAGTATACAAGTAACAAAGTAACTACGTCTGGGAGCACGCAATGACTTTGCCAACGATGAGAGTAGCCTGTTTTACTCGCCAATGGATCACCAACGAAAGCCAACGAGCCGGTGAGCCAACGATTTAAACCGTTGCGTTGGCTCGCCGGTTCGCAAATGGATCATCCCTTTTAGGTAGCTATTTCAGAGTTTATTTTAAAGGTGCTAAATTATACAGCATCCGCTTTTGAAAATGCAACGTTGGTTGGTCGATGCTCAGCGGCAGAGGCTCGCATTTTCGGGTGTCATGAGTTACATGATGATTTCTTAATGATTTTATCCAAGATCTTATCTAAACGATCATCAGCCTGCATCGCGCACCGTTTTCCAATTAGCAACACGCGTGACACAGTGCCGCGCAAACCAAATGCAGTGTCCACCACTGTGTTCGTCAATATATGGTGAAACAATCACATTAAAGATAACGTGAGAATATAAAAGAAGTTGCTTGGACGGACCGCGGTAGTAAGGCGATAGCGCGCGAGCTTGCCTTGACCATGGCATTAAAATACATTTATCTGATAGCCCTGACATGTGTTTGTGTCCACAGCAAATCGTCATGTATGTTCTATTTTTAAAATCTATTTTTTAAGTGCATGGGCATTTTGTATATTTATGGAATCTCTTTTATAAAATCTCAAAAGTTTAAGGCATTGTGTTTTGTTTATGGAATTCGATTTTCAAATCGTAGTAATTGAAGAATAATTTTCTTTTTACGCGGCAAATTATTGTGATATTGTGTTCATGTGTTGTGAGTGACCAAAGTTTTCCGGTGTATTTTTACAGTGCTTGTTCATCAAAATGCATAAGAATAAAACAATGGAAAAGATATTATCTTCTCTAGTAATAATAAAAGTAGCTAGTTATCATAACATGCACTACTGCATCCAAAGTGATAAGTAATGTAAGCGGATTTACCTAGCAATCTGGGGCCGACTATTAGTTTTTAGTAAAGATGCGAAGATGTTGGCATTTAACCCCGACTCAAATGAGCAAATATTTGCGCGTTCCGTAACTCTTTATTGAGAAACATACAATCTGATAGAAACTTGGCATGTACTTCACCTATTGTTAGTTGAAGTAGGTATTTTTTCGTAACATGGAATCTAACAAAATCAATTTAGATACTTTTTCGAGTTTGAGTTGTTATTTTCCTATTCTAATATTTCTAACACAGAATGGTCCATAAATTGCAGTTGGAACGATTCTCTTCATGTGTTTATTCGATTCGGATCCCGAATTTCGTGAATCGATTTTCATTCGATTTATGTGTGTAAGTTACTATCTCGATAAATCGTCTAGGATTTAACAATTTCGTAAGACTTCGCTCAGAGATCTTTCTTGCAATGATTATATAAAAATACTGGTTATTTAAGTATCCTACTTTTACAATCTCCTTTGGGTGAAGCATAGGTAACTTTTCGATTATTATACCATACTGTTCAATGTATAAAAACAATCATGGCGAAGGTCGTAAAATGGTCTTGTTGTTATATCACGAAGGTAAAATGGCATGTAAATCATCATCTCATCATAATAAACACGTAATATCAGCTTAAAAACAGAGATGAGTTCGTTGACTTTGAATAAACTTGAACCAATAATAGTTACATATCTATCATTGTAGGAACTAGCCCGATGTAGAAGTAAAACGATTCTAATTATTTAAATTTTTTTTGGTTCCGTAGGTACTCGAAGGGTAACCAACGGAACCCCATTACTAAGCCGCCACCGTCCGTTTGTCCGTTCATCTGTCTATCAGCGGGCTGTAACTATCTCATGAACCGTAATAGCTAGACAGTTGAAATTTTCACAGAATGTGTTTCAAATTCAATTGCCGCTATAACAATAAATAAAAAATTAAAAGGGACACAAGAAACGTGATTTTTCGGTTTATTTATTTAAACGGCGGACTTATTTATGCAACAAGACATTCTCTACCAGTCAACCTTTGGGTTGAAAATATGATGCCCAGGACTGAAAACTATTCCGGAGTTTCACGATTCACGATTTTGCTTGGAGAGTCACGATTTTGCCGGGTTTTCCAGACACTAGGTGAAAACTATCGCAGAATTTTACATGATTGTATCGTTTCTCGAAGCAATATATTTTGTAAGACGTAGGTTCCAATTTACGTTTAGATTTTGGCACAGGATAGGTAACCATAAGAAACCTTTGGTCAGTAATAAAAACATTAAATATCACTTCTAAGCCTTTTAAGGCCCTACTAACGGTCCAGTGGCGCCCTCATTGAATAAAAAATCAAAGTAGAAGTAGTTAGTAGTAGGCAAAAGTACCAAAAACGGCCGTTTCTGACACTTTTGCCTACTACTTTGGATACGAAACATTTTAAGACCTGTTTTAACAACGTAAAAATGCTTTATCCTCTTTGTAACAAACGTGACGTTGGATTTTTTAATATTTGTTTTCTGTGCTATGCTACGATTTTTTATTCAATGAGGGCGCCACTGGACCGTTAGTAGACCCTTAAGGCCCTTCTCGCGATCCAGTGGCGCCCTCATTGAATAAAAAATCGTAGCATAGCACCAAAAACGGCCGTTTCTGACACTTTTGCCTACTACTTTGGATACGAAACATTTTGAGACCTGTTTTAACAACGTAAAAATTCTTTATCCTCTTTGTAACAAACGTGAAGTTGGATTTTTAAATATTTATTTTCTGTGCTATGCTACGATTTTTTATTCAATGAGGGCGCCACTGGACTGCGAGAAGGCCCTTAAGGGCCTAAACGGACGCCCGCGCGGTTCCTACCAAAAGTGGCCCGCGCGGTTAACGCAGTTTCAGCCCTAATGCTGCGGCACACGACAGTGATATGGCAATAATTATGGTCATAATTGAAACAACAACAAGGTGTTTTCACGAATTATGGTCATAATTTACTGTCATACCTAGGTAAACATTATTGTAACCACACCACTAAACGCGGTAATTTAGGCCGTAATTTAATGCAATAATTATTGCAGTAGACGGGCGGTAAACGGTAAGGTAGTGTGGCCGCAGCATAAGACTTGGGAGTCGAATACTTATTGGAAATGTGAATTTTATTTATTGTGTTATAGTCAAAATATGCGTCCCGTCGCAATTCCTCCAAGCATGTCAAGACATGGCGAATGCCCCAACGAAGTCCAAGACCCAAATTGAATGCGTACCGGCAAGAGACAGGTAAGATTTTTTTTTATTTAGACCATACTGCCCCACTCTGGGCATATGTTTCTTTTTTTGGTAAGAAAATTTTATAGAATTATTTCTTAAAACTAGAGCAGTGGTGGCCTAGAGGTAACGGCCGCAACTTACAAGTTGTAGGTCGTGAGTTCAAACCCAGGCAGGCGCTTTACTTTGTGTAAATTATTTCATCACTACTGCTCTCAAAATGGTGAAGGAAAACATCGTGAGAAAACCGGCAGGTCCTAGAACCAAAAACTGGAAGACATATGTGAAACCGGCATTGGGCCCGCGTGGTGGATTATGGTCCACACCCTCTCACAGAGAGGAGGCCTGTGCCCCAGCAGTGGGGACATTAAAAGGCTGATGATGACGATGATTTCTTAAAACTTGCCGTTCTCCTCTTTTTTACTCAAATTAGATGAACTTCTAGTTTCCAAAATAATATGTTAAGTATGCGCCGAATTTTATCCAATTCTATTCAGCCATTAACGCCCGGTTGTGTAACCTACGTAATTATTCACCTTTCACCGTTTTTAGGATTCCGTACCCGAAGCGTCCAAACGGAACCCTATTGCTGTCACTCACGTGTTCGTCTGTTCGTCTGTCTGTCCGTCGTTTGTCACAAAATTTGGTCCGAAGATTTTTCTAACTTTCCATTGACCTATGAACTTGAAACTTGGTTATACGTTTATTATTACGTATATTTTACTAACAAATACCAATATATTGATAAATCAGATTTTTTCTTTGATAATTCCCTCATTTGGTACGGAACCCTAAATGTGCGAAGTCCGACATGCACGTGGCCGGTTTTTTAAAAGGAAGTAAATATTATTGAAATGATTAATGATGATAGATTCTTAGATAACTCATCATTCTCCTGCTCTTATCCCAATTTATTTGGGGTCGGCGCAACATGTCTTTTTTTTCCATACTCCTCTATTAGTCGTCATCTCTGTAGTCACCCCCTTTTTACCCATATCCTCTTTCACACAGTCCAACCATCGTTTCTTTGGCCTTCCTCTACTCTTATAGCCATCCACATCCATACTTTTTACCCATATCCTCTTTCACACAGTCCAACCGTCGTTTCCTTGGCCTACCTCTACTCTTATAGCCATCCACATCCATACTTTTTACCCATATCCTCTTTCACACAGTCCAACCATCGTTTCTTTGGCCTTCCTCTACTCTTATAGCCATCCACATCCATACTTTTTACCCATATCCTCTTTCACACAGTCCAACCATCGTTTCTTTGGCCTTCCTCTACTCTTATAGCCATCCACATCCATACTTTTTACCCATATCCTCTTTCACACAGTCCAACCATCGTTTCTTTGGCCTTCCTCTACTGTTATAGCCATCCACACCCATACTTTTTACCCATATCCTCTTTCACACAGTCCAACCATCGTTTCTTTGGCCTTCCTCTACTCTTATAGCCATCCACATCCATACTTTTTACCCATATCCTCTTTCACACAGTCCAACCATCGTTTCTTTGGCCTTCCTCTACTGTTATAGCCATCCACACCCATACTTTTTACCCATATCCTCTTTCACACAGTCCAACCATCGTTTCTTTGGCCTTCCTCTACTCTTATAGCCATCCACATCCATACTTTTTACCCATATCCTCTTTCACACAGTCCAACCATCGTTTCTTTGGCCTTCCTCTATTCTTATAGCCATCCACATCCATACTTTTTACCCATATCCTCTTTCACACAGTCCAACCATCGTTTCTTTGGCCTTCCTCTACTCTTATAGCCATCCACATCCATACTTTTTTCCCATATCCTCTTTCACACAGTCCAACCATCGTTTCTTTGGCCTTCCCCTACTCTTATAGCTATCCACATCCATACACAAAACTTTCCTCACTACATTTTCTTCATTCCTCCGCATCACATGCCCACACCACGACAATCAATTTCCACCATTCTTAGATAACTATCAAATCGAAACGACTAAAATCATAATTCACCGTATTATCTTGATTTGGTGTGTTGTTTTAAGATTTTTTCCGAAATCATCAGCATTACCGCATTATCTTGTCCGTATTCCATTTTCTTGAGGTCTGCGCAGCATGTCTTTTTTACCATAATTCTCTATGAATCTTCAAATCGAGATGTCAGCAATATATGACGAGGCCCGTCATGGCCGATACCTGCCCTAGAGTTACCGCGCCCCTGGGCATGCACTCAGGCAACTGAAGGAACAGGGGTGAGTTTTAGTCAGTAAAAGTCTGACACGCCCTCCCGCTCCACGCAGAGCGGGAGAAGTCATTGCATGATTTAACAGCCCCACAAAAAAAACCCTTGTCTAGGCAAAATTTCAACTGAATCGGTTATGTAAATTCGGAGCAAATTGGCTGTGACAGTCGGACAGACAAACAGACAGACGCTCGGGTGATCCTATAAAGGTTTCGTATTTACATTTGGACGTTCGGAACCCTAATCCTACTTCTTGCTTACTTTCTACTAATATTTTAAATGCGAGATTTTGGATGGATGAATGGATGGCTGTTTGCTACTCAATCACGCCAGAATAGCTGAACGGATCTGAATGAAATTTGGCAAAGAAATAGATTCAATCTGCCTAGCCTTTTTTCCAACTATCTTGGGGTCGGCATCCAGTCTAACCGGATGCAGCTAAATACCAGTAGTTTACATACATGGAGCGACTGCCTATCTGACCTCCACAACCCAGTTACTGCGTAATACGATACCCCTTGGTAAGACTGGTTGTCAGACTTTCGGACTTCTGACAACCCGTAACGACTGTCTAAGCTCTACGATTGACAGCCGGGACCAACGGCTTAACGTGCTTTCCGAGGCACGGAGGAGTCTCGTTATGTAAAGATGGTCGCCCATCCATGGATTGGTCCCCGGCAAGCGTAGCTTAACCTGATGGATCGACCCGTGCGGCTGTTATTACTTTAGCCACGAACTCCTGACAAAGAATAGTCTGGAATAGCACATAGGCTACAATTTCTAATGGGAGAAGTACTAATTTAACGCGGGCGAAGTCGATTTTTTTTGTGGGGTGGGAAATCATCCAATGATTTCTCCCGCTCTGGGTGGAGCGGGAAGCCGTGTCAGACTCTTACTGACTAAAACCCACCCCTGTTCCTCTCTGCCCTGAATGCCCAGGAGCGAGGTAACTCTTTCGAATTTATCCTCAACCCCTAGGCAGGCATCGGCCATGACGGGCCCCGTCATGTATGCTGACAACCCTTGTTCGGCGCGCGTGGAACACTACGCGCTGTCGACTCTCGGGCCTGGTGCTGATCGGACATACCGCATACTCGCCGTCCGCAGGCCCGGGTGGGCGAAGTTGCTGGCAGAAGCTAGTAAATCATGTTCTAGTAATCTTAATGCGAAAGTTCGGATGAATGGATTTTTTTTACTCAATCACTCCAGAACGGCTCAACGAATCTTAATGAAATTTGGCACATAGATAGATTATAGTCTGGAATAGCACATCATCATCAGCTTTTTATTGTCCCCACTGCTGGGGCACAGGCCTCCTCTCTATGAGAGGGTGTAGGCCGTAATCCACCACGCGGGTCCAGTGCGGGTTGGTGGATGTCACATGTCTTCGAATTTTTGGATCTAGGACATGCCGGTTTTCTCACGATGTTTTTCCTTCACCGTTTTAAGAGCAGTGGTGATGAAATAATTTACACAAAGTAAAGCGCCTGACTGGGTTTGAACTCACGATCTACAACTTGTAAGTCGCGGCCAATACCGCTGGGCTACCACTGCTCAGCACATGAATAGCACATGGTCGCGGATAAATTCGAAATAGAGTTACCGCGACGGAAGGAACAAGGGTGGGTTTTACAGTAAAAGTCTGACACGCCCTCCCGCTCCACCCAGAACGGGAGAAGTCATTGGATAATTTCCCACACTCCAAAAAAAAAAGCTTGAATTTATAACGCGAACGAAGCCACTGGCTGAAGCTAGTTATTTTTATACATAGCTAAGTACTCGTAATTATTAGGCTTCATATTTTCAGGGCAATCTTCTTCCTTGCTAAATCATAAGGTAAGTAGCTAACCTAAAACGGGAAAATAAAATAAAAAGTCTAGCTTCTAACGTACCGTAACCAAGTGTCTCTGGATTGCCTCTCAAAAAACAAGGCCTGCCCCGAGCCAAGTCGGTCAATTTAGCCAATTATGGCAACATTTTTAGAACTAACCTACCTCTATTACCTTTATTGCTCTGAGTTAAACTCGGCTACTCAGTTTAGGTTAAAACTCATTAGAATAAGGTTTGATTTGGATAAATAATATCATAACTAGCTTCTGCCAGCGGCTTCGCCCGCGTGGAATTAGACTTTCCCCATTATAAATAATAGCTTATATAGGGTGACTGGTAATTAGTGACCGATACTTAAACACGTGATTGTACTCATGATTACAAACCACTTTCCCAAAGAAACTTTTTTTTATACGTAGGTATTCACTTTTTTCACAACAACAACAACAGTTTGAAATTCGCGCGCGCGTGAGGGCAATGACCGCCGCGATCAGCTGTTAGCACTGAGGCAAAGGGAGCGGTGCGGGCGGCGGGGGAGCGTGAGACGCTACTACCAGTACATTGGCCCTTTCCCGAGGTCAGCCTATCAGCTTATAGAACGTGCCTACTTTTAATGTTACGGCGCGCGCGTTCGTAGATATTTTTTAGTTATGCGGACATACGTTGCATCTTAAAAGTATTAGTCCAACACGCTGTATTTGAATATTTTTTTTTTATTTAGCAACAACCGGAACATGTAGGGACCTACACTGCTTAGGTACACCGAAAACGGCACGTGGTGCCCGGCCGAGCGGGCTTGCGAGCCGTACTCTGTACGATACGAGACCGCGTCTAACAGCTGATTGCAGCGGTCACTGTCCTCGCGTGCGCGCGTGTATTTGAAACTGTTGTTATTGTGATAAAAGTGAATAAGTATAAAAAAAAAGTTTATATGGGAAAGTTGTTTATAATCATGAGTACAATCACGTGTTTTACATGTGGAGTAGCCTCCAGACTATAATCTATCTCTGTGCACAAATTCCATCCAGATCATTTCAGCTGTTCCGGCGTGAGTAGATAAGTAACAAACATCCTTAAATTCATTCATCTATCCATCCTTCCAAACTTTCGCATCTAAAAGATTAGTAGGATTTATCATCCTCATTTCGAAATAATGTAGTAGATATAAAATAATCCAAGAAAATTCAGCTATACGCGTCAATTTTCTATATCACCCATTACACCTACTGTAAACATAAAACATGTTTTTGCATACCAACTGTCCCAGAAAAATTCGGAAAACAATCCATGAATGTGTACGAAATAGTTCACGTTTAGTCCACTCTCGACCCCTCGACCCCCAATAATAAATGTGTCCACTGGACCCCTAACTATAGTTTACTTTCGACCCTTAGGGGTCCAGCGTGGATTTTATTTTCCAGCCAAGTTTTAGTTTCCTCTCGACCCTCAAAGTACAGTTACGATGTTAAATCATAGTCTACCCTACCCTCATATAATTGAATAAATACCCTCAGCCCTCAATCTAATTTTTAACCGACTTCGAAAAAGGAGGAGGTTCTATGTTCGACTGTATGTATTTTTTTTTTTATTATAATTTTTTTGTTATGTATGTCCACCGATTTCTCTGTCAGTTGTGAACCGATTTTCAAAATTCTTTTTTTACCCGAAAGTATATATTCTCGAAGTGGTCCCATATAAATTTAATCGAGATTGCTTCAGCGCTTTCTGAAAAACTGAACAATAACGAAAAATACATAAACATAGATGACGCTTTGGTTTTCACCAATTACGAGTATGGTAAAATCCCATGTTATTGGGGTTTTTAGTTCTGGGATATAACAACTAAAAAGTGAAAAAAATAAATAAAAAAAAAGCAAAAAAAAAACGAAAGAAAATACACTAAGTATAAATTTAAAAAAAAATTCAACCGACTTCAATAAATAATACTTACTAAAAAATGCAAAATAAGTTTAATTTCGGAAGTCGGTGTTTCTAGTTTGGTTTCTTCGTTATTTGACACTGACTTCCGAAATTAAAGTTATTTTGCATTTTTTAGATTATTTATTGAAGTCGGTTGATTGTTTTTTGTAAAAAGTTTTTTATTTTTCACTTTTTAGTTGTTGTACCCCTTTCTAAAACTAAATTAATAGTAAAGTTATGCCCTAATTGATAGCTCCAAAAATAGGGAAGTTGAACATAGTTGGTGAAATTAGGGTGTATCAGCGTGAACTGTTCAATTCTGTATACCCCTTTAGAGCATATCAGCGTGATGTAATGTTGTGAAGTGGTGAAAAAAATATACAGACATGCGATTGCAGCAATTCTGGAAGGTTTGCTATTATTTATTGAAGAGTTCCATTGTGTAACTCCGAACTTCTTCATCAGATTATTTATGTTATTAGATTTGCCAATAACTTAAAACAACCACGATACCAGATAGAAAAGAATCTAAATTGGCGGGATATTTAAAAAAAAAAAAAATTATAGCTCTATGGAATAGCGCCATTTAGCCAGCCAGTACGTAGGTACTTCAGCACGTTTTATTTATTTTTGTACATAATTCGTATATTCGTGCTTGTTACAAATTCAAAATGTTTTTATTCACTCAGTGACTAAAAGAGAGTTCTATTCACTGTTAACGATGAATAAAATGCCCTTTTTCGAGTGGCAATGGTGGAAAAGTTATTTTGCAATTTTTAGAAGACGGTTGTATTTTTTGTAATAAAGTTTTTTTAAAGTACATAGCATTTAAGCTTTAGTAGGTAGTTATCAAGTTGTTGTAGCCTCCTTTCATTTGTACGCATTCTATTTCATAAAAAAAAAAATATATTTTTGAATTTAATTTTGACACGTGTTTGTCACGGCACGTTGCTGGTGGCATGTCGAATTATTCTCTGGAATATATTGTATTAATCTTTGTGTTCCTCTATCGTGCACTCTCCTTCATTTGCAAACATGTCTGATATACCGACTACAAGTGATAGTAGGGCGCATTTAAAATTTATAACTTCCCAGAGAGGAGGACGTGTACTGCTTCTGGAAGGTCATCAATACCATGTCAAGAAAACGTTTAAAAACGGAACATCATATTGGCGGTGTATTAATAGGCCTAAATGCCACGGAACTGTGACAATATTAGAAATGGAAAGTAAAGTTATCAAAT
Source organism: Polia nebulosa (assembly GCA_951329385.1). Lineage (NCBI taxonomy): Eukaryota > Metazoa > Arthropoda > Insecta > Lepidoptera > Noctuidae > Polia > Polia nebulosa. The sequence continues at coordinate 6,660,437 of OX589604.1, forward strand.
CTAATGTGCATTTATGTGAAAGTAACAGTGCCAAAAATAAAGTGCAACAGATCATGTCACTTTGCAAAGAACGAGTGTCAAAGGACTTCAAACAGACTGTACCATCTATATACTATGATGCAGTGGTTGCGCTAAAGGACTCCGAGCTAAATATTATCAAAGAATTACCGCCATATAAAAATGTAAAATCAGGGCTTTACAAGCAAAGGAATAAAGCAGCAGGCGTAAAAAAAAGTTGCTATTCGGCCACCAACGAAGTAGAAGTGCCTAAATTATTTGAGGACTTTTTATTATTTGACTACAACTATAGATCTGAGAGAATATTGGCATTCGCAAGTAGTAAAGCCAGGCAAATGATGTGCAGTGTTGATCATTTCTTTTGTGATGGAACATTCAAAGTTTGCCCCCGTCCTTTTCTACAACTATATTCGATCCATGGCGACATTGGGAGCTCAGAGGAAAATACCAATATTGTACCCTTAGTTTATGCCCTCTTAGGAAGTAAAAAGCAAGCTACGTACAACTTATTATTCAGGCTAATAAAAAAAGTGTTGCCTGATTGGAAGCCAAAAAAATTTACAGTTGATTTTGAAAGTGGACCCATGTTAGCATTAGAAAAAACTTTTCCTGAGATACAAATAAATGGTTGTTTTTATCATTTCAACAGGGCTATTTGGAGAAAAGCCAAGGCTTTAAATTTAACTAAAAACAAAATAACGCGGAAACATGTAGCGTTATGTACAGTTCTGGCACATTTTCCTCAAGAAGAAATAGATAGTGGATTTCTTTATATCATGGAAGACAGCCCAGATGAACAGTGTGTGAAAGAATTTAACGATTATTTCGTACAACAATGGTTTGAAAACAGACTCATGAAAAATAAATGGTGTTGTTATGGTGAACGACATCGTACTACTAATAAACTGGAAGGTTGGCATGCTATGCTAAATAGAAAAATTGCAAAAACCACCAACATTATACAATTTTAAAAAATTATAGAAGATGATTCCAACTATCAAAAAGTTGTTAAAATGATATCTTCAACACAATATAAACGAAGATCAGACGATATTGACAACGACAGACGCATTAGTTATATTCTGAACCAGTGTGTTAATAAAGAAATACCAGTAAGTCTTTGTTTAGAAAAATTAAGTCCGTTTATTTATTAAAATTGTATACTTGTATAGATGTTGAATAGATGACCTATTGAATTTTTTTTAACTACATTTTCTTTGTTCGAGATGAGAAACCGTGCTTTTACCATACAAGAATACAATCTTAATAAATAAACGGACTTAATTTTTCTAAACAAAGACTTACTGGTATTTCTTTATTAACAAACTGGTTCAAAATATAACTAATGCGTTTGTCGTTGTCAATATCGTCTGATCTTCGTTTATATTGTGTTGAAGATATCATTTTAACAACTTTTTGATAGTTGGAATCATCTTCTATAATTTTCAAAAATTGTATAATGTTGGTGGTTTTTGCAATTTTTCTATTTAGCATAGCATGCCAACCTTCCAGTTTATTAGTAGTGCGATGTCGTTCACCATAACAACACCATTTATTTTTCATGAGTCTATTTTCAAACCATTTTTGTACGAAATAATCGTTAAATTCTTTCACACACTTTTCATCTGGGCTGTCCTCCATGATATAAAGAAATCCACTATCTAGTTCTTCTTGAGGAAGATGTGCCAGAACTGTACATAAAGCTACATGTTTCCGCGTTATTTTTTTTTTAGTTAAATTTAAAGCCTTGGCTTTTCTCCAAATAGCCCTGTTGAAATGATAAAAACAACCTTTTATTTGTATCCCAGGATTTTTTTTTTCTAATGCTAACATGGGTCCACTTTCAAAATCAACTGTAAATTTTTTTGGCTTCCAATCAGGCAACACTTTTTTTATTGGCCTGAATAATAAGTTGTACGTAGCTTGCTTTTTACTTCCTAAGAGGGCATAAACTAAGGGTACAATATTGGTATTTTCCTCTGAGCTCCCAATGTCGCCATGGATCGAATATAGTTGTAGAAAAGGACGGGGGCAAACTTTGAATGTTCCATAAAATGTACATAAAGCTACATGTTTCCGCGTTATTTTTTTTTTAGTTAAATTTAAAGCCTTGGCTTTTCTCCAAATAGACCTGTTGTAATACGCATCGATTTCTTATTTAAGTTTAAGTAATATTATTTTGAATAAAATATATGGTAAAAACTGTATTTTCTTATTTAATAAACTGCCAAGCATTAGCTTGTGGAAAAATTGGCTCCTAATCCAAATTTAGATGATAATTGGAACGAATCCATAGACTTTATATTTCCTGTACCAATAGATGGCGTTGTTCGAAGTTTTAGAGTTTATCTATTCGCCTCTTTAAAATTTGTATAGTGACACATTTTGATACAGTAAAACTGTTATGAAGTGCCTAAAATTCTATAAAATAATTCCTCAATGCGTGAGAAATTATTGGAAAAACTCAGTAAATTCATTCAACTTGTACGCTTTCGCTGCTACACCTCGCTAGATGGTGTCATCTAGCGAGGTGTAGAAGACGGGCCCGAATGAAGAACAAAAGTTGCTTGTGCCAGACGAAAACCCGTAGTTACGGCGGTACCGTTTCTTTTTATGGGATGAGGCATCTGTACGCTAGCATTATATTTTATATATATAAAAAATTCTACTTTAATTCTCTAATATTGCTCGTTTATATTTTTAATATTAATTCCTGAATTTTACCTATTCTGTACCTTACTGTACCAAAATATTCATTTTAGGTAATTACGTAACTAGGGGTTGAGAGTGGACGAGGTATGCCTGTCCTTTGTATGAAAATTCAGTCTCGCCCCCTGGGGGTCGAGTGTGAACTATGTTTAAGGGTTGAGAGGAAACAAATAAACAAATATTTTTTTAGGGGTCGAGGGGTCGAGAGTGGACTAAACGATAGTTCACAGTCATACTGCCGATATTTTCCACCGCTAAAACAACACGAACGTCCAAACAATACCGACTTCGCAATACTGAAACAAAAAACTAACAGAAAAACAAAACAATGCAGATGTCATTTTGTAGTTCAGTATTCGCGTAACGCCTCGGTTTCATTGTTTAACTTTGAACACAAAAACATTGAATGTTGATACTTTACTTGTTTCGACTACGCGGTGTTCAATGTGCCTCTAGACATGTCAGTCTTCAATGTACATAAGATATAGTCTTCAATGTACCTATAGGCATCAATTATACATAGGATTAGGATCTTTATGTATTATTAATGACCCATCATAATCGACGATTAATTTAATTTGATCCTTGTAAGGGTAAGGTGTATTATAAGCACTTTAGTTTTAAGGGTAAGCTCTGAATGTAGAACCGTAGAAATGTTGTTGGGTGGGACCGTCGAACTTGAACGTTTATCCTAGAATTTTATTATTCGTCTATTGTCTGTAAAGTAATATTATAAAGAGGTAAAGTTTTTGAGTTTGTAGGGGGTAATCTCTGAATCTATTGAACCGATTTTAAAAATTCTTTTACCAATAGAAAGCCACGTTATTTGTGAGTGTCATAGGCTATTTTTTGAAATCCACTCAGACGAAGTCGCGGCCGAAGTGCTGGTTTCAAGTACATAGGAAGAAGCGTGTTTGTATGCCACTAGATCAACTGTATCGATTCTCAAAAAGTCAATCCTATATTTTTTCTGCAGATTATATTTTTCTGGCCAAGCAAACATAATGAGATCGTCAAACCACCTTAGTCGCGGTCGACCTGAACGGCGACGTTCTCCCTCTGGCGTCCAATGAGTGACGATTTTTGCCCACCTGCTACAGGTGCATTCTTTAAACGCCAGCCCACTCCCACTTCTGCCTGGCTGTTTTCCCACACTGTCAGGAACCGTTTTCGCTTTCCATTTCTATTGAATTCCTAATGGTATGCCATTGACGACGTAGAATAGGTACTCTCCTTGGCACTCTAACGATCGCACTTTCCAATTCCACAATAAAAACATAACTAATTCCTTCCAGAGTGGACTGTCTAAACCTTGTCCAGCAGCGTCAAGCAGACATCGTGCCTGTCGACCCTGAAGATATGTACTGCGCCACCAAAATACAGAACCAAGACTTCGTGGTGGTACAGGAGTACAGAACAGAAGAGGAACCTGATGGTAAGTCTATGTGTAGAAGTTTTTATTTCCATCTTTATCATCGGATCAATCAATCAGAGACACACATAATAATAAATAATTCCTACAGTACATTAATTTCGCGATGTGGTTGTATCAGTTAGGCTTAGGGAACGCGTCACAGCCGTGATTGTAAGTGCCACGACGCTAAATTCCATTATTTCGTTCTTTTCAGCGTAACATATTCATACTTATATTATGAAAACGTTAATCACTTTGCCACAATTTGTTTAAACTTTTTAACACTCGGGAAGAAATAATATCCTCCATCATCTCTAAGTCTTCCAGAATATATACCGACCACTTCATAATAGCTTTAATTAGGTTTCACTTGTTTAGAGGTCTACTCCATTCAAGATTTAGAGTTCCTTGAAATTTAATTTTCATAATTAAAATCCTTTTCATAAAATACTGACTCGTAAAACGACTTCCAAAGTTAGAACTCCTCATTACAGTCCCCTTCAAAAGATCGCTACGGTAAACTTAAATGAAAACCACTAAATTCTGCTCGGTTGAGTCACCAACTGTTTGAGTTCACTCCAAACTTATTTGCTTTGAAACGCCAAAGCCCAAAGTAGTCTCAGCTTTGTGAAGTTGTGAACTATGAAGGGCCAAGTATATTTTGGGAGACGGTTAAACATGGAACTAAGTTTTAATGTACTCAATTTAACGGTTTGTTTTTTATCACTTGTCTTTGGAACTCACGCCTTTTTTTGCGTTGGGAAATCATCCAATGACTTCTCCCGCTCTTCGTGTCAGACTTTTACCGCCTATAACCCGCCCCTGTTCCTTCAGTTGCCTGTGCCAAGGAGTGTGGTGACTCTCTTTCAAATTTATCCACGACCCCTAGGCAGGCATCTGCCCTAGCGGGCCCCGTCAGTTATTGCTGATATCTCTTTGAGGCGCACGTGGAACACTACGCGCCGTCGACTCTCGGGCCTGGTCATTATAGGACGGCGAGCGACCCATTACTCGCCGTCCGCAAGCTCACGCCTACGGTGGCCAGAGATCGGCTTGCGTCCCCCGACGACGCCCAGGGCATCTCCTGCAGTTGGAACTCACGCCTACCGCCAAAAAATATTGATCGCTCATTTAAAAACTTTTGATGATTCACAACCGTATTTAATTTAAGTTCATTAAGTAGATTTCCTTCTGAAGGACCAATTCTCTAATTAAGCTGATTTAAGCGAAATCTTTCGTATTTTCATTTCCCGCTTATTTCAGCTTTTGTCGAGTAGGACAAAGACTTCTTAGATCTTTAATTTGTTCACTTTGAACTGTTTCGTGTCCATGTCTCGCAGAAGTAGGTACAGAAACTGAATTTAAATTAAAGTTCGTGAACTAAAGATGTAGATTTACTTTACTGTGTCTCGGAGAACGTCAAGAACGGTTAATATAGAGGTACCTAATCTTCTAAAGTTAGTAGGTAGTCTTCTAAGACGTACTTCTATCTTATCTTTGAATCTTTCTCAGTTTCAAGGTAGCACGAGCGACCTTTTCAGCTCATATTTTATTAAAATACCTGTAGCTCTGATACTGGCCATAAATATAAAAAAGTCCTAACCTAACACCATAAAACTAACGAAAGGTCTCTGAAAAAAGAAAAAGGTTAAGATTTCATCTGAAATCTATGCCATCAGACAGTCCTGAAATATACAAAGAGGATTGTTTTCCTATCTCTATGTTAGGGCACTTACGTACCCTCAGCCTTATGTCATGAAATATGTATGAACCCTACCTCGTCTCGGTATATATACTTAGGGGCAAACAAAGGCCAACAAACATATCTTTATGGCGTAAACGTTTGTGCTGAAGTATATGAGAATATATAGTAGAAAATGGCAGGAAAAATAACTTGACTATTTCCATAAACCAGTTCACCACCGCCACGAACCAGACCTTTCTGTAGATTAGATATGTACTTGTAAAATAGTCATTTTAAATCTTTAAAAAATCAGGTCTCGTATTGACTAAGTATACACGAGTCAAACATTTTTTGCTGATTTGCTAGATGGACAATAAATAAAACCTGTTTTAGAGGTCGCATGTTGTGTCTATTAGAGGGAGTTCAGCGAAATTATTTCTGTAATCACAGCTGTGTATTTCAATATACCGAACTATTAGAGTACAGAAAATGTTTATTTTGCAAATATGAAGACTGAAGCGAATAAAATAACAGCGAATCACATTCAAGCCGTAAAAAATATGGAGAGATATTTTTAGAAGCGTCACTCAAACTAATAGGTTTAATAGATTGCTGTTTCGAAATAAGATCTAAATAAAATAACCTTTTAAAACGAGGTTCAATTTATTCAAACAGATAAAATGTTATCAAACGCTTCAATGAAATCGGTACTTGCTCAAATAATGTTTCTGGTTGCGTAACTTTTGATCGAGAGAAAGTTTGAAATGATATGTCCATAGGCTATCGAAACTGTTTTACTGGCCCCATTATAATAATAGTCGAGATAGTAGAAACATTTAAATAGTGAGATAACTTATTCTATTGACTTGATTTCAAAACAAATTCTTTTAAACGCAAGTACCAATTCAGTATCGACATGGATTGGTTTAAACAAAAGTTAAAGAGGGTCTTCTTCAAAAAGATAGGCAACGCTACCAAATTATTGGTAAAAAAACCAATATTTGGTATGCCTAGCCTTTTTATTAGGGTTCAGTACCCGAAGGGTCAAACGAAGCCCAATTGCTGTCACTCACGTGTCTATCTCTCTGTCCGTAGTCTGTCACACAGGTTTTTCAGCCAAATGGTTGGAGCTATAGTCTTCTAGTTTTCACAGTATAAGCATCATTTTGACCCAAAGCCATACTAATAGTCAAAAAACCCTAAGTAACCCTAAATGTGCTAAGTCCGATACGCGGTTGGCTGGTTTTTAATTTTGGCTTCGCACGGTTAGTGCATTTAGTCAGTGTCAAGTTTAGAAAGTATTTGGTTTTTAGATACAGAATATACGAGTATGTATAGTCACTTTTTTCTATTAGATTGCGGTTGTAACACATTCTAATTTTTTGCCGTATTTGGCAGTAAATGTGTCGTGTCAGCCTTCTCGTCAGGCTTCTCTGAGGTAGTCAATACTACAATAAAATATGAAGACTCAAGTGAATAAAATTCTCAGTTTTATTTTACCATGATCGCGCCTGTTTCAATGATTCTACCTATAGACCAGTTGCTTAGACAGTTGGTACACCAATTTTGTAATGTCCACTAGGAATTAATTTGCGAATTATTAAAACAGCCACTGAACTTCACTCGAAAAAATCCCGCCAAAAATCAATAATAATAGACTTGATAAAAAACTTTTTTACAAAAAAAAACAACCTACTTCCAAAAAAGAATATACACTAAAAATTAAAAAATAACTTTAATTTCGGAAGTCGGTGCAATATTTTATTTTTTCTTCGTTATTTGACACCGACTTCCGAAATTAAGTTATTTTTTAATTTCTAGTGTATTTTCTTTTTTGGAAGCTGGTTTTTTCACTTTTTAGTTGTTATACCCCAGAACTAAAAACCCCAATAACATGAAACGTGGAAATTAAACAAACTCGTAATTGGAGAAAATAAAAACGTCATTTAGGTATACCTACGTATTTTTCGTTTTTGTTCAGTTTGTCAAATAGCGCTGAATAAATTTCGATAAAATTTATATGGGACCACCTCGGCAGATATCTCGACACATAAAAAAAAACATACTTACATACAGTCGAACATAGAACCTCCTCATTTTTCGAAAATCGGTTAAAAATACAAAAAGACATGTAGCAAGCATGTACGGTAAATTCATTAGGTAATAAATTATATCTAACACAAAATAACCCTAAATTAATGACAAACACAAACTTGAGGTTAACAAATGTTACTTTTGGAAGTCGTTACACAAAAGATATAAGATAAAGATGGCTACGCTTACCTTCCCCGTAAATTGCGTAACTTAGGGAAAGGTGAGCGTGATAACGTGACAGCAAACAAACCAGGTCATTAATTACTTGCCTTCATAAGCATAAAGCTGCCACTAACCACTGCTCTCAAAACGGTGAAGGAAAACATCATGAGGAAACCGGCATGTCCGAGAACCAAAACTTCGAAGACATGTGATATCCACCAAACCGCATTGGGCCCGCGTGGTTATTTACGGCCCACACTCTCTCACACAGAGGAGGCCTGTGTCTCAGCAGTGTGGACCATACTGGTTCAAAACTCAGAAGTAAGGACTTTGAATATAAAACACAATTTATAAACTTTGAAGATCACTTTTATTACCATAGTTAACAGCAGTACATTAACTCAGTTTGTTTTTGCGATGGAATACAAAAGACTAGTACCGATGTCGAAGCACGAATCCTCAAGAATGGCGGGTCCAGAACATATATACCCTACGGGATGGCGGGCATCTCACCAAAGTGCCCGCCAAGTATATTTTTATCCCCGCCATTCTACTTGCTTATGATTGGTCGTTGATAACTGACAAAGTCGACCAATCATATGAAGTCAATACAACTATTTTTGATCACACAAGTTTATAAAAATGATTGTAATTAGTAAATAAACATAAATAATTATAGGCATAATTTAAGTATTTATAACAGCAGTGGGAACAATGCTTTAAGCATAAAGATACCTGAATACATTAGTCCAACTTTTTATTAAGCAAACAGAAAAGTCCAATTCCTTTGGTAACAAGGTGGTAAAAAAAATACAACCGACTTCCAAGAATAAAATACTTGTACACTAAAAATAACTTTAATTTCGGAAGTCAGGGTTTGTATTTTATTTCTTCGTTATTTGACACCGACTTCCGAAATTAAAGTATTTTTTTTAATTTTTACTCAATATTAGATTTACGCCCGAATTTAAATATACTTACAGATTCAGATTCAATTAAATTTTTATTTTCTTTTCATTTTAATGAGTTACAGTAACGGTAACGGCTATCCTTAGACGGAGAACTTTTCTGTCCTAAGTTCTAGCCATTCCGTCTATGGTTTTATTTTTAACCGACTTCGAAAAAAGAAGGAGGTTCTCTATGTTCGACTCTATTATGTTTTTTTTCTCTTTTTAACCGACTTCAAAATAAAAAACTTTTTACAAAAAAAAATACAACCGACTTCCACAAATAATACTAAATAATGCAAAATAACTTTAATTTCAGAAGTCGATGTTTCTAGTTTGGTTTCTTCGTTATTTGACACCGACTTCTGAAATTAAAGTTATTTTGCATTTTTTAGTATTATTTGTGGAAGTCGGTTGTATTTTTTTTTTGTAAAAAGTTTTTTAATGAATACTATTAACTTTAGATTTTAATTTAGCTCTATACAAACTCTCTCTAATCAACGAGAAATAGCTCTATGGTAGGTATCCTTGGGTACTCCGGTCCCCAAGGTACTGGCGTCGTCGCCTAGTTTGGGGGCCACATTACTAATAGCTACAGATCAACACTAAGCTAGGTTAATTTTAAGGTTAAGTAATAATAAATTTATTATTTTTATGTCAGCGCCATTCAGATATGAAGCCGTCATCGTGGTACACAATGATCTGCCCATCAACAGCCTGGATCAACTGAAAGGACTCAAGTCTTGTCATACAGGAGTCAACAGAAATGTTGGATATAAGGTAAGAGACCTTTTGATTTGATTCGGTTTATCCATGTTTACACCTATTTACAGGATGTAACGGAAAGGTGTGGTCATATTTTAAAACTGCATCTGCCCATGGATATGAACAACTTTCTTCAAGAAAACCTGAGAAAATTCTCAAAAAATTGTTTTACGTCCCATACAAATATTGATCAGCAAGATAACTTTGTATGGAAAGTCCATTTTTTTTTTATTAGAGAAAGTTGTTCATTTCCATGGGCAAAACTGATTCTTAAAATGTGAGCACGCGTTTCCGTTACACCCTGTATATCTATCTAATTCTGAAAGTTTGGATGGATGGATGGATGTTTTTGATGTAATTTGGCTCAGAGATAGATTATAGTCTGGAGTAGCACATAGGCATTAATTATGGGCGAAGTTCCTAAATATTTAGTACTTTGTTTTTCCCAACTAACAACACTAAGAGCCCTATACGTAGGTACCTATTTATAAAAAAAAATAAGCATGTGATAAGTTTAAACACTGATTCGCGGGTTCCTAGTTCATAATTTTCTATGGAGATTTTAAATTTAATAACCGCTGATCAGTAATTTGACCCAAGCTGATTTGCAAGTTTTTTTAAATAAGGTTGCATATGATAAGTCTGAACAACTCGTCAGATTAATCTATTTCTATAGCCATTCCATCCTGCGACCCTGAAAAGTACCAGGAAAATGCGATAAACACAATAAACCTATTTATCACTGCCTTAACGTCTTTGTTCGTCATATTAAATCCTTATTATGCACATATCAATCGTGCATGTCTTACATTTTTATTCAAGAACCGGTAGGAGTTCACTTGCAGAATGCAGATAATGTCATTATGGGGTCAAGGCGAAAACAAGCCTCATCTTTAAGGAGTAACTAGTATTACAACTTGTCATTAACCAGTTTCGCTCTTTATGCTTCAGAACCTAAATTATTCACAGCGTAGCTTTTATGTAGGTACATGATCGAATGGTGAATGGCTTCTGAAGGTAAAACAATAAATGGAATATTTCCATGAGGTTTCCTTATTTGGAACGACGGCTCGTAGTATTTCGGTCAAGTTTAAGAGCTTTGGGATAAAAACTTTATTATTGGAAGGAAACCTTCCTTTGACACGCCTTCTTATGTTCGGGTATCGAGGATGCGGTCAAGGTCATTTAAAAACATGCTTTCAAAATAAACTAAAATTTTTATTTCTTCTTATTCTGTAATGTCGTGCACATTTACATTTTGTATTTATACTGTTTGGGCTCAGTAAGTGGCCACGTTTATAACGACGTCGGAGACCTTGTTCAGACTATCGAGGGTGCAGGTGGAAGCACGTTTGGAACACTCCAGTAAATACGTACGACGTTGTTTGATCAGGAGCACCGCACTCGCACTGTCTATTTGATGATATTATATGAATTTTTATTGATTCTCAAACACACACACATAATCAGCTTACAACATTCCCACTCTCCTTCTGCGAAGCAGTAATGCTCGCGAAGGCGGAGGCGGGATGGGTGAGGAAAGTGCAACGGAATTGCCCTCACGCCTGCGGCCTCTACCGCCGCAGGAGAAGCACTGGGGGTAAAACGTCGAGAGACGATCTCCGGCCACCGTAGACCCGGGCCTGCGGACGGCGAGTAGTTGGTAGCTCGCCGTCCGATCAGCACCAGGCCCGAAAGTCGACGGCGCATAGTGTTCCACACGCGCCTCAAAGAGATGAGTGTCAGCCACCACTGACGGGGCCCATGGTGACCGGTGCCTGCATGCCTAGGGGTAGCTGATAAATTCGTTCGTTACCGCTTCCCTGGGCACTCAGGCAGGGAAAGAACCGGGGTGGGTTTTAGGCTGGTTTTATAGTCACGCCGCTAGACGCGCCGTTGGGCAGCGCGCTGTTGAACAGCGCGCGTTTGAACAGCGATGCACTATAAAACGACATTAGTAAGGCGCGTTTCGCTGCTGTGAGACAGTCGTGTACAAACATACTAAATGAACGGCAATGCGGTTAGAGTACTGGCTATTTACTTTTTATGGAAAAAAAGGCAACAACAACGTCGAAGAACAGTAACTGTTGATCCTTATAACGCTGTAAGGTTACTGAGAGGCGAACACGTAACAACTTTCTCTGATTTACGAGAAAATAGTTATAAATTTTATAAATATTTTCGCCTATCAACCAGCAGTTTCGACGAATTACTGTGCAAGTTAGAGTTTTCTTTACGAAGATCCAGCTTACGTCGCATCCCCATAGCTCCAGTGGAAAAATTGGCGATTACTCTAAGGTAAGTGAAATAAAAGAGTAGGTTTTGTAATAAATTATAATATTTGTTTGGTTTGTTAATTTCTTCCCAGGCTTTATTTTTTGCGTCCTTATTCTTATAAAATTCATCGGCCGGGTCCCATAAACATCTTCTAAACCGCACTTCCTCAATTACTCGTCCTGTATCGATGAGATTCATTTTGTACACAACAGTACCTAACGGCGCGTCTCAACGGCGTCACACTAAAACGCACAATGGCCGTAGAAGCGCATGAGCGGCGCGCGCTTCGACAGCGCCGCGCGAATAGGACGCGTTCACCGAACGGCGCTGCTCAAGCGCGCGAATTTGAAACGCTACTACTACCCCAATACATATCCGAGCGCGCGCGCTCCGACGGCGCTGCTGAAACGCGTGACTATAAAATCAGCCTTAGTCAGTAAGAGTCTGACACACCCTCCTGCTCCACCCAGAGCGATGTCATTGAATGATTTCCCACACCGCCAAAAAAAATAAAACAACAATCCCACTGCTGGACTGTGGTCTTCTCTCTATGACAGGGAGTGGGGCCGTATCCACCATGTGGGGGGCCCAGCGAGAGTTAGTAGATGTAACATCACTTCGAATTTCCTCCAAGGTCTTATGAAAAGCATAGCGCTCCAATCTGATTCTTAGCTACTTATGAGAGTAAATCCTCCCTTTTATTAGAGTCATAAACGAGGGAACGTTGATTAAATAAGACCAACCGAAAATCTTCTCTGCAAAGACAGGGATAGTAAAGCAGAATATAATATTAGTACTTAATAATAAAAGTATATAGTTTGATATTCTAGACCACGCTAGCTTTAAGGTCATCCAAAGATACTGAATAAATAAATCTAAATCGTCGAACACAGCCAACAGATTATAACACAAAACGCTGTTGAAATCTGAAACCCAAATTCCCAAGTTAGTTCTTGCGTAAACCTAACAGATAGAATAATTAATTTTAACCCTTAGGTCCTATATCGCAAACAGGCCTTCTGTTTCCCAAACCATCCTGAATGAGGGTATGTAACGAATACATTAGTGACTTCAGAGGGGTAAGTAATTACATGACAGGTATGAATTAATTTGCCTTATAAACCCTCTCTGTTATCTGAGTTAGGAATATAGCAGACATGCTACTTTTTCCATCGACGATCAGCGATTTTGTAGACTTTTTGGCGCTCGATATACGTAACGACTAGCCAACCTCTCAGAAAAAGTGCCAACAGATGCAGCGTCGATAGAATTTTGATAGACGATACTGTGCCCAAACTAGTCGCCAAAAGTGTATCAAAGCATTGCTGTACGATTTTGCTACCGCACCGATCGCAGGGAGTCGCAAAATCGCAGATCACTAATGCTAAATGTATCATGTCTGCTTAGACTCATTAAGTCATAAGTAATTACTTGAAGAATTCCGACGAAAACGTTACTTAGCGCCTTAGACACGTAAAGTTACTTCATTTGAACACGGTTCAAAAACACAATTAGACAGCATGTTAGCTAACGAACTGTTACACTGAAATGTGATTATAAGCATGTTTTAAGAACTTTTACTACAGGTTCGGTAATAATTTATCTAACAGCAAAACTTACCGAAGCTAGGAAACACCAAATTAATGAGCAGATATCCATATGTCTATAGGTAGACTTACCTATAGATATATGGATATCTGCTCATTAATGTCTTGACTTCCCCTAGGTCAAAAGTGAAGCGCCAACTGTTTAACTGTAATTATAAGTAGGTTTCACGAACTTTTACTACAGGTTCCGTAATTTATCTAATAGTAGAACATACTCGTACTTAACCAAAGCCAACTCCAAATGAAAGAGTATTTAGGTATCCAGATATAGATAAAGTCAGTATTGTCTTTACGTCAAGTGATAAATGATTTTATTTATGTAAATAGGTTTTAAAAACACTTTTACACGTCAACATTTTTTTTTTGTCAGCTTTAGCTAGATGACGCCGGTGTTTCCTAACTGACTACCCTGAGAAGAAGCACCGAAACAAACTCAGAGGTCAGTCACTTTTAAAGTGTTCAAATCCATACAATATGTACTGGTCAAATCATATGAGAACCATGTACGTTAATGACTAGGATGAGCTTTTGAGGAAAGCAACACGCAGATTTGAGTAGACCCATCCAGACAGTGCAAGCATTTGACAGTTATCGTGAAGGTCAACTCAGAACTTTGAGGAGCTCAAAGTAAGGACATTTGGGTAGGCCGCAAAAGTACTCAAACTGTCAGACAATCAAAAAATCTACGTGAATATAACGACCTACATAGTTCTTGCATTCACATTATGCTATATGAGCGAATAGGTTACTTCCAGGCAAGTATACTTTCTGCAATTTTCGCGAAAGTGCGTTATCGAAGCTGTACTGCTGCACTTCGATGCACAGGCTCACTCAGATGCGGACACGGTTGCTTCAGTGAGTGCCTCAACCGGGTTGAGCGAGAAGCCAGGGTAAATTGCCACCATTGTAACAGCGATTTGAATTCGGCACAGTACACGCTCGAGGATTGCCCTGCCTGGGCATCCGAGCGGCTGGTCGCCAGGATAGGGCGAGACCTGTCTCTGCCAGCAGTAGTGAGAGCTGGTGGAGACAGGAAATATAGCAGCACTGTGATCATGTACTGCCGTCCACAGCGAGGCTCAAGGGAGACCCCTTTACGGTCTCCTCAGGGATGTAAAGAAATGTGATAATTTAAACATATTTAAAAGAAAACTTAAAAAACATATATGTACCTTATAATGTCGCCATCACCCCAGAGGCATTTATATTATTATTTAGATGTAAGCACTTTGTACCTCATTTTAAGTGAACTGTAATTTATTTTAATTCTTTTGAGGAATAAATTCTTTAAACCTATGTACCTTAACAGGCGTTGCGCAAAGGGGGGTTCTGAAGAGTCCTTCCATGTGCTAGAATGATGCTAACCGTGGTGGTCTTTTACCCAAACGTCCAGACGCCTTTGGAAGGTTTTTCCCCAAACCATCGTATAGTGGCCAAAGTAGACTCGATCAATAATGCAATAATAAAAAGATAAAAGCAGAAAATTGTCCGTATTTGCTATTCTACCGAAGCCAATATTCATTCTTCGAGAATCTATTACACCCATGATTTCAGTCTCGTATATCTTATCTGTGTTTCTCAATAGCTACTTGTAATTCAATCGGCATCACAATACGGAATGAACTCGACTGAATACCAGAGATTATTTAAAAAAAGTACGTCGAACAATAGACTACAAAGGAATATAGAAGGGTTCGCCTTGCAGAAGAGACGTGAACAACATTATTGTACAGATATCAATATTTGAAGAAAATATAATAGCCGGACATTATCCTACCGCAAGGTTCAGGATTCTTCCAATTCATCTCCATCTCGGAAGGAGCATAAATAACCACATGATGTTTTGATAAGTTGAGACTATAAGCTGGTGTCCTAACTAGACTCATAGTTGGGTATACAGGGTGTAATGGCAGTAGGTGGTCCTGGTCATACTATACATATATATATATATACTGGTCCACTTGAATTTGCGTGTTGTTTTCCTCAAAAGCTCATCCCAATCATTGGGCAAGGTTTTAATATGATTTAACTAGTACATATTGTATGGATTTGAACACTTTAAAAGAGACTTTGACCTCTGAGTTTGTTTCGGTGTTTCTTCTCAGAGTAGTCAGGAAACACCGGCCTTTTCTAGCTAAAACAGACGAAAAAAAATGTTGAAAAGTGTTATTATTATGTCGTTTATTAATTTTCTATACATATATAAATTATAATTTTAAATATTTCTTACAAATCCGAAATTATAAAAAATAGTAGTCCGCCGGTGTCGGGAGCAGGGTCCAAGCTACCGGTGGTTAGGGCTCCAGAGACAGGAACCTCCTCACAATGCGAGCCGTATCGAGGAGTACTGCCTTCTGTATCAGGCCCTTGATCCAACCGTGCAACGACAGCTTCGACAGGTGGTCGTCGAGGCTTTTGGCTATCAGGCCGTTGGCGGTAACGACTTATTATTATTATTATTATTCTTTATTGTACACGTAAAACATATACAGAAAAACACAATGGGACAGTTAGTTACAAAGGCGAGCTTAACCCAGCGTATGGGTAAACCTACTTACAAAAATAAAATCATTTATCATTTATAAATACTACTTCTGCCCATAGAATCGAATAACTTTTCTTCAAGAAATTCATAGTCTATTCCGAGAAAAATTGGACCTCCATTACTCATTTTGATCAGCTAATAATAATTTTGTATGGGTAGTCCAACATACAAAAAAAATTGAACCTCCATTACTCATTTTGATCAGCTAATAATAATTTTGTATGGGTAGTCCAACATACAAAAAAAATTGGACCTCCATTACTCATTTTGATCAGCTAATAATAATTTTGTATGGGTAGTCCAACATACAAAAAAAAATTGGACCTCCATTACTCATTTTGATCAGCTAATGATAATTTTGTATGGGTAGTCCAACATACAAAAAAATTGGACCTGCATTACTCATTTTGATCAGCTAATAATAATTTTGTATGGGTAGTCCAACATACAAAAAATTGGACCTGCATTACTCATTTTGATCAGCTAATAATAATTATGTATGGGTAGTCCAACATACAAAAAATTGGACCTGCATTACTCATTTTGATCAGCTAATGATAATTTTGTATGGGTAGTCCAACATACAAAAAAAATTTGAAGTTCTCTATGACTTCCTTGAAGAAGTTGTTTATTTCCATGGGCAGAAGCAGTACTTATCTAAAACATGACCACCCATTTCGGTTACAGCCTGTACATATTCTATTTCACGAAGGCGAGTTGGTATTGGATGTGTGTGTAGATTCACTTGCACATTTTTTTCTGTGTGCGTAAGCTATTTTTAGGGTTCCGTACCCGAAGGGTCCAAACGGATATTGCTGTCACTCACACATTTTCCGTCTGTCCGTCTCGTTAAAGTTACGCAAAAATTATGTATAACGGAATTGTTCTCCTTTTAACACCTCAAGGCCCTGCGTCACCCGGGCCTGCGGACGGCGAGTAGTGGGTAACTCGTCGTCCGATCAGCACCAGGCCCGAGAGTCGACGGCGCGTAGTGTTCCACGCGCGCCTCAAAGAGTAGTCAGCAAAAGAGAGGGGCCTGCCACGGCCGAGTGGAGGATAAATTCGAAAGAGTTACCTCGCCCCTGGGCACTCGAGGCAGGGAGGAACAGGGGTGGGTTTTAGTCAGTAAGAGTCTGACACGCCCTTCCGCTCCACCCTAGAGCGGAAGAAGTCATAGGATGATTTCCACTTTTCATTTTCCACACCCCAAAAAAAAAAAAAAAAAAAAAGGCCCTGCGTCGCCGAGAGGCGACAGCAATCAACACCGTCGTCGGGCCCCGCCTCGCCATAAGCGGCGCCAGTTTCGCGCGCTTTAAAACTCTATTATCCTACTATCCTACTAATATTATAAATGCGAAAGTTTGTATGTTTGTTTGTTTGTATGTTTGTATGTTTGTATGTTTGTATGTTTGTATGTTTGGCTGAAGGTATCGCAAAAACGGCTGAAGGGATTACATTGAAATTTTGCACACACGTAGGTCATAACCTGGATTAACACATAGGCTACTTTTTATCCCGGTAAATGACAAGACTTAGCGAAGGCTGAGGTGGAAGTAGAAATCCAAAGTCAGGCTGAACGAGCGCACACGCTCAAAAAGTACTAGGACACCAGAAACATGAGAATTATTTCCAGGGCTGAAATCATGAGAGATAAAGACTCACAAAGTACTAGGAGACCAGAATCATGAATAGGTGTTTTCGGGGATACAATCCTCAGCTGTATAGCTCACAAACCACCAGGATACTAGAATCAAGAAAAAGTGTTTCCGGGGCTATAATCCTAAACGGTGTAGAATCACAAACTACCAGGAGATCAGAATCACAAAACATATTCCGAGGCTGGTATTAGGAGAGGTAGAGATTTACAAATTACCAGGAGACCAGAAAAATGAAAAGTATTTCCAGTGCTGAAATCATGACCGGTAAAGACTAACAAAGTACCAGGAGACCAGAATCATGAATACGTATTTTCGGGGCTACAATCCTAAGCTGTATAGCTTCACACACCCACCAGGAGCCCAGAATCAAGAAGAAGAAGTGTTTCCGAGGCTTGAATCCTGAGCGGTATAGATTCTCAAACTACCAGTTCACAACCTACTAGGATATCAGAATCACAAAACATATTCTGAGGTTGGTATTAGGAGAGGTAACATCTTGAATAAGTATTTTCGGGGCTGGAATCCTGAGCGGTATACATTCCCAGGCGTATAGACAACCAATAAACAGAATCATGAAGAAGAGAAATTTCAGACCTGCACGCGGATGCAACCACAGGTAAACTCTACCAGGGTGCCAAAATCGTGAAAAAGGTAATCCTACTAATATTATAAATGCGAAAGTTTGTATGTTTGTATGTTTGGCTCAAGGTATCGCAAAAACGGCTGAAGGGATTACAATGAAATTTTGCACACACGTAGGTCATAACCTGGATTGACACATAGGCTACTTTTTATCCCGGTAAATGACAAGACTTAGCGAAGGCTGAGGTGGAAGTAGAAATCCAAAGTCAGGCTGAACGAGCGCACACGCTCAAAAAGTACTAGGACACCAGAAACATGAGAATTATTTCCAGGGCTGAAATCATGAGAGATAAAGACTCACAAAATACCAGGAGACCAGAATTATGAATAGGTGTTTTCGGGGATACAATTCTAAGCTGTATAGCTTCACAAACTACCAGGATACCAGAATCAAGAAAAAGTGTTTCCGGGGCTATAATCCTAAACGGTGTAGATTCACAAACTACCAGGAGATCAGAATCACAAAACATATTCCGAAGCTGGTATTAGGAGAGGTAGAGATTTACAAATTACCAGGAGACCAGAAAAATGAAAAGTATTTCCAGTGCTGAAATCATGACCGGTAAAGACTCACAAAGTACCAGGAGACCAGAATCATGAATACGTATTTTCGGGGCTACAATCCTAAGCTGTATAGCTTCACACACCCACCAGGAGCCCAGAATCAAGAAGAAGAAGAAGTGTTTCCGAGGCTTGAATCCTGAGCGGTATAGATTCTCAAACTACCAGTTCACAACCTACTAGGATATCAGAATCACAAAACATATTCTGAGGTTGGTATTAGGAGAGGTAACATCTTGAATAAGTATTTTCGGGGCTGGAATCCTGAGCGGTATACATTCCCAGGCGTATAGACAACCAATAAACAGAATCATGAAGAAGAGAAATTTCAGACCTGGACGCGGATGCAACCACAGGTAAACTCTACCAGGGTGCCAAAATCGTGAAAAAGGTAATCCTACTAATATTATAAATGCGAAAGTTTGTATGTTTGTTTGTTTGTATGTTTGTATGTTTGGCTGAAGGTATCGCAAAAACGGCTGAAGGGATTACATTGAAATTTTGCACACACGTAGGTCATAACCTGGATTAACACATAGGCTACTTTTTATCCCGGTAAATGACAAGACTTAGCGAAGGCTGAGGTGGAAGTAGAAATCCAAAGTCAGGCTGAACGAGCGCACACGCTCAAAAAGTACTAGGACACCAGAAACATGAGAATTATTTCCAGGGCTGAAATCATGAGAGATAAAGACTCACAAAATACCAGGAGACCAGAATTATGAATAGGTGTTTTCGGGGATACAATTCTAAGCTGTATAGCTTCACAAACTACCAGGATACCAGAATCAAGAAAAAGTGTTTCCGGGGCTATAATCCTAAACGGTGTAGATTCACAAACTACCAGGAGATCAGAATCACAAAACATATTCCGAAGCTGGTATTAGGAGAGGTAGAGATTTACAAATTACCAGGAGACCAGAAAAATGAAAAGTATTTCCAGTGCTGAAATCATGACCGGTAAAGACTCACAAAGTACCAGGAGACCAGAATCATGAATACGTATTTTCGGGGCTACAATCCTAAGCTGTATAGCTTCACACACCCACCAGGAGCCCAGAATCAAGAAGAAGAAGAAGTGTTTCCGAGGCTTGAATCCTGAGCGGTATAGATTCTCAAACTACCAGTTCACAACCTACTAGGATATCAGAATCACAAAACATATTCTGAGGTTGGTATTAGGAGAGGTAACATCTTGAATAAGTATTTTCGGGGCTGGAATCCTGAGCGGTATACATTCCCAGGCGTATAGACAACCAATAAACAGAATCATGAAGAAGAGAAATTTCAGACCTGGACGCGGATGCAACCACAGGTAAACTCTACCAGGGTGCCAAAATCGTGAAAAAGGTAATCCTACTAATATTATAAATGCGAAAGTTTGTATGTTTGTTTGTTTGTATGTTTGTATGTTTGGCTGAAGGTATCGCAAAAACGGCTGAAGGGATTACATTGAAATTTTGCACACACGTAGGTCATAACCTGGATTAACACATAGGCTACTTTTTATCCCGGTAAATGACAAGACTTAGCGAAGGCTGAGGTGGAAGTAGAAATCCAAAGTCAGGCTGAACGAGCGCACACGCTCAAAAAGTACTAGGACACCAGAAACATGAGAATTATTTCCAGGGCTGAAATCATGAGAGATAAAGACTCACAAAGTACTAGGAGACCAGAATCATGAATAGGTGTTTTCGGGGATACAATCCTCAGCTGTATAGCTTCACAAACCACCAGGATACTAGAATCAAGAAAAAGTGTTTCCGGGGCTATAATCCTAAACGGTGTAGAATCACAAACTACCAGGAGATCAGAATCACAAAACATATTCCGAGGCTGGTATTAGGAGAGGTAGAGATTTACAAATTACCAGGAGACCAGAAAAATGAAAAGTATTTCCAGTGCTGAAATCATGACCGGTAAAGACTCACAAAGTACCAGGAGACCAGAATCATGAATACGTATTTTCGGGGCTACAATCCTAAGCTGTATAGCTTCACACACCCACCAGGAGCCCAGAATCAAGAAGAAGAAGAAGTGTTTCCGAGGCTTGAATCCTGAGCGGTATAGATTCTCAAACTACCAGTTCACAACCTACTAGGATATCAGAATCACAAAACATATTCTGAGGTTGGTATTAGGAGAGGTAACATCTTGAATAAGTATTTTCGGGGCTGGAATCCTGAGCGGTATACATTCCCAGGCGTATAGACAACCAATAAACAGAATCATGAAGAAGAGAAATTTCAGACCTGGACGCGGATGCAACCACAGGTAAACTCTACCAGGGTGCCAAAATCGTGAAAAAGGTAATCCTACTAATATTATAAATGCGAAAGTTTGTATGTTTGTTTGTTTGTATGTTTGTATGTTTGGCTGAAGGTATCGCAAAAACGGCTGAAGGGATTACATTGAAATTTTGCACACACGTAGGTCATAACCTGGATTAACACATAGGCTACTTTTTATCCCGGTAAATGACAAGACTTAGCGAAGGCTGAGGTGGAAGTAGAAATCCAAAGTCAGGCTGAACGAGCGCACACGCTCAAAAAGTACTAGGACACCAGAAACATGAGAATTATTTCCAGGGCTGAAATCATGAGAGATAAAGACTCACAAAATACCAGGAGACCAGAATTATGAATAGGTGTTTTCGGGGATACAATTCTAAGCTGTATAGCTTCACAAACTACCAGGATACCAGAATCAAGAAAAAGTGTTTCCGGGGCTATAATCCTAAACGGTGTAGATTCACAAACTACCAGGAGATCAGAATCACAAAACATATTCCGAAGCTGGTATTAGGAGAGGTAGAGATTTACAAATTACCAGGAGACCAGAAAAATGAAAAGTATTTCCAGTGCTGAAATCATGACCGGTAAAGACTCACAAAGTACCAGGAGACCAGAATCATGAATACGTATTTTCGGGGCTACAATCCTAAGCTGTATAGCTTCACACACCCACCAGGAGCCCAGAATCAAGAAGAAGAAGAAGTGTTTCCGAGGCTTGAATCCTGAGCGGTATAGATTCTCAAACTACCAGTTCACAACCTACTAGGATATCAGAATCACAAAACATATTCTGAGGTTGGTATTAGGAGAGGTAACATCTTGAATAAGTATTTTCGGGGCTGGAATCCTGAGCGGTATACATTCCCAGGCGTATAGACAACCAATAAACAGAATCATGAAGAAGAGAAATTTCAGACCTGGACGCGGATGCAACCACAGGTAAACTCTACCAGGGTGCCAAAATCGTGAAAAAGGTAATCCTACTAATATTATAAATGCGAAAGTTTGTATGTTTGTTTGTTTGTATGTTTGTATGTTTGGCTGAAGGTATCGCAAAAACGGCTGAAGGGATTACATTGAAATTTTGCACACACGTAGGTCATAACCTGGATTAACACATAGGCTACTTTTTATCCCGGTAAATGACAAGACTTAGCGAAGGCTGAGGTGGAAGTAGAAATCCAAAGTCAGGCTGAACGAGCGCACACGCTCAAAAAGTACTAGGACACCAGAAACATGAGAATTATTTCCAGGGCTGAAATCATGAGAGATAAAGACTCACAAAGTACTAGGAGACCAGAATCATGAATAGGTGTTTTCGGGGATACAATCCTAAGCTGTATAGCTTCACAAACCACCAGGATACTAGAATCAAGAAAAAGTGTTTCCGGGGCTATAATCCTAAACGGTGTAGAATCACAAACTACCAGGAGATCAGAATCACAAAACATATTCCGAGGCTGGTATTAGGAGAGGTAGAGATTTACAAATTACCAGGAGACCAGAAAAATGAAAAGTATTTCCAGTGCTGAAATCATGACCGGTAAAGACTCACAAAGTACCAGGAGACCAGAATCATGAATACGTATTTTCGGGGCTACAATCCTAAGCTGTATAGCTTCACACACCCACCAGGAGCCCAGAATCAAGAAGAAGAAGTGTTTCCGAGGCTTGAATCCTGAGCGGTATAGATTCTCAAACTACCAGTTCACAACCTACTAGGATATCAGAATCACAAAACATATTCTGAGGTTGGTATTAGGAGAGGTAACATCTTGAATAAGTATTTTCGGGGCTGGAATCCTGAGCGGTATACATTCCCAGGCGTATAGACAACCAATAAACAGAATCATGAAGAAGAGAAATTTCAGACCTGCACGCGGATGCAACCACAGGTAAACTCTACCAGGGTGCCAAAATCGTGAAAAAGGTAATCCTACTAATATTATAAATGCGAAAGTTTGTATGTTTGTTTGTTTGTATGTTTGTATGTTTGTTTGTTTGTATGTTTGTATGTTTGGCTGAAGGTATCGCAAAAACGGCTGAAGGGATTTGAATGAATAATATTATAAACTAGCTTCCGCCCGCGGCTTCGCCCGCGTAAAAAGTGTAATTATAATAAGTCTAAGTGGTATTTCCAGAGAGTAGCACTTTAAATAAATCCTGTAGAAATCAAAATCAAAAGTAATTTAAATTAGGCTGAAAGCCAGATTTTTTTGAACGTCAAAGTTCTACATAAAGACAGTAGGGGCACACACTCACTCAGTGTGTCGGGGGTCAGTGTTGTTACTCTTACCGTATTAAATATAATAGTTTACCATATCGAAACTGTTTCATTTATTGGGTCCCGAACATATCCTAAATTGGTGCTTAGCTTCTTGCCCGTGGCTCCGTCCGCGTAGATCTTTACCGTGTTAAGTATAATAATTTACCATATCCAAACTGTTTCATTTATTGAGTCCCGAACATATCCTAAATTGGTGCTTAGCTTCTTGCTCGTGGCTCCGTCCGCTTAGACATTTATATTAAATTAACTTTTTCACGATTTTGGCACCCTGGTAGAGTTTACCTGTGGTTGCATCCGCGTGCAGGTCTGAAATTTCTCTTCTTCATGATTCTGTTTATTGGTTGTCTATACGCCTGGGAATGTATACCGCTCAGGATTCCAGCCCCGAAAATACTTATTCAAGATGTTACCTCTCCTAATACCAACCTCAGAATATGTTTTGTGATTCTGATATCCTAGTAGGTTGTGAACTGGTAGTTTGAGAATCTATACCGCTCAGGATTCAAGCATTCATTGATTCTGGTCTCCTGGTACTTTGTGAGTCTTTATCTCTCATGATTTCAGCCCTGGAAATAATTCTCATGTTTCTGGTGTCCTAGTACTTTTTGAGCGTGTGCGCACGTTCAGCCTGACTTTGGATTTCTACTTCCACCTCTTCCTTCGCTAAGTCTTGTCATTTACCGGGATAAAAAGTAGCCTATGTGTTAATCCAGGTTATGACCTACGTGTGTGCAAAATTTCATTGTAATCCCTTCAGCCGTTTTTGCGATACCTTCAGCCAAACATACAAACATACAAACAAACAAACATACAAACTTTCGCATTTATAATATTAGTAGGATTAACTTTTTCACGATTTTGGCACCCTGGTAGAGTTTAACTGTGGTTGCATCCGCGTGCAGGTCTGAAATTTCTCTTCTTCGTGATTCTGTTTTCCTGGTAGTTTAAGAATCTATACCGCTTAGGATTCCAGCCCCGAAAATACTTATTCATGATGTTACCTCTCCACTTCATGATTCTGGTCTCCTGGAACTTTGTGAGTAGCGTACCGCTCATGATTTAAGTCCTGGAAATACTTCTCATGTTTCTGGTCTCCTGGTGATTTGTAAATCTCTACCTCTCCTAATACCAGCCTCGGATTATGTTTTGTGATTCTGATCTCCTGGTAGGTTGTGACTCTATGTGTTTCTGGTCTCCTGGTATTTTGTGAATTTGTACCGCTTAGGATTCTAGCCCCAAAAATACTGATTCACGACTCTGGTCTCCTGGTAGTTTGAAAATCTCCTCACCTTTCATGATTC
Source organism: Polia nebulosa (assembly GCA_951329385.1). NCBI lineage: Eukaryota > Metazoa > Arthropoda > Insecta > Lepidoptera > Noctuidae > Polia > Polia nebulosa. Next base: position 6,685,402 of record OX589604.1, read on the forward strand.
CAGCCCCAGAAACAATTTTTCATGATTCTGTTCTCCTGGTAATTTGTGAATCTGTACCTTTCACAATACCGGCCTCATACCAGCCTCGGAATATGTTTTGTGATTCTGATCTCCTGGTAGGTTGTGAATCTAAACCGCTCAGAATTCCACCCCCCTGGCAGTTTGAGAATCTATACCGCTCACGATTTCAGCACCGGAACACTCTTTGTGTTTCTGGTCTCCTGGTATTTTGTGAATCCATACCGCTTAAGATTCTAGTCCCAAAAAGCCCTGGAACACTCTTTGTGTTTCTGGTCTCCTGGTATTTTGTGAATCTATACCGCTTAAGATTCCATAATCCCAAAAATACCGATTCATGACTCTGGTCTCCTGGTAGTTTTATAATCTACACCTCTCATGATTCCAGCCCCGAAATCACTTTTTCATCATTCTGGTCTCCTGGTAATTTATGAATCCTCTACCTCTCATAATCCCAGCCTTGGTATACATTTGTAATTCTGATGTCCTGGTTGTTTGTGAATCTGTACTGCTCGGAAAACTTATTCATCATTCTGTTCTCCTGGTAATTTGTGAATCTGTACCTCTCATAATACCAGCCTCAGAATATATTTTGTGATTCTGATCTCCTGGTAGGTTGTGAATATAGATACCGCTTAGGATTTAAGCCCCAAAAATACTGATTCATGACTATGGTGTCCTAGTAATTTGTGAATCTCTACCTCACATAATACCAGCTTCGGAATATGTTTTGTGATTCTGATCTCCTTGTAGTTTGTGAATCTACACCGTTTAGGATTGTATCCCCGAAAACACCTATTCATGATTCTGGTCTCCTGGTACTTTGTGAGTCTTTATCTCTCATGATTTCAGCCCTGGAAATAATTCTCATGTTTCTGGTGTCCTAGTACTTTTTGAGCGTGTGCGCACGTTCAGCCTGACTTTGGATTTCTACTTCCACCTCAGCCTTCGCTAAGTCTTGTCATTTACCGGGATAAAAAGTAGCCTATGTGTTAATCCAGGTTATGACCTACGTGTGTGCAAAATTTCATTGTAATCCCTTCAGCCGTTTTTGCGATACCTTCAGCCAAACATACAAACATACAAACATACAAACATACAAACATACAAACAAACAAACATACAAACTTTCGCATTTATAATATTAGTAGGATGCGAAAGTTTGTATGTTTGTATGTGTTCCGGGGCTGAAATCCTGAGTGGAATAGATTCTCAAACTACCAGGGAGAGGGGGCTGGAATCCTGAGCGGTATAGATTCATAACCTACCAGGAGATCAGAAGTACAAAACATATTCCGAAGCTGGTATTGGGAGAGGTAGAGATTTACAAATTACCAGGAGACCAGAAATGTGAAGAAGTAAAATTTCCGAGCGGTATAGATTCACTCACTACCAGGAGATCAGAATCACAAAAAAAAAACCCAAAAAAAAAGGGTGGGATCAAAAGAGGTAAAAAAAAATTTATCTTGAATAAGTATTTTCGGGACTGGAATCCTGAGCGGTATAGATCCTTAAACTACCAGGAAAACAGAATCATGAAGAAGAGAAATTTCAGACCTGCACGCGGATGAAGCCAAAGGTAGATTGGAAGTAAAAGGTGGTGAAAAAGTTAATTTCATATAAATGTCTACGCGGACGGAGCCACGGACAAGAAGCTAAGCACCAATTTAGGATATGTTCGGGACCCAATAAATGAAACAGTTTCGATATGGTAAACTATTATATTTAACACGTAAGAGTAACAAGATAGGTACCCCGACACACTGAGCGAGTGTGTGGCCCCTACAGTCTTTATGTAGAACTTTGACATTCAAAAAAATCTGGCTTTCAGCCTAATTTAAATAACTTTTGATTTTGATTTCTACAGGATTTATTTAACGTGCTCCTCTCTGGAAATACGACTCAGACTTATTACAATTACACTTTTTACGCGGGCGAAGCCGCGGGCGGAAGCTAGTTTAATATAAATGTCTAAGCGGACGGAGCCACGAGCAAGAAGCTAAGCACCAATTTAGGATATGTTCGGGACTCAATAAATGAAACAGTTTGGATATGGTAAACTATTATATTTAACACGGTAAATGTCTACGCGGACAGAGCCACGGGCAAGAAGCTAAGCACCAATTTAGGATATGTTCGGGACCCAATAAATGAAACAGTTTCGATATGGTAAACTATTATATTTAATACGGTAAGAGTAACAAGATAGGTACCACGACACACTGAGTGATGTGTGTGCTCCTACTGTCTTTATGTAGAACTTTGACGTTCAAAAAAATCTAGCTTTCAGCCTAATTTAAATTACTTTTGATTTTGATTTCTACAGGATTTATTTAAAGTGCTACTCTCTGGAAATACCACTTAGACTTATTATAATTACACTTTTTACGCGGGCGAAGCCGCGGGCGGAAGCTAGTTACTAATAAGGAACGATTTTGCTTCGGCAGTGCTGATCCGGCGGTGCTCCGGCGGTGCGGGGCGACAGTGTTGATCGCTGTCGCCCCTCGTCGACGCAGGGCCCTGACGGGTTAAAGTTCTAAAAAAAAGTCCGCGACAGCATGTCTATCTTTTAAGGTTAACTCACTATAACATTTTTCATGGTTTTTATTTTTTACGCTAAGCTTGGTTCAGTAAAACTTAGTTTATAGAGCGAATGGTGAAATCGGCCCTTAGTCGGTTTAAAAAAATGTTTGCTTCATTAAAGTCTGTTAGCAGTGACAGCACACATTTTCATACGCAAAAATAAACCTTGTTATAACAAATAATTATTTAAGTTTATACGATGAACTGGCATACAAATAGCAAGTCAAATATTTGTACAAAACGAAAAAGTATGCTAATAGAACCTTTCAGACGTGTATTTCCATGAATTATGTCGAGTCGGCGAATGTCTGGCGGAGCACATTAGTATTACAAAGAGACGGAGCTATGTTTAAATTAGAATATTAAGTAAAACAAGTTTTATAATGAAAAATGTAGGTAGCTCTAGATCTCTATAATTATATACCAAGTCTCTTTCTGCCCAGGGGTTGAGGATAAATTCAAAATAGAGTTACCTCACCCCTGGGCACTCAGGGCAGGGAAGGAACAGGGGTGGGTTTTAGTCAGTAAGAGTCTGACACGCCCTCCCGCTCCACCCTAGAGCGGGAGATGTCATTGGATGATTTTCCTACCCACACACAAAAAAATCTCTTTGCTAAGGATTCTAATGAAAATTTTAAGGTAGGTAGAAATACTTAGTCAACAGGGGCAAACCCTGAATTTCTCGTTAGACAAAAATTTTCTATCGATTAAAATCTTTAAAGATTTTCTGACAGTTATATAATTATTATACATCACGAAGCGATACGAAAAGAAAATCGGTACTTTTTTCAAAATCAATCTCCGTATTGCTGCTTTTCAAGTCTCTCACACATCCCTTTTATTTCAAGTCTCTCATACTTCCCTTTTCAAGTCTCTCACAGCTCACTTTTATTTCAGGTCTCTCACACCTTCCTTTTATTTCAAGTCTCTCACACCTCCCTTTTCAAGTGTCTCACACCTCACTTTTATTTCAAGTCTCTCACACCTCCCTTTTCAAGTCTCTCACACCTCCCTTTTATTTCAAGTCTCTCACACCTCCCTTTTCAAGTCTCTCACACCTCCCTTTTATTTCAAGTCTCTCACACCTCCCTTTTCAAGTCTCTCACACCTCCCTTTCATTTCACGTCTCTCACACCTCCCTTTTCAAGTCTCTCACACCTCCCTTTTATTTCAAGTCTCTCACACCTCCCTTTTCAAGTCTCTCACACCTCCCTTTTATTTCAAGTCTCTCACACCTCCCTTTTCAAGTCTCTCACACCTCCCTTTCATTTCAAGTCTCTCACACCTCCCTTTTCAAGTCTCTCACACCTCCCTTTTCAAGTCTCTCACACCTCCCTTTTATTTCAAGTCTCTCACACCTCCCTTTTATTTCAAGTCTCTCACACCTCCCTTTTCAAGTCTCTCACATCTCCCTTTCATTTCAAGTCTCTCACACCTCCCTTTTCAAGTCTCTCACACCTCCCTTTCATTTCAAGTCTCTCACACCTCCCTTTTCAAGTCTCTCACACCTCCCTTTTATTTCAAGTCTCTCACACCTCCCTTTTCAAGTCTCTCACACCTCCCTTTTCAAGTGTCTCACATCTCCCTTTTATTTCAAGTCTCTCACACCTCCCTTTTCAAGTCTCTCACACCTCCCTTTTATTTCAAGTCTCTCACACCTCCCTTTTCAAGTCTCTCACACCTCCCTTTTATTTCAAGTCTCTCACACCTCCCTTTTATTTCAAGTCTCTCACACCTCCCTTTTATTTCAAGTCTCTCACACCTCCCTTTTATTTCAAGTCTCTCACACCTCCCTTTTCAAGTCTCTCACACCTCCCTTTCATTTCAAGTCTCTCACACCTCCCTTTTCAAGTCTCTCACACCTCCCTTTTATTTCAAGTCTCTCACACCTCCCTTTTCAAGTGTCTCACACCTCCCTTTTATTTCAAGTCTCTCACACCTCCCTTTTCAAGTCTCTCACACCTCCCTTTTATTTCAAGTCTCTCACACCTCCCTTTTATTTCAAGTCTCTCACACCTCCCTTTTATTTCAAGTCTCTCACACCTCCCTTTTATTTCAAATCTCTCAGTTCTCTAGGGAAGAAGATAGTCTCTCGTGAGACTAGCTTCTGCCAGCGACTTCGCCCGCGAGAAAATTACCCCAAGACAACATACCTACCTACTCCAGGGATAAAAAGTATTTCATGTCCTAATCCAGACATGGTCTACCCGTTCGCCAAGTTTTATCCAAATTCGTTAAGGCTTTAAGACGTGAAAAGAAAACTTGAAATGGAAAAACTAACATAAGTACAGACATACGAGAACCGCTGGACTGGACCAATTTAGATGAACTTTTATAACTATTCACTGAAGTCTCAGAAAAGTTTTTATAAAGAGAAAAAATTGAAAATAATACGCGGGTAAAACCGCGGAGCACAGCTATTTATAATATTAATAATTATGAATTATGCATTCGATTCATCTGTTTGGCTTTTCAAGTAGGTATCGCAATTCCGATAAAAATAATTACCTAAGTACTTACTGCGAAAAACAAGACTTAATTCCCAAAACAAAAGAATTCGTAGAGTAACAACTACTTGTAATTCAGCTCAAATAGCAAGTGTCAGCTGTGAGAAATATGTTTTTATGGAACTCTTTATTGGAGCCCTTAAACGTTATTCGTTATTCGCCACTAGTATACGTGGATATTCTACTAATTCTGAGCAGGAAAGCCCAAAAGAATATTCTCATAGGTAATAATGGCAAAGATATTAATGTCAGCAGGATTTCGTGTCCAGAATATGCTGGTCTTACGTTTCGTACACGGTAATGGGTGGTCTCTACACAAAAGAAATATTGTCTTATTTTGTTCAAGGATGACTAGTGTTTTTCTAGATGTCGTCAATAAATGAGTAGGCACAATATTCTTTTGAAACATCGTGGAAGTAAATATAAACGTAGGTAATTATTCACATAAACGATTTTGGGTTATATAGGTATCTTTTTTTTGTTACCGGGGCTAAATAAAAATGCGCCTGGACTTTTGGGGAAAAACCGGAAAGTGTGGGATTGTGTGTGTGTTTGTGATAGCTACAACCTGGGAGTCTTTAAGTCAAGAGTGAATAGGTTACTTCTAGGCAAGCGTGCTCCATCTTTGACCACATCATCGCTTACCATCAGGTCTTGTTGATAGGCACGCGTTTGACCACTATCTCACCTGATGGTAAGCGATGAAGTGGTCGAAGATGGAGCACGCTTGCCTAGAAGTAACCTATTTACTCTTGACTTAAAGACTCCCAGGTTGTAGCTAACAGGAAACACAGACTCCGGTAGGGAATTCCACTCCCTAGCTGTACGCACAATGAATGTGTTCTCAAATCGCTTTGTGCGTATGGATGGGATGTCCACCATGAACCGGTGGCACTTTGCTTGCGTCTTGTAGTCCGCTGATGAAACGGGCTTTGTGGAATCAAATTGTGCAATTCCGTCGCACACTCCCCAAAATGTAACCGATAGAAAACCGACAGGCTAGCAACTCGGCGTCTATGCTCAAGACTTTGGAGCTTCGACTCAAACCACGACTTCAAATCCGTTCAGCCTTTGAGGCGTAATGTATTAACATAATCAGCCTTAAATTTTTTCCACTGGTAAGACTCAGGCCTCCTCTCTAGGAGAGAGAATGGGCCGTAATGGACCACGCGGGCCCAGTGCACGTTATCACAAGTCTTCTATTTTTTTATTCTAGGACATGCCGTTTCTTTTATTACGATGGTTTCCTTCTCCGTTTTGAGAGCAGAGGCGATAAAATAAATTGAACAAACAACTTGTGGTCGTTAACACTGAGCCAGTACGAACATCCAAAAATTCACTTTATATAACGTTAGTAGAATTTCATTGTACTAAAAAATTAAATACAATATTTTTTAAACCTGTCCTTCCACAGATACCTTTAACGATGCTGCAGAAGCGATCAGTATTCCCGAAGATGAACGACCACAGCATATCGCCAAAGGAGAATGAGTTGAAAGCTCTCTCTACATTCTTCTCCAAGTCTTGCATCGTGGGGAAATGGTCTCCGGATCCCAAGACCAATTCTTTCTGGAGTAAGTTGATATATTCTTATTCCTTATTTTAAAGAGAAGATAAAAATAATATGTGAGCTCTATTCTAAGCTTCGAAGTTTACCGACATAGCCCGAAGAAATGCCAAGCTGAAGTGACAGTGGGCAGGGCACATTGCTCGCAGAACAGATGGTTGTTAGGGCTGAAAAGTTCTGGAGTGGTGACCGCATAACGGAAGACGCAGTGTTGGAAGGCCTCTCACAAGGTGGACCGATGACCTGGTGAGGGTCGAAGGTAGCCGATGGATGCGAGACGCACAGGACCGGTCATTGTGGCGACACTTGAAGGAGGCCTATGTCCAGCAGTGGACGTCTTTCGACTCAAATGTTGATGATGATGATTCTTAGCTATAAAGTAAGCTTATTTTAAATCCACCTTACGTTGTGTTTTGGATAAATTATATTATGTAAGACAAAATAGTAGCTAATTAGGCACGGTATTTAACAAGACACAATCTCACTTGTGAGTTGTGAGCAGTGTGTTGTCGTGTGACTCTTATCTAACAAAATACCTACTTTATAACTACCTACCTTTTTAGATTTATTCTTATTCCTAGGTTGGTCCGTCTTGTGTGTCCAAATCACTATTACCCATAAACAAAGTTTGGTCATGCGGTATTATTCATCGAGATTACGTAATACAAAAATAGAGAAATTACCATATCGACATTGCCAAAAGAATATTAATGTTTTCAAAGTTATTGTTGCGGAAAATAAATGGTCACAAACGAAATATAAATGAAACAACCGCCGGTCAGGCGTTCGCGACCTTTTTGTGACGGAAAAATGTTTAGGTCGACAATTCGACATAAAGTAAATAATAAGGAATTTTACCCTCACCGCGTTCTTTGAACTTTCCTACAGTTATTCAAGCTCCTTTATACTGAAAAGCATCGAATGTGAGGATTAAACATGTACGTTTATGTAACAAAACAATTCGTGCAAATCTTAGCGGATTTGCTAAATCGTATTAAGTTCTTACATTGCTTTCATGCCAAGACTCCTAAGCTGTTGTGTTTGTTAACAATAAATCTTAAATTCAAGTTATTCACAAGAAAAAGATTTAAATAGGTCCTACATAATAATACAAGCTTAAACCTTTGTTAGTTTTCAACGAACCATTTTTCTTGTCGAAATCATTTTCGCCCACAGGGAGTTCCAACTTCGAACCCTTGTTTCGTCCCAAAAGGATGTTTTTATAAGGGATATATTTTCAGAGAGCCAGTACAGGCAGTTATGTGATATGTGCGAGCATCCCGACGTTTGTGACTATCCTGACAACTATAGTGGGTACGAAGGGGCGTTGAGGTGCTTGGCAAGCAATGGCGGCCAAGTCGCCTTTACTAAGGTCATTTACGTCCGGAAATTCTTTGGGGTAAGTAAAGTAGAATAGCTTTTATTTTGCAGCAACCACAACTTTTTTGAAGGGCCTTTTTTTTGAGGATGGGAAACCAGGAAATGATCACTTCATCGTTTTTGCCATACCTATTATTGGAATCAAGCGTAACAGCTCACAATTTTTTTTTAGAACCCATTAATATTAGTGTTTTTTGAGTGGTGCTTGGCAACTGGGCTTACCCCAGTTGTATATACCCCCTTTGTGCTTTGGCACAGCTTTGTTCTGTCTCCCGTTTGATTAGGAGGAAAGTGGAAATTATGTTTTCGTACTCCTCCGCCGAGTTTTCTGATTAAGATAGTTTAATCGTTTCTCTGAGACTCGTCGAGCTTCATTGCCTCGGCGTTTTTTCTGGTGGTCGCCACTGTTGATTCTGTCTTACAGAAGTTACAGTGGCTTTGGAATAGTGTGGGCGAGCTTGTCTCAAAAAAAAAACCATGAAATGACTTCTCCCGCTCCGGGTGAAGCGGGAAGTCTCCCGCTTTAATTAGCTCCGCTGCATTTAGTCAGTAAGAGTCCTTACTGTCTAAAAACCACCTATGTTCCTTCAATTGCTCTTTGCGTGCCAGGGCTACAGTAACGCTCTTTCGACGTATTTGAAGGCCCTGGAAAGCCGTAAATGTTCACAAAAGAATTCGAGACTTTTCTGTAATCCACGATGTGGTCCTTAGGGATTAGGACTCAACGTAATTTCATCAGTAGGTTTGGTCTCTGCGTCTCTTGTGTACCTTTTCTCTTTGCGAGATTAATAATTTTATTTTCTCCTCGCGAACTGTTTTAAATTCATTAGCTTCTACAATTTGGCTTTCAAATTGAATAAACTTCAATTTTAGTTCAATTTCAGTACGTAAAAGCTTAACTTGTTTTCACAACGTATCCCGAATATCCTCGTGAACTAATCCGAGAATCGGATTCTCTGAAATCACTTTGCCCCGTTCAATGTACACTGACTTTCAAAATTCAGAGTGACTCAGTCACCTGTAAACCTTTTAGATTGGATTATCTAAATCCGAGAATGCAAATAGCTTTTAGGCTAGAGCAGACTTTTGCGAGGTTGTGAAGTGAAGATAGGAAATAGGGTTTTGGATGGAATTTAGACTTTTAGCACTATTTATGCTCGTAATAATATTCATCATCCGACATTGTGCAAAAGTATTCCGGGTATAAATTCTTGTTTTATGAATCAGTCTATCACACTTAGCATGATCATTCTTTTACTGTCCCCACTGCTGGGGCACAGGCCTCCTCTCTGTGAGAGGGTGTGGGCCGTAATCCAACACGCGGGCCCAGTGCGGGTTATTGGATCTCACATGTCTTTGAATTTTTGGTTCTAGGACATGCCGGTTTCCTCACGATGTTTTCCTTCACCGTTTTGATAGCAGTGAATAAATAATTGACACAAAGTAAAGCGCCTGCCTGGGTTTGAACCCACGACTTGTAAGTCCCGAATTACCACTGGGCCACCACTGCTCTATCACACTTGCAACGGTCTAATTTTTCATTATTTCGTATTAACAAAGAGATTTGGTAACTCGTTATCCCTAAGCCGCTTCTAATACAGCATCTTAGGACATGGAGACACACAGGATACATGTCATACAAAAGCTTTAATGAAACACAAAAGAACTTCAAAATCCATACTGCGTCGTTTTCATCAAACAAAAGGCTTCATACATTCCAACTTTCCTCTTCAGAATATTGCGATTCCCATTTATGGATAGAAAATGTAATACGCAGAGGTATCTATATAAAAAGAAAAGTCCTGACTGGTTCATTAACGCCCAGGCTAGACCCTTGAATTTAGGGAGCTGAAATTTTACGCAGAGGTTCCCTTTACGATGCAAACACACACAGATAGTAAATAATATTGATTGGGTTATAAACTCTTGATTTATTGTGAAAAGATCTTTCGAAATACCTACAACAAATCCCACTCAAATTCCATAGTTTACAATATATTTTACAATATATTCGTCGTTAACAATATCACAAGTTTCATTTTGTTACGGTGACGTTTGCAATAACCCGGTGACACATAGTAGAAGCAATGAAGGAATTTCAAAATTCAACTCCTTAAGGTGTGTATATCCGCCAAGTGGCGCCCTCATTAAATAAAAAATCGTAGCAAAGCGTAGAAAATAAAGATTATAGAATCCTATATTACGTTTGTTACAAAGAGGACAAGGTATTTTTACGTGGTTAACACTTCAGGACCCTGCGTTTACGAGAGGCGACAGTAATCGGGGGCCTGGCCGGGCCCTGCCTCGCCATAAGCGGCGGCAGTTTCGCGCGCTTTAAAACTATTATTACTAATAAGGAACGATTTTACTCCGGCAGTGCTGATCCAGCGGTGTTCCGGCGGTGCGGGGCGACAGTGTTGATAGCTGTCGCCCCTCGTCGACGCAGGGCCCTGACGGGTAAAAACAATACTCAAAATGTTTCGTATCCAAAGTAGTAGGCTAAAGTACCAAAAACGGCCGTTTTTGACACTTTTGCTTACTACTTTGGATACAAAACACTTTGAGTCCTGTTTTAACAATGTAAAAATACCTTATCCTATTTGTAACAAACGCTACATAGGATTCTTTAATCTTTATTTTCTATGCTAAGATACGAATTTTTATTCAATGAGGGCGCCACTTATGGGGAGGTAGGCCCTTAAGAGGTGAAAAGGGTTGTCAAAAGATTTTATGCTCAAGCAAACCCGCAGACATGAGACATGAGGCATAAGCTAAGTAATATTATAAATGCGAAAGTAAGTTTATTTATTTATTTATTTATTAAAACTTCATGCAACACAAATGTACAAAGGCCCGCCCTAACCACTGAATCGATCATCATGATATTTTGCATATACGTTGTCAGGGATACAGAAAAGGACATAGGATACCTTTTATCCAGAAAACACTGTACTGTTCCCGAGGTAAAGAACAAAAACTTTCGACGGTCACAATAGGGTATTTTACTCTGTATGAGTAAAAAACTAAAAATATATTATTGAGATAGCTAAGGCAAAAAGCAGTCGGAAAATGATGGCTTTAGTTCATAAAACAATAAAATAAATTTTCAAAGTTTTTAGTTTTTTATGTGTTTTTAACACCATGGAATAGTAGCCGCCATGTTATACGTCATACGGCTGTGTAAACTATAATTTGTACTTTTATTTACATAGCCAACTGACGCAACTGACCATAGAGCAATATGGCGTCCACTGCGTCCAGTGTTTTCGTCAAATTACGCGCGAAATTGAAATTGTATAATTTAAATGCATTTTTATGACACTTATTGATTGAATAAAAATTTTGGGTTTTTTTTATCGGTTTATTAGCACTATAGAATCTAATTGAGACACTTTTAAAAAATGGGTGTAATAACCTATTGCTTTAGGACGCTAGATGGCGCTACGTGTCTTTCGAATCATTTTGCCCCCGTGCGAAGCAGGAGCGTGTCGCTTGTTATTAATATTCTTTGCTTTATTGAGCCCCGTCTATGCACTGGTACCTACCTACTACTCTGGGGAAATCACGGCTGCGTCGAAACTCGAAATGGAAAATGAAACAAGAGTGAGCTTTAACTGAACATTTCTGCAGCTAGTCTAAATTAATGTCGGCGTTTGTATGAGTAGGTACTACGTTTGTTTGTCAGTTTGTGTTGATTACAGTTGCTTTATTAATTAATAAGTCAGTTTTCTAGATTCTTTCGTTACCTCATCTGAATTTATTGCCTACTAACTTCTGCCAGGCGGCTTCACTTGCATCTGTCGGCAATCATACCAGGGGTACATACTCCCGGAATAAAAATTAATATTTTGTCCTAATTCAGGACATGGTCTATCCGTGTGCCAAGTTTCATCCAAATCCATTCAGCGGTTAAGACGTGAAACGGTAACAAACAGACAGACATAGTTAATTTCACCCTTAAAATATGAGTATTATGTCTGCAGTTCTGCACTACTTTCTGACCGAGGCTTTGTCTGTGTGAAAAGTGTTTTCATCTGGATAAAGATTCTGTTCATGATTTACACGTGTGCTATGTCAAGTTTTATCCTAATATTGTAAATGAAGATAAATATATATTTAGTCCGTCAGTTAGATTACCAGAAACTATTGGAAACGTATTTTTCTTTTGTCACATAAATAAAAAAAAAACTTCAATTTCGAAAGTCGGTGTTTCTAGTTTTGTTTTTTCTTCGTTATTTGACACCGACTTCCGAAATTAAAGTTATTTTGCATTTTTTAACCGACTTCGAAAAAGGAGGAGGTTATCAATTCGGATGTTTGTATTTTTTTTTTTTTTTTATGTATGTTCGGGCATAACTTCGTCATTTATAGACGGATTTCCAAAATTCTTTTTTTTGTTCGAAAGGGGTTTGTTCCGAAATGGTCCCATTTAAATTTAATGTAGATCTGATGATGATTTTCGGAGAACAACGGAACTCTTCAAAAAATTACAGCAAATCAACCGCGTTTGCTGCTGTAGCATAAATATGCGTTGTTAACACAATTTAATGAGGAAACACAACTAAAAAGTGAAAAATAAAAACTTTTTTACAAAAAATAGAACCGACTTAAAAAAGTTTTTATGTTTCTTCGTTATTTGACATCGACTTCCGAAATTAAAGTTATTTTGCATTTTTTATTTTTCACTTTTTAGTTGTTGTACCACATTCTAAAACTAAATTAATAGTAAAGTTATGCCCAAATTGTTAGCTCCAAAAATAGGGAATTTGAACATAGTTGGTGAAATTAGGGTGTACCAGGGTGAACTGTACAAATCTGTGTACCCCTTCAGAGCGTATCAGCGTGATGTTATGTTATGAAGTGGTGTAAACCATAAATATACATGCGATTGCAGTAATTCCGGAAGGTTTGCTATCATTTATTGAAGAGTTCCATTGTGTATCTCCGAAGTTCTTTATCAGATCTTCACCAAATTAAAATCGGACCACATGTGAAGCAACAGCTTTCAAATAATAAAAAAAATCTTCAAAATCGGTTCACGTAGTAAAAAGCTATGAGGATTATACACGCAAAAAAAATAACAAAAAAATACAGTCGAATTGAGAACCTCCTCCTTTTTTTTCGTCGGTTAAAAATGAGGACGATTCAGTGCGATGAAATATCGCGTAACGTCACATCTACGAGAAAAAATATACCACTTTTTACCTAGTGACGTAACAATAATATAATAATAAAACACAAGGCCCCAACTCTTGAACTTTGATGCGTTATATCTTTGTCAATTTTTATTAATTTGCTAAAACATATAATACGTGTCCAATATTTTTTTATAATCTTACTTACGGATAAAATAGAACTATTATTTATTGTACCCAGCTCAGGAATAATCCCTATTCGTTCTGCCGCCCGTTGAGACCTCCACCCTCCACATGTAGGATTGTGTATACTATTATGGAAGCAATAAAGTTTATGACGTAGTCATTCATCTGCTGCGCAAAGCATTACGAAGAATACCAATAAACTTTACCAAATATGATTGATACTAGGAAAAGTATGTTGGGTTTATCCTGATTTGATGCATTGGCGTTTCTTTGAAGAAATACGAAGTTCGCTTACTATAAATGTGGCTCTGCGTCTTGTAATTTTATATATTTAGCAATAAATCGTTTTTAACAATACCTACATTGACCTTTGTCCAAAAAATTAAATGTACTTAGTCCTTAGGTTTCGGGTCAAAGACAAGAGGTGTGAGATAAAAATTCAAGTCAAAGTGACAGAGATACATCAAAATGTATCTCTGTCACTTAAAAATTCAAGTCAAAGTGACAGAGATACATCAAAATGTATCTCTGTCACTTTGACTTGAATTTTTATCCAATAGGTACTTAGGTTAGTTCAAATTGGTACGATTGTTGGTAGTTGTTGAACTGTCGGCTTTTTTACAAGCTTCTAGCCATTTTAACCGACTTTCGATTTATGTATGTCTGCCGATTTCTCCGTCAGTTGTGTTCCGATTTATGTATGTCCGCCTATTTCACCGTCAGTTGTGTTCCGATTTTCAAAACTCTTTTTTTATCCGAAAGAATATACTCCCGTGGTGGTCCCATATAAATTTTATCGAAATTGCTTCAGCGCTTTTTGAAAAACTGAACAAAAACGGTAAATACGTATACCTCGATGACGTTTTTGTTTTCTCCAATTACGAGTATGTTTAAATTCCACGTTCCATGTTATCGGGGTTTTTAGTTCTGGGGTATATGAACTAAAATGTGAAAAATAAGAAACTTTTTACAAAAAAAAAACAACCGACTTCCAAAAAAGGTAGGTACGTACTTACATAAAGTACCTACACTAAAAGTTAAAAAATAACTTTAATTTCGGAAGTCGGTTTCAAATAACGAAGAAAATAGAATACGAACACCGACTTCCCACAAAAGTCATTTTTTTAGTTTTTTTTGTACTCTAAGTACCTTTTTTGAAGTCAGTTGTTTTTTTTTTGTAAAAAGTTTTTTTAACTTGCAATGTTTATTTGTTCGGGTCAAATCTTGCGGAGTTGAATTTTTACATATTGGTTCAGGCCGATGACAATACATTTTTATGGTAAGCATGACCTGAATTGACATCCAGGATTAGCTTCAGATTGAGGAACTCATCAACGATCAACAGCACAGACAAGAAATTTTGTGTAAAAAAAAAACTTTTTTTTAGGGTTCCGTACCCAAAGGGTAAAAACGGGACCCTATTACTAAGACTCCGCTGTCCGTCCGTCTGTCTGTCTGTCTGTCCATCTGTCACCAGTTTGTATCTCATCGTATCTCACCGTGATAGTAACACAGTTGAAATGTTCACAGATGATGTATTTCTGTTGCCGCTATAACAACAAATACTAAAAAAACAGAATAAAAAATATTTAAGTGGGGCTCCCATACAACAGACATGATTTTTTTGCCGTTTTTATAGATAATGGTACGGAACCTTTCGTGTGCGAGTCCGACTCGCACTTGGCCGGTTTTTTACTATTAACCTTTTTTAATACGAGTATGTTGACGCTGCCTGTATTTAAGAACCAAATTCACCCAACCATCTCCTTATAACTTTTTCTTTTCTCCAGCTAGCTCCCATAACGTTATGTTCTCTCCTCTAGCTCCCAGTAGGCAGAACTCCAGCTGGAACTGCGGAACAGAACCCCGATGGCTTCAGCTACCTCTGTGTGGACGGATCAAAGGTGTCTGTGAAGGACAAGGCCTGTTCTTGGGCAGCCAGACCTTGGCAAGGACTTCTGGGACACAACGATGTTCTTGCCCAGCTGTCTCCTTTGAGAGAGAAGATTAGGCAACTGTCTGTGATCGGTAAGTATTTTTTTATAGATTCTACTAAGACTTATACAGAATGTAACGGCAATGCGTGTTTATTACTACATCACTATCACTATTCACTATCACTATCACTATCACTATATAGTATAAAACAAAGTCGCTTTCTCTGTCCCTATATCCCTATGTATGCTTAAATCTTTAAAACTACGCAACGGATTTTGATGCGGTTTTTTTAAATAGATAGTGTGATTGAAGAGGAAGGTTTATATGTATAATTTGTACCCGAGCGAAGCTGGGGCGGGTCGCTAGTATTATTATAAAACAAAGTCCCGCGCCGCCTTTGTACGCGATAAACTCAAAAACTACACAACGAATTTTCATGCGGTTTTCACCGATAGACAGAGTGATTCATGAGAAAGGTTTAGGTGTATAATTTGTACCCGAGCAAAGCTGGGGCGGGTCGCTAGTATTATATATAATGGTCCTCCCCATGGAAAAAATCAACTTTCTTCAGGAAGTGATAATAAACTATTACTCAATAATAAAAAACTTTTTACAAAAAAAATACAACCGACTTCCATAAATAATACTAAAAAATGCAAAATAACTTTAATTTCGGAAGTCGGTGTTTCTAGTTTGGTTTCTTCGTTATTTGACACCGACTTCCGAAATTAAAGTTATTTTGCATTTTTTAGTATTATTTATGGAAGTCGGTTGTATTTTTTTTGTAAAAAGTTTTTTTATTTTTCACTTTTTAGTTGTTGTTCCCCATTCTTAAACTAAATTAATAGTAAAGTTATGCCCGAATTGATAGCCCTAAAAATAGGGAATTTGAACATATCAGGGTAAACTGTACAAATCTGTATACCCCTTCAGAGCGTATCAGCGTGATGTAATGTTGTGAAGTGGTGAAAACAATATACAGACATGCGATTGCACCAATTCTGGAAGGTTTGCTATCATTTATTGAAGAGTTCCATTGTGTATCTCCGAAGATCTTCACCAAATTAAAATGGGACCAAATGTGAAGCAACAGCTTTCAAACAAAAAAAAAATCTTCAAAATCGGTTCACGTAGTAAGAAGTTACGACACATATCAAAAATACAGTCGAATTGAGAACCTCCTCCTTTTTTTGAAGTCGGTTAAAAAATTTAACAACGTCATCATCAGCTGTTCAAAATTTTTACGGGAGGTAAATAAAATATTTGAAAATTTCCTCAGGTTTTCTTGAAAAAAGTTGTTCATATCGATGATGGGCAGATTAAAATATGACCACATCTTTCCGTTACATCCTGTATATCCAAGGTTTTCACTCTAAGGCAACGAAATAGAGATCTAGATAGAAAAACAAGACACGCCGTGCCGATCCCAAATTAATTCGTATAAGGGCAAGAGGATCATGTTCTTCATATACCTCAAATAAAACAAAAACAGGCCTGTAGGGACAACAAGTGTGTACTTTCAAAAAGTTTTTACAGTAGGGACATTTTTCGGCACTTGTTATTCTTCATAATGAAAAACAAACCTTACACAGCTTTTCACTTAAAATGATTTCCCTAAAACGCAAAATTGCGGAGTTGTTAAACTGACAAAAGGGAAAAACTTTTTTGTCAAATGGAAAAATTAAGAGCAAAAAATTATAATCGGATTAACAGGCAGAAAGTTTTATCTTGATTTTTGTCGCTCATCACAATTTAAGTAAAGTTATATTTCTTGATGGATGGAATTTACGACCACAGATGCTCTTATACAACGAGACGCGCTCACACCCTAGCTCCATAAAAACTCTTAGGACTTCTGGAAGATAGGTACCTATAAGTATAGCGTACTATTTTTTTTTAAATAAGCAGTTTGTTTTTTCTACAAGGTGTTCATGTACTGCTTCGGGCCATGGAAATGAACAACTTTCTTCAAGAAATTAGTCGTCAGATCCGATTTAAAAAAAAAACACGTAGGTAAATAACTCCTTACAACAGCTGCAACGCCAAAGCAATGTTATTACCACAAAAATATAATATAAAATACCAATTAAAAAACAATTAAAATACCAATCGAAAATAAAATCGAAAATACAATTCAAAATATAAAATTTTGGAACATCCATACTAATTTTATACGGTACATACGGTACATACGGTAGGACCAATATTTTTTTTTTTTTGGGAATTCGTCATGGCTTCCTTTATGGCGCTATTAAGGCCGCACTACCGGCCAAGTGGCGCCTTCATTGAATAAAAAATCGTGGCATAGCCTAGAAAATAAATATTAAAGAATCCAACGTCACGTTTGTTACAAACAGGATAAAGTATTTTTACGTTGTTAAAACAGGTTTCAGAATATTTCGTATCCAAAGTAGTAGGCAAAAGTGTCAGAAACGGCCGTTTTTTATTAATTTAATACACATAAATATAAAACAACAGGTACTATACTAAAACAAGTATACTAAAATATAAATAATTAAATGATCTTTAAAGTGGTGTAGGTTTAATAAAAATACGCTTTATAGTTTTTGCGTGATTCTTAATTGTTTATACGCGTTAGACATAACTTTACAAATTAATTACACTATGTTATAAAAATATAATTTCAAATATTCACATATCAAATTACGCAAAAAATTATCTAGAGTAACATATTTTTTTTTTCAAAGAAATATGACAAGTCATTTAGACGTGATCTTCAATTAAAAATCATTAAAAGTCGTATAACTGCGCCTTAAGAATGTTTTTCATTTCAATGGGTAGAAGCAAAGAAAAATATATTCACGCACTTCCGTTACACCCTGTATTATGTAGTTTATCTCTTTTTTTTAATTTCTGGTACCTATACATATTATATTTTTTCTTTCTTTTTCATGTAGGTAGTCTCTAATTATTTCAAACTCAAATCATTTACTTCAAATAAACAATTTACAGGCACTTTGGAATTTTCAAGAAGTCGGTCAGTCAGTAAGCTGAAGTTAATTGCACATTCCAAAGTGTAGATCTCTATGAAGAAGAACGTGCTAGAAACTCCCATGGACACTCTTTTAAACCATGTTATATATTTTCCTTTTTTAACCGACTTCAAAAAAGAGGAGGTTCTCAATTCGTCTGTATGTTTTTTTTTTGTATTTTGAGTGCACAAATTAATTTAAAAAATACGTCCTGCGTTCTTAGGTGCCAAAGACAAACCCTCCTGGTTCACCCAAGTGCTAGGGCTCTCCGAAAAGATCTACCACGTCGCCGACAACATTCCCATAAAGCCGGCCGACTACTTGACCAAGGCCAACTACACAGAGGTCATCGAGAGGGGCCATGGCCCGCCAGAACTGATCGTCAGGTAAATATTATTGAATATTAATCAACACACTTGTTCTAAAGCTGTTCGCACGACTTTTAGGCTTGCAATGCAGTGTTGCTTCGCCCGCGTGGAATTAAAAGAAAAGAAAGAAAATACGTTTATTTACGGTAAACATAACGCAAAAGACAAAGAAACATAACAAAAAAAAGAAAAGCTGGGGGGAAAATATGCGTCACATCCACGCAAAACGGCCATCGCTCAGTTTAGTGCTATGACCCTATGCGAGACAGAGCCCCAGCGCTGGTTTTCAGCGACAGCCGGCGCTAACGTCATGACGTCGACCAGTGCAGCAAACAATGAGTAAAACTAAATACTATACAGCGTAATAAATATTAATATTTAAGTGGCAACATTCCGTTCCCTGCAACATGACGCACGCGCCGCCGTTTACTACTTCCATTATAAATTAGTACTATGTTCTATTCCAGACCATAATCTATCTAAGAGAGAAGGAATGAATAAATTTCTCTTTTCGTCAAATAGGCAGTCGCTCCATGTTAAATACTGGTTTTCAGCTGCATCCGGTTAGACTGGAAGCCGACCCCGAGATAGTTGGGAAAAGGCGCAGGCAGATTGAGAGAGGCAGTCGTTGCATATAAAGTACCTACTGGTACAAAGCTGCACTAATTTTAAAAGAAATTACGCCATCTCGGAATGTGTTGTATCATGAATTTAATTATCAGACCGGAGTTTGCAAGTGATACCCTCGTGCCGCGGAATGCACGTCAAACCGTTGTTCCTGCAACTGATCTCTCTCCGGTAGTGGCGGATTGCCGTCCCATCGGACTATGAGAGTGAAGGAACAGAGAGTGCACCTGTGTTTACGCACACACTTGTGCACTATTATATCTCCTGCGTACTTGGCTAATCACCGTTAAGCTTCGCCACCGTGATCAAAATTCGGTCGGGAAGACAGCTTTTGCTCATGGAAATGAACAACTTTCTTCAAGGAAGTCATAGTCAATTCCAAAAAAAAATGGGACTTTCCCATAGGTCAACATCTGTTGATAAAAAATGGGACTTTCATATAGGTCAATATCAGTTGATAAAGAATGGGACTTTCCTATAGGTCAACATCAGTTGATAAAAAATGGGACTTTCATATAGGTCAACATCAGTTGATAAAAAATGGGACTTTCATATAGGTCAACATCAGTTGATAAAAAATGGGACTTTCCCATAGGTCAACATCTGTTGATAAAAAATGGGACTTTCATATAGGTCAATATCAGTTGATAAAGAATGGGACTTTCCTATAGGTCAACATCAGTTGATAAAAAATGGGACTTTCATATAGGTCAACATCAGTTGATAAAAAATGGGACTTTCATATAGGTCAACATCAGTTGATAAAAAATGGGACTTTCCCATAGGTCAACATCAGTTGATAAAAAATGGGACTTTCCCATAGGTCAACATCAGTTGATAAAAAATGGGACTTTCCCATAGGTCAACATCAGTTGATAAAGAATGGGACTTTCCCATAGGTCAACACCAGTTGATAAAAAATGGGACTGTCCCATAGGTCAACATCAGTTGATAAAAAATGGGACTTTCCCATAGGTCAACATCAGTTGATAAAAAATGGGACTTTCCCATAGGTCAACACCAGTTGATAAAAAATGGGACTTTCCCATAGGTCAACACCAGTTGATAAAAAATGGGACTTTCATATAGGTCAACATCAGTTGATAAAAATTAATATAGAAAATCCAACTTTTTCTCGGTATGGACTATTACTCTCTTGAAGAATGTTGTTCATTTCTATACAAATAGTTTTATTTTCTATAACAATATTTTTACTACATAGCTAGTGTTAGAAGTGTCCTTTTAAGCGAGTAAATGCCTGTATTAGGACACTCCACTCTTCCGTATCCACATTACCATTACAAAGATATTATGCCAGTATTTACTATTTAAATAATTTTGAGAAAATAAACTAAATTATATTACAAAAGAAATAAAGAAGACTGTTATTTTATATCAGCTCAATTAATTAGCAAATAAGCGTAAGTTTTTTGTTATTATTGTGTGAGTTGGGTATGTGTGTGTCATCATCATTCTCATCATTCTCCTGCCCTTATCCCAATTTATTTGGGGCCGGCGCAACATGTCTTTTTCTTCCATACTCTTCTATTAGTCATCATCTCTGTATTCACCCCCTTTTTAACCATCCTCTTTCACACAATCGGGGCCTCGCTCTTGTAGGGGCCTCGCGCAACAACTTGAGTAGAAAGAAAAATAAAATCAAAAAAACCCGACTGTTAAAAACAAATAATAAGTTCCAAACAAGTCACTTTTCAAGCAGTCAGTCAGTGGCAGTTATTTTACTTAGTTCAATTATTAATTTAATTTTCCTTGCGTCGCTCAGTCAGGTAAAAAAAGCTAATACTTATTTGAAACTTTTTATTCTATCCTACCTTTACCTCTCATAGTCAAGGTTATAATAATAGTAGGATACGTAACTAGAGGAATATGATGACACAAGATACAAGACAAGACGCAAGAGAGAGAAAAAATCTTCTACTACAATATTTTAAAGAAATAAGTTATTTAGTACTTCTATGACTTTTGAATTTCTCGTCCATTATCAGAAATACCCACTATAGATTCACATACTTTGCAAAAAGGACAAGGGTCTCGCATAGATCTGCCGCCCGGGGCCTCGCAACGGTTAAGGCCGCCTCTGTCCACATCCACACACAAGACTTTCCTCAAAACAATTTCTTCATTCCTCCGCATCACATGCCCATACCACGACAACCGATCACACATTTCTGTTCGGTCGGGAGGATTATTATTATTATCATGAGTTTATCATGGTTCACCCAAGTAGGACAACATTCTCATAAAGACAAGGCTTACACGAAGGTCATCGAAAGGGGCCATGGCCCGCCAGAAATGATCGTCGGGTAAATATTATTGAAATGGTATTTGCGTAGCATCCATATTTATGTTAAACGGCTTTGAGCGTCGTAAGGCAGATTCTCTTGGTAGGTCAGTTAGGTTTATGGCGCTTTTGCAGAATTGTGAATGGAACTGGTTGATATCTATTTACGACCAGCTCCGTCTCCGTTACCTTCCTCGTTTATCGGTCTTCCTTTTGGGCGAGGCCAAACGAGCGTTATTTTGTGAGACATGAGTCGCGTATTTTGAATACCGCAATTTGCGTTCAACTGAAATCGGTTAGGCTGCCAGACGGACGGACGTAACTTCAGTTGCTATCCAACGTTTGTACGGCGCATTCTGTAATTAACTGACGCTTGCCTCGATCCCCTTCCTCATCCCGAGCGCAATTCGGTTGAAATAATGCACGTGAGTCAGCAGATAACTCATTTTGCGTCGCCGTGTGGTACAAACCGGACTTTAGTATGAAACCGAGTACAGCGTAAATTCCGCGACTCATTTTACGCGACTCACAGCGGAAAAAATTACGCTCATTTGGCCTAAGTGAAAACCGCATAGAAATCAGTTGGGTGTCTTAGGAGAGTTAGTGGAGAAACAGGCAGATGCGGAAAACGACTTTGTTTTATATACCATGTAGAAATTTGTTTTTTTTTTGTGGGATTGGGCAATCACCCAATGACTTCTCCCGCTCTGGGTGAAGCGGGAGGTCGTGTCAGGCTTTTACTGACTTAAACCCACCCTAGGGGTAGCGGATAAATTCTTGACATGAGTAACCGCACCCCTGGGCACTCAGGCAGGGAAGGAACAGGGGTGGGTTTTAGTCAGTAAGTCTGGCACGGCCTCCCGCTCCACCCAGAGCGGGAGATGTCATTGGGTGATTGCCCAATCCCACAAAAAAAAAGAAGAAAATTTGTAGACAGGCTGGTTGAGCAAATATACTTTTAATGGTGATGCAAAATAACAGTCTTTTAAATTTAGTCACACATTTATTTTGTTTGGAAGGCATTTAATAGGGAACCTCCGATGTATGTAGTCATAGACATAATATATGTATGTATAGTAGAGATATTTAGTCACGTAGTCACTCGCTTGTATCAATATAATTCATCAAGTATTGATTACTGCAGTTTCCTTTATCACACTCCTCACACTCTAGGAACTAGATTGTCTAATTTCCATTCTACAAATCAACCTAGGTCCAGAAAAAACCTTACTCTCGAAATATAGCCACACTGAAACAAGGCAACCCGCCTCCAGCACACTGCACCCTCGTTGTTTAATCTCCCCTCATGAGCTGAAAGCGCGGCCTACTTCTGTGAAAGACATTTGACACACTGCCCTTGTGACCTACAGGTAATGCGTGACCTCTGGCTAACGAGAGTTCTCCAACTACCCATTATTATAAAAAAGATATTCATTTGGACTACAGTTTTCTACTTGATTTTCCAGTTTTCCCTCGATTTATCTTTGAACTAACAAAAATAGGAGTAAATTAAAAATGAATCCTGCTGAACTAAACTACTGTTCAGAAAAACACAGTTTCTGGTATTTTTAGCCAAAACCATTAGGTATACGTACCTACATGTCTTTAACCTTTCCTGCGTCTGGCGAACGCATGGTGGGCGAGACACAATTGAAATCTATTGTCTGCTAATTGGACGCGGGAAACGTGAAACTACGTTTCAAACCTTTTATTTTGTCCCACAGATTTTAAGACACCTGAAAGTCTTTGCTATAGCCATTTTCACATTCATATCTTTTCGATAGCTATTTTTTTTTTTAGCTCTTTTAGAGCCAGCTAGAAAGAAACTATTGACCTGCATCCCAAACTAAAAACAAGCTTCTCCAACCAGTGACTTCAAACTAACAAATCCTCTAAAACAAGATTGTATAACTCGATCGGCTTTTCAAAAGTCGGTCACATTTCCTCGAGTCCGAGTTTCCGCTGGCTTTCCGAGACAAAACGAGGTCCCGTCATGCCGTTTTTTAATTTCGCTCACATACGCTGAAAACCGCCGCTGCATACGTTGCAGACTATTGTGTTTAACAGTCTACACTAGTCTATAGATACCTACAGGTTTTATGTACCTGTCCGTACCCTATAGGTAACGTGCATGGCGTAGTCACAGTATAAATATGAACAGTATGGAAATTAAGCCTATTTGTTGAGATAATTACCTGCGCTCCATTAGAGAGCTAGGGTTGACACTGTTAATGTTTGGAAAAAAAAATCTATGGAAGATTCTTCAAAAAAACAAAAATTGTTGCATCGCAAGTTGAAAAACATTAAGATATCCCACAAAGGCCCGTACCCGTTTTATTTTTTTTACACGTCACGCAAAAATTTTTATGGTTTTCGAGGGTGTTAAAGTGAAGTCAATATGCGCGGCGCTCGGCCGATAGCTAGTTAACCCTGCGGCAGCGCACCTTACCGCGTTTCAACCTGAAAATGCGTGTGATGTAAATGAAAAACCATTAACATTTTAAAAACGTCTTTATTTTTCATAATTAAATCATTATTAGGTACCTTTCAAGATCAGCAGGGAGTTTAAAAAACGAAAGCCCCGGATTTGAAGAAGCCGAGTTCATACAACAGTAGGTACACTGCGCAATACGCTCGTGGCATTTTAAACCGATCCGTGGCTCAGGAGATAATACGACCACTCGTCTCGACACGGCAGCTGCAATTGCGCGCACCGCGACTATCGCTTAGAGCTAGCGTAGATGCGCGCGTCTGTGTGAGTGTGCCGTTTCGAACGTTTGTACGTAGTTTCCGTACTGTCCATATTTATACTGAGGCGTAGTCTGTGCCATCTAGTGGAATAAAATCGAAACTTTTACCCTTTAAAAACTTGTCATAGACATTTCCGTGCCATATATGTATACACACACGTATAATGCACACATGCAGCACACATAACGTAGACTGGCATCTAGTGAGTGAAATCCGCAACTTTTATTGTTTAAATACTTGACATTGCCATCTATAGTTCCTGCACGCTCACTATAGGCCTTATTTATTAAAGTAACCATGTGACTAGTTTTAAACACTGAGTAGCGGGTTCTTATTTCAACATTTTCTGCCCGAAAGTAGGCTAGATGTGGGTGGTAAAGTGCTGACTAACTAATCGTTTGAAGAAGGTTTTATCCTGTAGTTAGTTAAATTTTATAGATGAAACGTATGCTATCCTGAATTTTGTATCCACTAATCAGTGTTTAAACTAAGCATTTGGTTAGAGAGTTATATACAAATGGCTGTACCAATATCTAATCAGGTTTTTTTTTTTTTTTTTTTTGGGGGTGGGAAATCATCCAATGACTTCTTCCGCTCTAGGGTGGAGCGGAAGGGTGTGTCAGACTCTTACTGACTAAAACCCACCCCTGTTCCTCCCTGCCTCGAGTGCCCGGGGGCGAGGTAACTCTTTCGAATTTATCCTCCACCCCCGGGCAGGCACCGGCCTTGGCAGGCCCCTACACTTTGCTGACAACTCTTTGAGGCGCGCGTGGAACACTACACGCCGTCGACTCTCGGGCCTGGTGCTGATCGGGCGGCGAGTTACCCACTACTCGCCGTCCGCAGGCCCGGGTAATATCTAAACAGGTTAGGAATAGATATGAGAGTTCTTACCAACACCCTAGGATTACGCTGTCGTGGTTGACTTTCAGCGTAACCTTAGACTATGAAAGGTAGACGGAACGTTGGACATTAAATGAAGCAGGATCGTTAAAATGTGTGAGTGACCTTGACAAACGTAACGATGACGTATCGGCTTCTCATTTTGTCTATGTGAGCTTATTTCGCGTGTATATTCGGCGCCCATTCTCTACCGAAATGCTTAGCCCAAATACGACTGGTTAGGTACATAATAATCTTATATTGTTTCGCGCAGCTGACAGGTACACTCGCCAGCAAAAATATTCCCTCATCAGTCTTAGTAGTGGTTGCAAGTGCAAATTGTTCTATTCTATTCTATTCAAAGTAACAAGTATCAGCCAGCCAAGAGTATAGATTTTTCCCGGAAAACTTCCTTCCAAAAAGACTTTTCATCTTTTCGGAAGTAGAGCTTTACGAAGAAAATTTTATTGATAAAGTGTATAAAAACCTCTGCAAAGGTAACCTCCCTCCGGGACAAACAAGCTTTGATGTTTTATACTATAAGACTAGCTTCTGCCAGCGGCTTCGCCCGCGTGGAATTAGTAGGTACCTACCTACTTCCCCACTATAAATTAAAGCCTATATGCTATTCCAGACTATGATCTATCTATGTGCCAAATTTTCGTCCAGGCCCGTTTTGACGATAGTCACTAAGAATGTTATCACGTATAATACGTGTTCTGAATTTGATTTGTATATTGATATTTTTAGGTTTGCGATCATGTTTTTGAGCGTGTGTTACTCTGTATATCGATATGATGTCATTATGGGACACAGGCAAGTTAAGACCGCAGCTTATGGAATGCATGATGGCGAACACATTTTCATTTCGCTTTTCCGGTAAATTACAGATTTCAACGTTACATGAACGTAACTGCTGTTCCATTGCCTCAATCTTAGCATCAAGTGTAGACAGCTTGTCTATTCACACTTTTAGTCATGTCATTCAAGCGTTTATCATTCTCCCTATGTTCAACTTCCAGGAATTCCAGAGGAGACTTCATCTCCTCATAGCTCAAGTTGAAAAATTGAATTGATTTTTCAATCTCAGAATATGACTTCTGGATATTGAGATTCCGTTGTTTTAATTCAGAAACTTCCGCGACTACTTACAGCCGTATTAGCGTGATTGAGATGCATCAAAACTTTCGCATTTATAATATGAGTAGGAAGATGTGATGCACAAAGTACCTATACAGCAGGGTGTAGAAAGACACATCACAGAGCCGCCATACTGTACGTCTAACAAAGTAGTTTTGCGCAAAAATTATTGATGGAAAAGATTTTTATTTTTAGGTATGAAAAAAATACTATTTTTATTGCGCGCAATGTAACGCAAACCCAGGCAAGTGGATTTAAGCCCTGCCCTTTCGCTCTAAGCCACGTAGGTACTTGTCGAATACGTTTGATATTCATTGCGTTTTTGTAACTGCAAATGCGTAATTTCGAAAAAAAATCGAAATTTCAGGTAATGTTTGTTAGGAAAAAAGTTTAGTAAGTAAAAAAAAATTGTGACTTTGACCTTCAATATCTCCAGAACCAGTGGATTTCCAGGTATGGTCTATTGGAAAAAAAATATCCAAATAATGGGTAGAATATGTGGCTTTCGGCTTCGGAAACTGTGTTATCACACCCATTATGAATCTAAACAGGTAAATGTATCCACAGGTTATGCGTGACTTCAAACGTGGCCCTCGCGAAGTGTCATCAGATGGCCGTGTTCGCGTTCAGTCGCGACATCCGCCCGCGCCTCGACTGCGTTCAAGAGGCCTCTGAAGCCGACTGCCTCAAGAGCGTAAGTATTGGACCATCATTATCGGGCTTTGGAGTTCACCTACTTCAGTTATGTTTCGGCGATTGCGACATCTTCAATCTTCGAGCCAAAAATATGTGGCAGAAATTACCTTTGAGTATGAATAGAGACAAGCTGAAGCATATTAAAATTCTTAGTTGTAAGAAACTTAGATGATTTCAAGTACACCTAGTCTTCAAAATCAAAATCAAAAGTCATTTATTCAAACTAGGCTGAGAACCAGCACTTTTTGAACGTCAAAGTTCTACATAAAGTCAGTCCCCCAAAAACGCCCGCCCGTCACCACTTCCTAGGGTTTTAGCTGTGAAGAAGTGGCCAACAAACTCCCCAGCAACACATCTGTCTGTTAAGTTTGAAGAACTTAAGATTGTTGCATATAATTATATAGATGCACTATATAATTATATGCAACAATCTTAACATATGTTAAACAGAAAAATAAATATATGTTGTCTAAAATATAATCATAAAATTAAGTAATCCGCCACTTGTTAGCTAGCACACTCAATTATCCCATTAAAAACGAACTCAAGCATGTTCAATCTGGTACCTTGTATGTAACTAACAACATATAACCCTCTCTTGAGACCAGTGGGCCAGTGGTGGCCCAGTGGTAGGTAATAACCGCGACTTACCGAGATGTATGTCGCTTTACTTTCATACAATGAATTATTTCATCATCATTGCTCTCACACACATCAACCGGCATATCCTAGAACCAAACATTTAACAACACATCATTCGAAGACATGTGACTTATAAGACAAGCTCAAGTACAAAATCATACTACATATACCAATCCGCACTGGGCCCGCGTGTTGGATTACAGCCCACTCCCTCGCAGGGAGGAGGCCTGTGTCCCAACAGAGGGAACATTAAAAGGCTGATTATGGTAACCCCCTCTCATGAGTACCTACCTATCTACCGTAGTTATCTTCATATAAATTCTTCAGTTGCTGAAAACTGTATCTTACTTCGGTTGCTCAAAAATTATGAACAGCTAAATGAAAAAAAATGCTTCCATCTGGCATAAAAGCAACCAGTGCCTCGGTCCCAGTCGGACCGGATTTTGTGCTTTTTTTGTGGGGTGGGATATCATCTAATGACTTCTCCCGCTCTGGGTGGAGCGGGAGGGCGTGTCAGACTCTTACTGACTAAAACCCACCCTGTTCCTTCCCTGCCTGAGTGCCCAGGGTTGCGGTAACTCATTTTCAGAATTTATCCGCTACCCCTAGGCATGCAAGCACCGGCCACGATGGGCCCCGTCAGTGGTGGCTGACACTCATCTCTTTGAGGCGCGCGTGGAACACTACGCGCCGTCGACTTACGGGCCTGGTGCTGATCGGACGGCGAGCTACCCACTGCTCGCCATCCGCAGGCCCGGGTGGATTTTGTACTTGAGCTTGTCTTATTCATACTCATAACTATTCTTAATTGGCTCATTTCCCGGAAAGTTTAGCCGTAACGATTGTTGTGTTTGAAAATATTTGGGCTCCATTGATTTTAATTTCCGCTTTCTCGGAAACTCCGTTTGGTTATGTTCAAATTTTCCGTGGAATGACTGAAATTCTCTGCAAAGGATCTTTGAATTGTATCTTTAATTTTAAACTTTGTGTTTATTTATATTCAAGTATTGAGGGCGGGTTTCATAAATTGTTGGAGGATCTAATCTTGTGGGAAAGTAGCAAAAATAATTTAAAAGATGGGAAATTGAATCCGTGTTGACAACACTTTTGCATTAACGACCCGACGACGAGGTTAGATAAATACTTAAAATGACTAACTCCTCAAAAGATTTAACAATTCTATACATAAATGCTTCAAAATTTTAAAGGGGTCCCGAAGGACTACCTCATTCGGACTTCCAAAACTTAAAGCTTTTATTCCCGAACAAAATACCTATGTTTACTACAGAAGAAAATAAAACACAGTTTCCCATGATAAAAAAACTATTGTACAACACTCAGGTACAAGACAACGGCTCAGACTTGGCAAGCGTCGACGATATGAGAGTAGCGTCAGCTGCCAACAAATACAACTTGCATCCAGTGTTCCACGAGGTGTACGGAGCTGCTAAGACTCCTAACTTCGCTGTGGCAGTCGTGAAGAAGGACAGCAGTTTTAAGACGATGGAGGACTTGAGGGGAAAGAGGTAAGGAGGATAAAATAATTACAACAAATACAATCTGCATCCAGTGTTCCACGAGGTATACGGAGCTGCTAAGACTCCTAACTACGCTGTGGCAGTCGTGACGAAGAACAACGGTTTTAAGACGATGGAAGACTTGAGGAATTTCTAAAACTTCTTTGAAGAAGGACGGTAGTTCTAGGGCAATGGAGAACTTGAGGTGTAAGGTTAGAATTGTGGCAAAAGTAATAATCTTTGCAACTTATGTTTTCCAAAAACGGTTCCGATGAAATTATGTCTATTTATGTTGCTGTATGAGAGTTTAAAGAGTGCCTCAATGCCAACTTGTTTCCAAATCCGGGAGTAAGACTACTAATTTCGTTTTGGTACTGGTAGGTATAACAGGGAAGATGAAACGACAAGGCGAATCAGATAGGTACTTCAAATAGGTAGGGCCTGTGTATAAAAGGTAAGAAACGGCCCAAAAAAAATCTAAGCACCTAGTAAATATACTCAACTGAAGAAACCAATCAACATAAACGAAAACTAACTCAATCTAAGTCCCAACAATATCGCGTAACGAACTACCCGCCTTTACGAAAAGTACTTCAAGGAGAAATATCTGACTGTATTACCAATATATCCGGTTCACTACACAAAGCAATTCTTGCTTATTGTATATACCTGCTTCAACATCATACAGGGTGATTCTTTTAAATGGAGCAGTTGGGAAAGTCCGAAATTAAAGGTCACGATACGGGGAAAGGGAAACCGTCTTAGGAAGGATTATAAACTCCCTTTTTATGAAAAAAAAATGATGTAATTTTTTTTTTTGGTCAAGTGAGAATTATTCTCCAATAAGTTACTAAATATTCATAACTGCACATTCACACGACACACCCACACACTACACAAACACACATGATTAACCAAATGTTCAATTGTATTCGTAGAACTAATTATTTCTTACAACCTTATTTTTATTATTTATTTTTTTTTAATTTATTGTTGACATACTTTATTAACTTTAACAGGCGAAGACACTGGTCCCTATAGTACAGTTAGCACTAGTTTAGGGACCAGGAGATTCACACTCATGTACCTATAACTTTTATGTCAATAAACTTTTATTATTATTCCATTTATTTAATCTTATATACATACACTTTACATTTTCAAATATTTAGGTACTTACATATAAAAACATAAATAAATACAAAAACATTTAAAAATATAAAAAGTAGTAGCCCACCGGTATCGGGAATAGGGTCATATAGGTTATTATTATTATTATTATTCACTAAAAAACTGGCCAAGCGTGAATCGGACTTGCGCGCAAACGGTACGGAAGTACTTAATCTTTTTGAAGTTATACTTCTTTAGGCGCGTTATGAAAAAATGATGAGAGGGAAATTTTAAGATGCGCGCGTATCACTGTCACACAAAATTCACAGGTTGAAGTTAGCTAGAACCGACACCCTGAAGTTATCTATGGTCTGTGGTTCATGAAGAATGATTGTTTTCCTTTTATAAACTTTGTGACAGTTTGGTTTTTTATCTTGTTACGCCAACGAAGTATAACTTCTTACGTGCGTACATAAGTACCTACACACACACTTTTTTTTAGTTTTTTTTTTTAACTACTTATACTTACTAAGTTTTCATATAATATAGAAGTAAATAATTACTTTTAGGCTTAGTGGTTTCGGAGATAAGGAAAAGGAACTGGTAATTTTTTATCTATTTTCATTTAATAACTTAAAAACTATAATATATTTCAAAATTATGAATCCAATTTATTTTTAACCCTTACAATAAGCCCAGACATGTAGCACACGGTACAGTTTAAAAAACTTTTTTTTAGTTTGCACCAAAAAGTGACCCCCATATTCACAGATATTCATGTGCACCGAATTTCAGCTCAATCAGTCCTGTAGATCCGGAGCAAATTATATACCTATGCGTCAAACAGACAGACAAACACACGAGCGAAAATTTGCCTGAATTTAAAGTGGTGTTGGTTCCCCATATCTCGAATGGTTTCTGATTTTGCCATACTGTAGGTACCTACAGTTAAAATAAAATCTCCCTGTATATCTTGCTTTACCGACATGCGACAGGTCAATCTGGACCACCTACCAGTTTCTATCGAATTTCCTGAGCCAGGATGTCAGGATGTATTTTGGTCAAAATATGATTCGCGGCCGTAGCAAGTATGTATTTATAGAATTATAATATATCAACATACAACCTGATACTGACCTGCAAAACGTAAGAAAATTTGAATTTCGCAGGCTACTGTGGAGCTTTGTTGTAGCAAACAGGAAACACAGACTAAGGAAGAGAATTCCACTCCTTAGCTGTACGCACAATGAATGTGTAAAGCCTGCACTACACTACTCGCGAAGTTGATCAAATACGATAGTGTAGAAGGGCACTTCGGTTCGCTTCGTGCAACCTCGGGTCGCATACTACATACGAGGTGCATTCAATAAGTACCTAGCCTCATCGCCAGAGGGCGCTGTAGTTTCAAAAGAGTTTTACTACAGTGTAGCACATTCTTTTTTAATTCTTTTTTCAAATTTTCATTCCAATCCCTTCATTTGTTTTAATTTGACAACTTATGGAAGCGAACGTGTCGATCGGTTTTACAAAAATGGAAAAAGAGCAATATCGTTCGGTGATTCGATTCCTATTTTTGGAAGGGAAAACGCGCATCGAAATCAAAGAGCGCTTGGATGCTGTGTACGGTGACTCTTCTCCATCGATGGCCACCGTCAAGAATTGGTTCAACGAGTTTGCACGTGGCCGTACGTCGGTTTTCGATGAACCACGTCCAGGTGCACCGAAAACAGCTGCTACGGAGGAAAACATTAAAAAAATCCATGATCTCGTATTGGCAGATCGCCGATTGAAGGTTCGGGAGCTAGCTGAGACTGTAGGCATTTCAGAAGGAACAGTGCATCATATTCTTCACGAGGAACTCGGCATGAGAAAGCTGTCGGCGCGATGGGTGCCGCGTTTACTCACACCAGAAAACAAGCGCAACCGTGAGACCACATCGGAGACGTGTTTGGCGCTGTTTAAGCGGAATCCAGCGGAGTTTTTGCGTCGTTTTGTGACCGTCGATGAAACCTGGATCCACTGGTACACACCAGAGACCAAGGAGCAATCAAAACAATGGATCCAGACCGGGGAACGTGCTCCAAAGAAGGCGAAAACTGTAAAGTCGGCCGGAAAAGTTATGGCCACCGTTTTCTGGGATTCACAAGGTGTGATCTACATCGATTACCTCGAGAAGGGTAAAACAATTACAGGGCTTTACTATGCCGATTTATTGGGCCGATTCGACGCCGAATTAAAGAAAAAACGACCCCATCTGGCGAAGAAAAAAGTGCTGTTTCACCACGACAACGCACCGGTTCACACGTCTGCCGTTGCCATGGCCAAATTGGTCGAATTACGCTACGAATTGCTGCCCCATCCACCGTATTCTCCAGATTTGGCCCCTTGTGACTTCTTTCTGTTTCCTAATCTGAAAAAATCACTCGCCGGGAATAGATAAGGATCGAATGAGGAGGTTATCGCCGCCACGGAGGCCTATTTTGCCGAGTTTGACAAAAACTATTTTTCGGACGGGTTAAAAAAGTTGGAGCATCGCTGGGCTAAGTGTATCGAACTAAAAGGAGACTATGTTGAAAAATAAATTGCCACTTTTCCAAAATTTTCGTTTACTTTTTGTAGGCTAAGTATTTATTGAATGACCCTCGTACTTCGGTCAACTTCGAAGAGTACTTCGTGAAGTAACTTCGCGAGTAGTGTAGGACACGAACGTACTCGTACATTTTGGTATAGCTAGCTATAATCCCGGTGAACGTAAGTTATTTGCTTTTAAGCAAGCGTGCTCCATCTTCGACCACATCATCGCTTACCATCAGGTGAGATAGTGGTCAAACGCGAGCCTAACAATATCAAAAAGGCTAAACCAATATAGGTTGTAAGCAAATCTTTGTTCTTTTCAGATCTTGCCACAACAGTTATGGCAGTTTCAGTGGTTTAGATGCTCCACTGTACTATCTTATCAATAAGAGGATTATTTCGGATGGCCAGGTGAGTAATCCTACTAATAATATTATTCAAAAGTATATGTCAGAACGGCTGAACGGATCTGGATGAAATTTGGCACAGATTTAGATTATAGTCTGGAAAAACTCCACGCAGGCGAACCCGCTAGTTAAAATTAATAATTTCAAACTCATTTTTTTTTTAATAGGTACGTTAATAGGTACACCTGATTAATTTCAAAAAACAATACTTACTGTAGACTTTCGTTGCTCT
Source organism: Polia nebulosa (assembly GCA_951329385.1). Lineage (NCBI taxonomy): Eukaryota > Metazoa > Arthropoda > Insecta > Lepidoptera > Noctuidae > Polia > Polia nebulosa. Next base: position 6,718,957 of record OX589604.1, read on the forward strand.
TATTTCTTAAAAAAATATATTAAAAATACTGAAACCTTTAAAAATTAAATTGAAAAGGTCAAAAACTTGACACAAATGCATTGTGCATTATTTTTATCCATATACTCGTAATTGCCACTCTAACAAGATAAGAAGTTACTAGGTGACCTATTTTCCAGAATGCCTCTCCAAAGAGAATTAACTCTCTGACAAGATATTTTTTTTCGTAGAACATTCTTTACGTCAAAAAAAACAAAACAAAACAAACAAGACAAAACGTCAACTATCCGTTTCTAATAAAAAAAAGATGAGATGTGTGATGTCTATAAGTTCGTAGGAATATTTTCTTATTATTTCACAATATTTCATTACAATATTACATATAATAATAATATAATATATAGCGTTTATTTTTCTCCACCACATAATGCAAAAATGACAAATTCATAGAATACACATTGTTAGAATTGGTAATTTATAATATTCACATTTATGTTGTGGAGACTGGAGCCTGTACTAGGAATACCTGTGTTACAGGGCTCCAGGCCTCCAACTACCCTGATAAGTTACAGTTGTTCAAACGAGGAGCGGTAATATCATGATTTGATGGAAAATAAATAAACAATTTAATAAAGCAATGACATAGAACTAATTAAAACTAATAATAAGTGCGTGTTAGTCCGAGTAAAGAATGTGGGTGTAAAAGGTATGTGTGGGTGTTTGTGTGAGCAGGTAATAATAAACTGCTACGAGATAACCTCCAACAGTCTCTCTGTTGCTTCATAATCGAGCGACTGAAGCCAATCTTGGACCTTTGTTTTACATTGTAATTTAGTTGAAGAATAGATAGAAATGGCCTTATGGATTTTGTTGTAGAGGTTATCACCCAAGAAGCAAAAGAATCTACGGCTGAACCTGGTTTTGAATGATGTAGACTTACAGACGGTGTGTTTGCGTCTCTTGTTCAGGATGTTGACAGGATTGTATGGGAGACGAGTGTGCTTCCTTAAGATTGTGTTTAAAATGAACAATTGGCGAACAGTCAGAACCCTGCACTGTTGAAAATGTACACCAACATCGACATTTAATTAAGTGTAGGTATATATTATTGTATTTACCTTTGTCCGTGCGCCACTATGGGGTGCCAACTGAAAACCAGCGCTGTCTTTTTTTTTTTGTGGGTTGGGAAATCATCCCATAACATCTCCCGCTCTAGAGTGGAGCGAGAGGGCGTGTCAGACTCTTAATGACTAAAACCCACCCCTGTTCCTTCCCTGCCCTGAGTGCCCAGGGGTGCAGTAACTCGTGATTCGAATTTATCCACAACCCCTGGGCAGAGCGCTGGGTGTCTGTACTTGCTTCGGCAGTACATATACTGAAATTGGAACGATACAGAGAAGATTAGCATGGCCTCTGCGCAAGGATGACACGCAAAATCGTTAAGCGTTCTACATTTTTTATGCCAAGGGGTCGCGGATAAATTCGTAACTGAGTTACCGTGCGCCTGGGCACTCAGGGAAGGAAGGAACAGGGGTGGGTTTAAGTCAGTGAAAGTCTGACACGCCCACGCTTCACCCAGAGCGTCGTCCTAGGATGATTTACCAACCCCAAAAAACAAAAAAAGCGCTGGGCGTCTGACGCCCAGCAAATACTGAGAGTGGTTACCCATTCGGTATGGGCACACTCAATACCGGATTCACAGAACAGATAAGGATTAGCCACGTAGCAAGAGTAGCGAATGCTACGGGCCCCGCACATTGAGGGGCCTGCTTGAACGTATAAAAACAAGCCAAGATACCTATACCGGATTTGTTTAGATTTCATACGACAGGTACCTTATGAAATCTAAACAAATCCTAAAAAGCTTATCCATAAGGACAATATAGGCAACTGCCTATGCGCCCATCGCTAACATAAGGCCCCGCGGCGTGTGAGAAAAATAGAAGTTTTAATTCGTTCTCATTTTACAAATATTTTGGTAGACTTTTGCTACGGGCCTCACGCTGGCTTAATCCGGCACTGGGCACACTCAGCATAATTTTATTGTATCATAGTGAACTTCGCTTTTCTTTACCTTTTGTTTGTTGCCGTTGTATTGTCTGTACCTATCGAATAAATGTTTTCTATTCGATTCAACATCAAAATTTTGTCTTGCAGTGCATCAAACACTTTGGCGATTTCTTCTCGGGAGGCTCTTGTTTACCGGGAGTCGACAAGCCGGAAAACAATCCCACAGGTAAGGTATCACCATAACGTCACTATATATCTATTATAAAACAAAGTCATTATCGCCTAGAAAGAAGAAGGAAGGACCTTAGATTAGGAAAGGTTATAGACAGAGTGTCAAAATCCAGCAATCTGAAGTACCAGAATGAGAAGCCGGCTTGTATCTGTACACGCGAAATAAGCTCACACAGATAAAAATGAGAAGCCGAAACGTCATCGTTACGTTCGTCAAGGTCACTCACACATTTTAACGATCCTACTTCATTTAATGTCCAATGACGTTGCGTCTATAACCTTTCATAGTCTAAGGGTAGGACCTACTTGTGCGGGCCTGCGGACAGCGAGTAGTGGGTAGCTCGCCGTCCGTTCAGAGTCGACGGCGCGTAGTGTTCCACGTGCGCCTCAAAGAAATGTCAGCAGTACCTAACGGGGCCCGTCATGGCCGATGCCTGCCCAGGGGTCGTGGATAAATTCGAAACAAAGAGACTGGGCACTCAGGCAGGGAAGGAACAGGGGTGGGTTTTAGTCAGTAAAAGTCTGACACGCCCTCCCGCTCCACCTAGAGCGGGAGAATTCATAGGATGATTTCTCACGCCCACAAAAAAAAAGAAAAGAATATTTTTTTTTTACAAAAAAAAACAACCGACTTCCAAAAAAGAAAATACACTAAAAATTAAAAAATAACTTTAATTTCGGAAGTCAGTGTTTGTATTTTATTTCTTCGTTATTTGACACCGACTTCCGAAATTAAAGTTATTTTTTAATTTTTAGTGTATTTTCTTTTCTGAGTCATTTGTTTTTTTTTTTTTTTTAATTTTTTGTTGTTGTACCCCAGAACTAAAAACTCCAATAACATGGAACGTGGAATTTACGAGTAAATTTTGTTTTTGTCCAGTTTCTCAAAAAGCGCTGAAGCAATTTCGATAAAATTTATATGGCACCACCTCGGGAGTATATACTTTCGGATAAAAAAAGAATTTTGAAAATAGGACCACAACTGACGGCGAAATCGGCGGATATACATAAAAAAATAAAATGAAAAAAAAACATACATACAGTCGAACATAGAACCTCCTCCTTTTTCGAAAGTCTGTTAAAAAGGAGCTACTTAGGTATCCTATTTTCAGTCAATGTTGATGCTCGAAGAATCCTTTAACCCAGCTTTCTTTCCTAAACTCAGTTCTTAAGTAAGAAGTGCCTACGTATTGTTTCAGGCGATGACGTGTCAAAACTTCGCCAGCAGTGTTCGGGTGACAGCAGCCCGGTGAAGTGCCTTCAGGAAAGCCGCGGAGACGTAGCCTTTGTTTCAAGTAAGTTAATACTTCTTATAGCTACCGACCGAAGCTGTTGTCAGAGGAAAAGGTTCAAGTACAGTCAACAAATTAGTTAAGTGTTCGCGACACGATTCTTCACAGCTGTTCAAAGTTATTGAACTTTTTTGCTGACCCTAATTTTTTGTTTATTAATTCGATTAATCGCTAAATCTTGTTTACAATGTAGGTAAGTGGTTCTAAATTCATTCTTCCCTTATTATTTTTATTTATATTTTGCTTATCGGATTTTGATAAAACTTAAAACACTAAAACACTTTTCAAGCGGGCGAAGCCGTGGGCAGATTTTCCTTTATCTGATATTATATTGAATTACGTCACTTGAAACTAATTTTCTATACCTACTTACGAGTACTTCGACGCCTGAACGTATTTTGGTAGGTTAATATTTCGATATCTAATTAGTATAGTATATATAACTAATTATTTTATAAATATGTAGGTAAATTTATTCTTTATTTTAAATTAATATAACCCAATAGAAAATAAAAACAAAAAATCTTATAAAGTTCGAAGTTGAAACTAAACAGGGAAAGATAGTTCATTTCCTTATTAGAGGTCGCTTAGTTTATCTTATTATGTCTTCAATAATTCAATTCATGCAGACACGCTTTCTAGATCCGTACCAGAACAAAAGACCAGACTTGGATAAAACGAGATAATAGAATCTGATCTGAATCTGATTGATTAACATTGTGCTTGTGTCAAGACCGCCTATATACCTACTATATACAAGCATAGCTAAAGAATAAATAAAATTGATCCTTCAATACCTACGTACAAGCAGTACCAGCAACCCAGTTGACATCAATTTGATAGGCACTTTGCAGTACATTGCTTGGTGGACATTGATTATAATAGGCACTACGTAGTACATTTTTGTCTTCTTAGACGTCAAAGCAGTAATGTACTGCATAGTGCCTATCAAATTGATGTCAACTGAGTTAGCGAATACACCTGCAGTAAGGTAAAGTAAAGTATACCTATTCTATTAACCCTCTTAAACTCTTATTTATCTTTTTTTTATCATTTATAGGCTCGCATTTGACCACTATCTAGTGATCTCACCTGATGGTAAGCGATGATGTGGTCGACGAAACTAATCTATCCTTTTACCAGGTGCGGATCTACCAAACTTCGACGCATCACAGTACGAACTCCTCTGCCTAAACCGCGAGGCGGGCGGACGCGATAGTCTGGCCAGCTACACGACCTGCAACATAGCGATGGCTCCCTCTCGCACATGGCTAGCCGCTAAAGACTTCCTATCGGACGTCTCTATCGCACACACACCACTCAGTCTGGCCCAACTGTTGGACACCAGATCAGACCTATTCAACATCTATGGCGAATTCCTCAAGAACAATAACGTCATTTTCAGCGTGAGTCCTTATTTTAAAACAAACCAGAAAATATTCAATATAAAATTTCATAGTTGAACCATAAACATTTTTTTTTCCAGAATTCCGCAACTGGATTGGCAACCACCGAGAAATTGGACTTTGAGAAATTCAAACAGATTCATGATGTTATTTCTACATGCGGTGTAGCCTAATAGATAATCATAAGATGCTTACTGAAGAATTTAGCTAGAAAACAATAGTTTATTATAAGAAAACAGTTTTACTGTAGTAAAATGGTTTGAAAAAATACTAACAAAAAGTAAAAGGAGGTCTCAAAAACAAGTCTGATTGATTAACTTTTATTTCATCACTTACATTGACAATAAATAAATAATATCCAACAATGTTTTATGTTTTATTCCCGTCCTTATGAGAAATTTATAATGCCGCTAATATCAACGTAATGACTAATGAGATACCTAGCATAGCGTATCCAGAAGAGTAAACTTCTTTGATCGTAAGTCCTTTAGCCATATCCCAGACGAGATGTCTAATTCCGTTAGCGAAGTGGTAGCCCACTGGAGCAGCCAGCAGGAATTTTGCCAAAAAGATTGTTGCCGCTGATAAATTGAGGTTCTCAACGATGGCAATGTAGTGTGAGATGTCATTTGGCAATACCAGAGCTCCAATACCCAGCACTCCAAAGTAACCCGATAGGATCATTCCTAGAACAATGGTTTTATGTAAAGCAACTCACTAAATGTCAAAAAGAAAAATGCAAAAATAATAAATTGACTTGAATGAACAAAATTATTACACTGTTAGCAAAACCTGCTTTCCCTATCAATTTTGCATCAGGGCCTAACAGAATGTCTTTATTCAAAATAGTTTTTTATAGTTTTAGATAACAATAATATTGATTTTCAACTTTAATATAACACATTAATAACCCATTAGACTGGTATTCGACTTATCAAATATCTTTGTCTAATATTTGATCAAATTTCTTTGAAGGATGCCCATTCCACTTGTCCAAGATTTTGCATGGGAATTCTGAGAAAATGGAGAAACGTGGAGCAACTTTAAGTGCTGATATTATCATTAGATTGTCTATCAATAACTGGGTTGTGGAGGTCAGATAGGCAGTCGCTCCATGTAAAATACTGGTATTCAGCTGCATCCGGTTAGACAAAGCCGACCTCAAGATAGATGGGAAAAGGCTAGGCAGATTAATTATCATTAGATTATCATTTTAAAAAAAAACAGCAAAAAAAGCTTTGGGTAATGCCATAGATCGAAAGGTAAAGAGAAAAAAGCAGTCAAGATAATTTACTTAAAGAATTACAAGTTGAGGACAAACATTCATTAAACATTTTTTACTTATAAATGACAACATTAAATTACATTGATATGAAAATAACACTGTATATTAATAGAAAGACAAATTCTTGGTTGCAGCCATTTTTTAAATGTCATTAATCTTTGGTCAAATATCCATGTTCCACATTTGATGAAGTCATCCAATTTATTTCATCAACCGTACATTGAACAAACATGTTTGTTAAGTGGAATAACAGCCTTAGAGACAGATTGTAAGAACTAATTGAAATAAGAAAAAAAAAGTAAGTACATACCTGACGTTCTATGGGTGATAGACAGAATGGTGGTCAACTGTGGCTGGTAGATGGTAAGATGCGGCGACATAGGCCGCTTGAGACGAGCGTTCCTATCGTCATGGTGCTCCTGCTTAGGCTCCTCAAACTTCTTAAACTCGATTTTTGGCGCTGCAGCTTGAGCGTAATTTACAGAGCCTAGCGCACTAGGGATCTTATTCAAACTTGCTAGCACCGACCGACTGCCCAATCTGTAACATAAAAATAACATAACACGCGCAATTTACAAAACACTGCCAACTTACACAAACCTAACCCATGTTACATAATTTGTCAACATACCTGCTACAGCTGAAGAGTGCCATATTTTAGTCGTAATAAATTATTTGATACTTTCGTAGGCTTCTGTAAGAGATTACAATATTAATGATTATTCAAAAAACTATTTCGCATTCAATTTACAAAAAAACAAACAAATTACGCTCACCACTGAGTCTGACGATTTGAGCGATTTGACGGATTCAGATTTGACAGTGAGAGTGACAGTCACAGTTCCAATATTTTGAAATTTCTTTTACCTCTCTTGTTGAAATAGTCAAGTAGCTAAATTACCAAATTTTGTCGAGATTTTTCAAAACCGTCTTGAAGAGATAATATTGGACGGACTTACGTAAGTAATTTCAGAAATGAGCCTTGGTTACTTACAAAGTTTTATTCTTCTAGATAATTATACGTTTTCATCACAAACAAATTATTGTTTCAAGTTGGTATAAATAACTTGAGCTGGCATCACTGACAGTTTTAACATGAACAGAACAACACTCACATGCGCTCACAGTTACGTTCAAGTTTACGGAAACGAACAGTTTAATAGTCCAATAATCCAATTGTTAACATTTCAAGACAAATACCAAGACGTATGAGGCAGTTAACAGTTTAGAGCCTTATTTAATCTATTTAAAATGATTTATTTCTTATTTATAATCAGTAGTAATAAATAAATAAAATAAAAATAATATTTTTAATAAATAACAATGCCAACCAAAAATAATTGCGTTACGTCAAAAGAAACGTAAATGTCACTCTACCTTGAAAAAAGTAGTAATATTTTCGAATTTTTCATTAGAAACGTGAAATTTAAAATTCAGTACGTCTTATTATTTTATTTCATTAAATAATGTTACGTTTACTAGTCTTATCAGGGGTGACTACTGCTTTTAGGAGCAGCTTCACAACTGTATCTGCAATGACTGGTAAAGCTGTCGACTTCGAAGTATTTGGCAAGGTCCAAGGAGTTTTCTTCCGAAAGGTTTGTGGAAATTATAATAATATAAGGTCTTAAAATATGGACTCTAAATTCCACGTCACATCATCTAAAGCTTAGCCTTTCCCTGCCTTTCAATAGCAAGTTACCGATCTGATCTTCGAACTTTTGATTTTTCCCTTGCATTTTCCCGTAACTGCATTATTTTTAATTATTTTTAGACAAACATCTACATTTAAAGCTTCCGCTTTATAAATGACTTAAGTTGCAGGATGTTTAATGATATTTAAGGAGATATAATTAAAGGATCATCAAGGATTAAGAACATGCTAAAAATATTACTAGGACAACCCACTGACCACAATATTTATTTTATTTTTGGTATGGTATGGAGACACAGACACACCGAAACAATAAATACAAATAAAAATAAAATTTAAGTGTCTGTTTGTAATGCTAAAATAATCACTTTTGCACAATATACACCTTTTTTTATGTGGGTGGGAAATCATCCTACGGCTTCTCCCTCTCTGGGTGGATCGGGAGGGTGTGTAACTTTTAATAACTAAAACCCACGCTTGTTCCTTCAGATGCTTGAGTGCCAAGGGCTGCGGTCACTCTATTTCAAATATGCCTTTTTAAAATTTTTGGCTCTCTGTTTGTTCCAAATAATCTTCGAAATGGCTGGACCGATTCTGTTAAGGTTTTACTGGAATGTAGCTGACTATAATTATAAGGAGTAACTTAAGCTAATAAAATTCCAAGCGGGCGAAGCCACTGACAGAAGCTAGTAGACTAATAATTAAACATTTTTATTTTACTAAAATCATGAAATGTCTAAGTTGTTGCAAGAGAAAGTTAAAGATTCTGTTCATTTGCATATAGATGATGCAGCATTGAATCCCATTTAAAAAAAAATGCTACAAACTTACAAATTCTCATAAGAACAGTTTAATTTCATTGGCCCGCCTCTTAGAAAACCCTAGACCAAACTTCTGACTTTTAATAATAGCAATTATGACTTCATAGGCCTATTTTATCTCTAACACTTCATACATCGATTGCACACTAGGTGTGCAGATAACAACTAAAATCTATTGTGTGTGCTAGTTGGGTGTGCAACGGGTTCATGTGAGATGCCCATTAAAAGCATGTTAGCAGTTTGTTTAATTGGATTTCTATTCCATTTTTTGAATTTATTTGGTGAGGAAACAAATAATTAAGTGTAACAAAGGCTATCAAATTGATTTAAATTGTCTTCTGTCCAATTTAAAAAACATCAGATCTCTATTTCATTCTTTAAAGAGGAGGCTTAATTAGCAGTGAGGGTTTTAAGCCACTTTTCAATGTCAGTTACAAATGTTTGAAACTTTTCAATTTATTAGGTAACTAGCCCGCATGGATTTCAAAATTTTTTAGCCTATGACACTCACAAATAATGTGGCTTTCTATTGGTAAAAGAATTTTCAAAATCGGTTCAGTAGATCTAGAGATTACCTCCTACAACCTCATAAACTTCCTCTTTATAATATTAGTATAGAATTAAACCTTTTTTCCTACCAAACTTTTTAAAATAAGTTTGGTAGGTACCAAACTTTTTAAACTAAACCTATGAGCTACATCATAATGACATTTTCATTGACGTGGCTGTCATTTGCAACAAAGATTCAATAAAAAATTAATTAAAGAAAAATAACGGGTTGTGGTAAAAGTTGTGTACAATCTCCTTCAAGGGGTACCATGGCATTGCAAGGTGTGGATTTTGAAGTCTTTGGAACTGTGCAAGGTGTCTTCTTTCGGATGGTAATGGAGAAAAAAATCTGCTTTAGCAAAATGTTGTTGGTTTCTTTTACTCATTGATTTACTACTATAATAGAATTTTTTCTACATAACATGACTTGGATGGTAGGTCTCTTGAAAAGAGTAATGTTAATTGGGTAATATTAAGGCATTAAGTCAGCCTTAGTACCTACATTTGAGTTGCATAAAGTCTTAATAAATAAGTTAATATTTCAAACCCCATAAACAGGATAACAAATTTTATAAAAGTGGTTAAATTGCTCAGAAACTTGTCAATAAAAAGTCCATTTATGCTGTCAAATAAAAACTTTATGAACCACTTATTTATTTTGTTAATTTATAATCCATAAAAGAACTGCAATATAGCTAGTACCTACCTAACTAATCTATAGAGAAATAGGCACTTAATTTTTTATGGTGTCTTAAAAAAAACATTTAGAAATTGTTTAATGCTTACATTTACATGATTTATCCATTTCCGGTCCTTACATAAATAACAATTACGAATTAATACCTGATTTCTTAGGGTTCCGTACCCGGAGGGTAACCAACGGAACCCTATCACTACCCCACTGTCCATCCGTCCCTCTGTCTGTCAGCGGGCTGTATCTCATGATCCGTAATAGGTAGACAGTTGAAATTTTCGCAGAATATATATAATTCTGTTGTCGCTATAACAACAAATAATAAAAATCGTACGGAACCCTTCGTGTGCGAGTTGAACTCGCACTTAACTGGTTTTTTTTGTTGGTAGCCTAATTTATTGATTCCCTCTTTTTTTCAAACTTTTCTGTAGGACAGAGAGGTTTGCGCGATTTTCGCGATCTCTGGCCAAGTATGACCCGCATACGTGGCCAGATTGTCACATCACCTATGGCGTGGTCGACCATCATAATCATAATCATAAATCATTTATTTGCCAATAACGTAGGTAAACAGATAAGTTGGTAATTTTAAGGATAGTCCCGATACATTTTGCCTTACGGCATGCAAAAATTATTTAACACAATACATCCACCAAGATTTATCATTTGTCAGGATTTGCATACAGATTATATTACCCTTATTATTATTGCATCCTAACTACCTACTAACAAACGAAAAAATAAATTCATGGCTCCAAAACAGAAATTCCTATAATCATGCATGATATCAAGTTGTTCGCTTTCTGTTTGCCTGCATCTTGCTCTTCACCTGTGGTCCGCGGACCACTGGTGGTCCACAAGAGCAAAAATATGGTCCGTATCAACTGAAAAGTAACAATAATGCGAAGTGATTTTAAGATGACATTGGCAAAAACTTAAAAATTGCTGATTTTCTAAAAATTGTTTAGCCAAATCTATTTAGTTTGAAGCTGCAGAAATATTCGTTAATTTTGAATTTATTTCAGCGAGCTTCCTAAACACGTTTAAAATAAAATCCTCGAGCAAACTTACCTCTACCTTTTACCTTTAAAAAAAATCCCGAGTTACTAGCTAATCATCGGTAAATAACAAATAATTAATCGAATTTTATAATAATAATAAGTCAACGTTTCGGCCCAACGACTGTCGTATCAGGTGCGGGTCATCCAGCGTAACCGTATGTTGGATGACGCCGCACTTGATAGACTACGCCTCGAATCACGGAGAAGCCGTGTCTCACCTGCTTCGCCACCGGCCGCGGTGCAATTGGAACCCAGTGCCCCACCGCGACCCGACCATGTTGGTGAGGATGATGCTGACGTGGCTATATCCGTGAGTGTCCCATGTAACGAACAATTGAGGAGCGCTTTGGAGGATGCGTTCCGAGAGCACCGCTCCACACCGCCTAGGCTTAGACCTCGACTACCTCGTTTGCCCATGCATAAAAAAAATAAGGCGCTGGTATGTGCTCTAGATTCGCAGCTATCAAATTGTTTTGATAGCAGCAAAGACTTTACCGATACCCACTACCGATCTTGTACTGCGCGGCTGCAGCGGCATGTCGTGTAGCTCATGTCAAGTTCCCCAACAGTGACAGCTGCACGACGAGCTGTAGCAGCTTGGCAGTGCAGGATCGAGCGTCGTATCGGTGAGGCTAGATCACTCATCGGCAAGCTTATCTGCTTCAGGGAGGGCAACACTCGCCCTAGGGTGATGCGCTTTGTGAGGCGGGTGTTCTCGGGGACTATATTAGTTCTCGAGATTATCTGACCCGCGTCACAGAGCGTATCGACTTCCTGAAGCAGAAGATCTATGCATGGGCAAATCGTATACGTCGGTACAAGCGGCGAGTGGAGCGGTTCACTCAGAATCGCACTTTCCAAAGCAACGAAAGGTGGGTATATAGGGCTTGGGAGCGACCGGACCAAGGTGTGTCTGATTCGCACCTACCTGATGATGACGCCATGAGTTCATTCTGGCGCAGCATCTGGTCGGTGCCGGTCAGGCACACCGAGGGTGATTGGACTCGAGAGGTCGAGCGCGCGTGTGATCCTATACCAGAAATGGGGGCTATTACCATCAGCCCCCAAGATGTAGCACGTGCAGTCCGTCCGTTGCCTAACTGGAAATCTTCAGGGCCGGACGGGCTGCACAATTTCTGGATAAAATGGTTTCAAAGATCGCACGCTCGCTTGGCAGCTCAGTTCCAGTCTGCCCTAGAGTCAGGGTCGCTGCCCCAGTTCCTTACGACAGGAGTAACCCACCTGCTCCATAAATCAGGTAGTACTGCGGAGCCGAAAAATTATAGGCCGATCACGTGTTTACCGACGGTCTATAAAGTTCTTACGTCCATCCTGAGAGCCAAAATTAACAACACATATTGACACAAATTGTATTTTGTCTGCCTCTCAGAATGGATGTAGGAACGGGTCCCGCGGTACTAAGGAGCTGCTCCTCATTGATGTTGCCATTATTAGCCAACAGGTTCGTCGTTCTCGAAGAGATCTGTCCACATGTTGGATAGATTATAAGAAGGCCTATGACTCAGTGCCACATACATGGCACATGAAGGTGCCATGTATGGTGGTGGTTGTGTGTTTCTAGTTTGGTTTCTTCGTTATGTGACACCGACTTCCGAAATTAAAGTTATTTTGCATTTTTTTGTATTATTTGTGGAAGTCGGTTGTATTTTTTTTGTAAGAAGTTTTTTATTTTTCACTTTTTAGTTGTTTTACCCCATTCTAAAACTAAATTAATAGTAAAGTTATGCCCGAATTGATAGCCCCAAAAATAGGGAATTTGAACGTAATTGGTGAAATTAGAGTGTATCAGGGTGAACTGTACAAATATGTATACCCCTTCAGAGCGCATCAGCCTGATGTAATGTTGTGAAGTGGTGAAAACAATATACAGACATGCGATTGCAGCAATTCTGGAAGGTTTGCTATCATTTATTGAAGAGTTCCATTGTATATCTCCGAAGTTCTTCATCAGATCCTCACCAAATTAAAATGGGACCAAATGTGAAGCAACAGCTTTCAAATAAAAAAAAATTTTCGAAATCGGTTCGCGTAGTAAGAAGTTATGAGGTAACACACATAAAAAAAAAATACAGTCGAATTGAGAACCTCCTCCTTTTTTTGAAATCGGTTAAAAACCCCATTAACATGGAACGTTGAATTTAAACATAATCGTATTTGGAGAACACCAAAACGTCATCTAGGCATACGTATTTTTCGTTTTTGTCCAGTTTTTCAAAATGCGTTGAAGCAATTTCGATAACATTTATATGGGACCACCTCGGGAGTATATTCTATCAGATACAAAAAGAATTTTGAAAATCGATCCTCAATTGACAGAGAAATGGGCGAAAAAAAAACACACAGCCGAACATAGAACCTCCTTTTTCGAAGTCGGTTAAAAAATAGACTATGTCTGCAGCTCCCCATAGCAAAATAGACTATGTCTGCAGCCCGTCCCCATAGTAAAATACCGTAAGACATGATACTATGAAAGTAACTAAAATAGACCAGTCTCGCGGTATCTACATCAGTACATTGACGGATTTTTCTGACAGCATGCTGCTGAACTTAACCGTCCGGCAAAAAGACGTTAAATGAGGACCCCATTGTAGCCTTGAATCGAGAGTGATTCCTAGGAAAACCGTGTTTTCGACGAATTCAAGTTTCTCTTTGTTCAATACTATGTCACAACTAGTAAATAGTTTAGACATTCGGTAAAGCAAATCTTATGAACTTAGTTGTTTTGCTATATCATACTAAATTATTTGCAGTGAACAGTTTGGACCTGATGTAGGGCTCTATTTATGTCGTCGAGATTTGTGAACCATCTGTCAATCTTAAACATTAAGGACGTATCGTCAGCAAACAATACTATTTTAGGCTGGTTTTTTAATAGATGGGGAAGCTCATTAATATATACTAAAAAGAGGAAAGGACCCAATATTGATCCTTGTGGTACTCCCATTTGGACTTTTAAACCCCGTGATTGGACACCATTTATTTGAACTTGCTGCTGTCTGTCATTTTAGAGCGGGACGTATCAGACTTTTACTGACTAAAACCCACTCCTGTTTCTTCAGTTGCCTAAGTGCCAAGGGCCGCGGGAACTTGAAGAATACAAGCCTGATGTTATGTTTTTTTTGCAGCATACTAAGGAGCAGGCAGAAAAACTGGGTCTTCGTGGCTGGTGCAAGAATACGGCGCAGGGAACCGTGCTGGGCCACATGCAGGGACCGAATGACAAAGTCCAGTCCATGTGAGTCCTATTTCATTATTATAATTATTATCCCGTACAGTCGTGGGACTGTACCAGTGGCACTGGTGTAGCAGTGGTGCTGGGCAAATGCTTCCCATTCTTTCCAACATTCACACTTCACAATACTGTGCTAGTTCTTTCCCATTCTCAAGGAAGACGTCCAGGTCGTCATGCCATCTTCTTCGTGGTCTGCCGTGGCCCCGTGCGTCCTATAACAACTATTCAGTTTAGGTGCTGCGCTATAGAAGTTTAGAGAAGGATCCGTTTTTTTTTTATAAAGTTTTCAAAAACTGCAGGGCGGTGGTGGCTGTCCCGACTTACGATTTGTAGTTCATGGGTTTGAACCCAGGCAGGGCCCTTTAATTTTGGCACCACTGCTCTCAAAACGGTGAAGAAAGATATCGTTGGGAAACACTTGTGACATCTACCTACTGGCATTGGCAATGCCAGTAGGTAGGTAATCTGAAACGCGGATCCAATGCCGCATTTGATCCGCGTTTCAGATTACGACCCAGACCCTCTTCCAGAGGGGGAGACCTGTGCCCCAGCAGTGGTAACATTATATGCTGCTTTTGCTATCGAGGTTCGAAGAATGCTCCGTATTTTTATAAGCCTTACAAGCTCGGTTGAAAATGCAAAGTTATTGATTAGAGCTTTCGAACACATGTTGTTGGGTCTTGCTTTGCGAGCTCCTTATCTAGTCCGTATGATTTCAAACAAAGCGAAAGTACGTATACTTAGTTATTTTTATTTTGTACCTAGTGGTTTCCCCAAACTATTTTTATCGGGATCAGAAACGAAACTTTATTTTACGAGGAAATCGCGAAGCACCAAATATTTCTTTGAAATAAAGTTCGACATTTTTATAGCAATAGATTTCCGTCAGCTGTTAAGGAATTTGAAGATCCATTATTTATTTGATAGTAAGCCAACCAATACGTTTAAAAATAAAGTTGGTAAACAAAAACCTACGTATCTGAAACCAATAAAAATCATTAATTTATTTTGAAAACATCCAACATCAATGGTTTTTAAAACTGTTTAGAATACTTATATCAAGTATCAATGAAAGCCCTGCAAAGAATGCTATATCATATATCGTTCAACCTTACGAACTGACAAGCATAGTTCATTTTGCAAAAAAAAATGCAATCAAGAATTTCCCGGCACCCAGCGGCAAATCTCATTTAACGGCAGCTTCTGAAATTCACAACTCGATCCAAATATATTTGAAATGACCACTAATGTTTAACTTTTATCTCGGTACTACGTTTTAAGGTGAAAGCTCCAGGGTAGCCCGCGAAATTCAAATTTTCTTACGTTTTTTTTGCAATTTTCAGGTCAGTATCAGGTTGTATGTTGGTCAAAATATGATTCGCGGACGTAGCAAGTACTTATTCATTAATTACAGAACTGTAATCATTGTCATATTGTCAAATGTCATGATTTCATGAAATACTTGCATTTGACATCAATTCTAACTGAAACAGTTGTATTGATGATTTTAATTATTATAATTCTATAAATACATACTTGCTACGGCCGCGAATCAAATTTTGACCAAGATACAACCTGACACTGACCTGAAAATTGCAAAAAACGTAAGAAAATTTGAACTTCGCGGGCAACTCTGGCGCTTCCACCTTAATGCCGCTGTCACAGGGAAACCTCGCAACTCCTAATCAATACGAACCACGATTCATTACACAGTGAGACCAGCGTGCAAATTAAAGTCTTCCCGACTTTGTAATTAGTTTTCTCGTAATTTCTAGAAATTTCCACTGTCTTTTCAGGATGCAGTGGCTGAAGACCACTGGGAGCCCCGCCAGCAAAATAGATAAATGCGAATTTAGGAATCAATCGGAACTAGCTGATTATACTTTTATGGATTTCAATATCCGCAAAGATTAACGGAGGAAAATATTATAAAACAAACTTATAACCTCGTTTGTATTTCCTTATGTGATATTTGGGAGTGTAACACCCATATCTGTAATGTGGTATTATTAATTTATTTGGTTTAGTTAAAATAAACTCGGGATTTAACCGCAATTAATATTTTTTTAATTTAAACCTTAACACTCATATAAACATTATTAAAGTTTATTAATTATGCCGTGTAGGTACAACATGGCAAATGGAACAAAAACTCGTCGGGAATTTTTAATTACATTTAGCGCTCGCGTCAACCTCCATCTCGCAAATGTGCAGAAAACAAAAGCTTATCTCCCGAGACCGTAATAATAAGCCTCCACTCATTACTCCAGTAATCAGTAAAAACTCTCAGCTCGCTGTTAATTCCATTTTGTCAAATGCTGATGCCACTCTAAGAAAATCTAATCTCATATTATGCGGAGGGACGAAGGTCATTTTGTCGCCAAAGTAAACAAAATTTACTAAAGGTGAAACACGTGGAAAGTGATATATTTGCTAAGTAAACAATGCGTCAAGGCTCTATCTTATTCTGCTGAATACGCAATTTGTCTTTCAGTAACTTGTATCGTCAATAGGTACTCACGAAAATAACCCACAAACCGAGGAGAACCTACAGGTGGTTTTGTTTCATAGTTATAAGTAGGTATTATTTCTTGATTGAGTTATTTTTGTTAAGCTACAGGTAACATTGTAATATGTCACTCGGCACGGGGGAGGTAAGCTTATAATTTTGCGTCATGCGAAAAACGTGGGAGAAAGTATTAAAAATAATGTGCTGGGGTCGCGGGCTGAATGAAAAAGTTTCTGCCGAAATATGTGCCTTGGGAGGCATCCCATTAACGCCTGAAAGACTTTCAAGGTTTATGCTCTGTTGGATTTTATATGAACTGCTTCCATTTAGTTATGAGTGATGGCTGCCAATATGTTTTAACGACACGTTGAATCTTCTCACAGATGACGAACTCGCCCGCAGTAACGTCAAGTCGTAATTCGCACCGAGTCGTATAACAATAATCCAATTAATTAAGTCCATAAAAGTAGCAAAGCAAATATAGCATTCCGTCGAATCAAGGAATTATATACCATCTGTTAGCTAACAATAGACGTCGACCTTGAAGGCTTTTACGGAGGAGTTTTCCCTCGAAAGGGTAGGAAATAATTACGTTCGAGTCAGTAACCCGGGCGTGCGTTATTGATGGGCCCGCGCGGCGGCGGCGGCGCCGAGACGCGCGGTAAGTGGGTCAGGGAGGAGCGAGGGACGCGCAGCCGCTCCGACACTGCGCCCTCAACCCTCAGCCATGGCGGACGCGCCGCCCGAAGTCCTCGAGCTCAACGTGGGCGGCGTGCACTACGCCACCACGCGCGACACGCTGCTGCGCGAGCCCGACTCGCTGCCCGCCGCCGCGCTGCAAGACGCCGACCACCCGCGCGACGCACGCGGACGCATTTTCTTCGATCGCGACGGAGTTCTCTTCCGCTATGTTTTGGATTACCTCCGAGACGGCGGGCTCGTTCTTCCGGAGTGCTTCAGGGAACACAAGCGACTGGCTCGTGAAGCAAAACACTACAGACTCGCCGGACTAGAGAACGCGGTGCGGGATGCTGACCCGCGTCCAACGAACCGCGAGAAGGGATGCATCACCGTCGGCTACCGAGGGAGCTTTGCGTTCGGCCGCGATGGACTCGCCGACGTTAAGTTCCGCAAGTTATCGCGTATCCTCGTCTGTGGAAAGGTGAATCTTTGCCGTGACGTGTTCGGAGAAACCCTGAACGAGTCTCGAGATCCGGACCACGGACTTGCTGACAGGTACACCTCTCGTTTCTTCTTAAAGCACTCGTTCATTGAGCAAGCTTTTGACATGCTGTACGAGAACGGTTTCAAGCTGACTGCGAGCTGTGGCAGCGGCACCGCTGGCGGAGCTGCCGAGCTCAAGCCGGGAGTGGATTCAGAGGAAAATCGTTGGAACCACTACAACGAATTTGTATTCACGCGCGAGTAAATATTGCGCCGTCTCAGAATGTGATAATCATCTGCTGTTGATCGGAGTGAGGCTTAATAATATTTCAGTCGTTAGAAGAATGTTTAATGCATTATTATCATAATGCATCTCTCTTGTATCCGGAGTTAGAAGTAATATAACTTTGAAGTTCTCGTAAGTCGTTCGCAATATTTGCGTAACCGGATAAAGCTTAAAATAAACTTTTCTAGTCATTTTGAAATGACTTTCATGACCGTCGATCATCTTAAATGATTGGCAAGTAACGAGGATCATAGCTATCGGCAATATGCCGTTGAGTAATATGCAAGAGTTCAAGTAAATAAATGTTTAATTATTATGTAGATAATGAAACCTAAACTGTAATCATATAACAAATAGGTAGTGTTAAATGTAAAAATATAAAATAGTTGTTAATAACCTCCTTTAGGGCTAATTTCGTGTACTGTGTACCTATTTCTATCAAGTTTTTAAATTATTTTATAATCGATTTATAGATCAATGTTTAATGATGTATTTTGAGAATACGTGGGCCATCGATTTTGATAAAAAGAATATGCCAAATTATAATATGAGCGTTATTTATAACCAATTTGATACAGTAGCTATGAGTTACTACATCATTTGTTGAGTATTTTATTATTTACTTTATCTTCAAGGTACCTTTGTACCGAGTGATGTGTTGTGATGAATACGTTTCTCCTTCCTCGTCAAGTAGTTTTATGAAAATTGGATTTCAAAAGAGTAGTAATAATGCAAAATGAGCGCGTGTGAAATGTACCTTGAAAAAATAGTATGTTAATAGTTGAAAAAAATTTACATCTCAAGAGAATTAAGATTGTAGCGAGAGCATAAGAACGTGAAACTTTTATGTAACAAGTTAAAGACGCAATTATAAGTTGAGTATCAGAGCAGTTCAGAGTAAAACTTAGGGAAAATATTGTCGCGCGCACAGCGAACTTTTCGTTAGCACACGAATTTATTTAACTACCCTCTAATTTCAATTTTAAAAACTTCTAGCAGTTTTCTGTTTTCTAAACGTTGCTATGTCGAATTTAAGCGATCGCAGCCATATCATTAGATAACCTAGATACTTTAAGCTGAACTTCCATGTTTATCTTCCTGCTTAAATATGTAGGTAGCCATATTCCGTAGCCAAATACCTCAGTGTGGATTTGTGGTTGAGGACCGATACAGGTATGTTTGCGATTCCCGTGTGCTGAATTCTGATGTATAGAGTCAAATATTTATTAATAGTTAAAAGTGTCAACATAAAACATGTAAGTCGTTGATTATGCGCTTAATAATAATATAGATAAGTAGATGCCATTATTATAATCAGCTGATTGTGACTATAAAAGATTGGTTTCAGACTTTCTAAGAGCTTTTTACGACTCGTTTATTAAAAAAAATATTTTTAAAATTTAAAGTAGGTATTATTTTCATAATTAAAAATTATTTCTGATACAAACTATTCAGTAAAAGGTCCTTCAGGTTTTATTTATGTGACACAATATTAAACTAAGTACCTTTATTGTTAATATTTTACTGTTTTATGTACAAGAATATTTTAATATTTCGACTACAAGTTGTACCTACTACTTACTAAAATTCATTAATAAATATTTATTAATAAGTAGGTAAACTTATATTTTATTAAAAAGTCATAAATGTAGCGGAAATCAAATATAAGTAGAGTAAAATGTACCAAATTATGTTAGAGACGTACCTATATTTTTTGTGTTTAGAAGAATTAGTTAATGTTTAGAAAATATAATAAATTTTATTTATTTGACCTTTATCTAATGGATACTGTGAGGATCCGTTAGGATTGTTATTATAATTATTATATTTTGTTTGTCTGGAGAAAAAACAGTGTTGGATCTGGACTCGATAATTATTGTAGGATTTCTAAAAGAATAGTTTTGAGAATAAATTTAGTTAAAAAATATAATTTCTTTTATTATTTTCCACAGCAACTTGGGGTCATTTAGACAAGAGTGAATAGGTTACTTCTAGGAAAGCATGCTCCATCGTCGACCACATCATCGCTTACCATCAGGTGAGATAGTGGTCATAGTGGTCAAGAGCGAGCTTATCAAAGTTAAAACAAAACAACGATTCTTGTAGTTGGTGGATGAAAATAACCAGTAGGAAGTAAAAAACATCAGTGTTTATAAAAACACCGACGTTTTTTACGATCAGTATGCTTTAGTCAGCCCGCACAATTTTCCAACACAAGTGCTATTTATTTACCACCATAATTCCGTCTTTTCAGTCGGTCTGAAAGGAACTTTTTTACAAAAAAAAAACAATCGACTTCCGAAAAAGAAAATACACTAAAAATTTAAAAATAACTTTAATTTCGGAAGTTGGTGTTTGCATTTTATTTCTTCGTCTATTGACACCGACTTCCGAAATTTAAGTTATTTTTTTAATTTTTAGTGTATTTTCTTTTTTGGCAGTCGCTTGTTGTTTTTTTTTTTTTGTAAAAAAGTTTTTTATTTCCACTTTTTAGTTGTTATACCCCAGAACTAAAACCCCCAATAAAATGGAACGTGGAATTTAAACATACTCGTAATTGGTGAAAACCAAAACGTCATCGAGGTATACGTATTTTTCGTATATTTTTGTTCAGTTTTTCAAAAAGCGCTGAAGCAATTTCGATAAAATGTATATGGGACTACCTCGGGAGTATATTGTTTGGATAAAAAAAGAATTTTGAAAATCGGTCCACAACTCACGGAGAAATCGGAGGACATACTTTTTATGTACTTAAGTCAAAAAAACAACCGACTTCAAAAAAGAAAATACACTAAAAATTAAAAAATAACTTTAGTTTCAGAAGTCGGTGTCAAATAACGAAGAAATAAAATACAAACACCGACTTCCGAAATTAAAGTTATTTTTTAATTTTTAGTGTTCTTTTTTGGAAGTCGGTTGTTTTTTTTTTTTTTTTTTTGTAAAAAAGTTTTTTATTATTAAATAAACATACATTCAGTCGAACATTGAACCGCCTCCTTTTTCGAAGTCGGTTAAAAAGTAGCCTGTATTCAATTTAAGTCTGACATCGTATTTATAGCTCACACATAATCCATATCTCAGCGTGTTATTTGCAGAGGTTTACAACCAAAAATAAAAGAACAAAAAACCGGCCAAGTGCGTGTCGGACTTCGCACATTTAGGGTTCCGTACCAACTGTATTTTTGACTATTTGTATGGCTTTGGGTCAACAAGATGCTTCTGTGAAAATTTTAAGACTCCAATCGTTTGGATATAAAACCTGTGTGACAGACAGACGGACACATACCGGGCCTGCGGACGGCGAGTAGTGGGTAACTCGCCGCCCGATCAGCACCAGGCCCGAGAGTCGACGGCGCGTAGTGTTCCACGCGCGCCTCAAAGAGTTGTCAGCAAACACCGATGCCTGCCCGAGGGTTGAGGATAAATTCGAAAGTTACCTCGCACCTGGGCATTCAGGGCAGGGAGGAACAGGGGTGGGTTTTAGTCAGTAAGAGTCTTACACGCCCTTCCGCTCCACCCTAGAGCGGAAGAACTCATAGGATGATTTCCCACACCCAAAAAAAAAAAAAACACGGACACGTGAGTGACAGCAATAGGGTTTGGATCCTTCGGGTACGGAACCCTAAAAACAGTCACATTATTATTATTTGAAAGTGTTTAGGTAAGAGACTAGAATAGGAAAAAAGAACTATACGACGCCGATGCCTCTGTCGTATGACCCCATAGCCTTGACAAAATAGTAGTACTTAAAATAACAAAGACAGGACCCTATTACTATGCCTCCACTGTCCGTCCGTCTGTCAGCGGGCTGTATCTCACGATCCGTAATAGCTACACAGTTGAAATTTTCACAGAATGTGTATTTCTGTTGCCGCTCTATCAACAAATAATAAAAATAAATTAAACATTAAGGGGCTTTTATTATTTGTTGTTGTAGTGGCCCAAAAACCCAAAAAAAAACACGTTTCTAGGAATATGTTTTTTTTTTTTCAGTTTATAGTACGTAACCCTTCGTGTTCGAGTCCAACTCGCACTTCCCCGGTTTTTTTTTTTTTTGCTATCGTTGGGAAAAGTTCAAAAGGTGCCTGAACTTTTGGAGGAAAAGACCAGTGTGTATGTGTAGGATTTGAAACTCACTAAAACTGCCCCAGTGATCACCATCAGCACATGGTAAGGGCCCTGTTATTTCTTAAAAGAGCTCTCCGGAACCCCCTCTGTGCAACGCCTGTTAGGGCACATCCCCGAGGAGAGCGTAAAATAGTACCTAATACCAAAGATATTCTGGTACAAAATTTTGTTATATAAAATACTAGAAAACCTATTTTAAGACCGGTTAATAATAGGTATTAACAACCGGCCATGTGCGTGTCGGATTTCGCTCATTAAGGGTTCTGTACCAAATATTGGTATTTGTTAGTAAAGTGTAGGTACGTAATAATAAACATTATCACCAATTTCAAGTTATATAGGTCAATGGGAAGTTAAAAAACTCTTCGTAACAATATTTTGTGACAGACGTCGGACGGTCAGACGGACATGTGAGCGACAACAATAATAGGGCTCCGTTTGGACCCATCGGGTACGGAATCCTAAAAACAATCTTTCCACTTGAAAAGTGTTTCACAGCAAGTTAAACAATCTCTAAACCTATTCTACGTTGAACGACAGAAAACAGTTTTCAAGAGTTACTGGTATTAAAAAATAATGCCCAGGGAAAATTGTTAACAGAATCTTTAGGTATTCGGGTACCCGTTGCGTGATCTTATTTATTAGACAATTATAAGCCTGTTGCTCATCCAGATGAGACTGGAAAACCTTCTTTAGGAAGGGCTTTTACCGTTTCATATTTAATGAGGAGTAAATAAATTGCTGGTTGTTTTTCTGAGTGCGATTTACACAGTTAGGGCTGGTTTCTGAGTTGAGCATTTGGTAGTTAAAAACGTGTCAAACCCTACATTAATGCCACCGTTTGACAGGTTTTCAGGCTAAAGAAAAGTTTGAAAAATACTCCTTAGTTTAGAAATCGAGGACAAGTTTTCCATATTTAACCGACTTCGAAAAAGGAGGAGGTTCTATGTTCGACTGTATGTATGTTTATTGAAAAATAAAAAACTTTTTTACAAAAAAAAACAACCGGCTTCCAAAAAAGAACATACACTAAAAACTTAAAAATAACTTTAATTTCGGAAGTCGGTGTTTGTATTTTATTTCTTCGTTATTTGACACCTACTTCTGAAATTAAAGTTATTTTTTAATTTTTAGTGTTTTTTTTTTGGAAGTCGGTTGTTTTTTTTTTTTTGTAAAATAGTATTTTTTTCTAATTATTTATTACCTGATAGTTTTGGGAAGGTATAAAGAAAAGAATAAGTAGTAGATTGTTAATTAGTGCTTTTACCGAGTAAATTTAAATTAAACTCCGCAGAAGCTTGCGTTGTTGTGCTAGTTTTTTTTAATTTTTTTAACTCTGTAAGTGGGTGTAAGAAGGCAATTAATTAGAGCATTGCATTCAATTGAGCTATTCAGCGAAGTCGTATCTACACGGTAGGTGATTAGGTATACCACAAAATCTCAACTTATAAAAAAAACTGGTCAAGTGCGTATCGGACTCGCGCGCAAAGGGTGCCAAACGAATCACATTTTTTTAAAAAATGTTTTAACAGGTTTTCCTGTAATCTTTAGGCTCAGAAGTTTCGGAGATAAGGAGGGTTTTTCTGAAACTATTTTAAAATGATTAAAAAAATATTTGTGAGACTTAAATTAAGACTTAAAGTAAATGAAAAACATTTTTACAAAAAAAAACAACCGACTTCCAAAAACGAAAATACGCTTTTTGTAAGTCGGTTGTTTTTTTATCTTACCTTAGCCTCTTTATTTGATAAGTTGCACGGTAAACTTTGAAATACTTTTTTTTTCTTGTATTTCCGCAAAAATAAACCCCACACTAAAAAAATTAAAATTAATTATGTTACACGTCCGTATTTGGGTTATAGAAATTCATGTGTACCAAATTTCAGTTGAAACGGTCCAGTAGGTTCAGAGCAAATAAGCTGTGACAGACGGACAGACGCACAAGTGATCCTATAAGGTACCTAAGGGTTCCGTTTTGCTTTCGGGTGTTTGGAACCCTAAAAACTAGGACAGAAAGGCAAAGCCATTTCCCTTGTTAATAAACTCTGCGTAACGTTATGATAAGCTTACATTAATTATATATTAATAGCAATTCTGTGGTTTATTAATAATGGCAACGGAGATTAGATTCGCATAATACCATACAAATTTTTGATTGGGTTTTTATGGGTCGGCGTTATGGCAACATAACTGCTTTATTGTTAGGGTTCCGAAAATCAGAATGAAAAAACGGAACTATTATAGGATCACTCGTGTGTCTGTCTGTCCGTCTGTCACAGCCAATTTGCTCCGAACGTGCTGGACCGATAGAGTTGAAATATCACAATTAACAGGGAACATTGTGAGAGGACGGACATTTGTAGAAAAAGTCCAGTGATATCCACAATTTTAACACCAGAAATAAGCATAAACTTCATGTTCCTTTCCACCGTGTTCGTGGTGTTCATGGTTCGTTTGAGGGTCTCGGTATCGAATTTTACAATAAGCTACCCCGTTGTTTTCTTGACCTGCTGATAATGACCTGATAATGCATTTAAAGCTAAAGTTAAATCTAGTCTTTGTTCGAAGGCATACTATTCCATCAACGACTATTTAGAAGATAATAATAGTTGGTCGCTGTGTTGAACGCAAGACAATGTTACACTTGATGTTCTTTCTCCATATTTAGCTTATGTTATGACAGATTATATGAGTTCATATAATAATTGTTTACTTATTCTAGTGTGATGGCCCTAGTTCATCACTCGTGGCATCGAATCACAGCCCTTTGATAGATTCTATCTTTGCTCGTGTAAGCAGGCACACCAGTTATGTATGGAGGCTTATTTAATTTGGTTTAGTGTTTAGGCTTGAGTTCGTTTTTAGTGGCATAATTACTCAATTATGCCACTAAAAACGAACTCAAGCCTATGCTAGCTAACAAGTGGCGGATTATTTAATAAAATTTAATTTAATTTTATGATTATATTTTAGACGATATATCTTTATTTTTCTGTTTTACATACGTTACATACACATATGTTAAGATTGTTGCATATAATTATATAAATTCAAGTTCTTCAAACTTAACAGACAGATGTGTTGCTAGGGAGTTTGTTAGCCACTTTTTCTTCACAGCTAAAACACTAGGAAGTGGTGACGGGCGGGCGTTTTTGGGGGACTGTCTTTATGTAGAACTTAGACGTTCAAAAAGTGCTGGCTCTCAGCCTAGTTTGAATAAATGACTTTTGATTTTGATTTTGAGGCTCGAACGTATTTTTTTCATAATGAAAAAGAAACATTCGGCCCTTATCTCCGAAACAACAGGACCTAAAATTTTGAAAAAAGTACAGAATGTAGTTCTTTACTTCTAGATTGAAAATCTATAAGCAGGAGGTAGTGTAAAAAAAAACCTGAAAAAAATATGATTTGCTGGGAACCCTTTGCGCGCGAGTTCGACTCGCTCTTGGCGGTTTTTTTTTCGCCTGCGACTTCGTCCGTGTGGATTCCGAAAATATTTATAGCCATATAGCACCAAAAATAATGTAGCTTACTACTGGTAAAATAATTTTCAAAATCGGTTATTATTAAGTTGAGAAACCGGCCCTCAGACAGTCGGCAATAGGTAATGCAGTAACTTTCGGATCAGCCAGTCTGTTCTGAACATCTCAACATGAAATTTAAAAAAAAGTATTTTTTTTAAAAGCTCTATACCACTGTCATCATGTGTAACAGAAAGAACTCATGATAAATAAACACTGGCCCAAATACAACTGTTCTAACCATTTGCCATCACTTACAGTCCCTACATCCCGGCGCCATCATCAGATCA
Source organism: Polia nebulosa (assembly GCA_951329385.1). NCBI lineage: Eukaryota > Metazoa > Arthropoda > Insecta > Lepidoptera > Noctuidae > Polia > Polia nebulosa. The sequence goes on from OX589604.1 coordinate 6,745,090, forward strand.
GCTCGATGGTATCATAATATTGCATTGTCACCGGACTTACATAGGTAGGTATGCCAAATTTCAGCTCTATCGCAACAAGAAGTGGTCAAAATAAGTCAGCGGGCTGTGAAGAGATCCGTAATAAGTAGACAGTTGAAAATAATGTTTACAGAATGTGTATTTCTGTTGCCGCTTTAACAACGAATAATAAAAAAAACAACCGACTTCCAAAAAAAAAATACACTATAAATTAAAAAAATTACTTTAATTTCGGGAGTCCATGTTTGTATTTTATTTCTTCGTTATTTGACACCGACTTCCGAAACTAAAGTTATTTTTTAATTTTTAGTGTATTTTTTTTTGGAAGTCGGTTATTTTTGTTTTGTAAAAAAGTTTTTTATTTTTCACTTTTTAGGTAGTTGTTATACCCCAGAACTAAAACCCCCAATAACATGGAACGTAGAATTTAAACATTTGGAGAACACCAAAACGTCATCGAGGTATATGTATTTTTCGTTTTTGTTCAGTTTCTCAAAAAGCGCTGAAGCAATTTCGATAAAATTTATATGGGACCACCTCGAGAATATATTCTTTCGGATAAAAAAAGAATTTTGAAAATCGGTTCACAACTGACGGAGAAATCGGTGGACATACATAAAAAAAAAAAAAAAAAACATTTGTCGAACATAGAACCTGTAACAAGGCAGTGTTAAAGCCTTGTTTATTTTTTGACCTCTATTCCAAAATTACGTTCTTTGCTACCTTTTTTTAATTTCAAATTCAATAATTACTTAGTTTTCTCTGTCAAGTCTCTGTTTTGATATTAAAGATCAGTTCTAATTCTGCAGCCGAGCTAGTAGAAGCTCTCCATTATCATTTTTCGACTCTTCAACTGTCAGTTACCAGTTTCCAAGAGCTACAATTTAATTACATATCAAGTCACAGTGTATGTGTTTGTACTTTAATGAGTGCTTCTTATATTTAAGCCTACTTTTGTAAATAATAAAATATACGTGTTAACTTGTCGTGTGTGATTCCTTCATCCAATTCCTCATCTACGGTCCTCCTACTCCTACGTCCTCTGCGTGTCACTCCTACGACCTCCTCTACGAGTCTTCTCCTTTTTCGAAAGTCGGTTAAAAATAAATTTGTTATTTTTGGCTTTGTTTGCTCTATCTTAACGGCAACAAGTAGTCTTGTACGATGGTACGATTACGAACTCTTCATGCGCGAGTCACGCGCATTTCGCCGGTTTTCTTTCAAGCGCGCTAGCAACTTTCATTCGTATGCAGTACCGGCCAACGGGTAGAGCGTACCAATAATGACGGGGCCTGTCATGGCCGATGCCTGCCCAGGGGTAAGGTAAGGAAAAGCGAAGTACCTACACTATGATACAGTAAAATTGTGCTGAGTGTGCCCATACCGAATGAGTTAGGTACCCCTCTAAGTATTTTCTGGGCATCAGACACCCAGCGCTTTTTTGTTTGTTTGTTGGGGTTGGAAAATCATCCTAGGACTTTTCCCGCTCTGGGTGCAGGGGGAGGGCGTGTCAAACTTTCACTGACTAAAACCCACCCCTGTCCTTGCCTGAATGCCCAGGGGCGCGGTAACTCAGTTACGAATTTATCCGCGACCCCTTGGCATAAAAAATGTGGAACGCTTCACAATTTTGCGTGTCATCCTTGCACAGGGGCCATGCTAATCTTCTCTTTATCGTTCCAATTTTAGTATGTACTGCCGAAGCAAGTACAGACATCCAGCACTCTGCCTGTGGATAAATTCGGAACAAAGTTACCGCGCCCCTGGGCACTCAGGGCAGGGAAGGAACAGGGGTGGGTTTTAGTCAGTAAAACGGGTTGCAGACCAAGAGCTAAGCTAAGTTAGTTTAGCTTAGCTCGCATAGCTGACGCAGTTTTCCATACTTGTGTGCAGACCGCAAACTATGCGCAAAGTATGGAAAACTGCGTCAGCTATGCGAGCTAAGCTAAACTAACTTAGCTTAGCTCTTGGTCTGCAACCCGTTTAAGAGTCTGACACGCCCTCCCGCCCCACCCTCGAGCGGGAGATGTCATTGGATGATTTCCCACTCCAAAAAAAAAAAACGGTTAGAGCTTTTTGAACGGAGTCGGTTTGAGACATCATAATATAGTTTACACGGTGAGATTTTTAGAACAGCACAACAGCACGCGTAGCATGACCACCGTAGAAACGGGTTTTGTCGACGGAAGAATAGACAAAATTACAGATTGTAGAAAGATTTCTACCGTCCTAAGCATGGCGATGTTAAAACTGACGAGAAGAAATGTTTCTATTCTTCAGTCGACAAAAGTCTACAATGCAAAGCATGACCACCAATTTTTCTCTACTTTTAACACTTTTTTTTTTAAGTGTTATTTCTTCTCAACAAGTGTCAAATAGTCTACATCACATTGGACCTAGATAAGATATATAATGAGTACTTGTATTGAAGCCTGAGCAAGTAAAGGATTCTAGGATTGAACCGATGACCGAAGCGGGTGGTTCAAATGTAGAATCCTGAGTGTAGCGAGGGTTTCAAAGGTACGAGACGCAGACTTTCAACTTTGACGGACAGACGGACAGGTGAACAGACAGACAGACGGACAGACTTACAGACGTACCTACAGACGGACATACCGACAGACGGACAGACGGCCAGATGGACAGACAGACAGATGGACAGACGGACAGACGTACAGATATACAGACGGACATACTGACAGACGGATAGACAGACAGACAGATGGACAGACGGACGACCGACATACAGACAGACGAGCAGACGGACAGACGCACAGACAAACAGAAAGAAAGACAGACAGACGGACAGACGCACAGACAAACAGAAAGACAAACAGACAGACGGACAGACTTACAGACGTACCTACAGACGGACATACCTACAGACGGACAGATGGACAGACAGACAGATGGACAGACGGACAGACGTACAGATATACAGATGGACATACTGACAGACGGATAGACAGACAGACAGTTGGACAGACGGACAGACGGACGACCGACATACAGACAGACGGGCAGACGGACAGACGCACAGACAAACAGAAAGACAGCCAGACAGACGGACAAATGGACAGACGGACAGACTTACAGACGTACCTACAGACGGACATACCGACAGACGGACAGATGGACAGACAGACAGATGGACATACGGACAGACGTACAGATATACAGACGGACATACTGACAGACGGATAGACAGACAAACAGATGGACAGACGGACGACCGACATACAGACAGACGAGCAGACGGACAGACGCACAGACAAACAGAAAGAAAGACAGACAGACGGACAGACGCACAGACAAACAGAAAGACAAACAGACAGACGGACAGACTTACAGACGTACCTACAGACGGACATACCTACAGACGGACAGATGGACAGACAGACAGATGGACAGACGGACAGACGTACAGATATACAGATGGACATACTGACAGACGGATAGACAGACAGACAGTTGGACAGACGGACAGACGGACGACCGACATACAGACAGACGGGCAGACGGACAGACGCACAGACAAACAGAAAGACAGCCAGACAGACGGACAAATGGACAGACGGACAGACTTACAGACGTACCTACAGACGGACATACCGACAGACGGACAGATGGACAGACAGACAGATGGACATACGGACAGACGTACAGATATACAGACGGACATACTGACAGACGGATAGACAGACAGACGGACAGACGGACGACCGACATACAGACAGACGGGCAGACGGACAGACGCACAGACAAATGGACGACGGACAGACGCACAAACGGATAGACAGATACGTAAGTGACAGCAATTGGGCTTCGATTAGTCGCACAAAATTTTGTGACAGACGATGGACAGACGAAATTGAAAGAATGAATATGTCTTTGTCTTCATAGAAACGCGAGAATACGGGTCGCCCCGTGCTCGGGCAGAAGAAAACTCGAAGTCGACACAGTTGGATAGAAAGAACTTGTATCCAACTATCTAGTCTATCCTTACTCACGGCGTAGCATGACCATTTCTATCTCTATTCTACATAGAGATAGAAATGTTCATGCTACGCCGTGTTGGGGGTAGAAACATTTCTTCTCAACAGGGACAAATAGTCTACATCACATTAGACGTAGACAAGTTCTCTACTGATTTAAAAAAAACTCAATTTTGTGACTCATTACATACTTTAAAATTCAAAAATTTCAATTGAAAATTCGAAGGACAAACAGACAGACGGACAGCTGGACAGCATAACAGACGGAAAGATGGGCGACGGACAGACGGACAGTCTCACAGACTGACAGACGGACAGTCTCACAGACTGACAGACGGACAGACGGACGATGGACAGACAGACAGACGGACACACGGACGACGGACAGACGGACAGCGGACAGACAGACTGACAGACGGACAGTCTCACAGACTGACAGACGGACAGACGGACGATGGACAGACAGACAGACGGACACACGGACGACGGACAGACGGACAGCGGACAGACAGACTGACAGACGGACAGACGGAAGACGGACCGATCAGACTGACAGACGGACAGTCTCACAGACTGATAGATGGACAGTCTCACAGACTGACAGACGGACAGTCTCATAGACTGACAGACGGACAGTCTCACAGACTGACAGACGGACAGTCTCACAGACTGACAGACGGACAGACGGACGATGGACAGATGGACAGACAACAGACGGACAGATGGACAGACAACAGACGGACACACGGACGATGGTCAGACGGACGCCGGACAAACAGACAGACGAACAGATGGACCGACGGACAGACGGGCAGATGGACGGCGGACAGACAGACAGACTGACAGACGGAAGACGGACAGATCAGACCGACAGACGGACAGTCTCACAGACTGATAGATGGACAGTCTCACAGACTGACAGACGGACAGTCTCACAGACTGACAGACGGACGATGGACAGATGGACAGACAACAGACGGACACACGGACGATGGACAGACGGACGCCGGACAAACAGACAGACGGACTGATGGACCGACGGACAGACGGACAGATGGACGGCGGACAGACTGACAGACGGACAGACGGAAGACGGACAGATCAGACTGACAGACGGACAGACGGACGACGGACAGATGGACAGACAGACAGACGGACAGCCAAAAAGATGTACAGATGGACAGACGGACGACAGACAAACGGCCAGACGTACAGACAGGCTCCGATAAGACGCAATAATTTTTTTGTCAGACGACGGACAGACAGACAGATGGACAGACGGACAGACGATAAATAGTAATATATTTTAATAATTATTGAAAGAATGAATACATGTCTTTGTCTTCATAGAAACACCAGTCTACGGGTCGCCCGGCGCCCCATGCTCGGGCAGAAGACAACTCGAACTCGACAAAATTGGATAGAAAGAACTTTGTCTTTTCTTGGTAGAATAGAGATAGAAATGGTCATGCTACGGGGGCAGAAGTTATTCCTAGAGATAACCTCCAATAAACAATGTTACCTCTTTACAATATTAGTTTAAATTTCATAATAAAACGGTTGGCAATAACAGTTCATACCTAGCATTGTATTGTGATGTGGACGTCGTCGTCGGAATATAAAGCGTTTCCTTCATAGAAACTAAACAAAGACGGCACGAGCAGGCTGTATCTAGATATCTACATAAAATACAGAGTAAACTGATTGCTGGCCCATATTTATTGTAGCTGTCTTTTATAACTGCAACAATGGCTTACTTTTTCATTGATCGTTGGTATTTGTTTCAGGATGCATGTTAAATAACAAAATCTATTTGGTATACCAGTTAGATTAAGTACCAAAAAATATTGGACACGTGTTTTTTTAGGGTTCCGCACCCAAAGGGTAAAACGGGTATTAGGTAGGTACTAAGACTCCGCTGTCTGTCCGTCTATAATAAAAAAATACAAAGATAAAACGCATCAAAGTTCAGGAGTGTGGGCTCGTTACGTCACTTTGGAGTAAAAATTGTCGCGCCGCGTGACGTCACGCAACATTTCAACGCACTGTATCACCCTCATTTTAAGGGTTCCGTTCCCAAATGGTAAAACGGGACCCTATTACTTAGACTTCACTGTCCGTCTGTCACCAGACTGTATCTCATGAATCGTGATAGTAAGACAGTTGAAATTTTCACAGATGATGTATTTCTGATGCCGCTTTAACAACAAATCCTTACTAAAAAACAGAATAAAAAAATATTTAAGTGGGGCTCCCATACAACAGACAAGATTTTTTTGCGGTTTCTATAGATAATGGTACGGAACCCTTCGTGCGAGTGTCCGACTCGCACTTGGCCAGTTTTCTTTTTATTTAATTTAGTACAATTACTCTCTGCACTTACAGTTTTAAAACCAACACGTGCAGAGTCAACAATAAAATTAATTGTCACGTAAACAAAAAATATGGATGATACAGTGCGTTGAAATTTCGCGTGACGTCATGGTGTGCGACACTTTTTACCACAGAGTGACGAAACGAGCCCCATTCCTGAAATTTGTTGCGTTTTTAACCGACTTCAAAAAGAAGGAGGTTATCAATTCGGATGTTTGTATTTTTTTTTTATTTATGTTCGGGCATAACTCCGTCATATAATTATGTATTGACGGATTTGCAAAATTCTTGTTTTGTTCGAAAAAGGTTTGTTCCGAAATGACAGACAACATAACTCTTCAAAAATTTACAGCAAATCAACCGCGATTGCTGCGATCGTATGTCTATGAATTATTAACACTGGTTAATGTGGAACCACAACTAAAAAGTGAAAAATAAAAAACTGTTTACAAAAAAATAGAACCGACTTCCAAAAAAAGTGCAAAATAACTATAATTTTGGAAGTCAGTGTCAAAAAACGAAGACAAAACCAGAAAAACCGACTTCAGAAATTACAGTTATTTTGCACTTTTTTTGGAAGTCGGTTCTATTTTTTTGTAAAAAAGTTTTTTTGTCTTTGTCATTTTTTATTGGTAAAGCAAAATATTACGTGTTCAATAGTTTTGATAATCTAACCTACGGATTAAATAGATTTATTATTTTCATACCCAGGAAACTACCCTATTCCTTCCATTTACCAGACGATTACCAAAAAACGGTCATAGTCTGTATGTACTAGCGAACACATGTAACTCAGCTGATTTACTACTTACCCACAACACTCGCGTGCAATTCGGAAGCCTACCTACCCCTCTGCGGAACCACACGGACATTAAAAGCGGCTTAATACATTGTAAATCTACGCGCCCTTAAGTCGATCATAGCGACAATTAAGTGAGGATAGGACAAAGGACCGGTAACCCTTGTCATCCCTCTTTAGAGCACGAGGCTGATTTATATCCCTGTTGTCCAATAATACCTGACAGAATAAAATGTAGAGCGCTATAAAACAAAATAGGTACTAGTGTAGTTTCGTGAAACGAATCGGAAGGTGAATGCTCGCGGTATAGCTTTCCCAGAAAAGTATTTCGGGACAAACTGACGGTATGTTCGTGTTTTTGTGTGTTTTCTATTTAGTAGCTTGTGGCTAGCTGTGTGATTGGGTATTTTAAAAATGCTGTTGGTAAACTTTTGAATTTAAAAAAACAATGAATATTTTCAAAAAGCAAGTCACTTTCTAACCGACTTCGAAAAAGGAGGAGGTTCTATATTCGAATGTATGTATTTTTTTTTTATTTATGTCCACCGATTTCTCTGTCAATTGAGGACCAATTTTGGAAATTCTTTTTTTATTCGATTGAATATACTCCCGAGGTGGTCCCATACAATTTTTTTCGAAACTGCTTCAGCGCTTTTTGAAAAACTGAACAAACACAAAAAATACGTATAACTAGATGACGTTTTGGTGTTCTCCAATTATCACGTTCCGTGTTATTAGGGTGTTTAGTTCTGGGGTTTAACAACTAAAAAGTGAAAAATAAATTTACAAAAAAAAACAACCGACTTCTAAAAAAGAAAATACACTAAAAATTAAAAAAATAACTTTAATTTCGGAAGTCGGTGTTTGTATTTTATTTCTTCGTTTTTTGACACTGACTTCTCGTATTTTCTTTTTTGGAAGTCGGTTGTTTTTTTTTGTAAAAAATATTTTTTAAGCAGTCTGATGCAGTTGGTGACAGTTATTTTATTTCAATCATAGATTTTATAAGGCCGATGTCTTTTCAGAAGTCAAACCTGATGTATGGTACCTCATTGGTTGAAATCCATCCAGCCGTTTAGGCTTTATATGGCGTGCCAAAGAAATAGACAGCCCTAAAACATACATACAAACTCTCGGGCATTTGGGTAAAAAACAAGATTAATTCCGATTTCTATGACAAGTCAGAAGATCTTTGCACAACGTTAACTTCAAATACTTTGGAAGTTTGGATTCTTATTACCTAATGCTAGAAGTAACGGATTTATAGACGACAGATAGATGTAATTTCGCATAAGACTTCAAAATGGATATATTCCCGAAAGAAAGACGCAAAAAGAAAACCTAATTTCTCAAATCTTAGGCCTTTAGAGCTGAAAAGTGGTGTTAAAATGAGTCTCTTTCGCCTGAATTCAGTAGCCTACCAGTTAACTGTTCAAAAGCAAAGGGGCCTTTATAGTTTTTAACACTATTTTATTTTTGATGAAGAAACTAAATATTATTATGTAAAAAACAAGTGTGTATGTACTTATGTACGCACGTAAGAACTTATACTTCTTTTGCGTAACAAGATAAAAAACCAAACTGTCAGAAAGTTTACAAAAGGAAAACAATCATTGTTCATGAACCACAGAGCTAACTTCAGGGTGTTTGTTCTAGCTAACGTCAGGGTGTCGGTTTTTAGTGACGGTGTGCGCGCACATCGTAAAAATTTAGTCTCATTATTTTTTCATAACGCGCCAAAAGAAGTATAACTTCAAAAATCTTAGTAAGTAGCTACTTAGTTATATTTTCGCCACTCTCCGGTTTCCGATTGAGCTGAAATTATGCATACCTCTAAGTTTAGTTCGGATGACAATTTATGGCTCGCTAAGTGTCGTCAATTCAATATGGCGGACTAAATATTATTTATGCACTCCCATGATATGGGTAGGTATCTATCAAATCAATAATATTATTAAAAGGGTTTGCTGTGAAAAATAGGTAAGCGTATTTGTTAGTTTTTTAACCGACTTCAAAAAGAAGGAGATTATCAATTCGGATGTTTATATATATATGTATATACATATACATTTTTTTTAATGTATGTTCGGGCATAACTTCGTCATATATTGACAAATTTGCAAAATTCTTTTTGTTCCGAAACGGTCCTATTTAAATTTCATATAGATCTGATGATGGGTTTCAGAAAAAGACAACGGAACTCTTCAAAAATTGACAGCAAATCAACCGCGATTGCTGCTATCGTATGTCTATGAATTGTTAACACAGTTCAATGGGACACCACAACTAAAAAGCGCTATATAAAAAACGAAGATTCAAAACCAGAAACACCGACTTCCGAAATTAAATTAAAGTTATTTTGCACTTTTTTTGGAAGTCGGTTCTATTTTTTTGTAATTTTTTATTTTTTGACTTTGTTTTTTTTATTTTGTCCTGTGCTAGACAAATTTGATTGATTGTCAGGTTAAATTTTCTGCTGTGGGATATTTACAAAATAAACTTGAAGCTGTAAAATCAACTTGAGTGACCTTTCACCAAATAGCGCAGCGATATGAAAAAAGCAATTTGTCTGAAATCGTCCACACATATTGTTTTTATTGGAACAAAGATCGATGGGTGTGACCTACACGCTACGCTGCTCAGTAAAATAGACCTTTTTCTCTAAATATTTTAGTAAGCTAAAACTGTTTTCTGCTTTTAGAGACGATACAAAAATGGATTGCTATTAATGTGTATAAATTATGGACTTATGTAGGTGGGGAATTATCGTAATCTATTTTATTAAAGCCGATTATGATGTTAATTTAGGTAGGTGTACCTAGAAAGCTAAAATACGACTTTTAATGTTTTTTAATTGAACATCACGTCTAAACGACTAGTCTTATTTCTTTAAAAAAAATATATGTTATTCTAGACAATTTTCGTCGTAATTTGATCTCAGAATATTTTAAATTATATTTTTATAACATAGTGCAATTAATTTGTAAAGTTATGTCTAACTCGGATAAAAAATTGAGAATCACGCAAAAACTATATGGCGTATTTTTATGAAACCTTCTGCGCCTTAAATGTAATGATCTACTGTGTGTTTAACTACTTTGAATAGGTTACAGAAGCAGCAGCTACAGCATAATCACGCCTGTATGCCAGGATAGGGTAGATAGAAGGTGAAGTCCTAAAAACACACGCACAAAACGTTTTGGCAACACATTCTTTGTGCGTACCTATAGCCACAGATAATATAATACTAGCGTACAGATGCCTCACTCATACCATACAAAGAAACGGTACCGCCGTAACTACGGGTTTTCGACTTGCACAAGCAACTTTTGTTCTTCGTTCGAGCCCGTCCTCTACACTTCGCTAGATGGTGTTAGCAGCGACGGCTTGCAAGTTGAATGAATTTACATAGTCTTACCAATATTTTCTCACTCATTGAGGAATTACTTTATAGTATTTTTGGCACTTCTTAGGAGTTTTACTGTTTCAAAATGTGTCAATAGACAAATTTTAAAGAGGCGAATGGTTTAACTTTAAAACTTCAAACAGCGCCATCTATTGGCACAAGAAATATAAATGCCTAAGGATTCGTTCCAATGAACATCTAAAGAACAATGGCGAAATCTTAGCTGAGTAAAATTTCAGCGACTAAAAGTGACTCATATACGAAAGAAATTCTATTAATTTTCTACGTTTTTTCAAAGTATCACATTGACATGTTAAGGCCGAAAAAAAAAAAATTTTTAAATGGAATGTTATTTGATTTTTTTCGTTGGCTTTTATTCGTTTGGTGTTGCCATTATATATTTATTCTGCCAAGTGACAGTATGTACAACATTACTGTATTTGTGTAATACGTTTTCTTATCAGTTTTGGTGTAATATTATTTTTTATTTTTATTTAAAAAAAACGTCACACTAGGAATTGCTCCTGTATCGTGGGTGCGTTCACAAACATGTAAACTCACATACACAAGACACCCTGAGCCGGAATTTGTTCCGTGCGAAAATCAAACCTGCGACACGCAGCGCAGCAGCCGATCGCTCAACCACTGCGCTAACCATGTCGTCAAATATTATTAATAAACGGAGAAAATGAATTAACAATACAATTAATTATGGGCAAAAAGACGAGTATCCCAAATCTGAAAAATATAGCTGGCTGGTTTCTGACATTGACTGTTAATTGGTTGTTGTCAGTCACACTGTCATAGTAAGGGAGCCCATGATGCAAAACGGGAATTTTTAAAATAATAATATTTTTTATAAAATCAACCGCGCTCGAGAATGTCAATACATCGTTTTTTTTTGCAACTTTATACCCCCCCACTCCCTTACGTTACGCTCTAATCGTCAGATTTACAAGTGTACACTTTTTAGCTAGTATAATAAACCCAATTACCTATAATCTGAAGCACTTCAGTATTTCTGATGGTCTACCCAAGACGCACGATCCTATATAAAGGGCTTATATAATATGGTAGAGGTGCTCAACAGGATGCAAGGTATCCCCCCATCTTCATCTGTCACGCTCGAGTAAATCCCAAATCCCTTATTGGGCTCCCCTACTATCACAGACGCCTTTTTTTTTGCGCTTTGTGGTGTTTTGCTCTCGATTGCTTTTACGTTTTCTTTAATATTCACTTGACCTGGACTGCTTATGGACTCTGATATTACCCTGTGTGACCCGTGCGTGTATAAGGGCTTCGAGATTTTCCCTGTGTGACATTGTGCTTTTCTCTACTGGACACCGATCTTGCCTCATTGTTTGGATCAGTTATTAGTGAACTCGTTTGCTGGGTACCACTAAGATGGAAGCTCGTCGTGGCAGACCGACACGAATTCTGTGTATCAATTGCAATATATGCGTCAATACACTGCGCCGATATCATGCCTTGGAACTTGATACTAGAGTTACCACATTACTCTGTATATCCCCGAATCGTAAGTAGCTGTTCTTAATTATGGACATGTATTTATAGTTTACATTTTAGATACCACAACACTTAGCCACACACAACACATATATTTTGTTCAATCTGTAGAAACATGTTGACACAGAACTGGCTGTTTGTATGAATACAAGATGTACAATAATATTGCTTCTGTATTATTAGAAGACTCTGATAGGGATCTATTCCAGATAGCAATATTTTCAATTTGTTTCAGATTACTGAAGATGACTATGTTTACGAAGCATGCAGAGATCTTGCGGTATTTAGTGTCAAAGATGAGTTGAAACAAAAAGTGTCAAGCAATGATAACCATCAAGCTGGATCAAGTCAGCAAGGCCACACTAATGAGTGTCTTTTATGTGTTACTTCTATTTTACATAGACAAAGTGACAAAATACTGAGAGACAACCCTTCGGAACTACAGCAGTCTATGATAAATATTCTAGAGAGCAGACTAGCACCACGACAGGTAAACTAAATTACATTCACTACAACCTATTTAAAAGTTATATGCATCCGTTAATAAAATATGTCATTATAAACAAAATAATTAACAGGGTCACTATCTTGAGTCTCCTAAATCATTTTACCAGGGAACTCCAAGTTTAAGTTTCTATAGCAGCAACTGCATAGGAACTTAAAACGATAGGCTTATTAATTTTCTTTTCTTTATTTTCAGATAACAGTATCTGATCGCATATGTCATCCTTGTTGGTTACGCACTCAAAGAAAAGCACGTCGTGGTAACATCACTGATGAAAACAGATTCCTTAGTAGTTCTCACCCAGTGCCAGAGGAATCTCAACAGGATGATCAGCCATCTGGGTCCAATCCCTCTGAACCAAGGCTTGATCGTCAGGCAGATGTTTAAATAATAGTTTTACCGGACTACAGACGAGCAGCCAATGCTAACCATCATTGTGTTTATTCAAATTGTACTAGTACCACACTGCTTAGTATATCGGATAATTTACGTGCAATTGTTCTAAGCAATCATAACTATTTCTTGCCAAGCCTAGCTCGAATTTGCTGAGAACACTTAATGAGTAATTCATGGGAGACACTATTCCATTCTGAAAACAGCATGGAAACATTCACTGCTCAGCAGTTACAGCATGTATTTTCTTTTGTGAAGGCATTCCATCCAACTTTAGATTTTGAAAATGTACAAGAGATAGATGATAGTGTTTTTAAATATTGGATAGGCCTAACAAAAGAAAACGTCAATAATTTATTGCAAGAAGTGCCCCGCCTTACTCAAATAAAAAGAGGATGTTAAGGCTTAGCAGCGTTATTATTAAAAATGAGAACAGGTGATTCGGATGAAAGAATTTCCAATTTACTTAAATTTCCACGACAAACCTTGGAGTCTTTAATGGACAAAGTCAGAGAGGTTCTCCTTCAGGATTTTGTACCGGACCATCTAGGCATTAACCATTTAAGGCGGGAACAATTATTACAACATAATTTGTTAATACATAATGGGCTTTATGGTAATGGTAACAATGTAATTGTAATATGCGATGGCACGTACGAGTACATTTATACAAATAAGAGTTCAAACTACATGTTCCAAAAGCCAACTTATTCCCTTCATAAATACAGGAACTTACTAAAACCTTTTATGATTGTTGCATGTGATGGATATATTGTTGATTGTTTTGGCCTATATAAAGCAACTACATCAGACGCTGATATAATGTCCGGTCTATTTTCCTCTGAGAGTTCTTCTTTAAGATCATATTTCAGAGAACATGATGTGTTCATTCTGGACAGGGGTTTTAGGGACTGTATAACTTTACTAGAGGGATGTGGCTATCGCACATGTATGCCAGAATCACTTTTAGAAGACGAACGCCAATTAACTACAGCTCAAGCTAACAGAAATCGCTGTTTCACTATCTGCCGATGGGTGGTAGAGGCTGTAAATGGCCACTTTAAACGAGATTTTAAACTTTTTAGTCAAGAATACTTTCATCGGCCTTCCATTTCAAAATAATGAATATGCCAGTGAAATATTAAATATAATTAGAGAAAGGATGATCTTAGAAAATAATCTGGCAAATATGGTTGAAACCTTAAATATTAATAGACGTACATCACAATTTCAAAGTACCTATCACTGCTGATCGCAATAATGTTTTATATTTCCCAACCCTTGAATATAGAGATTTAATACTGTTCGCCCTGGGAACGTACCACATAAGACAAGCGCGCTCATATTATGGCGAGCATGTACGTTTCCACGTCGGTCGGGTACAGAATTGAGGTTTCCAGTGAACGCATCGATTCTTCTGAATATAATTTTAGAGGCACTGGCGAGACTACACTAATAAAAGGCAAAATAAAGTCACGTCACATACGAGGTGCATTCAATAAGTACCTAGCCTCATCGCCAGAGGGCGCTGTAGTTTCAAAATAGTTTTACCACAGTGTAGCACATTCTTTTTTAATTCTTTTTTCAAATTTTCATTCCAATCCCTTCATTTGTTTTAATTTGACAACTTATGGAAGCGAACGTGTCGATCGGTTTTACAAAAATGGAAAAAGAGCAATATCGTTCGGTGATTCGATTCCTATTTTTGGAAGGGAAAACGCGCATCGAAATCAAAGAGCGCTTGGATGCTGTGTACGGTGACTCTTCTCCATCGATGGCCACCGTCAAGAATTGGTTCAACGAGTTTGCACGTGGCCGTACGTCGGTTTTTGATGAACCACGTCCAGGTGCACCGAAAACAGCTGCTACGGAGGAAAACATTAAAAAAATCCATGATCTCGTATTGTCAGATCGCCGATTGAAGGTTCGGGAGCTAGCTGAGACTGTAGGCATTTCAGAAGGAACAGTGCATCATATTCTTCACGAGGAACTCGGCATGAGAAAGCTGTCGGCGCGATGGGTGCCGCGTTTACTCACACCAGAAAACAAGCGCAACCGTGAGACCACATCGGAGACGTGTTTGGCGCTGTTTAAGCGGAATCCAGCGGAGTTTTTGCGTCGTTTTGTGACCGTCGATGAAACCTGGATCCACTGGTACACACCAGAGACCAAGGAGCAATCAAAACAATGGATCCAGACCGGGGAACGTGCTCCAAAGAAGGCGAAAACTGTAAAATCGGCCGGAAAAGTTATGGCCACCGTTTTCTGGGATTCCAAGGTGTGATCTACATCGATTACCTCGAGAAGGGTAAAACAATTACAGGGCTTTACTGTGCCGATTTATTGGGCCGATTCGACGCCGAATTAAAGAAAAAACGACCCCATCTGGCGAAGAAAAAAGTGCTGTTTCACCACGACAACGCACCGGTTCACACGTCTGCCGTTGCCATGGCCAAATTGGTCGAATTACGCTACGAATTGCTGCCCCATCCACCGTATTCTCCAGATTTGGCCCCTTGTGACTTCTTTCTGTTTCCTAATCTGAAAAAATCACTCGCCGGGAATAGATATGGATCGAATGAGGAGGTTATCGCCGCCACGGAGGCCTATTTTGCAGAGTTTGACAAAAACTATTTTTCGGACGGGTTAAAAAAGTTGGAGCATCGCTGGGCTAAGTGTATCGAACTAAAAGGAGACTATGTTGAAAAATAAATTGCCACTTTTCCAAAATTTTCGTTTACTTTTTGTAGGCTAAGTATTTATTGAATGACCCTCGTAACCAGGAAGCAATATTATGTATATATTTTAATAGACAATAATATTCCTGGCCGTATAGGAATCAATGAGTACTGCTGCAATTGTCGGCGCACAGTAGGATGTTGCGCTCATGTAATGATGCTAGTCTGGTATTTGGTATTTAGGATGGGCCAGACATCAGGAAAATATCTCCGCGCCTGCAGAATTTTTGGATGAAATTCTTATAAGATATTATGAGGACGAATAAATATTGATATAATAAAAAAAACTTGTTTCATTGGTTTTTATCAACTTACATATTCCACGCTAAAACTTAGCCAGTATTTATAAAATCCTGGAATAGATTTTTTTTTTATTGTTGATAGGCATGCGTTTAACCACTATCTCACCTGATGGTAAGCGATGATGTGGTCGAAGATGGAGCACGCTTGCCTAGAAGTAACCTATTCACTCTTGACTTAAAGACTCCCAGGTATAATCCTATTGTATCAATACCTGAAATAATGCCGACAGTGACTGGCAGCCAAAAGACCTGTTATAAATACCTATTACATACCTAAGGTAAGGCCTAGCAAAGGAGAAAACCACTGGGTTTACCTAACATCCTAATCCTAACTTTCTAGCTAATATTATACGCGAAAGTGAGTTTCCTTGTTACGTTTTCACGCCTAACGCCTAGTTTACAATATTTTTACAAGACATTATACTGAAAAAACTAGGTAAGGGAAATACTAATGCGCTAAAATCCTTTTACTTCCACGAAATTGAATAATAATACCTATTAGACACATAATAATACCATTATTAAAGGTCACTTAAAGACATAACCTACAAAAGTTCATGATTGAATATCTTTTATTCTCGGCCTTCTCGCATAAAAATTCTTGCACAAACTAATTCCGAAGATGACGCCGAGTTAAACAAGATATTTTTCATTTTAAAGACGTAAGAATTTAATCTCAGCTAAAACAATGTATGGGAAGCTGCCATTGTTCTTTGAATAAGGAGCCAATTATTCCACAATTTTATACTTAGGGTAGTTTATTAAATAAGAAAATATAGTTTTTACCATTTTTTTTTTAAGTTCGTTGTGAGCCGGGTCGTAAACCTGTCAAATTGCGGGAAAGAGCGCGGGCGTTGACGGATTTGGCCGTTTCGCGCGCCCGGGAGTTGACAGGTTGTCAAAAAACTAATAGGAAATCGATGCTTAATACGCCATCTATTGACATTTATTTGAACTAGGTAAATTTTCTTTGTTCGAGATGAGACCCCGTGCTATAGCTAAGGAATGGAATTCTTTGCCGTAATCTGTGTTTCCTGGTAGCTACAACCAGGGTGTCTTTAAGTCAAGAGTGAATAGGTTCTAGGCGTACTCCATCTTCGACCACATTATCGCTTACCATCAGGTGAGATAGTGGTCAATCGCGAGCCTGTCAATAAAAAACCGGCCAAGTGCGTGTCGGACTTCGCACATCTAGGGTTCCGTACCAAATGTATTTTTGACTAGGTATTTGGGTGTATGACTTTGGGTCAACAAGATGGAAGACAAGAGTCAGTGTAAACTTGAAGACTGTAAGCTTCAACCGTTTGGCTATAAAACCTGACAGACGACGGACAGACAGACGGACACGTGAGTGACAGCAATAGGGCTCCGACCCTTCGGGTACGGAACCCTTTTTTTTTGGGGTGGGAAATCATCCAATGACTTCTACCGCTCTGGGTGGAGCGGGAGGGCGTGTCAGACTCTTACTGACTAAAACCCACCCCTGTTCCTTCCCTGCCTGAGTGCCCAGGGGTGCGGTAACTCATTTTCAGAATTTATCCGCTACCCATGTGGCATGCAGGCAATGCCACGATGGGCCCCGTCAGTGATGGCTGACACTCATCTCTTTGGGGCGCGCGTGGAACACTACGCGCCGTCGACTCACGGGCCTGGTGCTGAACTGCTGATCGGACGGCGAGCTACCCACTGCTCGCCGTCCGCAGGCCCGGGTCTACGGTGGCCGGAGATCGTCTCGCGACGTCCTACGCCCAGTACCTCTTGGGTACGGAACCCTAGAAACTGCTTTCGTGAATGCTGCCAGGCCTTTTCACTACTATGTTGAGGTCTGCTTCTAGCCAAGCAAGATGCAATGCCTATTTTACATGGAGCGATATCTGACCTCCACAACCCAGCAACTGGATAACATCCCTTCGCAAGACAGCTTGACAAATATGATTCTTACTAAGTACTGTGGCGATTGTAGACACAGCCTAAACTCAGCATTTAGCGGGCAGTTGAGAATATTGAGGAGTCGTTCGAGATATATTAAAAGCATAGGTTTGATGACAGACTCTCGCGTAGCCAGAGAGTGAGACAATCCCCCAAGCTATAGAGCACCCCTGGAGGCCGTACTGGAGCCCTGGGGTCCTACAGTACCTACCTACCTATCCGTATCGAATGTGGAAGATAACATCTATCGGCTTATTATCTGTCCGCAGCACGGAGGTGTCTCTGTAAGTACCTAATAGCCGGCCCATCCACTCTCTGACCTCGGCAAGCGTTGTTAACTTTGAAGATCGACCACCATTCATCATTTCAGCCGAAAGACGTCCACTGCTGGACATAGACCTTCCGAGTCGCCACAACGACCAGTCCTGTGTGACTCGCAACCATCGGATTCCCACTCACCAGCTCATCGGTCCACGGTTCACCTTGTTGGAGGCCTTCCAATTCCAACGCTGCGTCTTCTGGTACGCGGTAATCACTCCAAAACCCATCGACTTTCTGAATATTTATAACCTTAAATAATTCTTATATTTATAAGCAAATCTACTAATATCCGAGGTTTATATATAAAACCACGCTGCTGGCAGGGTTCATTGGACTAATACATAGCCCTTTGATCGCTACCCCAGCCAGGGGAATGTTTTCCCAAAATTATTACTAACCGGTCCCGATTTACGCGCTACAGCTGGATCGAGTTTACCTCGGTAAGCAATTTCTGGCATATTAAAGACCTTCGCAGGTTAAAGGGGCTTTATAAAAAAATATTCAGTATTACACACGAAACATTAGCCTCTTGAATCTCGGTGAGCATTATTATTATTATTTGTTACGATACACTAGCAGCTAATTAGCTGATGCGTGTGTTTCAAATAGCTTGGAGATGTTATGTTTGTCCAATCTGTCTTTGAAACAGTTCAGTGTAGGAGCAGAGGGGTTAGACAAAATACTTTTCTGTAAACGTTAACGCTAACGCTTCGTGCAAAATGTATGGCAAGGACATTACTGGGCGTGAGTCACGTGACAGTTCTCTCCGCAGGTAATGTAGGATTTCGCACGCCGACCAAAAAAATATATAAAATTGTACCTACGAGGAACACTGTCCTGTTTTTTTTTAAATAAACTACGAAACTAAATACGTGTACTTTTACTGTGACTCTGACCATCCTGACCTGACCGCTGGTTCACAATAGCTACTGATGGTTACTGACCTTAATATAATTCAGAAAAAGAAATAAAATCTTCCATTACACGCAGTAAATAATCTGAAACGGCCCGACTACTGCCGAGCTGAATACTCACCTAGATTAAGCACAGTCATGGCATTTATGCTAGATTTAGGAAATTACCTAGGCACTAACGTTCATAACAATGAAAGAAATGGCCTCCTCGCACGGAACTATAAAGAACCTAATGTGCCGTTTTCCGTAGTATCTAGCTACATTATCTAAGCAGCTACTTCTTAATGGAATTCTAGGTTTTTCAGGTGTCTACCGCGACCAAACAAGGTTACAATGTAGGGAACCTACTTACTACCTAAATGTAGTGTAGTTAATTCAGGTGACTATCCAATAAGTACGCACACAAGTACTAACAAAAAAAAAACGAATATTTTCAAAAAACCCGACTGAAAAAAATATCACGTCGTGGAATAATTTTGGCGTCATAATTACGATATTTCAATGACGAATAATAGAGGAGTATGGAAGAAAAAGACATGTTGCGCCGACCCCAAATAAATTGGGATAGGGGCAGGCGAATGATGATGATGAAATACGATATTTCAAATTGTGTTTTTGATGAAATTAGATACAGTCTAGAGTACCTACCTAATGTATAAAACTGCACATAATGATGTGGCAGTATCATAACTACTATTATTTATTTTGTTCGTCATTAACCGACGAGTTCTATGTTCGACTGTATGTATGTTTTTTTTTCCCGACCGATTTTCAAAATTCTTTTTTATCCGAAAGAATATACTCCCGAGGTGGTCCCATATAAATTTTATCGCTGCTTGTAATTGCTTCAGCGCTTTTTGAGAAACTGAACAAAAACGAAAAATACGTATACCTCGATGACGTTTTTGTATTCTCCAATTACGAATATTTTTAAATTCCACGTTCCATGTAGGTAATTGGGTTTTTAGTTTTGGGGTATAATAACTAAAAAAGTGACAAATAGAAAACTTAAAAAAAAAACCACCGACTTCCAAAAAAGGTACATAAAGTACACTAAAAATTAAAAAATAACTTTAATTTCGGAAGTAGATGTGATTATGTGATACGCATAATGCATCAATATTATATCTAAAAAACTTTTTACAAAAAAAAAACAGACGACATCCAAAAAAGGTACTTCTAGTACCTACCTACAATAAAAATTAAAAAAACTTTTTTACAAAAAAAACAACCGACTTCCAAAAAAAAATACACTAAAAATTTAAAAATAACTTTAATTTCGGAAGTCGGTGTTTGTATTTTATTTCTTCGATATTTGACACCGACTTCCGAAATTAAAGTTATTTTTAAATTTTTAGTGTAGGTACTTATTTTTTTTGGAAGTCGGTTGTTTTTTTTGTAAAAAAGTTTTTATTTTTCGCTTTTTAGTTGTTATACCCCAGAACTAAAAACCCCAATAACATGGAACGTGGAATTTAAACATTTGGAGTACACGAAAACGTCATCAAGATCTGCGTATTTTTCGTTTTTGTTCAGTTTCTCAAAAAGCGCTAAAGCAATTTCAATAAAATTTATATGGGACCACCTCGGGAGTATATTCTTTCGGATAAAAAAATAATTTTGAAAATCGTTCCACAACTGACGGAGAAATGCGCGGACATACATAAAAAAAAAAACATACATACAGTCGAACATAGAACCTCCTCCTTTTCGAAAGTCGGTTAAAAAATAACTTTAATTTCGGAAGTCGGTGTCAAATAACGAAGAAATAAAATACAAACACCGACTTCCCAAATTAAAATTATTTTTTAATTTTAGTGTACTAGAAGCAGCTTTTTTGGATGTCGTTTGTTTTTTTTTTTGTAAAAAGTTTTTTAGATATAATATTGATGCATCATGCGTATCACATCTACAGAGTTTCGCTCACCCATTTAATCTAACCCAGTTAGTGGAACACAGTGTATACCCAGCTTTACGTTTCAAGTCTTTAATCAACATAGAAATGTTTTATTCTCAAAGCAAAAGTCGGTCGGCACAGTTTTTACGACTTCACTTTATTGCGAAACGGCAGAGCCCGGATAGTCTATGCAAATAGCCTTATCGATATTGAATCTTGGCTCTTTGAAACAGAGTTCATAAGCTGCTTTATGAGTTCTGAAGAACTGCAGCATAATACTCTGAAACTTAATAGGGACGAAAGTTGGGAACTTCCGTCCCTATTTAGTTTTTTCAATTGGAGTGGGAGATTTTCTTTAAATTTCTATTTGTGTTGTCTTTATTGGTGCTGTTGAGGTAAGTTCGGAGTCAATTAACATCAATATCACCTTCTTAATTATTTTAAACGACTTCAAAAAAGAGGAGGTTCTCAATTCGTCTGTCTTTTTTTTTGTATGTTTGTTACGTGATATCTCCGCCATTTGTGAACATATTTTTATGATTCTTTTTTTGTTTGGTAGGTCGTACTTCAAAGGTGGTCCCATATAAATTTTATCGAAATTGATTTAGCACTTTTAGCAAAACTCAACGTAAACAAAAAATATGTATACACAGATGACGCTTTGGTTGTCTCCAAATGTTCAAATTCCATATTGTTATTATGGTTATCCATTCGGCCATAACTTTAATATTTAGTTTTACTTCTGGGGTTTTACAACTAAAAAGTGAAAAATATTTTTTTTCACTTTTACAAAACACCGACTTCCGAAATTAAAGTTATTTTGCAATTTTTAGAAGTCGGTTGTATTTTTTGTAAAAATAAATTTTATTTCAAATTAAGTATTCGATAAGTATACTACCTACACCACAGATACTAAGTACTTTTCAGTAAGTATTTCAAAGAGTTTTTGTTATTTTAATTTTACAATTTAATAATTTTTTATACAAGCTTCTGCCACTGGCTTCGCCCGCGTGGAATTAGTACTTCCCCCATTATAAATTAAGGCATATGTGCTATTCCAGGCTATAATCTATACCCGGGCCTGCGGACGCCGAGTAATCGGTAGCTCGCCGTCCGATCAGCACCAGGCCCGAGAGTCGACGGCGCGTAGTGTTCCACGCGCGCCTCAAAGAGTTGTCAGCAATAAAGACGGGGCCCGTCATGGCCGATGCCTGCCCGGGGGTTGAGTATAAATTCGAAACAGAGTTACCTCGCCCCTGGGCACTCAGGGCAGGAAGGAACAGGGGTGGGTTTTAGTCAGTAAGAGTCTGACACGCCCTCCCGCTCTACCCAGAGCGGGAGAAGTAAAAAAAAAAGGCTATAATCTATCTCAGTGCAAATTTCATCCAGAACCGTTCAGCCGTTCTATCGTGGTTGAACAAACATCCATCCATCCATCCAAACTTTGGAATTTATAATATTAATAGTACTTAATCACAAAATTATTTTTTCCGTATTATTTTAAACTTGTGCTTATAAGTAGAGTTACTCTGAGTTACTATAAGATCTGTCTGTAAACCTTCGTTGCTGGCCATACCTACCTACATCATAAATAGGTACCTACTCCAAGCAGCTTACGTACCTATGTGATGGATGATGGACCGACGCGCAAAGTTGAAAATAAGTTCGCAGCTTTCACAGCAGTGATGGTGGCAAGTTTCCAAGTTGTTCCACAAGCTTATTGTCATGAAGTGTTACTGCGTAGGTGAGTAGGCCAGTGTAGCAAGAAAAAGGTATATATTTCTTTTATCTCACTAAAACAATCCCGGTGTTATCACCGGGATGGTTTTGGTGAGGACTTTTCCCCAAATTAAAAGGCCAGTGTAGATATAACTATACCCGGGCCTGCGGACGGCGAGCACAGGGTAGCTCGCCGTCCGATCAGCACCAGGCCCGTGAGTCGACAGCGCGTATAGTGTTCCACGCGCGCCTCAAAGAGATTAGTGTCAGCCACCACTGACGGGGCCTATCGTGGCCGGTGCCTGCATGCCTAGGGGTAGCGGATAAATTCTAAAAATGAGTTACCGCACCCCTGGGCACTCAGACAGGGAAGGAACAGGGGTGGGTTTTAGTCCGTAAGAGTCTGACACGCCCTCCCGCTCCACCCAGAGCGGGAGAAGTCATTGGATGATTTACCAACCCCCAAAAAAAAATATAACTATGTGGTAGGTACACCCTCTGTCGAAGGACACAAATGCAACTCACCATTTTAAAGGTAAGATATTTTTATCTTACTATATGATAAAAAAAATCTTACCTTTAAAATGGTGTCTGGCTCACGCTTGACCACTATCTCACCTGAGGGTAAGCGATAATGTGGTCGACAATGGAGCACGCTTACTAAAGATGCCCAGGTTGTAGCTATCAGGAAGCAGGGAGTTCCACTCCTTAGTTGTTCAAGGGTTGCCAACTGTTCTCTAAAATAGAGTATTGTACTCTATTTCATGTAGGTATTGTACCTACTCTATAATCTGTAATACTAATAGAGTACGCTTACATACTCTTTTTTAGGGTTCCGTACCCGAAAGGTAACTAACGGGACTTTACTACTAAGCCACAGCGGTCCGTCTGTCTGGCAGCGGGCTGTATCTCATGATCCGTAATAGGCAGACAGTTGAAATTTTCACACAATGTGTATTTCTGTTGCCGCTATATTAACAAATAATAAAATCGTACGGAACCCTTCATGTGCGAGTCAAACTCGCTCTTAACCGGTTTTTTCACTATGTTTACTATATTAATACCAGTCATGTACACATTGCCATAACCCAAACAGCAAAATGTTCATTGAAATTAATAAAAAATAAGCTAAAAAATTGACTAAGAATGTTTGGATTCATACAATTCTTTTAATTTTTAAAAAAAGGCACAAAAAATATATTTAAAAAAATGTATGATCTACTCTTTTTTTAAGGTGGTAAGTAGGTACTCTTTATTTACCCTGTCTGAAATCAGTTATAAAGATGATAAAAAAAAAAAAATCTTCCAATAAACAAAGTCAAGTGTCAACAAGTAACACGTAAGTAACAACTAGGATTGCCAACTTTTTTTTTAAAGAAACAGAGTCTATGCACACGCCTGACCGCTATCCCACCCGATGGCAAGCGATGATGCGGTCACTCGGTCGTATACTGTTTTGGTAATTAGGTTTCTAGTTACCTATGAATATGTACCTACATATATGCAGTTTTTTTTGTTTTGGGACAATCCCGCCACACTATTCCCAAACCACTGTAACTTCTGTAAGCCAGAATCAACAGTGGCGACCACCAGAAAAAAACGCCGAGGCAATGAAGCTCGACGAGTCCCAGAGAAACGATTAAACTGTCTTGGGTCCCGCAACGAAATTAATCAGAAAAGACAGCGGAGGAGTAAGTAAGAAAAACATAATTGCCACAGTGGAAATTATATATGGGGTTATTGGTACCTCGTCGTATTCCCGGCAGGACGTAATAGTGTGACCTATTTGCAACAATAAACCTCCTGAGAATGCTTGTGGAAACCCATCATTTGAATAAATTATGAATCATTTGAAGGAGTTTTGTCCTTTTTAAGAACCGGTTCTGCCCATGGAAATGAACAACTTTCTCTTAGAAAAAAAAGAAAATACCCGAAAAATAAATTGGACTTTCCATACAAAGTTATCATCAGCTGATCAATATTTGTATGGGGGTAAAATTTTTTTTTTGGGAATTTCATCATCTTTTCTTGAATAAAGTTGTTCATATCGATGGGCAGATGCAGTTCTTGAAATATGATCACACCTCTCCGTTACACCCTGTAGACTGTTGAATTTGATGGAGATTGGAGAGATGTTTGCATTTTTGCAATCTTGATTTTAGAAACCGCTAATCAGTATTTAAACTAAGCATATGTTTAATGAGTTTTATAAATCTTGCTGTATTAGTCTACAAAATATTTTCTACTTAAAACTAGATACTAGATTATATAGCACCTGGTTTAAAAGTTTAGATTTGTTTTTCAGACTGGCATAATATGAAATACTATTCATATTATACACCTCGACGTGAGCAGGAAAGGTGCTAATGACCTTGTATGAGCTATGCTGTATTTCCATAATGTGTAATGTAATTTAAGAAGAGTGCCAGCTTGCTATAGGTACCTGGCAGGCTGGATATGTTCCCATTTTTAACCGACTTTCGAAAAATGAGGAGGTTCTATGTTCGATTGTATGTATGTTTCTTTCTTTTTTTATGTATGTCCGCCGATTTTTCCGTCAGTTGTGGACCGATTTTCAAAATTATTTTTTTATCCGAAAGAATATACTCCCGAGGTGGTCCCATATAAATTTTATCGAAATTGCTTAAGCGCTTTTTGAGAAACTGAACAAAAACGAAAAATACGTTTACCTCGATGACGTTTTGGTATACTCCAAATGTTTAAATTCCACGTTCCATGTTATTGGGGTTTTTAGTTGTGGGTTATAACAACTAAAAAGTGAAAAATAAAAAACTTTTACAAAAAAAACAACCGACTTTCAAAAAAAAAATACACAAAAAATTAAAAAATAAATTTAATTTCGGAAGTCGGTGTCAAATAACGAAGAAGTAAATTACAAACACCGACTTCCGAAATTTAAGTTATTTTTTAATTTTTTGTGTATTTTTTTTTTAAAGTCGGTTGTTTTTTTTGTAAAAAAGTTTTTTAAATTTATCTATCTAAGTAAAGGGAACAGAATTTTAACAGAGTCAGGTTTGTTATACCTGGCTGGCTGGATATGTTCTCATTTTAAATTTATCTATCTAGGTAATGAAAATTCTGCCACCATTCCATTCCATCTCATCCATCCACCTACCATTCCATTCCATTTACCTAGAATGGAACAGAATTTTCATAAAACTGCCGACTGGGTGTAACAGAAACCCATGGTCATATTTTACAAATAAGCTATAGCTTCTGCCCATAGAAATGGACAACTTGCTTCAAGGAAGTCTGAAAAAAGAATTCGCAAAAACAAATGGATCAGCTGATCGAATTTAGTAAGGGAGATCCAATTCTTTTTTGACTTTGTTAATTTCTATGGGCAGTACAGGCTAACTATCATCAATACAAATAAATAAAATGGAAGTGTCTGTTTGTGATGTCAAAATACTAGTTTTTTTAAGCTCATACAGTTATTTGCACGGTACCTATGCCTAAAAACCAGTTTTTAAAATTTTGGTCTGTCTGTCTGTTTGTTTGTTCCGGATAATCCCCTAAACGGCTGGACCGATTCTGATACGATGTTACTGGCAGGTAGAGTTAGGAGTAACTTAGGCTAGTAAAATTCCACGCGGGTGAAGCCGCTGGCAGAAGCTATAGTTTAATGAGCACTCATTTCCGTTACATCCTGTATAATAACTACAACGTTTCTGTAGAAGACAGGTTATTTAAATGCTAAATCAATCTGCCTAGCCTTTTCCCTATAATAACTACAACGTTTCTGTAGAAGACAGGTTATTTAAATGCTAAATCAATCTGCCTAGCCTTTTCCCAACTACGAGTATCTTAGGGTGGGCTTCCAGTCTAACCTTCCAGTCTTATGGTCAGCCATCCATGGACCAACCCCGGCAAGCGTAGCTTAACCTGATGGATCGACCCGTGCGGCTATTATTGCTTTAGCCACGAGCTCCTATAATATTTAAAAACGAGAAAAAACAATGAAAATGTTGCCTACTGTGGACCGGTTTCTGAATTGGATATTTGGGAGTTAAGAATAGTCAAACCCTAAGTAGGTACCTGACTTTTATTTTCTCAGTCTAGCTGTCCCCCATATCTTTCCAGTTCTCTTTATGTCTTATGCTCTGCGGCCAACCGGTCAAGAACGAGTACAGTTCGTCACGCCAGCGTTTTTTAGGCTTGTCTTGGTGACGATGTCGCGCGTGTTATGGCACCCACTGTGTGAAGATCCTGGCCCATCTGCTCTCATGCATCCTGTAGGTGTGACCCGTCCATTCCCCCTTCAGCCTCGCAGATTGTTCTCCAACATCGGCGATGCCGGTTTTGGAACGTATCAGTGTGTTGCAGATTCGGTGGGTGAGTTTGTAAATATTTACTAGCACCCTCGTGGAGGTACCCACCTAATTACTTTCAAAGAAAGAAAAATTGTTTATTCTGCACAAACAAAACGCACACTTAAAGGTTTTCAGGTTTTTTTGTGGGGTGGGAAATCATCCAATGACTTCTCCCGCTCTCTTGTGTCAGACTCTTACTGACTAAAACCCACCCCTGTTCCTTCCCTGCCCTGAGAGCCCAGGGGCGAGGTAACTCTGTTTCGAATTTATCCTCAACCCCTGGGCAGGCATCAGCCATGACGGGCCCCGTCATTATTGCTGACTACTCTTTGAGGCGCGCGTGGAACACTACGCACCGTCGACTCTCGGGCCTGGTGCTGATCGGACGGCGAGCTACCCATTACTCGCCGTTCGCAGGCCCCGGTCTACGGTGACCGGAGATCGTCTCGCGGCGCCGGAAGCCCCAGGCGTCTCCTGAGGCGGCCGCTGCTGAGGGCGTGAGGGCGACTCTGTTGTTGAGTCTCCCTCACCCATGCCGCCTCCCTCATCGCGAGCATTACTGCTTCGCAGACGGAGGAGACGGCTTCCCATTCCCTCTCGCTCCGCACCATGGCCTGAACCAGGGCCGGGCGCGAGAGGTCGCAGCCGCCTATCGCATCCACGAGGACACGGCGGGGCTCCGTCCAAGCGGGGCAGACCTCCAGCGTATGCTCCACCGTGTCCTTTGGACGATCCGCGCAGTGGAAACACCTGGGCGTTTTCTCCCGCCCTATCCGACACAGGAACTTCCCGAAACAACCGTGTCCGGTGAGGACCTGCGTCAGGCGGAAGGTGAGGACGCCGTGGCGCCTCTCCAGCCACTCCTCAAAGAGGGGCACTACCGCCGCAATGGTGGCGTGCCCAGCGCTGAGTTGCGACAGTCGCTCTCTCCATGTCGACATGAGATCCTGCCGGAGCTCTGTCCGCCGAGCCGCGAGGTGTCGCGGCAGCGGCGTTTCGCCTCCTCGCGCCACACATAGGGGTGCGCGAACAGGTTTTCAGGTTAAAGTACCGAAAATTCGACAAGCAGGTACATACTCAGCTTTCAATTCTTAATTCAGAAATCGAGACTATGGTAGTGTTTAGGTACCTACCTAAACTTAGCGGTACCTACATGTTTATTTCAGAACTCAGACTTCGTCTTCGCCTTCCTAACATTGTCTTGCACGTTGTTTCTAAATAACCCTTTGCCCTTTAGTTTCTCTTATAAGCGACAGGTGGTTCTGTCCGTATCCGTTTACGACTTCAAGTGTCAATAAAATGGAGGAAAAGTCCACATCAAGGAACTTCCAACTACCCTCTGGAATTTTACTGTACAAGTTGTGAGTGCTGCCAAGTTTTGACGATCCATCATAAAGTTTAGGTCAAAATAAACCATTTGTTATGGCTTGAAAATTATTTATTGGTCGTAGAAACTTTTTGGTTAATGGTTGAAGTTTTTTGCGTGTTGGCCTTGACTGGGAATAGACCACCGTAGCTTGTAAAGTTGTAACCGTGTGGTTTCCCGCGAAAAGTTTAGGTCTACCTGATGTAGGTAGATTATAGTTTATTGAACCATTATTCTTACAATTTGTTAGCATTCACAATAATCGACTGTTTAATTTTATTATGTTGCAACACTTATTTTTATGTGGCAACCTATAGATCAATTTTAAAAATAAAAGAGCACGAGCCGGCTAGTTTTGGGCTTTTTTCATGCAGAGCTACAGACGACAAAGGAGGACTCGAGTCACATTTCAAAGTTATGATATATCCATAAATTGATTTAAAGAAGTATCTACAGGTGTTTTCTTTCAAGTCAGAAGTGTGCTCAAGTGTATCCACGTGCCTGATGTTGCGGTTTCCTGGACAAAGGACATTTTGAGGTCAGAGATCCATGCATTACTTCTATCAGTGATTTTGTGACAAACAGTTTAATGTTTAAACAGTGCCTGTTTGCAATTGCAAACAAGATCTAAACGTTTAAAACAGTAACAGTTCTGTGAAGTTATTTGGAAAAAGATAGTAGTAGATACCTACCTAAGGGTATCAATTTGTGGGCAGCTTGTTTATTTCTGTTAAGAAGTATTTAATCAAAAATTTTTAACTGTATTTAGAAATACCTACAAGCGAACAAAAAAAAAATGTATTTAACATTACCGTTCAATTTTATAGCATAGTTGCTGATTGAGACGGTTATATTATTTGAATATCGTGTACGTGTCTGTGCAGTGCTTTCTATTCTCTATATCACTGTGCATATTTAATAGGTACTATATTATTGTGTAGATTTTTTGTTGCTATATCTAAATCATTTTTACCTTATTTTGAACCACTTGAAATCGTTTAACGTGCTGAAAATGGGCCATTCTAAGCGAAGGCGGCGTGACTCAAGTAGCGATAGTTTGTTTAAAGATGAGTTCTAATGATAGAGATGATCACCACCGTAGGTCAGGACAAAATAATAAAAAGTGACCTGATAAAAAGCGTAGTAGTAGTCATAGATATAGTAAGAGAAGTAGGAGACATGAGCGTTCTAAACAACGTGAACTAAGAACTTCTCGAAATAGGGCTGATCGCGAGTCTACGAAAACCTCACCTTTAATTTCCTCAACACGATTACGTGAAGTAACTGACCAGACTACTCCTGATTTGTACCATCTGCCATTAGGGCGCTATTAACTGTCAATGACCTAGAGTGGTTGGCTTGCGTGTTCTGCGCTGGGCTCGCGTAGCGCGTCGTGCGTCCGCCCCAATAATAGGACTCGCCCATCGAGGAGCGCTGTCCGAATTTTGACGCATTATTAATTTATTACACATAGAACAACAGGTATTAAACTGAAACACTTACGATTAAATTATAAATAATTAAATGATCTTTAAAATGGTGAAAGATTCATAAAAATACGCTTTATAGTTTTGACGTGATTCTCAATTTTTTATCCGCGTTAGACGTAACTTTATAAATTAATTACACTATGTTATAAAATATAATTTCAAATATTCTCAGATCAAATTACGACAGAAATTGTCTAGAGTAACATATATTTTTTTCAAAGAAATAAGACTAAGTTAGTCGTTTAGACGTGATGTTCAATTAAAAACCATTGAAAGTCTTAAAGCTGCGCCTTAACTACGAACAATTGCATCGGTAACTCTGCACCGCTGGCAGCTTCCAAATTTTGGGCCCAAACATCTTTCCTGTTGTATTTAGTGTGGTACCTGAATTTGACCCAAGCGATAATAGTCAAACTATAGAAAATTGGATCAACAAGATTAGTGAATGTGCACAGATTTACTCGTGGAGTGATCGTCAAATATGTCACTATGCACTTCCGAAATTAAGTGGTTTGGCCAGGAAATGGTACCAGGGTTTACCCTCAGTGATTTTTAATTGGAACGAGTGGATTCAAAAATTAAAACACGCTTTTCCTTCTAACAAAAATTATGGAGATCTGCTGTCGTTAATGTTAGAGATTAGATGCAAGTTTGGTCAGTCCTTAGAACATTAAATATTTGTATGGCCTACAGATAGTTGTTCCGGGTCTGGGTGTCTTGTGTATGTGAATTTAAATGTTTGTGAACGCACCCACGATACAGGATTAATTCCTAGTGTGGGGCAACGTTTTTTTAAAAAAAAAAAAAAAAAAAATTATACTATTATGACAAAATGTCTCATACAGGGTACTAATGATAAATGCGTAAAAATGGGAGCTGGAGCTGGAGAATCCTGAATTACTTGTGTACAGTGTCCCAACATGACAATTTCAACTTTCGTAACCAAAATAATACGCCAGCGAATAATCCCAAAAAGATATCCAATGAACAAACAAAATCCAACACAAAAAAAAAATCAATATAAGACATAGGTCAGTTTAAAATGTAACATGTGAAAGAAACGCTAATAATAGTGACAATTCAATTAAAACTAATGATAGCGATTATGTCAAGAAATGATTAATAAATAAGGGAACTTCATTCTCTATAATATATTAATAAGTGAAGCAAAAACTTTGTACTTCTTTTTACTAAAATTACGCGGACGGAGAAATATGAAATTTGGCACAGTTAAAAAAAATCATTACACACACTACCATACGTTTGACACATATTTGTAAATACTCTTTTGTTTACGGTTCAGTCATGTCATGTCATGTTTATGGTCTCTGTTAATAAAACTTTAGTAACGTTCAAACTAGAAATTTTAAATTAATTTCGATCACCGGACACCACTAGTTATATATTATACTGGAGTTAGGTAAACCTAATGCAGCGAAAATGAAAAGTTCGCTAACAGATAAACTAGTAGCATACGATGCATGTAGCATAAATATCATACAGTAAGAGTGACCACCTAAATAATTAGAGAATGGTATAATTTGCGAAAAATTCAATCAAAACTACTCTGTTAGCAAAACCCCTAATTTATAGATAGATAAATAAGTAAATAAAAAAGAGTTGTTAAGTAACAATTATTACAAAACAATATTCTCTAGTGCTCAGCACTAAATGCATTAAAAAGTAGCTACTGCACCTGTTTTGGCATTATTTGACCCTGCAGCCGAGTTTGAAATTCACACGTACGCCAGTTAAATTGATATTTAAGAGCAATCGTACAGCAACAAGAAGATAATTTTGTTAGTAGTTCCAAAATCAGAGAGATGACAAATCGTTCGTATGTATCGATGTTTATTTAAAATATTATAACTAATATTTAATCTAAACCCAAAAAAAAAATAATGAACCGTTCGATACGCTTTATACTGAAACCCGTTTTATTATTATAGGTGAAAAGGAAATTTTACATATAATTTAGAGATCGTTTATTTATGCTTTCACAAAAGAACAATGCCACCTTTTCATACATTTAAAAACCTACTATTGAAAGTTTATGTATAGTTAAAAGGTATGGTAGAAAGACTTTCTGTAAGATTAGAAAATAATGTCATATAGTATTTCTAATTAATATATATTATAGAAAGACTAATAAAGAAATACTAACTGATTAAATAAAACGTAAAATAACGTATAAAACTCGGAAACCGAGTTGAATAAAGCCATGTAGCAGTGTGTTAGTGTGTAACATGAAACGTCGTAAAAAAGAATAATTGGGATGCGTTCAAAACATGGTAATACGAGTACGTTCACCCTTGACGTAGAATAAGCGTATAGAAAAATAAAAAAAAAATATGGGTTTTCTGCGTTTCTTATAACGTTGTGATAAGCGTAATCAATGTACAATTAAATTAAGTGAATTTTAAGATATATATCTTTTTTATAAATAGTCAGGTGAAATATGTGCATTCTTCTTTATTTACATCAAACCAGTTGAAAATGTTAAAAGTAGTACTAATGTTCAGGTTTTATGGAATATTTCTCGCTATTTGAAGTGCCATTTGATGGGATTTGTATCTAACTCAAATTTATTTGAATAAAATGGTGAAAAAGAATATCTTCTAGTCGTACCTACTCCCCCCTTATATTGTGATGAACTCAGATCGCATACAAACTCGCGGATTCAATATGGTCGACGAGTTCTGCAGAACGAGCGTTTTGATATGTCGCCAATAAGAAAAAAGATATTCGTTTAGATCCTGGATATGGTTGTTAATTAATACCAAAATACTGCATAGAATTTCTTAAATTATGGGCCACAATTGCTACCAAATACGAAAAGACTCCTATAACCAGGAAATAAGGTTGCAAACCATATAGATCAGTTTATGCCGTTGACAAGCAAGTTACACCCTTGGCTGGTTTTTAACCATAATGTGATGTCGAGTGATTCAGAATAGGGAGGTCAACAGAATTTTTATCATAGTAGAATGGAGATATGGAGAATAAATAAGAGAGAATATAGAGAATAGAGAGAGAGAATGAATAAGAGAATAGAAAAGAGAGAAGGGAGATTTGCAGTGAATGTAAGAATTATGATTTGTTTATTATTTGGATGGTCCTAATACCTGATTATTATTTTATTAAAATGAAATGAAATAAACTTATACTTAAAAGTTACTTTGTTTACTAAGAGAATTCTACATTGTTGATGATTATTTAATGCGATAATGAGTTGTATCTTACGTAGTTACACATAATATTATTGGATGTTTATTTGAGAATGAAACCAAGTGACCTAACTTGTGATAAATACATAAAGATATAGTGAATTGTAGCAAGTTAATAGGGAAAGTAATGATGATGATTATAAGCCTAATGATTAGTGAAAATGAAAACGACTTAAGAAGACTGATTATTATATATCACCAAATGTTTATTTAAGAATAAAGTGAAGGGCCCTAACTTGTGACATATAGATAAATAGTGAAATATAGAAAGTAAATAGGGATAATAATGATGATGTGATGATAAGCTTAAAGATTAGTGAAAATAAAAAAGAGTTAAGAAGAGTGATTATAATTTATCACTTGTGACATATACATAAATAGTGAAATATAGAAAGTAAATAGGGATAATAATGATAATAGTGATGATGTGATGATAAGCTTAAAGATTAGTGAAAATAAAAAAGAGTTAAGAAGAGTGATTATAATTTATCACCAAATGTTTATTTGAGAATAAAGTGAAGTGCCCTAACTTGCGGCAAATACATTAATAGTGAAATATAGAAAGTAAACAGGGATGATAATGATAATACTGATGATGTGATGATAAGCTTAAAGATTAGTGAAAGTGAAAAAGAGTTAAAAAGATTGATGATGTTTTGATGATTGATGTTTATGAGAATAAAGTGAAGTGCCCTAACTTGTGGCAAATACATTAATTGGATGATAATGAATATGATAAATGATGTTAGAAATGATAAGTGAGTCGATGCAAGTGAGGTTGCTTGTATTCGATGTTTAGTGATAGAGTGAGTCGAAGCAAGTTAGATTGCTTGTATTCGATGATTAGTGATAAGAGTGAGGTGCTAAAAGTGAGTACTTGTAGTCAATATTATTTATAAAAGTGAGTCGCTACAGATGAGAGTACTTGTAGTCGATGTCATTAATAAGAGTGAGTCGCTACAAGTGAGAGTGCTTGTAGTCGATCTTTGTTATAAGAGTGAGTCGCTACAAGTGAGAGTGCTTGTAGTCGATGTTAGTAATAAGAGTGAGTCGCTACAAGTGAGAGTGCTTGTAGTCGATGTTA
Organism: Polia nebulosa; assembly: GCA_951329385.1. Lineage (NCBI taxonomy): Eukaryota > Metazoa > Arthropoda > Insecta > Lepidoptera > Noctuidae > Polia > Polia nebulosa. The sequence goes on from OX589604.1 coordinate 6,779,427, forward strand.
GTTATAAGAGCGAGTCGCTACAAGTGAGAGTGCTTGTAGTCGATGTTAGTTATAAGAGTGAGTCGCTACAAGTGAGAGTGCTTGTAGTCGATGTTAGTTATAAGAGTGAGTCACTACAAGTGAGAGTGCTTGTAGTCGATGTTAGTTATAAGAGTGAGTCGCTACAAGTGAGAGTGCTTGTAGTCGATGTATGAAATTGAGAGAGAATATTTTAATGTGTGTAATATTAATAATAATGGAATTGTAATGTTTGTTTTCAAAGCTATTTTTTTAACGTTTTACTCATTGTTAAACGCGAGGTCGCGTTTGTCGTCAGGATTAGCCGAATGTTAGCATTCACAATAATCGACTGTTTAATTTTATTATGTTGCAACACTTATTTTTATGTGGCAACCTATAGATCAATTTTAAAAATAAAAGCGCACGAGCCGGCTAGTTTTGGGCTTTTTTCATGCAGAGCTACAGACGACAAAGGAGGACTCGAGTCACATTTCAAAGTTATGATATATCCATAAATTGATTTAAAGAAGTATCTACAGGTGTTTTCTTTCAAATTCAAACTAAAATATGGTCTAATATCCAATATTTTCGTTCCAATTTCACGGCCTGCCATGATATATCTACTTGCCTACTTGTAGATGTCTTATCACTATAAGACATCTACAAATAGGCAAGTATATCATGGGAGGCCGTGCCAGTAATCCATTAAAGGTAATCGACTGTTAGTGCAGACACACCTACCATTTTCAGAAGTGGACATTACGAAGAGTGTTATTTGATAAAAATATGGGTAAAAGAGAAAGTGAAGACCTCGAAACGTATCAAAGCATCCCTCAGGCTAGGTGGAGTGAAGATCTTCGCAGGCGGGCTGGTATCTGGTTGAGAGTTGCCGATAATCGACCGATATAGGTAAAAGGTAAGCGATTGCAGAGGCCTATTTTCAGTAGCTATGATGAAGTAGCTACTAGGGTAAGGAGTGTCTTTGAATGTAAGTATCAGTACCCCGAATGTGAGTTTTTTAACGTAGGTACTTGACTTGATCGCTTTAAACGTCAATTTGTACTAAACTTTATAAGCGCTGCCTGGTGACAATAACGGGTAACCTCTTTTTTTTCTATACAATTTGACATATTTTAGCGAACGTTTACGCAAACGCGTTCGAGCGCGTTAAAAAACTCACACTAGGCCCTCTGATTGACAATCTTGCAGTCTGATTCCTACAGTCAGAACGCAAAATCCTAGTAGCTAAACCATCAGGTTACAGTTTATCTATCACCACTATCTAAGACCCTTTTTTTTTGGGGGGGTGTGTGAAATCATCCAATGACTTCTCCCGCTCTGGGTGGAGCGGGAGGGCGTGTCAGACTCATACTGACTACAACGTGGCAAGGTGACTCTTTCGAATTTATCCTATATATATACTGTGAAAATTTGAAGACTGTAGCTCCAACCGTTTGGCTGTTAAACCTGTGTGACAGACAGACAGACTGACACGTGAGTGACAACAATATGGCTCCGTTTGAACTCTTCGGGTACGGAACCCTAAAAAAACCAGCCAAGTGCGAGTCGGACTCATGCCCAGGGGTAGCGGATAAATTCTACAGGGAAGGAACAGGGGTGGGTTTTAGTCAGTAAGAGTCTGACACGCCCTCCCGCTCCACCCAGAGCGGGAGAAGTCATTAGATGATTTCCCACCACCACAAAAAAAAGCGAGTCGAACTTCACACATTTAGGGTTCCGTAGGGAAATCAATATTTTGGTATGTTGTTAAAATATACGTACAGCTTGGCAAAAAAGAGTGTGGAATAAATGAGGTCGCCAGTATCGCACTTGAGGCAACCCGGAACACTACTACTAACAGTTCTTGATTTTTGTTATTTTTGGGGATATGATCCCAATCCCAAGTGGGTGGTTCAGTCCCTCAGCCTCCTCGGCTACGCAAACACCATGGAAGGCTTCAATGTCCAGTTTCATTTTTAGTTCACCGCGTCGGACTCTTTTTGCCAATATGTATCTACTATTATCTAAACATTATCACCAAAGTTTTTTTTCAAGTTCATATGTCAACGGAAACTTAAAAAATTCTTCGGAACAAAATTTTGTGACAGACAGACGTACACGTGAATGACAGCAATAGGGCTCCGTTTAGACCCTTCGGGTACAGAACCCTAAAAAGACGTAGATACTCGTACATATAATTCATACATGTATGTAGGTACAAAAGACCCTTAAAATAAAGAAAATACGCGGCAAAAACAGAAAGGTCAAAAGCTCCAACCTCCAACCCGAAGGTGCAAACAATCCACTGGCCACTTAGGTAGAACCAAATTGTCAACACCAGAGGTCCTTACAACGCTTCATATTTTATCATATAATCATAATTAAATTCGTCGCGTGAGCCAAGACAGTTTTGTCATCCCTTGAGCCTGGACATTTTGTCCAAGGTTAGTTTGTGAACGGCCGTAATTTGCCCATCATGAGTATTAACATTCGATTTTGTCTAAATTACGATTATGAGGTCGGAGTATTAACGACTTCATTTTTTCTGAAGAATGGTCGTGTTTTATGGGATGGTTAAGACTGTAAAGTTTGGTGATTTTTATGCTTGAAAAGTTCTGGAAAAATAGGTATTTGGCAATTAAGGCGCTATTGACTGCCAATGACCTTGCGTGGTTAGCTTGCGTGTTCTGTGCTGAGCTCACGTAACGCATCGCACGTCCACCCAGTAATAGAACTCGCCCATCAAGGAGCGCTGGCTAAAATTAGACGCATCATTAATTTATAAACAACAGATATTATACTAAAATATAAAATTAAATGATCTTTAAAATGGTGATGGTTTCATAAAAATACGCTTTATAGTTTCTGCGTGATTCTCAAGTTTTCTCCGCGTTAGAAATATCTTTACAAATAAATTACACTATATTCTATAAATATAATTTTAAATATTCACATATCAAATTACGAAGAAAATTGTCTAGAGTAACATATATTTTTTTCAAAGAAAGAAAACTAGTCGTTTAGACGTGATCTTCAATTAAAAATTATTAAAAGTCGTATAACTGCGCCTTAAACTAGATAAGTAATGATTAATCTGGAAAAGTGCGGTGATGATAGATGGAGTAAGGTGGTGACCGAGGTGTAAAGCGACTGTAAAGGTGTAGCACATGATCACTGTTCCACCGTTTTGCCAGGATTCACTCGATGGTTGAACAGAGTCCCCACTGTCAGCGCCCGTGATTCCACAGTCCCACCTGCATTCATTCATGGAGGTACTCTAGGTGACTAAACTTTTTACACATCTAGGTTATCTAGGTTAGCACATACCTAACAGGAATGATCCGAGTAGGTACAAAAACCCTTCACGGTCTACTACCTGCCAAGTGGCGCCCTCATAGAATAAAAAATCGTAGCATACTCGTAGCATAGAAAATAAATATTAAAGAATCTTACGTTGCGTTTGTTACAAAGAGGATAAAGTATTTTCACGTTGTTAAAAAAAATTACCAAAAACGGCTGCTTTTGACACTTTTGAATACGAAATTTTAAGTCCTGTTTTAACAACGTGCGCCACTTGGCAGGTAGTAGAGCCTTAAGGCGCAGTTACGACTTTTATGATTTTTAATTAAACATCACGTCTAAACGACTAGTATTATTTCTTTGAAAAAAATATATGTTACTCTAGACAATTTCCTTCGTAATTTGATATGTGAATATTTGAAATTATATTTTCATAACATAGTGTAATTAATTTGTAAAGTTATGTATAACGCGGATAAAAAATTGAGAATCACGCAAAAACTTTAAAGCGTATTTTTATGAAACCTTCACCATTTTAAAGATAATTAAATATTTATATTTTAGTATACGTGTTTTAGTATAATAACTGTTTTTTTATGTATAGGTAATTGAAAATGGTCTAATTTCGGACTGCGATCCTTGATGGGCGAGTCCTATTACTGGGTGGACGTACGAAGCGTTACGTGAGCTCAGCATAGAACACGCAAGCTAACCACTCAAGGTCGTTGGCAGTTAATAGCGCCTTAAAAAGTCCAGTCCAGTCCAGCTACCAGTTGGGTAGCACACAGTAGGTATCTATGTAATAACAAAGATACCTCCAAGGAAGTTTGGAGGCACAAAGAGCATATTAGAAGCACATAATGACATAAACAGTATTAGTTTACCCGGTCCCTTTCGAAAACCATTATGTAAACCCGATACTACGCTACCTACACTTTGACCTTTACGCAAAACCCGAGCAAAACATAAGTATCCATGGTTAGGTACACTTATGATCCCCTAAGGAGGTTGGAGGCACAATTAGTGCAAACTTATTAGGTGCCGTCGTGAAGTTGGTAAGTAGTACCTAGGTGTGTGGGTTGAGAATTTGAGATGGGTTCGAGGAGGCAATCTGGTAGATCTTTATTTGTTATTTATTTATCTATTTTTACACTAAATGTGAAAGTTTGTGTGGATGGGGTGTACTAGGATGTTTGTTAGTTACTCTTTCACGCAAAAACTACGAGAAAAACGGATTTTGATGAAACTATACAGTACTATAGCTTATTAACTTATGAATAACCTAATTTATGCTATCATTTCTATTGGAGGAAGTAGGTAGGTACTATTTCCAAGCGGGCGAAGCCGCTGCCAGAAGCTAGTAAGATATTGGTAGGTATGCACAGATAGAAGAGCACAAAGGTACTCTACTACTAAATTCAAAAGATTTTTGAAGTGAAAACTTCTTTGGCGCGTTGGGAATTTTTGAGATGGGGAAAAAACAATTGAACTCTCCACTGACACCGATACCGCTATTTGGATTGAAGTGAAAACTTCTATAAGCGCGTTGGGAATCTTCTGTCGGCACTCCCGGAGTGCCACTCTTTTCTTTCAGCTGACCTGCGACAGGGGTTTAGGGTGAAAGGAATCAGTTCTCAATTAACGCTGTTCATAAAAGTACATTTTGAAACAGTGGGCAAGTTCATTGCAGTCGAGGCGAGATTGACGTAGATTATGGAGCCGACAAAATAAATGCTTACGCGTATAAAATGGCGTTTTTCAACACACTTCCGAAGAAGGCCGGTTTGTTAAAAAATTGCATTGGTAACTTTCAGGCAAGTGTCCTCCATCGTCGATCACATCATTGCATAGGTACTGTGACGATTGTAGTCACAGCCTAATATTAGCGGGTCTGTACCGGCCTTTAACTGGCAGGTAAGATTGTTGGAGAGTCGTTGGATTATTTTAGAAGAATAGGTTAATTTTGTTTTATGTGAGATCGAAATTGAGCCCTTGCAAGTGGGCACAGATGTATTTTTGAACGAAGTTCCTTATCGCGCGTTGTGAAAGGGGGCTAGACGGAAAAAATTCTTACGAAAAGTTGTCACGACACTAATGAGGTTGTCCATCCAAAAAGATTGTGTTGGAAAAACATCTAATAAAAACTTCTTGTATTTTTGGTGGGTAAGTACAAAGTTTGCAAGCAGATCAAGCATTATAGTTGTTGTTATTGCTAAAGAGTTGAGTTGAGTTGAGCTGAGCTGAGCTGCGATGAGATGAGATGATGAAGTATAACTTCTTACGTGCGTGCGTGTGTGCGTAGTTAATAATAAAAAAAATATTATAAATTAAAAAAAATAAAATTATATTACAATTCCTTCACTAATTAATCGAAAGGAACTTCGTTCCATCCGGGTGTCCCTTGACACCTCTCAAGTTTTTTTTACCCAATATAAGATAATTGAAATCGCCCTCAGCTCTTTCCCTTATCCACCCGTAGCGAGTATCCCTTCGTACCGTACCCTCGCAGTAAGCGAGCGAGTCGCCAAGCTACGTGATATCCCCCGGGACTTCGAAAAACGTTCCAGGATCCCTGCCGTACTGCTGCCTTGGGGTCCTACAGTACCTACCAACAGTGGAGATGGTGGTTCATAGATAATAATATAAAAGAGCTTTCCGTGTCCCACTGTCTTACAGTAGGTACCTAGAGCAAAAGGCTTTTGCTCTACTTTTTTCTCGTCTGTATTTTAATTTTAGATAAACAGATAGGTTAAGGTACCTATGTACCAATTTCGCCGAAATCCTATTTACAGCCATCTTCCTGGTTGTTACCACTGACTTTGTCACCATGCACTGGTGCAATGGTGACAAATGGAAAATAAGATCCCAACCCAACTGTTGCCATTGGGAACATAATATGACACAAATATGATCCCAAATGTCTCCATCGCTATAACCTAAACTAGAAAAATAAAGTCAGTAAGTTCAGATCATCAAATCATCTCTACCGCAAATTAATTATTTACAATAATTTGCGGTGGAGATGTTGTATTAGACGCATCATCATCATTCAGGCGGCTAGTTCAACGGTGCCGTTTAGTGAAAAAGCTAGGCTGTTAACTAAATGGTGAAATTAATCTGGTTGTCTCCGACAGAGACATTTGGGAACATTTTTTTTTGTATTTTTTTTATTGTTGCTAGCCCTAGGCACGCATTTGACCACTATCTCACCTGATGGTAAGAGATGATGAGGTCGAAGATGGAGCACGCTTGCCTAGAAGTACTCAACCTATTCACATTTGTGTCATACTGTCCCCACTGACAACGAGTGGGATATTTTCCCTATCGGTCACCAGTAGTGACAAAGTGACGACTGGGAATAGACGCTTAAGTAGGTACAGCAAATTTTCAATCCCGTGTGCAAATGAAACGGTAGGCCGACAACTAATTAACTCGGAGAAGCTTAACTGTCCGTCTAAAAGGCAAATCCATTTGACTGTGGGTAGCTGCATTTGCATCCTGAATTCCAGTCTGCGCTGTATGCAAATGAGATGGCCATTATGTTTGTAATTGAATTGAGGGTGACTAGCTCGAGAATAGAATAGATCTCATACGATTTAGGTTGATATGGAAAAAGCATATATGAAGATGGTACGCGATAACGAGACGCATACCTAGCTTGCTACTATTATAGTTATCTGTGGGCATAACTACTGAAAGTTTCTGGATCTGGCCACTAGCAATAAAAGAATGAAAAAAACAATTATGGAATTCGAAAATGGAACTCTTTGGGAACATGTTACTTTTTAATTTGCGAGACTGTCATTTGTTTTTCATTGTGGCGTCCTTTCGAAAATGTTGTATGCTATCAAAATTAATTTAAAGGATGATTCACGTTACACCGTGTCGCCACCGGGCCGTGCCCCGGCCGGGGCACGGTCAAAGATTGTAGCATACATTTTGTATGAAGTGAGTCATGCTAGACCGTGCCCCTCCCGGGGCACGGCGTCGAAATGTCGGTGGCGGTTGTTTCCCGGCTGGGGCACGGCCCGGTGGCGACACGGTGTAACATGAACGTGTGCACCGGGCTCGGACGTGCCCCGGCCGGGACACGGTCAAACATCTATAGGGAGCGTGCAGGAACTATAGATGGCTCCATATAAATGTCAATGGCAAGTATGTCTACAGTACAACTTGCGGATTTCACTCAATAGATGGCGGTCTACGTTACGCGTGCTGCATGTGTGCATGATGCGTGTGTGTACCTATACATAATTATGTGACACGGAAATGTCAATGACAAGTTTTTAAAGTGTAAAAGTTTCGAATTTACTCCACTAGATGGCACAGACTACGCCGTGCACGTTCCATAGAGTAAGTACCTATACTTTTTGTATGAAGTTAGTTTGTTTTTAATTAAAACGTTGCCCCACACTAGGAATTACTCCAGCCGGTCGATTCTGTTAACAGCTCACCGTGAAAACTTAGGTGGAGTGAGCGTGAAGTGAACTGTCATTCCACCTTGATTGTATGGATTGACAGCCCACTTCACGTTCACTTCACCTAAGTTTTCACGGTGAGTATATTACAGAATTGCACTACTGTATCGTGGGTGCGTTCACAAATATTTAAACTCACATACACAAGACACCCAGACCCGGAACAACTATCTGTAGACCATACAAATATTTGTTCCGTGCGACACGGGTGACAGCACTGACAGCCCGGTGTTGCATGGATGACTAGCCCGGCCGGCGCACGGTGGTATTAAATTTACCTTAGGGCCAAGGAGGCCATGGCCCGGGGCGGCAGGCTGCGAGGGGCGGCCCAAGCCGCCCCTCGCGGCCTTCTCTGGCCGCCTTTTAATGTCAAGCTTAAGCAGACACATTGATAAAAAGGCTGTTTGTCTTTTTAGTGTATCTTGCTTAGTCCTTGGACTAGAGATATAACATTTCGTAATATGCTTTCCGATTAGATGATCTTCAATTTTATTGAAGGATTATCGATAGAAAAAAAATGCAAACTTCGATCACTTTTTACTTTAGCTACAAGGCGTAACGCTTCAGAGGTATTTTATGAAATTTCCTTTAAAACAGAGAATAAACTTATCAAACGTTTGATTGAACATATTTTGATTTACCTATTAAAACCTTTATGTTATATAATACGTAGATTTATTTTGGCGCATCGTTGTTTATGCCGAACGGCACTCATATTATCGCCATCTCGTCTCATCAAGTATTACAAACAAACTATATTACTGCTGCTATTTGTTGAACAAATGGCAGTGATGCAAATTGCATCACTGCCATTTGTTCAATAAGTAAAATGGCCGTTGGGCATTGACTAGTATATATATTTAAGTCGCAGCCATCTGGTTGAATTCGCAATATTATTTTACGGGAAACGAATAGCAACTGCTGATAATGATAAAATCGATTTCAAGTCCCTCGAACTTCGCTTCAATATGTTGGATACTAGCACACACCTTGTTTCTCCTCGCAAGGCATTATTAAGTAAGGATTTTATTTTCTACACTGCAGAGTGTGTTTTTAACCATTTTTTTTCATGGACTCAAACCCTACGATCAGTGCATGCAGTAAGCCAGGAAGAAATGAAGTCGCCTTAGAATTGAGGCAGTGAGCGCCAGAGTGGCCTATCATTTCCAGACACAATATAAAATGCTTTGTGTCTGGAAATGTTAGGCCACTCTGGCGCTCACCACCTCAATTACTACATATTGGAATACATACTTCCGTCCTTAAGCTATAATGCCGTTATTCGTACAATCAGAACCGTTTTGAGTTGCGCACAAAAAGCAGGGTGTATTCCGTTCATTCCCCCGACTTCAATTTACACACGACGGGAATTTACAAAAACAATATTAAATTAGGTGGTTCCCGATCGTCCCACTCGGCATTTTAAAGGGAGGACTGGGAATATTTGTTTTTTTTTTTATTAATGCCATTCGTCCCAATAAATAATATTATGTATTAAATTTAATCTTTAATTTGCAGTTTACTTTATAGATCATTTCAAATTAGTTACTTGGTTGAATTTAATAATTAACGAATTCCCATTTGTCTCACCAGGGGGACGAAGTCGGAGGCCAAGATCCTCGTGCTCCTCTGGGAGTGGCGCGAGGAGACGAGTCTCCGCTGCCGCGACAAGTCGCGGCTCGGCGGACGAAGCTCCGGCAGGATCTCATGGCGACATGGAGAGAGCGACTGTCCCAACCCATCGCTGGGTACGCCACCATTGCGGCGGTATTACCCCTCTTTGAGGAGTGGCGAGAGGGAATAAAGCAGTCTCCTCCTTCTGCGAAGCAGTAATGCTCAATCCTTGTCCACTTTCAAAACAATGGTCCAAAAGTAACTAAGTACCTCTCTCTTTAATCGTTTTTACTAGGGTTCTATGCGTTTTGTTTCATAATTATTAATGTATATATTTATCTATAATGTATTTATTGTATATATTATTATAAATAGTACACCTAAGACTACCTACAGTACCTACTGTATTTCCTTTTTTCTTTAAAATCCATCCAAAGGTTGTCTTGAAAAGATCGCTTTTAGCGATAAGGCCGCCCATTGTGTCACCCTATGTAATGTTTTCCTCATATTTTTATGTAATTTATATGGTGTACATAATAAAGAGTATTCTATTCTATTCTATTCTATGCTCGCGAAGGAGGAGGCGGAATGAGTGAGGGAGGCTCAACCTCACGTGTGGCCCTCACGCCCCCAGCCACAACCGCCACAGGAGACGCCCTGGGCAGGTCGCAGGACGATCTCCGGCCACTGTAGACGCGGGCCGAGTAATGGGTAGCTCGCCGTCCGATCAGCACCAGGCCCGTGAGTCGACGGCGCATAGTGTTCCACGCGCGCCTTAAAGAGAGGTCAGCCACCACAGACGGGGCCCATCATGGCCGATGCCTACATGCCAAGGGGTAGCGGATAAATTCGTAACAGAGTTACCGCTCCCCTGGCTACTCAGGCAAGGAAGGAACAGGGGCCCACCCCTTTTAGTCAGTAAGAGGTGCCAATTCTGTTATGCATTTGGAGGCGTGGGGAACAGGGTGTAAAGTCCCGCAAACCTGCATTGAAAAGGGAGGATCCTCCGACCAGACGGGTGTGTCTGGTCCGGGCAACTGCCCCAATGGTTGATTTCGGACTGTTGTATATGTTCAAATCGCGCGGAGAACTCTGCTTGCGCGATGTAGGATTTTATTTTAGTTCGTGTGCGGCGTCATAGATGTCGCTACATGCACAAACTAAACTTAATTTAGGCTATTACTATCTTTTTCTCTCTCTCAAATTTAGTTGAACCAATATTACCATACAAATTTAGGGTAGGTACACGTAGAAACATGTCGACTAAAAACACGGTAAAGCGCAAGGCGTAAACTAGTTTGACATCTCTAACTTAGTTCATAGCTATAGCCGTCCTTTTCTCGCACTGCCTTTTAGTAAAAGATAGCGATTCTTTAGTTTTTGTTTAGATATTCAACAAGAGAATCGGCACCAGAGTCTGACACGCCGGAGCGGGAGAAGTCATAGGATGATTTCCCACCCCCACAAAATAAAGGCTTGTATTCCTCAAGTGTGTAGGCAGAGCCCAGGACACACCGCCAGACCCTGTACAACTTTCTGTGTGCCTATTATAAAGGTGATCTAATTCGAAGTTCCTGTTTGAATTTGAACCACTGTAATTTAGACAGTTATCCATACGCGTAAACCCCCAAAGAAAGGGGGACGAAGTCGGGGGCGTCCCCCCGACTACCCTACCTAACGGGAATACCCCAAAAGCAGTGTTAAATTACATAGAAATCAAGGGAACAGTGGTTTTATTTTTTTATCCCGGGATAGTAGAAAAATACTGACTAAAATAAATTTTGGCTGATTACCGTAGCATCAAAAAACGAAAACACGCCAAATGTCAGATAACGACAGTCAGCACAGCAATCTTTCGTTATCTTCAAAAGTTGTTAGCATTCAAACATTTTTGAATAGTCTCTTGACTGGACCAGGAATCGAGCCAATGCAAATGCGAAAAACATCAACACTTTTGTTTTGTTTGGCCGTATGTCATTACTTCATAATTTAGGCTTATTATTAGCAACGTTATCGGATGGCGAAGTATTACAGTAGGTACGATTGGCTAAAAAAAATGTAAAACTGCATAATTTTTCTAAAAGCTTTTTTTTTAACTTTCATAGGCTCGCTTTGAGCACTATCTCAATGGTAAGCAATCTTTTAGAAAAATGTATGAATGTAAACAAAAAGGAATACAGAATCATAGCAGGTGGGGTTCAGTAGTTTCTACCTATCACCATGGGAAAACGGCGTGAGTTTGTTTGTATTACTTAATATAGTGATGCAGTATTAAATTACTTAACATTTCAATATTCTCAGAGAACAGGCGTCACAGTTTATAGGTTGGTATCTTGGTATGGTGGTTGCATTCACGCTATGTAAACAAAGCCAATTTTTTTCCATTCTCTTTGGGGCGGAATTTCAGAGGGTGACAGTTAGTGTGTTGTCTTCTATGTAACTTGTGCCAGTACCCTGAGCCACAGCTTGGGACTGGTCAATCATCACTATAGGATTACTTTTTTTACATCCTGTAAAAATAATTGTATGTGTACTAAATGAATAAAGAAATAAATAAAAATAATTTTTTACTTTACTTTTTATTTTCAGCTAGGTACTCAATAATACCTACATTGTACTTAATACTTCAATAGATTGTGGACTTCTGAGCTAAAGTAGTAGTAGTAGTTTGTAGTTCAACATAACATTAAAATGCATGACATAATTCAATTAATTAAATACTTCAATTAAAAATACCCGTAAAATATCTAGTCCTGTAAAGCTTCAAACTTCTGTTTGCAGTTTCATTGTCGATTTAAATATATTCTGTTTGAAGTACTTCAATTCTTCTATGCTTTCAAGAATATCATCCACGGATCGGTGTCTAAATTTCTTCTGCGGCATAAGGGAAAACTCTTTTTGGTACCATCGCTTTGCCAACTCCTTTATTGTGCTGACGTCTATTACTCTATAGTGTAAATAATTGTCTAGTATTGGCATATATTTTCTAATAAATAAACGGTCCATGTAGACACTGTTACCGCCCAACGGACATTTCTTCTCAGGTGCGTGGGATTTGACAAAATCCAGAACTTGTTTCTCAGCATCTTTCAGCGAAACATTTGATTTGCGACTAGCCTCCGTCAGTCCGCTCTGTAATGATAATAAAAACGATGTAAATCATACAATACCTATGTCTTTGAGCAGCTGCAAAATTTTATATTTCAGAAATTGTAGTTCTTGACCCAATTTTGTTCATGAACTTAGAATTTAATGCAAAAAGTAAAACTTGTGAAAAAGTGAATATAACTGTTTTTAACCGACTTCGAAAAAGGAAGAGGTTCTATGTTCGACTGCATGTCCACCGTTTTCTCTGTCAGTTGTTTACCGATTTTCAATTTTTTTTTCCGTATGACTGTACTCCCGAGGTGGTCCCATAATATGATAAATTTTATCGAAATTGCTTCAGCGATTTATAAAAAACTGAACAAAAACGAAAAATATGTATAGGTACATAGATGACGTTTTGGTTTCCTCCAATTGCGAGTATGTTTAATTTCCACGTTCCATGTTATTGGGGTTTTTAATTCTGGGGTCTATCAACTAAAAAGTGAAAAATAAAAAACTTATTTACAAAAAAAAAACAACAGACGGTGTACTTATTTTCTTTTTTGTAATTGGTTTTTTTTTTTTTTTGTTTGGTGCGTAATCATCCAATGACGCTCTGGGTGAAGCGGGTGTCAGACTTTTACTGACTAAAATCCACGCCTGTTCCTTTTTTTTTTTTTCTTTGCGAGAAGCCCGCCACACTATTCCCAAACCACTATAACTTCTGTAAGCCAGAATCAACAGTGCCGACCACCAGAAAAAACGCCGAGGCAATGAAGCTTGACGAGTCCCAGAGAAACGATTAAACTGTCTTGGGTCCCGCAACGAAATTAATCAGAAGAGACAGCAGAGGAGTAAGACAAACATAATTTCCACTTCCCTCCTAATCAAGCGGGAGACAGAACAAAGCTAGGCCATTAGGCACAAAGAGGGTTTTTACAACTGGGGTAAGCCCAGTTGCCAAGCACCACTGGTTAAAAACACTAATATTAATGGGTCCTAAAATTGTGAGCTGTTACATTTGATTCCAATAACAGGTATGGCAAAAACGCTTTTACGCACGGAAATTCGTTCTAGTTTCCACAAGGTCCGTGTAATAGACAACTCCAGACATAGGCTGAATACTATCCAACATAATATTGCGCTCAGTTTGCCAAAGAGTACACTCCCTTAGGATATGATGTTGACCCTGGACCCCTGTTCCTTCCTTGCCTGAGTGCCCAGAGGCACTGCACGCATGCATCGGCCATGACGGGCTCCGTCAGTGGTTGCTGACATCTCTGAGGCGCGCGTGGAACACTACGCGCCGTCGATTCTCTGGCCTAGTGCTGATCTATATTACTCGCTGTCGGCAGGTCCGCGTCTACGGCGGCCGGAGATTGTCTCGCGACCCCCGACGCAGGGTATCTCCTGCGGCAGCTGCGGCTGGGGGCGTGAGGGCGACTCCGTTAAGTCTCCCTCACCCGTTCCGCCTCCTCCTTCGCGAGACTTAGTGCTTCGCAGAAGGAGGAGACTACTTCCCATTCCCTCTCGCTCCGTACCATGGCCTGGACGAGGGCTGGGCGCGAGAGGTCGCTGCCGCCTATCGCCTCCACGAGGACACGGCGGTGCTCCGCCAGATCAGATCGGGCAGATCTCCACCGTATGCTCCACAGTATCCTCTGTGGGATCCGCAAAATGGTGACACCCGGGCGTTCCTTCCCGCCTTATCCGACACAGGAACCTCCCGAAACAGACGTTTCCGGTGAGGACCTCACGATTCCGGTCAGGCGGTAGGTGAGGACGCCGTGGCGCCGCTCCAGCCCCTCCTCAAAGAGGGGTACTACTGCCGCAATCGTGGCGTGCCCAGCGCTGGGTTGCGACAGTCGCTCTCTCCATGTCGCCATGATATCCTGCCGGAGCTCCGTCCGCAGGGCCGCGAGGTGTCGTGGCAGCGAAGTTTCGTCCTGGGGGGGTGCACCTCACCCTAAGAGAAGCATTCTGCCTCTTATTTCACCATAATAATATCCAGCCTAAGCTGCAGTAACACTTTCATGAAGCATACTGATTGAGATATCAACAAGGTAATAAAGTGTTAGTGTTTCAAGTTATTAATTAGGGAGTGCCTCCGCAGCGGGTGGTGGCACCCAAAAATAACACACTTGGGAACCGGCAGTACTTTTTTCTCTTTTTCTTTTTAGAAGTTAGTCTAAGAGTGAGTGTAGCATGCTCGGGAACTTTTTCAACTATTTTGTTACAAGTGTGCTAGACGAATGGTTCCTTCAAACCCCTTTCATCACCTTCATGTTAGGTTCCTTTAAACCCTGCAGACATGAATAGACCCAGCGCAAGACCTCCCTATTTCAACTATTTTGTTACAAGTGAGCTAACCAAATGGTTAGTTCTAGTGATCCGTATGCTTGTGATTAGTAGTTCAAATCATCATCATCATCATCGATAATGACATGTTGCTTACGAAGTCAGCTGGTGTAGGTTTCACCCCACATTCTCTTCAGTTTTTTGCCAGCTATTTGAGGGATAGGCGACAATATGTGGAATATGCGGGACACGTATCACGATCTATATTTCACGAGGTCGGGAGTGAGTCAGGGCAGTAACCTTGGACCTTTGGGTTCCTCATGGTGGTAAACGACTTATGAGAAGTAGTCCAAAATGCTAACTGTTTGTTGTTTGCCGACAACCTTAAATTATCCCTCTCAATAGAAAGCGATGATGACTGCATCACGTTACAGAGAGACATTGACAGGGTGGTGAGCTGGAGCCAAGAAAATTTCCTGCAGTTCAATAACTCGAAGTGTGTGTCAATAACTTTTTCTTGTGCATACAATCCCATCATATGCAGCTACCATATTGAAAGTGGCCAATGGTACGAGTCACAGAAGTCAAGGACTTGGGGGTAAGTTTCAACACCAGCTTGACTTTTCGTGATCACATCATGCGTTGCTGCAGAAAGGCTTCTAGAAAGATAGGTAGGTAGGGGGCTGGTCTCCGCATGAAGCTAAATAAAGTCTCATGTTGGAGAAAATACAAAATAAATTTATTAGATACTTATATATGAGTTATTATGGTGTCTATCCCTTTTATCCGTTGATGTCTCCCACCTTATTTATTTTAGGTATGGTGGGATACAATTAGTTAAGGGTTAGGAGGGATTTGGCACTCACCTCACATGTATTCAAAATATTGAGAGGGAAGTAGCATAATGAAATTATTTTAGGGCAGGCCTGTGTGTTCCCGACAGGTACGTGTGGCGACGACGGCGACCGCCCCTGCTGGTGGAGCCGCGTGGTCGGACCAACCTTTTACGGGAGGCGCCGCTGACGCGTGCACTTCGCACGCTCAACATGATTGCCAATGAGACGGACCTATTTTATTGTACTCTGGGTGAATTCACAAGGAATGCATTATTTATAATTAGTTATAGATGTAAGTGTAGGTTAGGATAAGCACATTTATCGCATTGGATTTGGTTGCGTAGTGTTGTGTTTTTTAACCGACTTTCGAAAAAGGAGGAGGTTCTATGTTCGACTGTATGTATGTTTTTTTTTTTTTTTTTTTTTATTATGTATGTCCGCGCATTTCTCCGTCAGTTGTGGACCGATTTTCAAAATTCTTTTTTTATCCGAAAGAATATTTTCCCGAGGTGGTCCCATATAAATTTTATCGAAATTGCTTTAGCGCTTTTTGAGAAACTGAACAAAAACGAAAAATAGACATATCTTGATGACGTTTTTGTGTTCTCCAAATGTTTAAATTCCACGTTCCATGTTATTGGGGATTTTAGTTCCGGGTATATAACAACTAAAAAGCGAAAAAAACTTTTTTACAAAAAAAACAACCGACTTCCAAAAAACAAATACACTAAAAATTTAAAAATAACTTTAATTTCGGAAGTCGGTGTCAAATATCGAAGAAATAAAATACAAACACCGACTTCCAAAATTAAAGTTATAGTTATTTTTAGTATATTTTTTTTTTGGAAGTCGGTTGTTTTTTTTGTAAAAAAGTTTTTTTAATTGAAATAATCATATTAAATTGATTAATATTTGTTGTATTGTATTGTTTTTGTAGTATTAATGTTAATTCAAATTGAATTGAATGGTATCTATGAACTGAAATGTAATTGTTATTATTATTTTTGTCTACACTATATCGCATTGGGTAACTGTAATGATAGCTGTATACATGTCTGTAATAAATAAATAAATCATCAATTGTTTTACTTTATGAATTTTTTGCGAGTTGTTTTTGAAGATTTTTATGCAAAGAACAGTATTTTTTTTATTGTTAGTGACTTTTTGGAACATTTTAAATGCATAAAAGATTTTTTTGCAAACCCTATTTTCCGTTTTATTTTTTTAAAGTCAGCGCCCTGGCTGCTATTTCGGGTCACGGCGCCGGCTGCCGAGGCACTCTCTAATAATTAATATCAAATAGAAGAAATCAATACCTCACCATGCTGAGCAACACACCAGTCATTCATTTCGTTGAGGACACTGTCAGGCTGATTGATAACTATGTTCGGCCCTTTAGCGACAACATTCAGGTCCGCATCCGTCACCACACAAGCAATTTCCAAGATATGGTCCTTTTCAATGTCTAAGCCTGTCATCTCAAGATCTACCCAAACTATTCTCTTTGCTGCATTCTTGACTGCTGATAGAGCCATGGCAGTGGAAAATTTGGTACCTGAAAAGTTCGTGTTAATTATGTTTTACCAATCGTTTTAATTGCATGCCAAGATAAAAAAATTATGGTCCAACACTCGACATACTTACTGGTAGAAAGAAGCCTAATGGGAGGTTTTGTTAAATGAACAAAACTAGATCTTAGGTAGCAGCGTACAATATTCATTTATTCTTACTGTTCTGTTAAGTATTTTTCGGAGAAATTATTACACTACTTTTCAATAGATTTAAACATTTAGGTTAATGATGAAATTATATTCTCTTTGGTTAATGATTATGCTCGCGAACAACAATCTGACATTTGACAATCAATATTTTTTTTCCTATTGTTCCTTGTGGAACAGGCTTAGGTCAGAGACCATGCTGCTTAGTCATCAGTTAGTTCGTAATTTTTTTCCATTAGAATGCAGGTGTAAATAACGATTCACGTTACACCGGGCTAGTCATTCATGCTACACCGGGCTGTCACTGTGTCGCCATCGAGCAAGCATGGATCACTTCATACAAAAAGTATATAGATGTTTGACCGTATCCCGGCCGGGGCACGGTCTAGCATGAATCACTTCATACAAAATGTACACTATAATCATTGACCATGCCCTGGCCATGCCCCGGCTGGGGCATGGCCCGGTGGCGACACGGTGTAACGTGAATCATCCTTAACACATTCTAATGTATCGTCTCAGCAAGCTTCGCTGAGGTAGTCAATACTTCAACAAAATTCTCAGCTCCATTTTACTAAGATCGGGCCCTGTTTCAATGATACCACATATTGTCCAGTTGCGTAGACACATAAGACACAAAACTACACCAATTTTACATCACAATATCCACAAGGAATCAGTAAGCGAATAATTAAATGGCACTGAACTCCACTCGAAAAAACCCCGCCAAAACTCACAATATAAAAACACATAATAAAAACAATTGACATTTTATAGGCTATGACATGACAACAATTATAAAATATATGGTATTAAAGGAGTCTGTAACATTCCTCCGGGCCTTAGTCCGTTTGCTCTATGAGGCGATGCGGTGGGCGTAGTGTTCTCTTGCTACGCCTCTACACCGGTGTCTGCTCGAGTGTTTGTGGCGAGTAAGAAACAGTCTCTATCGGAGGTTGACTGATTGGAGTTGAACTGTCACGAGGCAGTACTTCATGTGGTGTGGACGTTGATGATTCAGCCGATGACGATAGTCTTAGCGCAATATCTGGCTCGTTGGTTGGTGACTGAGCTACACTCGCCTTGGAGCATATGTGGTCGGCGTGTCTGCGCTTCAGGACTCCTTCTGGAGTTTTAACCACATAGTAATACCTGTTTCCTTCCCTCAATGATAGCCAGTTTCCACTTATTCCAGTTTGGTACGAATGTACATTGCTTCCCCATTCTGGAAATTCGGAGTAACTTATTCAGATTGAATATTAGCTTGAATGTTTTTATATCGCAATGTCCTTCTCATATTCGGCCTAACATTATCCAGTAAGCAGTTTAGCTGTATTCCGAACATCATTTGGGCTGGTAATTTTCCTGATCTCGGATTCCTCGATCGATTCCTGACCTCTTCCGCCAGATCTAGCCAATACTTACCCTCAAAAGGTCCGGCAAAGTCAACGTGAACTCTTTCCCATACCTTTTCTGGGATCGACCAAGAGTATACAAGAAGTTCTGGGTTGTTGGGTCTATTTTCCTGGCATTTTTGTAATTTTTTTTACAAAATTGTCAATGTTTTCTTCAAGTGTTAGCCACCATACACAGAAACGCGCAAGGCCTCTCTTTGCAGAAGTTCCAGGATGCCAATGTGCAAATAACGCAGTACTGTACTTATTAATTTACTCGTTATAACAACCCTACTTTGCCACATGTCACTTTAGAGACAGTTCACTGCGTTTTCTGATAAACGGTTGCAGATCAGTCTGTGAACAGTCAAAGCAGTCGGTTTTGATTAATTGCAGGACTTTCTTTAGTGTGGCATCGTTTTTCGTTTCTTCTCTGATAAGCTCTTCACATAAGGCCAAGTCGTTAATTTTATTATGATGTATCAATTCAGTAATTTTGCATATAGATACCTCTGGGTGATTCGGCTGTTCGGTGTTATTTGGCATTCTGGATAGGTAATCAGCAATAGTGTTTATGTTCCCCTTTTTTATAAATTATGTCATCATAATTTCCAATCACGAGTGCCCACCTCGCAAGTCTATTATTGGCAATCTTCGGAAGATTTCGTTTCGGGCCCAATATGTGAATAAGTGGTTTGTGGTCCGTTACAAGTGTGAATTTTGTGCCTCTGAGATACTGGTCGAATTTTTGAATGCCATAGAATATTGCCAACGCTTCACGGCTCTGAATATTTACTTTCAGCCGGTTTCAGTTTCCTTGAGCCAAATGCAATAGGTTGTTCGATTTCTTTATCCTTATAGTATAAAACTGCGCCTACTCCTTTCTCTGAGGCGTCACATGAAAGGTAAAGGGGTCGATATTCGTCAAACGCAACTAGTGAATTAGATCTTGCTTTAATTTCTTAGTTTTATTATATATTTCGTTCTCATGATTACTCCATTGCCATTTTCGGCGGTCATTTGTTAGTTCATGTAAATCGGCGCATTCACTATGCAGGTGTTTTTTTTTTTTTTTGGGGGGTGGGTAATCATCTCATGACTTCTTCCGCTCTAGGGTGGAGCGGAAGGGCGTGTCAGACTACTGACTAAAACCCACCCCTCTTCCTCCCTGCCCTACGCGCCCGGGGGCGAGGTAACTCTTTCGAATTTATCCTCCACCCCCGGGCAGACTATGCAGGTGTGGGATAAATCGTTCGTAAAAATTGATGAGTCCTAAGAACGCCCTGAGTTGTTTGGTATTTGTTGGCGGTGGTGCTTTCGAAATCGCTTCTATTTTAGATTTTGTTAGTCGTACTCCATTTTTGTCAATAATATGTCATATATATTCGATTTCTAGTTGTAAGAAAGTGCAATTTTTAAAATTTACTTTCATTCCGGCTTGTTTTAATTTGTTGAAAACCCTTGAGTACCCTAAGACAGTGTTCTTTGTGATTTTTCCCAGTTATGGCAATATCATCAAAAAATACAGTGACGTTTGGTATACCATCGAGTAGTTTGTCAAGGAAATGTTGAAAAATTGAGGGCGCCGTTGCAATACCAAAAGGCATTCTGTTGTAGACAAAGTATACTTTATGAGTCGATATTATTATGTACTTTTTTGATTCAGGAGTTATTTTAAACTGCAGATAAGCTTTCTTATTATATTTATCTCCATGTGCCAGACGTTGTCTTAACTGATCAAAGAGAGGCATGGGATGGGTATGCTTGATAAGTACCGGGTTTATTGTAGTTCGGTAGTCGCCACATATCCGTACTTGGCCATTTGGTTTCAAAACATTGACTGTGGGTGTGGCCCATTCTAAGGGTGTCATGTTGGGGTCCACTTCTGTTATTATTCCTTCGCGCAGAAGCCGTTTTAGTTCTACTTCTATGTTTTTGCGTATGCTAAATTTGATGAGCCGTGCCGGCAAATGTTTTGCCTCACTGTCAGGTTTGATGTGGATGTTCACTTGATAATTTTTACCTTCCCTAATTTATTGACAATTAGGTCGGTGTAGGCAGCTAGCACGAGATCCATTGATGTGTCTGTGGTACGTTTAATAGATTACATAGGTTTCGGAAACGTAATGTTGTACATTTCGCTTTATTGTAATCCGAAAAGTATCGGATCTGCCTTGTCCATGACTACAACAGGTAAATTTTTTTATATGTTGTCTACTTCAACTGTTACGTCTGTTATACCTTTAGGTTTCGGTTAGTTTAAATTTGCAATAGGCTTGGAGTTTCGGTCTCTTTAACAATGCTGGAGCTCCAATCTTTTTCCACATTTTAGTAGAAATTATTGAGTAAATTGATCGAGGATCCCAGTCCATTGTGCATTTTACACCATTGATGGTAACGTCAATTTTCTCGCATCGAGATGTTTTCTTGTTATTGATGTATACAGGGTTATGCTCACTATCACTATCTTCCGCGGAGAAGTGAGAGTGTGACGATGTCGTTGATGAGGCCACGGATATCTCTGTTCGATTGTTAAGCTTCTGTATTTTGTTGTGTCTGTCCGTCTTGTCTTTGCGTTATATGGGTCTGTGTAAAAACTAATATGCTCTACCTGATTTAATACATACACTTTCAAATAAAAAAACCTCGATCCATAAAGAAACCATTGTTCATGCATTAGATCAAAATTGAAATCTTCATGTTATGCATTAAAACTTTTAGAAATACATTCTTTTAAATGTAAAATTACGTCTGTAAAATCACGTAAACCAGCGAAATCGGCAAAATTTCGTGCGCTTATCACACTATCCAATTTGTAGGAAATCTATACAGAGTGGTGATGACAATACGACATTAAATTAAACCTCGCATACCTCAAGACGTTCTCAGTCTACATACAAAAAATCATTTGAATATATCCAGTAGTTTAGTAACAGGAAATTATTTTCGATTTTTAACATTTGCTACATGATGTATCTGATAATAGGGAAACACTGTCAGGTTAACGACCCACATCGGTATAAACATCAAAACATTAAAGCCACGTTGCCAACTCGCTACTTTAACACTTTCGCCAAATTAGTATTTTCATCTGATTTAGTGAAAATTATACCTTAACTCTGAGTAATAAGAGTCATAAAGCGTGTCATCAGAGTTGGATAAGAAAGTAACGAATGCGGAAATTGCAATGCACTCATAATATTAATAAAAAATTTAGTGTGTGCGAAAGAGATAAATCTAGTTTCGTTTGTTACTTCGCTTTCTTGAAGAAATTTGCTACAACAAATTTATGTTAGTGTGTCGCCGGCCGCCGCGATCCTGTGACGAGTCACGCGTCCTCAGATGCCGCTAACTTTCGTTCGCGCCGCGCGCCCGCCTTGTTGAGGGACTTCCCCGCCGCTCGTGTTTTTTGTAAATTCATTTACGACGGTATTAGTGCGAAATTGGACGCTTTATTTTGGTGACAGGACACGTAACGTTTTAATAGGTATTTAGTTAAACAGTGAGTGAATTGTGCGAAATTAGACGCTTAGTTTTTATTGTTTTCGTGTTTTTTTTTAACGCAACCCAACGTGTAGTTCAGGTGTTGACCATACAACTATTCTTAAATTTTAAAACGCGACAAACGGAAGCCGTATAAATACAAGAAATTGCATGCATTGTTACCTAGAGACAAACCAGTTAGGTAAAACTTCTGTCGCTGGATTGAAAATAAACATTTCGAGAATCCGGATTTCTTGTACAATGTGATGTGGACTGATGAAAGTACATTTACAAGGAACGGTTTATGGAACAGACAGAATATTCGTTACTGGAGCCGCGTGAATCCGCGTCTAGGACGGGAGACTTCGCACCAGTACAGATTTGCTGCCAATGTTTGGGCTGGCATTGGTTTGCAGCTGTGATTCTGTGCTAAATAATCTGTGATTTTGTGTAATTTTACTGAGCATTAATCCATAATTAAAAGCCAAAAAATCAAGTCACTACAGGACCGCGCGTTGTTGCCGCTCTTACGACAGGTTAGTGAACTCATATTTATAAGTGGTGTTCTATTTCGTTTCTAGTTTTATGCCATTTAGTTTGTTTGAAATTTATATTTTTTTATTTTCGATGTTAGGATATTTTTGATAGCTTAAACTTATTCTTATAAACTAGTATTGTCCGTGTTTTCATTTATTGTCGTATTGTCTTCTCCACCCTGTATAAGAAATCGGAAGATGTAATTTAGTACATGAAGTTAGCATAGTTAAAGGTTGTTCCAAATAAACGTGCAATAACGGTCATTGACCCACCTACATTTATTGACATTTTTAATTTGAAAAACGGAATTAATGACTCAAAGCTGTCCCGAATCAACATCTCTCGTGATCCTTAACATTGTCTAATAATGAAAAACGATTTATATTTAATTGTTCAGGTACCTACGAAGAGTTATTAGGGAAAGGTCAATGTACTTTATTGCAAATTTATCTGAAACATAGTATAGATTTTGATTTAGTGCGATTGGAAGGTCCTCATTTTTGAATCCATAAATTATTTACGATTTAGGCTAGTGAAATCACATCGCTACGATTTAGAGCGACTAGTTGGTGCCCGCACTCTTTTTGTGAGTCGTCTTTCCAATTTAGAATTGCGATCACAAATCTACATAATTATAATACCGTGCACCGGCCAATGAGTATTTTTTTGGGAATCACATTAGCTGACCGGAAGAACCTATCGTTGAGTTGTGAAGTGGTGCTGCATTGATTCAGAATCCTAGGCCAATACTAATATTTACTTACGGTACTTATATTTGGCCCGACCCAAATTCGATACTCTGTGCACTCAAGCTAGATAATACTGGTACTGACCGAGTTTTTGTCGGGATTACTTCGAGTGAAGTCCAGTTGCTGTTTTTATTATTCGCAAATTGATTCCTGGTGGATATTGTGATGTAAAATTGGTGTAATTTTGTGTCCTAAGTGTCTACACTACTGGACACTATGTGGAATCATTGAAACGGGCGCGATCTCGGTAAAATGAAGCTGAGAATTTTATTGTAGTAATGACTACCTCAGTGCAACCAAATACCAAATACTGTAAAAACATTAGAATGTGTTACATCTGCATTCTAATGGCGAAAAAAGTGATAGTGTTCTAATTAAGACTTGGCTTAAAGGTCTTGTAACCAAGCCAGTGGCATAGCCAAAACATTTTAGTGATAGCGCGCACGAGCATTTTGGGGTGGTTTGGGATCTACTTTCTAGCGGTCCACCCCGGGCAACGGCAATCATGATTTCATGAAATAGTCTCTCCATACATCAATATGAACTTAAAAGGTTGTTTTGATGATTTTAATGATTCTAGTTCTGTAAATACGTACTTGCTACGGTCGCAATCATATTTTGAGCAACATACAAACTGATACTAACCTGCAAATTGTAAAAACGTAAGAAAATTTGAATTTCGCGGGCTATCCTGTCCATTTTACCGGGTGCCCCAGTTGGTTATAAAATTGTTAGATAAATAAAATTCAAAGCCCTGACTGACTGACTGATATATCAACGCACAGCCTAAACTGCTGGTCTTATAGACATAAAATTTGGAGGGTATGTTATTTGTGAAGAGTAGGTATCTACAGAGAAAGAGTTTTTCGAAATTCCACACATGAGAGGGTGAAATGGGGGTTGAAAGTTTTTAACGGGGGAAGTACTAATTCCACGATGTCCACGCGGGTGAAGCCGCTGGCAGACGCTAGTTCTTCCATACATATACGAAGTATGGCGATTACTTCACTGTTTGACGGTGTAATTTAAAGACAAGGAAAATAAATCGATTTGTTTCATAACCAGCCGTTTATGAAAGCAAAATAGTAAAAAAATATAGATTTGAAAGTAATGAATTTCGAAACTCTGACACTAATTTGCGCATCTTTGGGTGTATATAAATAATTAAAGGGGAAGCGCCAGGGTAACCAGCGAAATTGAAATTTTCTTACGTTTTTTTGCAATTTACAGGTCAGTACAGTATCAGGTTGTATGTTGATCAAAATATGATTCGCGACCGTAATATGTACGTATTTACAGAACTGTAATCATCAATATAGTTAAAATGATATCATTTCACCTCCAAACAGTAGATATATAAATTTATGTACTCTTTGCTTTTTTTTTTTCCTTCGCCCTTCATGGGCAGGCTAAGGTCTTGGACCATACCGCCTCGTCTTCAGTGCTTATTATCTTTCTTGTTTATAAGTAAGGCCAAAGCCTCGTCTTCAGTTTAATCCTTCTTGTTCAAAAGTAAGTAAGGCCGAAGCCTCGTCTTCAGTTTTATCCTTCTTTTTTCCATTAGAATGCAGATGTAACACATTCTAATGTTTTTTGCAGTATTTGGCAACAAATGTGTCGAGTCAGCCTTCTCGGCAAACTTCACTGAGGTAGTCAATACTACAATAAAATTCTCAGCTCCATTTGCCCGAGATCGCACCTGTTTCAAAGATTCTACATATTTATTGTCCATTTACGTTGACACTTGAGACACAAAACTACACCAATGTTACATCACAATATCCACTAGGAATCAATAAACGAATAATTAAAACAGCCACTGAACTTCACTCGACAAAATCCCGCCAAAAACTCCTCTCTTTGCTTTTCAATTTCCATTAATTTGACAACAACCATAAACAAATTATTCTAAGAAAAGTAAACTTACCCAGTCTATATTTTTTATCTGTGCTTTGTGGACTGTGATTCTTTACGATTGTCATGGTGTAGATGGTGTACTAAGGGTTGAAATTGTTTTTGTTATATTTTCAATATTTCCTGTAGATTAAGCCCTGCGAATAGTTACCAATATGATCAGGCTAATTACTAACCAATGTCGTTGCATCAAGAAACCGAGTAAGTAAATAAAATTTTGCAGTAAATGTCATAACTAAACCTTAACCTAGAGCGGAATTTGATTGATTATTATGTACACCTATGTATGACTTCATCGTGGAAACTGTTATTTTTACGTTTAAGTATCACGTCAAATTTATTAAAACAGGACTTATAGAAACGGCGAAAATAATAAACAATATCTGTGTCTGTAAATTATCTAATTATTATTCTTGTTTCATCATGAATTTATAACCATCACATGGTTACTACGGTTCTATTCAATTATTTTTACAGAATAAATAAAACGAATTTTACCTGAAAAAAAATTAATTACTTACCAAGCAGAGCCAACTTGATTTTATTATCATTGGACCTCATTCTAATTGGAAATTCAATTCCCATTTATTACTGCCTTTGTATATATTTTATAATTGTTAGTATTATTTTTTTAGCAATACACTGGGAGAGTCGGCAATATCAAAACTTTCCATACATAACATTTTCAAGGTCATTGTCATATTATACAATCCAGCCTATTGGACTGAATTATGACATTACACAAAAACCATTCAATTCAAGAGTTTACTACCACCCACAGTCGATCAGGTCTTTCTCCACCAGCAGATATTACTTTGACAAAGAACCTCTCAAACCATCCTCAAAGGTTGAAGCTACTGTAGAAACCATAAAGAAATCCATAGACGACAAATTAAAGGGCCCACAGACAGGGGCACCCCCAAAGAAGCCCTTAAAAGAACGCATTATGAATGAACTCAAACACTACTATCACGGTTTCAGATTACTTTTCATTGAAGTAAGGATCTCAATAACCTTATTCTTTAAGATTTTAAAAGGTGACACATTGACACGAAGGGAACATAGGCTGCTGGTCACAACTATAGGTGATCTGTTTAGAATGGTACCGTTTATTGTATTTATAGTTGTTCCATTTTTGGAATTTTTCCTGCCGTTTTATATTAAACTGTTTCCAAATGCATTGCCATCCACATTTGAGAGTAGCAGTCAGAAAGAAGCTAAGTTAAAGAAACATTTGAAAGTGAAGTTGGAGATAGCAAAGTTCTTCCAGGAGACTTTAGATCAGATGGCTCCACAGGCCAGTAACAGGCATTCAGAGCTGGCCAGAGAGTTCTCCAGTTTCTTCAGTAAAATCAGAACATCAGGAGATGTTGCTACCAGTGAGGAGATCATGAAGTTTTCTAAGTTATTTGAGGATGAGATCACATTGGATTCATTGCAGAGACCTCATTTAGTTGCTTTGTGTAAAGTTGTGAATGCAACAACTATCGGTACCAGTGCTATGTTACGGTTTAATCTTAAGATGAAGCTGAGGTCATTGGCAGCTGATGACAAAGTGATTGCTAAAGAGGGGGTGGAGAGTTTGAACTTCAGTGAATTGCAGCAGGCTTGTAGAGCAAGAGGCATGAGGGCTTATGGTGTGTCTGAAGAGCGTTTGAAAAAGGAATTGAGGAATTGGCTTGACTTGTCTTTGAATGAGAAGGTGCCACCATCTTTGCTGCTGTTGTCAAGAGCTTTGATGGTGCCAGAACATGTACCAACCACATACAAACTGAAGGCAACTATATCCGCTTTGCCAGAACAAGTTGCTACTCAGACGAAGGCTGCTATTGGTGAGAAGGAGGGCAAACTGGACTTCAAGGTAACACTACTGCTTCCTTAGTTACTAAGTTAGTTTACATATTGATTGGGATTACTGGTCCCAATTCTGTTGTGCACAAACTAAACTTAATTTAGGCTATTTCTATCTTTTTCTCTCTAATAAAACAAGAAAAAAACTAACGTAAATTAGTGCTGTAAAATTTAGTTGAACTAATATTTCTATACAAATTAAGGGAACAAGTAAAAACATGTCAACTAAAACATGCATAAGCGAAAGGTGTAAACTAGTTTGACATCTTGAACTTAGTTCCCCTCTTTTTCTCGTACTGCCTTTTAGTAAAATATAACGATTTTCAAATTTTAGTTTAGTTATTGAACAAGAAAATCGACACTATTCACTATTCACTAGTCTTATAATTTCGATTATGTTATGAATTTCAAATACTGAGGAACATTATTCTTGTGCTGTGTTCTTCTTTAGTACCTTACTAGCACTTTGGCCGCGATTTCGTTTGCGTGGATTTAAAAAAATTACAGCCAAATAATGTGGCTTTCTATTGGTAAAAGAATTTTCAAAATCGTTTCAGTAGATCTAGAGAATACCCCCTACACTCTCACAAACTTTACCTTTTTTTTTATGGCACGCGCCTATCAATAATAAAAAACCACTATCTCACCTGATGGTAACCGATGATGTGGTCGAAGATGGAGCACGCTTGCCTAGAAGTAACCTATTCCCTCTTGACTTAAAGAGGTTATAGCTATACCTACCTGTACCTTTTTATAATATTAGTATACATTGTAAACAAAGGGATATTATAAATGGATTAACACTCGCTCATTCATTGCAAATCTGGTTGAATAGTAGACAAACCAAATAAACAAATACAATTAATTATAATTGTAACTGAATGAAAAAACTTCTAAAATTCCAGGCTAAAGCGGAAGCTATCAAATTAGAAGTTCAGAAGATCAAGGAAGAAAAGAAGGAGCACCTAGAAGCAGAGAGAGAGAAGCAGATCCTTGAAGCAAAGAAAAGGGAAAGGGAGTTGGAAGAACTCAAGGACAAAGCACCAATCATTGAACTTGAAGGCGATGCCCCTATGACCGACCCTGCTCCGGTGATCACAGTTGATTCCCATCATTTGAGACAGAAATCTGAGGAAGGTCTCTCTGGCAAAGACATTGAAGTTATTGAAGACGCTTTAGAGAAATTAGGTAAGTTCATATTGGCAAATTTCCATATTTTTTTTCTAAGCAAGGAAGTTCAAGTTCATAATGTTGCTTTCATAATTACGTATTCTTCACGTTTTGTCATTCACGTAAATAGATTTATGTATGTGTGACATGTGCTCAAAACGTGTTTGAACTCGGAACGTCATAGGTGTGTGGATTATTTATACGCCTTTGAGTTTACAATCGGCGTTATCGTTATTTTGATCTATTTTCTTTCACTGTGTTTTCCTTATCTCACTAGTGATCCGCATCGGTAGTTAGGTAGGTGGCAACGTATTTCCAGATCTCTGCATACATTATCAATTATCATTATGCACATTGCACTACATGGTCGTAATATTTTAACACGAGTCAACATAGAAGCTTATTTTGAAATTTTTGCACTATCTTAAAATAATTTTGTGAAGATTGATGTTGTTAATGTTAACTGATAAAAATCGGGTGTCTTATACACTTCTGGACACATCTATTGGCCCACCTTAGAGTTTAGGTTTCGATGGCCCCTACCGAAATATGATTGCTAGATTGAACAAAAACTGTTGATGCAGTTTTAAACCTGATACATTTTACCATCTTTTTCGATCGTATTGTTTTAAATTTGAATTCAGAATATCATACGACATGGAGCTACGCCTAACAAGTCGGATATGCGCCTTGTTAAAGGCAATTGATTTTTGAATAAAAAACATGTTTTATCAAAGAGGTTTAATTTAATAACGCGTGTTGCCTCCATGGGCATCTACCACAGCTCTCATACGATTAGGCATAGAGTTTATTAACCGCTCTATGAAATTTTGAGGGATCATCTCCCATTCCTCTTCTATGGCAGTTTTCAACTCCTGCATCGTCTGGGCAACTGGCTGACGAGCCCTAACACGTCTTTTTAGCTCATCCCACATGTGCTCAATGTGGTTCATGTCTGGGCTTCTGGCTGGCCAGTCCATAACTGTGATGTTCACATCCCGAAGATATTCCCTGACGATGCCGGCCGCATGGGCTCTTGCATTATCATGCATAAAAAGGAAATTTGGGCCCACATAGTCCGCGTATGGTATCACGTGAGGTTCTAAGCACTCACGAATGTACCTTTCAGCATTTAATGTTGGCAGCCGTGGTCCTGTAACAACCTCAAGTTGAGTTTTGCCGCTCGCGGATATACCGCCCCAGACAGTCCATGAGCCACCGCCATAAGCAACCCTCTCTTCAAAGCAGCATTGTGCGAAACGCTCTCCCTTACGTCGGTAGACCTTCTTCCTTCCATCATTGCCATGTAACACAATTTTAGACTCATCAGAAAAGAGTGCACGGCTCCAATCTTGCTGTGTCCAATTTAAATGACTGCGTGCGAAATGAGGGCGCGCTGTTCGGTGGGCTCGCGTTAGTTTTGGCCCATTAGCTGGCTTGTGTGGTACCATATCGCGTTCTTTTAACCTTCTCCGAACAGTTCGAGCGCTCACAGATTTTGTATCTCAATGGAGGTAAGGTGACGATTTCTCAAGCTGGTCGTCACGATGAATCGATCCTGCCTTTCAGTTGTGACCCGAGATCGTGGCCTTCCTTGGCGACGAACAAAGCCGCCAGTCTCTAGGTACCTCCGATAAACATTTCGGACCGCAGATCGACTTAAATTAAGTTGAGCACTCACGTTTCTTTGGCTGTGTCCGGCCTGAATAAGTGCCACAGCTTGGGCGGCGACTTCAGGTGAAGTATCCATAGATTATTGATAGAACCTCAACTTAATGTTAAGAATAAGTAATGTTTGTTGCAAAACCAAAGATATCAATCACTTTTTAACCGACTTCCAAAAAGAGGAGGTTCTCAATTCGTCTGTATGTTTTTTTTTTTTTTTTGTATGTATGTTACCCGATTTCTCCGTCAGTTGAGAACCAATTTTCAAAATTCTTTTTTCATCTGAAAGAATATACTCCCGAGGTGGTCCCATATAAATTTTATCGAAATTGCTTCAGCGCTTTTTGAGAAACTGAACAAAAACGGAAAATACGTGTACCTCGATGACGTTTTGGTGTTCTCCAAATGTTTAAATTCCACGTTCCATTATATTGGGCTTTTTAGTTCTGGGGTATAACAACTAAAAAGTGAAAAATAAAAAACTTTTTTACAAAAAAAACAACCAACTTCCAAAAAAAAAATACACTAAAAATTTATAAATAACTTTAATTTCGGACGTCGGTGTCAAATAACGAAGAAGTAAAAATACAAACACCGACTTCCGAAATTAAAGTTATTTATAAATTTTTAGTGTATTTTTTTTTTGGAAGTTGGTTGTTTTTTTTGTAAAAAAGTTTTTCAAGAATTAAATCCAAGTAAACCAATAAAACCAAGTTTTCTTAGTATTCGACAAACAGGCTCCAAATTGTCTTTTGTTTCTTTAAATTCTGTATTCGAAATTCAAAAAAAGACTATTGAATGAAATTGTGAATGTGCCAGGTTCAAAACTGCATAAAAACTTTTTGCTCGACCTAATATAAAATTTTAGCTAGGACCAAACGAAACTGAAAATACAAGGTGGGCCAATAGATGTGTCCAGAAGTGTATTTTGAAGGTAAATAATAAGATACGATATTGGTCCAAATCCTACTAATATTAGGTATAAATGCGAAAGTTAGGATAGATGGATGTATGGATCGATGTTTGTTACTCAATCACGCCAGAACGGCTGAACGGATCTAGATGAAATTTGGCACAGAGATAGATTATAGTCTGGTCACAGGCTCTCATCTCGAACAAAGAAAATATAGTTCAAATAAATCTCAATAGATGGCGTAATATGCATCGATTTCTTATCGAAGTTTATGTAATATTAATATTTTGAAAATAAATATGGTAAAAACTATATTTTCTTATTTAATAAACGGCCCTAAGCATAAAATTGTGGCATGATTGGCTTGTAATACAAATTAAAACGATTATTGGAACGAATCCTTAGACATCTATATTTCTTGTACCAATAGATGGCGCTGTTTAAGTTTTAGAGTTTATTCATTCACCTCTTTAAAATTTGAATAGTGACACATTTTCATACAGTAAAACTGCTATGAAGTGCCAAAAATACTATAAAATAATTCCCCAATGTGTGACAAAATATAGGTAAGACTTTAAGTAAATTCATTCAACTTGCAAGCCGTCGCTGCTAACACCATCTAGGTGTAGAGGACGGGCCCGAACGAAGAACAAAAGTTATTTGTGCCTGACGAAAACCCGTAGTTACGGCGGTGCCGTTTCTTTGTATGGGATGAGGCATCTGTACGCTAGTATTATATTATCTGTGGTCCGATATTGTACATAGGCTTTAATTTATAATAGGGGAAGTACTTATTCAACGCGGGCGAAGCCGCTGGCAGAAACTAGTATCTCGTACTTGGCTTCTTGCTCTTTAAAATGATATCTCATCTGCTAATGTGATTTAGTTTTCCTATGTAAAGTACAATATTCTGTCTAGGCATGGCATGGCAGGTCTATAAGTGTAGATAAAGTCTGCCGTATTTCCGATTATTTAGTGTCATAATTTATTTTTCATGTTAGAGTGCGTCTTGGAATTATTCCATACGACAAATCATCATCTGCCTAGCCTTTTCCCAACTATCTTGGGGTCGGCTTCCAGTCTAACCAGATGTAGCTCCGCCTGACGCAGGTCCTCACCGGACACGGCTGTTTCGGGAGGTACCTGTGTCGTATCAAGGCGGAGGTGACCCCCGGGTGTTTCCACTGCGAGGATCGCCCAGAGGACACGGTGGAGGTTTGCCCCGCTTGGGCAGAGCACCGCTGTGTCCTCGTGGATGCGATAGGCGGCAGCGACCTCTCGCGCCGTGCCCTGGTTCAGGCCATGGTACGGAGCGAGAGGGAATGGGAAGCCGTCTCCTCCTTCTGCGAAGCAGTAATACTCGCGAAGAGGGAGGCGGCATACGTTAGGGAGACTCAACAACAGCAGAGTCGCCCTAGCGCCCTCAGCCGCAGCCGCCGCAGGAGACGCCAGGGGCCGCGAGACGATCTCCGGCCACCGTAGACCCGGGCCTGCGGACGGCGAGTAGTGAGTAACTCGCCGTCCGATCAGCACCAGGCCCGAGAGTCGACGGCGCGTAGTGTTCCACGCGCGCCTCAAAGAATTGTCAGCAAAAGGACGGGGCCTGCCACGGCCGATGCCTGCCCGGGGATAAATTCGAAAGAGTTACCTCGCTCCTGGGCACTCAAGGCAGGGAGGAACAGGGGTGGGTTTTGTGGTGACGGAGATAAGGCTTACCCTCTTACCTCCGAAACCACTCGGCCAACTGGGGTATGGTCATTTTTCATCTATTTTCTTAAATAACTTTAAATCCATTATTTTAAAATTATGAAAAAAATACATTCACAAAGTGACCTTTTTTATATGTCGCACGGAACGGTTTAAAAACTAAATTTTGCTATTTTCACCCCAAAAATGACCCCCATATTCCAATATAATTGTTCAAGGTACACGTTCGTGTTTTGGTCACAGATATTATTTAAGTATTTATTTCAACTTCATGTACAATAGTGGTACATAGGCGGACTTAATGCAACAAGGCATTCTCTACCAGTCAACCTTTGGGTTAAATAAACAACTCTGTGGTGTATTCGTGTAGTCCACCAGATTCGGAGCAAATTGGCTGTGACAGACGGACAGACACACGAGTGATCCTATTTGTAAAGTTTCCGTTTTTCATTCGAATTTTCGGAACCCTAAAAACATTTAGTTCAGAAGTAAAAATGTTGTTTTTTTTATAATATCATTAATTGTAATAACCGATGTTAGTTTGGCAACATGCAACATTCTTTCAGATAGAATTTCAGTACTCAAGAAAACTCGGTGCACTGCGTGTAGACCAATGAGTCATAATGTTTGTAAATAAATACTTCTCGAATGTTAGATGGAGATATAGCTATATCTATCTGTATTTTGTATTCTATAGATATATTGGGTATATACAAAGTCGGGTTAGTTACGCCATTTATAACTTGAGAATGTCTGGACCGATTTTTATGATCTTTGATATTTTGATGGATTGGTCTTCGCCCCGATTAGCAGAATGTGTATACACCGGATAACTTCGCGAAAATAAAAAAAAATACGAAGAAAATTGTTTTTATTTCAAGGCTTTTTTGATGATATCTCGAGTTAACACTATTAATTTATCGATTGTGAGTTGAAATTTGCCGGGTCAGCTAGTTATACATAATGACTCGGGGTGTTTTTACACCAATCGATCGATGTCATCGATCGACGTTGATTGATTGGTGTAATAGCTTTGACTGAACGACGGATACCGGTCGATTGCAATCGACCGGTCGACGTCCACTAATCCATTCTACCATGGATCGATTGGTATACCTCGAATATAAACTATCGATCGACGTCGACTAAGGGCCGATTTCACCATTCGCTATAAAAACTAAGTTTTACTGAACTAAGCTTAGCGTAATCTTATTTTACCATTCAATTACCATAAAAAAGATTTTAGTGAGTTAACCTTAAAATATAGACATATGCTGTCGCAGACTTTTGTTAGAACTTTAAAACGAGAACAATTCCGTCATACATAAATTTTGCGTAACTTTAACCGTTTACGCAGCGCACGCAAATAAAGTTCTCACAAGGACTTTTTTCCCCCGTTTTTGACACATTTTTCATTGATGCTCCGCTCCTGTTGGTCGTAGCGTGATGTTATATAGCCTTCCTCGATAAATGGACTATTCAACACAAAAATAATTTTTCAATTCGATCCAGTAGTTCCTGAGATTAGCGCGTTAAACCAAATAAACAAACAAACTCTTCAGCTTTATGACAGCGGCTAAACGCGTTTAAGCGAGCTTAAACGTCGAAAACTGGGCGTTTAGAATTGGTGAAATCGCCCCTAATTCATTCTATCATCGATCGATTGGTGTAATAACACGGACACCCTTACATAGAGCAATTACAGAAAGATTCCTGATTTAGATATCTGT
Organism: Polia nebulosa; assembly: GCA_951329385.1. Classification (NCBI taxonomy): domain Eukaryota; kingdom Metazoa; phylum Arthropoda; class Insecta; order Lepidoptera; family Noctuidae; genus Polia; species Polia nebulosa. The sequence goes on from OX589604.1 coordinate 6,813,871, forward strand.
GTTGACGGCAAATTTTTATCAGGTTTTTCTATAGGCAGTTTCTCAGTAGTAGCCAAGTCTAGATTTGTGACCGATGGCATTAGGCTTGCCCCTTATTCATGGGACTTGGACATAAATACGCTTCTGCCTAACCCTTCGGGGAAAACAGTCACGGTATTTTGAAAACAGTCATTGTATTTTGGTATTAAAAGCAGTCATGGTATTTTGGTATTCAAAACAGTCATGGTATTTAAAACAGTCGTGGTATTTTGAAGGCAGTCATGATATTTTGGTATTTTAAACAGTCATGGTACTTTGGTATTTAAAACAGTCATGGTATTTTGGTATTTAAAATAGTCATGGTATTTTTAAGACAGTCATGATATTTTGGTATTTAAAACAGTCGTGGTATTTTGAAAACAGTCATGGTATTTTGGTATTTAAAGTCAAAGTTATTTACAGGCTGTAACGGAAATGCGTTGTCATATATTAGATACTGCTTCTGGCCATATAAATGAATAACTTTCTTCAAGAAAGCCATAAGTAATAAACAAAAAAATGGATTTCCCAGACCTACAACATAGAACCTCCTTGTTTCGAAGTCGGTTAATAAAAGCATCACAGAGCTTGCACTACCTATCGCAAGTTTTTTGAAGTAGGTATTAAAATCTGTAAGTGCGATGCACAAATATACATAGAAAAAGGAACTAAAAACTAACCGCATTCCGCATTTGCATATTATTTATGTACCTATAATGAGATTTGAAACAGTTTCAAAGATGAAAGCGGAAAAATAATATTATGAAAAAGACCGTAAATTTTCAACGTTTTCCCTATTAAGTATTGTTGTGTTTAACGTCTTGGACTAATGCCAAGGTCCGTTTAGCTGTTAGGGTCGTCCATTCACCTTTGATTTGGCGGAGATTTTGTCTTTACAAAGTTACTGTCGTACGATCTCAGTATTACTGAGAATATCTGTTTTTTGTGCCAGATTTTCTCAGTACGACTTTATTGATGCATAGGTACTAACTCGTAAAATGATTTATTTAGATTTCTGTATTATCTATATTATTTTAGCTATTTATGAATAGATATTGATGATTGGTACCTGAACAGGGTGTAACGGAAGTGGGTGGAATATTTATAATTATATATTTTTAAATATCGGGTGTAAAAAGACAAGTTTCCGAAGCCGAAAGCCATCATTTTTTTCCACTAGACTATACCTGGGAAACCACTGGTTCTGGAGATATTGAAGGTCAAAGTCGTATTTTTTTTTTTTACTTTTTTGCGAAAATGAATTCTAAGTGTTAGTAGTATTACTACAAACATTACCTGAATTTTCGATATATTTTTCGGAAATTTCGAAATTACGAATTTGCAGATCTATACGAAAACGCAATGAATATCAAACGTATCCGACAAGCACCTACGTGGCTTAGAGGGAAGGGGCGGGGTTTAACTCCACTTTTGCGTTAAATTGCGCGGCATGAAAAATAGTTTTATTTTTCGTACCTAAAAATAAAATTCGTTTCCCAGCAATAATTTTTGCGCAAAACTACTTTGTTAGACGTACAGTATGCGTTAGTTAACGGCTCTGTGATGTGTCTTTTTACACCCTGTATATACATGTAATATAATAATTAATATTTATATATAATATTTTGGAAATGAACAACTTTCTTCGAGGAAGTTATAGACAATTCAGAAAAATAAATGGAATTCCCATACTAATTTTGATCAGCTGACGATAACTTTGTACGGAAAGCCCAATTTCTTTTTGCCTGTCTGCGCGACGCATGGGAGGGTAATGTGTTTATCAGCCTTTGTATGTAGGTATGTATGTTTGTTTGTTCCTTTGTGGCGCTTTAGAGCCCAAACGCGTGGGCTGATTTTGATAATTTGGTTATGTCAACTTAAGAACTAAATAGAATTGTTATTTATTTACCCTGGAATCTTCACTATTATAGTAGTCCATAGCTGTACATCCTCCACAACCCTCATTCAGCCACCCTGCAAAGATCGTCACTGTACCTATTCTGAAGACGTATGTCTCGAGGAATTAGCTAGGTTCCAGTTTTAAGTTCTAACTTGATGACCTGCATATCAATAAGACAGAATAGAGAATTACAATCCTCCGAACTTCTTTTTTCCAATTTTTTAGATATTTTGGGTCTAATATGTGGCCATTTTAGGAGCTCGTGGCTAATGTAATAACGGCCGCACGGTTCGATCCATTAGGATAAGCTACGCTTGCCGGTTTTGGTCCATGGGTGCCCATCTTTACATAACGAGACTCCTCCGTGCCTCGGCAAGCACGTTAAGCCGTTGGTCCCGGCTGTCAATCGTGGATCTTTGACAGTCGTTACGGGTCGTCAGAAGCCCGAAAGTCTGACATCAGTCTTACCAAGGAGTATCGTATTACCCAGTAAATGGGTTGTGGAGGTCAGATAGGCAGTCGCTCCATGTAAAATACTGGTATTCAGCTGCATCCGGTTAGACTGGAAGCCGACCCCAAGATAGTTGGGAAAAGGCGCGGGCAGATGATGATGTGGCCATTTTAATCTATACTCCATAACATTTTTACTAATTTTATCCCTTTTAAGGTTCCGAACGTGTGTATGAAAAAACGGAATCCTTATAGGATTACTCGTGTGTCAGCCTGTCTGTCACAGCCAATTCGCATTGAGTTGAAATTTGATACACACATGTGTATTTGTGACCTAAAAACGTACGACGTAAATAATTTTCTTATTATACATTTTTTCATCCACAGCTGAGCAAAAGAAATCCTTGCTTCTTGAGAAAGAGAGCATTCAGGAACTCAAGGCAGAGCTTCTCGACTACAATGAGGATGTCAAAGAGATGGACGAGATTGTCAAGAATAAGCAGGCTGACCTCAAGCTATCGAAGGGTGCTCGCAGGTATTGTGCAATTACTTTTTAAATGATAAGAAAAGGCCAAGTAAAATTGATTGATATTTGTGACCAGATGTATGTACCTAAACCAGCAAAAGGAAGGATCTTAGCAAGTTTTCTCTATCTTCGTTAGCATTTTCTCGTTGCCTATACTAGTCGTTGTCACAGCTTGCCTTAGCACATGCAACTTCCCGTTTGGTCTCTTTCTTAGCGGTGCGGGAGTAACTTTAACGATCTTCATCTTTCCCACTTAGCTGCCAGGTCTTGAGGTTCTTCTTGGTCTAAACTTTTTCTTCGACCGCTGGTTGCCTCTACTACGCCTTGGCGCCGAGGAATTTGGAGGCCTTCCGTCTACAATTGTCTTGGAATCTGTTCCATGTGTCTGCACTGCAGTTATTTGTTTTTGGCTCGTTTTCTATGTATTGTTTGATGTTATCGACTAAACGGTCTCCTACCGCGAGTGGTAGCTTGTGCTAACGAATTGTAGGACTCGTTTCTTTGTGGACTTTGATGGTTTTTGGCGTCACGGGGTCTGCAACTAAAAGCTTGTGCTGTGATGTGAGAGGCTCACCAGGTATTACGCCATCACTCTTGTATAATATCTTGTGTTTGTGAGGTCTTTCAAAAGATGTTGGTTTTTGGATAGTAGCCATGTTAAAGGTATTCGCGAAGTCTACAATGACGTCACCTGCTGTGTTCTGGGTCCCATAGCCTTGTCGATCGTGGGCTCTCTGATGACAAGGTGAACCATTCCAACATAACCATTGAGGTCTCCCAATAAATATTTAGTTTCATCAGGTGGGAATGATTGTATTAGGTAATATAGATTACCCCAGAAAGTTTGTTTCTCTGTGTTGCGTCAGTCTACCTGTGGCGCGTACTCTGATATCACATTCATAAAGTTCGTTCACTACAAACTTTATAGCCAAGATGCGGTCACTGACCTGTTTAACTTATCCCGCAGATCATCATCTATAACTGTACCCACGCCATTGTATTTTGTGTTAGTTCCGTTTTAAACGAGATTGTATCCGTTTTCGATGTCTTGAGCCCTTGACCCCTTCCACTTGATTTCCTGGATGCAACTTACGTTAACCTTGCGTCTGAGTAGTCATCAGCCTTTTAATGTCCCCACTGCTGGTGCACAGGCCTCCTCTCTGTGAGAGGGTGTGGGCCGTAATCTACCACGCGGGCCCAATGCGGGTCGATGCATGTCACATGTCTTTGAATTTTTTCTAGGACATGCCGGTTTCCTCACGATGTTTTCCTTCACCGTTTTGAGATCAGTGGTGTAGAAATAATTATTTATTTTATAAAGCGCCAGCCTGGCTTTGAACTCACGACCTTCAACTTGTAAGTCGCGGCCTTTTATCACTGGGCCACCACTGCTCAGGGCTTTCTTCATGATGTGGAGGAGAGGGGGAGGGAGGGGTTGATTTGGCTTGAAGTTTTACGACTGGTCGCCACCTGATGTCAAGGCCCTCTTGCTAACTAGGCATTAGAATGCCGCCCTTGACTTGCATTCCCCCGCTGCCATTCACTCCACAACAGCCTGCTTGCTGCCGTTGCGCCCCGCAGGTCCAGTGTCAAGAGAGTAGGTATGTCCGAGCGGCCCGGGCGTCGCTCATGTTCAAGTTGTAAGTCCTTGCGAGTCGCACCTTCCGTCTTCGTTGACGTACTGATAGTCTTCATCTCCGCCAAAAGAAGACGTTGAGGTCTTCTTCCCTCGGGCCCTTTGGCCCTTCGGTTTTGCCCTGGGCAAAGGGGCCTTGTCTGAACTTCGCCACCAACCTGTCCTACTAGAGCAGGAGGTACCCTCCCCCGCGACGTGAACACACCATACAGGATCTACCTTGGTGAGGCCAAGAGGTAGATGTCCGTAAGTCCCCCGTGGAGGTTAACCCTGGGGTCTCGTAATTGCCCGAGACCAGAGGCAGAGGCGGAAACATACTCTTCGAATGTTCTACGTAATTTGCCTATCTCGTAAAGCACAGTCAATCTTAAGTGTCAGTATTCTAGTATTCCTGATATCAGTGGGTGCTGATCAAAAGAACATCCCGATACTGTCCAATAACAGCATATCATCATCATCATCATCAGCCTTTTAATGTCCCCACTGCTGGGGCACATGCCTCTCTGTGAGAGGGTGTGGGCCGTAATCCACTACGCGGGCTCAATGCGGGTTGGTGGATGTCATCGAATTTTTGATTCTAGGACATAGGATACGATAACAGCATAAATAATATGCATGAATTGAAGAATTGTATGAATTTAGTATCTGGTTTCCAACAAACGGAACAACGATGATAAAGTATTGTATAGAATTGTATTTATCAATTCATCATATCTATTGCAGCATCAATTCCTTTTATTATTATTTAAAATTGTAACTGTGGTGTTACAATGTATGCTTAACAAGATAACGAGTTAGACAATTAGTATAACATGCTATAATCAAGTTTGTTATCATTCTTATGATTCACTGCAGCATTGTTTGTTTGATTGATTAGCTATTAGTTCCAAAAATAAACGGTGTTACCAATATAAGTTGCGCCATCTACGTACTAAATCGAAATAAGAACGAAATAAACAATAAAATGTCCAGATCTGTGAAATGTCGTAAGCTTTGTAATATTCGCTATAAAATTCACCATTAAATTTTACATCGTCGTTTCCAGAAAAAAAAAACAATGCAATATTCAATTTGGAGACATCAATATTCTAATGGTGGCACTTCACATCGCTATTCGTGTTCGCGTATTTGTCTTATTCGCTCAAATGGGACGATGTGAAGTAGCTTTATTCATCTATATTTGCCTATTCTCACGAACAAGACGAATACGCCAAATACCCGGACACCCGTATCCGCCCGGCTGTCGGTTGTTTGCAACATATCAAAGGATTGCGAATATGGCGAATGTGCTCGTTTACCGGCCACACATCGCTCGCTCAGTAGTGTGCGGTGCGCGTCAGCTTAACCTAGTACGTTTTGTGAATTTTTAACACCCACCAGCGTCTTCTTCTCCATGTTCTATTTTTAACGACTTAGTTTTTACGTACGCATAACATGGTAATTAGCGCAATGGAAATAATAAGCCGCTGCTGCAGTTTACACGTCCATCGTAAACTATAGCAAAAATATTCGTATATGTTCGGTATATTTGCTGTTCATGAACGATGTGTAGTCGGTGTAATCGTGTTATTAGGAATTCAACACGAATATAGCGAAAAAAGACGAAAAAAAACGCGAACATCGAATAGCGATGTAAAGTGCCAACATAAAGGAAATGGTTTAGGTATCACAAATATATAATAATAATAATAATAATAGCCTTTATTAACAATCTAAAGAATTACATTACATCTTGATTTTGTTCAGTTCTACAAAATGGTTTATGCAGGTGAATGTAAATCCTAATCTGCATCATCAGACACCGGTTTCTAGATTGTCTTGCTTGCCAGCATAGGCCTCCCCAAGTGTTCTCCACAACGATCTGTCTCTCGCCTTCCTCATCCAAGTAGTTCCTGCCACCTTTTTAATATCATCTTCCCATCTACGATACTGTCTACCTTTACTCCTCTTTTTATATCTAGGGCACCATTCCGTCACTTCTTAGGTATCACAAAATATACGTCACACTAAATTAGACCAATACAAGTCTTCCATTAAAAATATCGAAAGTTCTAAACCGTAACTATTGCAAATGATGCAACCATGTTAATATTAGTGCGCAACCTCTCTTTTAAAATACGCCATATTTGTTTAGGTTTCACCCATTATTTGACCTTTTTTTTATAGGGTGGGAAATCGTCCAATGACATCTCCCGCTCTAGGGTGGAGCGGAAGGGCGTGGCAGACTCTTACTGACTAAAACCCACCCCTGTTCCTCCCTGCCCTGAATGCCCAGGGGCGAGGTAACTCTTTCGAATTTATCCTCAACCCCCGGGCAGCTATTATTTGACCTTGACTAATCATGTTATCAGTAAAACACTCACATTTTACACGTATGCACTTTTACAGATTATACAAGGCCGTTAACAACATGATAGGCAAACTTGATGCAGCATTAGACATGCTGGAAACCAAGGAGAAAGCCCTGATTACCACGCTGGAGCAATCCAAGTCTGAACCGCAAAAGGCTAAGGAACAACTGATCCAAATTGATGAACTGATGCATTCCATTAAAAGTCTTCAAAAGGTGCCAGATGAGGCCAAGCTGAAGCTCATTCAGGACGTGCTTGGAAGGCTGGACGATGACTTCGACGGGCAGTTGAAGATTGATGATGTTTTGAAGGTTAGTATTACCTTTATTCTGGTAGTATGCTTGCACTTCATGGAGGTTACTACTTAGCGTAGTGATGGGAATCTGGATTGAAATCGACACGCTAATAATGAAAGAAAAATATACGGAAAGGAGTCTGCCCAGAATTCTGCTACGAGTTTAGCATCATCAGTAGATTCTATCAGTTACTGTAACGAGCAGGCAAAAAGACGAGAGGTCGTTTTTAAACCTTTTACTCGTGGTGACTTGGTCTTTGAGATAGAAGTTCCCAGAAACGATACTGTATAATTAACAGAGTGTAACGGAAGTGGGTGCTCATATCTTATATACTGCCGCTGCCCATAGTCATGAACAACGTTCTTCAAGAAAGTTATAGACAATACCGAAAAAATTGGACCTCCCATATTAAGGCGATTATACGACTTTTAATGGTTTTTAATTGAACATCACGTCTAAACGACTAATTTTATTTTTTTGAAAAAAAAAACATATGTTACTCTAGACAATTTCCGTCGTAATTTGATCTCAGAATATTTGAAATTATATTTTTATAACATAGTGTAATTAATTTGTAAAGTTATGTCTAACGCGGATAAAAAATTGAGAATCACGCAAAAACTATAAAGCGTATTTTTATGAAACCTTCACCATTTTAAAGATTATTTATAATTTAGTCTCAGTGTTTTAGTTTATTAACTGTTGTTTTATGTGTAATAAATTAATAATGCGTTTAATTTCGGACAGCGCTCCTTGATGGGCGAGTCCTATTACTGGGTGGACGTACGACGCGTTACGTGAGCTCAGCGCAGACCACTCAAGGTCATTGGGAGCTAATAGCGCTTTAAATTTGATCAGCTGATGATAACGTTGTACAGAAAGATAATTTTTTTCGGGAAGGCAGTAACTAAATTATGTCCATCCATTTCTGTTACATCCTGTAGATTATACAGTATCGTTTCTGGCAACATCTATATTTAATCAAAGACCAGTAGTCACCACGTGCAAAAGGTGTAAAAACGACCTTTGTAACAGTACTTTCTTCAGTTTCAAGGTCAATGTCAACATTCCTCATTCCACGCTGTCAAACACGTGACTAACCGTATCGAATACCCCGCAAGTGATTATAAACGCGATAACATAGTATATGACCTCTTTCTGTTCACTTTGCAACTTCCGTGTTATCACTACTTTAATAATAATCTTCACGGTCAGCGCAAAAAATCTACATTACATTAGCTCCTTCTCGATAAAAGTTGACATTTAAGGCTTGATGCGGTTTTTACCTTTGCCTAAATAAAAAAATAATAAACGGGTTATAGTTATGTAATGTTTTAGTTACGAAATCACAAAGGAAGGAGAATAATAATGTTGTTTGTATACGAATGTTTATTTATGAGATACTGAGTTCTTGAAACTTCCGGACCATCTTTTAAAAAGCAATGCTTTGTGAAGAAAATTAGACTATCAAAGGGGAGAAACCCTTTCATCTCCATTCTTAGGAATGGGGTGGATTTATACAAAGCGGCTGTTTATGTTGATATGTAAACAAGCAATGTTATTGACTTTAAGAAAATGAGGGAAGGTCAGATGTCTGTACCGGTCACTGACCTCATGACTTTAAGCAGCTGCTAATATTTTTAGTTTCAATGTTTTCTGTGTGACGTCTTCTCTGTTTCACTAATGGCGTTGTTATATTAATGTAGGTAGTTATGCATGTGTGTGACATATGAATAGAACAACTTATCGCCTGTTTATCATTTAGCGTCAGTTGCAGCAATTTTAAAAGACAATCTAGTCTCCTTGAAATGGGTGTTACCTATCTTATTTCTTTGAGTGTAGAATTAACCAACAATTTGAATTGTTCCATAGGACTTTTAAGATCTTATACTAAACATTTGATAGTCATACTATAGGAAAGGCAAGGCTTAAAAACTTCGTAAAAAAGCTATAATTACGTCACATTTCAGATGCTCGAAATAATAGGCAACGAAAGCGTGAATCTGTCAGAGAAACAGATGTCAGAGCTTATCGAGCTGCTAGACAAGGAGGAGATCCTCGAGGTGGAGAGCAAGATACAGAAGGCCCTCGACAAGGCAGCCATCGCGGCAAGGGAGCTGGACAAGCCTAGCGTCTCCGAGGGGAAGGTAACATCTACACGATTATTTTTAAACTAGCGACCCGCGCTAACTTCGCGCGGGTAAAAATTATACACTTAACCTTCCTCATGAATCACTCTGTCTATTGGTGAAAACCGCATGAAAATTCGTTCAGGAGTTTTTGATTTTATCGTGTACAGACGCGGCGGGGGACGTTTTATAATATGTAGTGATAGTGGAGCTCTTTGAAGCAACTCTTCGTGGGTGTACTCAATTTATCTAGGGTTATTCCAACTATGTAGAGATCGGCTTTTAGTCGAACCAGATGCAACTGACTAAAAGTATATTTTTATGCAGCGACTTTTGACCTCCACAACCCATTAACTGGGTAACATGATCAAAACTGGCTGTCAGACTTTTGAGCTTTAGTTTACCCGTAACAACTTTCAAAGATCTACAATTGTACGATTGTCGATTTGAGGACGGGAGATCATCCATTACTTCCCCACTAGTGGCTCTCGAGTTTCAACATACTGCAAAACATAATCATTACTTCAAATGTGGAAAAAATAATATGAGGACAATAAACTGTAAGACAGTTTGATTTTAGTATTAAAATTGTCACATCCTACACGCTAGCCGATGCGCAGTTAGAATGTCGTCGAACTTTATCTCAGCCAGCTGTTACGAATGTAGGTATGAGGAAAGCCAATTGCCTGATAAGATGTTTTGAGCTACACAAGGTCGTTTATAATTCGAAAAATAGCGAAGTTTTTATAAAATTTTATGCGACGAAATGTGGGTATACTAAAAGGTCCATCTCTGCCTAACACTTCAGGTAACACAGGCGGGATATTATTATTATGTTAAAATGTCAGGATCTTTGGAAGACGTACAAACGACCGAAGCCAACTCACAGAGGCCCCATTCATCTTCAGCCTTTTTATGTCCCCACTGCTGGGGCACAGGCCTCCTCTCTGTGAGAGGGTGTGGGCCGTAATTCACCACGCGGACCCAATGCGGGTTGGTGGATGTCTCATGTCTTCGAATTTTTGGTTCTAGGACATGCCGGTTGCCTCACGAAGTTTTCCTTCACCGTTTTGAGAGCAGTGGTGATGAAATAATTTACACAAAGTAACGCGCCTGTCTGGGTTTGAACTCACGACCACCACTTTGGGCCACCACTGCTCAGGCCTCATTAGACGCTTTTAAATTATAAAATCTAACAAATATATATTTGTATTGTTACAGAGTCTATTCGACATAATACGAGAAGCTCAGAAGAGGCGGGAACTGAAAAAAGCTGCCGAACAGGCGATCGCTAAAAGCGAAGGTATCGTCACCAAAACCGAGGAAAGCAGTAAACGGCCCCAGAGCCACTGAGTATTGTAGTTTTACTTAGTCAAGGTGTAAATAACTATACTAGGGGTCTGTTCTTACTCATGTTTACGCCTTCATGCTGGTTTAGGTGACGATAAATTAGCAAAGATGGCGCTCGGCGTTTGTATTTAAATAAGATTCATTCAGATACGTGCGACACATTGATGTTATGTTATTACTTGCTCGATATACTTGGCATGTTGTTCACAGTAACGTTTTGATCACAGCAGAGTTGCAAACTCTAAATGAGTCTTATATACCCGCATTATAGCATAGCTGTTGTACTAGAGTAACGACATACATATTTATGTAGAAGAAATAAAATATTATTTATGTAATGAATGTGTTACCCTGACAATAAGCATTTTGTAACATGTAATCAATCACACATGAATATGTAAATACGTTTACTTTATAGTATGTATTATTATTGTTTATACCTAAACTTTCCAAGCCGTACAAAGTTGTTAGTTTGTTTTCATGTTTTTATTTATTCCTGGTTCTTTTTGTTTCACGTGTATTACGATGATGCATTTCTGTGATCACTATTCATTTTAAGTTTTATTTTAGTTTATTATAGTGGTTATATCAAAAATATTATGTTACGCACAAACTGGAGCGATAAACTTTTACTTCTTTTCAATTTAATTGGAAGGGATGGATATTATATTACTAATACTGCTAAATATTTTCCTCGATACCTGATTATTACTATAAAATTGGATGTGTTTATTATGTATATTAGTTGTTAATGCAGAGTACTGTTTACAAAAGTTGACTTTCAGAAGTATGTTTTATTTACTTAAAGCATGTTCTTTTATTTATGTTTAATAACAAGTGTTGTCAGAACAATAGAAACACATAATAAGTAAATGAGAACTGTTTTGTATAAAATCAATTTTCAGCTGTCTAAAGCAAATAATGTAGCACCAGTTTATATGCCTATTCCTACCGAAGATAACCTTTATGCATTGTTTTTCCTTTTTAATTGCTTACATATTTATTAGTATTGGTAACATTTTTTTTCCAACGAGTCAGTTACTGTTATTTGATGTACTGAGAAATAAAGTTTTAAAGAGTAAGAGAAAAAAGTTTTTTTTTTTCATTTTCTAGTAGGTTGCCTTCGTCACCTCGGCAGATATTAGGGTGTGACCATCTGTCGATTGTTTGTCGACCGGTATCCGTCGATCAGCCAAAGCTATTACACGGATACCGGGCGACATACGATCGATCGATTGGTGTAATAATACCCTTGCAGGTTGCAGGTATCATCAACGTTGCTCGGTCGTTAGGGGGTGTTGTCGTCGTGACCTAATCGATCGATTCAAGACGATAGTTGCAATGTATGGAAAAACATAAATTAATCTTTGGACTACGACCCCGGAGTAAAACTACTGTCATCTACCTATAATTATTATAATGAATACTCTTTGAATACTACAGATTAGAAGAAGTAATAAAAAATAGTTTCATTTTTCAATTTGCCGCTTCTAGATGGCGTGAAAGTCAAACGTCCGGTATTAAATACTGGATGCTCATTGGACGGAATTTGAAATCCACGTACTAGATTAGCCAATCGTCATATTTCGACGAATCACAAGATCAATTCACGGACTGCCAGGCCGCCATCTTTAATGATTTTGAAAAGCGAAGCCATCTGATTGGTCAATAACAAGACGTCATTCCAATCTTTTGACGGAGTTGCGCAAAATAAAATAATTTTGTGACTCTCACTCACTCATTGCGGCTGCCATGTTTTTTTTCATGTGGGGTGTGTGTGTATTGATATAACATGATAGTTTAACCCCGTACAAACTGTTACAGGTGAGTAATTTCTATTAATTCTGATTGTTTTCATGTATCAATGCGGAAGTAGGTTCATGGCGCGTCCTGAGTGAAAGTGCATCATGTAACACCGTCGTCTTCTTGTGAAATTGCATCGTATCGTAGATGAAATGAGTAGAATGAGCATGACTCAGAGCAAAACCACGATAAAAGATTTGCTGTACCGCGCGTGATACTACTCTTTGTTGATGTGTAACAAAAAGTGTTGTGCGGGTGACGTTGCGAATGCTTCGGAGGCTTCATCCGCGCTTACCCTCACTCGGGTGACGTTTTGGCGCCATCGACCCATTTAGCACGGCGGGGCGGGCATGGTACTCACGGCACTCCAATTCTTTGTGCTTGCTAAATCTCAATGACCTTTGTATGAAAACATTGAGTGATAGTAAAATTAAACGTTTTATTTTGCAGAAATAAGGGGTGCACATAGTGCGTCATTTGTTATTAGCTAGTGACCATGCGATTGCAAAAAAATTGAAGCAAGCTCTGCATTAGAATAAAACGACACACTAGCAAAGAATAGGCCAAAGAAATTAAGAATGTATTAGTAACGGAGGAATTAAAGGATCGATTTATATCACACGGCCCACGGCGATTGTAAAATGGACTCACGATTATTATACAAGAAGATGGTGTTTGATAACGGCAGACACTATCAAGGACAGGATGCGTAAGCATAAGAGAGAGAGCCAGGCGTTTGCCTGCTGGCCTGCCACGTCGAGAGAACTTCATCAAACTCCACACTCCATCATCTGATACCCACACACTTGGTACAGGTAAGTCACTCTTACAGTTTCTGCTTACTTACCACAGATCATTGCAGTTCAATGTATATATTCTTTGTATAGTCACTATCATGTTCAGTCAAAGGCAACAACTTTATTTAATAAGATACCAGAAAGGCAATTAACACCACATAATGGCTCCGTGGTTATCACAAACGAATATTTAATTACAAAAATGAACAGAAGAAATTTCTAATTAATTAGTTTCAACATCGTTAAGTATCTTGACTTGATCTGTATGGTAAATAAATGATATAGGCCATTAAAGCACCATTACAAGCCCTATTTAAAGTAATGAATAAATAGTGATATGCCAATTGCCAACTAGCTAGTGATCAAGTAATAATCAGTTTAAACTTATTATTGTTTTTTCAACTGTCAAGAGGAAATGCAGTGCTCAGTAACACTGGAAAGTGACCATAACAGTGGGAATGTTAAAATGAAGACAATTAACAATTATAAGAATCCTTACAAAAAGGTCGGTTTTGCATCTATTCCAATGTTATATGTTATTTTTATAGGCAACATGATACTATTTTATTTTTTTTGTCTAGTTATTTGTGTAACCCAAATTTATTTTTTATTATTTTCCTTGTGGGAGTGTAGATTGTGTTTTTGTAATTACTTGTTGCCTGATCCTACAGGAAGTTTCCTCATTATGATTGTTGCCTATGAAAGCACCGCACTGTATTTTGATGTCCCCTTTGGTTTGCACTCTAGTTTAGGAGCATTGCTGCATTCTTCCTTTGTTCCATTGTTAAAAGCTACTTGTAATAATTATTTGCATTATCATTGTATGCATATATTTTTATTTAACTGAACATCTACCTTTTCAGTGCATTTGCAGAATGTAGAACAGTTAATTGTTTTTTATTTTTATGAAGCTACGTTAGGTACCCATTAATTTTTTTTTCATATCAGAAGGTATTTTTTTTTACAATGTGTATTTTTTCATTTTGTATTTAAAACTGGTTTTTCCTTGAAATCTGTAGTTTTTTCTCGCAACTTTGTTACTGTAGCTGCTTTAAATACATGAAGGAATTGAAACATGGCATTTCTACCACAGCCTTTTCATCTATAATATGAAACAGTGAAATCTGACAAGCTGTCTAATGTGCTAAAAATGTATCATAGTAGTTCTATCTCACCAAGATGGGTTAGTCTTGCAACTCCACATCCAAAGTGCATTGGTCTTAAGTATGTGTGTAGGTTCTCATACATTTTTTGTTCTGTGTGCATATGCTCGAAGCCCTCAGTGTCATAGAAAATAGCTTAAAAAACCGGCCAAGTGCGTGTCGGACTTATATTTAGGGTTCCGTACCAAATGTATTTTTGACAATTTGTATGGCTTTGGGTCAACAAGATACTTATACTGTGAAAATTTGAAGACTAGCTCCAACCATTTGACTGTAAAAGCTGTGTGACAGACGTCGTACAGACATGTGAGTGATAGCAATAGGGCTCTGTTTGGACCACGGGGTACGGAACCCTAGAAATTAAAATACTGTCTACATTGCATTGCCAAATTATTAGGGGTGGTCTCAAAAATTTGGTATAGACCAATATTTTCCATACTTACGGAAAATATTAGTCTTAAAAGAACTATAAAAAGATAGTTTTCTTATTTTTTTATTTATAATTACATGAAACTGTTAGTATAAAAGTAAAATAAAAATATACAACAAAAAAAAAAAAACAAATTACTAAGGTAAATAAAAATATGCGATAGGAAATGTTACTTTGTACTGATGTGTCATTTCCTTTTGCCTCAATTAGTGCTTCAATGTGCCTGCGCATGCTTTCAATGCACTGTTTGGCACTATCTGGTATCTTAGGATTGTGATACCAAACAGCTTTTCAATCGGCCTGACCTTGGTGGGAATCATTTCTTTGGCTATTTTGGCCTTGGTAATATCCCATAAATTTTCTATGGAGTTCATTGTCACGAGAATTTGGCAATAGGCCAAGGTAAAACTGGAATTTTGTGGTCTGCAAAGAACTTGGTTAGGAAGCCATTCTTCAAGTGTCAGTAATAGGCGAGTCTGTAAAACTTGCCTGTACTGGTCGTTTCATGGTACCCTGAACAATGTAAAGGTGTCTAACCCCCTTAGCGCTTATGACAGACCACACCATCATCCCATTATATTAATTGCCGACTTGCAAACCCTAGACATGTCTGCTATTTGCCTTTGGGAATGACTGGTATGCTCCAGAAGAGATTTTATTTAATTTTTCTTTTTTGGAGTCTAATCGCAATTCCAACCTATACTGGAAGCCAATCAAATAAACATAATTTTTACCATAATTTGATAAATTTTAACATAACGACCATACTTACGTCCGTACTACATTTTGTAGCACAAAATTGTTTAAAATATTCTAATTTGTCTTTCACAGATTAGCATTTAAAGTAGACTGCAGCTCTCAAGTTAAATATTTTTAGAAAAAAAAACATACTCTTTAACTCTCAGCAACCACTTATTATTTGAGTTATTGACACATGGCAAACCTACATATGCCCCACTGAAAACTGCAGTCAAGTGCACCCAAAGCAAGAAGTTGATAATAAATTTGACTGTCCCTAATAATTTGGCAACCCACTGTACGTGAATGTATACACAGTCAAGAACAACCAAACTTTAACATATCAATATCTATATTATCCAAGCACCTTACTGAGGCCTTAGCACGAGTTTTATACTTACTAGGGACTGTAGATTCACAGACAGTCACCAGTACATAAATGCGATGTAAAGCAGCTATTGTAATATTATGTTGTTGCTAGTAAAAAGTAAAGTAGTGTATTTTTTTATCTGGATGTTTTTGTGACAATATTGTATTGATTGGTTTCAGGAACCTAATCTTGACAACATTGTTGATCAGCTGTGCACACGACTCCAGGACATCAAAGATCAAGAAGGTGCGTCACGAGTAGGCATGCCCACGTGTTCTTTAGAAGAAACTGAGGCTGTTCGTCGATATTACGCTGCGTTTCCGGCTTTAAAGAAAGGTCGAGAGTCTCCGCTACCGTATTATCTCCCACCACCGGCGTGGTGTCGTAAGTCAGCGCCAGATTCCAAGATCAAAATGCAAAGCGAATTATCAGTGTCTAAAGATTGGAATACTAAAAACAAGAAACTAACTTCAGGCAAGGATCGACGCAATTCATACCACGGTCAGAAGAAGAACACCAAGAAACGTTGCAACAGCTACAGTAAATCCTTTGACAGCAAAGAGATACTGCCAGAGTGGGTTACACACGAGGGTGTCTGGGATATGGAAACGCAAGACCCGGTGAAGGAGTTTATCAGAGCCATAGCGTTAGACGAGGGTTACGGTACGTGCGAGAACACCGTCACAGACGAGATCAAGGAGTTAACTGAAGGGAAAGTCGAAATGATCGAAAACATGGTGCCAGACTGGGACGATAGCCTCGACCTAGACAGTGGGTGGGTCATCACCGAGGATCTCAAACCGCGTGTCCGCACGCCCATGGAGGAGGAACTGTACGCCAAGTTCGAGGCAAAGTTCGATCGCAGCATCGAAGCTCTGTGGTCCAAAGATCAGAACACACCCGACGACGAGTACCAGGACCTTCCGATCGACTTCCAAGATCTGCTGTCATCTCCCTCCGACCGTCTGTTCGCCGATCCGTCCGCCGAGAAGTGCAGTCTTATATCCCTCACTGAGAGCATCTGGTCCACCGAAGCTGCAGACTTCCCACCGCCTCTCGACCGCGGAGACTCGCCCTCGCGCATTGCAGACGCTCTGCATGACCGCTTCCGGCCGCTCAACCTGACCGACGCGGTCGAGCCAGAGCCGCGCGAGCTCGAGTCGTTCGCGCTGTACGAAGGCGACGATATCTACGACGCTCTGACCGCGGTCGCCAACACCATGCGCTCCTACACGGCCATCAATCACAGCCGCGACCGCAGCGGCTTCGTCGAAGTGCCGCCGCGCCGCAGTCGCTCGCGTGCCTCTCGCCCTGCCCCGCGCGACCCGCCCGCTCGCCCGCCCTCGCCCCGCCCGCGCGAGGACCTGCTCACCTCCGCCCGCACGCACTTCCGCCCCATCCGCCGCGAGAGCGACGCCGAGCCGCCGCGCTACGCCGACGGCGACACCTTCGACATCTGCGGCGACCCCGACACGGTCGAGTTCCGCCGCAGTGACTCGGGTGGCCTGTACCTGGGCTCGGGCGTCGAGCGCTACCTCGAGTACCGCGCGGTGCGCAGCATCGACTACGGGCGTCTCAACCTCACGCCGGCGCAGCGCTGCCCCGATCTCGACGAGCCGGGGCTGCGTCTGCGCTTCCCGCTGCGCCAGTGCGACGCGGGCGTGCAGACAGACGAGCCGCCTGCTGGCGCAGCCGCCGCTGCTGCGGCCGCCTGGGCGCCGTGCGAGGAGTGCGGCCGCGCCGCCAAGAAGATGCGCCCCAGCGCCGCGCGCTCCATCTGGAGCCAGCGAGCCTGCCGCGCCTGTGCGCCCGCGCCGCCGCCGCCGGCCGCCGCGCCGCCGCCCGACGAGCGCGAGTGGGAGGAGCTGCTGTCCGACATCAGCGCGGCGCACGCGCAGTACGCGGGCGGCGAGGCGCCGGACGAGGGCCGCGGCGACCGCAAGCGGCGGCACAGCGCGGCGCTGCGCTGCGCGGCGCAGTGTACGCACCCGCACGCACGCTTCCTGCCGTGCTGCACGCTCGCGCTCGACCGCCCGCTCACGCGCTAGCGGCCCCGCCGCACGCCGCCGTGGCCGCAGCCCACCCGCACGCTCCGTGGCCGTGGCTCGCCCGCACGCTGCCGTGGCCGCGGCTCACCCGCACGCCGTTCGCACGCCGGCTGCCACAGCTCGGCGTGCACATGGCACAGAGCCTCCACTATCTGAGCTCGCGCGGCCACTGCGGCGGTCGCTCTCAGTGTCGATCGATTCCTTTCCTGTTCAATCGCCCGATCTGTATATATCGCCCCCCTTTTTCTTCGAGCGTATTATTGTTGTCGAGAGTAAGAAATCGCAGCTTTTCAAATTCGAAAACGACGTGCCGTCGTGACCGGTGTCGAGAAAATGTCCTTAGTAGCTCGATTGCTCTTTCAAGTGGCATTAGAATGAAAAAAGTTAGCAATAATAATAGGATTAATTAGCAAGCCTTAAACGTTACTTTCTCCGAGGGTGTAGGGTTGTCGAGGTACAAAGCGGAAGGCTAGAAGTGCTAACATATCTTATGATTGTAGATATTGACGGGAAGGGAGGAGTTATAATGTAACGTTAATTTTAGTTCAATGTTTTCTTTTAGAGATTTCATATGTAGGAATGTTTGATGGAATGCTTTCGCTTCATAGTCGATACTCGACGAAAATTGATTAATGTGCGAAAGTGTTCGGTATTGTGCGTTATTATATAAATATTAAATAATGGCCTTGAAGTAATATCTATTTTAAAATGTTTTATTGGGAAAATATATATTTTATTTGTTTTAGTTGAAAAATTACATATTAACGCGAAACGAGACGATAGCATTCCATAGCAAACATGATAGGACGATTCTAATATAATTCTTACAATAATATCGTCCCAACTTGTTTAATAATTTGTTAATATAAAATATAAGTAGAACAGGTATTTTATTTTTGTTAGTATTTTTCGTTTACGTTTCCAGGCGATCTAAATTCATTCAAAATTTTATATCGTAAAGTAAATTGTTCTGTTTTCTTTTGCAACATTTTTGAACGCGAACATTAATGTAAGGAGATGATTAGACGCATCTCCCGCTGTCCAGCAGTGGGTACGCCTTTCGGCCGTTGTTCGCGAAAGATGTACCCACAGTTGAAGTTATTTCAAGCCAAACATGTCGAGATGCGGCTGATGTCCGAGGTTCAAACGATATCGGAGGCGGACATTATGGTTGGTCCATGTTGAATAAGTTTTACACGCGGCGATTTTATTGATTTGCCGCATTATATAATGTAGGGTGGCGAACGCGTCGCGGGTTTGTGTTCATTCTTGATCCGTGATGGCCCGTTGCGTTGTGCCGGATAGTGGTTATTCGAGGTGTTAGCAGTTTTGTATGAAGCTGGACTATGTTAGTGGGGGGCCGAAGCCCCCAGAGTGTCGTCGGATACGATGAACTATGTGTCGTGCTCTACTTTGATAAATGCCGGGCCGACGCTGTTCACCGTTTGCGGACTCACGTTTTCTCTTAGAAAACGGTTGGTTAACTTTTTATAAGATGTATCGGCATGCCTTGCGTTACATGTTGGTGGCTAGACGAAACGGTGAGCAGCGATGACCATCAATTGTAACATAATTTACAGCTCCAAGTATGGATTGTAACAGTTCATATAGGCATAACTGTTATTATAGTTCATAAACATAAGAATTGTATATGTTATATTTTCGTATCTTTTCATTTTACACGGGGTGTTGTAGCGGCGTGCTAGACGTCGCGACTTGAACAGCGAGCCGGCGGTTGTAGCGCCATCTAGCGTCGACTTACGCTACGCTCGCTCTGTACACCGCCGCAACACGACTTATATTTATTTCATTTGAAAGCCTTGCCTAGTTACAATTTCATATAAAACTTTAATATTCGTGCATACTTTTCTACTTTATGTGTCGTGTTTTATATATATATTTTTATGTAGTGTGATTTACTTCTGTTTGTAATAACTGAAAACGGAAAATGTAAAAAAAAAATGTCATTGCAAAATTTACATCAGGAAGGCTATCCTTGTATATATTTAGTATATTGTGAATTTAATGTATAGTCATTTTCTGTTCTTTTAAATGATGTATCATTATATGTTCGCTAATTATTTTGTCAATTTCCTTATCTGAAATATTTGATGTTTATGTTCATGCGGGTAGACAACTACACATCAGTTTACGATCTTACATGTTTCAGATATTGAAATGTTCACGTACTGTCTAAAGCTACGTTTTAGAGCGGTTGGGTATTTTTAAACTCATTGAACTAATTAATTCACATTCATTTTCTCGTGTCACGTAATGTATTTCATTTTTTCTGTCATAAGTTCATATTATATTGTACTTATTCCATTGACGATATTCGCTAAAGGATACCTCATAAAAAATATTAGAAAAATCAAAAAAAAAAATGTATTAGATTCAAGTATGCATATAATATTATGTTTGATTAGATATTAATCTTATGTAATGTGCTTATGCACTTGACTGTCTAAAATATCCAGAACAGCGGAGGATAAGAATGTTTTTCAACAAATGTTGAAGGAATGTTTGAACATTTGATGGAAAACAAAAGGAGTTTGCTACGGTAAGGTTTCGGTAAGGGGACTAATTACAATCAAAGATACGACACACCTATGCAAACTCCTTAAATATTAAATGGGACGTAGATAAAACTATCGAGTCTTTAAGTCTAGAGAGAATAGGTTACTTCTAGGCAAGCATGCTCCATCTTCGACCACATCGTCGCTTACCATCAGCTGAGATAGTGGCCAAACACGAGCTTATCAATGTTAAAAAAAATAGACCACAAATTATATGACACCTGTCCGTTGCTCCTTAGCTTGATAGATTTATCAATGTCTCATTTTTATTATTAACCGAGCCCTTAGAACCACTTGTGACGGCTTACGTGTAAACTTGCACGTTTTTTTATAGCCGTGCCAATGAGATGCTGACGCCAGTGGGCCTATGGGGGTAGGTTACCGGTCCCCAACTATCACAACTCTTTTTATGCGCCACGTGATCATTTGTAAGTGGCATGAACTTCGTCGTTATAATAATAATATGAAACTTGGTATTTCAACATTTTTACTGTCGGCAAATAATCAATATTTGTTCTACACAATACTATTTCTTACTGAGAGCAAATTTGTTTTTCTGTGTAATTGTAATTTGGACACGTAGCAAATCAGCACATAATAATAATAAAAAATAAAAAAAATGCAATGCAGACAAAAAATTCCAAATCTTCTAAAGCTCTCATCAGGGACAAGTCGGCTTGTAACCGATAGCTAAAATGTGGCCTTGGTTACATGCATATTTGTTACATTTCATATCAATTTATATCATTTTATTTTCTTTTGAAGTTTCGTAAAATCATTAGAGATTAAAAAAAATATCTTATAAGCCGGGGTAGGAGCAGTACACAAGGGATTTCACAACTTATATTTTGTGCGCCAAATTTAAAAACTGCACTGCAAATAACGAATTACCTATTAAAATTTACACAACTTACTATCACTTTGCTGTTTTTCTCACGGGTAATGATTAAGAATTTTCGATATATACTAACTACCTACATATTGCGAAAATTGGCACCTTTCTTTTGCAATTAAGTATAGCGAAAATAAACGACGATTGCATAACATGTATGAATGAGCTTTTGAATTAGATTGTACCAAATTATACCTATTTGAGAAATGTTAATTCATTTAGAAGTGGTTATCCCTGCAAATAGTTACCATTTTCATAATTACGTTAGGTTGTGCTCGCTACTCTGGTTCTTGCCACTTGTGGGAAGAAAATAAAAATAAACGATCGATCCACATTTGAGTTTTTTATTTCTACCACCAATACAACATAACCCCTTTAGATTAAACACTAGAAGAAAAAAAAGAAATTGGATAGGTACCCAACTTTTTAGTTCATTCCCATTAGTTCGATTCGAGAAAAAAAATTCTCACTAGTTCGACGATCGAACTAGTGAGAATTTTTTTTCTCATCTGTTCGACCGTCGAACTAGTGAAAACTTTTTTTCTCATCTGTTCGACCGTCGAATTATTGTACTCGCGTTTGAGAGCATTTGCCATCGCATCGCACCGAAGTGACGCGTGTTTTGGACTCTGTTGAGCCGCATGCTCCTTCCGTATCTATCGCAACAAGTAATGCAAGAGCGAGCGAAGCGAGCTCGGGACTTAGGGCACCCCGACTCGGACAGGTTAGGTTAGAAGGGGATGGCGGGGTCAAGAGAGCGAGCGAACAGACCCCGCCATCCCCTTCGTGGTTATTTTTTAAAAACCACTCAGAAGTAGGAGCCCCGCGAAGCGGGGCTCCGTCGACACGTGGGTCATTAATTCGACGGTCGAACAAATGAGAAAAAAAGTTCTCACTAGTTTGACGGTCGAACAGTTGAGAAAAAAAATTCTCACTAGTTCGACGATCGAACTAGTGGGAATGAACGATCTTTTTGGGGTTTTCTGTAAATACGTTGCCGCAGCAGCCGGTAAGAAGTCTCGAGATGTAAAAATTAGAATAACAATAAAATAGTGGGCGAAGTTGTCGCTCCACTCAAAAAGCCAAACTTGAGTGTAGATTATCGCTGTCTTTTTCGCGCTCGCTAGGGCAAACGAGAAGGCGCTATACAAAAACCACGGTTTACACTTTCATCCATTGAAATGCACGCGGTGCTTCGTTGCGAGCGAGACGCCGGTTCAAAATAACAGTGAACCGTCTGGTCTTATCGAACTAAAATAATAAACTCCTAAGTAAACGGACGTTGCAGTGATACGAACTGATTTCACGTGTGATTCTGTGTTTTGGACGCTGTTAGTGTTTGAACTGTTGTAATCAACGTCTGTTATTTTTTTGTTTTTCGGAGAAAGGTAAGTTCTTATAAATATTTTTCTAGTTAACTTGAATGGATGGACTTCTCATTCAGTTACAAAAGTTTTTTCATGTAGGATTCTTCACGTTTGACGAACTATTTGTTTTAGATTTAAACAAAACCTACTGAGGAACCCATAAATCCAAAACTTAACTGATTATTCAGCCTTTCATGACTATTTTTTAACCAACCGATCTACCATTACCTTTAAGCAAAAAGTACCTAGGTCTTTCTAATTTTTGTTAATATTGAGTTTTAATTTAATACAACAAATCTGTACCAAACCGTTAGGTGTCTGTGGTGACTATTTTTTGCAGCGCAGAAACAAGAAAGTCTGGTCATAAAACACTATTTACTGTTGAGCTTACAAGCTTACCTACTGCTCTGACTTCCTCATATCCCGTTTATGGAATCCTGAACTGAAAATTGACGTTATAAACGAATTAGTTTTCGTCTACTGCCTATTTGGAGTGACAATGACAGTGATCAATATTTTAGAAGTCTTTTACGAATTTATTTCCTACTAGCACTTCGTCCGCGTGGATTTTTGAAATTTATAGCCTAAGACACTCACAAATAACGTGGCTTTCTATTGGTAAAAGAATTTTCAAAATCGGTTCAGTAGATCCAGAGATTACACCCTACAAATTCACGAACCGCCCCTCCACCCCCGCCGCTGCCGCCGTTCCTCTTTATAATATTAGTATAGACTTCCCCCACTATAAATTATATATAACCTATGTACTATTCCAGACTATAATCTATCTCTGTGTCAAATTTTATCCAGATCCGTTCAGCCGTTCTGGCGTGATTGAGTAACAGACATCAATTCATCCATCCATTCAAACTCGCATTTATAATATTACTAGCTTCTGCCAGCGGCTTCGCCCGCATGGTCAAAAGTAGCCTATGTTTTAATCCAGGTTATAATCTATCTGTGTACAACATTTCATTCAAATCCCTTCAGCCGTTTTTGTGTGATTGAAACAAACATACAAACTTTCGTATTTATAATATTAGTAGGATAACAGTAGGAAGTAGGATCGGACTTACTCGAGTTTGTAAAGCATAGTTATGTCTGGTTTTTGTAGACCTAGGTAGGGGCATGTGATCACAACTGAGTCCAGAATATGTTATCCATGATGGACGTAATACCTATTAAGTTTGATAGGATTCTGAGACAAGTTCTCAGCACCAGCCTATACAGTACCTACCTTCCTTCGCCTTGTCTAGCTGCAGGCTTGAATTAGGTTTATAATTATTAATGCTTGATAAGCAACTATATCTATCCTTAGGTAGATACATCAGTTACAATTACAACACTCAAACACTTGAATGGTAGTAACAGTTGTGCTTATTAATTTTGTCAGGCCACTTCGAAAATGTCGAGATTCTCGATTACTAGGCCAAGTTGCATTTTAGGGGTCGTTGAACAACGCATGAAAATAAATCTCCAAAGCAGATCTTTTAGAGGCTTTGTGAATTAGCACTATTTGTTATAGATCTATTAAGAAATTGTTGTCTTTGAAAAATTTGAGACGCAATCTGTAGAGCTATTCTGTAAAATTTCACCGTGAAAACTTAGGTGAAGTGACCGTGAAGTAGGCTGTCAATCCATACAATCAAGGCGGAATGACAGTTCACTTCACGCTCACTCCACCTAAGTTTTCACGGTGAGCTGTGAACGGAATCGACCGGCTGAACAAACTGTCAAGGTATGAAACGCACCTAAAAAGAAGGATTGTGCTTTTTAGCACGTCATTACCCTATGGAATAGCTTACCTACCTACTTCTAGGCAAGCATGCTCTATTGTCGACCACATCATCGCTTACCATCAGGTGAGATTGTGGTCAAACGCGAGCCTATAGGTAATTATCAAAAAGGAAGGAACCCAAAAAAAAGGTATTGAATGATCCTTTAATATTTTTTCCTTTTGCCACTGTTACTTTTTTGTCCTCACTGTCATTCATAACTGGATTTTCCGACGTCCGAAGGAGCTAAACTGCTGTATGAGTCGTAGTCAAAGGTAGATTGTAAAATTTTTGTTTTTCCATACTGGACGATGTGGTCCTGCGACAAAGCCCTTTAATAGAATAAAAAAAAACATAGCCTTAACTTTTTGTAGGCATGCAACATTATTGTTCTAGGAAATTAGGAAGCCCACGAGTAGGAATAATAATAATAGGGATGATCCCTGGGTAGGTACTAAAATAATAATTCTACGGATTATCAAATCAATAAAAAATTACAAAGTTAAAGCTCATCAAAGTTCAGAAGTGAGGGCTTGTTACGTTACTTTTGAATAAAAAGTGTAGCAAGGTGTGACATCACGCAAAATTTCAACGATAAAAGTTTGTTTAAAAAAATGTATTTTAACTATTAATTAGTTAAAATACATATTTTTAAACAAGCTTTTATATCGGCTATCACAATTAGATGTGTACAAAAATATTCCGTTTGAACGGCCTATGTATGCTCAGTATTGTTCAATGTACCTACACCGAACCATGGGGCAAGAAACTAAGTATACAATTGAATCTTTTGAGCTTCTGACGACCCGTAACGACCAACGGCGTAGCGTGCTTTGCGAGGCAAGGAGGAGTCTCGGTACGTAAAGATGATCACCCATCCATGGACCAACCCCGGCAAGCGTAGCTTCACATCACATCATCAGCCTTTTATTGTCCCCACTGCTGGGGTAGAGGCCTCCTCTCTGAGAGAGGATGTGGGCCGTAATCCACCACGCGGGCCCAGAGCGGGTTGGTGGATGTCACATGTCTTCAAATTTTTTGTTCTAGGACATGCCGGTTTCCTCACGATGTTTTCCTTCACCGTTTTGAGAGCAGTGGTGACGAAAAAAAAAAAATGTGAGCCGTCACGGGACGCCTGGCAGATGTGAAACATCGACATTATTTTGTAAAAGTAATATGCAGAAAAGAACATTGTGATAGGAACTAAATATGTCATAATGATAAAATAAAATATTACGAATAAAACCTTAATAATAACAAAACAAAAAAACGTCGTATAGCGTGGCGACGCGTCGCCACGGCATGCGTCGCCACGCCAGAAATCGGTTTTACGTGCGGCTATAGATGTTTCACATCAATAATTTACACAAAGTAAAGCGCCTGGCTGCGTTTGAACTCAGGACCTACAACTTGTAAGTCGCGGCTAATACCACTGGGCCACCAGTGCTGCTCAGCAATTGTGCAAATTATACTTACACTTAAACCCTCCTCATAAATCACTCTGTCTATTGATCTCGTGGTCTAATGTTTAAAAATTGCATGAAAATCCGTTCAGTACCGGTAAAACGGCGAATCAAATCCCTTTTAAAGTTTTGTCCCGATTCACCCCTGGATCCCTATTCACTACGTTTTAAGGTAGTTCGCGAACAGACAGACAGATGCGGCGGCGGACTTCGTTTTTAGGGTTCCGTACCCAAAGAGTAACCAACGGGAACCTATTACTAAGACTCCGCTGTCCGTCTGTCTGTCAGCGGGCTGTATCTCACGATCCGTATAGCTACACAGTTGAAATTTTCACAGAATGTGTATTTCTGTTGCCCCGGGGTCTAACAACATATTGTTGAAAAGAAAATTAAAGAAAAATAAAAAATAAATTTTGTTGTTATAGCGGCGGCTATATGTAGAAATATACGCTGTGTGAAAACAGCTGTCTATCTATTACGGATCATGCACAAAAAAAAACAGCCAAAAAAAAAAGTTTATAGAAACGCGTTTACTTTTTTTCAGTTTATGGTACGGAACCCACTTGGCCGGTTTTTTATTTATAATTAGGTTATGCAGTGATTGTTGCTTGATTTATTCATCTTACGTAGTGTCTAGGTATTCTACTGTTAAAGTAATTGGAGTGAATTGCCTGTTATGTACCGATTTGTTTACAACTTTGTCCTGTGACATTTTGTTCACAGCCAAATTGAATACAATGGTTTATGGTTTTAATGTCGAAATGTTCCAAAAATGGATTTTATCTGAGTAGGTATGCAAAGTTCATACGGGTACCCACCCGTATGAACTTTGCAACATGACTCCACCCGAAGTGCAATGCAAAATTTATTTGTCGGTAGGTAGTAACCTATTCTATCAATGAACAACTCGGCCCCTACTTATATATCAGCGAAAATAATCTTTATAAGTACCTCATAGTCTACTTTCAGAGCCGAAAAATTGTGTTTTTCTGGATTCCCTTCTTTTAATCATTAGTTAAAGCCTGAACATTAATAAACCCTTTTTCTTATACCCACTTCATCTTAGTAGGTACCTTGGTACCTATCTGACTAGAGGAAACTTCAATTCTCAGTAACTGAGACCCAAACCAAATTTTCACGGTCACGCTATAGGAACAAACAAAGCCTAGTTAATGGACGCTTGAGGAGAGGCACAAATCAGCCAGTCTTATTAGCAGAGTGAGATCGCGAGATAGCCACAATAGTCCTGAAGGCGCTATCGCCTGCCCACGCCCTACGCCAGTAATTACCGGGCCACCGGGCCCATTGTCCACGCTATGCCATAAACAGCGGTATAACCTCCCCTCGTGTTATTTAAGATCAGAGATATGATATCTATGGTTTTTTTGTTACGATTCTCGATAGACGAATCGATGCGAGTTATATTGACTCGTGGAACAAGAAATGTTTTGCGTGTCGGTTTTCTGAAATAATAGCGGTAGGCACGTGAAAATACATTAAATGAAAGTTAAGGTATCGTTAAGTAGTTTTTAGCCATTTATTAGTGTTTTCTATCCTACCTGTCTATTGGGTAATATCATGTTTTCGTAATAAATTAGCCTAGTTGGTATTCTTGTCGACTCATATCAAATTACCCGCCAATACATGAGTTTATTTAGATAATGAATGCAACGTATAAGTAATGTACCTACGTCAACAATATTAAGGCCCTACTACCGGCCCAGTGGCGCCCTCATTGAATAAAAAATCGTAGCATGACCTAAAAAATAAATAATAATATATAGTAGTAAGCAAAAGTACAAAAAACGGCAGTTTCTTACACTTTTGCGTACTACTTTGGATACGAAACATTCTGAGACCTGTTATATCAACGTAAAAATACTTTATCCTCTTTGTAACAAACGTGACATTGGATTCTTTAATATTTATTTTCTATGCTATGCTAGGATTATTTATTCAATGAGGGCGCCCCATGGCCGGTAGTAGACCCTTAATATGCGTGAAATTTTACGATTACTTTTGCATAACTGCAGCTTGCTGCAATCGTAAGCAAAATAATTTTGCATACAAACAGTGATTTCGTAACCACGATCCATTTTCCTGTCAATGTAGCTATCTGCTATCAACTTTGTAGAAACTCCTTTGTCTAGATGGTTATCGAAACATCTCTAGTCGAACAAAAGATCTACTTGTGTAAGACGATCGTGTTTTGGGCATTATGCGTTCCTCTCGACCTCCAAGGTATCCTTTCACTACGAGGATTAGCTGGTTACGTCACTTGAGGGGCCAGATTTATGATCATGTTTCACGGTACTAATACTCCTTAAGAGGTTTAGGTAAATGGTTCTTTGTAACTATCAGTGTTAAAAAGCCTACTTATCAGTTTGTAAGGACTAATAAATATTGACGTTTTAAATTTCACGATGCTTCGTTTATTTTGTAAGCTCTTTGTTCAAAACCAGTGAGCTATCGGATTACTGATGTGACCGAAGTTGTGGTAAATCTTTTGAAATGTTTATGATATTAAGGTTCCGTAGTCTGTTCGTCAATCCGCTGCTTAGCTCAGAGACTCTCAGTAGGTACTAGAAGCCTATAATTTGGCATGCATATTATTATACCTACATATTAATCACGCCGACAAAGTGGTATAATAAAATCATGAAAAAATTTATTTAGCTAAAAATAACGAAAACAAAAACCTAAAAATTCACAGCAGTAGTATAATAACGACATTAAAAGGAAACCTATCACGGCTAAGTTAGCTCTGTTCATTTAGAATAGTCATTTTAATAGTCGCCCAACTTACAAAATGTTTCTACTTGTTAAATTTCGTAGATCTATACAAAATCCTTGGAAAAAAAATACTTAGATGAAGTACAGTCTATAGAACCCTACCACGCACGTGGCCCGACACGTACTTGGCCAGTTTTTTGTTATTAAGTTCTTGTTCTACGATGTTTTGTGGTTACTTTGTGGTTTCAAAATCAATCATTTTAATAGGCGTACTTAAATCCCTACCTACTTATCATGATGATTGATTCTGTCTTTCTTTTGTCAATATCTTCAAAAATATATGAAGTTTTGGAAGTCGATATTAAACTAAAAGTCATCATCATCATCTGCCTAATATCTCCACTGCTAGGGCGCAGACAAAGAGGCTCTGTGAGAGGGTGTGGGCCGTAATCCACCACGCAGGCCCAATGCGGGTTGGTGGAGTCACATGTCTTCGAATTTTTGATTCTAGGTCATGCCGCTTTCCTCACGATGTTTTCCTTCACCGTTTAGAGAGCAGTGGTGATGAAATAATTTACACAAAGTAAAGCGCCTGCCTGGTTTTGAACTTACGACTTACAACTTGTAAGTCGCAGCCAATACCACTGGGTCACCACTGCTACTGACTGAAACTAAAAGTATATTTGTTTTATTATTAAGAGCCTGTGCTATCCCACTGGTGGGCAAAGGCCTCGCTTCCCTGCTTCCTCTTTCCCCGGTCTTCTGCAATTTTGGGCCAGTCCTTTGAGAAGGAGTCCAACTCATACCGCCATCTCTTTCTGGGCCTGCCGCATTGTCGCATTAGATACACGTCTTTATTCTGATACTTGCCGGTGTAAACGTTTCCTAAGTTAAATACAAAGTAAAAACAGTTAAATCATTCCATCTCGCAGAGTTGGTGATGAAACAATGTTTCATTGCGTTTCACGTAGTGTACAAGAGTAATAGGCGTTGGTAATGCACTTATTATCGCATTTATTGTACCTAATTAAAAGCTTACTTAGTTTTATAGAAAGACTTACTAAATAGAAATAGGTAGGTGTGTGTATAAATTAACAAATTTTCTTCCACCATTGACAAACGTAAACCTGCAACTAAAAACATTTTTTGTGAATTTTTCAAAACAGTATTTGTCTATGGAAATGTTTTTAAAAGTACGATACTATCACGCTCCGAGTGTGTAAAAAATTCCACAGGAATGTGACCTTTCTTTATTTAATAATAGAGGTTGAAACAGCGCGAGTCGGCTGAGGCCCGATCGGGCCTTACGGTCGCTGACGGTTTGGATTTGATATTTTTTCAGCGTTGATTGGCAACGGATGAGAAATATCAATAAAATACGAGGTGTGCACATAATACTTTTTTGATGTTAACAATAGCATAGCTATCCCAATATTAATGATCATCATTAAATTCACTTCTTTTTGCCATTACGAAACTTGTCGAGCTTGCCCTCAACGTCTTGTCTAGATTATCTCCTGAACGATATATTTCAGCTTGCCAGACTCCCCATTATTTATATAGCTACATAGATGTCATTTTTGGTTATTCAATTCAATAGATAGGTATCTTGATCCCACTTGTCTGTGTAGACCGAATGGTGTTATACACCTTAACTATTCATCATCATCATTCTCCTGCCCTAATCCCAATTTATTTGGGGGCGGTGCAACATGTCCTTTTCTTCCATACTCCTCTATTAGCCGTCATCTCTGTAGTCACCCCCTTTTTAACCATATCCTCTTTCACACAGTCCAACCATCGTTTCTTTGGTCTTCCTCTACTCTTATAGCCAGCCACATCCATACACAAGACTTTCCTCACGACATTTTCTTCATTCCTCCGCATCACATGCCCATACCACGACAACCGATTTCCACACAGCTTTTCAGTCAGCGGTGCCACTTTCAGACTTCCTCTTATATACTCATTCCTAATTATAACCATGCGCGTAACACCACACATCGCTCTTAGCATTCTTATCTCAGCTGCATGCAATTGTTTTTCATTCAACCTTAACTATTCATGTGGGTCCTATTTCATCTATAAAATAGTAGCTTCTACCAGCGGCTTCGCCCGCGTTGAATTAGTACTTCCTCCATTATAAATTATAGCCTATGTGCTATTCCAGACTATAATCTATCTCTGTGCCAAATTTCATCCAGATCCGTTCAGCCGTTCTGGCTTGATTGAGTAATAAACATCCATCCAAGATTTCGCATTAGTGATATTAGTAGATTTATTTGATGTCAAAGGAGCTCGTGGCTAAAGTAATAACAGCCGGGCGGG
Organism: Polia nebulosa; assembly: GCA_951329385.1. Classification (NCBI taxonomy): domain Eukaryota; kingdom Metazoa; phylum Arthropoda; class Insecta; order Lepidoptera; family Noctuidae; genus Polia; species Polia nebulosa. Next base: position 6,845,010 of record OX589604.1, read on the forward strand.
TCGATCCATCAGGTTAAGCTACGCTTGCCGGGGTTGGTACATGGATGGGTGACCGTCTCTACATACCGAGACTCCTCCGTGCCTCGGAAAGCACGTTAAGCCGTTGGTCCCGACTGTCAATCGTGGATCTTTGACAGTCGTTACGGGTCGTCAGAAGCCCGAAAGTCTGACATCCAGTCTTACCATGGGGTATCATATTACCCAGTAACTGGGTTATGGACGTTAGATAGACAGTCGCTCCATGTAAAATACTGGTATTCATCCGGTTAGACTGGAAGCCGACCCCAAGATAGTTGGTAAAAGGCTAGGCAGATTCAGATGAATTTGATGTCAAAGCAACCCGTCTTTACTCTATATGTCGTCATTTCAATAGTTAGGTACCCCCTTTCTAGCCATATTCATACACAGACCATCCATTGTTTCTATGACCTTCCCCAGCGCTTTAACCATCTACATACTCGTACATTGAAACCTACTCAAAATATTCTCAAAATATTCGTCCGTATCATCATGGCTTATACCAGGGTTTCCCAATCTTTTTTAAACTGCGACTCCATAAAAATATTGTAATATTTTTGCGACGCCCTTTTATAAGAAGATACCTACTCTACCTCTAGATTATTGTATTTAAAGAAAAGTCCAAAGAGTATATAATCTCAATCATTATTATTTATAAGGCAAAACAATAGGTACAAGTAATGAGACGGATGAGCTTGCTTTTCTGAGCATAACTTCTCAAATTGAGGATTATAGCTTTGTGTCTGTATTTCGACTGCAGAAAAGCCAGTGTACTAGTACGACTGTGCAAACGTTATGTTTTTTTTTATGACAAGGTACTACTCAAAGTAGGATATTCTTGAGATACAATCTGCCCGCGCCTTTTCCCAACTATTTTGGGGTCGGCTTCCAGTCTAACCGGATGCAGCTGAATACCAGTATTTTACAAGGAGCGAATGCCTATCTGACCTCCACAACCCAGTTACTGGGTAATACGATACCCCTTGGTAAGACTGGTTATCAGACTTTCGGGCTTCTGACGACCCGTAACGACTGTCAAAGATCCACGATTGACATTGATCCACGATTGATATTCTTGAGATACATTACTCCAAAATTGAATTGCATTGTCTATAAAGAATCATAGTTTAAGTCGTAGGCTCGTGTCACAAGATCGTTAAAACGGCTGTTCTTCCTCGACTATTGAAAGAGCCGGCGACCTGAGTATACTGGTTTGCGACGCCCAGGGGCATCGCGACGCACAGTTTGGGAACTTCTGGCTTATACCAAGACATCCGATTTGATCTCGCTCAATGTGACTCACTAGTTTTCCAAGATTCCTTAAAGCATACCTACCTTTCTACACGGAGTAGGTAGCTACTAACCTGATACAGTTTCACTAGAAATCATCTTCTGACACTGCTATAATATTACCAGTATCAAGTATATGGACTGAATGTGTCTCAAATGTTCCCATGCTCCAGCGAACCGTAAAAAAACTATCTTGATCCGTTTTCATATTTTCCTATGTCCCATGTTCTCTTACTTACCATTACCAACGGAGAATCGAATAACTTTTAATAGACCCAAAGACAAGTAGGTACCGAAGTATATTGATATACGAGGGCGGGTCAATAAGTCCGTGACTTTTGGAATAAAACACAGATTTTTTGATAAATAAATCATTTTATTTTTCAACGTAGTCTCCCTTGAGCTCTATACACTTTGTCCAACGCTTCTCCAATTTTTTTATCCCTTCCAAAAAATATGATTTGTCGAGGTCCTCAAAATAGGCCTTTGTTTGCGAGATGACTTCATCATTGGAGTCAAATCTTTTTCCACCAAGCCATTTCTTCAGGTTTGGGAACAAGAAGTAGTCACTCGGAGCCAAATCTGGAGAATAGGGCGGATGAGGGAGCAATTCATAGCCCAATTCATGGATTTTTGCCATGGCAACTGCACGTGTGCACCCTTGCATTGTCTTGGTGGAAAAGAACTTTTTTCTTGGCCAAATGAGGTCGGTTTTTTTTCAAATCGTCATTGAATCGGTCCAATAAGTTGGCATAATATTCCCCATTGATTGTTCTTCCCTTTTGAAGGTAGTCAATGTGGATTATCCCGCGTGTGTTAGAATTTTTCTGAATATGTATGTGTAGTAATGTACCCAGATGTATGTAAATCACTACATAGTATAAAACAAAGTCGCTTTCTATGTCCCTATATGTCGCTTTCTCTGTCCCTGTATGCTTAAATCTTTAAAACTACGCAACGGATTTTGATGCGGTTTTTTTTAATAGATAGAGTGATTGAAGAGGAAGGTTTATATGTATAATTTGTACCCGAGCGAAGCTGGGGCGGGTCGCTAGTATTTAATATTCGTTACTCATTTATTTATCTATTGATCATCTATTGAATATCTATTGAATATCTATTGAATATCTATTGATCATCTATTGATCATCTATTGATCATCTATTGATCATCTATTGAATGTCTATTGAATGTCTATTGAATGTCTATTGATCATCTATTGATCATCTATTGATCATCTATTGAATGTCTATTGAATGTCTATTGAATATCTATTGAATGTCTATTGAATGTCTATTGAAAGTCTATTGAAAGTCTATTGAAAGTCTATTGAATGTCTATTGAATGTCTATTGAATGTCTATTGAATGTCTATTGAATGTCTATTGAAAGTCTATTGAAAGTCTATTGAAAGTCTATTGAAAGTCTATTGAATGTCTATTGAATGTCTATTGAATGTCTATTGAAAGTCTATTGAAAGTCTATTGAAAGTCTATTGAAAGTCTATTGAAAGTCTATTGAAAGTCTATTGAAAGTCTATTGAAAGTCTATTGAAAGTCTATTGAAAGTCTATTGAAAGTCTATTGAAAGTCTATTGAAAGTCTATTGATAGTCTATTGATAGTCTATTGATAGTCTATTGAAAGTCTATTGAAAGTCTATTGAAAGTCTATTGAAAGTCTATTGAAAGTCCATTGAAAGTCCATTGAAAGTCCATTAAAAATCTTTTGAAAATCTTTTGAAAATCGAACTATCCAATCCAATCCAATCCCAATCCAAATCCAATCTATCTATCTATCCATTTATTTACCTATTTATTAACTTATTTATTTGCTTATTTACTTACTGTGAATGTGGTGTTTTAAGGAAGGGATTTATTAATAAAAGCACAAAGACAAGAGTATGTATTTATTTCCAATAGGCTTGTCATCAATCGAAATCTAATTGCCTGTTCGCAAAACTAGGTCTTCGTTGAGAAGAACGGCAAGAAACTCCACGGTAGCTCTCTTTTATTATTATATCGACACATCATAAATAATCGTTTATCGCAATAAATCTTATTAAAGGATGTATCACCTAAGCCATATTTACAACGATAAATATCTTGTGGTATATAACAACCACTATCGTAGTAGTGTATATAACACAACGTTAAGTAACAATATACATAACTTTACATTACATGGCTCATAAATATGATATAAATATACATCAACATCATTTATAAATCAACAATAGTCAGAATAATATCATACCTTAGATGTTAACGCCTTGAAAGCCGAACAGCCGCTCCACTGAGGCTCCGCTCTTTTATACCCGTTAACAAACAAGTATGATTCACAAGTGACAGTTGAGTCATATCAGTCTTTGAATTATAGGAAAATAAGTTTGTTTCAAAAATCATTTAGTAAATTCATTAATTAATCTTAATTATTCAATATAAACAGATAATAATTACATAATAATTATATATATATTACGTGCATCCCAAAAAACAGTCGCCATAACTTTATTGGCTGACAAACCCACCTTGGCCTTCTTTGGCGCCGATTTACCCTTAGAAACCCACTGTTTTGACTGTTGTTTGGTCTCTGGTGTGTTGTGATGGATCCATGTTTCGTCCACGGTTACAAAACGGCGCAAAAACTCCTCCATATTGCGATTAAACAACGCCAAACCTTCCTGTGAAGTTGTTACACGATTGCGTTTGTGGTCGACTGTGAGCAAACGCGGCACCCATCTTGCGGAAAGCTTTCTCATGCCCAAGTGATCATTCAAAATTGAAACCACTGAGCCATGCGAGATCCCTACGGCTTCCACAATCTCTTGCACTTTCAATCTTCGGTCGGCCAACACCATATCGTGAATTTTTTCGATTGTTTCGGGTGAAGAGACCTCAACTGGGTGTCCAGGACGTTCAGCATCTTCAGTGCTTGGACGGCCACAACGAAATTCAGTAAACCACTTTTTTACCATTGAAATCGATGGTGCAGAGTCCCCATAGTATTTATCAAGCTTAGCCTTGGTCTCGGTAATGGTTTTTTTTCGCAAAAAATAATGCTTAATAAAGCACACGAAATTCACTTTTTCCATTTTTTCCTCAAATTACTGGGTAGTCTGATAAAGATAGCTGTCAAACACAAACTAACTGACGCAGCAAGTTCAAATTTTGACAGGAGTCAACTGACAGATGCCTGTTGACAGGAGTAGTGTTGCTTTTTCAGTAAAGAGGTCAGAAATTCAAAAAGTCACGGACTTATTGACCCGCCCTCGTAATATTGATTTAATTTTTTGTAGAGAGAGAAAGCCAGTACCTGGATGCTGCTGAACCTTTTTTATAAAAAAAATTTGCAAAATAACTTTAATTTTGGCATTTTTTTTTTCACTTTTTTGTTGTACCCCAGAAGTTAAACTAAATATTAAAGTTATGCCCGAATGGATAAACCAAACAACATGGAATTTGAACATTTGGAGACAACCAAAACGTCATCTGTGTATACATATTTTTGGTTTATGTTGATTTTTTCGAAAAGTGCTGAATCAATTTCGTTAAAATTTATATGGGGCCACCTCTGAAGTATGACCTACGAAACAAAAAAGGATCATCAAAATCTATTCACAAATGGGGAACATATCGCGCAAATATACAAAAAAAAAAGTATAGACGAATTGAGAACCTTTTCCTTTTTGAAGTCGGTTAAAAAACCCCATCGCGCTTTCGTAAAGCTTAGGCGACCGCCTTTTATTTGTTTTCGGGGGAAAAGACCAAGGAGTGTGGGATTATTATCTCACTAAAACCAGACCGGCGCGGCGATCGCCATCAGTACATGGATGGGGTCCCATTCACTATTAAAAGACCACTCCGTAACACCCTCTGTGCAATGCTTGTCAGAGCACATCCCTGGGTAGGCGAATGCCTACTTTCAGAAATCAAGAAGAAAAGATCAACGCACTGCATCGAAGGCATCATCTTAATCTAACAAAATAATTAACTTGATAAGCACATCAATAAATCAAAAACCTCATCTAGTTATTCCAAATTTTCTTTCCACGATAGAACAGCAAACCTCACGAGTTCGCCGCCATATTGTTTCGAGATAATCACTATAGACAGATGAGTCACGAACGATCCTCAGATATCTACGTTTAAATTGACTCCCTTTGTCAAACCGCTGGCTTACGGTACCACTCTAACTTGATCTCTATCAACACAGATGGCTACTAATCCATTCGATTTTCGATCTTAGGTCACAATAAATAAGGGTTATGGTAGTCGAAAGAAGCTTGCAGTGCTTGGTGGTCGATCAACCGGCAAAAACCTTTATTCGTCTCGGCGACGCGGGCGCCGTCAAAACTCGTGCGGTACAGAATCCGAAGCATTTCACGGCGTTCTCTTGCGAAATAATAATAAAAACTTTGAAAACATTTCGTGCGCGAGTTTTCTGAGAAATGAACTTGAGGATTTTGTTAGAATTGTTCAGCGTCTATATTTGGATCGTGAAATATGCTGCGTCGAATGTCAATGCCATGATTCGAGTTCTCGATAATCGTTAAGGATTAGCCTTAGACTCTAAACTATAGTAACTTTTTACAGTCCAATGGATTAGCTTTGAGCTGAGGAACCTTAAAGAAACTTAGTGTGATCCGCACAGCTCTGCAAGCTGTATGCTTAAGGCCTTACTACCGGCCAAGTGGCGCCCTCATTGAATAAAAAATCGTAGCATAGCATAGAAAATAAATATTAAAGAATCCAACGTCACGTTTGTTCCAAAGAGGATAAAGTATTTTTACGTTGTTAAAACAGGTCTCGGAATGTTTCGTATCCAAAGTAGTAGACAAAAGTGTCAGAAACGCCCGTTTTTGGTACTTTTGCCTACTACTAAAAATACTATAGAGGATAACTCTTTGTAACAAACGTGACGTTGAATTCTTTAATATTTATTTTCTATGCTATGCTACGATTTTTTATTCAATAAGGGCGCCACTTGGCCGGTAGTAGACCCTTAAGTTGGTTACATTAAAAGAGAGCTTTTTTCCGTGCTGCAGTAGTCTTGATCAGTATCAACTTTCCAATAACCATCCACGCTGACATACCTTCACCCGATCTCTTTTGCTGCCACAGCCCCAACGGGAAACAAACTCGGCTAACATACGAGTATCGACAGGAGAAACCTATAAGTTTTATCATAAAACAAGTAACTCTATACAACTTTTTAGAAAGTTAGTATCACTTGTAACAATTATACGGCTGGTAACATAAGTGCGGCGTGTTGTTTTGAAACCAAGCCGTAGTTCCCACGCGGCGGGCGGCGCATGCGTCGATCCGGTCAGATAACCATTTATTTATCACCTATACGACCGACGCCGCGACCACCGAGGTAGGTAATGACGCTCCGAGAACATCTGGGCTCCCACTAAGTACTGAAGTTCCTGCTACATTACGTCTTTTTATTCGCAGCTACCGTGACTTGTAGGAGTCACTCGTAAAACGACCATCGAAATACTTAAACCACTTTTTATGGACGAACAGATGGCACGGGTAAACGTACGACCAGAAAATAAATATTTGACAGTCTGAATTTTAAGTATGCAATTAGAAATGGAACTAGTTATCCCAAAGGCCATATGGACGAGAATCGGATCGTGTAAATTAATCTTGACAAAACCGTTTCCGGCTGCGTAGGCGTAAAATATACAGAACGTTAATAATTTTGTCATTTAATAAAAATAGGTAATGGAGACAACCTGTGTAGTGGTATAAATCAATAAATTTATAATGGCGAGCGACGCTGTCTGTCTATGGATCGACGCCCGCGCAGTTGGCCGAGCGCAGCCGAAGCCGTTCGGTCTTTATCGGCGCATTAATAATGGCCGACGAGACGTTGCGATCTAATGCCTGCCAGTAAAAAGTAGAAAAAGCTCCAACAACTTCATGAGTCGTGGTTCGTTTAACTGCAGACGATTCACCCTCTATAATTTAAGTCGCTGCGCTAGCGCAACGGGCCTTTAATAAATAAAAAGGATTGGAATTCGGTGTCGGCGTGTCTAGGCTCACTACATTCATTTCCAGATAATTCGAGTGAGATTTAACTTGTAACGCTTCTTTGTCAACTCATTTATTTTAAGTACTTAACTTCTTGAAAAAATAATTTTACTTATCGGGGACTTCATACTTCATTGGAACGTAACGAAGCTGTTGTGTTTAAACAAATAATTAGCTTAATAAATTTCTGTAACGGCCTCTTTTAGAATCAAAGGATTCCTTTGAAATTCAATTTATTGGACTGTTTTCCACACAGTGGTCGGAAAGATATTGATTGAAGGATGACCGTTAGACCGGTATAGAATTAAAGGAAACCTAATCAACCGATAGGTACCCATTACGCTAATGATACAAGGTCGTATATTTCATTATCATGGAGGTATTTCAATAAATTAACTATTTTTGGACATTTGTTGTAAAAATTATGGTTTGGGAATTAAGTTGTTAAGGATCGGCCAAAACCTATCTGAGAACTATACCATCGCAACAAATAATAAAAAGAGTTCTAACGAATGTTGAAAATTACCTATATTAGGCTCTACGTTTCTAAGCTGAGCCTTTAGACAAAATACTTTTCTGTTACCGTTAACGCTAACGCTTCGAGCAAAATGTATGGCAATGACATTACTGGGCGTGAGAACGTGAGTCACGTGACAGTTCTCTGCGCAGGTAATGTCCTTGCCATGCATTTTGCACGAAGCGTTAGCGTTAGCGCTATTATAAAAGTTATTTGGCTAAGGCGGCTGTTCTCCTATTTCTAATTTCAACAAAACTGAACGGATAGCACTTTTTTATATAATTGACAGGCTCGTGACCAATATCTCATCTGATGGTAAGTAATGATATAGTAGACGATGGAGCACGCTTGCCTAGAAGTAACCTATTCTCTCTTAACTGACCCCCAGGTTGTGGCTAGCAGGAAATACAGACTCCGACAGGATTTCCACTCCTTAGCTGTACACACAGTGAAAGTGTTCCCAAAACGCTTACGTCTAAACAGCCACTGGTGGTCAGACACAATAAATTTTCTATTGTGTCTGTTTCTTCGGTAACTGACAGATTATATCTTATTTCACATGAACATACTAGGTGTTTGAATGTAATAAGGTAGATATATCAAATGCACAATTTTAATGTGAACTGATGACCTTGCCTGGATTTTTTTGGGGGAATGACCAGGTAGTGTGCATCCTAGTGATGACCATTAGCTCATGGAAGGGGTCCCGTGACCTGTTAAAAGACCATCTCGGAAACCCATCTGCCGCGGGGCACACAATATAATTGTTATTAAAATTAAGTTCATTTTTATTTTTATTTGTACCTACATTGTGTGTATCTGTGTGTGCCAAATAAACTAGTTTTCTTTCTTCGTCTGCCTCTCTTTCTTTCATCTGTACAACGCCTGTAAGTGCAAATCGTTGAGAAGACTGTAAAAGGGTCTCCCCTGAGCCTCGCTGTGCACGGCAGCACGTGAACACTGTGCCACCGTCTTTCCTGGGCTCACTCGGTGGTATGGACCGATGACCTACTGAAGCCAGCGAAAATCCGCAAGATGTGCGAAGGCGGCGAAATCTCCTTCATCATCATTCTCCTGCGCTTATCCCAATTTATATGGAGTCGGCGGAACGTGTCTTTTTCTGTCATACTTCTCTATTAGTTGTCATCTCTGTAGTCACTCTCTTTTTACCCATATTCTCTTTCACACAGAAAATCTGCAAACTGTGCGAAAAAAATCTAAGAGATATTTCAGCTGTTTGATACATTTCTATAGCGTTGAATTTAAGGTGGTGTTTACCTCTGATAAGTGAATGGAGGCAACAAATACTTAGCAAAATGAAACAAAGAAAACAGAATGCAAAGACCTTCCCTTGCGAAACTCAAGTTTGTAGAGAACAGGTAAATGGGTAACCTTGCATAATTATTCAGAATCACCGAGTCTTCATTCCGCCATGTTGCAATACTGACGAACAAGATACTTAGCATGTAAACGAACTAATAATTAGATATTAAACGTAGAAACTAAGCAGAACAGACCCGTTTCACTTGAACCACAAATGGTTGTGAGAGGTATAAAATAATAAGCTACCTATAGGTGATAAGAGATTAAGATAAGGCATCTTGTTTAGGAGGTAAATAGGTCGGCTGTATAGTAGCTAATGCTGATCACTGATAAGTAGGTAGGTACATACATGCTGTGGTGACGGAAACAGAAAACTGGAGAGAAATCGCCACCTTCTGTGAGACCGTGATGTTCAAGGAGTCGCTCGGAGAAGAAGGCGCCGAGAACTGGACCATTCAAGGCAGGCGGAACTCTGGGGTCTCGAGTGCTTAGAGTGGGGACTCTGTTCTCCCACCGTGTGACCTCAGAAAAGTCGGTGGCATAGAGATCACGTGCTGCTGTGTACAGTGAAGGTCAGGGTACCCCTTTACAGTCTTCCTGGGATGTGCCCTAACAGGCGCTGCACAGAAGGGGTTACGGGTTGGTCTTTTAAGGGGTCTCAGAACCCTCTTCCATGGTGTTTTTAACCAGTGGTGCTTGGCAACTGGGCTTAAGCTAATGTCTCTTGTGTGTCTCTTAACCTAATGGCTTAGCTTTGTTCTGTCTCCCACTTGATTGGGAGGGAAGTAGAAATTATGTTTTTTCATACACCTCCGCTGTCTTTTCTGATTCGTTCGATTTCGTTGCGGGACCCAAGACAATTTAATCGTTTCTTTGGGACTCGTCGAGCTTCATTGCCTCGGCGTTTTTCTGGTGGTCGCCACTCTTGATTCTGGCTTACAGAAGTTACAGTGGTTTCGGAATAGTGTGGCGGGCTTGTCCCAAATATAACGCCTAACTAACCCCCCCCCTCCCCCCTCCCCCTCCCCCTCCCCCCTGTCGGGGTCGGCGCCAAAATGTCTTTTTCTTCCATACTCCTCTATTAGTCGTCATCTCCGTAGTCAACTTAGCTAGTATGTCAACTTCTTTGTATATAGTGCTGTTTCTTTCCAAGCCTGAAACCCTATTTTTAGAAAGAGGTAGGTAACTTATCCGGTTAACCCAGTTTCAAATAAACTTGTAGCTGAAGTTAGTACCTAATGTACGCATTATAGTCCTTTGTTTGTCTAGTATCTATCTACACGGTCCCTGGTGGAATAAGCCAAATCCAAAGATAGCAATGTTGCTGAAGATTGCCCAAAGTACGCGTGCGCCGAATAGACAGGACAGTATCACAGCCTGTGGAACTTGAGAAGTTATTTTAATGCCTCTGCTTATACCCTATATTTAATAAAATAACAAAAGTAATAACTCTTTGTCTGTATCCATTAATCAACTCATGAATAAAAGAAATCGTCGGTTGGGGTTCGTTAACTCTTATAATCGGATGAAATTGTAAGTGGAATTACGCATAATGTGAAAATTGCTAGAAATATTTACCGGACCACTATTTACTATACTAGAAAAAATATTTATGTTGTTGGGTTTATGATTAGGTTGATAAACTGATTATGATTAACTGGAACAACTTGCGACTCACGGATGCCCCTCAAGTTAAAGGGGAAAATCTATAAGTCCGTGATTAGACCTGTCGTACTGTATGGATCAGAATGTTGGGCTGTGAAAAAGACGGATGAAAAAAGATTGCATGTGGCGGAGATGAGAATGTTGAGATGGATGTGTGGAGTAACGAGAATGGATAAAGTGAGAAATGAGTACATTAGAGGTAGTTTAAAAGTGGCGCCAGTGACAGAAAAGTTGAAAGGGAACCGCTTATCTTGGTATGGCCATGTGAAGAGGAGGGAAGAAACACATGTAACTAAAAGAATATAAATGTAGATGGATGGAGAGGGAGAGGGAGGTCAAAGAAACTATGGGTGGATTGTGTGAGGAGTGCTATGAAAGAAATAGGAGTTAGTGTTAGCATGTCGGCTGACAGGAGACACAGAATGGAAGAAAACAACGTGTTGCGCCGACCCCAAGTAACATGGGATAAGATCGGGAAGATGTTGATGGTGGGTTAATGATTAAGTACGGTTCTTATTAGGTGCCCTGGTTGTATTATATAGGATGACTGGTAATTAGTGACCGATATTTTAACACGTGATTGTACTCATGATAACAAACAACTTTTAATATGGGACCAAACCTGAAATCCCGAAAAAAAATAGGCAGTACAGTACATTTTGACCAGTCAGTAGGCAAACATAAATGTACTGAACAGCAGATTTTTTACTTAGCTAGCTAGCGAGCTCTATTTACCCAACTGTTCCAGAAGGGGTGAACATTTTTTCTAGAGTATGTATGGGGATGTATTTTTTTGTATGTCTATTTCTTTGGCACGTTCTGTAGCCTAAATGGCTGGATGGATTTTAACAAATGAGGTTCATTCTTTTTCATTAGTTTGGTCTTGACCGCTGTGGTCGTATTTTTTTTGTGACATGACCATGTGGGGTGTCCAATAAAGAACTCGACGAGATAATTGCAAAGATATGTCACTAATATGTAGAAACAAAAAAAATAAAATTTTCAAAAAACCCGACTGACCAAAAACAACTAAATAGTTCTAAACTTTTCAAGCAGTCTGATGTAGTTGGTGACATCAATCAAATCTGTGATTGAACTAAAATAAATGCCACGAACTGCATAAGCTTAACTTAAGCTTAACTTAAGCTTAACTTAAGCTTAACTTAACTTTATAATTTTATACATATTTTTTTTGCAATTTTTAATACATAATTCTAATGCATAATTTTTTACAAGCTTGACTTAAGCTTAACTTAACTTGCAAGAATGTGCAATGAAGACAATAATCACATAGGTAAGGTACTTACCTATTGGTATATATCCTGATGCCCATGCAGTTATGTCCTTAAAGCTTTTCTTAGTAAAAATATGCACATTTTAATCCGTCAGGCCCCTCGCGTCTAAGGAGACGCGACTTTTAATTGTGTGCGCGTTTTTAATTGTGTCTGCTAATGACTTGACGGGTTAAAAAGCCATATTAACAATTAAACAATTTATTTCATTGTGTACGACAATTTGTAGATACATGAAAATAAATACCTTATCATAATTCTTAGTAGGTATCATTCAATTTGTATCAATTATGAGAAGCGTTACTAAGATTAACATAGATCCATTATTAAAACATGACGTTCACCGAGAAGGATTTTTTTTTTTATAATTACTGTTATTATTACCTATTTATGCTAATAATTGACCGACTTCAAAAAGGAGGAGGTTCTCAATTCGTCTGTATGTTTTTTTTTGTATGTTTGCTACGCGATTACTCCACCATTTGTGAATAGATTTTGATGATTCTTTTTTGTTTAATAGTTCATTCTTCAGAGGTGGTCCCATATAAATTTTATCGAAATTGATTCAGCGCTTTTTGAAAAAATCACCAAAAACATAAAATATGTATAAGTACACAGATGACGTTCAAATTCTATGCTAATGGATTTGTCAATTCGGGCATAACTTCAATATTTAGTTTCAGTTTTTACAAAAACTAAAAAGCGGACAATAAAAAACGTTTTTCCAAAAAATACAACCGACTTCCAAAAAATAATATAATTTCGGCAGTCGGTGTCAAATAACGTAGATACATAAAAAACTTTTTACAAAAAAAATACAACCGACTTCCATAAAATAATACTAAAAAATGCAAAATAACTTTAATTTCGGAAGTCGGTGTTTCTAGTTTGGTTTCTTCGTTATTTGACACCGACTTCCGAAATTAAAGTTATTTTGCATTTTTTAGTATTATTTTATGGAAGTCGGTTGTATTTATTTGTAAAAAGTTTTTTATTTTTCACTTTTTAGTTGTTTTACCCCATTCTAAAACTAAATTAATAGTAAAGTTATGCCCGAATTGATAGCCCCAAAAATAGGGAATTTGAACGTAGTTGGTGAAATTAGGGTGTATCAGGGTGAACTGTACAAATCTGTATACCCCTTCAGAGCGCATCAGCGTGATGTAATGTTGTGGAGTGGTGAAAACAATATACAGACATGCGATTGCAGCAATTCTGGAAGGTTTGCTATCATTTATTGAAGAGTTCCGTTGTGTATCTCCGAAGTCCTTCATCAGATCTTCACCAAATTAAAATGGGACCAAATGTAAAGCAACAGCTTTCAAATAAAAAAAAAATCTTCAAAATCGGTTCACGTAGTTAGAAGTTATGAGGTAACACACATAAAAAAAAAAAAAAAAAATACAGTCGAATTGAGAACCTCCTCCTTTTTTTGAAGTCGGTTAAAATACAAACACTGACTTCCAAAATTAAACTTATTTTGCAATGTTTAGTGTATTTTCTTTTTTAGAAGTCGGTTGTATTTTTTGTAAAAAAGTTTTTTATGATATTTTAAACTACGCCTAGCCAGTAGGTACTGTCAATTTGATCGTTTGTGAAGGCAACCTACCCCAATTAAGCATCTATTCCACATAATACTAAAAATAGACTAGGCAGGACAGGCAGAACTATTAGTATCTCTGCCTCATTGGTCTGGTGGTGACAACCGCGACTGCTGAGCGTGGGGGCCCTGGGTTTGGTTCCTACGTCGGGGAAAAAGTGCTACTGAATTTTTCCATTAGCAATTACTTTGTAGTAGCTCAGCGCTTTCGGTATGACACCGCCGAGCCTCGGAAGCCGTTGGTCCTCTCCCCGGTCGTGTCGGATTGCTGTTCCATCGAACTATGAGAGTAAAGGGGGATGTTCGATTGCGAGTTTTACCCCAAGCTCGATAGATGGCGTTGTACGATTTGATCACATTTCTGAATCGCGGTGTCGAGATTCTCCGCTCATATTACATAGTGATAGAACAAAATAAATTTTTTGTACTTGCTTTGGAAACAGATTGTTTTATTTTATATCAGTCAGTCCCCGGGAAGTTGTCAAGTGCCGATCATTTGATGAGCGTCGGAACAAAAATCGATAAATCACATTTTGACATTTTTTTTTATGATGCCAATTGGTTGTTCTCGTACATTACTTGCTCTATGGTTAATGTAACCCGGTCAAAAACTGATAAATCCGCTCTAAATTCGTCCGCAAAATACACAGATCTGAACATAAACCGATAAATACATCAATCGTACTATATAACGATGGCGATCGGAACAGGTACCGATAAATCCCTAACATTTTTCATTGTTGACTCTTTTGATTCTGTCAAAAACCGATATGTCGAATTTCGAGTTTCTCATGACAAAACCATAAACAATTATAAGATCAAAGTTAAGTAACTTAACTAAGTAAGTAGTTATCAAAAACCGATATATTCAGTTGGTTTGGTCTATAACCGATATATCCATTTTCTTTATTTTTATAACTCAACAGGTACCACAGTCACGAATGCAGTATTTAGGTTTCCAAACAGCGATGCTAACACCAATAAATTGATAGATTTTGTTTAACTCTAAATTAGAAAACCATGAACTTGGCCATATTTTTACACTTTTCCACAAAAAACAACAATGTGATTTATCGGTTTTTGTTCCGACGCTCCTCTACTGAGATTGCATCTGTGTTTGCGCAAACGCTTATGCACTATTATAAGATCTCCTGCGTACTAGGCTAATCACCGTTTAGATTTGGGCGGGGAATCAGTATCTCAGAAAACTTTTCAAAAAAAAAACAACCGATTTCCAAAACAGAAAATACACTAAAATTAAAAAATAATTTTGAAAATCGATCCACAACTGACAGAGAAATCAGTGGACATACATAAAAAAAAATACATACAGTCGAACATAGAACCTCCTCCTTTCGAAGACGGTTAAAAATACAAGATTCATAAATTATTTTAATTCTGGTGAAGATTTATTTAGTACACATACAATTATTTTTACAGGTAAACCCAATGTAATAAAAGCAACATCAAAAAAACACAAAAAAGAAAAGACTCAAAAAAAGCAAGGCAAGGCTCTAAAACTGCAATAGGCTTATTCAATGTTTTGAAACTCACATCTTACGATCGAGTATCAATCGAGTTAAAATGGTAGTAGCTTATAATAAGAGGTGAAGAAACGACCTCGAGCAGCAACCGTTGGTTTCTAATCACCACACACATAATACACGGCAGACATCCGCAATCCTATTGACAAAATCATGTTTTTCTCGTTTCCATACAAAAATAACGTTAGATTATCAAGAACGCTCATTCTAAAACCTATAAAAACAACAAAGGATTATGTACTTTATGTTCAAAGACTAACTTCTAAATTCGCTGTTGTACGGCTTTCTCTAGGTGACCTCCCTGTTCTACGCTAGATATAGAACCAATTTGACACACTATCAGGTTTTAATTGAGTTTTTAAAATCGAATTGGATGTGAAATGATTAATGTGGTAAATGTCGTGTAACGTATCACGAATCGCGATGTATATGGGCATCGTTTGCAGATTGGCAAGGAAAGTAGGTAACCGTACCAAATGTACAAGTCTCGCTAGTGGTCATCACAATTGGTGCCAATCAATCAATAATTTATGAATCGATCAATTTGTACGTCTTATGTTCAAACCCCAAAAAAAAGGCGGGCGCTTTAATACCTTGTGTTATTTATATTTCATCAACACTCCTCTGAAAACGGTGAAGGAAGACATCGTGAGGAAACCGGCATGTCGAACCAAAAATTCGAAGACATGTGACATCCACCAACACACACAGGGCCCGCATGCCCATGGCCCGTACCCTCTTCCAGAGAGTGAGTTCCAGCAGTGGGAACATTATAACGGAACATGTAACGGAAAGGTGTGGTCATATTTTAAGACCTGCATCTGCCCATCGATATGAACAACTTTCTTCACGAAAACGTGAGGAAATTCTCATATAAATATTGATCAGCTGATTATACCTATGTATGGAAAGTCCAATTTTTTATTTGAGAATTTTCTATTTTTCTTAGAGTTAGTTGTTCATTTCCATGGACAGAACCGGTTCTTAAAATATGATCACACCTTTCCGTTACATCCTGTATAAGGCTGATTAAGTTATGCTAATCAACTTAGCCAATAGCAGTCCACTGCTGGACATGAGTCTCTCACAAGATACGCCACAACACCCAGTCTTCCGCCTTTAGCTTGCTAACTCTGCAAGCTACATTTATGTCGGTAGCAAGTTTTGGTGCGTTGGTGGGTAAAAATATGAAAATTATAAATATTTCTTATAAACATAACATCGTGTCGGACTTCGCACATTAGGGTTCCGTACCAAATGTAGGTATTTTTGACTATTTGTATGGCTTTGGGTCAACAATAAGCATCTTGTTGACCCAAAGCCATTCAAATAGTCAATAGTCCCAAAAAATTTAAAAACTGTGGCTCCAACAGTTTGGCTCTAAAACCTGTGTGACAGACAACGGACTGACAGACAGACGGACACATGAGTGACAGCAATAGGGCTCTGTTTGGACCGTTCGGGTACGGAACCCTGAAAACAAGCATCAATTCATACAGGACCTAAACATTTTAATTTAAGCAAAATACTGCGGACACAGTATTTGTTACTAGGTTAGCAGTCAAACTCGAACTCAAAGCATTTATTTTATTTCAAATAAAACATTTACAGGCACTTTTGAATTCACAAGAAGTTGGTCATTCAGAAAGATGAAGCTAAATTCACATTCCAAAGCGTAGATCTCTATGGAGAAGAACAGGCAAGAAACTCCATGGTCACTCTTTTAAACCATGTTATGTATTACAAAAATCCTGGTAACATATTTCTTGTTGATTCTATTATGTGAGATGAAAACAGTGAACAATGTAAATAAAAAAAAAACTATTAAAAAAAAACAATGGCAGTTAAGAGATGACCAGTCTCAGCTGACGGCACCCATTCATGAACATGACACGTGGATTAGCACCACTCAGCTCAACCATTTTGAATGGAACCGACTGACCCGAGACACGTGCCACCATTAGCGACTTTTCAGTGAGCATGAAAAACTTAAGTGCCATGCTCGTTCTTGTCAAAAAAGCAGTTACATGCCCCATGGTAGGTACTCACATTTACAAAATTAGAAAATGCTTCGAAATTATACAATACTATAACTTTTGAAAAGTTAAAAAAGTAATAACTATTAATAATCATTAACTCATATTTGTTCGTGTGGTAGTAGTGGATCCGAACCGAACTTCCTTTTTCCTGAGCGTCTAAGGACCCAGCAAGGAAAAACCACTGCAAGTAAACCCGAGTAGAAAACACCTATCCATAATATAAATATAATAAAATATAACTATTTTATTCAAGATTCCAGTATAACGGTTTTTATTTGATATAACAGTTTTATATGTATGGTTATCTTAATCATGTTATCTCATCCGAAAACTATTATAAAATTGGATACCTATAAAAAATCTGATATAAGAGGTCTATCTTAACATTTATGTACAATGTTTAGATATCAAAACTTCGCATTTCGGGACGAAACATTAACTGAATAAATAGATACATTTAAAGCACGTTAAATCAGATGAAATTATCTTTAAAACTGATGAACTTATAGCTATATAACGATAATTTGCTCTGAGATAACTGATTGGTAAGATAAAAGTCACTTAAAATTAACACTTTAAATAATTTATAGTGATGTTAATGATTCCGGCTTTGATAAAGGTATACTTATAAAGTTGGTGTCCGACCGAAGGTTCGATTTCGGCCAGTTTCGTCCAAAAAATATGGTTTCGGCTAAAAAAGTGGCCGAATATTCGGCTCCACCGAAACTAGTGTCTTTGAGCTGAAGGTTGTGATAGAACCCTAAAAAACTTAAAAAAAAAATGCAACCGACTTCCAAAAAAGAAAAAAATACACAAAAATTGCAAAATAACTTTAATTTCGAAAGTCAGTGTTTGTATTTTGTTTTGTTTTTGTGTTCTTTCTGTCTACTTTGAGTTGTTGTAGGTACCCCAGAACTAAAACTAAATATTAAAGTTATGCCCAAATTGACAATCGCAATAAATTGAACATAATAGGGTATATTATTACATCTTTTGTCACTTTAACAAAAAATGAAGACGATACAGTTGGTAAAAATTTCGGATGACGTCACACTTAAGTTAAAATTGTACCACTTTTTACTTAAAAGTGACGTAACAAGCCCCCACTCCTGAACTTTGATGCGTTGTATCTTTGTAATTTTTCATTAATTTGATAAAGCGAAAAATACATGTCCAATATTTTTTGATAATGTGACTTAC
This sequence comes from Polia nebulosa, assembly GCA_951329385.1. Lineage (NCBI taxonomy): Eukaryota > Metazoa > Arthropoda > Insecta > Lepidoptera > Noctuidae > Polia > Polia nebulosa. The sequence continues at coordinate 6,863,539 of OX589604.1, forward strand.
GGATTAAATAGAATTATCGTGGATCGACAGTCGTTACGGGTCGTCAGCAGCCCGAAAGTCTGACTACCAGTCTTACCAAGGGGTATCGTATTACTCAATAACTGGGTTGTGGAGGTCAGATAGGCAGTCGCTCCATGTAAAATACTGATATTCAGCTGCATCCGGTGAGACTGGAAGCCGACCCCAAGATAGTTGGGTAAAGGCTAGGCTATAAATGATGATAAGTTTGTTCGAAAAGTAATTAATTAATAACTCTATAATTTTATATTAATTAATTTTATTTTTTGGGAATCATAACACCTATGTACCCATATTTGCAAATATATTATTTGAAGTTAAGTTCAATCCTTCCCTTGGGGATATAGCAGAAATAACAGAACGCCACCTGCTACGCACTGTACGGTATACCTAAATCCTTCTTTTTCTGACCATTTTATAGATAGTTAGGTACTGTTAGCTAACCTAAACTCATAAAAAAGTTGGTCATGAAAAAAGATTCTATCATCTTAAAGTTTTTTAACAAATAAAATCTGTCTCTTGCAAATTGCAATCTTTATGAGATACTGTTATTAGATACCATTTTATTTTAGTGTAAATGAGGTAAATTTTATGATTTACGACCCCAAAGGTTAATTACAATGAACCTATGGTAATTTCAAAATGTCAGTCTGATAGAAGATAAAAGACACTGAATGACCTTTAGCCTATGTGGTTTTATGGGCGAAATAAAATTGTGTGAACACGGAACCGAAAAATTTAAAATTGTAAAAATCTAATGATGAAGTTTAGTCTAGAAGAATAGAGACGGCATGAGAACCTATAAAAAGTGACTGGTCTTTTAGAGAATAGACCAGAGAGTGGGATTCTTAGCTCACTAAAGACACCCCGGTGATCACCATCAGCATATGGATGAGGCGTAGGTTGCCTTTTAAAAGTTGTTCCTACAAATAGTTGTTCTGGGTCTGGATGTCTTGTGTGTGTCAGTATACATTCAAATTCATTAGAATTCCTAATTACTCCTGTATCGTGGGTGTGGCAACGTTTTTAATTTAAAAAAAAACAAAAGTGTGTGTGTACTTATGTACGCACGTCATCATCTGCCTAGCCTTTTCCCAACTATCTTGGGGTCGGCTTCCAGTCTAACCGGATGCAGCTGAATACCAGTATTTTACATGGAGCGACTGCCTATCTGACCTCCACAATCCAGTTACTGGGTAATACGATACCCCTTGGTAAGACTGGTTGTCAGACTTTCGGTCTTCTGACGACCCGTAACGACTGTCAAAGATCCACGATTGACAGCCGGGACCAACGGCTTAACGTGCTTTCCGAGGCACGGAGGAGTCTCGGTATGTAAGGATGGACACCCATCCACAGACCAACCCCGGCAAGCGTAGCTTAACCTGATGGATCGACCCGTGCGGCTGTTATTACTTATATACGCACGTATGAAGTTATATTTCTTTGGCGTAACAAGATCAAAAACCAAACTGTCACAAAGTTTACAAAAAGAAAACAATCATTCTTCATGAACCACAGACTATAGCTAACTTCAGGGAGGTGTCGGTTCTAGCTAACTTCAACCTGTGAATTTTGTGTGACAGTATATATGCGCGCGCATCTTAAAATTTCACTCTCATCATTTTTTCATAACGCGCCTAAAGAAGTATAACTTAAAAAAAAAAACCCTCTGTGCAACGCCTACCGCTACGCCGCGTTAGGGTACATCCCTGAGTAAACGGACGGTAAAGGGGTCTCCCTTGAGCCTCGCTGTGCACGGTAGCACGTCTCAGTATAAATATGGACAGTAGGGAAACTACGTACAAACGTTCGAAACGGCACACTCACACAGACGCGCGCATCTACGCTAGCCCTAAGCGATAGTCGCGGTGCGCGCAGTTGCGGCTGCCGTATTGAGACGAGTGGTCGTGTTATCTCTTGAGCCACGGACTGTTTTAAAATGCCATGAGCGTATTGCGCAGCGTACTGTTGTATGAACTCGGCTTAGTCGGCTTCTTCAAATCCGGGGCTTTCGTTTTTTAAACTCCCTGCTGATCTTGAAAGATACCTAATAATGACTTAATTATGAAAAATAAAGACGTTTTAAAAATGTTAATGGTTTTTCATTTACATCACACGCATTTTCAGGTTGAAACGCGGTAAGGTGTAGCTATCGGCCGAGCGCCGCGCATTTTGACTTCACTTTGACACCCTCGAAAACCATGAAAATTTTTGCGTGACGTGAAAAAAAAAAGGTACGGGCCTTTGTGGGATATCTTAATGTTTTTCAAATTGCGCGGCAACTTTGAAGCATCTTCCATAGATTTTTTTTCCAAACATTAACAGTGACAACCCTAGATAATGGAGCGTAGGTAATTATCTCAAAAAATAAAAATATTATATAAATATTCTTAGTTTCCATACTGTCCATATTTATACTGTGGGCACGTGCTCACACTGCCGCCGTAATTCCTGAAATCACTCGGTGGACACCTTACCTCTACGCTTTTTAGTTTCCAAACAAGATTTCAGTTCTGCGGTTATATTCGCTAACTCAGTTGACATCAATTTGATAGGCACTATGCAGTACACTGCTGCTTTGACGTATAGGAAAACACAAAAATGTACCACGTAGTGCCTACTATAATCGATGTCCACAGAGCAAAGCAGCAATATACGGCAAAGTGCCTATCAAATTGATGTCAACTGAGTTAGCGAATATACACACCTGCTGGATTAGTATATATTTATTTGCAAGACTTTACGAGTAGTTTACATATAATGGTGTTAGGTTCGTTAAAAAGTTTCTTACATTCTAGTTCTACCATAACATCTGGGTAGGTTACATCTACTTTCAACACTGTATCGTCTACGGGTTTGACTGCTTCTTACTAAGATTTTGTAACGTACGTTCGCATGTACTTTTCATCAGTTTTAGGGCACAACTAGGTAGGTACTTGAAATAATTTTATTTTTTATTGGATCTTGTCTATTTTATATTTCATTGATTTTGTTATAATTTTGTTATTGATCTTGTATTAACCTATAACTTGTATGTGTGGTTTAAACTGTAAATATAAGTTGGTTGTTAATGATAATAAATAAATAAATAGCCCCAGAAATCCTGATATCTACAAACCGGGTTACTTCTAGGCAAGCCTGTTCCAATGTCGACCACATCATCGGTTACCATCAGGCGAGATGGGGTCAAACGCGGACCTTACAATAGAAAAAAAAAATTGTTATTCGATCTCCAGACTTGGCTAAAGGCTACCTCTCGATAACATTAGTCTTTATGTTGGTAAGGCAGCCAAAATGTGAGTGAACTACGGCTTTGCCTACCTCTCTGTGTTTTGTCTATCGCACTTCAGACACTTCAGACATTTTTTTCAAACAAACCCTCTAATTCTCTTCTCCCTTCCAGCGATGCACCACAACTAAGCCATGGGCCAGTCGGAGCAGGCGCGGAACCCACGCGCGAGCCCGCGGGCGCGGCGCTCCCCGGACCTGCCCCCGCTGCCACCGCAAATCCAGCCCTGCAGCGGCTTCCTCGGCAACGTGAGTACTAGCCCTAATGTCTGACAGTTTGTGATCGGTGCCTGTAAGAAGAAACCGTCGTTGAAATTATTTGTGCTTATTATTTAATCAGGGTAGATTAAGGTGAATGCTCCAGGGTAGCCCTTGAAATTCAAATTTTCTTACGTTTTTTGCAAGTTGCAGGTCAGTGTCAGGTTGTATCTTGGTCAAAAAATGATTCGCGGCCGTAGCAAGTATGTGTCTATAGAATTAAAATCATCAATAGAACTCTCTCAGTTAGAATTGATGCCAAATGAGAGTATTTCATGAAATTATGACATTTGGCATCAATTCTAATTTCGCGGGCTACCCTAGAGCTTCCACCTTAACTTACTTAACAATACATTGTTATGAACAACTTTCTTCCAGAAAATCTGAGGAAATTGGCAGAACCGGTTCTTAAAATATGACAACACCTTTCCGTTACACCCTTTATAGCTCAAAATTTTATCCGTGATTTGAGTCAGGAATTTTCAGATGTCTTCAGGATATTAGGAACCTTCAGGATTTCACAACGAAACATGTAAAGCTTTCGAAAATGGTATGTCATTATCATTTAAAGCTATTTCACGGAGAGTTAGGAACGGAAAAAGTCTCTACTTAAAAATCCATCAAATGTTAACCATTCATTTCATAACAATATAAGTAGGTACTCAAGCAAAGCCGCTGAGCTCTCTAAGCGCACTATTATACTGAATACAATAAATAAACCAACTTATGTACCCACTTAACGTTGGCATTAAATAAACCAGAAATCTAGCATTTCCTTACCGTCCTTCTAATATTATAATAAGTGTCTGTATGTTTCGATGATTGTTAACCAATCACGCTTCTACGTCTGAACGGGTTTGCATGTAATTTGGGACACGGGTAGATCATAACCTGCATATTTGTATACCGGTAGTACGTCCCTGTGGCATGCATGGGAACCCATGGGTTCCGTTGCCAAAAGCTGAGATGTTCTAAATGTGAAAATCTGTATGTTTGGATGCTAAGATGGTTGGATGATTGTTAAATAACCTATCACGCTTTAACGAATTAACTGCCTTGAACGACATTTGGAACACGGGTAAACCATGATCTGGATTAGGACCTCTCAGGTTTTTTTTTGCCTTTTAATAATTATACCTAATAATAATTTTTAATAATTAATATTAATAATAATTATTATAATTTTATTTTCTTTTAAAAATATTTAAAAATATAAATTGTATGTGTAAAAATAAATAAACGAAATTATAATTTTTATTAATAATTTTTTTTTCGCCCTGCCTCACTGGTGCGGTGTTGAGCGGTGACGTGTAGACACTTTAAGATTTTTCACATTCAGGCAAGCGGAGCCGCTGGAAAATGCTAGTGCATCATAACTCCGATTGTTACGAAAGCGCTACGCTACAAATCCCTAGCGACAATGCGCTCGCGCAGCGTCGTTCCGTTTCACACGAGCTTTGCGCCCATTACCATAAAATTAAGCAAGAGTCGACCATCCGTCTTGCTTTACCGACTTTCCTCGATATCAGCTTTAAAAGCTTTAACGGTATTGGGATGAAAGTGATGCGTAAATCAAAACGTAGTCGCCCGGCCTTGTCGCTTTCAGCGTGCGTAAGCGCATGATGGATGGCCCGCGACAATTTACATCGTGTGCTGGAAATTATGTGGAAATTGAACTAGTTGCCGGATGATATATTGGTGTTAAGTATAGGGTATTTTTTTGCTTGGCAACTGGTTTTTGATTTACTTTCTGATATTAAGCTTCAATATTCATGTTTTCGGCTTTATCAGTACCTTAGAACGTACTCGTATACGATGTAATTTAAATAATATAATATCTCGCATATGTTCCCCGTCGAGTAAGGCAGAGATGTACCTGTGGTAGGTACAGCCCATTTTTTTGTGGGGGTGGGAAATCATCGAATGACTTCTCCCGCTCTGGGTGGAGCGGGAGGGCGTGTCAGACTCTTACTGACTAAAACCCACCCCTGTTCGTTCCCTGCCTGAATGCCCAAAAAAAAGGGATGCCGTAACTCATTTTCAGAATTTATCCGCTACCCCTATGCATGCAGGCACCGGCTACGATGGGCCCCAGCCCATAAAGTAATCTTTTGTAAACTATAGAAATCTTTTATGTTTGTATGGCTTTGTCCTGATTGGCAGATGGATCAACGCACAGCGTAAACGGCTGGTCATAGAAACGTGAAATTTGGAGGACGACTCCATATAAGCATCCGATAAGAAAGGATTTTGCAAAAATCAACCTTTATGAGGGGAAAAAGGAGGGGAAATCGTTTGTCTAAAAATCCTATTTTCTGGGTTTACAAATGTTTGATTTTCACGCGGGCGAAACATCTGGCAGAAAGTTAGTTTACAAATAAATGCACATTTCGATGAAGTTTGCATTATCAACCACATCTGAGTTTTCAGAGCGAGACCAAAAGACCCCCCATTACAAAATAGAAAGAAGTCCACATTAGGTACCGACATTCATTTTCTTCTGACACCAAAGTTCAAAGAACAAAACACCATCTTATTAACAGAGAACTTCTCTCATAAACTCATAATAGGCCATCACTATAAGGCTCTAAGCATCGGATAAGCCCCCATGGTTGTTCTAGGCCCCTATTTACGATGACGAGGCCCCCGGGCCCCTATGTAACAGATTATACAAAGCAATCTCCCGCAGACATAAATTGCTTGGTTACCTTCAATGAACTTAGAGCTCTTATTAGGAACGGTGAGTAGGTTCGCCATGATGAAGGAAAAAGTTGGACTAACTATACCGCGTGGTAAGAGTTTGATTTTCATTTATTTTTTCTTTGAACTGTTATTATTATGTTGGTAGGATATTTATAGGTTAAAATCTATTGTGTCTGCTAACTTGACACGCGACGGGTTAAATACATTATTATTTGGGAAGGTATCCTCTTTTAACGGTAACACGTACAAATTACAAAAATTATGTCCGTCTGCATCCATTTTCCTTGCCACCCTACTCCTGACAGTGACCGTAGGGCTTGCAAACATAAACAAAGAGTGAGTGGCGGGTAGGCAGGAACTACGAGTACGAGTATACTCGTACTAGGTATCTAGGTAACGATACTGTATGTGTCTGGCTTAGATGGAAAATACTCAGAAGTAGCCTAGTGCGTACTAGTGTGAAGATACGTGATAGTTGTGTTCTGTCGTTTTATAAACTAGCTATACTAATATTATTCCAATTATCACTAGCCTGTACTGTCCCACTGCTGGGTAAAGGCCTCCCTCCTTTCCTTCCAACGGTCACGATTTTTTGCTTCTATACTAATATTATAAAGAGGTAAAGTTTATGAGTTTGTGAGGTTGTAATCTCTGGATCTACTGAACCGATTTAAAAAAATCTTTTACCAATAGAAAGCCACGTTATTTGTGAGTGTCATAGGCAATTGTGGATTTGAAATCCACGCGGGTGAAGTCGTGGGCGAAGTGCTAGTAGTTATATTAAATAAATTCATGAATAGAAATCAAAAGACAGGTATTACCCAGTACTTACTGGCCAGTTACTGCCTATCTGACCTCCACAACCCAGATGGGTTGTGGAGGTCGCTCCATGTAAAATACTGGTATTCAGCTGCATCCGGTTAGACTGGAAGCCAACCCCAAGATATTTGGGACCATTGACGGGGCCCATCATGGCCGGTGCCTGCATGCCTATGGGTAATGGATAAATTCGTAACAGAGTTACCGCTCCCCTAGGGCACTCAGGGAGGGAAGGAACAGGGGTGGGTTTTAGTCAGTAAGAGCCTAACGCCCTCCCGCTCCACCCAGAGATGTCATTGGACGACTTCCCACTCAGCCAAAAAAAAAAAAAAAGAGATGGGAAAAGGCTAGGCCGGCAGACAGGTCAACGGTCAACAATCTAGTTAAAGAAGAAAAGCCAACACTAGTCTTGCTGAACTTGCCTAGACTCTCCTGCCGGGGTAGCGGGATTGTTCCAATGAGTTAGATACCGTGGCTCTGAACGCAATTGGCAAATGAAAGAACATGGGTGGATTTTAGTCAGTAAGAGTCTCACACTCACGAGATATCGTCTGATGATTTTCCACCATAAAAATATCAAAGGGCTAGACTAGGCTTCTAGAGTATTGTTACCTCTTAGCTTCCAAATGGTGTCGTGTACAGTTGAGGTTTGAGGTCTGAGGTTTAAGAACAACTTTATGTCTCATAATGAATTGCATACATCATTTATTTACTGAGAAACATTAACTAAAACTAAGATTTAATAATTAGAGCGCACAGGGCCTTTAGTCTCGATAGTTAACGATCGCGTAACGACCGAATTTGTTCGCTAAGAAATTAATGTTGCAAGGAGGGAAACTTTTATGTCCTAATTTTATTGTTACATGCGGTAAAAATTATTAATTTAAATTTAAACAAATGATAAGTTTCATGAAATATAATGCTTGCAAGTTAAAATTTACACCGTCTCTGTACATTTTTCAAGAAATTCTATTATTTTTCAGTTTATGATAAAAAAATTTTCCTCACAAATGGGGGAGTTTTTTTACGGCTAGTAATTTAGCGATCGGTAGCTAACGTAAGTTTCGCTATTAATGTTGAGACTGCAGGCCCAGGCCCTGCAGTCTCGACATTGATAGCGATCGCTACGTCCTAACGATCAGTCGTTACGTCGGAAAAATAAATGGTTTTCTTGAAATATGTACAGAGACCAGCAGATCAGTTGATCAGTTTTCATGAAAAATAGTGCTTGCAAGTTAAAATTTACGCCGTCTCTGTACATATTTCGAGATAGTCAATTATTTTTCCGATGTAGCGACCAATCGTTAGGACGCGCGACGTAGCGATCGCTATCAATGTCGAGACTGCAGGCCCAGGTGTACGTATATAAAATAACAAAACAAAACAGCGACGAGAAAAAAAAACCGGTCAAGAGCGTGTCGGACTCGCGCGCAAAGGGTTCCGAATAAATCATATTTATTTTAGGTTGTTTTTAAACTGCATCCAACTAATAGGTTTTCCTGTAATCTATAAGTAAAGAACTACTTTCTGTATTTTTTTTCAAAATTTTAGGCCCTGTGTATGCAGAGATAAGGGGGGGGGGGAATGGTCCTTTTTCATCCATATGTTTTAAAATTATGAAAAAAATATATTCGTGAGCCTTACAATGTGCCCTTTCATTTGATATGTCGCTAGACACAGATTGAAAAATTTTATTTTTAATTTTCCGATTTTCACCCCAAAAGTGACCCCATATTCCAAATTAATTTATTTAGGGTACACGTCCGTGTTTGGGTCACAGATATTCATGTGTGTTCCAAATTTCAACTCTATCGGTCCAGCAGATTCGGAGTTAAATTGGCTGTGACAGACGGACAGACAGACACACAAGTGATCCTATTAGGGTTCCGTTTTTTCATTCAGACTTTCGGAAAACTAAAAAGAAAAAATGTGGGTAAATAGATAACATAAACTCGATCGTAAATAAACCTAAGTTAAGTTAAATTGTATCTTGTAATTCCTTCCATTGATTAATCTCCCAATCTGGCGTACCTATAATAAACCGACTGCAGAAGTTTAATGAGCTTTTACTACTTGCGCACGGATGCACGGTTCGCTATCTACCAGATATTATTAACTTCATTCCTCTTGTGTTACGTTGCCCCGCTGGTTTGCCTGCAGCGATTAAAAGAGATACTATTATAATGACTTGATAGTATACAGGGTGTACTGGAAACGGGTGGTCATATTTATTTATTTATTTATCACAATCACTGCTATCATTACAGGAAATTCTTAATGCGGTAGCGTGGTCCTTAATTAAACTATTTTAAATAACATAACACATACAACATTATTTTTGTGAATTCATTCAGAGAGCATGAGAATAAATCGATCCTGTCTACCGTGTCATTCAGTGCGTGCAAGGCGCGCGTCAGTGGCGCTTTGCGTAGCAAGTTGGTTTGGGCATGTGGCACTGCTAGTAGCCGTGGCTTCCGGCGCCGCGATATGAAACTGACAGGCACATTCAGGAAAATCTCCTTCAAAACAACGGAATTATAGGTCTTACCACGTATATATATATTGTAGATACAGCTTCTGTCAATGGAAATGAATAACCTTCTTCAAGAATGTAATACAAAATTCCGAAAAAAAAATTTTTGACTGCCCATATAACTATTTTTGATCTGGACCTGCAGTCTCGACATTCATTGATAGCGACACTTATGTTAGCTACCGGTCACCAAATTACTAGCCGTTAAAAACTCCCTCATTGTGAGGAAAAATTGTAGGTCTTATCCTAAAAAAATAATTGATTTTTTTGAAATATGTACAGAGACGGCGTAAATTTTAACTTGCAAGCACAATATTTCATGAAAACTTATAATTATTTGAATTTTAATGAATAATTTCTGCCGCTTGTAACAATTAAACTAACTTGTCAAAATATTAAAGGAAATAAAAGTTTGCCTCCTTGCAACATTAATTTCTTAGCGAACGAATTCGGTCGTTATGCGATCTTTAACTATGTCGAAACTGCAGGCCCAGGTCTTTTTTTTTCTTGATAATTTTGTACGACAAGTGTTTTTTAGGGTTCCGTACCCAAAGGTTCTCGGAAGTGTTTGAAAGAGAACGCGGCTCTGGCACAGGCAACTGAAGGAACACGGGTATCGCTCGACTCGAACAAAAAATATTACTTTAAAGTTTAAAAGTTAGCAGACAGACGCACTGTGGAGTCTTAGCAATAGGGTCCAGCCCTATTACTAAGACTCCACTGTCCCTCCGTCTGTCTGTCTGTCTTTCCGTCTGTCACCAGACTGTATCTCATGAACCGTGATAGTTAGACAGTTGAAATTTTCACAGATGATGTATTTATGTTGCCGCTACTACAACAAATACTAAAAAACCGAATAAAATACATATTTAAGAGTGCTCCCATACAAAAATCGTGATTTTGTCGTTTTTATAGATAATGGTACGGAACCCTTCGTGCGTGAGTGTGACTCGCACTTGGCCGGTTTATTTTTATTTTCATTGGATGGTGGCAAATTATCCACTGACTTCTCCGGCTCTGGGTGGAGTGGTTGGGTGTGTCAGACTTTTACTGACTAAAACCCGCCCTTGTTCCTTCAGTTGCCAGTTCCTTAAGGGCAAGGTGACTCTCTTTCGAAATTAATTGCGACCCCAAAAAAAAAAAGGCAGAATTCCGCAACCCTGACTTCCTGTTTGTATTTTAATTTTATTTTGAATACTTCCGTTTATAGCAAAAGTCCATAAAAATGCTAGCTGATTGCATACATCAATTCAGCGTAAAATCTTTTTAGTGAGAATTAATTACTCAATTAGTACCATAACATTTAGAATATTTAATAATTAATCAGTCTAAAAATGGAATTTTTGTATCAACCCACATGTTTTGCATCGAACTTCCTACTAATATTATAAATAACTTGGATACACGTTTGTTACTCAATCACGCCAGAACGAATCTGGGATGAAATTTAGCACAGAGATAGATTATACCCCCGGTTTCGAAATAAAGATTTTTAAGTTGAATGTTTGTCAAACTCTACTTTAGACTGGATACCTTTTTAGGGTTCCGTTCCGTAGTCCTAACAAGGACAAGGAACCCTTATAGTTTCGATCTGTCGTCTGTCCGTCTGAAGTATAGCTTAGAGACTATTAGTTTACTATAAAGCTGCAATTTTGCATGTATAGGAAATTAAGGTTGAAGTTAGCTAGAGCCGATCACCCTGAAGTTAGCTATGGTCTGTGGTTCATGAATAATGATTGTTTCCCTTTTGTAAACTTTGTGACAGTTTGTTTTTTTATCTTGTTACGCCAAAGAAGTAGGTATAACTTCTTACGTGCATACTTACACAAGTCATACACACTTTTTTTTATGGTTGGGGAGATTTTTTTTTCTCACCTATCCTATAATGTGAGGTATCGTTGGAAAGGTCTGGGGTTGTGAAGAATATTTTTGGGATTCAGTGATTCGTCTGCGAAATAAGTAATATTTTTTGTTCGAGTCGAGCGACCCGCGTTGTCTCTTTCAAACTCTTCCACGACCCTGGCAGTGGTCTGAATACCTTTTTTTTTTCTTTTTTGGGGTGTGAAATCATCCAATGACTTCTCGCGCGCGTAAGACTTTTACTGACTACAACCTAACCCTATTCCTTCAGTTGCCTGGGTGCCCAGGGGCGCGGTAACTCTGCTTCGAATTTATCCGCTACCTGGTATGCATGCATCGGCCATGACGGGCCCCGTCCTTATTGCTGACAACTCTTTGAGGCGCGCGTGGAACACTACGCACCGTCGACTCTCGGGCCTGGTGCTGATCGGACGGCGAGCTACCCATTACCCGCTGTCCACAGGCCCGCGTCTGCGGTGGCCGCAGGTCGTCTGCCGACCCCCGACGCCCAGGGTGCCTCTTGCAGCGGCTGAGTCTCCCTCACCCGTAGTAGTCTGGATACCTGTCTTGGTCATTAAAGTCACACGTCAACCTAAGTCACATCAGAAGTCACGTTCTAAAGTTCTTATTATTATTATTTCCTGCTATTAGTTTATAGGTATTGAACAGAGTTGGCAAACAAAGCATCTTTGCTCATAATAATTCCCTACAAAAGTTTCGGTCTACTTACCTGGCTATTTCAAGAGCTGACACAAAAAATACCTCAACGTTAATCCTTCGCATTCCCCATTCTATTGTTTACATTAAACCATACGATTGTGTACTCATAATCACATTACTTAATCGTGGTGGCACATAAGAGGCATTGCGTCTGCGCATCTAATTGGCCACTCACCACCGTTATTCGACTCTTGCGCCCATTCGCGATGCACCCGCCGTGACCGACTTCCGAAACTAAATGTTTATTTTTGTAGTCATTAACTTCATTTACTTTCTACATGTTGCGACCTTTATCAGTTTAAATATAAACAAATCGACGGTTTTTTTTTTTTTTGTTTATCGAGTAATAAAAAGTTGAAATAATCATGTGGGTCAACCCTAAAGGCAGATCTAGATTGAAAGAGGTCAGTGACCAGGAAAGGTAGCTGTAACATTTCAATATTTTAGAATAAAAGCTTAAGTATAGCCAGCCCATAGATTTGGGGGATTATTGATGTCCTTAAGGCCCTACTACCGGCCAATTGGCGCCTTCATTGAATAAAAAATCGTACCCTACCATACAAAATAAATATTAAAGAATCCAACGTCACGTTTGTTACAAAGAGGATTAAGTAAGTATTTTTAAGTTGTTAAAACAGGTCTCAGAATGTTTCGTATCCAAAGTAGTAGGCAAAAGTGTCAGAAACGGCCGTTTTTGGTACTTACAAAAATACTTTATCCTCTTTGTAACAAACGTGACGTTGGATTCTTTAATATTTATTTTGTATGCTAGGGTACGATTTTTTATTCAATGAGGGTCCCACTTGGCCGGTAGTCGACCCTTAACCTTCAAGCGGTCGCGCGGCGTCGAATCGACCGCACTCGATACATTTTCGTTCATAATTTCGAGATTTCTTATCACATGTACTTGTCATTTCTAGTAGCCTGTCATGACTTCACTATACATAAAAACAAGTGCATTGCCTCTTTCTCCGTGCCTCCCGATTGGCACAAAACGCATTAGTTTAAGACACGGCGGAGGCGTTGAAAAGACTACGCGCGCCTGCCTGTTAATTTTACCTTGACGAGATGACTGATTCTGAAGAAAACTAAACTTAAGTTGATAATAAACAATTTGATGCCCTTTATTCGACCTTATAAGTACAGCTTATTCAAAAAAAAGTCTAAAGACCCAGAAAAGAACAAAAATCTTGTTTCGTCGAGCCAAATTGTTTCATCATTCATGATCCAATTAAAGTTGTTTAATTTTATAATTAATTATCTTTTCAGTTTAAACATTGTTTTTTAAATGAAAGATAGCTAATGCCTGAATAAACCCAATGAATTATCATAAATTAATTCATGTTCTAAATGCCAGAAATCTCCGATAGGTCTTTTGGGTTACGCGCGACCGCTGTCGTTAAAAATGACTACGCGCCCGCTTGAAGGTTAAACACCCAGTGCGAGTGTAGTGTTCCTGTTCAAACTATGACCCATTTTCTGGAGTGCCTAATCTCTGATCTAAGCTACGCCTCGGACAAAGCAATAAACGTGGCCATCTACTGGAATCAAACAGTATAATAAAAACTGGCCAAGTTCGTGTCGGACTACGCACATTTAGGGTTCCGTAACAAATGAGGCAATTTCAAAGAAAAAAATCAGATTTATCAATATATTGGTATTTGTTTGTAAAATATACGTAATAATAAACATTATCACCAACTTTCAAGTTCATAGGTCAATGAGACGTTAAAAAAATCTTCGGTAAAAAAAAAATTGTGACAGACTACGGACAGACAGACAGATGGACAGACGCACACGTGAGTGACAGCTACAGGGCTCCGCTGCTAAGCTGCTATTTTTTTTAAACTAATCTTAAAAAATGTACCGTCGAAACGACAAGAAGAAGACCAGGCTATTATACAGGCTGTAACGGAAAGGTGTGGTCATATTTTAAGAACTGTATCTGCCCATCGATATGAACAACTTTCTTCGAGAAAACCTGAGGAAATTCTAAAAAAAAAAATTACCTCCCATACAAACATTGATCAGCTGATGATAACTTTGTATGAAAAGTCCAATTTTTTTTTTAATTTTCTGTTTTCTCTTAGAGAATGTAGTTCATTACCATGGACAGAACTGGTTCTTAAAATACGACCACACCTTTCCGTTACACCCTGTATTCTCCTTGCTGAGGCACAGGCCTGATGAAATGATAAGACAATTTTACAGCATTTTTCAGTATCCGGCTCTATATGTATAAACAAAAGTATCTCCAAACAAAATACCCTTAAATTTATTTTTACTGATCCTCAATTTCCTTACAAGGTTGCATACAATAGCTAAGTATATGTTGTTACTCTCGTATTGTCAATTTTAGTGTGCCTCCCCCCGGCTTTGTTCGTCCTCAATGTGAAGGGCTATGAAAGGGCATTATGGCCGGTAATATAGCGAGACAATGAAGGGCACTGCACGCTTGACCCCTCGACAACCAAGATTATACTTATTTGGTTTTTATTTTATAGAAAACGGCTCGCTAGCCAGGATGTTGCAGCAAGAAATATACGAGCATCTAGACACGTTGCGCCTTTTTGCGCAAAATGGCCGGATGTATTAATATTAGCCTTTTTTATGATGGAATATCTGTGCAATTTAGACCTAGAGGCGCAGGCAGGAGCGGCGATGATTTACGCTTTATGCGTTTAAAGTTTTGATTTTACAGAGCTTACATGTGGTCTATGCTATTAGAGGATTTCGTGGCTAAAGTAATAACAGCCGCACGGGTCGATCCATCAGGTTAAGCTACGCTTGCCGGGGTTGGTCCATTGGATGTGTGACCATCCTTGCATACTGAGATTCCTCCGTGCTATTGGTCCCGGCTGTCAATCGTGGATCTTTGACAGTCGTTACGGGTCGTCAGAAGCCCAAAAGTCTGACAACCAGTCTTACCAAGGGGTATCGTATTACCCAGTAACTGGGTTGTGGAGGTCAGATAGGCAGTCGCTCCATGTAAAATACTGGTATTCAGCTGCATCCCGTTAGACTGGAAGCCGACCCCAAGATAGTTGGGAAAAGGCTAGGCAGACATGTGGCTTATGTTAGCTACAAACTGGGGGTCTTGTAAGTCAAGACTGATAGGTTACTTCTAAGCAAGCGTGCTCCAACATGACTACATCATCGCTTACAATCAGGTGGATACCTAGTGGTCAAACGCGAGTCTATTAATAATAATAATAATAATAATAATTTTCTTTAGTTTAAAAAAAACTAAAAAAACCTTAATTTTTATTTTTCGTATTCTTCTTAACAAACCCTTTGAAATGCATAAAAATAACAAGTCCGCCATCTTTGGGAGTCCGCCATATTTGATTTAGAATGACGTCACTTAGCTAACCATGCATTGCCATCGGTCCTTGATAAGTGTGCGAAGTTTCAATTCAATCCGACGTTTTGAAGTGGGTGAAAATCACGTTCTAAGATTCCGTTACATAGTTACATACCAAGCTAATAAAAGCTAAGCTAAGCTTTATTTACTAACAGTTTCTGTTAATAATATGTATACTGTTAAGGTATTTTTCAATGGATATATACAACCCTAAATAAATAAATAATTATTCCATTTATTTCAAAGTATTTACATCATCAGCCTTTTAATGTCCCCACTGCTGGGGCATAGGCCTCCTCTCTGTGAGAGAGTGAGGGCCGCAATCCACCACGCGGGCCCAATGCGGATTGGTGGATGTCACATGTCTTCGAATTTTTGGTTCTAGGACATGCCGGTTTCCTCACGATGTTTTCCTTCATCATTTTGAGAGCAGTGGTGGTAATGAAATAATTTTCACAAAGTAAAGCGCCTGCCTGGGTTTGAACTCACGACCTACAACTTATGAGTCGTGGCCAATACCGCTGGGCCACCACTAAAGTATTTACATATGATTTACATTTTTAATTAATAACATACAAAAATATATAAAAATTTAAAAATATAAAAAATAGTAGCCCACCGGTATCGGGATAGGGTCAAAGCTACTAATTATTATTATTATTAAAAAAGAATGCCTATCCCACAGGAGCCATGCCTTTTTCGGGATAAACTACAGGAAAATAATTTTCTTAATCAGATCAAAACTTTCAGAAATCACTTACACCAACAAACAATTTTCTCTAGAAGAAGTGTACTCCTCTTCCTCTAAAGCTAGACTGGTCCTCATGTTAAAAGACAAAATTGGTTCGTTTCTATTTCTAATAAATCTAAAACTTTCCAACAAATCCCGCAAAACCTTAGTCTATTTGCTCTTCTCTGAGTGTCAGCAGTAAATCAAGTTGTTTGTATGCAATATTGAACCGTTAAACTGCATCTGTAGATCAGGAAAGCTTTCGTTCCACTTTGTTGAGATGTGGAGCGCGGAGGGAGGGGAGGGTGGCAATAATTCACGACGTGACATGCGCATGGGCACTCGGGCAGTGATGGTCGCCACTTTGTGGTCTGTCAGCCGTGGAGTGAGACACAGAAGGACGAGAAACGTGGCTGGTGCATCCATAGAGGTACGTAGATGGAATTAGAAAAGGCACTATAGCAAGCTAAAGCCAAAAATAGAAATCTAAATCTCTTTACATACTTAATGATATTTGGCAGAAGAAGAAGAGTGAATAAAGTACTTCTAGGCAAGCGTGCTCCTATGGTCAGCGCGAGCCTATCAGCGATTAAAAAAAAGTAGATGTAAAACTCGATTATGCTTTAAAACCTCATTCTTCGAAAAGGGTAGACCTATTCAGGCCAATTTGCATCAATCGAATTCAACTTTAAACAGATCTTGTTTAAAGTGGTTCTGCTGCTCCCAAATATTTGGCGTTTGCACTTGCACCTACGTTCCTTGAAACCACTGTTTTGTGTTTCATGGAAATTGTTGAGCTAAACTTGACATTGGGCAGAACAGAACGGCTCACGAACAATGTGACTAGAGTAGAAAGGATTAGGACAAGTTATAGCAATGTGAATTTATGGACGCACTAACAAGTCTATTTGCACTCGCTCTGTTCAAAGTCCCAAAGACTTTGAAAACATTTTAAACTTCACATACTTATATAACATCCCAATCCCTATTATCTATTTTTATTTGTGTGCACAAGTAAAATACATTGTACAAAGGCGGACTTAATGCCTTGGGCATTTTCAACCAGTCGACCTTAGGGTGGTGCAGAGACAACATGGTACATGCAGTTTATATGAAAGATAAAGAGAGGGAAAAAAACATCATCAACATCATCAGCCTTTTAATTTCCCCATTACTGGGGCACAAGCCTCCTCTCTGTGAGAGGGTGTGCGCCGTAATCCTACGCGGGCGCAATGCGGGTTGGTGGACGTCACATGTCTTCGAATTTTTGGTCCCAGGACATGTTCGTTTCTCCTCACGATGTTTTCCTTCACCGCTTTGAGAGCAGTGTTGATGAAATAATTTACACAAAGTAAAGCGTCTGCCTGGATTTGAACTCACGACCTAATAACTTGTAAGTCGCGGCAGTTACCACTGGGTTACCACTGCTCTCCAATTATATAGAATATTCATTCATTCACGAATCCAACAAATCAACGCTGTGCTGATTATACCAAATACCGAAATCCTAATCCTAATTTTCTTCCACTACCGTACTTAGCTCATTAGTCATTACTTACTTCCAAGTCTAATGCTTAAACAAAGTCCTATCTCACACCCTCTTGTTCCACATCACCACTTCCCGTTATTCGGCGTCGGCTTTACTAGAAAATGATCCCAGAGAACATACTCCCGGGATGAAAGTATCCTATGTCCTATACCAGGATAATGGTCTATCCGTATGCCATGTTTCATCTCAATCCGTTGCGCCGTTAAGATGTGAAGAGGTAACAGATAGATAAACTTAATTAATTAATATGGGCCACCACAGCTAATCGAATCATTTAACTTGTGTGTATTCTTGTCTTGTCGATAGTTTTGTTTCGGGAATCGTGTGTAATTGCGTTTCAGCAATTCTAAGGAAGTGTGAAGCACAGAAGTCTAAGCCCTACTTACAACTACATAGCACAACTCAAAGGGACCGTTACAATCTAAGCCCACAATCTCACCATCGGACCACACACACAAGATATCTAACAGTAACTCTTCAATAGGAACTGATTCCATGCAGGTATTAATTAAGCGAAGCCGGGGGGTACAAGTAGTGGAGGGGGCGATATGCAAATCTCCAATTAGTACCTATCCACTAGAGCGTACATCGATCAATGTCGATCATTTGTTGCTTTTCTGTAGTAGGTTAGGGCTGTGGGCTTATTTTTTTTGTCGTCTAGTAGAGCTGTGGTAACTAAGACTAGGAATATTTCTGGAGAAAACAGTTTTGTGTTTTGTTGACTTTCTTTTAAAACAATGGTCAAAAAACACTACCTCTCTCTTTAATCGTTTTTACTATGGTTCTATACCTTTTGTTTCATAATTATTAATGTATTTTATCTATTATGTATTTATTATTATAAATAGTGCACCTAAGACTACCTACAGTACTGTATTTCCTTTTCTCTTTAAAATCCATCCAAAGGTTGTCTTGAAAAGATCGCTTTTAGCGATAAGGCCGCCCATTGTGTCACCCTATGTAATGTTTTCATCATCTATATTTTCTGTAATTTATGTGGAGAGAGAGATAAAAAGAATTCTATTCTATTTTGTTTTGTAGAATTATAGGCCTTAGTTCATTTCTATCTGTAAAATAATTGCTTCCTCCTGCTTTTCCATAGGCTTGATGATTTTCATACAGAGTTTTTTTGTTGCTAAATTAATTAAAGTTATTTTTTATCGCAAGTAATTGACTCCTCATCTCCTTGGCCACTTGTTTATAACTTTTAAAAGCTGTATTACCTAGGTATTTACCATTATGATAGTCGTTTTAAATAAGTCACTTGTCATCTTATATGAAGAAACGAAGAAACTCTAAATGCTTCAGCACCATTTGGAAATCCTCGGTCAATCTACGAGCCCTTTTTTTTGGGGGGTTGGGAAATCATCCAATGTCTTCTCCCGCTCTGGGTGGAGCGGGACGGCGTCAGACTCTTACCGACTAAAACCCACCCCTGTTCCTTCCCTGCCTGAGTGCCCAGGGGTGCGGTAACTCATTTTCAGAATTTATCCGCTACCCCTAGGCATAATCTAAGAGCCCTAAAATGGTTACCTAAACCCTATCATCATCATCATCATCATCATCATCATCATCAGCCTATTAATGTCCCCACTGCTGGGGCTCAGGCCTCCTCTCTGTGAGAGGGTGTGGGCCGTAATCCACCACGCGGGCCCAATGCGGATTGGTGGATGTCACATGTCTTCGAATTTTTGGTTCTAGGACATGCCGGTTTACTCACGATGTTTTTCTTCACCGTTTTGAGAGCAGCGGTGATCAAAAAAAAAAAAATCAAAAGTCATTTATTCAAACTAGGCTGAGAACCAGCACTTTTTGAACGTCAAAGTTCTACATAAAGACAGTCCCCCAAAAAACGCCCGCCTGTCACCACTTCCTAGTGTTTTAGCTGTGAAGAAGAAGTGGCCAACAAACTCCCCAGCAACACATCTGTCTGTTAAGTTTTAAGAACTTGAATCTATATAATTCTAAGCAACAATCTTAACATTATGTAAAACAGAAAAATAAATATATGTCGTCTAAAATATAATCATAAAATTAAATAATTCGCCACTTGCCAGCTAGCACACTCAATCATGCCATTAAAAACAAACTCAAGCATAAACACTAAACCAAATTAAAGAAGCCTCCATACATAACTGGTGTGCCTGCTTACAAGAACAAAGATAGAAACTATCAAAGGGCTGTGATTCGAAGCCACAAGTGATGAACTAGGGCCATCACACTAAATTTGGTAGACAATTATTATATGAACTCATATAATCTGTCATAACCATAAGCTAAATATGGAGAAAGAACATCAAGTGTAACATTGTCTTGCGTTCAACACAGCGACCAACTATTATTATCTTCTAAGTATTCGTTGATGGAATAGTATGCCTTCGAACAGAGACTAGATTTAACTTTAGTTTTAAATGCATTAAAAGGCAAGTCAAGAAAAGAACGGGGTAGCTTATTGTAAAATTCGATACCGAGACCCTCAAACGAACCATGAACCCTACGAACACGGTGGGAAGGAACATGAAGTTTATACTTATTTCTGGTGTTAAATTGTGGATATCACTGGTCTTTTTGTATAAATGTATATTTTGTCTAATGTATAATATGTTTGCAAAAATGAATTGAGATGCCACCGTGAGAATTCCAATCTCTTTGAAAATTTCTCGTAAAGAAATTCTTGACCCTAACCTATAGATTGCTCGTACAGCACGTTTTCGTAAAACAAATATATTTTGTATGTCCGCATCTTTACCCCACAAAAGAATACCATAAGACATAACACTATGGAAATAACTAAAATAGACTAACCGTGCTGTGTCAACGTCAGTATATTGTCTAACTTTTCGTTCATTCCCACTAGTTCGATTCAATAGTTCGATCGTCGAACTAGTGAGAATTTTTTTTCTCATCTGTTCGACCGTCGAACTAGTGAGAACTTTTTTTCTCATTTGTTCGACCGTCGAATTAATGAGCCACGTGTCGACGGAGCCCCGCTTTGCGGGGCTCCTACTTCTGAGTGGTTTATAAAAAAATAACCACGAAGGGGATGGCGGGGTCTGTTCGCTCGCTTCGCTAGCTCTCTTGACCCTGCCATCCCCTTCTAACCTAACCTGTCCGAGTCGGGGTGCCTTAAGTCCCGAGCTCGCTTCGCTCGCTCTTGCATTACTTGTTGCGATAGATACGGAAGGAGCATGCGGCTCAGCAGAGTCCAAAACACGCGTCACTTCGGTGCGATGCGATGGCAAATGCTCTCAAACGCGAGTACATTAATTCGACGGTCGAACAAATGAGAAAAAAGTTCTCACTAGTTCGACGGTCGAACAGATGAGAAAAAAAATTCTCACTAGTTCGACGATCGAACTAGTGAATCGAACTAGTGGGAATGAACTTAACTTTTCTGACGGCGTAGGCGGCAGAGCTGAGCCTTCCTGATAGGCCTGATATATGTGCGCCCCATTGAAGTTTGAAATCAACAGTTATACCCAAAAAAACTGCCGAGTCCACAGTTTCAAGCACTTCTTTATTTAAGATGACATTAGGTCCTAGATTTATAACATTAGGGAAGGCAAACTTTATACATTTAGTTTTCTTAGCATTAAGAACTAAGTTATTTGTCGTAAACCAATCCGTAACCATTGAGAGAGCGCTATCTACGTTAAACGATAAAATAACTGACACAAAGTAAAGCGCCTGGCTGGGTTTGAACTCACGACCTACAACTTGTAAGTCGCGGCCAATACCACTGGGCCACCACTGCTCTACCTAACCAACCTAAACCCTATTCCATTATTTTTTTGAGGAAATATTTTCCTCAACAACATTACCCTTCTTCTGGGGCCGTCGGGTAAAAAGTGTTAATCTTCATCATTTTCTGACCTTGTCCTGGTTTACTAGGGTTGAGCGCAAAAAGCTTTTTTCTTCTATTTTCACTTGGCAACTAAAAAGTATTAACGGGAAAACCAAAAAAAAAATCTTCGACGGTTCAACCCTGTGACATGCGCATACGCCTATCGTCTGCCACCACTTGTCAATCCCGCGTCCATGTGACGTCATTAAAGCGTTGATTTCCAACGTTTGCAACTCATTGTGCGTCCCCGGACGGGTTCCATACGTTTTTACTTTTTATTACTTTGTGCGCATCAATGTAAGTTTTGCAACTTTAATTGGCAGTGAGGGTTAATACGAGTTTCTTTGGTTTTTTTTTTGTGCTGACAATGTCAGAATATGCGATTTCTTTTTCATGTTTTGTGTTGAATTTTAATGGTAATTGTTGGGATGGTTTTTATGTTGGTTAAACTGAAAAAGCTTAAACTCATTCGTTCTCACAATCGTTCGTTTCAAAATTGGAACACTAAAATAAAAATTCAAAATGGCGCCCGCATTTTTTTTATTTTTTTTATTTTGGCTTCGCACGGTTTGTGCATTTAGCCAGTGTCAAGTTAAGAAAGTATTTCGTTTTATGTACAGAATACTGTCACTTTTTTCCCATTAGAATGCAGATGTAACACATTCTAATGTTTTTTGCTGTATTTGGCAGCAAATGAGTCGATTCAGCCATATCGGCAAGCTTCGCTGAGGTAATCAATACTACGACAAAATTCTCAGCTTTATTTTACCGAAATCGGGCCTGTTTCAATGATTCCACATATTGTCCAGTTGCGTAAACACTTGAGACACAAAACTACACCAAGTTAACATCACATTAATATCCACTAGGAATCAATTTGCGAATAATACAACAGCCACTGAACTTTACTCGAAAAAATCCCGCCAAAAACGCCAAAAATTCAAAATGGCGCACGCATTTAAAATGGCATACATTATTGTTTTCTTCGAATCGCAGCTGATTCCGATAGCTCCAATTGCAGCGTCCAGTGGCCAGTTCTCTCTGTATCTACCATCAAAACTTCTTAATGAAACACCGTACTCTTATCTCTCCGGCCTACAAAACTGCATTTAATCGGTTTCAGGGCAACTTGCCGGCCCAGAAACGAATATGTAAAGCAGTGGGTATACAGTATGTTACGGAAATTACAGTTAAAAAATATACCTACTGATTATCAGTATTCTTCCAGAGGAACAATTAGCCAGGGTTCCGGGATTGTTAGAAACACCGTGAGTCACCGCGGCCCTGAAGGCGTATTCGCTAACTCAGTTGACATCAATTTGATAGACACTTTGCAGTACATTGCTGCTTTGACGTATAGGAAAACTGTAGGGCCTACTATAATGGATGTCCACCGAGCAATGTACTGCATAGTGCCTATCAAATTGATGTCAACTGAGTTAGCGAATACACCTGCTGGAACGCGGAGGGGGTTTTAGTCAGTAAGAGTCTGACACGCTCTCCCCGCTCACCCAGAGCGGAAGAGGTCATCTGATGATTTACCCACAATGAAAATAAAAAACCCGCCAAGTGCGTGTCGGCGTTTGTATGGCTTTGGGTCAACAAGATTTCCATACAAAGTTATCATTACCTGATCAAAATTAGTATGGGAGGTCCATTTTTTTTTTCAAAACATACTATGATTTTCTTGAAGATTCAGTTGTTTATTTGTATGGGCGGATCAGTATTCAAAATATGAACATTTCCGTTAATGCCTTTTCACACGTGCCGGTTCGCCGGGTAGCCGGTGCCCGGTGCCGACTGTCCGGTAAAAATTAAAAGTAAATTACGCCGGTACGCGTGAAAGCTAACGTACATGGCTATACACTATACCGCCGGGTACCCGACACCGGCTACCCGGCAACCGGGGCGTGTGAAAAGGCACTTACACCCTGTATAGCTGTTGTATAAAGGCAGTATGTGTATAGTTTGGTGTGAGATAGCCTCTTTTGAAGTAGGTCGACTGTTTGCTCGAACCTGTTAGCACACTTCCTCACAGGGTTGCCAATGTTGCCATATTGCCATGTGTTCATAGCTGTCGTATTAATCGTAAAGTATTTTTTTTTATGGCTGCAGAGGTTGTGGTAGCCCATCTAATAATTACCTACCTATTTGTTATTAAAGGTAAAATCGTCAGAACGGATAAAATTATTATCATCATAAGCCCGTCTTATCTTATTCTTATCGTCTTATCTTCATTAGAAAGTAGGTAAGTAGCAAATCCAAAAAAGGAAGTTTGTACCGAAGTGCCGGTTACTAACTGATTTTAACTTAATCTAAAAGAGTCATCCATCAGTAACGTAAACTACAGTCTCTGTTGCTTCCTTTCAGAAAATTTATTTTTATTTTATTTTATAGTTTTCTTCAGGAAAATCCGATGACCCTTAGTACAGTAAATCTGTACGTGGGTGAAGGTTGTAACAGTGCAGGCGTCCATTTTCCACATAACAGTGTTATCAACACGCTGACCTTTCTAGCAATACTTGTTCTTTATACAATGCGCGATTCTAACGCGGACTCTTGGTCTAACATAAGTAAAAGTAACTTTTTATGCCTAACTATCCTTAATATAACTATACTCAAACGATCTGGATGAAATTAGGCACATTACACAAGTACAAAGTGTAAGAAAAATTAGGAAATTAATATTTGACCTAGTGCCTTTTCAGCGGATTATATTTTCAGCGACAATAAATATGGCCCAAGCCCTACATGCGAATTTGTGAACACACTAAGGTTAATCAAATATATTTTTTTGATGATCCAAAACAATCAGCTAACCAGAAATAACGTGCGATTCTCAACTTTCAGAGAAATCTAGCAATCAAAGAAAGCGACCCGTTTCTAGCTAAAAAATGAGTGATCGTCAACTGTCAAGTGTCAACAAATGGCGATGACAACTTCACCAACTGGTCAAAGCATAAAAAAACATTCTACAAAAAGGTGAAATGTAAACGGACAATATCTCTAACAAGATCACTTATATAACTCTTTGGCTGCAAAACGATATTAATAACGGACCACGGTTGGTTTCACAAACTGAATGCGATATCCCCAATGAAAAATCGTTCACGAAGAGGCATTTTAACTTATGACCTTTGCTTCAAAAAGCTCTATTGTGGAGCAACACTTTCGCTTTCCTTTGTTATTTGAAAAATTGTTTAAAAAATGAAAACATGTTCGAATTGGCGTTCGAAATATGAAGTGTGGACACGCTAAAATAATGATAATGTTGTTTCATAGAGTTTTTGGCGGGATTTTTTCGAGTGAAGTTCAGTGGCTGTTTTAATTATTCGCAAATTGATTCGTAGTGTATATTGTGATGTAAAATTGGTGTAGTTTTGTGTCTCAAGTGTCTACGCAACTGGACAATATGTGGAATCATTGAAACAGGCGCGATCTCGGTAAAATAAAGCTGATAATTTTATCATAGTATTGACTAACACAACGAAACTTGCCGAGAAGGCTGACTCGACTCATTTTTGCTGTCAAATACTGCAAAAACATTCGAATGTGTTATATCTGCATACTAATAGGACAAAAGTGACAGTATTCTGTAACTGAATCTAATACTAAATACTTTCCTAACTTAACACTGGCTAAATGCACAAACCGTGCGAAGCCAAAATTACAAAAATAAAAAAAATATGTTTCGTCTATGATTATGACATAATTTTGTTGCAAACTAATTATTTTCGCAATCATAGTTCTTTTGTTTTAATAGGAAAACGGAAAGACCGCTGTTTTTTTTAAAAACGCTTTTATAAGTTTCACCTATTAACTCTGACTATGTAAAAAAAAACACTTTCTGGTTGCCGATTGATCTGAAATTTTGCAGAAATGTTTAGTTTGAATGGCAATGCATGGTTAATTAAGTGACGTCATTCTAAATCCAATATGGCAGACTAGTTATTTTTTAGAGTTCCGTACCCGAAGGGTCCAAACGGAGCCCTATTGTTGTCACTCACGTGTCCGTCTGTCTGTCCGTCCATCGTCTGTCACAAAGTTTCGTTTGTGCAGACCAGAATCCGCACCATTATCTGGGTTAACAACCAAGCCATTGATCAATCGACACCAAATCTA
Source organism: Polia nebulosa (assembly GCA_951329385.1). Lineage (NCBI taxonomy): Eukaryota > Metazoa > Arthropoda > Insecta > Lepidoptera > Noctuidae > Polia > Polia nebulosa. The sequence continues at coordinate 6,889,350 of OX589604.1, forward strand.
TAAAGTTTACAGATATCGAGTAGGCTTTATGTAAAGCAATTTGAATAGGCTTCATGCCATAAACAGTGACAACTTACTTAAACATCGCCTACTAGCACCATACTAACTTAAAGTTATGGATCCTTAAAATTGTGCAACGTTTTGGGACATAAACTAAGACTAGAAATCTAGAAATAATGTGGTTAGATTTAGGTGCCGCTACTAAAAGGTAGCACGAGAAAAAGACGGCTATAGCAATGAACTAAGTTAGAGATGTCAAACTAGTTTACGCCTTGCGCTTCCACCGTGTTTTTAGTCGACATGTTTTTACGTGTACCATGAATCTGTATGGAAATATTAGTGCAACTAAATTTGACAGCTCTAATTTACGTCAGTCTCTTTCTTGTTTTATTAGAGAGAAAAAGATAGCAATAGCCTTAAATAAGTTTAGTTTGTGCACAATAGAATCGGCCCCTTAGGTTGATAGTCTTTTTTAATCCTACTTCCTACTTAATAATTATTAATGCGAAAGTTTGAATGAATGTTTGTTACTCAATCACGCCGGAACGACTGAACGGATCTGCCCCCTTAGCCAAAATACATTTCTGTAAACATTAACGCTAACGCTTCGTGCAAAATGTATGGCAACGACGTTTTGCACGAAGCGTTAGACAGAGAACTGTCACGTGACTCACGCCCAGTAATGTCTTTGCCATACATTTTGCACGAAAAGTATTTTTTTTTTTCATTTTTACTTTTCTGTAAACGTTAACGCTAACGCTTCGTGCAAAATGCCGTTGCCATACATTTTCACGAAGCGTTAGCGTTAACGTTAACAGAAAAGTATTTTGTCTAACCCCTCTTGATGAAATTTGGCAAAGAGATAGATTATAGTCTGGAATAGGACATAGGCTATAAGCGCGGCGCTGGCAGAAGCTACTGTAAACTATTTTTTTTGGTTTGTAAAAGGTCATGAATCTCTAGAATTTCTGATTCGGTCACGAGAATTGTTTCACTGATAAAATGCTACAATATCCCTGATAGTGACTTAATATCCCGGCAAATGGTCCTGCGAGAGGGAAAGGACATCTCTATAGTCTATTTTGGTGATAGATAAATTTGATGGACAGAAGAATAGATAGATAGATGGATGGATAGATTTGATGGGTTTTGGTTATTACTGAATTGAGAATTTGGAGTTAAGAACGTGTCAAACCCTGTTTTAGAATTCAGAATTCGGGTGTGAAGCTTAAGGCCCTACTATCGGCCAAGTGGTGCCCTCATTGAATAAAAAATCGTAGCATAGCTTATAAAATAAATATAAAAGAATCTAACGTCACATTTGTTACAAAGAGGATAAAGTATTTTTACGTTGTTAAAACAGGTGTCAGAATGTTTCGTATCCAAAGTAATAGGCAAAAGTACCAAAAACGGCCGTTTCTGACACTTTTGCCTACTACTTTTGCTATGCTACGATTTTTTATTCAATGAGGGCGCCACTTGGCCGGTGGTAGACCCTTAAATCTTTGAAATCATAAAAACGAAGTCTAGCGCTTTAACTAGGATAAGCCGGATCAAAGAATAGGAACTGTTACCACTACCGTGTAAAGTATCACTTGCAAAGTACTCGTAGCTTAGTACGATTGCTATTTCACGCAATGAAAATGAGGTGACCCATTCACCATGGTCAAGTTGGAAACTCTAAACCCACGCATGCACATAAAATGTAAATGTTATGTGTTGTCTACAAGATAACCACTAGCCAGGTATCGGCTATCAATCGAGCGGAGAAAGCAGTGGGCGAGTCCATTGTGCCAATGAAAGTGGTCGAGTTCTCTCAGCATTTAGGCTTACACCTGACCAGCTTTGTTGTTGAGCAGTGAGAGTGTTGTGGACAAGTCACAAGAGTAAGATTATTGTTGTAGAAATTGATAGATAGATAGATAAAACATTTATTCAGTTCACACAAAAGACACACAAAATCACAATAAAATTATTTAAACTTACTACTACACACACACACACACACACACACACACTATACACACACACACACACACACACTTACTTATTATTTAAATTGGTGATGACAGTTGTGTATGGATTCAGAACTATACGGACTTATGTTAATCCCGATCAGGGGTGCCGAATCCGTGGGTGCTTGGGGGCTTTAGCACCTACGAGAGCTGAAAAGTAGGACCTGGGAGCCCTCACGAGAAGTGCTACTGTTATATTCCTTTAGGCTGCCGACCCGTAACTTTGTAGTGATGATATGATTTATGAGTTTGACCTTACTCGCTATGCAGTTTGCCAGGTTTTTTTTACTCGAGTCACCAAATGGGGATGAGACGAGCACCAACGGGATTTTTTAAAAGTTGATGCCTCTGATCCCGATGCGAAAACTGAAAGCACTGTAAAAGCTTCAGCGATTGAAAGTTCTAGATTTCTTGAGCATTGTTGAAATGCTATCGAGTAGTAGTAGAGCTTCTTATGGAGTTTGTTCCATTAAAGATATGGGCTAATTGCTACGTAACATTTTGAGGTTAAAGTTATTAGAAGCACATAAGACATTTTTTACCTTTGCCTCTGATATCGATGATTGCCCAAGGCATGAATGATTTTAACAACACTCTTACCATTTTTAGGGTTCCGTACCCAAAAAGTAACCAACGGGACTCTATTACTATGCCTCCGCTGTCTGTCCGTCATCAGCGGGCTGTATCTCAAAAAAAAAAATTAAAAATTAAAGGCGGCATTAATTTTTTCATTTATTTGTTTATTTTTATTATTTCTATAGCCGCTATAATAATAGCGGCTATAGAAATACACGCTGTGTGATAATTTCAACTGTCTACCTATTACGGATCATGACAAACAGCCAAAAAATTTATTTATAGTTTATGGTACGGAACACTTCGTCTGCGGGTCCGAATCACACTTGGCTGGTTTTATGTAACGAAATAGAAGAAAGTACTTGTTCAAAAAACAAAAAGAAACAAGCCTACTTCTTGATTATTTAGGCACTTTGCAATTCATCATCTGATTAATATGCAATTTGATATTCACGTGTTTACATTTCAAGCTTTCATTTGTCGCATGTCAAGACATGAGCCAAAAGAACTCAAGAGTTTTTATTGAAATTGTAATGGAGATTGACACATGATAATGATGTCAAATCTTGCCCAATCATCGTGACATTTTGTCTAATCCTAAAAATAGTAAGGCGGAAGAGTTCTCCCATTAAACATACAATAAATGTGCACCGTATCGGAACAAGAAAAAAGGCTAACAACCAATTCTCACACGGAAGTATTGAACAACAGAATCGATTTATTTGAACGAATCAATACTAACACGAATTTGTTACAGTTCCAACATTAAAATCAAATGGTAGATAAAAATGATCGAGTTAAATGAAACAATAGTCGATATTCAATCTGCCTTTTCCCAACTATGTTGTGATCGGCTTCCAGACTAACAGAGAGCAGCTGATTACCAGAATTTTACATGGAGCGACTGCCTATCTGACCTCCAAGATATCCCTTAGCAATACTGGTGTCGGTGCGAGCTCCATCGTCGACCACATCATCGCTTACCATCAGGTGACATGGTTGTCAAGCGCAAACCTATCAAAGATTAAAAAAAAAAAGATTATATTGCTTCTTCTACCGTGTCGACAGTCTAATGGTCACCCATCCACGGACAATCACATTGGACATCGGCAAGCGTTTTTTTTTTTTTTTGCGTGGGTTTTTCCGGAACGCGTCGAACTTCATTTTCTCGGTGATTTCCTGTTGGTCGCCACTCTTGATTCTGGCTCTCAGGAGATACAGTGATTGAGAATGGTGTGGCGGGCTTGTAAAAATAATTTTTGCTTAACCTTGAAGATGTAAGTACCCATTTTTTTTTTCGTGGGTTGCGTAATCGTCCAATGACATCTCCCTCTCTGGGTGGAGGAGCGGGAGATGGTGGGACTCTTACTGACTAAAACCCACCCCTGTTCCTTCCCTGCCCCAAGTGCCCAGGGGCGCGGTATTTCTGATTCGAATTTATCCACAACCCCTGGGCAGGCATCGGCCATGACGGGCTCCGTCATGATTGCTGACAACTCTTTGAGGCGCGCGTGGAACACTACGCGCCGTCGACTCTCGGGCCTGGTGCTGTTCGGACGTTCGGCTGATATTACGTAGCCAAGAGCTTTATCATTTATTTATTAACACTTCATGCACAAAAGTACAAAGGCGGACTAAATGCTTTAGACATTGTCTATCAGTCAACCATGGATGCTGAAGAGATTACATGACAGGTGCATCGTTTATCTGTTGGAAGTATCAAATATTTCAAAAATGTATCTAAATTTAAAAACTAGGTACTTGTGGTATCGATATTCTAGAATCGATATATCGATTTGTCTCGTCGTCTCGTCTGATCTGTCGTGAAAGTCGCTGCCGCGGGCTGTGGCACACTGGGCCGATGAAGGTCAGTTGCATACCTCGCAACCAGCGAAAGTTTATGGTATAATTGTTGGGACGGTCAAGTGCAAGGAAAGTATGCGAGCTTGGAGCTTAATCGGTGTGTGCATGATCTGTAATTTATCTCTATGGGAGTGAACAATTGAATAGGCTGTTGCGGATTCTGCGGTCGACATTTTTTCTTTTTTTTTTCGTGGTACGCCAGTAGATACTCGTAAAATGCTCTTGTTAGTCTGCAATGCTTTTTATTCACCGACCGACCGATTCTTGCTTTAAGTTACCCTTGGCCTAAGCCTTTATTGTTTTTGGGCCAAACCTATAAAACATCCGTGTCCAGACCCAGCGTACCCCTGGCCGTACCCCTTGTGGTACGGTGAGTATATTTTAAAGTTAAACGATACCACCAGGTAATAGTGTTGTATCATTACTTAAAACCACTTTTGACAACAACAATTTATTAAATATAAACTGATTGCGCATCAAATGAACCAGAATCTTTACCATTGTGACGTACGTTGTCCAAGAGTGAGCGAAGCGAGCTCGGGAACTGAGGGCACCCCGATACGGATGGGTTAGGTTCGTGTTAAGTTCCTCTGCAGACAGAAATAGGAGCCCCACCCAGCGGGGCTCCGTCAACCTTCCTTATAACTAATGAATTAGTCATTAAGGCCTTACTACCGGCCATAGCATAGAAAACAAATATTAAAGAATCCAGCGTCACCAAAAACGGCCGTTTCTGACACTTTTGCCTACTACTTTGGATACGGAACCTTCTGAGACCTGTTTTAACAACGTTAAAATACTTTATCCTCTTTGTAACAAACGTGACGTTGGATTCTTTAATATTTATTTTCTATGCTACGATTTTTATTCAATGAGGGCGCCACTTGGCCGGTAGTAGACCCTTAAGCGAGATAGCAGTTTATAATTTCCGGTCCGCCTATATAGTATCTACATCAGCACAGCACTACGATCACTTCATACAGTGGTATCGTTTTACATTAAAATACCCACCTACCACCAGAGGTACGGCCAGGAGTACGGTGGATCCGCGGTGAAACATCATACTATCCTACTTTCATATTATAAAACAAAGTCCCCCGCCGCGTCTGTTCGCGATAAACTCAAAAACCACTGAACGGATTTTCATGCGGTTTTCACCAATAGATAGAGTGATTCACGGGGAAGGTTCAAGTTTATAATTTGTACCCAAGCGAAGCTGGGGCGGGTCGCTAGTATATAATAAAGTCGAAAGTTTGTATGGATGGCTGTTTGTAACTCAATCAAACCAGAACGGCTGAATAGATCTGGATGACATTTGGCACAGACATAGACTATATTAGTCTGGAATAGTACTGAGGGAAGTACTAAATCCACACGGGCGAAGCCACTGGAAGCTAGTATAATAATATTAACTGTGTGCAATCGTCGTCCATCCTGAAACAGACAAACATATGCATTAAATCACCGCTACCATACATAACCTACACAAAGCCCATTAAAAATATAAAAGCCTCATTTTCAACTCCCAAAATCGAACTACATCAATTTGATTTATCAAATTAATTGACACGTCAAACTACAAATTGGGAACTAAACAGTGAACAAATATTTTTTTAAGATTAGCTCATTCCAATAACGTTCTTACAGTGGGCGTATAAGCGAGCCATATATTAAGCCTACTCTAGTCTCAATGTGAAAATCTCAGCTGAACGGACTTTTTAGCAGTAGGTAGTAGTGTAGCTCTGGGGGCGGGAGGGAGTGTCAGACTCTTTACTGACTAAAACCCACTTGTGTGCCTTCAGTTAAAATTTGCGTTCCAGCCGGGGGGCTACGTCATCGCCATACATTTTGTACTAAACGTTAGCGTAAACGATAATAGAAAAGTAATATGACTATGGGGGCTGCGTAGAGAAGTGTCACGTGACTTATCGCAGGTAATGTCATCGCCATACATTTTGTATAAACGTTAGCGGAATCGATAATAGAAAAGTAATATGACTAGGGGGGCTGCGTAGAGAAGTGTCACGTGACTTATCGCAGGTAATGTCATCGCCATACATTTTGTACTAAACGTTAGCGTAAACGATAATAGAAAAGTAATATGGCTAGGGAGGCTGCGTAGAGAAGTGTCACGTGACTTATCGCAGGTAATGTCATCGCCATAAATTTTGTACTAAGCGTTAGCGTAAATGATAATAGAAAAGTAATATGGCTAGGGGAGCTGCGTAGAGAAGTGTCACGTGACTTATCGCAGGTAATGTCATCGCCATACATTTTTAACCGACTTTCGAAAAAGTAGGTTTTTGTATAAAAGTTTTTTTTGTATTAAGCGTTAGGGTAAACGATAACAGAAAAGTCATCGCCATACATTTTGTAATAAGCGGCAGGGCCACGGTAACTCTTTTGAACAATCTGGCAACCCAAGTGAATGGACTAGGAATGCGAAATATTTGGCATCTTAATTGATATGTTCCTAAGTTTTTGTGCCTGTATTTACTTGGAATTAAATTAAGATACTGCTGTACATTCTTGAAATGTGTATGTTATCTGGGAAGCTGGGAACGTAAATTGTTTAGCATTGCAGTTATTTAGATACACATTTTTTCATTCAGCATGAAATCTGTCCTCGATTTAGAATTTCGGTAACTCTCCTCGATGTGATATTTCTACGAGTGTTTCAATAAATTTATTTGAGTCTCATTGGCCTTCGGCTAAAACGCTGATATATATATATATGTCAGAAACGGCCGTTTTTGGTACTTTTGCCTACTACTTTGTATACGAAACATTCTAAGACCTGTTCTAACAACATAAAAATGCTTTATTCTGTTTGTAACAAACGTGAAGTTGGATATTTTAATATTTATTTTCAGTGCTATGCTACGATTTTTTATTCAATTAGGGCGCCACTGGACCGTTAGTAGACCCTTAAAATACTTCATCCTAGTTATTGACTCTTTTATTTACAACATGTCTTTTTATAATGTCATCGCTACTCCGGCCCCCAAGATACAGGCGCTGCCTAGTTTGGGGACCAATGTATCTCTTATTTTGTAAACAAAACAATGGTTTTAATAAATTTTATTCTTATTCTTATTTTATAATGTCGAAGTCGCTGACAGAAGCTATTACTTTATATATGTTACTTAATAATAAAGATTATAATAAAGATTTATTTTCCTCCCACAAAGTACATTTTTATACAGTATAAGTGTAATAGTTATAGGGCTTACAAGGATTTGTGGGAGTCAGGAATCCAAACTAGGATACCCTGTGCTATGGATTCCTGGTCCCCTCGCCGAGATAAGAAATTTTCACAATTTGTCAAGTAGTTGTACAGTAAGTGGCACTATTGGACTATTGTATGGAAAAAAATAACAAAAAGAAAAAGGTATTTATTAATAAAAACAAAAGAAAAACAATTTTAAACTTAAGTCAGATGACTGCGTGTGTGTGGGTGTTTGTATGTGTGTGTGGGGGGGGTGTATGTGGGGTGTGTGGGAGGGGGGGGTGTGCGGTGTGTATGTATAGTGAGTGTGTGTGTAAGGGTGTGAAAAATATGTGAGTATGATGGGCATCTTATAGTATGTCTGGAGTGTCTAGTGTACCTGCGTATGAGTGTGAGAGAGATAGAGTTAGATGGTATTTGTGAGTGATTATTTTTGCAGGTTGTATAGCTAGGATAAGATAGAAAGCAGTTTTTCAGTTTCCTGGTAATCTAGTCCCAACAGCCAATTTGTGAGCTTCTTTTTACATTCTACCCTCGGCAGACCAACAATGGCAAGAGTTTTGTTAACTCTGTTATATAATCTGCTTGCTCTAAATTGGAAAAAATTTTGGGCGAAAGATGTTTTTACCGGATTTGTTTCACAGACTTCATAATAACGCCTGGTATTTACCTTTTGTTTGGCTGTAGGAAAGTCAATTAAGGAATGCTTTTTCATAACTGTTGCTAATACATAAAGCTGCCTGACCGTTAACTTAGCTATCTTATATTTCATCCATTCACTTTTCCTCCACTCCAGTTTAAATCAATAGCAATTAATATCAATCTGGAGAGTTTGCAATCATTTGCAGCAACAAGCGACAAGGCCGGAGCAATTCATTTCCATTAGACTAACTCTAGCTGAGATTAGACTAACTTTATCTGTATTTACTTCTCGGATCAGCTAACAAATTAATGGCGATAATTTCTTTCGTGGAAACAGCAATTAATAGTCCTAAGGCTGCGTTCTTACGAGGCGACAAATGCGCGACTTAAAATTGCTCGACATTACAATTTTGACACCACCATCTCAAGCGACAATGTATTATAAGTCCGCCAATTTGATTCCCCGTTTGATATATAACCTCTTCAAATCAAAACTTCTCGACAAGTACCTAGGAAACCAAATAAACTATCTATGACAGAACTTTATCCCTTGCTTTAGTCACCGATAATATAATACTAGCGTACAGATGCCTCATCCCATACAAAGAAACGGTACCGCCGTAACTACGGGTTTTCGTCTGGCACAAGTAACTTTTGTTCTTCGTTCGAGCCCGTCCTCTAAACCGCTAGATGGTGTTAGCAGCGATGGCTTGCAAGCTGAATGCATTTACTTAAATTCTTACCAATATTTTCTCACACATTGAGGAATTATTTTATAGTATTTTTGGCACTTTATAGCAGTTTTACTGTATTAAAATGTGTCAATATTCAAATTTTAAAGAGGCGAATGGATAAACTCTAAAACTTCATACAGTGCTATCTATTGGTAGTTACAAGAAATATAGATGTCTAAGGATTCGTTCCAATAATCGTCTCAATTTGAATTACAGTTATTCCACAGTTATTCCACAATTTTATGCTCAGGGCAGTTTATTAAATAAGAAAATATAGTTTTATCATATTTATTTTCAAAATATTACTTAAATTCAACCAGAAATCGATGCATATTACGCCATCTATTGAAATATATTTGACCTAAATTTTCTTTGTTTGAGATGAGACCTCGTGCTTTAGTGATATTACTGGACTTTTTTGACAGCCAATTTGCGTCAGCAGTTGTTTCTCTTTTAAAGGAGTTTGCCTGACACGTTCCTAGCACGGCCATGGTATGATACTGTGAAGTTTGCAGACTCCTTTAAAAATCTTCACACCGAGCGCTGTCTGGCAACATAGCGCAATATCGCAGAACAGTATTAAGTTGCGTAGTGTACACACGGCTTTATTAAACAAGTACAAGTGAAACGACACATTCTCTCGGTAGATACAACCACAGTTTTTTGTTTGCTGAGCTTTCACGGCCGTCCCATGAGATGTTTACAATGCATTCAAAGAAACGCGCGACTAGGGCTGGCTGCTTCGCTATTTGCTTTCATATTTCTGCTCCGATATACATATTATACTGAGGTAGAGGTTTTTTCATTGATAGCATTGTTTTTGGCCACTATCACACCTAATGGTAAGCGATGATGTGGTCGACGATGGAGCACGCTTGCCCAGAAGTAACCTATTCACTCTTGAGTTAAAGACTCCCAGACTGTAGCTATCAGGAAACACAGACTCCGGCAGGGAGTTTCACTCCTTAGCTGTAGGTACGCACAATGAATGTCTTCCCAAAGCGGTTTTTGCGTGTGGGTGGGACATACTAATAAAATCGACCACTACTGCTTCTTCTGCTTGTCTAGATAGAGGATGACTACCAAGATGACGACTAATACCTAAAGAAGTATGGAGGAAGAAGATATTCTGCGCCAGCCTAATATGAGTTGAGGTCAAGAGAATGATGATGATCTCTAATTCCTTATTAAGTATATAAGTCATCAATTTATCATTGCTCTGCAAGGCATATTTTGTAAAAAATCACCTATACAATATCTCCAGAACCAGTGGATTCCTAGGTATGGTCTAGTAGAAAAAAAATATCCAAATCATGGGTAGCATATTAGTATTATGTGGCTTTCGACTTCGGAAACTGTCTTTTTACACCTGATATTTAATCGTGAATAATCGAGGTAGCCGATATAAAAGCCTATTCAACAAAAAAATTTTTTTTTTTGAACTATTTACTTTTTTTTGTACTAGAGCGATCCAACCCGGCTCCGCACGGGTACAAATTATACCCCTCGTTTTTGCTCATTTTATTAGTGAAAACCGCATGAAAATCCATTCAGTAGTTTTTGAGTTTATCGCGAACAGACAGACAGACACAGTAGGGGATTTTGACTCTCGCGCGAAAAACTGTCGAAAACCAATATAAAGAACCGGCCAAGTGTGTGTCGGACTTTGCACATTTAGGATTCCGTACCAAATGTATTTTTGACTATTTATGGCTTAGGGTCAACAAAATACATAAACTGTGAACATTTTAAGACTGCAGCTCTAACCGTTTGGCTGTAAAACCTGTGTGACAGAAGACGGACAGACGGACACGTGACAGTAATAGGGCTCTGTTTGGACCTTTCGGGTACGGAACCCTAAAAATGCGTGTTTCAGGGTCACGTGTTGTAGGTATTGATTGCTCTGACATATAATCCGCAAAGCCTACCTTGTAACACTGCTAGGTCATCATCTCTCGGTCAATGTTGTGGACGCAGGAATGAAACCTTTCAGGAGCACTGAAAGGTGATAGCTTGTTATGTTTGTGTATTTTTTATTAGCCTTTGTGCCGAATGTTTTTATTAAGAACAAAAACATCTTGAGTTACATATTGAACATTTTCAATACCTTAGTAGCTGATGTAGTGTTTATTTCAGAATAACACCTACTTAGGTCGCAAAAAAAACAGACTAGTGGTTTAAAGTAAGCTTTAAGGCTCCCGCAGATATTCGGTCCGACAATACGACAACGCGTTTTCAAAGACATTGTTCTATTTTGTTTCTGCAAATAAGTAGAACAATTTCTATCAACCAGTCTTATCAAGGGGTATCGTATTACCCAGTAACTGGGTTGTTGAGGTCAGATAGGCAGTCGCTCCATTTAATTACTGGTATTCAGCTGCATCCGGTTAGACTGAAAGCCGACCCCAAGATAGTTGGGAAAAAACTAGGTAGATTGATTGAAGTATAACAAATTCTTTGAAATCACGTTGTCGCATTATTGTCGTATTGGCGCAACGCACCTGTCTGTAGAAGCCCATAATAATTCAACATAGAACCTATATTCTTTTTCTTATGCTTTAGCAGAATACATTCTTGATAATCTACTTAAGTCTCGTCATCATCAGCCTTTAAATGCCCCCACTGCTGGGGCACAGGCCTCCTCTCTGTGAGAGGGTGTGGGCCGTAATATACGGGCCCAATGCGTATTGGTGGATGTCACATGTCTTCGAATTTTTGGTTCTAGGACATGCTGGTTTCCTCACGATGTTTTCCTTCACTGTTTTGAGAGCAGTGGCTTAATTCTCGTATTGACACACATCTCTATCCATAAATAGATGTAGCGGCATCTATGTCGCTACATACGAACAAAACACACACATTCTGATCTATGTCGCTACATACGAACAAAACACACACATTCTGATCTAAGTCGCTACATACGAACAAAATACACAAATCCTGCAACGCGCCATCAAAGTTCTGCCAGTCAATATCATGTACGAGTATATTGCCACTGACTGAAGTGACATCCCTAACTCGAAATCAAGGTTGTCACTTCCATTAGCTTTCCTTTGTCCATCTCCACTTCAATGACGCGTCCCTAAATTGTATAATTCAATTTAATTGGTTTAATTGGAACCGTCCTCTGAGGTTTACACTTGACTGGTTTCTTTATTGTTGTTTATAACTGTGGCTTTTGTTTACGAGGTTTTGAGGCATCTTGTATGAGGTTGTATGGAACATGCGTGTTTCGACAGTCAGCTCGTTTAATTTGATAGTTACTGTGAAGACACTGTTCGGTTTATGGGAATTAACGACTGTGTACTTTCGCCTCTTGCGAACCTATAACTATGTCATGGAGGCTTTATCTTGTTAACTAGTTTTTCCCATGGTTTTACTTTCGTAACCCATTCCACAGGAACTTTTCATTCCACAGCATTTTTCCTGGATAAAAAAGTATTTATAGTAATCGATAATTTTGTTTTTATTGCTTTTTTTATACGCACAGGATCAACTCAGGATGAAATGGCGACAGGCCACTGGAACAACTTGCGAACGACGGATGCCCCTTAAGTTAAAAGGGAAAATCTATGAGTCCGTGTTTAGACCTGTCGTACTGTATGGGTCAGAATGTTGGGCTGTGACATAGACGGATGAAAAAAGATTGCATGTGGCGGAGATGAGAATGTTGAGATGGATGGGTGGAGTAACGAGAATGGATAAAGTGAGAAATGAGTACATTAGAGGTAGTTTAAAAGTGGCGCCAGTCAACGAAAAGTTGAAAGGGAACCGCTTATCTTGGTATGGTCATGTGAAGAGGAGGGATGAAACACATGTAACTAAAAGAGTTATGAATATGAATGTGGATGGATGGAGAGGGAGAGGGAGGCCAAAGAAAGTATGTATGGATTGTGTGAGGAGTGATATGAAAGAAAAGGAAGATAGTGATAGCGTGACGGCTGACAGGACAGAATGGAAGAATAAAACGTGTTGCGCCGATCCCAAGTAACATGGGATAAGGGCAGGAAGATGAAGGACTTCTCCCGCTCTGGGTGGAGCGGGAGGGCGTGTCAGACTATTACTGACTAAAACCCACCTGTGTTCCTTCAGTTGCCTGTGTGCCAAGGACCGCTGGAACTGTATTTCGAATTTATCCGCGACCATAAAATGAGACCCCAGTTTGTCATTGATCCCTAAAGTGCTGTTTACGATGACCTAATCAAGTGAATCGGGCTTGATAACTGCTGAAACCCTAAATGCACATTGTTGTTCTACATATTATGACAACATCGATCGAATGAGCACGATCATTTGTTCTGTGTCTGGGTGTAATTTATCTATAATATGTATGTATTTAGAAATATATAAGTATGTTTATCAGTTGTCTAGTACCCATAACACAAGCTCTGCTTAACTTGGGACTAGATGGCGTTGTGTGATAGTTGTGGAATATTATTATTATTATTATATTAATATACTGAGGTCTATTATAAATATTGATGACAAACAGACAGACAAGGGTTTCCTTCTATGACGCATAGACATGGATTGTTATCACACTAATATTATAAATGTGACAGTTTGTGAGTGTGTGTTTGTATGTTTGTTACTTCTTCAAGCTCAAACGGCTCGATCGATTTGGATGAAATTTGGTATGTAGATAGCTTATACCCTGGATTAACACATAGGCTTTTTAACCCGGTCTACGAGGGAGAAACCGAGGGGCGCAGCTAGTTGAATATATTCGACTAGATGTAAGCATACACAAGCAGATTGGCATTTTGCTACTGGCCATACACAAAGATCACCGCTGTAATAATGTTGAGGGTCATTGCGAGATCCTTACTTACTTCCTTCGGTGCTAAAATCCTTTGAGGGGTCTTGACTTTCACAACGATCTTTTTCCATTTCGCTCTGTCTCTGGCCTCCCATCGCCAAGATGTTTTCCTGCCTATTTTCTTCCGTTGCGAGTCCCAGGCAGTGGAATTCTTTCTCCAGGACTCGTCGAACTTCGATGCTGTGGCGCTTTTCTGGCTTTTCAGACTTTCAGAAGGTGCAGTGGTTGGGAATAGAGTGGCTTGTCACTGCAAAAGTTTCTTCTCTCGTGTACACGAGGAAAACCTTGTGACATAACATAACATAACAAGAGAACAGCCCTTAGCGAGGCTAAAAATTCAACGGGACTGACTAAATCGTTTTGTGTGGTGAAACATTTCAATATCATAAGAATTTTCCTAGTTGCCTAGATCTTTTTCTCTATCATATTTGCACAAGACAAGGGAACGGGGGCTCTCGTTCCCTCATTGCTGAGGTTCAGTGTTTAACTGTATGTTAATTTTTTTTTTGTTATGTATGTTCACAGATTTTTGACTATAAATGGTCTGCCACCAACTAGTCCAGTCCGTCGTCTGGTGAAGGGCGGCGCTGACTGATAACTCCAGCTCTTCGGAGATCTGGTCCAACCATCTCTTCGGGCTTCGCCCTCTAAGTCTTTTACTGTCGACCTTTCTCGTCACTACTAGTTTTTCCAAGTTGTTGGAATCTGCCTTGCGATATGGTCATATGGCCAAAATAACTCACAATCACAACACGGTGTAAACAAATAGAGGAGGCTCTTTATAATCCAATTAAAATAATGAAAGAACTGTACTCCTTTGTCCCTACATTACCCTTCTCCAAGTGAACAAATTAAGTACCCGTTACTTTAAGAATTAAACAATAAAATTACGCCACTAACTTACATAAACATACATGTTTATCTGTTCATTACCTTTCTTATTGTGACGGTTACCGTAGATGTATCTATTTAGACAGAGTCCCACGACCTTTCAGCCGCATACGTGTAAACTTAGTGTATCACGTATAACTTGCACCGTTGCAAAAAATAACAATGTGCATTGTCTAGACGGGTTGCGGAGGTTGAGTTACTGGATGTGCCATGCTGTCTTGTTGACTAGGCTGTGTGCCAGAAAGTGCCTCTTGAGAATACTAGGACATCTTACGTGTTGTAACGAACTTCTATTTGGTGAATTTTTTTCTCTTTCGGATTCTTATCTTCCTACTTATGTTACGACGTATATTTGCCTGACACGTGCTGAGCTGGACACCCATTTGGTGCAACCTTGAGACGCATATCGCACTGTGTATATTCGTTATATGAATATTTGAAGTATGTTGCTAGTTTGCCAGTGTCACTTTTATTTGTATTTGTAGTATGCTTTCCTTTTTTCTTTTTTTTTGTATGTTGGCACCTTGTTTTTATATACTTACATTTAAATTGAAAAATTTTAATTGTGACTTTGTGTGTTGGGTTGTGTCTATTGTGTTTTATCTATCTATCTAGGTAGACACAAACGTTGCCTAAATTTAGTCATGATTATCGTCAGTGTAACCACAGTGTACTTATATGTTTTTTAACCGACTTCAAAAAGGAGATTCTTTATTCGACCCGTATGTATGTATACTTGTTTGTCCGCGATTTTCTCGAAAACTACTGATCCGATTTGGATAGGGTTTTCGTTATTTAAATGCAAGTTTTCATAATAGTACATTAGGATCTGATGAAGTTCTTCGGAGATAGACAGTAGAACTCTTTAATAACTAACACCAAATGACTCGCGATTACTGCGATCTTTTGTCTAAATGGTAACTAAAAAGTGAAACATAAAAAAACTTATTTTTATAAAAAATAGAACCAACTTCCAAAAAAAAATCAGTCGGTTCTATTTTTTGTAAAAAGTTTTTTGACGTTTAACCATGCTTTTTTTTACTCTTGAAGGAAAGTTTATAAGTAAGGGGTATAAATTGACTGACCAGCATACTTTTCATATCTTATTTATTTTAAAACATTTGCATAGTTATCCATTACCCACCAGTAGACTGTAACCATAACAAAACAATTCCTCCAGCATGTCTCATCCAGTCCTCACACATCTCAGTCAGTCAAGGAAGTGATCTTGAACGTGTGTCTTCCGTCTTCCGCACGACAACACATCTGAGGGTGTGACAAGAATCTAACATATTGCAAGAAAAACAAGAATTCTATCAGAAATGTAATGATACATTAAGCAATGTTTTGTAACACTTAGCAGTTAGCATACTGTTATTGTTAACAAAAAGGTTTAAAAAGCGTGTAAACTGTAAACATTATACATCGTGGAGAAGATCCCGCGAGTAATGTTAATGAATAGTGATATGCATACAATGGTGCCGATTCTCTTATTCAATAACTTAACTAAAATTAGAGAATCGCTGTCTTTTACTAACAGGCAGTGCGAGAAAAGGACGGCTATAGCTATGAACTAAGTTAGAGATGTCAAACTAGTTTACGCCTTGCGCATCACCGTGTTTTCAATCGACATGTTTTTACGTGTACCCTTAATTTGTATGGAAATATTAGTTCAACTTAATTTGACAGCTCTAATTTACGTCCGTCTCTTTCTTGTTTTATTAGAGAGAAAAAGATAGCAATAGCCTAAATTAAGTTTAGTTTGTGCATAACAGAATCAACACCAATGTTGCACTAAAAATAACGTAAGCAGTTATACAACCTGCTAGGGTCGCGGAAGTCCTGCCCAGGAGTCGCGGATAAATTCAAAACGGAGTTACCGCACCCCTGGGCACTCAGGCAACTGAAGGAACGGGGTGGGTTTTAGTCAGTAAGAGTGACACGCCCAGCTCCACCCAGAGCGGGATAAGCTATTTGATGATTTCCCAAACCAAAAAACCGACTAAGTTCGTGTCGGATTTTGCACATTTAGGGTTCCGTACCAAATATTGGTATTTGTTAGTAAAATATACGTAATAATAAACATTCTCTCCAAATTTCAAGTTCATTGGTCAATGGGAAGTTAAAAAAATCTTCGGAACAAAATTTTGTGACAAACGACATACAGACGGATACGTGAGTGACAGAAATAGGAACTCCGTTTGGAACCTTAGGGTACGGAACCCTAAAAAGGCAGTTTTATACAAAGTCGTTTGCAGTAAAAATAATCTCTTACTATGTACAATTGTACATTGTAGAAGCAATATTATTAATTGATAGAGATAGTGTCGTGAAATAAAGATAGTCTAAGATATTCCAGGGTGTATTTATTCATTAGTACGAGTACCTATTATTTTTTAACCGACTTCAAAAAAAGGAGGAGGTTCTCAATTCGACTGTATTTTTTTTTTTATGTGTGTTACCTCATAACTTCTTACTACGTGAACCGATTTTGAAGAATTTTTTTTTATTTGAAAGGTGTTGCTTCACATTTGGTCCCATTTTAATTTGGTGAGGATCTGATGAAGAACTTCGGAGATATACAATGGAACTCTTCAATAAATGATAGCAAACCTTCCAGAATTGCTGCAATCGCATGTCTGTATATTGTTTTCACCACTTCACAACATTACATCAGGCTGATGCGCTCTGAAGGGGTATACATCATTTGTACAGTTCACCCTGATACATCCTAATTTCACCAACTACGTTCAAATTCCCTATTTTTGGGACTATTAATTCGGGCATAACTTTACTATTAATTTAGTTTTAGAATGGGGTAAAACAACTAAAAAGTGAAAAATAAAAAACTTTTTACAAAAAAAATACAACCGACTTCCACAAATAATACTAAAAAATGTAAAATAACTTTAATTTCGGAAGTCGATGTCACATAACGAAGAAACCAAACTAGAAGTCGGTTGTATTTTTTTTGTAAAAAGTTTTTTATTTACAATCTTGCGTGCAAAAAATGATTAAATGAAGTGGTATGCAATTAATCACATAATATTGCAGTATCAATTAGTGGAGATTAAAACTATCTTGAATGTAGCAGTTTACTAGACAGTGTGTGGAATATAAATAAGACGAGTATGGGCGAAGTGCACATGCATTTTCACGGTACTTGAAAACGTTGAAATAGCCTATGTTGTGACTAAATAAAGTGTTACACATTATTTAACATTTAGTTCTAAAAGAATTAAAACTATCAATGCCCTTGAAAAATTAGCAACGGATCCCACACTAGGTGCAGCCTGTATCTTGGTGACCCAAACCTACCCACCACACCACACACCATCCCTACACCACCACCTCCATTTCACACTTTAGTCACTCTCTTAACAGTTAACGTCCACAATCCTCGCCCCAATAGAATTTTCCCACCAAACTCCAGCATCAAGTTGTCACTCCAACATAAATCGGAGCTAATTTACCACAACACACGGCCACACGTTCTCCCAGACGTGGACATAGACTCTTCTTTATTGGCACTTCGACTAACGGCTTTGGGAACATTAAACTGTTCCGTTTGCTTCGGAGATAGGATCGTTTATATCCTTAAGAGGACGCCCGCATTTCCGTGACGCGTGTATTAGAAATAGAGCGGTTCTAGGTTAGATGTGTCTTTGTCTGGGAAATGGATTGGGCTTCACGTTTGAGAGTGTTCTTGTACGAGGCTGTGGATAAATGTTTAGAGATCAATAAAGGCTAACAAGTCTTGCGATTAGTCATATTATTTCTTTCTTATTATTTGACCACAGAGCTCTATAAAAGCCACTTATCGACTCTACGAACTGTTTAATCAGTCTTCTGTCATAACCTCATAAGAAGTGGGATATATTTATTTTTGTTTTAATCATTATATCTACATGTGCTCTTATAATAATAGCATAATCAGCTTTTATAATTTTCCCACTGCTGGGACTTAGTTAGGCCTCCTCTCTGAGAGACCCGGGCCGTAATCCACCACGCGAGCCCTGTGCGGGTTGGTGGATGTCACATGTCTTTGATTTTTTGTTTCTAGGACATGCCGGTTTCCTCACAACGTTTTCCTTCACCGTTTTGAGAGCAGTGGTGATGAAATAGATTACACAAAATAAAGCGCCTGCCTGGGTTTTGAACCCACGACGAACAACTCGTGAGAGACCGAAGGGCCCGTTGCCAATAGCCACCACTGCTCTTGACCATGTGCTCTTAACCTTTGTAATGCACGACTATATCAGATTTTTCAAGCCATATCTTAATATCCAGCCATCATTTCTTACGCCTTCCTTCAAACGATTCATGTTTTCTGGCGATCTGACAATAGCCACTTGATTGTCTTTTTTTAGGTCGGGGCCCATGTCTATCTGCGGACATCATTCTATTGACTCATGTTATAAAAGATTGCGTGTCTATGGCATGTCCATATAGGTTAGTGTTTTGTCATCTTGTAGTTATACCACCACTGTCCGTCAGAGTGTCTTGCCATGTGGTGAGGAAGGATGAAATGCATGTTACTAATGGTGCATGTAATTTTTTGTGGAGAAAGGATTTTCATGTTGCAAAATGTTGGTCCCCAAAAATTAACTTCGTTGTGGACTCACCATATCACACCAAAAGGTGTGAATATCAATGTGGATGGATGGAGAGGGAGGCCAAAGAAAAGATTGATGGTAGTAAGTAAGTAAGTAACATGAACCAAGGGCATTGAGACTATCTGTCGACATTCATGCTTTTAGTATCTATGCTAATTGATATGATCTACAAATGGGCTCCGTAAAACAATAGACCGAATGAGATTTTTAATGGTAACCCAAATTTAGCAGCTCTTACTACCCGTTACAAATAGTTGTGATGTTATCTATACTTCCCATAGATACATTGTTTTCATGAGAAAATCAATTTGTCCGATCCGTGAAGCCAATGTATTGTTTCTTTTTTGTTAGAATTAATCTTCAGTTTGCCCAATTATTTTGTCGATGAAACAGCGTTTCTTTGTGTTTTTTTTTTGTAAATAACGGAAATCATATTTCCTGTCTAAAACAATTAACATGCAAAACTAAACGTAATTAATTTTGTAAAATAATCAAGGTTATTTTTCAATGTGTTTCGAAGGGTTTGAGAGGAGTTTTAATTTTCGAAAGTGTTGCAATCTTATATAGATTGGAACACTGTCGGTTCTAGGTTCTTGCATTCAACGTTTCCGATGTTATTAGGTCCAAAGAGACAGGCATCCTGTCTTGATTCCTTTTTGCCTGTGTGATCTCTAAATCAAGAGAGCACTGCAGTGGTGGCCCAGTGGTAACGGCCCCGTCTTACGAGTTTGGTTGGTGGATATCACATGTCACACATCCACCAACCCGCATTGGACCCGCTTGGCGTATTACGACCCACACCTTCTCACAGAGAGAAGGCCTGTGCCCCAGCAGTGGAGACATTAAAAGGCTGATGATGAAGAGAGTGCAGTACTAAGCTGTAAGCAGCTGTGTCACACTTGTATTGCCGTTATATTGGACTGTGGTCTCTAACTTGCTAAACTGTTTGAGCTGAGTGAGACACCGAAGAAAACACAGTCAGCAATTGGAAATATAGCTAGACTATTATATAAACTATAGTTATAAGTTTATTGTTTAAAATATCTATTAGTTTATAGTATCTAATTATTGTTTTTAACCGACTTCAAATAGAAGGAGGTTATCAATTCGGATGTTTATATATTCTTTTTTTATGTCATGTTCCTCCAACTCCGTCAGATATTGATGGACAAACCCCTTTCGAACAAAAAGTATGCAACTTTTTGTTCGAAAGGGGTTTGTTTCGAAAAGGTCCCATTTAAATTTCAAATAGATCTGTTGATGGGTTTCGGAGACAGACAACGGAACTCTTCAAAAATTGACAGCAAATGAACCCCGATTGCTGCGATCGTATGTCTGAGTTCTTAACACAGTTTAATGGGGAACCACAACAAAAAAGTGAAGAAAAAAAAACCTTTTTCCAAAAAATAGAACCAACTTTTAAAAAAACTTTCACTTTTCTTGGAAGTCGGTTCTATTATTTTGTAAAAAAGTTTTATACTTAAACATGTATTGTGTTTTATGGGCCTTAGTTGCCTGAAATAAAGGATAAATAAATAAAAAATATATAAAGTAGGATAGTAGTAGCTTGCTCCTAATATCTAGTTATCTGTGGATAGTAGGATTTAACCAACTTAAAATTACCGAAGGCACCAGCGCCACAGTAACGGGACGCGCAGTAATATCAATAAAGTAAGATAAAGCAGTACTAAGCAGTCAGAAGCTGTATTACACTTGTACTGCCGTTATATTGCACTGTGGTCTCTAACTTGCTAAACTTTTGAAGCTAAGTGAGACACCGAAGAAAGCACAGACAGCTATTTAGCATGACTATGATTTTTAATACGTCATTGATGAATTATATTTGAACTATAAAAAAATTGGACCTCTCATGCAAATTTTGATCAGCTGTTAATGATTTTGTATGGTAAGTTCAAGTTTTTTTTTGGGGTCATTACCATGGGCAGAAGCGATGTCTAAAATATGACCATGCCTATAGAGGAGTAGGATGATAGGGCGAGATAAGAAGTAGGTAACTATTGAGATGACGACAAAAGGCGATCCAAAAGCATCAAATTTTGAAATCTAGAACTTCGACGTTAGATTTTATAACTTCACAAAGCCACGATCGGTGATGGATAGTAGAAATGAAAAAAAAACTTTTATACAAAAAAATACAACCGACTTCCAAAAAAAATGCAAAATAACCTTAATTTCGACAGTCGGTGTTTCTAGTTTTGTTTTTTCGTTATTTGACACCGACTTCCGAAATTAAAGTTATTTTTCACTCTTTTTTGTTTTTTATTTGGAAGTCGGTTCTATTTTTTGTGAAAAAGATTTTGTTTTTCACTTTTTAGTTGTTGTACACCATAACTAAAACTAAATAGTTAAGTGATCCCCAAAACATGGAATTTGAACATAATTGGTGAAATTAGGGGTTCTTTTTTTTTGGGAGGGGGGGGGGGGAATCATCCAATGACTTCTCCCGCTCTGGGTGGAGCGGGACGGCGTGTCAGACTCTTACTGACTAAAACCCACCCCTGTTCCTTCCCTGCCTGAGTGCCCAGGGGTGCGGTAACACATTTTCAGAATTTATCCGCTACCCCTAGGCATGGCACCGGCCACGATAGGCCCCGTCAGTGGTGGCTAACAAACTTCTCTTTGAGGCGCGCGTGGAACACTACGCGCCGTCGACTCACGGGCCTGGTGCTGATCGGACGGCGAGCTACCCACTGCTCGCCGTCCGCAGGCCCGGGTATAGCGAAATTAGGGTTAAACTGTACAAATCTGTGTACCCCTTCAGAGCGTATTAGCGTGATGTTATGTTATGAAGTGGTGTAATCAATAAACAGACATGCGATTGCAGCAATTTCGGAAGGTTCCTTACTATCATTTATTGAAGAGTTCCATTGACTATCTCCAAAGTTGTTCTTCAGATCTTCACCAAATTTAAATGGGACCACTAGGGAACCGAAAGAACAAAAAAAAAAAGATTTTTTCAAATCGGTCCAGGCGTCTTAGAGTAATCAGGGAACATAAATAAAAAATAAAATCTTCCGACGAATTGTTAACCTCCTCCTTTTTGAAGCTCGATTAAAATCCTCTAGCTAAGAACTACCGTAGCAACCAGACTTTCAACCAGTTATCGCGGCAGTGTTTGAAAAAGTCAACTTGCACTGGCACAGGCAACTGAAGGAACAACAAGGGACCCTTGTTTAGCCAGTAAGAGTCTAAAACCCTCCCACTCCACCCAGAGCGGGAGAAGTTTGATAAATGCCCACCCCAAAAAAGAAAAAGACACTCAAATAACCACTCCATAACTTCATTCCTCAAGTCATCAATCTTCGATGCTCAGCTGTTATTTTCTAGTGAAATGGTAGTTAAACATTCAACTTTGCAGTAATTATGTTGTTCTGACTCAACTATGATTATGGCACGGCTGGGATAACGATACAAATGAGTTAAAAACAACTTTTCTATATAATTAATGAGCTAAACGAAGCATTGATGGATGGGGTTGTGTCCTCTACATTAATTGAAACATTTTTTTTTTTTTTAAATCCCACTAAAATGTTTCAAACAAGTCACTTTTCAAGCAGTCTGATGCATTTGGTGGCAGTAATTTAGATCAATTATTGATTTCATTATTTTCTTGTTTCGATTCTTTTTAGTTAATTTTAGTCGGGCTTTTTGTTTTTTTTTCTACATTTTAGTGAGATACGGTAGAAAGTAGCAAGGTAAATTTAACTTCACTTACTGCTACTAGTACTACAGCATGTCGGTGACGGGAACTTACAAAATTTTACCCATTCAAAAAATTTCAACACGCACACGACAAATGTACTACCTACCCCCCAGCCAAACAACTTTTACAATAGCGCTAACGCTAACGCTTCGTGTAAAATGTATGGCAACCACATTACCTGCGGAGAGAACTGTCACGTGACTCACGCCCAGTAATGTCGTTGCCATACATTTTGCACGAAGCGTTAGCGTTAACGTTAACAGAAAAGTATTTTGTCTAACGCCCCCGGCCTGCCTGTGTACACAGGCCGCTGCGCCAGTCGGGAGCAACACGTCCGTAGCATTTCGGTAACGCGAATCCATAAGTTTTGGCTCTACCAATAGTGGCTCAACGTGGCTATACAAATTTTCACTTAAAAAATCCATCAGGAAGATTATTTTGTGTTGCAAAACCTTACTCAAAAGGGAATGAAACGGAAAAAAACTGTACCGAATTTGTGATATAGCTTATAGCAAATGCCAATATGGTACTGCTTATTTGCAATGTGTTTCAAAAGGAAATACAACAATTTAACTAAATAAACGGAACTTTAAACCGTTAATTTAATTAGTTTCTAACAGTTTTGATTAATCAAGAATCTATTTAATATGATGAGAACTATTGGTTAGAGAGGCTATGGATGGTTAGCGAGCATGAGAAAACACATAATCAGCATTATCATTAATTGTGCTTTGAAATCACACTATCACATGACACTTCACACTAATATTATAAAGGCGAAAGTTTGTGAGTGTGTATGTTTGTTACTTCTTCACGCTTAGACGGCTGAACCGATTTGGATGAAAATTAATTCTGGATTAACACATAGGCTACATTTGATCCCGGCCTACGCGGGTGAAACCGCGGGGCGCAGCTAGTACCTAATATAATAGTTAACAATGTGGTTTTTGGAACTAAAATTACTCCTATTTCTTAAAAAGCTCCTATGATATGGCATTCATCATCATCATCATCATCAGCCTTTTAATGTCCCCACTGCTGGGGCACAGGCCTCCTCTCTGTGAGAGGGTAGATGAAGGCATTCCAATAAAGTAATTGTAAAATTGATAATTTCGCAACAATACCTCTCTAGAAGGGACAAGACCGTATAGTTTTGTAATAATCCCAGAAATTGTTTGTCGTAAAGCTCTAATACTATGGCGCCATAATGGTTTGCCATAAATAAGAGCTTTTGGTCCAATCAGCTGCAGAACCCGTGGGTCATGGGAAAAGCCTGTGAGGCGCGATCTCTGTGATTGGGATGTAGTACTTGAGAATACTTCTTCACGGGATAATCTTGACGAGGTTAGATACAGCTTGTTGTCAGATTGTCGTTGTGAAGTCTGTCAGTCTTTCTAATGTTGGTACTAACGGGGTTTCGTCTAAATTGTGTATTGTTGTTGTATTGGCATTTTTAGGTCGCGTTCTATATTTGGTTGCTCAATTTTTGTTATGTACTGTATTTGTATACGTAGCAAAGGATAGAAACAAGTGGAAAGTATGTTTCTTCGTTTTTTAAAACTGACTTTCGAAATTCAAGTTATTTTGCACTTTTTTTTAAAATCAGTTCTATTTTTTTTTTTTTTGTAAAAAAGTTTTTTTTGGAAGTCGGTTTTATATTTTTGTAAAAAAGTTTTTATTTTTATTTATGCGATAGCAGCAATCGCGGTTGATTTGCTGTTATTTTTTGAAGAGTTCCGTTGTCTGTCTCCGAAAATCTTCATCATATGAAGTTTAAATGGGACCATTTTGGAATAAACCACTTTCGTAAAAAAATAATTTTGCAAATCCGATATGACGATGTTATGCCCGAACATACATTAAAAAAAATATAAACATTCGAATTGATAACCTCCTCTTTTTGAACTCTGTTAAAAAAAAAGCAGCGATGAAGGCTTATTTTATTTTTATCTCAACAGGATCTCATATCGTTCCAAATTAAGTTTGGAATGTGTTCAAACCTCATTTAACATGACACACATAATTTTCGAAGCGTAATGCACCAAGTATTTTTACATAGCATACTTCCGTAATTTTAATTATAAAAACACTTAAACCACACGTAAAAAGATGCTCCAATTGGGTTATTCTTTAATAACGAATGTAATTTGAAATAATAAAATCAATTGATTGGTGAAATCAGAACGTTTAGTGGTAGTTAAATCGTAGCGCGTGCAAATTGCTAGCGCTTTTAAAGATATAAAGTTAACGAGAATAACCCAGTTTTTCTTATATTAAACCTACATTTGTAAATATGGTTTCATGCTACTGACATCGATAGTATTCTCACGGGCATTTCTATCATTGATCGTTTGATTCTCGATGGGATCGCAAGTCAAGTGTCAGCTCTTGAAGTCAACTCTGACAATATAATCATAAATTGTTGTGTTCAAATCATTTTGTTTGATCGTCTTTGATTTACTGGCTTCTCTTGTGTAGAGGTTGTCATGACTTGCCTTATTACATTGGTTTAGACTTTCAAAGTGCCGCAGGGCATTCTTTTTAGACTTGCAAAGTGCCGCTGGGCATTCTTTTTAGACTTGCAAAGTGCCGCTGGGCATTCTTTTTAGACTTACAAAGTGCCGCTGGGCATTCTTTTTGGACTTGCAAAGTGCCGCTGGGCATTCTTTTTAGATTTGCAAAGTGCCGCTGGGCATTCTTTTTAGACTTGCAAAGTGCCGCTGGGCATTCTTTTTAGACTTGCAAAGTGCCGCTGGGCATTCCTTTTAGACTTGCAAAGTGCCGCTGGGCATTCTTTTTGGACTTTCAAAGTGCCGCTGGGCATTCTTTTTGGACTTGCAAAGTGCCGCTGGGCATTCTTTTTAGACTTGCAAAGTGCCGCTGGGCATTCTTTTTGGACTTGCGAAGTGCCGCTGGGCATTCTTTTTAGACTTGCAAAGTGCCGCTGGGCATTCTTTTTAGACTTGCAAAGTGCCGTTGGGCATTCTTTTTGGACTTGCGAAGTGCCGCTGGGCATTCTTTTTAGACTTGCAAAGTGCCGCTGGGCATTCTTTTTAGACTTGCAAAGTGCCGTTGGGCATTATTTTTTTTTCTTTGATGGGCTCGCGCTTGACCACTATCTCACTTGATGGTAAATAAGCCATGATGTGGCCGACGATGGAGCGCGCTAGTCTAGAAATAACACAGACTCCGGCAAGGAATTCCACTCCTTAGCTGCACGCACAATTAATGTGTTCCCAAAACGTTTTGTGCGTGTGGGTGGGATGCCCACCATGACCCGGTGGTGCATCGCCGTACGTCTAGTGCTCCGATGATGGAACGGGCCTGGCGAAACTAAATTATGCAATTCCTACGCACACTCCCCGAAACTCATTCTATTTCGAAGTAATAATAACGGTGGTAGCAAATACCAGAAATCTCACGGTGAACAGTGTGATTTAATACAAGGGTAAAACCAACAAAGCATAAACTAAATGGTTTAGTTAGACAAGCTATAATCACAGTAAACGATAAACAATTGAATGAGCTTATTAACTTGCTAAGCTATTACTTGGCGCCAAGGCTCAGGTGCGGCGTGAAATTACTATACATTAGGTAGGTGCCGCTGCAAAGAAATAAATCTTATTCTAAAAGTAGTGTCAAATAGGTGCTCAGCATCAGTAGCCAAGATAAAAGAATTATTTGTAAGCAAAGTCAAGTTAGGCGTGTTTTTTTTTTTTTTTTTTGGGGGGGGGGGGCGGGAAATCATCCTATGACTTCTGCCGCTCTAGGGTGGAGCGGAAGGGCGTGTCAGACTCTTACTGACTAAAACCCACCCCTGTTCCTCCCTGCCTCGAGTGCCCAGGAGCGAGGTAACTCTTTCGAATTTATCCTCCACCCCCGGGCAGGCATCGGCCGTGGCAGGCCCCTTCCCTTTGCTGACAACTCTTTGAGGCGCGCGTGGAACACTACGCGCCGTCGACTCTCGGGCCTGGTGCTGATCGGACGGCGAGTTACCCACTACTCGCCGTCCGCAGGCCCGGGTCTACGGTGGCCGGAGATCGTCTCGCGGCGCCCGAAGTCCCGAACCCCCTGGCGTCTGATGCGGCGGCTGCGGCTGGGGGCGCTAGGGCGACTCGGCTGTTGTCGAGTCTCCCTAACGTATGCCGCCTCCCTCTTCGCGAGCATTACTGCTTCGCAGAAGGAGGAGACGGCTTCCCATTCCCTCTCGCTCCGTACCATGGCCTGAACCAGGGCACGGCGCGAGAGGTTGCTGCCGCCTATCGCATCCACGAGGACACGGCGGTGCTCTGCCCAAGCGGGGCAAACCTTCACCGTATGCTCCACCGTGTCCTCTGGGCGATCCTCGCAATGGAAACACCCGGGGGTCACCTCCGCCTTGATCCAACACAGGTACTTACCGAAAAAGCCGTGTCCGGTGAGCACCTGCGTCAGGCGGAAGGTGAGGGCGCCATGACGCCTCTCCAGCCACTCCTCAAAGAGGGGCACTACCACCTCGATGGTGGCGTGCCCAGCGCTGGGTTGCGACAGTCGCTCTCTCCATGTCACCATGAGATCCTGCCGGAGCTCGGTCCGCCGAGCCGCGAGTTGTCGCGGCAGCGGAGTTTCGCCCCGGCGTTTGGCCTCCTCGCGCCACTCATACAGGTGCGCGAGGATTTTTGCCTCCAGATCCCACGGTGAAAGTCCGGCAAGGAGGCTCGCCGCCTCAAGTTAGGTGTGTTGTAAACCATATATGTGCTAAGCGATGTCGCGGGATTTTTAGAAAGAATAACCGTGGTCCTCTTTAGGGTTCCATACCCGAAGGGTCCAAACGGAGCCCTGACGTTGTCACTCACGTGTCCGTCGGTCTGTCCGTCCGTTGTCTGTCACACAGGTTTTACGGACAAACGGTTAGAGCTACAGTTTTCAAATTTTAACAGTATAAGCATCTTGTAGACCCAAAGCCATACAATTTTTTTTAAAATATTTTTATGGGAGCTCCCTTACAGATAAAGGGGGCGCGAAAAAAAAAACCTATCCCATCAAATAGTGTATCGTTGTTTAGAGCTCGTTGAGTAGACAAATACTATATTTTTGGTTTTATAAAAATATTGGAAGACAAAGGAATTAGAAGTCACCAAAGTCAGTTTCTTTTAACAAAATTTTGTTACGAAGAATTTTTTAACTTCCCTACCTAACCTATGAAGTTGAAATTTCGTGATAATGCTTATTATTACGTACACTTTACTAACAAATACCAATATATTGATAAATTAGATTTTTTCTTGGAAATTCTCTCATTTAGTACGGAACCCTAAATGTGCGAACTCCAACACGCACTTGGTCAGTTTTTTTATAGGGTGGAAAATCATCAACTAACTTCTCTCGCTCTGGATGGAGTGGGAGGGCGTGTCAGACTCTTGCTGACTAAAACCCACCCGTGTTCCTTCAGTTACCTGTGCCAGGGTCGCAGTGACTCCTTCCATCACTCCCGCGACCCTGGCAGGCATCGGCCCTAGCAGGCCCCGTCACTTGCTGCTGATATATATATATTTTTTTTTAACTTTACCCCACACTAGGATTTACTCCTGTATCGTTGGTGCGTTCATAAACATGTAGACTCACATACACAAGACACCCAGACCCGAAACAACTATCTGAAGGCCGTACAAACATTTGTTCCGTGCGGAGATCGAACCCGCGTCAGTCAAGCGTCAAGCTCAACCACTGCGCCAACCGTGTCGTCGAATCGATAAATCTCTTTGAGGCGCGCAATCTGCAACGCAAATGGCAACTTGGCAACTGAAGGAACTCGGGTGTTGTGGATAAATTCGAAACAGAGTTACCGCGCCCCTGGGCACTCAGGGCAGGGAAGGAACAGGGGTGGGTTTTAGTCACTAAGAGTCTGACACGCCTTCCCGCTCCACCCTAGAGCGGGAGATGTCATTGGATGATTTCCCAAACCACAAAATAAAAAAAGGAACACGGCTGGGTATTAGTCAGTTAGAGTTGATGACCTGATAATTTTTCACCCTCAAAAAAAGGCTGTGTGTTTGCAGAGCTTAGAAAGAATATTCCTGGTTTTGTGAAGAAAGATCTTCGGCTACTTTTCGGTTGAGTTTTTTCTTTAAAGATGAAAACCATGGGAAAGAGCGTGTGGT
The DNA here is from genome assembly GCA_951329385.1 of Polia nebulosa. NCBI lineage: Eukaryota > Metazoa > Arthropoda > Insecta > Lepidoptera > Noctuidae > Polia > Polia nebulosa. Next base: position 6,918,599 of record OX589604.1, read on the forward strand.
CATGTTTAATATACGACTTAATGCAATAAAAACTAATCAATCGAATTAGTAAATTAAAAGATAACGTGTTTAAAAGAAAGAGCTTTGTGTGAAATACGATTTTAAGTTCGTTCGTGTTTAATTTTTATGGACGCATATCATAAATAGAAAATAATGGTCTAATTAAAATTTAAATTGGTTTAAATATATTCATGCTAGGCCACCCACTGGTTACCAGATCGACTTTTTAAACAAATATAAAATAACAATAAATTAGGAACGAATTTGTCTCATTAAAATGATTTTTATGTGTCTGGACTTTTGAACTACTGTAGTCACATAATTTTATATTGTGTTTTCTTGAAATGATGAGGGCCTAGTCTTAGTTTTTTAACGCACTCAAACGCGTTTGCGTAAACGTTCGCAAAAAAAGAGGTTACGCGTATTGTCACCAGGCGGCGCTTATATAGTTTTAGTACAAATTAACGATTACTTTTAGGCTCAATTACACCTTCCGATTTCAAGGGACCCAATTTAGGAACAAGCTAACTAGGAGGTAGGAAGGTAGCGATTACACTATCCTAAATTGGGCTCCTAAATCGGCAGTGTTGCCAACTCTTACAAATTCAAGCCCCTGGACAGAATATCAAAAGTCGCTAGAAATTCTCTAAAACCCATTCTACCAGGAGCGGACCAGATTTTTTTTCTGGGAAAGAGACCTTGCGAAATTTAATTTAATTTTAAACACATATAAAAATACTGATAGCCCATTTGTAGCGACTAAGTCGCTAAATTGGCAACACTTAGCTTTAAATCGTAAAAGTGATACGATTACACTATCCTAAATCGTATACAATTTAGGAAATCAAATCGGGACCTCCCAACCTCACTAAATCGGACACTAACTACTCTAACTGCTATTACACCTTCCTGTTTCCTAAATTGGGTCCCTTGAAATCGGAAGGTACAATTGAGCCTTAACTCACACTCTGGTTACTGAATAAACAGAAATAGCGTTTTATTATCCGTAATTTCTACAGGCTGTCACGGAAATGCGTGGTCGTATGTATTTCTTAGAAACTGATTTTGCCCATGGAAATGAACATCTTTCTTCAAGAAAGTCATAGACAATAGGGATATTGTTTCCTGGATAAAAGGAAAAAAATCTGTTTAGTCCGTCTGTTAGATTATCATAAAATGACGACACGTTGGCTAAAGTAACAACAGCCACACGGGTTAATCCATCAGGTTAAGCTACGCTTGCCAGGGTTGGTCCATGGATGGGTGACCATCTTTTCATACAGAGACTACTCCGAGGTTCGGAAAGCACGTTAAGCCGTTGGTCCCGGCTGTCAATCGTGGATCTTTGACAGTCGTTACGGGTCGTCAGAAACCCGAAATTCTGACAACCAGTCTTACCAAGGGGTATCGCATTACCCAGTAACTAGGTTCTGGAGGTCAGATAGACAGTCGCTCCATGTAAAATACTGGTATTCAGCTGTATCCGGTAAGACTGGAAGCCGACCTCAAGATAGTTGGGAAACGGCTAGGCAGATTGTTTTTTTGCTTTTTCAAATCAATATCAAATGACAAGCATTGAGCGAATCAAAGTCCAGGAGTAGGAAGGAAGGAATTGTCTATGACTTTCTTGAAAAAAGTTGTTCATTTCCAAGGGCAGAAGTATAATGTCTTAAATATGACCACACATTTTCGTTACAGCCTGTATATCCTCTAAAATTATTTAGTCCATCTCCTTTACAATACTGATACCTAGGTACATTGATGCGCTGATTATAAAAGCAATTGGATAAATGGTCTATCAGTTTCCAAGTAACTTCATGACAAGAAAAAATAATTCCACGGTTATCATCAATTTTAAATTCAGAAAAAATAAACCAAAAAGTTTATAGCAGTTTAGAAAAAAAGAACCAATGTAATAACTTGTCTTTTTTCATACAATAGCGACATTCGATCCGGCAAATTATATTTCACGGGTTTGCACTTTTTATGTCAAAAAATGAATTTTGATTGATAAAAAATTGTGTAACGAATTGTCAGATGTTGCGAAATGGCTATTTCTGGATAGTATTTAAGTTCAATTTGCATGCAAACACATATTCAATGGCAATCTTTAGACAAAATGACACTGTACACAAGATATGTTACCTACGTTCATAGTTACCGACGTTGACAAGTAAAGAAGTAAATGACACGTGATACACAGCGTCTAGTTTTCCGCCCAGCTTGACGAGGACTAAAGACAAAATGTCCCAATTAGGACATTATCGAGTTCTCACAATCCGCGCTATTTATATCTAAACACCTTGTTGACACTTCGCCTGACCCAAGGGCTGGCTTTTTCCTTGGACAGAGAATAAGCATTGCAATACAACGTGGCAATGTCGCCAGCCTTTTGGGCACATTACCAGCCGACAGCGATGTGGAGGAATTTTTTGACGCCATATTTTAGATTACTGTTTTTTTTTTGTGTTTATATAGTTAAAGTTAGATAGGTATATTTTTGTTTTATTACTTAGTGTTCGTAGACTAATAAAGGTTATTTATATCCGCACTAGAAACATATCTGCTTAATTTTATATACGTATAATATCAAGCAAAATAAATATTTTATTCTGCCAATAGAGCCATATCCAGCCAGCCAGCCAGATCTAAGATTTTTACTTTTTACGATCCACAAGGCTGTTCAAGGCTCAGATTGTAGAAGAAAAATTTATCGATAAGAGTATCCAAGGACCGCAATTAATCGTGAGTGAAATGATAAAAATAATTGATGATGGCATGCACAAATGCAATTTGTTTGTGAGATTACATCTTGTAAAAGGAGGGTGTGTAGCGAGCCTAGCAAAGCGATATCTCGATCCATTTGTTTATAAGCCGTTATCTTAGAAATAAATGTGCCTATGTGCAATCAGGGGATTAGTTTTACGTTTATTTTGATATCTTTTAACGGGTAATAGATGGAAGGATTAGTATTAGTGTTTTTCATATTAATTGCTTCAGAAGATCTTACAAATGACGAATGTATAGCTCCTTTAGTTATTCCAAAGATAAATGTTTCAATACCGGTAATGAGACCATAGAAACTGAATGAATGAATTCATAATGAAAGACTTGTTCACGATTGGAAGTGTTCCAGGAAAATATATAAAGACAATGTTTCAAAGCTCATAAATCCTAAGTTTAGTATAAGGCTTTAGAAGGCAGCACTGTAGAAGGATAAACCACACTTTATAGTTCTAAGGCCTAACAATTACAACTTACAAGTACTTACCATTTTGGACTTAAAAGCGAACAAAGCTTCGCGCCGCCAACAAACTGCAAATTAGTACCTACATATGTACTGTCAGAGCTTACCTTATAAGCTGAAAGCACGACACGAAGCAAGAGTCAAGACTACGCAGATCCACACAAATCTGGTCTTAATTTCCCTTCGATTGTTAAACGATAAGATCGACATTCGTAGATCAATGGGGACAATGTAAGGGTGAACGAACAATACATGTCAGTTGACAGGTTCCGTTCACATCGTGAGGTGGAGTCACGAATTTTTAGCACAAGCTCACGGCGTGTAGCGATCAGCTGTTGTGTGACACTTTGGACAAAATTGGGCGATTGTTGGTGGCCCACTTACACGATGTATGGCCAGCGTGGCCCACTCACGTTATTTATTAGGCGGCCAGCATGCGAGGCTGTTTATTGAGATTAATTTGTTTGTGGATCTGGTTTCTTTACATAAAGTAGTAACTGGATTGAATTGCTTTTCTCCATGTGGTGTAGGAGTTACAACGCACATTCCATAAAAATCTGAAATATAATATTTGATTTCTGTGACTTTTCTCATCCATAATTACCTAAAGAAGTCAGAGCTTCACGGTTTTATTGACGTGGGTATGAAAAATTTAAAAATCAATCAACCTAAAAAGAAAACAAAAATTACGAAAAAAGAAATAGGTACTGATCTGCAGGTATATTCGCTAACTCAGTTGACATTTGATAAGCACTATGCAGTACATTGCTCGGTGGACATTGATTATAATAGGCACTACAGTTGTCCTATACGTCAAAGCAGCAATGTACGGCAAAGTGCCTATAAAATTGATGTCATCTGAGTTAGCGAATGCGCCTGATGATTGCCATTACAACGTGCAAGTGCAATATAGAAAAAGAAAGATATATCATTCAACATCAAGAATTAGGTATCAAGTACCTTTATGTAACAGAGGCCTAAGTGAATTGAGGAAAAACCAATTACCAATTGATATCTCTTTATAACCAATTAAATTATAATAACTCATCATCATCTTCCTGCCCTTATCCCATGTTACTTAGGGTCGGCGCAACACGTTTTTTTCTTCCATTCTGTCCTGTCAGCCGTCACGCTATCACTAACTCCCTTTCCTTTCATATCACTCCTCACACAATTCATCCATCTTTTCTTTGGCCTCCCTCTCCCTCTACATCCATCCACATTTATATTCATAACTCTTTTGGTTACATGTGTTTCATCCCTCCTCTTCACATAACCATACCCAGATAAGCGGTTCCCTTTCAAGTTTTCTGTGACTGGCGCCACTTTTAAACTACCTCTAATGTACTCATTTCTCACTTTATCCATTCTCGTTACTCCACACATCCATCTCAACATTCTCATCTCCGCCACATGCAATCTTTTTTCATCCGTCTTCCCGTTTTTTTTTTGATAATAAAAAATAGTATACATGCAGTTACAGATACACAAATATTTCTACAATTAAACTCACCACATCCTTTGGTACTACCATAGAGATAAAGCAAAAACAAGAGAATCATATTCAGAAATCGACATAATAGCCATTATGGAGGAATGATCCAAAAACAATGATCACATAACAATAGCCTAATCTAATCTTATGACAAACGACGTCAACCTACATAAATCTTCCATTTGTGTCCTATTCAAGACTGCGTGGGTATATGACACCTAAATTGTCTGGGAAAACCAAACGGGTAAAGATATTTTTACATCCGGATCATTGAGCTATATCCTATCCACAATACGGGCGTACAAGATCAAATATTAAACAATAACTGAAGTGACAAAGGCGTTGGTCATCGATCTATGTTTTGTCTAGTTTATGATGAATCTCCTAGTCATCACTATTTAAAGATGCTCCCAGGTATCCATATTCTTTACAAAAATTGATGGCTAAAACTTATAATTTTAATTAAAGCCGTAATCTCGACGAATATTACTTAGATGTGTACTATACGTATTGTATACATTTGTTGGTTGGCCAATAAATAAATAAATTAAAAAAGAAAATATCCTAAAAGTTACAAAATAACTTTAATTTGGTTGTTGGGAAGTCGGTGTTTGTATTTTGCTTCTTCATTATTTGACACCGACTGCCGAAATTAAAGTTATTTTGCAACTTTTAGGGTACTTTCTTTTTTGGAAGTCGGTTGTATTTTTTGCAAAAAGGTTTTTTTATTTTTAACTTTTTAGTTGTAAACTCCCAGAACTAAAACAACAATTGACAATCATGAATCGCCTCCTTGAACCCTTTATTTTGATTCCCCACTTAATATAGTTCGTTGACTTTCATTTTTTTCTTTTTCATAATATGGCGTCTGTTTGTCGCCATATTGTATTTTGATTACTGTCATGTCTTTAGTAACACGCGCAAGATTAAGACAAATCAATTGACGTAAGAATTATCAAAATCGCCCACGCCTTTGGTCTCTATAGTGCCACAAAGGAACAAACATACATTTATACATACACACGTAGGCTGATGAACACATTACCCTCCCTAGTGTCGCGCAATCGGGTAAAAATAATCATCAAAATGTATTCACCTGCCCGGGGGTGGAGGATAAATTCGAAAGAGTTACCTCGCCCCCGGGCACTCGAGGCAGGGAGGAACAGGGGTGGGTTTTAGTCAGTAAGAGTCTGACACACCCTTCCGCTCCACCCTAGAGCGGAAGAAGTCATTGGATGATTTCCCACCCCCCAAAAAAAAAAAAAAAAAAAAAAAGTGACGTACTTCGCCACTTGTGAATAGGTTTTGATGATTATTTTCCTCTTTGATAATGATTATTCTATCATCGCGTAACAAATATACAAAAAAAAAACATACAGACGAGTTGAGAACCTCCTCCTTTTTGAAGTGGGTTAAAAACTTGTCAAAATGTAGAGAAGTTAGATATATGTTTCTGACATATTGAGACTGTGGTTAGAGTGCGAACGTTCTTTAAAATAAGGTAAGTGCCCTCTATTACATTCAAGAAGACAAACATATAGCTTCGGAATTCCGATTTCCCATTACTGTTTGTATTAACGTTGTTCCGAAGTTCTCTCAACCATAATTTATAATTGTACAAACACTATAGCAAGCAATGCAACCAAGCACCTCATCAAGAGAATCCATCTTAGTTACGACTTATAAAATGGCATCAAAATACTTACAAAATAGTAGAACATTACAGTCCCTTATTACCTGATGGGTTTACAGCGATAAGCCGAGAGATCGTGGTACTTATTTGAAATTACTGCTAGAGAATGTTCTCATTATTATCTTTGTACAATGGTTTCTTTTGTATTTATTTTTATAGGAATTACATAATGTAAATAAAGGTCATTACGAATCTTGGTTGAACTATCAACTTTTACCTTACCGATTTGTACCCTGATTGTTTATAGTTATTTTACGTAATGGTATATAGTGGAGGGATGACGTCATTTCTATCATCCGTAACACAAGAGGTCATCATCGGTTTACAATATTTATTTATTTATTACAGTCATACATACAGCTATCATTACAGAAAAACCCAAAGAGATAGTGTAGAAAAACAAAGCAAACAAAAAATTACAATAATAATCACAATAACCCATTAATTTCAATTCATACAATTCAATTCAATTAAAATAATAGTACAAAATACAATATAATAACATAATCAATTTAATACAATCACTTCAATCAATTCAAAATCAATTATTACTATAACATAAAATGTGTAGAGTAACTTTTGCGAATTCGCTCATTGAACATGAGAATACATCTATCTTATAGGCAACCTGGTTCAATATGCGCAGTGTCCGCGAGAGCGGGATCTTGGGCAACAGCTCGGTGCGACCGTGCGGCAGTGCGAACAAATCGGGCTGTCTAGGACGCTGCACGTACCTATCCGGTACGCACAAACCTATCTCCTGTAACACACCCGGATTGTTTGTGTTACCCCGGAACACTCCAAGGACATATGATGCCAACGCTAGATCCCTCCTCGTTTCCAACTTGTTGTATCCCACCATTTCTAAAACAAACAAGGTTGGATACATCAAGGGATAGAGGGGGTATACGCCATAAAGTCTGAGGTATATGTAACGCGTATATTTATTTTGTATGCGCTCCAACATGAGAGTATATTTCGCCTCATGTGGAGCCCATATAGCTGCATTACCCTCCAACTGGCTCCTAATTAGAGCGTCGTACAATGCCGAAATTGCCTTAACATTCGTGAAAGCTGCCGCTCTGCGAAGCACGAATCCCAGCCGCTTGTATGCCCTTTTACAAACATTCACGATATGCTCCCGGAATCTCAGCTGCGCATCCATATGAACGCCCAGGTCTCGCACTGCTTCCTCTCTTGTCATAGGCGCGTCGTCAAGTTTGTAACTGTAACGAAGTGGTATTTTTGCACGGCTGAATGTCAGAATTAGACACTTCGAAACATTGAACTGCAGTTTGTTTTTCCGACTCCACTCAACTACACGATCAATGTCCTGTTGAAGGCGATGACAGTCTTCCTCGTTTTCGATGGCCAGGAGCAACTTGAGATCGCCCGCAAATAGTAGACACCTGGCATCACGTCCTACGTCAGGCAAGTCATTGACCATAATAATAAATTGTAATGGCCCTACATTGCTGCCTTGACTCACCCCCGACCTAGTGAAATAGGGTTCAGACCGACAACCACTGAATTCAACGTATTGTTTCCTGTCCCTCATATAACTCGCGAAGAAGTGGAGTAATTTTGGTGTGCAGCCAACTCTCGCTAACTTCGATAACAAGACATCATTATCCACCAGGTCAAATGCCTTCCTAAAATCAAAGTAGGCAGCGTCAACCTGCACCCCCGCGTCGATATGAGGAACAAGGTACGTCATGGCGTTCAAAAGATCGCTGGTTGTACTACGCCCCGGTCGAAAGCCGTGCTGTGCGTCCGACAGTTGCGAAGCCACCTGCTCCTGAACCTCCCGTTGAATGGCAGATTCAAATACCTTTGCTGGTGTCGACAGAATTGCTACTGGTCTAAAAGACTCGATTGCTGTTCCATCTCCTCCTTTTGGTATAGGAATTACGCGGGTGACCTTCCAACGATCCGGAAAGTAGGAAGTATCCAGGCACATGTTAAAAATGTGTACGAGTGGCTCCGCTAGTACCGATCGACAATCACGCACTACAAATGCAGGGATCCCGTCCGGACCTGCTGAGCGCTTGGGCTTGAGACGAGCCATCGCCGCTTGCACCTGTTTGAGAGACAGCTGTGGGACGTGCACGCGCGCGCTGCTTGCGCCGCCGGCCTCCACCGCTTCGTTCACGTCAAGTCGAGCTGGCTCCTCATTGTATACTGAAAAGAAATATTTTGCGAATTCCGTCGCACATTCTGAATTTTATAACTCTAACCCGTTTTTAATTATTTTATTTTGAGTATTGGATTTCTTTTTAGTCCTAATATAATCCCAAAACGACTTAGGATCCTTTGCTAAATTAATCTGCACTCTATCCTGATGGTTTTGGTATTCCCGGTCAATGTTTTCTTTAATACGCGCCCTGCATGTGGAAAAAATATCGTAATCAACGCGCGAACTAGTGGATTTATACTTCTTGTGTAGTTTCGCCTTTAATTGTATATCAGAAATAATTTCTTTAGTATACCACTCTGGATAGCAATACCTACGCGTGTGCGTTCGCTTGGGCCGTTTCCGAGGCACACAACTATCCAAAATGCCATTGACAACATTGTAAAAACACTCTAAAGCTTCATCCGGTTGCTGAATATCATAAATATGACTCCAATCGATCGATGCCAGAGAGGAATACAATAAATTATAGTCTGCTTTATAAAAGTTCGGTCCGGAGATACGGCTACAGCGGCCGATGGGGGTACGCGCACCTCGCTCACGTTGAGTTGCAGGGCTATCTCTAGTGGCGGGTGATACGCGTCCACAGGCACCAGAGGCTCGTCCGCCTTGCACACCCGCACGCCCTCACACAAACACAACGAACACAACACCACGTCCAATTGTCTCCCACTGCAGTTAGGCACTTTATTCATCTGGGCGAATTCGCAAAAAGACATAAAAAATTCAAAATAATGTTTAGTGTTTTCATTACTTGAGTTTAAATTAAAATCACCCAACAAAATAAAATTCTTATATTTGACACACAATTGTTCGATTATTCTAAATAATATCATATACTATGATCCATCAGAAGTCAAACAATTAACTATTGTCTTCTGTAGTCTACCTATTGTGTCAACGCACATTATTGGCTTTTCTGTCGTCATCTTTGCTTAAAAATAGGTGAATTTAGTCTTATTTTTTTTGGGACTCTGATTATCATTCAGTTTTCATCGCGATCTGTTCACAGCAACAGTAATTGTAGATCTTTCAGTGCAATGCTATTTCTGTCTGAAGAAATGTGTAGCAAAATTCTTCAGTCAGTCTATAACTCTTGTTCTACCGACCGTATGAAGATCAAGAAGGAGACGCCGAGCCCTTATTTCATGGCATCTCGTCCATCATTTAAAACGTTCAAACCAAGTTATACTTCATGCAAGCCACATCGCCCTGCCCCTGGGATTCCTCGCGTGACGGTAACACAAGAAGAGGTACCTACATAATATATGTGACGCACATATACCTATAATTAAGGACACTTGCACACGTGCTGGCCTGTGGGGTTTCTCTCGCAAATTCGACTCTGGTTTAAGCCGGTTTTCGTGACAACTTTCTAGAGATTCCCACTGCGTTAAGTACCCTTAGAAGTGCTAATGTATATTATTCGGCAGTTATTATTATTTGTGTGCTGTGTAACGGCTACTCGGTAGTTAACAAAGTTGATTGATTATTACCTACTGTAAACCGTTGTGTCTGACTCGTGAGATGACACTTAGTCAATATCTAAATATTTTCATATTTTTATAAATTCCATATTTGTTAGTCACAACGTCTTATTTAAAACCGAACTCCAATAAATATTACCGCATTTAATAAAAATCTGCAAAAACAGACAAAATTCTTTATGACATTCCTAAATCTTCTAATATTGATAAATACATTTGCGTCCTCAAATGGACGTCTAATGAAATACAGCATCCCGGTCTCTTAACAAGTTTCTGAGCCCGATCGATTTTTAATAATGAATTGCTATAGATAATGAGTTGTTTTTTTGTCTAAAACGGTGATTTAGAATCGGCGCCGAGGTCTGTGGCGCCATATTGCTCGGAGATCACAGATAGACGCACGCGCAGTCGCGGCGAAGCTTTGTTATTCGATGTTAGAATCTTTGAGAGTACAATGTTGTAATTCTATCGTAACATTTGTTCTTGGTCAAAAGATGCCGACTTATTTCTGTTTTAGCAGAATCGTTTTGTGGTATTACTGGTTGACTTTTGCCGAGATCATCCAAACTTCTGGTTTTAGCCAACATTCATTATTGTTACTCGTCTTATCATTTTTTTTTACTTTCGAGGGGATCAAAATTGATGTAACTGTCGTCTCCATTTAGCAGTCCCCACTTCTCTCTCCACAACCGTTACAAACAAATTTCTTACATTCAATTAGCTACCCTCAACCAAACAATTCGTTCACATCGTTTGTTTGTTCGATTTAGCCGCAAGTCTAAGTGCGAGTACCATTATAATCTATCCATCAAGATGGTTATCCACTTCAGATGGTCGTTGAATTTCCCCGTACAATTTATATGGATACTCGAAGACATTGGCTATAAACTAGCGGCCGTCTTTGTACTGGGTTTCCACGTTTGATGGCGATATAAGAATCGATTGAACTTTGTTCTTACTTGTTTGTTTAATTTGTTGTGTTAGAATTTTGTTTGTTGCGAGGTTATTTTCAGGAGCGGTGGTGTTGCTACTGGGTTACTCTCCATAGCATTTTGTTTGCAGCTGTGATTTCATGTTAATCGACTGTTTTTTTTGCTCTATCAATCAAACTAAATCTTTCGACTTTTTAGTATTTAGTTCCCATCGTTTTCTTTGGAGCTGAGCCTTCCTCACGTTTGTCTTTTGGAATTATTGATTTCTTTAGACTCACTAGTTTTCCATAGAATTTTCTCTAAATTGAAAGATTGAGCTGTTGTTGAAAAATATGGTACCTCACTTTTATCGTTCGTATCGTTTTGCAACTTGCGGGAATATCAAGCTTCTTGGAAACTAATTTGTCATCGGTGCACTTTTTGTCTAACGATCAGACAGCACCATATTTGCCAAAATATGCTCAGTCTTGAGTAATTTCTTTCCTGCTATTTCTCGTTTCTGCTAAACTGTCAACGAGACCTACTTTACAAAAACATTTTATGGCGTCTCTCACCTGCTTTTTCCTCAACGGTTGTTATGTTACACTTTAAATAACATAAACAAACGCTAACATTATGTTTTTTCTTTAAACAATGGAGCTAAGTGTGGTAACCCACACGTAACGTAGACTCGTTAAACGTTACTGCAACTGTTATAATGGCAACACCGTTAACGGTGTGTATGTGAGTTACATTGTTTTTGGCGAAGTGATAAGTGATAACACATCTTAATATGCTTTTCCTGAGTACGATAATTTTTATTAATGACTTTTTCCGGTGAGAAGCTTTGAGATTTGAAGTTTGCTGCTTCATACAAGATGTGTTAAGTAGGAAGTTGACTGAAACTGGTTTTGACTGGTTTTGAAGTGATGGACGATTTGGTGACCCCTTTCTATTCATATGTAAAAGGGTCACCAAACTGTGGATGAATGATGATCGTTTTTAAATGTAAAGGAGAAATAATTATGTTTCCAATTCTTGACAAGAACATCTAAAATTGGAAATCATATTTTTGTGTTTCTTATCGAAGGTACGGTCACGCGTCAGCCGAAACGTCCGAAAACCAATTTATTTCCCATCAGAAACCCGTTGGTCGATCTATTGGCAATCGAGAATTTACACATAGTCTATAATTTTGGGAATCAATTTTATTGTGTGCCTGTGCAACCAGTACCACAAGGAACCGAACGAAATCGTTTAGAAAATCCATTAATAGTGTACAAAACTGGACAAAGACCGCATTTCTGACACAGATTATTCTTCATTTTACATTTTTCCAGCAACTTAGCAAATTGAGTATGAAGAACTAACGTAATGGATTAGTGATAACCTAAGTGTTCGTGTTTTACACCGCATTAGCTCCAGACTCAGGCGATAATACCGGTTCCATGACAAAATAATCTGAATTATCACTGTCGACGAACTCCGATGGCTGCCTGTCATCGGTAAAAACATTTCGACTAGCCACGCTAAACAGGATAGTAACGGGTCGATACCTCCAACTTTTTGCTACAAAACTCGCCAACTATACACAAGTTTTATAAACTTTTACTGACTTTAATTTATTGGACATGTAATTAAAAGTGACACTATTATTATAACAATTCCAATCACAAAGCAATAGGATACATTAAAATGTAGGTCAGTGTTTGTTATGTAAATAACCGAACGTAAAACTTGCTGCGTTGAAATGTCCCCGAATAACTTCATCGCATACAAAATATGGGGTTTATAGGGTAATAGAGAAACTTTGAGCAGAAACATGGGGTCGCGTTGATCGGTGACCTCCGAACTCGAATGGTTCATTGAGTGTAGCAGCTGAGCGGCATCGTCATCCATTCAGTCGACGCTATCGGCCGCCGCTCAGTGCCGATCCTAAACACGGAACGCGTCACACGCGCCAGCAACGTAGGCTGCGTAACAGTGTGCCTTTGCCTTTTATTTTTTTACGCGCGCTTGGCGGGAAGTTTGACAGATAGATATTTTTTTATTGAACTTAAAAAAAGTGGCAGCCATATTGTACGAATTATTTTGTAGTGAAATGAGTGTTTGATTGTGAAGCTATAATTTTGCAAAACAAAACAAAGTGTTTCAAAATGATGACGTCTGTGTACCATGAGGTGAGTGCACGACATTTCCCACTTGGCATTTAGTTGTTTTTGTTGAGTAATTGTCTTCGCAAACTGGACTCCACTGTTGTTAACCTTTTGTTTCTTTCTTATTATTTAGATAATTAAACGTTATGAGCCCAAATTGCAGGGAATTTATGAATTTGTAAAAGCGAGAATTTTCTGTATTGTTTTGAGGCAAGTTCAAGGTGACATGGCCGAGCATAATTTGAATAGGCAAAAGCCGTTATTATTCAAGCATAATTAAATATTCATGTAAGATGAAGCATTAAAGACGATTCAATCAATATTTTGAACATATGTGGCTTTATTCAAATGAGTTTTTGTGTGACAAATTATGTGGTCTCGTATGCGATGTCACTGTGTAGTTGTGACAATGTAAATATTGGTTTAGACACTGCACCTACAGCAGGCGACATTAGTTCAATATTATTTAGCATATGTCCACATTATGGTGTATAATTTATCGAATTCGTTAGAATTGTGATAGGATATCAGCATGAAAGTTTACATGAGATAAGTTCAACGTGTCACGAGCAGAATTTATTGAATTTTCGGCCTATATAGCTTTGATAAAATATATTAACCAGATAAACTCAGAAAAGACGGTTGTGTTTTTTTTACCTACAAAAATTCCCACAGTTTTCTGACCCAATTCTTATCTTAGGACAACACTTGTATCCGATGACATCCGCAGAACACTAGACACGTATGACCTCTTTGTAACACGATTTTTTTAACTGGATTTTATCATCAAGTCACATCGTATTCAGAAGGTTGTATTACACGGCCATTAAAGCATCCTACACGTAAACAGTTCCTGGTGCATACAAGGATATCTTATGATGACTTCCAAAAGTGTAGAACATATAATTGGGAAGCGGAAAGCATCTAGGTAGTGCTCTTTGTTTATCCAATTTAAAGTGAAACAGGCATGCTGTGAGGCGACACTGTTTTTTTCATGTTAGGGCACAGTTATACGACTTTTAATGGTTTTTAATTGAACATCACGTCTTAACGACTTGTCTTATTTATTTGAAAAAAATATACGTTACTCTAGACAATTTCCGTCGTAATTTAATCTCAGAATATTTGAAATTATATTTTTATAACATAGTGTAATTAATTTGTACAGTTATGTCTAACGCGGATAAAAAATTGAGAATCACGCAAAAACTATAAAGCGTATTTTTATGAAACCTTCACCACTTTAAAAATCATTTATTTATTTATAATTTAGTCTCAGTGTTGTATTTTAATACTTGTTGTTTTATGTGTAATAAATTAATAATGCGTCTAATTTCGGACAGCGCTCCTTGATGGGCGAGTCCTATTACTGGGACGTACGACGCGTTACGTGAGCTCAGCACAGAACACGCAAGCTAAACACTTAAGGTCGTTGGCAGCTAATAGCGCCTTAAAAGGGTAGGCAGAGGCGTATTTACGTACATACATACAGTTCCTCCAATTCTTTTCTTTATGCCTGATGAGTCCGCTCTTGTCTCCGATCTCACCTGATGGCATATCTCCAGTAACGTGTAAGTCTCGTGGAATAGAGGGCAAAACTATTGCCATAAATGAGGAATAAAATGAAGATTTCGGGCAGCTACTGAATATATCCTTAATAAATGATACCCAATAACATCTTGATCAGTCAACCGCTGGGGCTGTATTATAGACAAAGTGACCAGCTCGCTGCATCGCTGTTATAACCAAAGCATTGGACCTTATTTATAAAACAAATAACCATCTGATTAGTTTTAAACACTGATTAGCAGAATCTTCTTTCAAAATGTTCTACCTGGAAGAAGTGTAGATGTGTTTTATCATAAGGCTGATTGTCTAGAGCCTCCGAACTCCACGCTCAACGACAACAATTTGATGATTTCGTATCCAAAGTAGTAAGTAAAAGTACCAAAAACGTTTTTGGTACTTTTGCTTACTACTATGGATACGAAACATTTTGAGTTCTGTTTTAACAACGTAAAAATACTTTATCCTCTTTGTAACAAACGTGACGTAGTATTCTTTAATATTTTTTTTTTTTATATTATGCTATGCTACAATTTTTTATTCAATGAAGGCGCCATTTGGCCGGTAATAGACCCTTAAAGCCCCAAGCAGCAGTAACTGAAGCAGACTTACGACCATCCATGTTGTATATTAACATGTCTACACTTAATACTAAATGTTTACCCAGCTTATTATCAATGCTGATCTGTTTGCTTGAGCAACGGAAAGCAAGCAACGCAACGTGCTATCGCCTAGCTTGTTTGAGGTTTACTTTGTGCTGTTTGTTTGTTTACAATCGCCAGAAACTCTCTGAGATTTACATCTATGGTCTGTTGGAGTATTTTGGGACTGTTAACGCAGCTGCCTCGTCAATTAGTGTGTGGTTGCTTTTCGTCAGAGTTTTTTTGTCAGCCTTTCCATAATTATGTCAGAATGCTTTTGTCACCTCATTTGGTTTTGGTTTCTTGTTGATCCGGATCTATGGTCTGTTGGAGTTTTTTTTGGACTGGTCACGCAGCTGCCTAGTCAATTAGTGTTGTGGTTGCTTTGTCAGTTTCCATAATTATTTGAGAATGTTTTCGTTACCTTATTTGGTTTTGGTTTCTTGTTGATCCAGGTTTGTTTAAAGACCTTGGGGTCTTGCAGATTGGCTTTATCAACGTTAACGATTGTTAGATGTTTGGGATAGACCACGCGACATTGGACAGACCACGTGAAGAAGAATCGCCAAACTGAAGTAGTAGTGGGCAGGGCACATCGTTCGCAGAATAGATGTTCGATGGGGTCGAAAGGTTCTTGAGTGGCAACCGCGTACCGGAAGAGGCAGTATTGGAAGGTCTCCCACAGGTTGGGCTATGATCTGGTGAGGGTCGCAACGTTTGCATCAATGGATGCGAGACGCACAGGACCGGTCATTGTGGCGACTCTTCGGGGAGGCCTTTGTCCAACAGAGAACGTCTTTCAACTGAAATGATAACGTGACATTTCGGTATCGCGTCTCAATCCCACACATTTTGTTAATCATCAAGCCTGATATATAAATAAGATTTAAATCTTCTCTTTTCTATGAATATTAAGCTTGTAGAATATGGACCACAGCCAGTATTATTTTTCCTTCCGCAGCCCAAATCAAAAATGTCATCTGAATTCAGAAAACATTTTTTTTATTACAAAAAATATTTTTACGATGTGATTTGAATGTTTATGGGTTGTTTTCGTTATCTTATCTGCGCAATCTGTGGACCGTTTCTAATAAAATATTAGTTTTGCTTATCGACTTTTTGCTTCATTGAAAATAACGGATGAGCTTTGAAAATATTATTTTTTGCTATAGAAAATTTTGTAATGCTTCAGCCACACTACCTTACCGTCTACCGCTCGTTTACCGAAATAATTATGACATTAAATTACGACCTAAATTACTGCGTGAAGTGGTGTGGTTACAGGTTACACTAATGTTTACCTAGGTATGACAATGAACTAGGCGGTCTTTGATATGCGAAAAACGACCGCCACTGGAGCTATTGCCTATCGTCATATGCCAGATTGATTGACATTGTAAAATTATGCTCCATAAGTCGTGACTACACCTAGTTGTTGTTTCAATTATGGCCATAATTATTGCCATATCACGGTAGTGTGGCCGCAGCATAAAGAGAGAATTCTGGTTATACCGAAGTAGTGTCGTTACCAATACATATCAGTATTTAATTTTTTTCTTCGTGTTCATTGTGGGTACAACTAAGGAGTGGAATGCAATGGAGTCTGTGTTTCCTGATAGATACAACCTGGGAGTTTGTAAGACAAGAGTGAATAGGTTACTTCTAGGCAAGCATGCTCCATCGTCGACCACATCATCGCTTACGATCAGGTGAGATAGTGGTCAAACGCGAGCCAATCAAGTACATACTACTGAGCATGAGGTCCTGGGTTTTTGAGTCCCAGTTCGAGCAAAGTGTTATTGGGTTTTTCCATCAGCATTTTCTCAACCACATTCCAGAATATGAAATTGGGTCAAATGGAAAAATTACGGAAAAAAAAAACGGAGCTAAGTTCGAAGATATATCATATAGGTAATCAACGAACTTAGCCCACGAATACCAGTGTTTAGATAACTTTCACCGAATAACCACTTTCAAAACAGTGATAATGTGTGCGATACCCGGTCATTACATAGTTCACGGGTACTTTGTCGCTTTCACCGCTATCATTATTGTTTTGACCATTATTTTCGTATCACACACTTCAACAGCAAAGAGGTCCATCGTCTTTAAGTTTCTCTTTTTTCTCCTCAGGGTTAGACAGATTTGCTTACAGTACATACACTATTCGCCAGGTATCTTTAAGTCCTACGTAGTCTAGACTCCCAGGTGCTAGGTACAAAAAAAACTGGCCAAGTGCGTGTCGGAATTTGCACATTAAGGGTTCCGTACCAAATATTGGTATTTGTTAGTAAAGTATACGTAATAATAGACATTATCACCTAATTTCAAGTTCATAGGTCAATGGGAAGTTAAAAAATTCTTCGTAACAAAATTTTGTGACAGATGACGGACGGACAGACAGACAGACGGACACGTGAGTGACAACAATAGGGCGAGTGTGCGTCGAACTAGCGCGCAATTTTTTTAAATATTTATTATAAAAATCAGACTTCAGATTTTACTGTAATCTATGAATACTAAACAATTCTCTGTTTATTTTTTTAATTTTAGACAGAAGTTTCGCAGAAGAGGGGAATGGTCATTTTCGTTTATTTTTTAAATTACACTAATACGCCCTTTCAATAAGTTTGCACGGTATAGTTTGAAAAACTTTATTTTTTAATTTTCCAACTTGCTCCCCGAAAGTGACCCCCATATTCCAAATTCATTTATTTTCGTTATACGTTCATAATTGGGTCACAGATATTCATGTGTGCACCAAATATAACCTCAACCGGTACAGTAGATTCAGAACATATTGGCTGTGACAGACGAACCCACGAGAGATCCTATAAGGGTTCCGTTTTTCATTCGGACGTTCGGAACCCTAAAAATCTAGACTAAATACTTTGCCCAACCCGAGAAAGAAACCTAGGATCTCATGCTTGACAGATGTAACCACTGGACCAATGCGGCACTCTTATTATGTAAAATATCTTGCGAATAACGATTTGAACTGTGACCTGAGTCTAAATGATATTCGGATGGACAGCCATTCAACAGTTATGAGGATTAGATTAGCCATTTTTATTTCTGAAATGTTTATTGATATCGTTATAAGACTACCTGATAACGTGTTTTAAATCGTTTCTCATGATTTTTATATTTAGAAGTCATGTTTTAGAAAGCATTTTAGTTTTATGACGGAATTAGGTAATAAGTGTCAAGAGTGTAATAAAAATAAAAACCAGCCAAGTGCGAGTCGGACTTCGCAGATATAGGATTCCGTATCAAATGAGGGGATTATCAAAGAAAACATCTGATTTATCAATATATTGGTATTTGTTAGTAAATTTATAAATACGTTATATTGAACATAATTATTACACACCAAATTTCAAGTTCATATGTCAGGGAAGTTAAAATTTTTTGTGACAGATGACGGACAGACAGACACGTAGACCCTACGGGTACGGAACCCTAAAAAGTCTTGATGATTTCAATTGAATTTATTTCTTTCGTAATATTTACGATAGACTGCACTCTAAACGTTTTCTACCTTTTAAGAAACACTTATTTAAACCACAAATGGGAATAATTACTTTGTTTTATATAAAAAGTCCATTACTAGGTTTTTGTTCTCAAATAGTGGAGTGTTATTAACATACATTAACATTTTAATAATGTTTTTATATGGTTTAACGTGCGTGCAGTACTAAATATTTCTTAATTTGGATTGAGGAAATAAGGAATAAAATGTGCATATCATTAGATATGCAATCGCAAGCCATACTGTTCTTTGTGAATTATTTCATTTGCTTTAGTAGTTTCATGTTACGTTACGCATATTATATAAATAAAATAAAAATATTTTATTACTGTTATAATTTTTAAAGATTATATCAATTAGATATGCTTTGCAAGGTATTAAAATATAGGGTAATTCATACTATATCCTACTTATATTATGATAAACTAGCTGACCGCTAACTGCGCACTGCGGCGCGTCAGATGTACATTGAATCCGATCTCGAGACTTCATTAAAAAGCCATTCCATACAAATGTATGAGAAATAGATTTTTATCCATAATTTTTTCTATAGTGAAATTTTCTAATATTTTATTAGTTATTCTGCTATTCGAGGCGGAGACAAATCCAATAAAACAAAGATCATAAAAATCGGTCCAGCCATTCTTGAGTTATAAATAGTGTAACTAACCCGACATTGTTTTATATATGTAGTATGAAGATGTATGGATGTTTGTTACTCTTTCACGCAAAAACTACTGCACGGATTTTGATGAAACTTTACAGTAATATTGCTTATACATTAGAAGAACACATAGGCTATAATTTATAATTGTGGTAAGACCACGCGGACGAATTCGCTGACAGAAGCTAGTAATATTATACATGCGAAAGTAACTCTGTCTGTCTGTTACCTCTTCACGTCTTAAGAGGGAACAGGGGCTGCGATTCTCTATACAAATGTATTCCCCTTTTTTCTTCCTGAATAATGCCTCTCGAGCAAACATTTTTTTTTTCATAAAGTCAGGGTCTGCTGTTGACACGTCCCTGTCATTTCCTTTTTTTCAGCAACTAATTAGTAAAGAAAATATGACCCTCCAAAAATGACAAAAAATGGCCCTATTTTTACGTTCTTAGAGGACTACCAGACAAATTCGAAAAGTTTTAACATAAAACATTTAATAGAGACCTAGACATACTCTTTCTCAAAAATAATTGAATCGGCTCAGTTTTTGAGGAGAAAAAAGAGGAATACGAAACGTCGATCTCGTCAAAAAATTTGTGATATAATCGGTCTGAGTTGCAGCTGTCCCTATCGTACTCGACGGGGGCAGGCTTGAGGGATCACGATGGCAATAGTTTCTTCAAATACCTATTTTGTAAATTCCTCGCAGGCCCTGTTCCCTCTTAATGGCTGTACGGATTTGGATAAAAATTGGCACACGGGTAGATTAGGACATAGGACTTCTTATACCGGGAGTATGTTCCCAACTTCCACGCAGACGAAGCCACTGGCAAAAGCTAGGTCTACATAATTATATGGTTTTCTAAAGATATAGTGAGATATGTAACGATACTACTACAACGATATTACTATCATATAATTGTTTGTAATTGATTTATTTCCTGATTTCTTTTCCACCGTTCAGTTTTTCCAAGCATTTCGATTGCTGATATATGTATAATCGACCATAACCCGACTTAACCTCTCTTTTCTCGACCAATTGACAATCCTCACGCTCCGAAGCCAGTCTCACCCGCGATGGTAATAATGTCGTGTGCCCATCCCGCCGCCGGACGACCAACATTTCTTCTTTCAGTCCTTGGACGCCACTCGGTCATCGCCTTACCAGTGCCGTAACTAGGGTAGTGCCAGCGGTGCCCAGGCACAGGGCACAGAAATGACCAGACCAGGACCACAAACAATACCTAAAACTTTACAAGGGTGCAGTTATTGAAGCTCTTATACTGAACATCACGTCTAAACGACTAGTCTTATTTCTTTGAAAAAAATATATGTTACTCTTGACAGTTTCCGTCGTAATTTGATCTCAGAATATTTGAAATTATATTTTTATAACATAATATAATTAATTTGTAAAGTTGTGTCTAACGCGGATAAAAAATTGAGAATCACGCAAAAACTATAAAGCGTATTTTTATGAAACCTTCACCATTTTAAAGATCAATTAATTATTTATATTTTAGTGTACGCTTTTTAGTATAATACCTGTTGTTTTATGTATAATAAATTAATAATGCGTCTAATTTCGGACAGCGCTCCTTGATGGGCGAGTTCTATTACTGGGTGAACATACGACACGTTACGTGACTTACGTGAGCTCAGCGCAGAACACGCAAGCTAACCACTTGGCATTGGCAGCTAATAGCGCCTTAAAGGCTAGTTACGACACTGCGCCTTACTCTACCTATCATCATCGTAGGTACCTTGACAGGTGTCCTGCAGAACCAGCCGTTAACTTATCCATCGCTTCAGATAACCTAACCAAGCTTCTTCCCTCTCACAGGGAGAAGACCTGTGCCCCAGCAGTGGGGACATTAAAAAAGGCTGATGATGATGATGAACCAAGCTTCTGAGGAGTTGGCAGATTAGGTAGATTAGCTGTGGTGTTAGTTAGATTTAGGGTGGCAAACTTTATAATTGAAACCATAGAACTAATGAAATCAGGAGCTTCTTTTATTGGTTTCTACATCAAACTTACACATCTTTTCGCAAAAGCTCTGACTCAAAGTTTAATGGAAGCTTTCAAATTGCCATTTAACTTTTATTGTCTTTAAAGTACGTACTTCAATTCAATGTTTATTTACGTTTTAATCCGTAAATCTTAACCGTCATTTCGCATTCCCCGCGCGTCCATATTAACATGTCGTTCTAGTCTATGGTGGCCGTTAAGATGACGTCATTTCATCGGTGACTCATAATGGCCACCAGCCATGTCTGCCTCCCATTCACTAAGTCCTTACATGCGATTATTTATAGCAGATTTGGATTAAACGCGATTAGTGATCAATTGTTCGTTGTCTTTTTGGGATAGAAGGGTCATTGATATTTTAATTTTCAGTTTTCGGTTAAAATTATAGTTGCCATTCTTAGTAGATATTATTTTATTTAAAAATCGAATATTCATTGTCTATAAGCAAGACGAAACAAAAAATGGCGACGTGTTCTTCGGCGAGGGTTCCGTACCCGCGTGCCCGTCTGTCAGTCGTCTGTCACAGGTTTTACAGGCAAACGGTTGGAGCCATACAAATTGTTAAATATATAGCCTAAATGTCCGGCCGGTTTTTTATTTTATTTTAAAAATGGCGAATGCATGCAGTTTAGTTATGCTTCATGGTACCTAATTATATTTTGTACTGTATGCGTGTTCAGATTTTTTCTATAACTTATTAACGTAGGTATCTGTCTGCAATGAACTCACCTATTACAAAACGATTTTTTGTATGTGCCATCCAATTACACACAAAAAACATTAATTTACTTTCAGTGTTATTAAACTTTTGAAGTCAAGGTTGATAATTTTGATAGGGCTTCAGTCGAACGACGTCAATTGAGATACCTTACAGTAACTAGGTAGGTACTATTTTTACAATCTTTTATTTAAATGGCAATGCTCGTAAGTTGTCCGTTTCTTGCAAATCATTTTTATACTACTTTTTGGTTTCCGATAGTCCTGAAATTTGGCATACTTACTCGTATGTCACGACCTAGAATTTGTAAATTGCGGCCGTTACCACTGCTCAAACCCAGCCAGGAGCTTTACTTTGTGTAAATTATTTCATCACCACTGCTCTCAAAACGGTGAAGGAAAACATCGAGAGGAAACCGGCAGGTCCTAGAACCAAAAAATTTTAAGACATGTGACGTCCACCAACCTGCATTGGGACCGCGTTGTGGATTACGGCCCACACCCTCTCACAGAGAGGAGGCCTGTGCCCCAGCAGTGGGGACATTAAAAGGCTGATAATGATGATGATAATGACTCGTATGTTCTCGTAAGTCCGGTGACAATGGAATAGTATGATACCATCGAACTGATCTGATGATGGCGCCGGTCTGTGGGGACTGGAACTCTCTAACAGCAAAGGGTAGGACAGTTGAATTTGGGCTAGTAGTTTTGCTATCATTAAGGAAGTCTGAAAGTGGCACCGCTGTCTGAAAAGTTGTGTGGAAATCGGTTGTCGTGGTATGGGCATGTGATGCGGAGGAATGAAGAAAATGTCGTGAGGAAAGTCTTGTGTATGGATGTGGATGGCTTTAAGAATAGGGGAAGGCCGAAGAAACGATGGTTGGACTGTGTTAAAGAGGATATGGGTAAAAAGGGGGTGACTACAGAGATGACGACTAATAGAGGAGTATGGAAGAAAAAGACATGTTGCGCCGACCCCAAATAAATTGGGATAAGGGCAGGGGAATGATGATGATGTTTTGTTATCATTAGTACTTTTGATTGTCGTGATTTATTACACATGATAAAATAAATAAATAAATAAAATTATAAAATTTTTATTCATGTTGTCTGGTAAAACAGTAAATACATTTTTGCTTAAATCTATGTCAAGTTCACAAGTGTTATGTGCCTGAACTAGGACATCCTGTGTTTCAGGCGATATGAGGCAAAAATATTATGAAATAATCACGGTAATTAGATAAAATAAAGTAAAATAGTCATTTTAGAGGTATGTAAAAAGGAGTAAATAGTATAAAAAAACCTTAGTATACTAACTTAGCTAACTAATTAAAAACAAAATTATTTATCAGGCAGGAAATTGTAGATAGACTAGCTGACTCGGCAAATGTTGTTTTGCGATAAAAAAAATAGGGAGGAGGGTGAAAAATACTTTACGACCTATTCTCATACTCCATCTTCGACCACATCATCGCTTACCATCAGGTGAGATAGTGGTCAAACGCGTGCCTATCAACAATAAAAAAAACCTACCAAATATACAAAAAAAAAACATTAAAATCGTTCGAGCCGTTTCGGAGGAGTGCAACCAAAAACACATGAGATTTTTGTGTGTTAGAGATCTCTTCAGTTGAGTCTTTTTTGCTGTGCATTGACCCTGATATATTCAATGAGTTTCATTAAGATGAACACGAGCCAACCAGAAAAGAGGAAGCCATTTGTTTAGTTAAAACGTTTTAACTACACGAGAATGCCTTTCAACAACATTTAAATGTTATAATGTTTGGGTTAGAAACCTCAATTTTGGAAGCGCATCGCAGCCGGTTTGGTAACATTGATTATAACTTATAAAGCGCGGTCAGTGGGATTTAGTTACAAACGAAAATTGGGCCCAATGGCCCAATAGCCAATGTCTGACTCATCCAATGTATGTTCTATTTACTAATGGACATTAACTATCCCCTTGTCTAAACGTTAATTATGTGGGATAGGGGCGTTGGTATGAGTCACTGTTTATATTTCTGCCTGTCCTTGTGTAAATCAAGGAACCCTCCTCGTTTGAAGAACACGGTTGTCACGCTTGCTCACGACCTATTGGCAATATTTTTCTGCACCTTCAGTGGTGTTTTAGATTCATTTGAAAAGTACATTGGGTTCTTAATTAATCAATCCTGGCTCATCAGGTTCAGAATCAACATCATCGTGATGAGATACGACAAACTTCTGATCTATCACGTCATTTCAATTAGAAGAACAGATTTTCTGCAAAGGTACAAACATACTGATAGTGGTGCTGTTAGAAGAATCCTTAAAAACTATATAAAATATAACAAGGACATAAAAACATAATTTGCACCACTTATTATAATATGTTGATCGACCTACGTCTCACGGCACCACACCTATTGGAATAGAGATACTTTCAAATCACTATAAAATATGACATAATTAAAATAAAGACATTTAGAAAAAGGCTTGGAAAAGACAAATAGAGGCATAAATTTTAAGAATAAAAATAACCGGAATAAACCGTCATCACGTCAAAAACGCAAACCATACCATATAATGCGACAATAACTCTGTTTGTTTGCTAGCACATTTCCATGTTTAACTAAGCTGATAAACTGGATCTTAATGAAATTTGACATACTTATAACTTTACACCTGGAGACGGATATACAATATTTTTTAATCAAAATACCACGAGGGCAAAGCCACGGGCAGAAGCTGATACTTATATCATAAAGGCAACTGAAAATTTTGCGTGTGCTCTCCTTTATTTTGGTTGCCATGCCACGCATTCATTAGTGATTCACCTCTCAGCCACGCTCGCAGTTTTGCACTTATTTCCGCTGGCCGTGACTCTGTACCGTAATAATGTCACCGAACAAAAGCAAAACTGTCTCCCCATTCATACATGTGACTAGTGAGACTCAACTACTCCCAAGTACCTATTCTTCAATTCATAACATTGTCTAAGTTTTTTTGCCCCTTTGTATGTCCTTTCGTCACGCCATTCGCATCTACGAAACCAAGAGGCCCCTGAATCGTACCATCTATCTACATTATACTCTTAATATTCTCATTTCATACAATCAAAAATGGAAATGTATGACTAGCAACTTTTTGCAATTTCGGTATTGACTTCCGCATTATTTTTGTTGAAGCAATTATTTTGATGCCTTACGAAACAAGTGCTCGATGATTGCTGCGATTATCCTAGGAAAAAACTGGACAAAAAGTGGAGCTAGAAATAATTCGAGCAGATCACTCTGTGAGTCATTGAAGGCTACATAATAATACAACACATGGATCTTTCGGCTTCGATACATATCTCGTCTCTATTGAACCGAAATCGGGAGTCTTTGGATTGAATGAAACCTTAAGTAGGTATCTGACGCAATCCTCAATTGAAAACATTGTTGCAAAGCTTCTCTACGTCCCTGACTTTTTAATTACACTCATAGATATTGTGTAACGTAAGTTTACCTTTCTGGGAACGAACTGTGTCGTCTGCGTAAAGATTAACCGTGGGAGTGCGTCCTCTTGACGCTTGACTGATGTTACCGATTACAAACAAATTAATGGACTGTTCACCGTGAAGCAATCAGATTTGAAAAACCAACCTGCAAACAATGCAACATCATTTGCCTAATTGAGAGGAAGTTCGGGTGGGAACGGATCGAGAAAGGCCACCAGTGCTACTTTTGTATACGGAAGGCCCTACGATTTGGAAGCTTGTTTTTCGACGAGACAAATTGTGATAAAAGTCGTATCACTAGTAGCCTTATTTGTTTTTTATATTAATCAATGAGCATCTTCGCACCTACTTCGCCCACAAACTGATCTCGATCACCACATTTGATAGGCGAGAAATTTTATAGGCAACCGAGACTTATTGACCTCGCCTCCGCTGATTAAAAAACGAAAATTTTCGGCTAGTCGTTCTTCCGGATGGCCGACGACGCCCACAAATCACAGTTGGGTGATACCGATAATACATGTAGCGCGGTTTTGAACTTAGAAATTCCAGATTATTAGCATAAACGGAGCCGGTCGGGGCGAGGCGATTGAGATAGCCAACGGCCTGCTCCGCCACGGTCCGTCGCCGCGTATCCATTCAAACGAGATCGGTTACACCTCAATTTATTCATGAATTTATCTGATATCTCTAAATATAAATAAAATATAATAAATTAAACAATAGCTTATTACGGATGTTAAGTATTTATGTGGCAAATTGTTACGTTGGTGATGGGTCATTTGATACGGCGGCGGCGCATAATCGATTCTGTGGCTTTGGCTGTGCACTTGACCTTGTCTGCCATTGACTTGTTACATCACACGTGTATGGTCATGGTGGAATGTCAACTTTGCATATAATAGAATGCTTAGTCTCTCCAGTGAAAGACACAACTTTGTCTCATGCACTACAATTAATTGATAGCCTTGCAAATCCATTAGGTTGCATCACTGATACAACTAGATCATGCGATATATTATCATTATCAATGAATGCAACAATAGCTAACCGCAGACTTTCCAATTGACCTTTACTGCAGTTCTATACAAAGGTGTGTGGAAATAGTCCAAGGTTAGCCACCGGTTACGGATTTGAGATCCGGTGGTCACGACTCACTGGAGCCTTACTTAAATCTTTGATAATTGCTGTCCTGCTACCCCGCACAAGGCTTGTGATAAAACTGATATTGAGAATTAATATCCGTGCAGTGTTAGCCTCGTTTGAACCGAACCATATTGATGTGGTTTACGGAAACATAAAGTAGCGTTGATACATTTGTTCTGCCTTTGAACTCAGCGTTGTGACCAAATATTTTGTCAATCTATATTTTACCCTATTGTTACATTTAGGCAATTAACGGTAGATTTAAAGGTGCAATCGAAATATTTGAACCAACAAAAAGTGGAAAAACGTTTAGTAGGTTATCTTGGAAATTATATTTCAACACAAAATTAGTTCGACTCATGACATTTCTTACAATTTCTTCACAATTCACCTGGTTGAAAATTTCCGAATATTTCATTTTCTGAACGATTGAGCGGTCCACGGTCACGAACGCGCTCCGACCGTATGATCGGCCGTTCACCGTAACTAATTTCGATTTTATGGAATTGCATAGTGTGAGTCAATCTCTCGTCTCTTCTTGTTGCAAATATTTTACGTATACTTTGTCAACTCTCCCATAACATTGAAAATGATGTTTCGTCACGGTCTTTACGCGATGCTCAATTTGTACTATCGTCACAGTCTGTTGTCTATTTTGTGTAACCTTTACCTACATATTCCTATCTGCAGACTCCAATTTGTTACATCGTAGAGTGTTTATAATTTCTCTCCTTTTAAGCGTAGATGCGCTGTCTCTTTACGGATACGCCTGTGATGAGATATCAACATACAAGTGTATAATATGCAAATATCTGAAAGCTGTTCGTGTGACCCACATCGGGTCGCGTTGCAGCTCGGCGGGCTGAAAGCGCACGCGCCGACCCAATCGTACACGATAGTGAATACGAGATAGGCCCCGTACACAATGTTTTATTAATCAACCCCATTGTGTGCTTTGTAAAGCTTTTCGCAGTACACTTGACTATTCATGAAAAAAAGATAGTCGAGTTATACTTGTGACGATTCTCAGAAACTGTATTATATAGCTACATAAGACTCGTTCGCTCCATCGGTGCATTAATGTAATTATTGTTCGCGGTTATAGTTCCTGCAATTTTTGTCTTGCCATTTCTTTCTCTGTAGGAAGTTCTAATAACAGTTGTGTAGATAACTGTACTCAAGTAACTGTATCTGCTTAAACACTGAGGTTGATTTAAAGGACATTATGAATGTCAGGGAATTCAATTGTCAAAGTAAATATTTTAATCTTAACCTTTTGATAGCAGACAATAATGAAAATAGCTGACTTTATCAGTGTCTAAACCAACTCACGAAAGCGATAATGTTATTTTGGAGACAAAGGCATTTTTTTTGTGGTTTTGTGAGAAGGACTCTTCTAGACGTAGAGAATTTGATTTGTCATCAGCCTCATTTTAAAAATTGATGACCATAAATAGGAGTATTTTTTTGCAATTTAATAAATTATTCCACTCATATGCGAAAACTATCAAAAACATTCATCCAACAAACACTTTTACTGCACATGTATTTACGGTATAAAGCGCACACTAAAGAATAAAAAGTCTAAATCAGAATAAGGCAGTGTAATATCTAGCGCGGTGCATCTAGGACCACCGGGTAAGAACATTTGCATATCGGCGCTCGCTTCATCGCAAACCTGTTGCACACTGCGTACTAGTATCTATGTTAATTAACCGTTACCATATCCTTTTTTCCTTAACTAGCTTTTTGTTTAGCGGGTTTTATGTCTTGACTGGATTGGAATTTGTGTCGTAAATGTGTGTTTTGACTTCAAAGTCTTTTTAGTGTGTTCATCTCGAAAACTTTCGTCTTTAGCAATAGAAGGAACACTTGTTTTACTTTATTTTTCTTATTAGTTCTTTGAAGTTCAATGCTTGTGAATCCTTCTTTATGTTGGCCCTGTGACATTGATTCCCAAGTAAAATTGCTCTCGCAGTTATTCCAATTTAACTAGTAGACACCTCTAGTCATACTGCTTCTGTAAATATCTTATTATTTCAAAGCACGGTATGATTTCTAGTTTTATAGTATTATTTAATAGTCACAGCTCCTCTAGTCTCTACAACATAATTTTCTCCTGCCGACCTGATATGCCTGAGAACGTGTACAGTTGGTACATAAATCACTATCCATGTTTCTCTTTCCTATTATCTTGAAGATACACCGTAAGCTTAACCACATGCAACTATAACATTATTACCTATCTTCATGTTCAAGATAATATCTCTCGTCATTATTCTAGTCTCGTTCTTCTGTACCGGTCAATATATCGTCGAGGAATGGCTATTTTGTTCTGATTATCATTGAATAAAAGTTAATAACCCACTATTGCAATTGGTGATTGGTCACACACATTCCGTTTTAATGACGGTTTCGCGAATGCCATTCTGAATATATCCTTAACATGATCGTGTTGGTTGATATTAGTTATGGTTTCCTCTTCCGTTACTTGTGGCATTCCAAAATATGCAGGATTCTTTATTTAATTGCATAATTAAGATAATGTTTCTTAGATAAAAATATGATATCAGTAAGGATACATGTGCACTTTTGAAAAAATACGGTGACAACAAAGAAAAAAACATCACCTAGGCTCAAACATTTATCAACATTCAGTGCGACAAATGTCCGTAATTTACTTTGTGTAAGACATTATACATTAGCAACAATAATCTAGACATTTGCGATACGTTAGCATTTCAAAACTGTTGCAGGGTTGACTTGAGCGACGTTACTTATCCTTTTATCCCATTGAACGAGTATAAAGCTGTGGGATTACTTCATAATGGTATTACATTTATAAATAGATTTATATCTGTTTTAAATGTTGTGTTGGGAGGAATACTGGTTGTCTGGCAGCCCTGTAGGAACGCATGTCGGTAACATGTGTAACGTGGTGGATTATTCACGCCTGTCCGATATGTAGGCTGTTGATGGCCGCACTAAGATTGCATCGCCTACGCCTTCTAGATTAAGAAACTATCTGCTGACAACTCTATTTGTTTGACTGGCGTTGTTCGTTGATTAACTAGAAATGAACTGGGCTATTCTTGTTATACTGATGTAGCAGTATATAACTTCGTATCTATATTGCAATATTAAATATTTTAGCACTGGCTCCGACTATATCATTCTCTTTTATGTTCAGTAGATACATTGGAGATCTTAGGTTGAAGTACATTGTTTGTCTACTCTCTATATTCTTTACATTGAAAATTAGAAATGTTGTTCAAGCGTGATCGATTTTGCTCTCAATTTCATATTTGATATTACAAAATGTTCTATCAATAGATAGAAAGTAGGTACATTTATTGCGTGGGATTAACATTTGAAACACAATTTGGTCACGACTTAAAAGTTAAAATGTATGCGATCATGTTTTAGGTTTCGTTTTCTTCGTTGGCATTCTAAGTTAGTCCATTTACAAAAAAAAATATTGCATTGGTTCGTATGTCACTCTCGCTTTCTCTCGCGTAGGCTGTGTCATTAAAATTCTGTCTGCCGTTTCGTGATTATAATGCAGTAAAGCTTGATTGGTGGCGGTTGAACCCGGGTCTTATTGCAAGTCGTGTTGACAATTCAATCCTTCTTGTATGGTATTGCAAATTAAATGCGTCTGTTGACTCGGAATTTATTGGTGCCAGTACGAATTTGAAATAACCGATTAACATTTTCGAATCATTTTTTGTATACGCTTAACGAGTTTGGATCTTAATTGAAATTTTGAGCATCCACGCAATGCTCCACTTTTTGTTGATTTGTTGGCTTTCCGAATGCTTTACATTTTTAATTTGGATGATTTGAAATTGTGCGATAACTCTTAAGTTTTACTGTTATGAATCATTCATTTCAAGCTTCGTTAAATCAAAGTATTTTCAACGTTTAAGATTAATTAGCTTCATCGTTTTGTAATAATTAGGTTTATTAATTTAAATCAATTGACGATCCATTGTTAATGACTGTTGCATTTCACGATTCAAAGAGATGTCAACCCACACTATTCTAGGTATAAAATTGATCATTTGTTTGAGTGTAGTTACTCATCGTTCTGTTGTTTTAAAACAATCTGAAGGTTTTGAAACGCCTATTGTTACCTTCAGCAATATTTTATATTAAATGAAAAGCAATTAACTTCATAATTTGTTAAATAGAAGATGCTACGGCTAAAATTACAAGCGGCTAACGACATTGAATATATTATATAAAATATTTTTATAAAGAAATCTGTAAAAGGGCTTGAGCCTTGAATATAAGGTTTCATGGATATAAAGATGTCTTTTGCAAAGATGACATTGGTGTTGTGTCATATCATATAACAATTGGAGTTTTGGGTGGCAACGATTTTAAAATAAGAAATTTTGAGGACGAAATCATGTAATTTAATGAAAAGGGAAAACATCATCAACCCACTCAACAATTTATTAAGTAATACTTAGGATACTACTACCTTTGCTTTGTTGTTAAAAGTTTTATCTTGGCGTGTACTCTTATCCACATTTAGACCTTTTAATGGATTGATTTCTCTTGCTGTTATCTTCTTTTTAGCGTATCATAAATAGTAAATTTTCTTAATTAAATCAAAGGATTTAATTTAGAAAATATATTATTTATGCCATCGATCACCTGCCTGGCACAATATTCGGCCACAGCAATGCCGTTCGCTGCTATGAGACTATATAATCGATTTGCAAATACTCAATCCTCTTATAACTTGTACCCATTCATCTCCTCTTCACTTTCCCATATCTCGTGGGAGTCAGACGATGCCTTGACTGAAGATGCGATAACTATCAGATAAACGCCTACTATATCTAAACAATATATAATTGATGGATGATGTTCCGTTGTGCAAAACGTTGCGCGTTGCTTTACCATCATTAGCTTCGGATCGAACTATTGTTAAGTCAGTTTATGTTTGTCTAATAAAGCCTTATTTACTGTTGTGTTTTAATGTCAGTTTGAGCAATGCTTCTTTGATTTCAATGATCGATCTTACTTCCATAGAAATTTTGAAATCTGCATTAGCAACAGTGCCATTGTTATTTTCAAATTCCAGCCCAAAATTCTTTTCTTGTTCCTCCTGGGTACTATAATTATGATGTTTATTATAAAATACAGTACCTATTGCAATTTTTACAATATACGAGTATAATATGTTTTAGTGAAGTTCAGTCTATTTTATGTTTCCTTCTCTGTCTCTTTACACACTGTATCCCCTTTTCTCATTCTACTCACCCGTCGCAAGTCTGTTGGAAGAAATTTCTCTTGAATTAAACGGTGCCTTTGTGCTCTTCTCTCTGTATATACTTTTCTCTTCTAGATGTTTCGAGGGTACGAAAATAAATCCGTAATCATGAAAATGTCTTCAGAAGAGATGAAGAAATAAAATGCTAGTTCTCTTAAATATTAACTATTGTTAGAAACAGCGTCCTAATATTTCACAATGCGGTTAGATCTTCCAGTGCTAATATTATACTAATTATCAGAGTCTAAGGTGCTTATTGCACAAAATGATTAGCACTCTAACGCTAGTTTGTAAAATCAATTTTAACGGTCAGTTATTATTTAATAGTTGTTGGCACTGTTTTTAATGATTAGAGATGCATGATTATAGGTATTTGGGAAAGCTTTAGCTAGCGTTGTTATAGCTTTGTTAATAGAAATAAGTGCTACCCATCCGAAATAAAGATCTATTAGAAAATCGCTACGATCCAAGAGAACCACAGTAACAATTGCCTTTACTAGGTTTGCTCATCTAAAGAAATTTTTCTCATCTCGCTAAGCAAACAGATAATATCGATAGTTAATTCATTATTCATTTATAGCTGATTGGATCACGTAATTTATAATAACCATTGAAAAGGTCAAAGTAAAAACCATGTTCCACACAATAATAATACTGAATGAGAATTCCTTGATGGCCATTAAACCTTACCGGCAAAGAAAACAAAAGATACTGTATGCTATCAAATAGATGGCTATCTTGTGCTTATAGCCTGCGGTCCGGAAGGCCCCCTGCGTCACAACCCTTCTATCTCATGGGTTGGAAATCTTAAAGGTTATCGAGTTTACGACAATCTTTACCCTTATGTGTTTTATCTAGCCTTAAGTTATGGATATCTCTACATCTAGGACTATATGTGTCTTTGTTGTCTAAATGCCTGTTTTAATGGCTAATCCTATTTAGATTTCTATGGCAGATAATGTAATGATAATAAATAAGTTGAGGAGATTGTATTTTTGTAAGTTGCTCATTTTTTCTCTTGTATTTGTCGGTAAGTGCTTTCGATATCTTCGGCCAAGTTATAAATGCAATGTAATTTTCATGGAGTTTTTTTTAGCAAAATTTACCAATATTTAGATCGGACTAGCACTTCGCTCGCTACTTCGTCCGCGTGGATTTAAAAAATATGCATATGACACTCACAAATAACGTGGCTTTCTATTGGTAATAGTTATTTATGATACTAGTGCGGTAAGTTGGTTTTTACAAACGAGTAGACGAATGTAAGCCCGAGACGAAGTCGAGGGCTTACCATAGTTACGAGTTTGTAAATACCAATCCGCACGTGTGTCATACAACGTTTTTCAACACTTTTGCGAGAAAACAGTAAGTACATAAAATAAATAGGTAATGAAAAAAAAACTTTTGTTTTTGATTTGAAACATCTATTGGCGCGGCTTGGCAGTAAAACCGACTCGAATGTCGTGACGGCATGACGCCGTCGTGCCACGAAGCTTCCACTAAGCTACCGCTCTCGACTCCCTTCTCCCTAGAAACATCTATGCGAAAAAAGTAACACAACAACAACTAACAGCAACAACTTACAACCAACATCAACAAACAACGACAACAATTAATAACAACCACAACCAACAACAACAAACAACAACAAATAACAACCAACATCAACAAACAACAAGAAAAACCAACAAACAATAACAACCAACAAAAACAACCAACAACAACAACCAACAACAACAACCAACAACACCCAACAACACCAAACAACACCAAACAACAACAACAAAGAACAACCAACAACAACAACCAACAACAACCAACAACAACAACCAACAACAACCAACAACAACAACCACCAACAACCACCGACAACAACAACACTACCAACAACAACCACTAACACCACCACCACCACCACCAACAACACCAACAACAACAAACAAAAACAACCAACAACAATAACAACAACCTGCAACAACAACACCCAACAACAACCACAACCACCGACAACAACAACAACAACACTACCAACAACAACAACCACCACCACCGACAACAATATTTACAACAACCAACAACAAACAACATCAACAACCAACATCAACAACCAACAACAAACAACGTCAACAAGCAACAACAACAACCAACAAAAAAAACCAGAACTAACAACAACAACAACCACCACAACTAATAACAACACAAAAAAAAACCAAATTGAAATTCTTATATTATGTTTTTTATCGAAATAAAAAAAAAACCATAAAGGATACGCACGGTTTTACCGCACGCTATACAATGGAGCGTACGGTAAAATAGGTACTTAGGTGTGAGTACCTATTTTACCGCCCGTTCCATTATAGGGTGCGTAATTTTTAACTTTCGAACAATGTATACAGGCTTCGTAAATGCATTTTTTGAGCAAATGTGTTGAAAAAGAATTTTCAAAATCGGTTCAGTAGACCCCCTACAACTTCACAAACTTTATTAAAGATATTTGGAAAACACAAGTGTCAGCTTACACATTATTAAGTATTTTCTTAGAGCAAACACAACAGTAGTCTACAACATGTCAAACATCCCGACAAATGTGAACAAACATGTGAACAAAAAATGTGAACAAACATCCCGACTTAGACGCAACATGTGTAGAACTTATTAAAGTTATTGCCCAGACTACGTATCACATCTGTGGGTCATCTTTAGTTCCGTCCAGATGGTAAAATTTGTGACTCATTAAAAGCTGTCTGTAACTCCAGAAGTGAAATTAGAAGACTGTTAACAGACTAAAATTACATCGTTACGATATAATTATCCTTACCAGTAAAAGTGGTCGCGTATTCGCCAAATTATAGTGAGCTGGAGACCAAACATGGCTTCAATGTGCAATTACTAAAAGAAACTAGTGTATTAATTACATCTCTATAAGTTATTAAATGTCAACCTTCACCTACTGGTCATAAGGCAGTAATTAGTGACAGTGACATTGGTATTGAGCTCTTGTTTGAGTACCTTAGTGTGTGTTTATGTCCATTTAGCTAATCAATTGTCTAATTAGCATTACATGAAGGGCAATGTTTCTCTATCTGTGTTGTGTCTTTATGTTCAGAGCCTATAGGCAAAATACTTTTCTGTTAACGTTAACGCTAACGCTTCGTGCAAAATGTATGGCAACGACATTACTGGGCGTGAGTCACGTGACAGTTCTCTCCGCAGGTAATGTTCTTGACATACATTTTGCACGAAGCGTTAGCGTTAGCGCTATTATAAAAGTTAGTTGGCTAAGGAGGCAGGTCGGCGATTAGCTTTAGCAGTTTCTTGTGTTTTTTGGGTTTAGCAGCTTTTGGGGAATGACTGTAGGTATATTCAGGCAGAATACTTTTCTGTTTTCGTGTTAATGCTTCTCCAATTCGAGCTGACTAGCCTGGTCGTCACTATCTGATTTCATTCAGATATTTTTTTCCTCTGTTCATTTACCAGTACATTTCGCATATTGCCATCATTTACCCCATAAGCGCTTCATTTGAAAATGCTTATATTTAGGCTACTTACTTTAACGATATTATATTTGGGTCTTACCAATTTGCGGTAGTCGTAACATAGGTAATGTACGTACATCGTGAGTTACTTTAATCGGATTACTTCGTGCTCCTGTCACGAGCTGCACCGCATTCGTGCCAAGGTCCCAAGTGTTTCACTAATGTGAACTGAGACTGTATCACTGAACGACGTAATGCGCCATAGTGCTTTGCCTGCGTAT
Source organism: Polia nebulosa (assembly GCA_951329385.1). NCBI lineage: Eukaryota > Metazoa > Arthropoda > Insecta > Lepidoptera > Noctuidae > Polia > Polia nebulosa. Next base: position 6,954,602 of record OX589604.1, read on the forward strand.
TTAAGGTTTCGTGGATTAGGTAAACGTGCGTGAGGATTAACAAATACGTCGCTAATTGTAACTTCACATATCTGCTTTAGTTCTTCAGCAAACAGACAGGACTTTATATCACAGAAAAACAGCTGGTTGATGACCTGTATCGTGTCCATCAAACATCACGATTACAATTGAAACAGAAATCATCATTCTAATAAGGCTGTCATGCCATTCCATTTACAATCGTGTCTTTTCCGATATCGATATTCGACATAAATCTCAATCGATATGTTGGCGTCTCGCTGGCTCGTTTCGGCGACTCGCTTTCTCCAGCCTACAAAAAAAAGTTGATACGCAAGTGTGGGACCTGTTCTGCCCATCTATTGATTGTTATTGTGCTGCTTGTAAAATTATACACACCTTTACACGGCTCGCATTACGCACCGAGCGCTGTGGGCAATGTGGTATCGATATTTGTGTTTGATTTTAACGATGAATCAAATCTTGACTATTTTCTTAATACACGGCCCAGACTAATCTATATACTACAGAGATGACGACTAATAGAGGAGTATGGAAGAAAAAGACATGTTGCGCCGACCCCAAATAAATTGGGATAAGGGCAGGAGAATGATGATGGCCCAGACTAATCTAATAGATTTTTTGCTGATTCTTCAATATCCGAAGCCAATAACCTACTATTAAGTTAAACAACAGTTTATTTTGCCAACCTGTAATTTAGATATCGATAATATTAATTATGCGATCGAAGAGTTCTTAAGATACAGTTGTTTTTAAGATATAGTTGTATCTTAAAACGACAGACTTCCATCAATGTCGTCGAGTAATTATGATAGCTATCAAACCTCTGTCGAATATTAATTGGTACTCTTGCTCTCGATATTAATATCGATTTTCAATGCAGCAAAAGTGTTTTTTTACCATTCTGTTCACGATTCCAGAACACCTGTTGAATTAACTTTTACTGTCAGAGAAATAAAGTTTCAAATTTTGTTCATATAATATTTCGCAAGATATACAGCTTCGAAGTTGTGTATAGTTTTTTGTGCGAAACTTTGGTAGGATGAAAGTTTTACAACCGGATGTTGTTTCACTGTCAATCCGTCTATCAAAGGGTAAGGTTCATCAATATTATCGTCTTCAAATAATTCGTCTATTGACTGAACGTCATAACATCAATCAAGTAATTGAGAGAAAGGAGTTACAAAGGCCTAAAGATAAAAGGTTTCGTAGTCGTAAAAGTGAAATTTCTTTTGTTGGGAATATTGAAATTAAAAGACATTTGGAGTACAGTGTTGAGATTGACGGTGGAGATATGCGATCCGAAAGTACGGAGGAAGAAAGCGAAGTAGACTGACAAACTGTACCTACAGATCGCATCAGTTACGACGACGGTGAAAAGCAACTGAAGATTGCCATGTTGATGGGTGAAAAGATACCGAAAGATTTATGTAAGAAAGAAAGAGTCGCAGAGGTAGAAACTTGTATTAATAAATGTCATAATCAACTCCTGTATCTCAAAGCTAGATAACGATAATTTTTTTAGCTTAGTAGACAAAGTACAAATGAAGAGACCGCAATTATATTTACCAGCAATTTCTAGTATTTTTTATATGTTTGATGGTGGAATATATATCAACAACAATTCAGTTTATCGCAAACATATTGCTAATAATGTAAATTTGATGTCATTCTTGACGAATAACACCTATTATCATTCGTAAAGTTAGTTTGTTTATTACAATTCTTTATAGTTGCCGCACCCTGCATTACCTTATTTTACATCAACACAGCATTCTTTATATGGATGAATGTGCAATAAAATGGCAAACGCTTTGTGCTTGCTTTGCAAGGACACGCTTTTGAATTCAGTTTAAGTATCAAATTATATTCCTTTTTGAGTTATCTCTTTGCTACTGTCGGCTGCTTTCTGTTTTTTTTTTGCGTTCTATTAGTTTGTCGGTTGCAGTGACTTGCTTGAATGCTATTTTATCTTAATGATGTTAAAAATTTACTTTTCCAATATAAAGATTCTCCTATCGATGAGAACATGTAACTAAGATTAAGCCCTCATTTTAAATGGTTTACTCACTATTATTTGCGATTGTAAAACTCAAAGAACCGTTTGACCCAAAAATACTATCAACAATATAAAATTTTATTCTCCTCCACTATTCATTCACCTTTCATCGGAAACAGTATTCACAGCTAAAAATAATTCAATTTCATTGGCAGTTTTTTATCCTCCAACAATACTTTTATCATAAATTCTAAAACATCCCCTTTAGCTGCCCCTGCAATTTGAAACACTTTAGTAAATTACATTGACATTCCCCAAGGGTGCATAAATAGCAGATGGATTGCGTTCAAACATCTGCTTGGCACGTGTGTGTGCCTTTGAATCGAACCTATCACAAAGACCTATAGAATTAATGTAAAAAATAGCGGTATTATGAATCTGTGTCTATTTAAACTTTGATTTGTATAAACTTAATGATCATTGCTAAAAAGCGGTTTCAAACGCAGCTGGTCGAACTGGCAGCTGACCCCAACACACTTGGAAAAGATTCGGTTGATGACGACTTAATGATAGCCATTAAATTAATAAAACTAGGTCCAGTCTAACAAGAAATCAATAAAACTAAATATAATATGCCTATTCGTGCAACTGATTGTCCTTCAGGTCTTTATTAACATGTTATTCCACTCTTAATAAAAGGAGCCTAAGATCATGTTACAGCATTCGTATTACCATTGAAACATAATCTGACACCTCGAAATCAACGCCTGTAACGGTAGTTTTATTGTCATAAATAATGATAACTTTGATTGGGATATCCAATTTCGGTATTCATTTACATGATCAAGATATAAAACACTTTATATTTCGTTTTTGTAAAGGATTTCAACAATGACGAACTGAATTTTCGAAGCAAGGGGCTATAAATATACTAGCAAATTATAATATACCATTACGGTCAAACTACAAATAAGGTCTGAGGGGAATGAACTCCTCAAATTGTTAATGCATTACACATTGCTATTCACTATTATTCTCTAAATAATACTAAGAACTGCATTTATTTTACATCCCATTGGCACTATTCCAATATTTGCAACGGCTGTACTTCTTACATCTCTTTATGCTCCTCGGCGGTCCGTATGTCGTTGTAATGTGTCCTGTAAAGATCACTATCGCCTAATTTATGATCATGTTCGTAATGCCACAATCAAACGCCGACGATCCGATCTCGTCCTTTACGATACGGTTTATACCGCCGTCAAATTTTTATAGGTGTATTAAAGGAGTGAAGAAATTGTATTGTGTTCAAATGTCCCAGTAACTGAGAATTACTATAAATTTATTGAGAAATTAAATCTGTTTGTAGTGCCTTGTCATTCAGCGCGTATAACCAATGCAAAATATGACATGTATTTTCGAATTGAATATCTGAATTCTTGAAAACGCTTACATAGTCCTAAAGCTATTTGCACATTCCCAGATTATTAAAATCTCGTGCTTTGCTCCAATTCTGCTTTGTTGATGTCAGTGGCATTTATCGTTTAAAGGAGCTATTAAAACATTATTATAATTAAAGCGTGGGACGCTATTTAGAGTCGAAACTGGTCCTTATACGCTTTGGAAGAAGCCCGGGGCTTCCCAACAATTACCTAACTAAAAATGAGGAATTCCAAAATTTGTTGTTACTGGCAGACAGCCTGGGATTTAGCTGGGGGCAGTTTCAGCCTGTCGCTTACGCTTATTATGATGTTAGAAAGGAAAGGAACGACCGGTTTGAGGTTTCCACGTGTTTCTAACTCGCGTGCCCGAACGTGGGAGAACGCCTGAGGTTTCGCAAATGTTTCGCCAATACTTCTGTTACTCGCTTCAAAATCGTCCATGTCATTATCATTTTGGTTTGGAACAATAATTTGTGTGACTTGCTTTGAGTGTCTAAGGAAGCTTTAAGGTGTATAATTTGGTTAAAATTTTAGTAATGGTGGGAATCATTTTTTACTGTGTCTGCTTCTTTACAGAGTTTCGTCATCATCGTGTATCGTAAGGACACTATTGCCGCTTCTTTCTTGTCTATATCCAAGTCGAGTAGTATCAAGAGAATGTGGAATATCTTCAGATATTTATTCACAACCATGCGAGTTTTTTCCGCATACATCATCGTAGTACCGGTCCTACCATATTTGCTATAGCAAATTGCTATACGTTATTGTTTAGTGTCATGCAAATTTTGATTTTTGCAACCAGGCTGATTAATCGTGGGTGTGATATAATAGCACAGGTATTCTTTTCATACATATAATGATGTAAGAGTGAATGTTTATGTTAATTTAACGAACGCATACCTGCATAATCATTTCATACGCCTGTTACAGAAATTCATTGAGACGAGAAACGATATATTAGGCAATAGATAGAGGATTTTAATATTCAGTAGCCAATTTATGGCGTGAAATCATTGGTATAATAATAATGTTATGTCCATATTTCAAATTGAGACCATTCTTATGTCACGGAGATATTTTTTATTTAATTTATGGTTGCTGGATACCACAGTTAGTTATTAAAATAATTTTTGCTCCATAAACTTCTTTAAAGTTACGTGTCTAAGATTCTATTAAGATTGCCATTCCATTCATAATTATGTGCGTGTCTTGTTTATTATCATAGGCTGCCTTAGATAAAAGTCTAAATAGATAATTCATAATATTATCTCTGGTGATTAAAGAATCTCACGGTTATCACCATCACTTATCCTATTATCGTCGTTATTTGCCATCCATAATCAACTGTTTCACCGTTATTAGTATTGAGAATAGCGGCTACACTATTAATTATAACATCGATTTGTTAACGTCTACCAAGTAATTAAACATTGTTAGATGCATCTACCATTATAATTATATTGCCTTTATTGGCATTAGAGAATAATTCGCTTTAGTGTTTAAAGTTTATACTTACAGATATATTTGAGTAAACTCTATAGTTTTTCTTTTCTCAAATTGAAATTTTAAGAATTATAAATTACGTTTGGATTTGTAGCCTATAAATAAAGTTGATTATCAAAATTTTATAGTTTCTGCAATTTATTAATTAGATGAGCAGTAAATTAAAACCTAGATCGATACTTTAATATAATTTAAAACATATTTTTGTTTCATCTTTCGCAATTTAATCAACCGATTAGATCAAGATAATCTATAATCTGGAATGAATATTTAATCAATAATACCCACCAATTGAAATAAAATGTAATTATATCGAGTGGTGACAAATCCGTAAGCTACTGCTTTACGCACTAGTGTCGTTAGTCACCAGACTTGTTCTGTGGCAGCTTTGAGCAGTGGGACATGGGCCACTTTTATTGACAGCAATGGATCTGGAAATTGTCTATTACTTAATGTCCCCAAAATAAATGATGTGTGCGTAGTTAATATTTGGCTTCATCACCATCATTAGCATTTTCTTATCCTTATCCCAATTTATTAGGGGTCGACACAATATGACTTCTTCATTCCATCCATCGTTCCTTTGGTCTTACCCTCTCGTTACATGATCACTCCACATTCTTACTCAGAACTGTCCTTAGTATTGTTCCATATTGTTTAATATTTACTGTATATAGCCCTTCATAGCTCTACATCGCAGCAGTAATTGCTACACTCTTGGCACCAAACGAAATTGCTCCAAACACTTTATTTTTATCATTGCGAGCAGCCACTATCTTACCTGATTGTAAGCGATGATATGGTCGACGATGGAGCATGCTTGCCTTGGAGTTTGGACTAACCTATTTACTCCTGACTTAAAGACCTCGAGGTTGTAGCTATCAGGAAACAGCCTGTGCCAAGGAATTCCACTCCAGCTGTACGCACTATTAATGAAAATTAAAGCCCATGTAAGCGCAGCTTTAGCCTCAGACTGGACAGGCGTGACCACATCCACTCTCTGGGTGGCGATCATGATTTATAGAGACGCACCCGCCGACTACACGTGTACACGCCGAGACTTGTTACTAGCGTATAAACGCAGCTATTTAGTTAGATTGTGTGATTATTATAATATTATCGGATGATGCTACGGATTTTTAACTCAGGAATTTTCATTGGAGTGGTAAATCTATCATTTTCATTCATCAGACTCCGGAAGTTTTATTTTTGAGAACAGTTTTGAGTAAGTGAACGGCTATAGAAGAAGTAAGTACCAAAGAAACCATTGATGGACGGTGTGAAAGATTATATGACCAGAAAGATGGTGACTACTGGACTAATGAGAATTGTAGAAGAAGAAGATGGGCCTTATTGATAAAAAAATAACCAAGTGGTTAGTTTAAACACTGATTAGCAGACCAGCAGGTGTATTCGCTAACTCATTTGACATCAAGTCGATAGGCACTATGCAGTACATTGCTCGGTTAACATCGGTTAAAATAGGCACTATGGTTTTCCTATACGTCAAAGCAGCAATGTACAGCAAAGTGCCTAGCAGGTTCTTATTTCAGCGCGGGCCTGCGGACGGCCAATAGTGGGTAGCTCGCCGTCGACGGCGCGTAGTGTTCCACGCGCGCCTCAAAGAGATGTCAGCAATTCATGACGGGGTCCGTCATGGCTGATGCCCAGGGGTCGTGGATAAATTCGAAACAGAGTTACCGCGCCCCTGGGCACTCAGGCAAATGAAGGAATAGGGGTGGGTTTTTGTCAGTAAAAGTCTGACATGCCCTCTCCACCCAGAGCGGGAGAAGTCACTGGATAATTACCCAACCCCACAAAAAAAAAAGTTCTTATTTCAACATTCTTACCAGGAAGAGAGTGGTAAAGTGCTGACTTTCCATTTTGTGCACGTTTTGTCTCATATACAGTTAAATTTTATGAATTAAACATATTATGCTTTTTTAACCGACTTCCAAAAGGAGAAGGTTATCAATTCGGATGTTTTTTTTTTTATGTATGTTCGGGCATAACTCCGTCATTTATGAACGGATTTCAAAAATTCTTTTTTTTCGAAAGGAGTTTGTTTCGAAATGGTCCCATTTAATTTTCATAAAGATCTGATGATGCGTTTCGGAGACAGACAACGGAACTCTTCAAAAAATGACAACAAATCAACCGCGATTGCTGCTATCGTCTAGATATCCATTGTTAACACAATTTAATGGAAAAACACAACTAAAAAGTGAAAAATAAAAACTTTTTTACAAAAAAATAAAGCCGACTTCCAAAAAATAACAAAAAGTGCAAAATAACTTTAATTTCGGAAGTCGGTGTCAAAAAACGAAGAAACAAAACCAGAAACACCGACTTCCGAAATTAAAGTTATTTTGCACTTTTTGTTATTTTTTGGAAGTCGGTTTTATTTTCTTGTAAAAAAGTTTTTTTTTAGTTTAGAGTCCGCAAATCAGTATTGAAACTAAGCAAATTGATGGCTGAGTTGTATAAATAAGGCTATATATGTTTCGCTGCTCAATTGATGATGATTCCTACAGTTTCATAACTTTGGAAATATTGTTGTCTTTTCCGATACAGGACCTACTTTGTTTATCCAGCTAATTTGTGCTGTCCTTTTCATTGGAACAGCCTCAATTCTGCAGTTGCATTCAAAGAACCAAAAAAGAGGCATGCAAATCTCTCATCCCTATATGTAAATCCATCAGTATAAACCTCACTAGATTATGCCAATAGCTGTTCCACCGTAAAATCAACTAATAGTACAGAATCCGACCAATCACAGCTCCAATTTTTTGTTGACATGTTCTAGTACCTAATTGGAAATAGTCTGTCAGGCTAACGATGGCGGAAATTATCTGTCCTATCCAATGTGGCACGGTAATGTGCTGTGCGCAATCTTCCGTTGGATACGAGATCAACTGGTTATGTTGTAAGCTAAGGAAGTTTTATGTAATATATAATGAAGTAGCTCTATATACGAAAGTACTTACGGATCTTTGTTAGGAAGTTGGTGCGTAGTTTGGTCTTGTTTGTTACGGATCTGAGTAGTGTTTTGTTTTCCTTTTGTGTCTATGTTCATTGGTTGTGTTTGTGACGCTAGATACTTATTTTAACATGTGTTTGCTATCAAACACAGGTTAAAATAAGTATATATATTGAATTTACTTTATTGTGCACTGAAATTGTAATACAGTTCTTTTATAATTTTCTCTGGGTACAATGAAGGTCTTATCGCTGATAGCGACGTCTACCGGAAAACCGTTGGATGGAATGAATTTCGAAGCAACAGAACACGCAATAATAGATGTGTTATTTCCATGTGAAACATATTTAAAAAAATGAGTGAAAGAAAGGTTGGGCCCTTAGACTATGAAAGGTTATAGACAGAGTGTCAAAAGCCAGCAATCTGAAGTACCAGAAGCCGGCTTGTATCTGTATACGCGAAATAAGCTCACACAGACAAAATGAGAAGCCGAAACGTCATCGTTAAATTCGTCGAAGTCACTCACACATTTTAACGACCCTGCTTCATTTAATGTCCAATGACGCTATGTCTTTAACCTTTCATAGTCTAAGGTTGGACCTATTATTTTGGGAAGTGCCATAGAAAAGTATCATTGTTGTCGTTTTGTTGTTCACTTAAAAGTGGTTTACCAAAACTAACCACTAGTAGTTACCAACCGACTTCTTCTCTTCTTGTAGCTCCATACAAGAATTTTCATGTTCCATTTCCCATTTATCTGGGTCCCATAATATTCTAAAAATGGCAATTATATCTGATGTTCTAATCATTATGTAAACGACAGAATAATTAACACCTCAAAAGGAACTCGTTCACTTACCAGCTACTAAACGATTTCACATTTCTCCAGCACCAGCTAAGTCCCATCATAACTGTGGTACCTTAAGTGTACCACTTCCAGGGCTCGTACGGATCTAGACTGGAATATTAGTCTAGAAATTACAATCCCTACTTAATATTATAAATGCGAATGTAACTGATGTCAGTCTGTCTGTCTGTTACGCTTTTAAGCCTAAGCCGCTGAATTGATTTTGATGAAATTTTATTAGATTTTTAGATTAAACAATAGACCTTTTGTCGCAAAAAAAACCCTACCTGGAGGGGTAAATAGGGGATGAAAGTTCGTATGGAGCTCCAAACAAATTTGTCTATGCTTACTTTATTTGCAAAATCAGTATCCTAAAAATAAAAGGCTAAAAAATAAAGGTTTCTGACAGTTACAACCTAGGAGTCTTTAGGTCACGAGTGAATAGGTTACTTCTAGGCAAGCGTGCTCCATCTTTGACCACATCATCGCTTACCATCAGGTGATATAGTGGTCAAACGCGTGCCTATAAACAAAACAAAAAACACAAAAAAACGAGCTTCCCAGAGTATCTATTCCACGCGGACGTAGTCGCGTGCAAAAGCTAGTGTATTTATATAACTGTGTCAATCAAACCATTCACTAGCTGCAATAAAACTAAGAGAATGCATTAGAAAGAGGGCACATAGTCGTTAAATTAACGACACTATTATCGATATTGATTCTTAAGCGAGTGGTATAATCGTGTAAGAAGTCTCGATAAATACTATCCGGTCTTGGAGACAAATCGCTTGTAGAAGTTCCGGGTGGCAACGAGAGAAACAGTTAGGAGGTGGTACAGGTGATGAGATGATGCGAATTGTATAAGTAAAAAAGAAATTCCGCTAATTTCTCACATACGCATTTGTAGGCTCGAAAATCATCAAATACGCATACTGAAAGTTTTTAGATCTGTCCACTTACAATAAAATAATGAAAAAAAAAACAGTTACGGAATTCAAAAACGGAACTCTTTGGGAACATGTTACTTTTTTATTTTTTTTTTAATTCGTGAACATTTTCGTTCAATGATTTTTTTTATGATTTTCGCTATGGCTTAAGTCAACAAGAGAGTTGCCATGGCCTAAGTAACTTCTCGCGCTCTAGGTGGAGCGGCAGAAGTGTCAGACTCTTACTGACTAAAACCCACCCGTGTTCCCTCCTGCCTCTGCCTGGGCCGTGCTGACTTTTTCGATCATTCCCGCCACCCTGGCAGACGACAATGTACCATTTTTTTTTTGGGGGTGGGAAATCATCCTATGACTTCTCCCGCTCTGGGTGGACCGTCATGCATTGCTGACAACTCTATGAGGCGCGCGTGGAACACTACGCGCCGTCGACTCTCGGGCCAGATCCTGATCCGACGGCGAGCTACCCACTACTCGCCGTCCGCAGGCCCGCGTCTACGGTGGCCGGAGATCGTCTCGCGACGTCCTATGCCCATTGCCTCTCCTGCGGTGTTATCGCTGGTAGCGACATCTACCGGAAAACCGTTGGATGGACTGAATTACGCAGTAACAGAACACGCAATAGTAGATCCGCGTTATTTCCATATGAAACATAATTTTAACTAATGAGTGAAAGAAAGGTTGGACCTATTATTTTGGGAAGTGCCTTAGAAAAGTATCATTCTTGTCGTTTTGATGTTCACTTAAAAGTGGTTTACCAAAACTTACCACTAGTAGTTATCAACCGACTTCTTCTCTTCTTGTAGCTCCATACAAGAATTTTCATGTTCCATTTCCCATTTATCTGGGTCCCATAATGTCCTAAAGATGGCAATTATATCTGACGTTCTAATCATTATGTAAACGACAGATAATTAACACCTCAAAAGGAACTCGTTCACTTACTAACTACTAAACGATTCCACATTTCTAAAGCACTAGCACTTATGGGGGCTATCACAGTTATGTTGGGACTTACCCAACATAACTGTGATAGCCCCCATAAGTGTACCACTTCCAGGGCTCGTACGGATCTAGACTGGAATATTAGTCTAGAAATTACAATCCCTACTTAATATTATAAATGCGAATGTAACTGATGTCAGTCTGTCTGTCTGTTACGCTTTTACGCCTAAACCGCTGAATTGATTTTGATGAAATTTGATTAGATTTTTAAACAGTTGTGACTTTTTCGATCATTCCCGCCGCCCTGGCAGACGCCCATGATCCATTTTTTTTTTGGGGGTGGGAAATCATCCTATGACTTCTCCCGCTCTGGGTGGACCGTCATGCATTGCTGACAACTCTGTGAGGCGCGCGTGGAACACTACGCGCCGTCGACTCTCGGGCCAGATCCTGATCCGACGGCGAGCTACCCACTACTCGCCGTCCGCAGGCCCGCGTCTACGGTGGCCGGAGATCGTCTCGCGACCTCTGACGGCCAGGGCGTCTCCTGCGGCGGCTGCTGCTGGGGGCATGAGGGCGACTCTGTTGAACCTCCTCTCACACGTTCCACCTCCTCCTTCGCGAGCATAAAGCAACTTCTTCATTCATGCAAAGAGGGGCCATCCGTAAATTACGTCACAACAATTTCATGCTTTTTTTTACCAAGTGCGACATCCCATATTTTACAATTTAACATCTAAATAAAATAAAAAGGCCCTTTATTCCACGCAATTTTATAAACTTAATTATGTATGAAAACATTTCAAAATTGTAATGATAATCGTCGGTTGGTGTCTTTTCATAAAAAGCGACTAAAGGGGCCTCTGCGAATTGGCTTCAGCTCCTCGTACGCCTTCCAAAGTTCCTGGACCTCAGGATCCCGCGAAATCTTAAAAAACTTAGACCACACAAATTCAAAATCGCCTACCTCTCTTACCATGGACCACACAAATCCGCAGACTGGTCGTCTGCTTGGCCTTGTCACAGTTAACCCACAAACCCAGACGCCTCTGGACGTTTGGAACTGACTTGTAGTAGAAATACCTGTTATTTTTTAGTTCAAACATTAAATACCATGAAGCTTTTTATTTGTCTGTCGTCAATATTTTATTGCCCATGTTCTGAGAGTCTAGTACCAGTATAAGTTGATACAAATCAAAACAGGGATCAATGACAAACATAATTATGAAAATGTACTTGTTATGTTCGCGATTAGTTCTATGCTCTGTCTCTCTTCCCAACTTGGTGGTTGGATCAGCCTTCCTTAACTTTCTTCTTTACTTCGCTGTGACCCATGCTCAATGTTAGCAACATTGAACGCCTATTATATACTGTTTATTTACGGTAAATGTATGTTGTTTTTAAGCTATTGCATAGCTTCTATCGCGGGCCTTGAGCGTGGAGGCCGAATCCAGAAATTCCGGAACGAAAACAAAAAACACCCCCCACTCCGACCGGCACAGCGGTGATACTTTTTAGTTTTGCCATCTATGATGATGATGACGATGACGATGATGATGACGATGACGATGACGATGATGATGATGATGATATGATGATATGATGATGACGGTGAAGGTGACGGTGATGATGATGATATTTATCTTGTTACGCCAAAGAAGTGTAACTTCTTACGTGCGTACACACACACATAAATAAAATAAATAAATAATTATAATTGCATAAGTTGATAAAAAATGCTATGCAATAGCTTTACCGCGGCAGTCTCCGAGTGCCACACATCTTTTTTTCTTAAGGTGAATGCTCCAGGGTAGCCCGCGAAATTCAAATTTTCTTACGTTTTTAGCAATTTGCATGTCAGTGTCAGGTTGTATCTTGGTCAAAGATTGATTCGCGGCCGTAGCAAGTATGTATTTATAGAATTATAATAATTAAAATCATCAATACAACTCTTTCAGTTAGAATTGATGCTAAATGTCATGATTTCATGAAATACTTACTGATACAACCTGACACTGACCTGCAAATTGCAAAAAACGTAAGAAAATTTGAATTTCGTGGGCTTTTTTTATTTTGTGGGGTGGGAAATCATCCAATGACTTCTCCCGCTCTGGGTGGAGCGGCAGGGCGTGTCAGACTCTTACTGACTAAAACCCACCCCTGCTCCTACCTGCCCTTAGTGCCTGGGGGCGAGGTAACTCTGTTTCGAATTTATCCTCAACCCCCGGGCAGGAATTTCGTGGGCTACCCTGGCGCTTCCACCTTAAGTAAGTATCTAGTAGTAGTATGTGTTTAGTAGTAAGTATCTTACTAGGTGTACTGAACTGAGTGGTAGTGAGATTTTTACCTACAAAATAAACCGACTGGTTCCGTCCGGGATATCTTACCAGCATCAGCAGCCCTACCATGACGTCTTAATATCATCATCTTTTCGGTGAGAGAAAGGGATAGTGCTATTCGTCCTGTATAAAGACGTCTTTCTCCCTCACCGAAAAGATGATGGTTTTAAGACCTCATGGTAGGGCTGCTGATTATTGTAGTGTCCTGTTGGCTGTCGCCTACAGCTATGTAATCCGATGATTTTCTCTTCATTGTAGCATGTCAAAACATACTAGTTTATAGACACATACGATCAAAACCTGCGACGGTTGTCGTGTCACGATTAAACCATCAAAGCGGGACATATCTCAGTCATGTTATGTCTGTTTGTCGCAAATTTACGACCGAAAGTCCATCATGTACGTATAATATTGCTATTATCTTACTTTATGCGACTATAATGTGTCGTTTAGAAGGCTTCCTCGAAGTCGCCTTGTCTCTTAACCCATAAACGTGTCTTCCTGAACAAATACACGTTTGTTTGAGTTGCACATACCTGCTGTCTTTGAGTGTTTGGCCGACTGGCATCGTTGTCTGTTAACTGCATTTTGTTTTTAAAAGCCATTTGCTGCAGTTATTTTCAGTATCTGTAATCACATTGTTCCTCTGCAAATAAAATTGTCTCTGAAGAGAATTTCGAGTATAAAAGACTAAAAAGAATGTCGTTCCAATTTATAAAGTCTACACTGTTCAAATCTGGAATGGTTAAGAGTTATAGTACCTAATAGTTTCACCACCAACGCTATAAGACCTGGTATTTATGAGTAACAAAACGATAAATCAAACCAAATGCGGCATCAAGTAATAGCTCAGTACTAATTAAAACCTAACAGCCATAACAATCGCAATTTAATGTGCATAAACTGAAGAAAACTCATGAAATATACGGAACAACTATGATGTGAAAAGTTCCTGCGAAAGGATTTTGCAATGCTAATGTGGTTACAATCCAGTTTCACATTTTCACACCGATGCACGATGGTAACAGGTACGAGTATTAGTAACAGGTTTGATACCATACTGTTTATATCACGTCACTATCCGCTACTTATAACATTTTCCGATATTCGCCTATTTAGCTCTTGTATACAGTTATTTATTAACAAATAACTTTCAGCTATAAATACGTACTCGTTCTTAGTCGTAACGGGTGTGTGCAATTAATCGTTTGTGCGTTGAACATTATTTTGAGCTGTGTTTGACTTAAATGCAATTTATGTGTTGTTACGGTTTATTAGGGCTTCATGAAATTGGTTTCTTGTAAAGTAGTAAACTATTGTAGGTACCTATTGGTTATAGTTTTCTTACAGATTTCGATTTTGAGCCAACCAGCCTTCGACCAATACTTGTGATTCCTAAAATTAAGGAGTTTTCTTTTTTTATGTCTCTGGTACCCATGTTCTACCGTTATATTCATGCGTTTAAATATTCAATTAACAGATTATAAGAAGACTATCAGGGCTTAACCTACATAATTATAATATGGCTGGACGACTTAGTGGCTACTCTACCTACTTGAGGCAAGTCACCTATGGCTGAAACGTTACGAAGATCTTCATTAGATAATCAGAAAGAAAAAAGAGGTCTGATCAGATCCTGGTTAGATTGATATCAGAACGCAAAAACATTATCCTAGATGACATGACCTAGGTACTGTGAAACCCTCGGGGGTAAGGGTAAAAAGGGCCGTTTCTGACACTTTTGCCTACTATTTTGGATACGAAACATTCTGAGACCTGTTTTAACAACGTAAAAATACTTTATCCTCTTTGTAATAAACGTGACATTGGATTCTTTAATATTTATTTTCTATACTATGCTACGATTTTTTATTCAATGAGGGCGCCACTTGGCTGGTAGTAGAGCCTTAACTGGCTTCTACCAGCAGCTTCGCCCACGTGGAATTAGTACTTACACCACTGTAAATGTACTATTTCAGATGGATCTATCTCTGTGCCAAATTTAATCCAGATTCGTTCAGCCATCCTGGCGTGATTGAGTATCCATCCATCCAAACTTTCGCATTTATAATATTAGTAGGAATTTGAATTCAAAGACACAAAAGCATTTTTTAATTGATATGTATGATAAATAATTACTGTAACATAAATTATCCAGAATGGCAGATGACATATTCGCCAGAGTTCTTCTTCAGTAGAAACATAAAAAAATATTCAAATTAACGAAATTACAATACCATCATGGTCCATGGTCCAACTGCATTTCCTACCCTGTGTCACATACAAGTTCATATTATGTTCATACACCAGCTCTTCAAAGGAAACGTTAAGCAAACACTGCCGTATGCAGCGATGCCAAGTGTTCAAGTTTTTGTCACAGACATACTACGCATTCCTGCGACTTTGCCCGTACTCTCTTCGACGTCGATGGCTGTAAGACACGCGTTTTTTATCACCAATTCTCGTCATTCCGCCTGATTGATTCATTGGCACGTTATACAAGTTTCATGTATATTTTGTTTTAATTACTTCATCAGAAAAGTCTGTATTTTGTGCGTGCGATGCAAATGTATTGCTCCACTCGTAAAATTTGGGCTGAAGTTTTATTCTGGTTTCTTCTTTACACGAATTGGGCACCATTTACTCAAAGTAAAGTGATTTTTTTATTAAGGCGTATATAGCCGCCAAGTGGCGCCCTCATTGAATAAAAATTCGTAGCAAAGCGTAGAAAATAAAGATTAAAAAATCCTATGTTGCAAAAGTACCAAAAACGGCCGTTTTTGACAATTTTGCTTACTACTTTGAATACAAAACACTTTGAGTCCTGTTTTAACAACGTAAAAATATCTTATCCTATTTGTAACAAACGCAACATAGGATTCTTTAATCTTTATTTTCTATGCTAAGATACGAACTTTTATTCAATGAGGGCGCCACTTACGGTGAGTTTGGCCCTTAACTTTATTACTATTCCATCAGAAATAGAGAGGAGCTTAGTAAGTACCTATTGTAGCACCATATTCCACCATATTCCTCAAGATGAATAACTTACAACAACAATTCAATTATGAATCAAAGCATACGCAATATCTACCAATTAGAATTACATAAATTAATTTCATTGTTCAAAGAGAGATATAATCGATTCGTTAGTGCATTGATGTGATAATTAAGAAGGATTTCAACATGACAGCAAATGCATGTATGTATGCAAAATCAAGAGATTTCTGATTAAACAAATTATTGAAAAAATAACCCTAGCGAAGAAAATCTTACAAAACATATTTCACACAAATAATTTATTCGTAAAAATACATACAGTGAAATACACAAGATTATATTTCAAACAAACAGAGATATAGAAATATATTACACAACTGAATTCCATAAGAGTCCGTTGCACGACTTTAATTCTCTGGCCTAATTTAAACGTAAATCCCTGATTAATGTCGTCACGAACTCCATATATTTTCCCCATACATCACTGTAACGGTAACACACGCTGATGCACCGAATATACCAAGTTTGACCTTTCTGTCATGACATTTAGATGCGTTGTTGCGTACATAATGTCAATTCCGTGCTGAGATAAATGCGCACGGACTTATTAACTAACGAACGCGTTTAAAAAAACAATTTGTTTGAGTCCTTGAGATAATGGTCGGTAAATCGGTAGACTGAACAATTGGTCTTTAGGAAATGTCAATTTGAATATTTATCGGTAATCTATTATTGACCTACTGTAGCAAGCGGTTTTTTTGTGCTGTCTCCTTTCAAATTCCGGGTAAGACATGGATGTTTGGCGGTACGGTATTCTGTAATTTGTTACGCAAAATTAAGTCGTGTTAATTTTTGTGTTGGTCTCTTTGCATTTTTAGTCGATACTCCGTTATTTGGGTCTCTTTTGGTTACCACTAGATCTTCCACTACATTAAGCATTTAAGCCGCTTCCTCTATTGTCTTGGTCAGTTTAAAGATAGTAGTTTTTTCGGATATAAGACGACCACTTCAGAATTTATTACAGAGAACAACAACACAATATCTCGCCTCTGAAGCACAGTGTAGATATACTGTGTCTGAAGGGTTAGACGGTGTAAGGGAAATGCGTGGTCAATTATTAATTACTAATGGGTAGAAGCGGTATCTAAAAACATGACCAAGCACCTCTTGCGTATCTGGCGGACAGCGCAAGGGCCGTAAACAATTAAAAATCTATTGTGTCTGCTAACTAGACGAGATGCGCGACGGGTTAAATCCCGTATAGTACACCTAAATTATATATTTGTCTCTCTTCTTGACACAACGGTCCTCACGTAGCAACTTCTACAGCTTGGCAAAAAAGAGTCTCATGTGGTGACAGTTGGAACTAAAAAAAATACTGGACATTAAAGCCTTCCATGGTGTTTGCGTAGCGTACTTGGAATTGGGATCATATCCCCAAAAATACCAAATAACAAACTGTTGAGTAGTAGTATTTGCCACAGGTTTGCCACAGGTGCGATACTGGCGACCTAATTTATTCCACACTTTTTTTGCCAAGCTGTACGTAATTCGCCTCACGATCATTCGCTACTTCTCTCTCTGCAAACTGACATCCTGAATGAACCAGTTATGTTTCAGTTGCATGTCTGTCATAGGAGCCTATTTCCTACTGTAAAATATATGTTAACATATCTAACGTGATATTTTCCTTGTTTCCAGGGCAAGTCAGTGATCCGTCCGATAGCGTTCAAGCCGCTCGGGGGGCGGCTGTCTGCTGGAGGGGAGAGGTATGGCTCCACTCCGGTGCTGGCCAGCAGACCACCTTCACACCTGACGCTCTATGGCAGTGAGTATATCAGCAACAGCCTTCTTGATCAGCCTGTTGGAGAGGACCCCATCTCATTGACAGAACCTTAGGAAGATGCGCTTTTATCAGGGGAGGATTTCCATTATCACCACGACTTAAGTAAGAGTAACACTGTGATGCGTTGAAAGGACTTAATGCCAAGTGGTGTTTCCTGTCAGCCAACCTTTATCAGTTATCTATTTTATTAATTTATCAAAAGCTATTTCACTATAACGTAGTACAGCTAAGGCATTTGGAGATTATTCTAGCATGGAGATAGCAGAGGAATCGTCTTTCGTGCCTTGGATATTTGAATAAGTTACTTAGATGACAAAGAGTGAGAGTTCCGGAGTGACGACCGCGTAGCGGAACACGCCGCATTGGAAGGCCTTCCACAAGGTGGACCGAAATCCTGGTGAAGGTCGCTGGTGGCCGATGGATGCGAAACGCACAGGACCGGTCGTTGTGGTGACACTTGGGGGAGGTCTATGTCCAGCAGTGGACGTCTTTCAGCTAAAATGATGATGATGATTAAGGATACAAAAAGAAGAATACTATCTTCATCCTGTGTCAAAGTCTTAACCACTGTAGGCTGTGGCGCCACAGTGACGTTGTATCAACGATAAACATAAAATATAAGGGACGGACTACGGTAACATTTCGGTAGCGCTTGTCAATGCCATAATTTTTTGAGTTCTCGCACGACGACCTCATCTCGATTGATATTGCAGTGCACGCAGGTGTCCACCAGGGCTTTTCTACAATGGTTCTCGTTGATAGAATGCCACTAGGCTTGTCCATGCAGCAAAAGAGAACTTATGACACTTCGATAAGTGGCCTACTCTTGACCAGAACAACACAGGCCATTAACTTACCACGTCTGTCTTATTGGCAGGCTCATCAGATGTGCGCGAGGGTCGCTGGTGTGGCTCGCCTCAGCCCGCTTCCTTATCCGCTCTGCCGCCCGCCACGCCGTCCGCTCCGCTACACCAGAGGCATCACTCCGCTATTGTGTGAGTTTACTATAGCTTTAAAACTTCTTATTGATTTGAAATAGGACACGGGTATTATCAACATGTTCCAGCCCTGTTCTTGTTAGTTACGGTCGGCGCGACACATGTTGTTCTTCCATTTTCAAATAGGATACTTAAGATACCAAACTTAAATGGCAATGGACAAACATTGCTCGGAGAACAGATGGTCGATAGGGCCGAAAAGTTCTGGAGTAACGACCGCGTACCGGAAGACCTGATGAGGGACCGGTCGTTTTCGAGGCCTACATATTATGTTGGCGCAGTGATTGAGCGATTGGCTGCTGCACTACGTGTTGCGGGTTCGATTCCCGCACGGAACAATTTTTTTTTTAACGTTGCACCAAGTTAGGAATTACTCCTGTATCGTGGGTGCATTAACAAACATGTATACTCACATACAAAAGACATCCAGACCCGGATCAACTATCTGTAGGTCATACAAATATTTGTTCCGTGCGGGAATCAAACCAACGACACGCAGCGCAGCAGCCGTATGCTCAACCATTGTGCCAACCGTGACTTTATAATATGGCCTACGGATAGTTGTTCCGGGTCTGGGTGTCTTATGTATGTGAGTTTACATGTTTGTGAACGCACCCACTATGTAGGAGTAATTTACTAGTGCGGGGCTACGATAAAAAAAAAAAACAAAAAAAAATTGTGCTATACCAACAAAGCAATGGAAGTGCCCAGTAAAATTTTGCTGTGTACCACTCGTTTCGTTTCCGCTAAGCTCTCCGCTCCGCTAAGCCAATTACATCACTCCATTGTAAGTTCAATTGTTAGAACTAGCTCCAATTCTAACTAAGTACTATTTTTAGAAACTAGACATGTATTGTACATTTGGGTATATTTTGATCGTATCGAACTGCCGCTGTTACGTTATATAGGAACTTCGTAATGTATGTTTCATTGTGTCACTTCGCATTGTGTTCATAAATCACACCGGAACGAGATATTTTTGCCGATAGCGTTATTGCCAAAAATGGTTCCCTCGATCATAATTCCTAATGTCAGCAAAGGTTTTAAGCCTATCTGATTCCTTAATCTTAATCATTATCATTATGAAATGACACATTTACCCAACAAAGGAGGAATTAATTCCCTGACTGTCATTTGCTAATTAAAAAATAATTAGCATTTAAATGTTCATTATTACCGTCATTTTATTTTACTAACTTTTATAATTTTATTTATTTAACTTGCAATGTTCGTAAGTAAGTTTTCCGCTTTAAATTGTTTTTTAAAATTAGCAAACAATTTTTCGACCACTTACTGGTTTCCGATAGAGCTGAAATTTGGCATACTTAGTAAGACCGGTGTTAATGCAATATTATGATACCATCGAGCTGATCTGATGATGGCACCGGCATGTAGGGACTGGAACTCCCTGATGGTAAAAGGTAGGACAGTTGAATTTGGGTTAGTACGTTTTGTTATCATGAGTATTTTACAGTTCCATGATGACGAGGGTCTAAAGCATGTCAAAAAAAACTTTTTATTCATATCCAATAAATATCCTGCCTTAAATGTGAATGGATGGTGAGGGAGAAGGAGGCCAAAGAAAGGATGGATGGATTGTGTGATGTGATGAGTGATATGAAAGAAAAGGGAGTTAGTGATAGCGTGACGACTGACAGGACAGAATGAAAGAAAAAAACGTGTTGCGCCGACCCCAAGTAACATGGGATAAGGGCAGGAAGATGATGATGAAATATCCTGCCATAGATCAACATGAAGTTCTTAAGTTCTAGGTCACTTAAATACTTGTTAAGTACAGCGATAATTCCATATTCAAGTGATAGCCACAGCTATTTGAGGACATACTTAATTAACTTATTATAAGCAATTGCATACAGCTGAGATGAGAATGCTATGAGTGATGTGTGTTTCGCGCATGGATAGAATTAGGAATTAGTATATAAGAGGAAGTCTGAAAGTGGGACCGCTGACTAAAAAGTTGTGTGGAAATCGGTTGTCGTGGTATGGGCATGTGATTAGGATGAATGAAGAAAATGTCGTGAGGAAGGTCTTGTGTATGGATGTAGATGGCTATAAGAGTAGGGGAAGGCCAAAGAAACGATGGATGGACTGTGTGAAAGAGGATATGGGTAAAAAGGGGGTGACTACAGAGATGACGACTAATACAGGAGTATGGAAGAAAAAGACATGTTGCGCCGGCCCCAAATAAATTGGGATAAGGGCAGGAGAATGATGATGATGACTTAATTAACTTATTATAAAGTCCGTATTTTAGAATAGAATAGAAAAAAACTTTATTGTACACCAAAACAGTACCTAGTAGTTTATTTTTTATCTTTGATATTCTCTCGCGCTTGACCACCATCTCACCTAATGCTAAGCGATAATGTGGTAGACTTTAGAGCATGCTTGCATAGATGTAACCTAGACCTTCAGGTTGTAGCTATCAGGAAGCACAGACTCGGGCAGGAAATTCCACTCGTCAGCTCTATTTTTCCTCATAAACAAAAAGTCAGCATAATTTTGTAATGAAGTTAATACTTCTCTGACAGAAAGTCGTTGGATGATCACGCATTTTCGTGTGGGTAATCGTCTTCGTGAAATGAAATCTGTTTTAATACATGTACTTTCCAGTAAAAGTGAATTTGTTTACTTTGTTGTTGAGGCAATTAAATTATTAAGACTAGTAGACTGCAGTGGATTTTGTACACTTTCAGTATTTAACGCGTTGCGTTATTCTCCCACTGAAACATTTTGTAGGTAAACTGTCAGTGCAGTAAGTTAGATACTAGGAGTTACCTAGTACTACTCCTAAAGCCCTGAGGGATGTGCCCAAACAGGCGTTTCACAGAGCTCCAGATTGGTATTTTAAGAGGTAACGGGACTCCTTTCGTGTAGGTACTGATGTCGATCACCGGGGTGGTCTAGTGAGATATCCTAAACTCCCTGGTATATTCCCCAAAAGTCCAGGCAACTTTTGTAGGTTTCCCCCGATAGCAAAAAAAGGTACATAATAGCTCTACCAGATATTAAGATAACTCACCTCTCTTCTAAGGAGTGTATTTTCAACGTCTGAAAGCCAATAAAATGACTTAATTGAGAACCTGTACAATCAAATTTTTATAAATATCGTTTATTCTAGTCATCAATATTTTGGTATATTTAAAGTTCAAGCAACAATATTCCCTTTTTAATCAAAATCTGAAAAATGTGACCATCACGTGTTTCACCAAAAGTACTATTACTAGGTAAATACACATCTTCTCCAGCTTGCAAGATATTCCAAGATATACACAACATGGTCCTTATTCAGGGTTCCGTACCCGAAAGGTGCAAACGGAGCCCTATTGTTGTCACTCACGTGTCCGTCTGTCTGTCCGTCCGTTGTCTGTCATAAAATTTTGTTACGAAGATTTTTTTAATTTTTCATTGACCTATGAACTTGGGTGATAATGCTTATTATTCCGTATACTTTTCTAACAAATACCAATATTTGGTACGGAACCTTTAATGTGCGAAATCTGATACGTACTTTGCCAGTTCTTATTTTTGACGGTGGGAAATCTTCAAACTACTTCTCCCAGTCTGGGTGGAGCGGGAGGGAGTGTCAGAGAGTTACTGTCTAAAATCTACCCATGTAGCTTCTATTGCCCTTTGTATTCCAGGACTGCGGTAAATTTTCGATCAATCCTGCAAACAAAACATGGCCCTACAATTGCTCACACAACTTAGACTTTGCCCAGTAACGCTCCATCCATAAATAGACTCAATAACTACCAATAAAGGCGATGACTTCACTCCATGCACCCTCTTAATAAAGGACGAACTCCATCCGAGAATAGATCACAAGTAAGAACGTACAGTCATAGTGAAAATAGTTTCGTCACCTTAACGCGTCAGGCCCCTCGCGTTACCATAAGGTAAGGCAACATCATCATCATCTGCCTAGCCTTTTCCCAACTATCTTGGGGTCGGCTTCAAGTCTAACCGAATGCAACTGAATACCAGTATTTTACATGGAGCGACTGCCTGTCTGACCTCCACAACCCAGTTACTGGGTAATACGATACCCCTTGGTAAGACTGGTTGTCAGACTTTCGGGCTTCTGATGACCCGTAACGACTGTCAATGATCGACGATTGACAGCCGGGACTAACGGCTTAACGTGCACGGAGGAGTCTCGGTATGTAAAGATGGTCACCCATCCATGAACCAACCCCGGCAAGCGTAGCTTAACTTGATGGATCGACCCATACGGCTGTTATTACTTTAGCCACGAGCTCCTCTAACCATAAGGTAACGCAACAATAGGTTTTTAATTGTGTCTGCTAATGTGGGGCTTGACGTGTTAGTCTATTTTTTTATACGGCAAAATCTGGTTTACTTTCCAAATCAGTATTGACGTTGTGTCAATGTCGCAGAATGACACTCAGTTGCTAATTATAAAATACAACTTATCCAAACAAAACATGTATTTTATTCAGATTTAAAAATAAAAAAACAGTCCTAAAAAATGATTGTAGTTTTAAGACAAATAGACATTGGTAATCAGTTTATATGCTACTAGCTGCACCCCGCGGTTTTACCCGCATAGACCGGAATAAAAGCCTATATGTTAATCTAGGTTATAAGCTATCTACACACCGAATTTCATTCAAATCGGTCTAGCCGTTTGAGCGTGAAGAAGTAACAAACATACACTCTCACAAACTTTCACATTTATAATATTAGTTGGACTAGCTTCTGCCAGGCTCGCCCGCGTGGAATTAATACTTGCCCCATTAAAAATTATGGCCTATGTGCTATTTCAGACAATAATTTATATTTAGACCCGATTAAATTTATAATATTAGTAGAAAGGATTTTGATTTTTGTTTTCAATTGAAAAATATAGCTTTTGTGCAGTAGTCTGCTCATAGCCTTATCATAAACAAAAGGTGTCCTGACTAGTCAAAAGAAACAATTTTAAAACTGACGAAGATATCAACGCCTCGACTGTACTCACTTACTTTCTACGATGTACCCCACGATTGACACGTCAATGACACACAAGACGATGCATCTGTTCATTAAACTGAGTAATTAATGCAGTTAACATTACTGTGGCATGATGTGCATGTTGTAGATACAAAGATGAATCTGGAATTATTCAAACTGTCTACGATCGATGTCAATGTGGTGTGGCAACGCTGCATAGCATTACGATTTTTTTTACCCAGTTTACTCACGCTTTGCGTTAGTTCTTGCAAGTTTTTTTGGCTTTATAACTAAATAAAAATAGTCTTGGCCGAATTTCAGCGAAAATCGGGTAGCGAATGTGACAAGTAAAAAAAAAACATTTAAAACTGACGAAGATATAAACGCCTCGACTGTCCTCACATACTATCTACGATGTACTGACTACGATATCAAAATAATTGCGTGGCAACGCTGCATAGCGCTACTATACGAACATTTTTTACCCAATTTATTTATACTTTGTGTTAGTTCTATTAACTTTTTATGGCTTTGCAACTAAATAAAAATAACCTGCTGACGGTCCTGATCGAATTTCGATGTGATAATGTCTCCCACGTCGATACGCGGGAGCGAAAAATAGGTGGTAAAATTTATCTGATGAATTTCATAAAGTTAGACTGGTCTCAAAAGGTTTATGCAGTCTCTACCCCTTACAAATATTAAACATACAAAATGGAATAAATAGTATTAATAGCAAAATTAGAAGTCTAGCAAACTTACTGCTTCTGCCATAAAACTGCGACATAAACACGCTTTAATTCTTTGCTAGTGAATGAGTTAGGAGCCGTAAAATGTTACTGAATCATTCCACGACTAGCGTGTTCATTCACCAGAAAGAACAACGTATAATTTAATAAACAGTAAATAAATACACGGTACGCGTCCGGGTTTTTTAAGAAAGTTTTTCATTCATAGAGTAAAAGGTAAATACAGCGTGTTTAGGAAATAAATTGGGTTTTATGTGGCTACTTATAAACATACTTTACCACAAGTAATACCAACTGTACTGTTTTTAAGGCGCTATTAGCTGCCAACAACCTTGAGTTTGTTAGCTTGCGTGTTCTGCGCTGAGCTCACGTAACGCGTCGTATGTTCACCTAGTAATAGGACTCGCCGATCAAGGAGCGCTGTCCGAAATTAGACGCATTATTAATTTATTACACATAAAACAACAAGTATTAAACTAAAACACTGAGACTAAATTATAAATAATTAAATGAGCTTTAAAATGGTGAAGGTTTCATAAAAATACGCTTTATAGTTTTTGCGTGATTCTCAATTTTTTATCCGCGTTTGACATAACTTTACAAATTAATTACACAATGTTATAAAAATGTAATGTGAAATATTCTCAGATCAAATTACGACAAAATTTGTCCAGAGTAACATATATTTTTTCAAAGAAATAAGACTTTTCGTTTAGACGTGATGTTCAATTAAAAACCATTAAAAGTCGTATAACTGCGCCTTAAGAAGGCAAAGGCAGTTTTTTGAGCCTTTCGTCTGCAAAATATCCGCATTATTACTTGCAAAAATCCATATATTATAATTATAACCAAGGAAAAAGCAACTGACCAATTTCAAAGAAAGTTGCAAAAGCAAAATTGCGCGAAACTCTTTCTTTCAGATAAAATCGCCGCGTAAAAAGTGACATACCATTACACTTAGTTGCATATAAATTCACCTTTCTTTGAAACCATCTGGTTTAGCATTCATTTATGACGCAAAAAAAATCGTTGTAAATTGTAATTTGCTGATGCAGTATCTACTCATTTGCGCGGTTTATTCAGCAATTATTATCAAAGCAGTAGCTTAGCGGCGCGGCGGTTGGCACGCGCCCACATTCGTGCTTCGAACATAGTAGCGGCCAGCCGGTGCGTACGCCATATACAGTGTTTATTTATCAAATGGTGATTTTATACGTGTTCCAGTGAATAAAATGTTGAAGTGCGTTGAAAAGTGAGAGTTTTGTGACATGTTTAGGTGAGTTTTGAGAGAGGAGTGTTGCGAGTTTTTTTGTAGTTGTGTTAGTAATTTTGGCTTTATGCTGTGACCTTAGTTTGTGTGTTATGCAAATCGAATAACGAAGGATTTTAAGTTAGATAATTCTATGTACATTTTAACCCGGTTATTTTGTAGGACTTTATCTGTATATACGAGTATCAAACTCACGAGTCCTGACTCAACGCACAGCCTAAACCGCTTGTCCTAGAGACATGAAATTTGGAGAGTGTGTTCTTTGTGAAGAGTAGGTATCCACTAAGAAAGGGTTTTTAGAAATTCCACCCCTGAGAGGGTGAAATGGGGGTTGAAAGTTTATAACAGGGGAAGTACTAATTCCATGCGGGCGAAGCCACTGGCAGAAGCTAGTTAACTATGTTTGTAAAACTCGCTAACCACATCATTAGTATAAATACTGATTACCGGATTCTAAATTCAAATTCAAAATTTTAATTAAGAACCTACAAATCAATACATATTTAAACTAACCACATGGCTATTTTGAACCGACTTCCAAAAGGAGGAGATTATCAATTCGGATGTTTGTATTTTTTTTTTATGTATGTTCGGGCATAACTCTGTTATATATTGACGGATTTGCAAAATTCTTTTTTTGTTCGAAACGGGTTTGTTCCGAAATGGTCCCATTTAAATTTCAAATAGATCTGATGATGGGTTTCGGAAGCAGACAACGGAACGCTTCAAAAATTGACAGCAAATCAACCGCGATTGCTGCGATCGTATTCTATGAATTGTTAACACAATTTAATGGGGAACCATAACTAAAAAGTGAAAAATTAAAAACTTTTTTACAAAAAAATAGAACAGACTTTCAGAGAAAAAAAGTGCAAAATAACTTTAATTTCGGCAGTCGGTGTCAAAAAGAAGTCGGTTCTATTTTTTTGTAATTTTTTTTTTCATAAATAAGGCCCTATACGTAACGGTTTTTAAATCTGTACCTCCTGTACCTACTCAGGTACCTAATAGGCAATTAACTAGGTGCTCAATGCTGAAATAAAAATAAAAATATGATCATAATGTTCTTGGTAAGCACTTGGCTGGAACCCATTGGTCTAGATATCAAGTACCCAAGTAGCTTTCATTAAAAACAAAAACAAGTTCTTGTATTTCTTTCCAACCTAGGTATTTCTATTTTTTTCCTTTTCCTAGTCACGGTAGACTGTTTCTCAATGACTGTGAGCTAAAAAGAGGCACCTATTTGCCACAAAAAATCTACAACGATTCTTGGACGAGTCTAATTGAAGGATTTTTGTTTGAAGTAGTGAATCTAGGAACGTTATTACTTATTATAGTACGATCTTGGTTTAAAAAGTATTTTATTATTAAGAGGAGCTCGTGGCTAAAGTAATAACCGCCGCATTAGGTTAAGCTACGCTTTTCGGGCTTGGTCCATGGATGGATGACCATCTTTACATACCGAGACTCCTCCGTACCTCGGAAAACACGTTAAGCCGTTGGTCTCGGCTGTAAATCATGGATCTTTGACAGTCGTTACGGGTCGTCAGAAGCTTGAAAGTCTGACAACCAGTCTTACCAAGGGGTATCGTATTACTCAGTAACTGGGTTGTGTAAGTCAGATAGGCAGTCGCTCCATGTAAAATACTGGTATTCAGCTGCATCCGGTTAGACTGGAAGCCGATCCCAAGATAGCTTTCAGACCGATAAAAACTTTTTTTTCTTTGGAGTTTGATAAATTTCAATTCACAAATTTCCTTTATTTGCGGCAAATTGCGTCGGATTGTTGACAAATAAATTTGTATAATCACAACTAATTATCGCACAAGTTTCAAACTTCGCATAGTTAACTAGTAGTTCAAACCACCTAAGTATAAAATTGTAATATAGACGATTTTTTTATCGTCTGTCTGTCATTAATTCGATAGACGTATAATTGGTCTTCCAATTATTTCGGTTATTAGTATTACTACATACTTATTTAAAAAAAAAAACAGTATTGCCGACGCTTTACTCAATGAAAGTGAGGTCCATAATTTAAACTCTTCCTTTCACAATACCACGAAACTCCTACTAATATTATTAATTTGAAAATCATTATGTATGTATGATTAGATCATTCATTAATCACACCTAAATAGCTGAACGAATTTGAATGAAACTTAGCGCATATACTTTTTTCTATCATTTCTAAATTCTCTTGACATAAAACACTTTTCAAACGGGCGAAGCCGAGAGCAAGACTATCTCTTTAAAAAGTTAGGTCAACTTTTCCGCACAGCACTGTTTTTTTTTCAATCCTCCATATTCTTGCCATGATCAATTGATATTTACTCAAGACTTTACAAATAGAACGTCGTCATCAAATGAACAATCCTTTTAGAATAATGGCTTCCAGTCACGCTCGTCAGGAGGTTAGAGATCATCAGATTGACAATCATTGAATGATGTCATAATCGGATGCAGGACTATTCAGGGCAAATTCTGCCGGTCGCCTCCACAGTACAATACCTACACGCAAACGGTCTTCAATTAAGATGTGCTTGGGTGTGTGTACAAAGCAATTAGTAAACTTTTCAAACTAATAAAAAAAAAATATTAATAAATTCATAATAAAATTATATTTACTTACTTATTTTTGTTTGCAAACTAAAGGTAGACCAGTGATTCCATTCAAATTCGAAATCATACAAACAAACGCGATAGTAAACACGTGAGTAAACCCGCAATTTTTTTTTTTTTTTAAATGTTATTGTCCTTATTCACCCCTTAAAATTCGAACAGTAGTTTTTACTGCATAGAACCCTTTTGTAACAAAATACGTTTGACTCAAACAAAGTTGTATTGGCAGCTTCCCCTCGCGCGAACTATCAGCAGAAGTGGGTTACCTACAGCTGCTGTACCACAGAGCACGGAGACACCTCTGTAGCTACTGCTAGAGACGTTATAAGAATTATGTAACTGTTTTGGTATTTATAAAAAAGCCGGCCAAGTGCGAGTCGGACTCGCGTATGAAGGGTTCCGTACCATCGTACAAGATTATACGCGTCTACTTGTTGCCATTATTAAGATCGAGCAAAAAGAGCCAAAAAAGCGTTTCTTGTAGAGGAGCCCCATTTTATTTTTAATTTATATTTGTTGTTATAGCGGCAACAGAAATATGCATTCTGTGAAAATTTTGACCCTACCTATAACTGATCATGAGATACAGCCCGCTGACAGACAGACAGACGGACGGACAGCGAAGGCTTAGTAATAGGGTCCCATTGGTTACCTAAATAGCAACTTTTTTTTGTTCCTTTTTTTGGTAACTTTATTTTTTATTTTTAGATCCGTTCAAAATTAAGTAAGTTTGACTCCTTTCAAATCTGATGGATGGGGAGATGGCGTCTGCTATACTTGAATTTATAATTCGAGGTAATTGATATCCCCCGAGACCTCAAATATCTACGTAAGCATAGTGTGTTTCAAGTTTATTTTTAAGTGACAATTTGTATTAAAAAGGTCCTAAACTGTTTCAAGTTGATTTTTACGTGACAATTTGTATTAAAAAGGTCCTAAACTTTTAGGACCTTTTTAAGTGTGTGCAATAGAGTTTAAACTTTATTATGTTAAACTCCTCAAATTCTGAATTCAAATATAGTCGTTGCAGTATGATTCCGTGCTCTGTATTCAGTACCTACTAGTGAATGAATGGGTGAATAGACCATAGTGTATAGAATCTATTGTTAATGCACTATTGTGCAGTATGCACCAGCCCAATCAATAAAAGTGAAAGTTTTGTTATTTAGTACCTATTCTAAACCTACTTAGGTTTAGACGAAGCTGCGTTGTGTTGGCAGAATGTATTGTTTCTCTAAGAGCATCTTTACAATGAGGGTCGTGTCGTGTACAACAGTACAAAACTTGTTGGATTTGGGTCACAAGGGACGTTTATTCTATTGTAGACTCTAACAGGGTCATGTATTTACGATTCATACTTTACTCTTTCTGGTGTAGGTGATTCGCGTTTCTAAAGAGGGGATTGCTTTTCGTTCCGTGTTTAGTGATTTTCTATAGTTAAATAGATAGATCTTTAAATTAACATAAAATGGTGCTGATTCTTTTGTTAAATAACTAAACAAAAATTAGAGAATCGCTATCTTTTACTAAAAGGCGGTGCGAGAAAAGGACGGCTATAGCCTTGCGCTTTACCGTGTTTTTAATCGGCATGTTTTTACGTGTAGGTACCCTTAATTTGTATGCAAGTATTAGTTCAAATAAATTTGACAGCTCTAATTTACGTCCATCTCTTTCTTGTTTTACTAGAGAGAAAAAGATAGCAATAGCCTAGATTAAGTTTAGTTGGTGCAAACTAGAATCGACAACAATATCTTAAGATTCTTAATAATAAGTAGAGCACTCAAGCATAAAGGAAATACTTTTTAACCGAGTTTCAAAAAAGGAGGAGGTTCTATGTTCGACTGTATGCATGTTTTTTTTTGTGTATGTCCGCCGATTTCTCCGTCAGTTGTGGACCGATTTTCAAAATTCTTTTTTTATGCGAAAGCATATACTCCCGAGGTGGTCCCATATAAATTTTATCGAAATTGCTTCAGCGCTTTTTGAGAAACTGAACAAAAAATAAAAATTCGAATACCTAGATGACGTTTTTGTTTTCTCCAATTACGAATATGTTTAAATTCCACGTTCCATGTTATTGGAGTTTTTAGTTCTGGGGTATAACAACTAAAAATTGAAAAATTAAAACTTTTTCACAAAAAATTGTATTTTTTTTTTTTTTGGTAGTCGGTTGTTTTTTTGTAAAAAAGTTTTTTCACATCGATACATCCTACTAATATTTTACAAGCGGGAGTTTGTATCGATGTATGTTTGGTTTGTTACTCAATCACGCCAGAACGGCTGAACTGATTTTAATGAAATTTAGCATAGAGATAGATTATAGTTTGGAATAGAACATAAGCTATAATTTTAGTGGAGGTAGTACTAATACCTACATATGCAAGAGCCCAAAGGACTACCCTGATTTTTTATATGACCTCCTTTTAGCAAACCGGAATTCAAGATAAGAACGATGTTTAAAACCGTTAACAAAAACAATAAACAGTAGGTAATGAGCACAAAGGAATCTCATTACTCATATTATTATTTGATAACAAAATATCGCCTTTATCAACAAATTCGCAATAACTCAGCTATTTCCTACGAATCCTATCAACATAGAATTATTGCACTTCCTTTACAGTCATCGGCATTTTGATAAGACAAGTGCAACATTAAATTAATTATTATCTATTGTTTGTTATATTCACTTAGTCAGTCTGGTGCTATCACGATGTTTATTTAAGGGCCTACCTCCCCGAAAGTGGCGCCCTCATTGAATAAAAATTCGTATCTTAGCATAGAATCCTATGTTGCGTTTGTTACAAATATGATAAGGTATTTTAAAGTAGTAAGCAAAAGTGTCAAAAACGGCCGTTTTTGGTACTTTTGCTTACTACTGTGGATACGAAACACTTTAGAGTCCTGTTTCAACAACGTAAAAATACCTTAAGCTCTTTGTAACAAACGCAACATGGGATTTTTTAATCTTTATTTTCTACGATTTTATATTCAATGAGGGCGCCACTTGGCGGCTTTATACGCCTTAAATTCACATTGTCTTACGTTTTTTGCAATATGCACTTCGGTGACAGGTTGAATATACGTCAAAACACGTTTTGCGGCCGTAGCAAGTATGTGTTTATAGAATAAAAGCGGTTACGCACTACGTCCGATACTTACCCGTCAAAATACAGATCTATAGAAAACTCGGACCGAACTCGGATCGGTAGTGCGCAACCTACCATACAAATGGTTCTACGACCACGCCGGACCGTATTTTCACTGATAAGTATCGGACGTAGTGCGCAACCGCTCTTATTCTATAAACACATACTTGCTACGATGTCAAATGTATGTATTTCATGAAATCATGACATTCGGCATCAATTCTAACTGAGAGAAAGAATGAAGACTGTAATTATTACAGTTCTGTAAATACGTACTTGCTACGGTCGCGAATCATATTTTGACCAACATACAACCTGATACTGACCTGCAAATTGCAAAAAATGTAAGAAAATTTGAATTCGCGGGCTACCCTGGAGCTTTCACCTTAATAGGTACTAATCAAGGCTAGGGCATAAGGAGTAAGTACTTGCTTAGGTATTATCATCATCAGCCTTTCTAATGTCCGCACGGCTGGGGAACAGGCCTCCTCTCTGTGAGATGAGAGGGTGTGGCCCGTACGCGGGCCCAATGCGGATTGGTGGATGTCACAATGTCTTCGAATTTTGGTTCTACGATGTAGCGGTTTCCTCACGATGTTTTCCTTCACCGTTTTGAGAGCAGTTGTGATGAAATAACTTACACAAAGTAAAGGGCCTGCCTGGGTTTGAACTCACGATCTACAACTTGTAAGTCGCGGTTGTTACCACTGGACCACCACTGCTCTCTGCACTGACACTGCTTAGGTATAGAAAGATCTAATAGAGTGCCAGTCTCCTTCCTACTAATCTTATGTTATCTTACTTCATCTTACTTCTTACTAATATTATAAATGCGAAAGTTTGGATGGATCTATGTCACTCAATCACTCCAGAATGGCTGAACGCATCTGAATGAAAGGCATATAGATAGATTATAGTCTGGAATAGTAAATAGGCTATAATTTATAGTAGAGGAATTACTAATTCCACGCGGGTGAAGCCACTGGCAGAAACTAGTAGAAAATAATAATTTACAACCACACTATAAAAATAGTAATTTTCGACCACACTTTAAAAATAGTAATTTTCAACCACACTTTAAAAATAGTAATGTTTAACCACACTTTAAATATAATAATTTTTATTTTAACCACACTTTAAAAATAATAATTTTCAACCACATTTTAAAATAATAATTTTCAACCACACTTTAAAAATAATATATTTCAACCACACTTTAAAAACTCCGGTGAGAATCCTAGCTTCAGCTACACGTACCACAGTTACGTTGCTTATAACGTTGGGTAACCGCGTATCAGTATCATCTAGCAGTCTACCTAGATCCGTGACAAATAACCTAGCGTAACTACCCTCGCAACTGTTAGTTAATCTCCTGAACTGGATAATTACTTACGTCGCAATTATGTTGTGTTGCCACATGTAGGAAGAAAAGGAATGGGCGACAGTGACAAGAATCATCTCATCGTCTACCTGATAGTTTATTCCAGACGTTTTATCATCATCATCTCAGCCGAAAGGCGTCCACTGCTAGATATAGGCCTCCCCCAATTGTCGCCACAAATCATCATCATCATTTCAGCCGAAAGACGTCCACTGCTGGACATAGATCTCCCCCAAGTGTTGCCGTAACGGTCCTGTGCGTCTCGCATTCATCGGCTACCCGCGATCCTCACCAGGTCATCGGTCCACCTTGTGGGAGGCCTTCCAACGGTAGGCGTTCGCCACTCCAGAACTTTTCGGCCCCATCGACCATATGTTCACTTCAGTTTAGCAATTCTTCGGGCAATGTCGGTAACCTTAGTTCTCTTCCGGAAATCATCATTCCTGATTCGATCACGCAAGGAAACTCCGAGCATTGCCCGCTCCATTGCCTATTCAGACATTTCAGTTGGATGCAATGAAGCAACCTGAAGTTTCTCGATGTCTATAATTTTAAAGCAGTTGTAATTTGACGTCCCATCAATACTAAGTTGATTTCGACTGACCATGACCTTTTTTTTGCAAATCATCAAATGACTTGAGGAGTTCGTGGCTAAAGTAATAACAGCAGCGCGGGTCGATCCATCAGGTTAAGCTACGCTTACCGGGGTTGGTCCGTGGATGGGTGACCATCTTTACATACCGAGACTCCTCCGTGCCTCGGAAAACACGTTAGCCGTTGGTCCCTGCTGTCAATCGTGGATCTTTGACAGTCGTTACGGGTCGTCAGAAGCCCGAAAGTCTGACATCCAGTCTTACCAAGGGGTACCGTATTACCCAGTAACTGGGTTGTGGAGGTCAGATAGGCAGTCGCTCCATGTTAAACACTGATATCCAGCTGCAACCGGTTCGACTGGAAGCCGACCCCAAGATAGTTGGGAAAAGGCGCAGGCAGATTGAAATCATCAAAT
Source organism: Polia nebulosa (assembly GCA_951329385.1). Taxonomy (NCBI): domain Eukaryota; kingdom Metazoa; phylum Arthropoda; class Insecta; order Lepidoptera; family Noctuidae; genus Polia; species Polia nebulosa. The sequence continues at coordinate 6,988,620 of OX589604.1, forward strand.
GACTTCTCCCGCTCCAGGTGGAGCGGGATCAGAGCGTGTCAGACTCTTACTGACTAAAACCCACCCTTGTTTCAGTTGTCTGTGCCAGGGCCGCGGTGAATCTCTTTCAAATTTATCCTCGACCGACCACCATGACCTGTGTCTCTGTTTATACCTAATTATTAGGTCCCCATCTATGAAATCAGCGTTTTGTATGGAGAATTTTAAAGAAGTTGCATTTTTCATACTAACATTTTCTTAATTTATTTAACAACTATGAACACTAATGTTTTAAAACTTTTATGCAATAATGTTTAAAAACTAAGATAACGTATGCCACTCAGATTAAGCAACAAAAATACGTTTTGGCTAAGTTAAAACAAATATAGTGGTCATTTCTGCTAACAAAAACTTTTTACAAAAAAAATACAACCGACTTCCATAAATAATACTAAAAAATGCAAAATAACTTTAATTTCGAAAGTCGGTGTCAAATAACGAAGAAACCAAACTAGAAACACCGACTTCCGAAATTAAAGTTATTTTGCATTTTTTAGTATTATTTATGGAAGTCGGTTGTATTTTTTTTGTAAAAAGTTTTTTTATTTTTCACTTTTTAGTTGTTGTACCCCATTCTAAAACTAAATTAATAGCAAAGTTATGCCCGAATTGATAGCCCCAAAAATAGGAAATTTGAACATAGTTGGTGAAATTAGGGTGTATCAGGGTGAACTGTACAAATCTGTATACCCCTTCAGAGCGTATCAGCGTGATGTTATGTTGTGAAGTGGTGAAAACAATATACAGACATGCGATTGCAGCAATTCTGGAAGGTTTGCTATCATTTATTGAAGAGTTCCATTGTGTATCTCCGAAGTTCTTCATCAGATCACCAAATTAAAATGGGACCACATGTGAAGCAACAGCTTTCAAATAAAAAAAAATCTTCAAAATCGGTTCACGTAGTAAAAAGTTATGAGGTAACACACATAAAAAAAAAAATTAAAAAAAATACAGTCGAATTGAGAACCTCCTCCTTTTTTTGAAGTCGGTTAAAAAGAGGAGTAATTTTTAAGATATTTTTTTTTTGTTAAATAACTATAAGTGATAAGGTTTTTTACTATTGGCAGTTGTCTATGACGGTCATTATTCGATACAATACCAAGCAATTGATCAATATTTTAATTCATAAAAGTGACGAGGTTCTCTATTTGTGAGAAAAAAACTCCAATTTCATAGGTCTAGTCCAATGTATGGCAAATATGGTCGCTCTCCTTTTTCCACCCATTTCTGCAAGTGATTCTTGTCCTGTCTGCAATGTCTCTGCTCATATTCGGTATCAACCTCATTTTACAAAGTCCTGTTCAGTCAAATTGTTTTGATCCTCTACAGCCTGACGGATTCTATCTCCTTTTTTTTTTGGGGGGGTGGGAAATTATCCAATGACATCTCCCGCTCTGGGTGGCGCGGGAGGGCGTGTCAGACTCTTACTGAATAAAACCCACCCGTGTTTCTTCCCTGCCCTGAGTGCCCAGGGGCGCGGTAACTCTGTTTCGAATTTATCCACAACCCCTGGGCAGGCATCGGCCATGACGGGCCCCGTCATGATTGCTGACAACTCTTTGAGGCGCGCGTGGAACACCACGCGCCGTCGACTCTCGGGCCTGGTACTGATCGGACGGCAAGCTACCCATTACTCGCCGTTCGCAGGCCCGTGAGGGAGGAGGCTTGTGCCCAGCAGGCGTAGCATGACCAATTCTATTTCTATTCTACCAAGAATAGACAAAGTTCTTTTTATCTAACATTGACATCTTTTCTGCCCGCATCATGTTTTACATTGTAGACTTTTGTCGACTGAAGAATAGAAACATTTCTTCTCTTTAGTTATAACATCGCTTGCTTAGGACGGTAGAAATCTTTCTACAATCTGTCATTTTGTCTATTCTTCCGTCGACAAAACCCGTTTCTATAGTGGTCATGCTCACATGCACGCGTGCAGCAGAGAGGACATTCTGAATTCATTCAGTTTAGCCGAAGATGCTTATGCCTTCATTAACTAACATGCAGACTACGTGTATACGTAGCAGCACTTTTTCCGTAATAGCGAGTTTTCACAGTTACCTAGTCTAGAATTAAAACGACTTTAGATTTTCCAGATATAATGAAGATTGAGGGCTGTTATGAAACGTGTAATTGTTTAAACGTAAACGTGTTATTATTGTATCAGTTGTAATGAGCTAGCACGTTGTTAGTGTAATTGTTTTAGCCTTGAAGTGTTAAATATTATGTCTTTGCGTAACTTACAGCGCTTGTACAGAAAAAGACATTATAGTTAACAAAAAAAAGTCAAGTGCGCGATCGACTCGCGCGTGAAGGGTTCTGTACCATCGTATAAGACTAGAGAAGAGAGACAAGACAAGAGAGACAAAAAAAACCCTTTAATTTTTTATTTATCTTTATTTTTATTATATATTTTGCTAAAGCAGCAAAAAATAAAAAATATAAATACACATTCTGTGAAAATTTCTACTATCTACAGTTCTCGCCAAACATCTTGGCCGCCCTGAAGTTGAATTTCTGATGCGCAAGGCGCAGCGCGAGTATGAGATTTACTACTGCGCAGCCATTGTAGCGAACTTCAGAGCGGCCAAGAAGTTTGGCGAGAACTGTACGTATCGTCATTATTAAGATCGAGCAAATAAAGCCAAAAAACACGTTTCTAGTAGGGGAGCTCCCTTTAATTTTTAATTTATTATTATTTGTTGTTATAGCTGCAACAGAAATACATGTTCTGTGAAAATTGCAACTGTGTATTCTATATATCTATTACGGATCGTGAGATACACCCCGCTAACAGACGGACGGACAGCGGAGGCATAGCATAGGGGAAAGTTGGTTACCCTTCGGGTACGGAACCCTGCAAACTAAAAACATGTCTTCTAGTCCTATATTAAATTTAGATTGACGACACATTCTTCTTATTTTTCTCAGCAAGCCCGTTTGATACCCAAATCATGGGAATGCATAAAAAAGAACTAGTCCGCTATCTTTGATTTGATTTAAAATGCCGTCGATTAACTAACCATGCATTGGTGTTGATTCTGTTATGCACAAACTAAACTTAATTTAGGCTATTGCTATCTTTTTGTCTCTAATAAAACAAGAAAGAGACGGACGTAAATTAGAGCTGTCAAATTTAGTTTGAACTAATATTTTCATACAAATTAAGGGTACACGTAAAAACATGTCGTCGGCGTAGTGCAAGGCGTAAACTAGTTTGACATCTCTAACTTAGTGCATAGCTATAGCCGTCCTTTTCTCGCACTGCCTTTTAGTAAAAGATAGCAATTCTCTAATTTTAGTTTAGATATTGAACAAGAGAATCCGTACCAATGTCATCCAAACTAATCATGTATGCAAAATTTTAGCTCAACAGGAAACCTGAAGGTGGGTCAAAAACTTCTAATATTTTTTTGGCTTTGGGTCAACAAGATGCTTATACTGTGAAAAATTGAAGACTGTAGCTTCAACCGTTTGGCTGTAAAACCTGTGTGACAGACGACGGACAAACAGACAGACGAAAAGACGGACGCGTGTGACAGCAATAGGGCTCCCTTCTGGTACGAAACCCTAAAAACGTGTTAATGAAAGCGTGTTTTTCTGCCCCCTTCCAATACCACCTGGATGATATCCCCAATGGCCTAAATATACGTGGCGCAAACTGAGTGCGTTCGTTGTTAGCCTGTCTTTATTGATAACCGCCTCAGAATGAATTGATTGATTCATTGTGACAAAAAAATACTATCTTTACTTTACCCGCATTTAAAAGCACAAAAATATGTAATTCAAAAAAAAAACCTTCTGCCAGAGGCTTCACCCGCATGAGCCTATGATGTGCTATTCCTGACTATAATTTATCTCTGTGCCAAATTTTTTCCAGATCCGTTCAGTCGTTCTGGTTTGATTGATTAACAAACTTTCGCATTTAATAATGCAATATGAAACTTTAAACATCTATTAAATTCCTGAAAGCTTTACGAATGTGTAATAGAGAAATACGAGTACCTTTCAAACGAAGACCTTCGCCATCAATAAAGATAACATCTTCAAAATTTTAAGTAATTTCATTCATGACCGACTGTTGAATGACATCACAACTAGGGTTGCCAACCGTACTTTAATATGTAGTATTCTACTATATTTCTGATCTGCGTATTATATACTGTTGAGCAAATATATAGTACGCTTGAATACTATACTTTTTACACCGAAATCTAACATACAAATCTTTAATTTGAAAAATTATGAAGTTTTTACTAATGCCATAGCATGTATCCGAATTCATCTGTCATAATATGTTCCGAACTTGTCAATAATGTCAAATTGACAACGTCAAGTTTTATAAAAATAAGACAAAATCATTTTTTTTTAATTGAACTAAAATAACTGCCGCTGTAATCAGACTGCTAGAAAAGTTACTTGTTTGGAACTTTTTAGTTGTTTTTTTGAAGACGGGTTTTTTTTTTAATTATCTTTTTTTTCCGTTGAATACTACAGGTTTTTTTTTAATAGAACTATGCCTACTTTTTATTGATTATATTGAAAAATACTATATTTCGCTACAGAAATGTTGGCAGCCCTAATCACAACTTGCAAACATTACATATCCTTCATTCAACGATTAATTAGACTCCCATTCACAAAAGATGCTATAAAAACAAGAGCATCGGTTCACCGGTTTAGGTGATCTGTTAATAAAAACGACCTTGTAATGTTTGCATGTTTGTGTGAGCACAACCTCTGTAACGACTGAAGCGATTTAGATGAAGCCCCAATCGACGCTGAGTCGGCAATGACCTGAATTTGAGTTTTTACGCAAGGATGGCCTTATTATTTCTTTTTATTTTCATCAAAACTTTAGTTAACCTTTTGTGTGGTTTCATTTACATGGATGTATACCTAGGTAATTGATGTGCGTACATAGTAATCTTAGGTGAGTTTTCTTGAGAGTCCGTGAAGGATCACAGATGGGACCTAGGACATGACAAAGGATCAAAATCAAATCAAAAGTGCTTATATTCAAATTAGTCTGAGAATCATACCAAAAATTACGGAAGAGACTTTTAAAACCTCCGTCCGCGGGAAGAAGTGGCGCAACAAACTCCCTAATAACACATTTGTCTGTTAGAAGACCAATGAAAAGTGTGTGTGTACTTATGTACGCACGTAAGAAGTTATACTTATTTGGCGTAACAAGATAAAAACCAAACTGTCACAAAGTTTACAAAAGGAAAACAATCATTCTTCATGAACCACAGACCATAGCTAACTTCAGGGTGGTGTCGGTTCTAGCTAACTTCAACCTGTGAATTTTGTGTGACAGTGATGCGCGCGCATCTTAAAATTTCACTCTCATCATTTTTTCATAACACGCCTAAAGAAGTATAACTTCAATAATCTCTCGTCACTAACTACGACTACAGCTCGCAGTTGTAATAGGTATAGACGGAACTTCACGCCGGAACAGCTGCTAGAACTCTATCAAGCACAAGTTCGATCGTGTATGGAGTACTGTTCTCATCTTTGGGACAGATCTGCCAGATACCAGCTTGATGCCCTTGAGTCGATTGAGAAGCGAGCCAAGAGGATCATCGGCAATTATAGGCTCGTTGACTCGAAACTTCAAAGTCTTGAACATAGACGTCGAGTTGCTAGCCTGTCGGTTTTCTATCGGTTACATTTTGGGGAGTGTGCGACGGAATTGCATAATTTGATTCCACCAAGCCCATTTCATCAACGGACCACAAGACGTACGGCGAAGAGCCACCGGTTCATGGTGGACATCCCATCCATACGCACAAAGAGTTTTGAGAAAACATTCATTGTGCGTACAGCTAGGGAGTGGAATTCCATAACGGAGTCTGTGTTTCCTGATAGCTACAACCTGGGAGTCTTTAAGTCAAGAGTGAATAGGTTACATCTAGGCAAGCGTGCTCCATCATCGCTTACCATCAGGTGAGATAGTGGTCAAAGGCGTGCCTATCAACAATAAAAAAAAATAAAAAAGGTATGACACTAACCAAATCAAAAGCTAAAATGCGTGAAAAATTTCATCACTCACATGGCTAAAACCTTCATAAATCCCCAACAATAGGCTTGCGGAGATGAGACCAGGATCTACGGTCCGTCGCGTCGCATCCATCTCATTTACATGTTGTTAGGTGTAGGTACTGTGACGTCCAATGAGGTTGTATTCCAAACCTGAGTAAAAATTAGAATAATCATTTGAATTTAGTAACACTTATTTATTTTATTTAGAGAGCATTCAATAGTTCAATACAACCCCCCATGTTGTCACTCGCTTGTATTAATAAAATGAAAAAAGAATACCCTTAGGGTTTTTTTTTTTGTGAGACGGGAAATCATGCAATGACATCTCTCGCTCTGGGTGGAGCTAGGGCATGTCAGACTCTTACTGACTAAAACCCACCCCTGTTCCTTCCCTGCCTGAGTGCCCAGGGGTGCGGTAACACATGTTAAGAATTTTTCCGCTACCCCTAGGCATGCAGGCACCGGCCACGATGGGCCCCGTCAATGGTGGCTGACAATCATCTCTTTGAGGTGCGAGTGGAACACTACGTGCCGTCGACTCACGGGCCTGGTGCTGATCGGACGGCGAGCTACCTGCTAGCCGTCGGCAGGCCCGGGTCTACGGTGGCCGGAGATCGTCTCGCGACGTCCTACGTCCGGTGCGTCTCCTGCGGTGGTAGCGGCCGGGGCCGTGAGGGCCACTCCTCAGATAAGGAAGGAGGAAACTCCCGGCTGTCATCATTGTGCGGATCGCCCAGAGGATACGGTGGGGCATACGGTGGAGATCTGCCTCGCTTGGGCGTAGCACCGCCGTGTCCTCGTGGATACGATAGGCGGCAGCGACTTCTCGCGCCCAGCCCTGGTGCAGGCATGGTAAGGAGCGAGAGGGAATGGAAAGCAGTATCCTCCTTCTACGAAGCACTCAGGCGAGGAAGGAACAGCAGTGGGTTTTAGTCAGTAAGAGTCTGACACGCCCTCCCGTTCCACCCAGAGCGGGAGAAGTCATAGGATGATTTTCCAACCCCAAAAAAAAACAAAAAGGGTAGTACCATGATAGAGCTACATGCCGCTGAGCTGAGCCTGTCCACACGCCCCATGTCTTTACAGTACTGTACCTACATGTTGGTACACCTGGGGTCGCGGATAAATTCGAAAGAGAGTTAATACTGCCCTTGGCACAGGCAACTGAAGGAACAGGGGTAGGTTTTAGTCTGGAAAAGTCTGACACCCGCTCCTGCTCCAGAGCGGGAGAAGTCATTGGAGGATTTATCACCCTTCAAAAATAAAAAAGATGTACTCAAACCGTCGATCACGATTCACGATTTTTTTTTGGGGTTGGTAAATCATCCAATGACTTCTCCCGCTCTGGAGCGGCAGGGCGTGTCAGACTTTTACTGACTAAAACCAACCCCTGTTCCTTCACTTGCTTGTGCCAGGGCCGATCATCCAATAACTTCTCCTGCTCTTCGTGTCGGACTTTTACTGACTAAGCCCAGCCCTGTTCCTTCAGTTGCTTGTGCTAGGACCGCGGTAACTCTCTTACGAATTTATCCACGACCCAGACAGGCATCGGTCCTAACGGAACTCATCAAAGTCTTAGCAACCCTGCTCACATAATTGTATGACTATATGGCTATAGGTGTGCGTGATAGCTATATTTCGCAAAGCTAACGTTTTCTAGTACGGAAACTGGTGGTATGAGGAAGGGTTGGCTTGAGTCGGAAATGCTACAATTTATGGACAGTTGGTATCCTTTTTCCGTTTAGCCTTTTTGGGAGGTGGTTCAAGCTGAATCTGGATGCCGTGGCACATTTTGTGTCGTCTGATGGTCATTTTTGAGAAAAACTGCAGCTGGAAAACAAACATTTTCCATTAATGCTTCCCGGTAATGAGCAAAATGTTCGATTAAGGAAGAGCAGAACAGGGTCCTTAATTCTACAATTATTCTACAAACGTTTCAGTGGCTCTGCATTGTAGTGGTGACAGATTTTCATACATAATGTTTTTGAAACACAACTGATACGTATATCTATGTAAATTAGTGAAGTTAGGTTACCATTCCTTTTTCGTTCAGAAATGTCAGTCAACCAAAATTGAGTCTTTTTCGCCTACCAACCATGTGCTGGACTACTAAGTTCCTTTAATTAATAGCTACTTACATTAATATTGTGTGTAACTTTTAATCCGTTCATTGTTTCATACACAGGCCGTAATATTTCGATAAAAATATTTAAACCTTTCTGAATAGGTATGCTTAATTGTTCTGCGTGGTGTGTTGAAACTTTTGCATTGCTACCTAACTGTGAAACTTGACGCACCGTTTCCTCTTTTCATTATTTATTGTTTCAACAATAATACACACATAAGTTGTTTAAAATATGTACTACAGTTTCCGGTACTGATGACAACGACTTATTTCATTCAATGTTGGTAGTTCTGAGGTTGATATATGTATATTTCGGTCCTATCGGGTGACCCTAGAGAAAACGGTGGCAAAGTGATCATGTGCGTACTGTCGTGTACGTTGAGGCTCACCCCTTTACAGTCTCCCCAGGGATGTGCCCAAAAAGCAGTCTCCTCCTTCTGCGAAGCAGTAATGCTCGCGAAGGAGGATGCGGAACTGGTGAGAGAGGTCAACAACAGAGTCGCCCTTACACCCTCAGTAGCAGCCGCCGCAGGAGACGCCCTGTGACGTCATGAGACCATCTCCGGCCACCGTAGACGGCGCGTAGTGGGTAGCTCGCCGTCCGATCAGTACTAGGCCCGAGAGTCAACGGCGTGTAGTGTTCCGCGCGTGCCTCAAACAGTTGTCACCAATCATGATGGAGCCCGTCATGGCCGATGCCTGCCCAGGGGTTGTGGATAAATTCGAAACAGAGTTACCGCGCTCAGGCACTCAGGGCAGGGAAGGAACAGGGATAGGTTTTAGTCAGTAAGAGTCTGACACGCCCTCCCGCTCCACCCAGAGCGGGAGAGGTCATTGGACTATTTCCCACCAACCAAAAAAAAAAAATGGATGTGCCAAAAGACGTTGCACAGAGCCTCTTATTCCTAACAGCGTCTTTTAAAAGCTTCCCTACCTCGAAAACAAAAAAAAGGTATTAGTGGTGGCCGACTTACGAGCCGTTGTGTTAGAACCCAGGCAGTCACAACAATACTTTGTGTAATTTTTTCATCACCAGTGTTCTCAAAACATCATGAATAAACTAACATGACTAAGAAGAAAAAAAACGCAGTCATGTGCAACAATCAATACACACTGGGCCCGCGTGGTGGCTGATTCTGCTAGTATGTATTTCACGGTGTTGTTGAGGTCTGTGACTTATCCCAATGCATTCCTACCCACAATTCGCTTTCCCGTAAATAAGCCGCACTATAAAACATAGCCCAAAGCTTTCATCATCCACTTTCTAGCTTTCCGCTAGTCTACAACACAAGTGGTATTCATTTTATCTATTACATTGTTATTACGAATTTGCTGCGCTATCTACACGCGTATTCCTACTAGAGAGTAGGAGCATGGGTACTAAAACTAAGAGAGAAAATTATAATAGTATTCTAAGGAAAATCTGTTCCTGACCCTGTATCACCAAGTAGATTAAATTTATTCGGGACAACATCAAAGATATCTTTCTTTCAACTAGTTTTATATGCCATCATTTCAGGGATAGACCTTCATCATCATCATCAGCCCTTTAATGTCCCCACTGCTGGGGCACAGGCCTCCTCTCTGTGAGAGGGTGTGAGCCGTAATCCACCACGCGGGCCCAATGCGGGTTGGTACTATGTCACATGACTTCGAATTTTTGGTTCTAGAAACCAAGCCAACCAAGTTATTCGGTTGCATGAATGTTAATTTATTTATAATTTAAAAACATACTATAATATTTACAAATACCTATGGTTAATTAAATACATTACTAGCATTGTAACAATCGACAAAATTATTGTTTCAAATACAATTTGCCATAAATACTAGAAACATACAATTATTGTGTATAAAATAAAAAAATATATAATTTTGTGTATAGTTAACAAACATTGTAATTACTGGCCCTAAAACTGTTTTGCTTTGTACTCCTAAAGTCGTCAGATAAGTCGCTAAACCATTTTTGTCGTCAAATTTTTTTTTTGTCGCTGAGACTTAAACAAATGTCGTCATTTCCAGCGGCAAATTCGCTAAATTGGCAACACTAGCTCTGATGGAGATAGGTTACCAATTGTTCGGAACCTTAAACCTTCAGTACCCTCGCATCAGGTAAAGAGTAGGTTCTTTTTCGTTTCCCAAATAATGTATTTTATTATATTCATCTGTCTTCACGTAGGTACTTATGTCTCGACAAACATTCAGTATTTTTTGTTTACAAAATGCATTCGTTGACCGTAACGCCCTACTTTCAAGGGAGTTTCTGTAATAGTAAATTAGACATAATTGTCATTAATTCATTCATATAACATCTAGAGCAGAAACTACGATACCAAGTTATTATTGAGCAAAAGGTAAAAAATAATAATTGACAGGAATGCTAAATCTTGCATCTTTAGTTTGCATTTAGATAATACATTTGGTGATTGACACTGCGTGACCAAAGGGCTGACTCGTCCTTCGCTCAAAGAATTAGCAATACCATTCAACGTGGCAATGCTGCCAGTCTCCTGAGCACAGCTTGCCCAGATGACAGCGATTTGAAAGCCTAATTGCTTTTTGTATATATATATATATATGTGCAGTTAGGTTATTAATAGTTAGTTACTATTGAGATCATATTTAATTCATTAGTTTACTTGTATTTTGTAAATGTTTCAATAAATGATAACCTATGTGTTTTGGGGTGCCTACCCTTATTTCAAAGAATACTTTTACTCTCTAATTTAACGTACTTCACTAAGATCGCGCTTCTTCGACTTTTAATTGAAAAATAATGTTAAGTACGTGTTTTCGTGTTTTTAAGACCAGAAATTAAATTTAAAATAAAAAGTTTTCTTTATAAGTACTAACTAACTAACTATAGGTGATATCCTTTTGCATACCAGTTATCACAACCAGTGAATCATGAATGCCTCCAGTTTATAAAAAAAAACTATGTCTCATATGCCACTTACATTAGAGGTGATCAACACTGCATCAGTCAACAACATAAATCAATATTTTATCGATTAACATACCAAACATTTGCTTTTAAATATTTATACACAGATTTCATACGTACATTTTTCAATTATTGACTAATGAATCTACCATAAAGTTGATTATGATTACCTATGTAAGTAATAATACACCATCAGAATAGATTTAAGCTAATGGCACACCTACGCATATTTGTCATTTTAAAGAATCTTTTATGGTCCATTCTCGTATTATTTTAAACGTCTAAATTCAAGTCGCAATAACGTCTCGACTACAAATCAATGTCAAAAACTTATCAAAATTTTGGAAAATCACAAGTTTTTTTGACTGTTTCCGAATGCTAAAGTTCCATAAAATTACGAGAATTGCCTCTCTGGTCTCAGGTAATTCTTTTGTGGTTTCCATTTTGTATAAACAAGTGAGTCCCATCATTGTTTACATTTTCTGAGGCTGACTGTAAATCTGTATTTCGAAAACAAACGTTAACATAATTATATAAGGTTTTCTTTAGGGCTTTATGTCTCACTACTAGATAGGGCCTCCCTTTCATCTTTCGACTCATCTCTATCCAGTGCTATCTGATGCCAATCATAAAATGACAGTTCTTCCTGTCATCCTCTTCTGAGCCGGTCGCTCTGTCGTCTAGCCTCGTGATATTTGGAACCTCTTTTTGTAGTTGGCGTCGATTTATGGTGATTTATTAGTGTCCGACCAAAGGTTCGGATCATGATTCGGCCAAAAAAACTGGTAGCCAGATAGAGACCTAAAACCGACTACCTCTTTCGTCCACGTGTTATTATTTGTTAACTCATCGTTTTATTAACTTATTTAGAATTTTATAAAAGTTAGGGATGAATTTTCAATGGTCTGATATCTTCTTCGAGTCAATTTTTTTAATTTTTGTCATCTGTTACCACGTGATTTCGGTTTCGGCCGAAACTGGAAGAGGAACCGAACATTCGGCTAAAGTTTCGTTTTCGGCTTAAAATCATAGTGTTTCGGTCGGACACTATGATTTATATTCCTACCCAGTGGCTGCTGCTGCTCATCTTTTTAAAGACCATAGTGTTAGTTACTTTTTAGACTTAAGTTAGGCTTTATATATACACCCTTGCCAAAACCAAGTGACATTGAGTAAATGGTCTTAACAGCCTAAAGTTGGCTACCTTACACCTCATCAAACCTGACATTGGCACGCATCCACAATTAAAGCAGGCACAATAAATTCATACTGCGCAGACGCAGTCACAGTAGGTAACGCTCGAGCAGTGAAGCGAGACGCGCCTCGGAGCGCGACCTGCCTTTCATTATTATGAACAACGTTAGTTGCACTTGTTCTGAGGTTGGATAAGGTGTTAGGATTTAATATTAAGAGCCTATAGGGTACTTAGGACTTTAGGAGGGTAAGACAACGACGTCTTGTCCTCCCTGAGAATAGTTTCAACCACAGTTACTGTGTTGTGTCTCTGGAAGTCCGGTTTTAAGCTAAGTTCGAGTCTTCCCTCTTCAGGGAGACACGTGACAGTTCTCTTCAATATGTTACCTTTATGAGACAGTCAAATATCATTCATTAAGGTCCTACCTCCGCATAAGTGGCGCCCTCACTGAATAAAAAATCGTATCTTAACATAGAAGCAAAAGTACCAAATACGGCCGTTTTTGACCCTTTTGCTTACTACTTTGGATACGAAACATTTTGAGTCTTGTTTTAATAACGCAAAAATACCTTAACCTCTTTGTAACAAACGCAACATAGGATTCTTTAATCTTTATTTTCTACGCTTTGCTACGATTTTTTATTCAATGGGGGCGCCACTTGGCGGATATATACGACTTAAATCAAAGGTCACTGGAAATCTCGGTTCTGTGGTCACCAACATGCTTGTTGTACGGCATGAATGTATCCAAAAGTAGAAAGGGTAAAGACGCCGAAAGAAAGTATGGTCTGTTATTGTCCAAATACGAATCTCCATAGTCGACTACATAATATCAATCAAAGAAGCACAACTTACATAACACAAATAACCGTAAAAAATCAACAATAGTAATAACTAATAATCGAAATGCATCAATCTTCGTTAGTACTACTTCATTCATACAATCGTCATAACAAAATGATTGTTACATAAAACATGGCGGCATATACTTTGAAAGGCTTTGACGATAGGTTTTATTAAGCATAGCATAACACCTTTTAACTCTCCCACTGCTTGGACATAGGCTTCCTCTCTGTGAGAGGCAATGGATTGGTGGATGCAGTGGCGTATTCAAATATTTGGCGCCCCGGGCCAAATATTATGCTGCCCCATAGTTAACAAAAAAGGGAATATTCTTTTTTGCTATTGCTTATTTAGAATTTGAGCTACAGGATTCGGATAGGTAAGATTTCCTTGTGATAGACAAGAAGTTAAGGGGTGGCAAGAAAAGTAGAAATAGCAGTGCTAATCCAACTTGAAAAAACGGCATCGGGTAGCATTCCCCGCCCCTGGCAGTCGGCCGCCCCGGGCCATGGCCCTCTTGGCCTAAGGGTAAATACGCCACTGGTTGGATGTCCCTCTATCTCTCAGCAGTCGGAAAATTACAGGATGGCTATCTGTATAAGGAGGTGGCGCCATACAGTACCTATATGCGGTCGTTGCATCGGCCTCACTAAGGGTGTAATTACACCAATCGATCGATCGTTGATCGACCGTCGATCGATTGTTTGTCAACCGATGTCCGTCGATCAGCCAAAGCTATTACACGGATACCGGTCGATCGATGGTCGATCAATCGGTGTAATAACACCCTAAGTGATGAGAGCCACTAGCAATGACGCACCCCCTGTGGGGTTTCAGTCGGTTAGACTCCGACGTACACTCCACACGGAGAGTGTCCATGAGAATTTCCCAAACAAAACAAAAAAAGGCTGTTTATGTTTTAATTGCACCACGAAGTAAACAAACTACAACTTAACACCTCTTTTACAAAGAACAACTGCCACAATCTAGGTATTCAGGCAACGGCGACGATCGAACAGGTTGTAAACAAAGTAATAAAATATCAAACGCCTTTACGGGTTTACCGTTCGATGCCAATTGCAATCTGCGCACAATCTTAGGTACAGCGCGACACAACTCACAAGTTGCATCTGACGATAACCTCCCAAGTGCAACTTGACTTTAAAAGAAACTCGACATGAATTGGCATAGCCAAAGCCAAGAAGCGTTATAGTTATTTTTGTGTTTTGAATTTGTTCACTGTTCAGTGTCGTCGATGTAACCACTAAGCTGTGTCGTTCTATACGCAGTTTAAGGGCCTACCTCCCCGTAAGTGGTGCCTCATTGAATAAAAATTCGTATCTTAGCATAGAAAATAAAGATTAAAGAATCCTATGTTGCGTTTGTTACAAATAGGATAAAGTATTTTTATGTTGTTAAAACAGGCCTCAGAATGTTTCGTATCCAAAGTAGTAGGCAAAAGTGTCAGAAACGGCCGTTTTTGGTACTTTTGCCTACTACTTTGGATTCTGAGACCTGTTTTAACAACGTAAAAATACTTTATTTTCTTTGTAACAAACGTGATGTTGGATTCTTTAATATTTATTTTCTATGCTAAGATACGATTTTTTTTTCAATGAGGGCGCCACTTACGGGGAGGTAGGCCCTTAAACTGCGTATAGAACGACACAGCTTAGTGGTTACATCGACGACACTGAACACTGAACAAATTCAAAACACCAAAATAACTATAACGCTTCTTGGCTTTGGCTATGCCAATTCATGTCGAGTTTCTTTTAAAGTCAAGTTGCACTTAGGAAGTAGTAGTACGGCCTTAAGGCAAAATGCAGTTTGCACTTAGAAGTCAAATTGTAGTAATTGCGGAGTAATATAATAACAAACATAAAATGATAAATGCATGATAAATGTGGTAAATTGTGATGCCGTCTGTAAAGTGTACTGTCTAACGATGTATCTAGGTTTGCAATTTGTATAAGTGCCCAATGAATGTCGTCAAGGATATAAATGATAGGTACTAATAAGTAGGTAATCTTATCGTTAGGCATATGATTGGTTTTATAGTGTCAGCTTTATTTTTTATTGTCGCTAAATTTATTATGTTATGTTGATTGGTGGACTTCCGGTGATATGAATATCGTCTTTTTATTTAAAAGGAAGTCAGTGCAAACATGATATAACAATATTTAAAAGCTTTACTTCCGGAAGTTCCTCAGCACGCCACCTATTTGAAGTTTTAGATGGAAAATATTATAAAACCACGTGTCCGTCCATTTTAAAGAACAAGAACGTTACTCTGCTCGTTTTATTGTCACTACCTTTCCTGATTTCGTTTATTAGAAACCATAATAAATTACGTTTTAATTTAAATATAAATACTGCACCTGTTATTATTGTCTTGTGTGTATGATTGTTTAATGTATGAGGGACACAAAGCAATACAATACAATTCAAGAACTACGCGTCGAAAAAAAAATCCTTTAACATCTGGTCTGGAACAAGCTCCAATGATTACCTGATTGATCCAAAATATTGTCAATAGCATAGTAAAAAAAGCTCCACCATTTGATTCTTACCTGCCATGTGTCTTAGCACTACCGATCCAAAGCTCTCCAAGATTGTCAAAAGCCCTAATTTTCTTCACCTAACTACAAAGTAAACCTTTATCTTTTCCAGCACAAAGTCGAGTTCTGTGCTGAGCGGTGCAGACAAGGAACCGGTGCCCGCCCCCTCGCCCGCAGACTCCGGAGTCGCTGAGCTGGAGAGAGATCAGCATGACTATGGGTAAGCACTGACATTGTTTATAAGAAAGAAAAGAAAGAAAATGAATTTATTTGCCACAAATTAACGACATACACAACAATATGATTTTGCTAACTTAAGTCTTAACCCTTATCGATAGTGTTAGTAGATCTTATATTTCTATGTTAGTAACAAGTTTAACAAAAAAAAAGGAAAGAAAAAAAAAAGTTAAATAGGTAGGTAGAAATAAATAAAAAACAGATGCATGTCGTGGTTGTGGCAAGAAGGCTTCCACTCAGCATAATGCTATACCGTGGGGGACCCACAGCGCTGATTTTCTGTGGTTGCCTATGACGTGACGTACGGAAACCAAAACCTTTAAATACTTAAGTCAGGATAATTAGAAAAAAAAGAGAAAAAAACTGAGGCACACACTGAGGTATACAGCATACTAATTAGATTTAATGGGTCTCATTGTAAATAGACTGTCTTCTTGGTCTATCAGAGTAAGATGGTGAAAACAACTGCAAGACGCGAGGATAATACATCAATTTGGTGTCAATTTGATCTGGCAATTAGTTTAGATTGACTTTAAACTTTTTTGTGTAGATAATCTTACCTAAAGTGATAAATGGTACTTATATAAAAGTTGCCGAGAATCGAGATAAATGGCATGCAATTGGAGGTCTCTGTTCAGTAGTGGATTGCTGTAGGCTGATGATGATATAATAGTATTGGTGACACCGTTTCGACCTCTTCGTCTTTCATCTCTCTTTCTTTCTCTTCAGGTTTCAGTAGGGACGACACTTGCCTAATCAAGCTTCCATATTTGTACAGTACTCTATATGAACGTTTGAATCTGAACCGTCTAACCATAAGAACCTGGTTTCCATAGAGTTTGCGGCTCTTTGTAGGGTAAACGTTAAGATTATGCACAGTTAGGTTCAACAGACCGTAGCCAGTAGCAACAACCGTATGATTGCCGTCACACATATCAACTACAGTGGGGTCTATGAGACCTCTCTTCATCAGGGGCAGATCGTGGGTTTGTGAGGCCCTGGGCTAACACTACTTGGTGGCCCACCCCTGATTAATCAAACGTCCTTTCGTCAAAAACTGTTTTCTATGTTTCGCAGTGTCGCTTTCCTCTTTTCGACAATTATTTATCAAATGAGAGGTGTAGGTTGCTCCCCAACTCTTATTTGATTATTTATTGATAATGAGGGCATTGATAGGTCAATATCATTATATATCAATAAGGGCATTAGGTACCTGAGAACCATCCTACTGGTTATGAGTTACCATGGCTAACGCAGAGTGGCGTTATCGACTAAAACGAAAAATAATAATAATCTGAATAGCTAGTTTTTAGATTCGACCAACCCATATTTTTCATTTTTTTTCAATGGTTGGAATCGGCCGTTTACATCCACGGGGCCCTGGGCTGCAGTCCAAATAGCCATTATATCCACCAATACCACGTGATAGATCCACCTATGCTCTCCATGTTGGCAGCTTGCTTGCATCCGAAAAACTACAATAGGATTTCTATATTACTTAAATCAACTAGACTGTTATTTTAAATGGTAATCTAATCGTATAGGAGAGGAGCTCATGGCTAAAGTAATAACAGCCGCACGGATCGATCCATCAGGTTAAGCTACGCTTGCCGGGGTTGGTCCATGGATGGGTGACCATCTTTACATACCGAGACTCCTCCGTGCCTCGAAAAGCACGTTAATCCGTTGGTCTCGGCTATCAATCGTGGATCTTTGACAGTCATTACGGGTCGTCAGAAGCCCGAAAGTGTGACGGCCAGTCTTACCAAGGGGTATCGTATTACCCAGTAACTGGATTTTGGAGGTCAGATAGGCAGTCGCTCCATGTAAAATACTGGTATTCAGCTGCATCCGGTTAGACTGGAATCCGACCCCAAGATAGTTGGGAAATCGAATTGTATAGGAGCAGACGTAACAGCCCCCACTACGAGTTGTACATCGGCTTCAAACCCAGGCAGGCGCCTCGCCTTGTGTAATTTAGTACATCACTACTGCTCTCAAAACGGTGAAGGTAAACATTGTAAAGAGGCATGTCCTAGAACCAAAAATTCGAAAACATGTGACATTCAGCAACCTGGATTGGGCTCGTGTGGTGGATTACGGGGATCGTGGGTCTTTTAGGACCAGGACCGCGGTCCCGGATTCCACCTCGGCCTCTCCCTCTTCTAGAGAGAAGGCCTGAGTTCCAGCAGTGGGAAAATTATAAGGCTGATTATGCATAGGCTCTAAATCGTAATAAGTAATTAGTTTTTCCATGCGGCTTTGCTCCCAGTGCTAATTGCACAGCTTATTCCCAGGTAACTTATGGTACGCCGCCACAATGTAGCTCTCAGCAGTTGAAAAAAAATCAAATAATGAATTATGTTTTTGGTCATAAATTACACTTTGAAACGTGAGTATTTTGTTTTCATTTTCAAAAGCAGAGTTCGGTTTTACGTGTCGCTTTGTCGAGAACGCGCATGCCTATAACCCGTAACCGTAAAGAAATGTCAGATTTTGGCGCCAAATTAACGGTATTTTAAATTGTATTTTTGTTGAGATTAGATAAAGTAGTGTATGAACTGCGCATAATTAGGATACTACGAGTATTAAAATTAAATGAAACTGCATTATTTATTTGCGTCTAATATACATATTTCTAAAATAATGTAAGTAAGTACACTAAAACCAAAAAAAAAAACCTAACTACGTATTATAGGTATACAAAGTTAAATTAATTATTGTTTTCCTGTTTGAAACATAAAAAAACCATTTCTCATCTATAGAAAGTAGGTTACGAAGAATAAATTACATATCCAGACATTTCCAATATCGTAGGCGCCTAATGGAAAACAATGGTCAATAAATAGCTTACCCATCACTGCTTAGCTTATTCTTCAAATAACAGGAATCTCGCAGCTATAAATATTCAAGTCTCGACCATTCTAGTAGGTTGGGTTAGGAGGTTTTACGGTAGACCGCTATAAAATTGTACAGATCCGGACATCTGTGAAAGGCATATATTATACTTTCTAATAGTATCGCTAGGTTTATGTCTAGAGGTAAAACTGAACGTGGATTCAGTAAGTTTTATGGACTAAGTAGTTACTTCAAAACACCCATTCGTATTTAGGAATTCGACATCAAAATGACGTGGTAGTCAAAGATGGATCGATGAACTGATGAAGGTCTCGGGAATCCGCTATAAGTGGAAGTCCTTGGGTAAAGTTGGTTAGGTTGAACCTGTCCAGTAAAGCTAGCCGCTGACTTTTGGTTTTTGTCACTTACTGTCACCCACGATGCGCCCACTTGAAAAGTCACTGGGCAACAAAACGCGCTCATTCTTGAAATCGATTTCGTACAGATTGATGTAGTAAGTGCTCTTGAAAAATTAAACGAAAAAAACGTTACTGGGTGCATCCCATATACACTGAAAGATTGTTTCAAGGAAAATTTTCCACTTTATATTCTAAACTACGTCGGTATCCTTCAAAATTCGGTCACCTTGGAACTATTTGTCACCGTAATGTCACGTCACCATGATCAGCGCACTCCCATGTATCTTCATAACACTCGACTGGGTAACAAAAAGTCACGGGGACAAAAATCACAAGTCAGCGGCTAGCCTAATAGCCAGTACGACCATCTTTCGTTTTAGTGTTGATAGTCCGACAGGATCCGAATGGCACAAGCCTAAAATCATTTATCTCCTTCAATACCGGTCTCCTAATGTACCTTTTTTTTAAACCTGTCTAAAGATTCCCTTTGAATGTATCTTATCTACACTTACTTTTCTACAACCCCAAAAAAAAAATTAAAATTAATAAAAAAAAATAAAAAATAAAAAAATAAAAAAAATAATTAAAAAAAAAAAAACAAAAAAAAAAAAATAAAAAAAAAAATAATAAAAAAAATAAAAAAAAAATTAATTAATTTTTTAATTATTATTTTTTTTTTATAATTTTTAATAGTCCCACAACTGGGCAAAGGTTATACATACTTTAGCCCTAAAATCTACAATAACATAAATAGAAACATGAAAATTTATCCTATAACAAGAACATTAGTTAGAAAAAAACTGTCAGAATTGCTTAAATCCCACTCCTACGAAGTAACAGAAAAACTTGTGGCAACATAACGCTTACACACCTATAACATCAATCTTATTACATAAACACCACTCGCCCCCGCTCTCGCTAAATACTCGCATACCCCACAATACACAAACACACACCCTCGTTCACACACACCCTCACTCACACACACACACACAATAGTTAGTACCTTTATTCTTTTTTTTATATAAATCTCTTTCTCTCTAATTATTAGTCTGGAATAAATGAACCATATTTTTGTCCTGGGCGTTGATAGCTGCGCCACAGTTTTAACTTTTGTAGCTATCTTCGTTTCCTTTTGTAAATATGTGTCCTGATGCTTGTTCCAAATAAACTTTTAATATTATTATTATACATAATTCTAAAATATAACTTCTTTGCACATTCCAGCACAACAGAACGCATCCGCAGCCACGAAGTACGAGTGCGCGCCGCCCGAGGTCTCATGATGCAGAGCTTCGGACGCTCCCGCGACGAGCGAGACGCTGAGCTGGCGAGAGTCAGGCGAGACCGCGCGCTGCTGCGGCAGAGGCTCGAGGACACGGAGTGGAGTCTCTGCCAGAGAGCTGGGGAGATAGCGCTGTTGAAGACGCAGCTTAAAGATGCCCAGGTTAGTTTGAAACTTTTAGAAATTTCATCTTGCTAACAGCCGAAACTCAGCATCATCGAGGTCTGATAATGCAGAGGATCGAGAATACGGAGTGGGACTGTGCTAGAGAGCCAGGAACATGAGGCTGTTGAAGACGCAGCTTAAAGATGCAGGTTGGTTTGAAACTTTTGGAGATTTCGTCTCTCTAACGGCCGAAACTCAGCATCATCGAGTTCTGATAATGCAGAGGATCGAGAATACGGAGTGGAGTCTGTGCTAGAGAGCCAGGAATATGAGGCTGTTGAAGACGCAGCTTAAAGATGCAGGTTGGTTTGAAACTTTTGGAGATTTCGTCTCGCTAACGGCCGAAACTCAGCACCATCGAGGTCTGATAATGCAGAGGATCGAGAATACGGAGTGGGACTGTGCTAGAGAGCCAGGAACATGAGGCTGTTGAAGACGCAGCTTAAAGATGCAGGTTGGTTTGAAACTTTTGGAGATTTCGTCTCGCTAACGGCCGAAACTCAGCATCATCGAGGTCTGATAATGCAGAGGATCGAGAATACGGAGTGGGACTGTGCTAGAGAGCCAGGAACATGAGGCTGTTGAAGACGCAGCTTAAAGATGCAGGTTGGTTTGAAACTTTTGGAGATTTCGTCTCGCTAACGGCCGAAACTCAGCATCATCGAGGTCTGATAATGCAGAGGATCGAGAATACGGAGTGGGACTGCACTAGAGAGCCAGGAACATGAGGCTGTTGAAGACGCAGCTTAAAGATGCAGGTTGGTTTGAAACTTTTGGAGATTTCGTCTCGCTAACGGCCGAAACTATGCACCGTCGATGAACAGAGCTTCAGACACTGCTGTGACAGAGGTTCAAGGATATGGAGTGGCGTCTGTGTCAGAGAGCCGGCGAGATCGCGCTGTTGAAGACGCAGCTTAAAGATGTCCAGGTTGGTTTTAAACTTTTGGAGATTTTGTCTCGCCAACAGCCGAAACTCTGCATCATCGAGTTCTGATGATGCAGAGCTAGCAAGATCCCGCTTTTGAAGACGCAGTTTAAAATTGCTCAGGTTTGTGGTTTGTGTTAAATACCCAGTTACTGGTTGTGAAGGTCTGATAGGCAATAAGCAGATTGATTGATTTCATTGATTTTTGGGAAAGACAAAGTACTTGGCAAGTAGTGAAAAGATTTGTTTGGACACTGTGTAGCTTATATTAGATACTCATATTATATTGTGTAGTCACAAAACGCAATCATATGCAATTAGACTATAATAATCATCGGTCGAGAAAGAAAAAAATCCCTAATGATGTAAAACATGTTATTTATATTGTGCTAAAGGCTAAATTTAGCATCATGTATTTAGCTCTGTCAGCACAGCTAGTCCTTTTCATTCTAGCACTTTATAAACTTAACTAATATGCTCCTATCTATAATTCCAGAATGAACAAACTGCAAAGGGACACGAGTACCTCACCCTGAAAGCTGACTGCCGTCAACTGAGAGAAGTCCTCGACAAGAAAGAAAAGGACATCATGAGGCTCCGAGCAGAAACAGACGAAAAAGAAAAATCCATCAACCGACTGCAGTCAGAAGTGGACAGGCTCACCAACAACCTCATGGAAAGCGTATCAGACCTCACCAAGACAAAGGAAAGCAGCAAGAATGAAATCGAAAGACTAAAAACTGAACTGAAGGAATTAAGACAAGAACTGTCGGATATTTCCCTCAGCGGGTACGAAGGCATCGAATGCGGGAGGACCATGAGAGGCATCTACGACGTCTGCAAGACAAACGAATACCACTGGAACTCCAGTGACAGTGCTTTAGAAGATGCCGAAGTTCAAAGACTGAATGGAGAACTCCCCGACTCTTGCAACGAACCTTGCGCAGCCACCGCCATAGTCGACAGACTCAAGTGCGAGCTCGAAGCTAAAGAAGCCCAATTCAACAGCGAAAGGAGAAAATGGTCCGAGGAAAAGGACAAAGTACTCAGATACCAGAAACAGTTACAACTCAACTACGTCCAAATGTTCAAAAGATCTCGCACCCTAGAGGCAGAAGTCGACGGCCTCAGGCTAGAACTAGAACTATGCAACAAGAACATGAAAAACCTGAACAAACATGGCAAGACTATCGAGCTATAAACATTACCAAATTCAATAATTTAATATTTATATTTAAATGGCTATTTTTCTAATGTATATATAAATTAAGAGAAAAGGCGAGATGGCTTGTTAGATACTAATATTAACAAAGTCATAGACAAGAGAATGATCGAAGAGTATAAAAGTTTGGCAGATCGTGGTTTGAGGAAAGTAAACTGTGACGATTTCTTGCCTTATAGAGACAATATGATACTGTAGTTGAGTAATCGAAATTATGTTAGATTATTGCCGTCATAATACTCAACTAGCAGATTTAGGAGAGGGACGAGTGTGTGAACCGGTTGTAGACAAACATACGCAAGCTATGGCCGGCAAGTTTTTTTTAAATTAATTACAGGCTCGCTCTTGACCACTATCTCACCTGATGGTAAGCGATGATGTGGTCGAAGATGGAGCACGCTTGCCTAGAAGTAACCTATTCACTCTTGACTTAAAGACTCTCAGGTTGTAGCATTTCACTCCATAGCTGTACAGAATATGCTCCCAAAACGTTTTGTGGGTGTGGATGGGATGCCCGCCACAGATTGGGGAATATAGTTTTAACTAAATTGCTTGGAGGATAAAAATGTCACCTTATATGAAAGTACCAAGCAAATATATCGCAGATTTGTCATCCACCTGCCTATACCATCGAAATTACTTACTGCAGTCCAAAATATGTACCTATTAACATGAGATATAAGAAATTCATAATTATTCTTCTTTATCTTGCAATTGTTTGTGTACTATGCAATTTTCTTCATGAGATGCTATATTTACTTCTTAGAAATGTACTGAGGTTACTCTAGGTATACATGTCACATTCAAATTCGTCCATTTTTTAATGTATTGGAAACAAAATCAAAAGTCATTTATTCAAACTAGGTTGAGAGCCAGCACTTTTTGAACTTCAAAGTTCTACAAAAAGACAGTCCCCCAAAAACGCCCGCCCGTCACCACTTCCTAGTGTTTTAGCTGAAGAAGAAGTGCCCAACAAACTCCCCAGCAACACACCTGTCTGTTAAGTTTGAATAACTTGAATCTACATAATTGTATGCAAAAATCTTAACATACTTGTATGTAACCCTCTCAGGCCCCGCGCGCGTCGCGTGTCGGCAAACTAGCGGCACACATGTGCGCCACCGGGGTTATAAAGTTTGCCTTGCCAAAAAAAATTGCCAAAAACCCGATTCACGCGTTTTAAAACCGCTATTATCACTATTATCCAAGGTCTTTAGTCCTGTGACAAGGTTCATACAACCCGGAACCTGACAAAGTCTGTAGTTACACGATGGCCGACTGTCAACGGGAACTGACAGATGGGACAGGGGAGACACGTGACGCGCGCGTGGTTAAGGAGTCTGTTTGAAAATGAAAAGTTTACAATTTTACGTGATTTTTCTTAAACTAACGATATTTACAATTATACGGTAAAATCACAAATAAAATAGCTCCAAATAGTCACTGCACACACTAATCAGACGTCACTAATTTCACAAAAAAAAAACTCATACATAATCACCATAACAACCTCAACATTATCTCAAGCACGTGTGTCATTGATTTAACAGCGTATTAAAACGTATAAAAAATAATAGTATATTGAAGACAATCGGTTCACACTCCCACGTCCATTGTACATTGTACTAGAGTTATGTTGATCGTACTTTTATAACGTAGAGCTATAAGTTATTGTAATAAACTTCTTTGAAATACTACCGTTTTTTGTTTTGTTTTTGTATCCAAAAATAATCGTCTACCTACTTACCTACTTTACAGACTGGACTATTTAGTGTAATTCATTTAGGAAAATAAGAGATGAGATAAGAATATTAAGAGAGAGGCGATGAGAATGTTGAGATGGATGTGTGGAGTAACGAGAATGGATAAAATAAGAAATGAGTACATTAAAGATAGTTTAAAAGTGGTCCCAGTCATAGAAAAGTTGAAAGGGAACCGCTTTTCTTGGTATGGTCATGTGAAGAGGAGGGATGAAACACATGTAACTAAAAGAGTTATGAAAATATGGATGGATTGTGTGTGGATTGATTTGAATGAAAAGGGAGTTAGTGATAGCGTGACGGCTGACAGGACAGAATGGAAGAAAAAAACGTGTTCCGCCGACCCCAAATATCATGGGATAAGGGCAGGAAGATGATGATTTATGAAAATAAGAGAATTATTTTAGGACAATAAAAGCAGTGCCAGTTTTGCTGTTGAGATCTATCTTTTTTATGGCCTAAAAATGCAAAAATAGGGAAGGATTTCTTTTCATAACAGTAGTTTACAAAACTCAACTTTTTGTCTGTTGTGAATTTTGTGGGTGATATTGTTCACTTATAACATGATTCTAACAAATCCTCCCTCAAAAGTTTTTGTGCAGCTCGAATTTCTTTGTTGTTGACTTTCATTATATCATCTGCGTATCTATTCGTTAATAACGTAGGTAAGTATCAGTGCGTTAAGATAAATTTCATAAGTTTTTGCGACATGAGTGGCTCAAGAAGAAGATTTACGTGTCATAGTGGAGCGTTATCAGAGTTTCTGGGAAAGGAATATGAGGTCTGACTATTGCTGGAGTCTTATACGCCATTCCTCTAGGTCCACACATAAAAGAAGAGCTTTAAAGTGATATTTTTTGTAACACAATGGTGTTGATTCTGTTATGTACATACTAAACTTAATTTAGGCTCTTGCTATCTTTTTCTCTCCAATAAAACCAGAAAGAGACGGACGTAAATTAGAGCTGTCAAATTTAGTTTGAACTAATATTTCCATACAAATTAAAGGGTACACGTAAAAACATGTCGTCTAAAAACACGGCGAAGTGCAAGGCGTAAACTAGTTTGACATCTCTAACTTAGTGCATAGCTATAGCCGTCCTTTTCTCGCACTGCCTTTTAGTAAAAGATAGCAATTCTCTAATTTTAGTTTAGTTATTGATCAAGAGAATCCGCACCAGTGACTGACAAAAAAATTAATACATTTTCTATTTTTAATTTTTAACGTAGGTACCTGAAACTTGACTTAATAAATTTCTACCTTTAAATTTGTAACCAGCATTATCATACCTACGTAGTCAGGAACAACAACAATTTTATCGGCAACAGATGCACTGTACTAGTGTAGGTACTTACCTAATGAATTGATTCAAATATCGAACTCTCTTTCCCGCGAATTTGAAGTTTAGTATTTTTAAAACTTCAAAATCTGTCAAAATTTGGCGCGGAAGTAGGGTTTGGCACGTTTTGTAACTCCCAATACTTACTGGCTTTTAGTATATTTTCAAACAATTTTTAATTTATATTATGAATTTCAGTATTTTACGTTCACAACAATAGATACAGTCAAAAGCAACTGGTTTTTTTTTGGCGGGATTTTTACCAGTCTTCATCTTTTGGTGGGTTGGTTGTTTAATATTCGCAAATTGATTCCTAGTGGATATAATTTTGTGCCTCAAGTGCCTACGCAACTGGACAATTGAATCATTGAATTATGCGGTAAAATGAAGCTGAAAATGTTATTGTAATATTGACTATCACAACGAAGCTTGCTTATAAGTGTTACATATGTAGTCATATTTGCTATCAAATACTGCATACATTTAAATGTGTTACATCCGCCTTCTAATGGAAAACAAAATAACTGTATCAAAAAACTAAATACTTTCTAAATGCACAAACCGTGCGAAGCCAACAGAAGACAATAACGATACTGGCAACGCCATCTATTGGAATTTTCCGTTCAACATTTTACCTTGGAATTTTCTAGAAGTTTTATAGTTATATCATTCGTCACACAGATTGAGTGCCCTTGTTGGCAATACCTCGTGCATTATTTAGGTACCTACTTTGGATTCAACATGGTACATAAGTATGTACGAATACATTTTACATTCGTATTAATCGGTTTAAAATTTGGAATATGGGGGTAACTTTTGGGGGCAAAAACTGATTAGCAGATTCCTAATTTAAATTTTCTTTAAAGAATTTGAGTTTAGAATCAATTAATCAGTGTTTACATAAACGTATGCGCGTTTTAACGCGCTTTTATTAGCGTCACCTGTAACCATGTAAAAAAATCATAGAAGTTAAATTTCACTCACTCCTTTCTGATTAAGGTGAAATTTTGCATACATGCACATGTTTAGTTTGGATGATTGGTGCGGATTCTGTTGTGCACAAACTAAACTTAATTTGGGCTATTCCTATCTTTTTCTTTCTCTAATAAAACAAGAAAGAGACGGACGTAAATTAGAGCTGTCAAATTTAGTTGAACTAATATTTCCACACAAATTAAGGGTACACGTAAAAACATGTCGATTAAAAACTCGGTAAAGTGCAAAGCGTAAACTAGTTTGAAATCTCTTGCTTAGTTCATAGCTATAGCCGTCCTTTTCTCGCACTGCCTTTTAGTAAAAGATAGCGATTCTCTAATTTTAGTTTAGTTATTGAACAAGAGAATCGGCATTAATGAATAGTTGGCTAAGTGACGTCATTCTAAATCCAATATGGCGGACTACTTATTTTTTATGAATTCCCATATGGGTATCATATGAAAGGGTTTGCTGAGAAAAATACGAAAAATAAAATGACGTCTCTCAAAAGCGTGTTTTAATTTTTTTTTACTTAATTTTTTTTTATTATCCCCAAAAGGGAAGGCTAAAGTCTTTTGACCATATTGCCTAGTCTTACGTAGTGTATTTATACTTTTTTTCCCACTAGAATGCAGATGTAACACATTCTAATGTTTTTTGGAGTATTTGGCAACAAATGTGTCGAGTCAGCCTTCTCGGCAAACTTCGCTGATGTAGTCAATACTACAATAAAATTCTCAGCTCCATTTTCCCGAGATCGTGCCTGTTTCAATGATTCCACATATTTTCCATTTGCGTAGACACTTGAGACACAAAACTACACCAATTTTACATCACAATATCCACTAGGAATCAATAAACGAATAATTAAAACAGCCACTGAACTTCACTCGACAAAATCCCGCCAAAACTCGTACCGTCTTCTTTTTAACTTTAATATCGTTAAGAATAAAGCTGAATAAGCAAAGAAGTAGAAATGTCAAGGGTTGGAATGGCTTCATTAAAGAAAACACAGATAAGTGCCACGTGTTTATTGCAGACACACTTGCATACATTGGGGCAGAACTATTCAAATACTCTTAATAAAAAAATGAGATCAATGAACACATGGAAAATACCATACCTAAAGATAATTAAGAAGGAACGATTTTATTTAGAATTTAGGTTTAAAGCTAAGACCTAAGGTTCTTCCTCTGAAGTTAAAACCTTCGTTTTGTTTGTCTCCGTTGTTTCTTGAGGATTTCGCTGGTTCCACCTGAAAACATTTTTTATATGACAGTCAGTTCTTATTAAATACTTTAAGTGCTTTTTTTTTAAAGTTCGACCATATGTTCAATCTAAATAATGATTAGCGGATTCTAATTTCAAAATGTTTCGTATCCAAAGTAATAGGCAAAAGCACCAAAAACGGCCGTTTCTGACACTTTTGCCTACTACTTTGGATACGAAACATTCTAAGACCTGTTTTAACAACGTAAAAATACTTTATCCTCTTTGTAACAAACGTGACGTTGGATTCTTTAATATTTATTTTGTAAGCTATGCTACGATTTTTTATTCAATGAGGCGCCACTTGGCCAGCAGTAAACCCTTAAGGTGGATGCTCCAGGGTAGCCCGCGAAATTCAAATTTTCTTACGTTTTTTGCAATTTGCAGGTCAGTGTCAGGTTGCATCTTGGTCAAAATTTGATTCGCAGCCATAGCAGGTATGTATTTATAGAATTATAATCATTAAAATCAACTCTTTCAGTTCAGTTCTTTCAGTTTCAGTTCTAACTGAGAGGGCACATAAGTGGCTCCCTCATTAATAAAAAATCGTATCTTAGCATAGAAAATAATTATTAAAGAATCCTATGTTGCGTTGTTACAAATAGGATAATGTATTTTTCATTGTTAAAACAGGACTCAAAGTGTTTCGTATCCAAAGTACGAGTAGTAAGCAAAAGTGTCAAAAACAGCCGTTTTTGGTACTTTTGCCTACTACTTTGGATTCAATTACGACGATTATTTATTCAATGAGGGCGCCACTTGGCGGATATATACGCCTTAAGGAGTTTTAGTATTTGGGAATATTGTGGCCTGATTATAAACACATAGAAGGATTATGCCAGTTGGTGAGTGAGCTCACAACAGTCAAAATGTTGAAAAGATAACAAAGCTTGTAGAATATATTGATGATATCATCAGTCAGTGATGTCTCACACTCAGTACAGTTCTAGTGCAGAGCGTGATGATTCATCCCGTCCTGCGACAGAATTTTAAGACTTACACCTCACAGAGTATCTTTTATTGATTAGAGATTCAAGTTTTCAGCTTCATAGTATCGGGGCTGACTGAATACACATCCTGCCTTATTGTGTGTGTGTGTGCTGTATTTGCCCTATAATTACTGTAAGCTCAACCTCATATGTTACAATGTATACCTACTAGTAATGTGACCTCCATAACCACTGTATACTTAAATTCCTTTTTTTTCTTAATAAATTATTATTATTATAATTATAGGGAACGTGCACGACGTAGTCTGTGCCATCTAGTGGAGTAAATTCGAAACCTATACCCTTTAAAAACTTGTCATTGACATTTCCGTGCCATATTATACACGCACGTATCATGCACACATGCAGCACGCGTAACGTAGAATGCCATCTAGTGAGTGAAATCCGCAACTTGTATTGTATAAATACTAGACATTGACATTTATGTGGCGCCATCTACAGTTCCTGCACGCTCCCTATTAGAGTATGAGCTGGCTATACTCATCAAAACTGTAGCCGTTACGAAGAAAAACGATATTTTACTATTCCTGAATACCATGAACAACATTTCTTTGCCGCTCTTCCTCCACCCTTATACCACCACGCCAGTCCGATCTCCAGAAATATGACGATCACTCCGCTAAACAACAACATACACACCAAGAAGCATCATTTTACCCAGTGTTATAAATAAAAAATAAAATAAATAGATAAAAAATAAAAAATGTTTATTGCATCAACTAAAATTCTTATTTCTATTTACAATATGGAGCATCCTTTTAAGCAAATAGTTTGCTTGTGTTAGGAAGCTCTGCCATTCTCTTAGTTTTATTATAATAATGACTACAAGGTTGTCTTAAGCTCGTTCAGGATTAATGTAAATTTATACAATTATAAGAATTAAACTACATGTAAACACAAATGAAAGCAAAAATGAAAATAAAAAGAAAATTAAATATAATAAAATGGAATGAAAAAAAGAAAACGCGCTGGGTTGTGTAGTTAGAAATACTGGGTTATAAATTCAGCTGCATCCCATTAAGGCGCAGTTATACGACTTTTAATGGTTTTTAATTGAACATCACGTCTAAACGACTAGTTAAATTTCTTTAAAAAATATATATGTTACTCTAAACAATTTCCGTCGTAATTTGATCTGAGAATATTTGAAATTATATTTTTATAACATAGTGTACCTAATTAATTTGTAAAGTTATGTCTAACGCGGATAAAAAATTGAGAATCACGCAAAAACTATAAAGCGTATTTTTATGAAACGTTCACCATTTTAAAGATCATTTAATTATTCATAATTTAGTCTCAGTGTTTAATTAAATACCTGTTGCTTTGTGTAATATAGTAACAATGCGTCTAATTTCGGAGAGCGCTCCTTGATGGGCGAATATTTTTACTGGGTGGACGTACGACGCGTTACGTGAGCTCAGCACAGAACACGCAAGCTAACCACTCAAGGTCATCTGCAGTTAATAGCGCTTTAAACTGGACGGACGCCGACCCCAACATGTACAGTTGGGAAAAGGCTGGGTAGGCAGATGGGCAGGCGACATTGTTGCATTCGCAGGTGGAACCTGAATGTGGTTGGCACAGGTGTACCAGAAAAGAGAGGCCTATCGTCAAAGGCTGAATATGCTTAGGCATGAGAAAAGAGAGGTTACCTACAGCTCAGCACAACTCAGCAGATGACGAAGTCTGTAGTTGATGATATGATAAGCCAGATAATTATGACTTACCTGAGTAATGTGAACGACATCTCCAACAGCAGGCCTCTTCCTCCACTTATACCACCAGTACTCCACCCCCAGGGTCACACACGCCAGTCCGATCCCCATAAATATGACGATGAACACTCCGCCGATGTTCTGGATGGAGATCCCGTCAGATTGGTCGTCCTGCTTCTCGCATTTCATGGATTCCGGATTGTTGTTCCACCAGATCTCTTTGAGCTTCTCCAGTTTGCGTTTGTTTAGGAGCTGGAGGATTCTGTAATGTTAATGGGGGTTTGGTTTTACTTTTAATTTACAAAAGATAATAAATTAAGCTCTTGATGAATAAAGGGAGAAGAGATTAACAGACTATTTCACCTCACCGCCGGTCCGGATAAGTTCCGGGTTATTACTATAGATTTATGTATAGGACCTAAAACATCTCACACACCACTGTAACTTTACAAACAAAGCATTCTGATTCTTATTATTATTAGGGTTCCGTAACCACAGGGTAACCTTCGCTGTCCGTCCATCCACCCGTCTGTCTGCGAGCTATAAGCCGCAATAGGTACACAGTTGACATTTTCACAGAGTTTGTATTTATATTGCCGTATATATACAAATAATAAAAACTAAATTAAGAGGGAACAGGGGCTGCTATTCTCCATACAAATGTATTCCCCTTTTTTCTGCCTGAATAATGCCTCTAGAGCAATCATTAATTTTTCATAAAGTCAAGGTCTGCTGTAAACACGTCCCTGTCATTTCTTTTTTTTTCAGCAAATAATAAGTAAAGAAAATATGACTCTCCAAAATCGTGAATGAGTCGATTTCGTCAAAAATTTTGTGATATAATCGATCTGAGCTGCAGCTGTCCCTATCGCACTCTACGGGGGCAGGTTTGAGGCAGCACGACGGCAATAATGTCTTCAAATACCTATTTTGTAAATTCTTTGCAGGCCCTGTTCCCTCTTAAAATGTTCCGTTTTTGGAACCGAACTCTTCGTGTGCCTTTCCGACTCGCACTTGGCCGTTTTTTTTTTTCGAATTACCAGCAGTTATTGTACTGCAGGCACACATAGTAAAATAATAAACCTTGATATGTATGCAACGTACCATCACCAAAACTTCATATTGATCAGACTAAAATTGAAAAGTACATTCACAAAATGTACGTGTATGATGCGATTTCACAGCTACGTGGGCGTCTCATGTATGACCTTAGCTAGCTAGATTAGACGTAAGTGGCTAGCATAGTCGTTGGCTGGCGTCATAAGCGAGTAGGTATTTCCTTCCCATTAAGGCGCAGTTATGCGACTTTTAATGGTTTTTAATTGAACATCACGTCTAAACGACTAGTCTTATTTCTTTGAAAAAAATATATGCTACTCTTGACAATTTCCGTCGTAATTTGATCTGAGAGTATTTGAAATTATATTTTTATAACATTGTGTAATTATTTGTAAAATTATGTCCAACACGGATAAAATATTGAGAATCACGCCAAAACTATTTTTATGAAACCTTCACCATTTTAAAGGTCATTTAATTATTTATAATTTAGTTTAAGTGTTTTAGTTTAGTACCTGTTGTTTTATGTGTAATTAATTAATAATGCGTCTAATTTCGGACAGCGCTCCTTGATGGGCGAGTCCTATTACTGGGTGGACGTACGACGCGTTACGTGAGCTCAGCACAGAACACGCAAGCTAACCACTCAAGGTAATTGACAGCTACGCAGCTTTGCAGTAATAGGACTCGCCCATCAAGGAGCGCCCATCAAGGAGCGCTGTCCGAAATTAGACGCATTATTAATTTTTTACACATAAAATAACAAGTATTCAACTAAAAATCTGAGACTAAATTATGGATAATTGAATGAGCTTTAAAATGGTGAAGGTTTCATAAAAATACTCTTTATAGTTTTTGCGTGATTCTCAATTTTTTATCCGCGTTAGATATAACTTTACAAATTAAATACACAATGTTATAAAAATATAATTTCAAATATTCTCAGATCAAATTACGACAGAAATAGTCTAGAGTAACATATATTTTTTTCAAAGAAATAAGACTAGTTGTTTAGACGTGATGTTCAATTAAAAACCATTAAAAGTCGTATAACTGCGCCTTAAAATAAGATCCTGCTATAAACTGCTATCAGTTCAAACTGGAATAAATTGTAGCTCTGTAGCATATTAACTACTTAGTAGTAATTTATAATTTTAAGGTCAAAGGCGCCTTAGGGTACACGCCTCAAATGCATATTAGAAACTAGTTTTCTACCGTTTTCTCGTTTTCCCTGACCTACCACGTATTAATTTGGTACTAAGCATACATATTTTATGTAGACTCGAGTATGCTGTAGCATGGATAAATCATGTCATCATCGTCTTGATTCTTATCCTTGATTCCATCCTAGAATAAATTGGAATGTAATAGCAAGCTCTTATAAGGTCCGGGATAGTTGCCCCAAGGGTAGAAAAAAGGGTATAGTTTTTTTTGTGGTGTGAGAAATCATCCAATGACATCCCCCGCTTTAGGGTGGAGCGGGAGGGCGTGTCAGACTCTTACTGACTACAACCCAACCCTGTTCCTTCCTGCCCTTGGTGCCCGGGGGCGAGGTAACTCTGTTTCAAATTCGTCCACAACCCCTGGGCAGGCATCGGCCATGACGGGCCCCGTCATGAATGCTTTTTTTTTTTTTGGGGGGTGGGCAATCATCCAATGACTTCTCCCGCTCTGGGTGGAGCGGGAGGGCGTGTCAGACTCTTACTGACTAAAACCCACCCCTGTTCCTTCCCTGCCTGAGTGCCCAGGGGTGCGGTAACTCATTTTCAGAATTTATCCGCTACCCACGCGCGTGCACGCACGTCAGTGGTGGCTGACAACACCTCTTTGAGGCGCGCGTGGAACACCACGCGCCGTCGACTCACGGGCCTGGTGCTGATCGGACGTCGAGCTACCCACTGCTCGCCGTCCGCAGGCCCGGGCCCTTCATGAATGCTAACATTTCTTTGAAGCGCGCGTGGAACACTACGCGCCGTCGACTCACGGGCCTGGTGCTGATCGGACGTCGAGCTACCCACTGCTAGCCGTCCGCAGGCCCGGGCCCTTCATGAATGCTGACATTTCTTGAAGCGCGCGTGGAACACTACGCGCCGTCGACTCTCGGGTCTGGTGCTGATCGGAAGGCGAGCTACCCATTACTTGCCGTCCGCAGGCCCGGGTGCCCAAGGGTATAGTTGGCCCTCGAATGAATCACATGCTATTTTATTAATCTATCGAAAGACGGAGAGTCTACTACTAAGTTGACCGTGTCGCATGTCTCTGTGCGATTGCATGAGAATGCAAAATGCAATCAAAGTTTTTGCGGGATAGATGGCCTCCTTGGATATCCTAAACGATATTAGGATTAGCCAACTATCCCCTATGTGGTATAGATTGGCAATACTTTGGAAATATTAAAGATAATGTTTTTACTTTTCATAAATTTGTACTTAGACTATGAAAGGTTATAGACAGAACGTCATTGGACACTATATGAAGCAGGATCGTTAAAATGTGTGAGTGACCTTGAAGAACGTAACGATGACGTATCGGCTTCTCATTTTGTCTATGTGAGCTTGTTTCGCGTGTACAGATACAAGCCAGCTTCTTATTCTGGTACTTCAGATTGCTGAATTTTGACACTCCGTCTATAACCTTTCATCTAAGAATTTGTAGATGAAAAACCAAAGTACCGGCCATTTTTACAAATAAAGTAGTACTTATTTTGTTTTTTGTAGTGAGATATAATAATATAGAGTAATTTCAAAAAGTGTGGCAACTATCCCAGTGTTACCCTACTCCATTTTTAACCGACTTCGAAAAAGGAGGAGGTTCTATGTTCGACTGTAGATATGTATTTATTTTATGTATGTCCACCGATTTCTTTGTCAATTGAGGACCGATTTTCAAAACTCCCGAGGTGGTCCCATATAAATTTTATCGAAATTGCTTAAGTGCTTTTTGAAAAAACTGAACAAAAAATGAAAAATACGTATAAACAGATGACGTATTGGTTTTCTCCAATTACGAGTATGTTTAAATTCCACGTT
The DNA here is from genome assembly GCA_951329385.1 of Polia nebulosa. Lineage (NCBI taxonomy): Eukaryota > Metazoa > Arthropoda > Insecta > Lepidoptera > Noctuidae > Polia > Polia nebulosa. The sequence goes on from OX589604.1 coordinate 7,023,629, forward strand.
CCATGTTACTGGGGTTTTCAGTTCTGGGGTATAACAACTAAAAAGTGAAAAATAAAAAACTTTTTTACATAAAAAAAACAACCGACTTCCAAAAAAGAAAGTACCTACACTATAAAATTAAAAAATAACTTTAATTTCGGCACCATTTTTTTAATTTTTAGTGTAGGTATTTTCTTTTTTAGAAGTCGGTTGTTTTTTTTTTTTTGTAAAAAAAGTTTTTTATCTATAGTAGTTATCTTTATCTTTTATTCTGGATATCATAAAAGATAAAGATCATCTCAATAGTCACTTTCTATCTAGCCATATCAACTTTATCACAATCAATCAGTGTCTGACCGAAGGTTCAGTTTCGGCTGGAGTATCGGTTTTGACCAACAATTGTTCTAATATTCGGCTCAACCGAAACTATTGTATTTGAGCCGAAGGTTGTGATAGAGACATAAAAACTGTCTGTCTGCTTCGTCTATGTGTATAACCATCGTTCTATTAACTTATTTAGTGTTTATTTTATGAAAGTTCATCATCATCATCATCAGCCTTTTAATGTCCCCACTGCTGGGGCACAGGCCTCCTCTCTGTGCGAGGGTGTGGGCCGTAATCCACCACGCGGGCCTAATGCGGATTGGTGTATGTCACATGTCTTCGATTTTTGGTTCTTGGACATGCCGGTTTCCTCACGATGTTTTCCTTCACCGTTTTCAGAGCAGTGGTGATGAAATAATTTACACAAAGTAAAGCGCCTGCCTGGGTTTGAACTCACGACCTACAATTTGTAAGTCGCAGCCAATACCACTGGGCCACCACTGCGCTCTCTCTTCTTCTGCTCTTTATGAAAGTTACGGCTAAATATTCAATGGTCTGATAACTTTTTCAAGTAGTAGTAGTTTTTCTGTAACTAGGTACCTAGTTACAGAAAATTTAACAAAAATTTTAACACGTGCCTACGTGAGTTTTAGTTTGAGTCGAACCATCTATTTCGACTAAAAATCGTATTTAAAGAAAAAAGAATAAAAGAAAAATGATTTATTTTGCACAGATTACAAACGCACATTAACGGTCGGCAGACGGTCGGATTAATAACAGTCGTGTCTGTATTTCGATTGGACATTACAATCAATCTAAGTATCGTTTTTTTAGGGTTCCATACCCGAAGGGTAACCAACAGGACCCTATTACTAAGACACCGCTGTCTCTCCGTCCGTCCGTCCGTCTGTCTATCAGCGGGCTATATCTCATGGTCCGTAATAGTTAGACAGTTGGAATTTTCACAGAATATGTAATTCCGTTGCCGCTATAACAACAAAATGTAAAAATAAATTAAAGGGGCCCTACCAGAAACGTGTTTTTTTTTGGCTTTTTTTGCTCGATCTTAATAATGGCAATAAGTAGACGCTTATAATTTTGTACGATGGTACGGAACCCTTCATGCGAGAGTCCGAATAGCACTTGGCCGGTTGTTTGGCTTTGCCCCTATAACATTCATACCTACTAAACACTTTCCTCACGAAGTGTTCTTCATTCCTCCACATCACATTCCTATACCATGACAACCGATTTCCACACAAAATTTAGGACAAGGTACCACTTTTATCCATGCAACATACTAATATTATAAATAAAGCACCTTTTATCGATTGGAACTTGAAAGAGCTTTCATGTGATTAATCTTTAACGTGACCTACATTTCTTTGGTCAACAGAAACACGATCCAACCACGCGACTTGTTGGTAAACAGAATTATTTCAAACGTTATAACCTTTGATTAAATAATAATCAAAGGTTGTATCAAAAGACATGCCACGTTGTTAAATAGAAATGTAGACACATTAATTTAATCTTTGTTTGAAAAATACTACGAATTTGTTTATACAAAGTCATCATTGTGTTTTATCAAACAGAATTAAATTTGCCCTTTTATTTCAAAGAAGTCATTCGAAGCTAATATTTTTTATAAAAAAATGTGGGCAATATCGATTACTTGTGAAACCCTGGACAAGTCACAAGCAAAAGCAAGTAGCAGCATCAGACCACTGAATGATGCTGTTTTTTTTTGTTTTTTTTTTGTTTTTAATTTTGTGGTGATGCCACTGGCTTGGTACTGATGCTGTGAAAGCAAGCCAATGTTACCAATTCTTCAAAATATTTACTGTAGCTGGCTATTTAAGGAGTAACTTATGCTAATAAAATATTTGCTGTAGCTGGCTATTTAAGGAGTAACTTAGGCTAATAAAATATTTACTGTAGCTGGCTATTTAAGGAGTAACATAGGCTAATCAAATATTTACTGTTGCTGGTTATTTAAGGAGTAACTTAGGCTAATAAAATATTTACTCTAGCTGGCTATTTAAGAAGTAACTTGGGGTAATAAAAATAAAATATTTACTGTAGCTGGCTATTTAAGGAGTAACTTAGGATAATAAAATATTTACTCTAGCTGGCTGTTTAAGGAGAAACTTAGGCTAGTAAAATATTTACTGTAGCTGGCTATTTAAGGAGTAACTTAGGCTAATAAAATATTTACTGTAGCTGGCTATTTAAGGAGTAACTTAGGCTAATAAAATATTTACTGTAGCTGGCTATTTAAGGAGTAACTTAGGATAATAAAATATTTACTGTAGCTGGCTATTTAAGGAGTAACTTAGGATAATAAAATATTTACTCTAGTTGGCTGTTTAAGGAGAAACTTAGGCTAGTAAAATATTTACTGTAGCTGGCTATTTAAGGAGTAACTTAGGCTAATAAAATTCCACGCAAGCGAATCTGCTGGCAATTGTGTACAAGCTTGCTAGTAAATAAATTTCACATTGTTTTAAATTATGGTATTTTCTACTGAGAAGTGTTCAGTAAGTACAATCTGTCTCTTTACAGTCCTGCATAATAAAAAAAATCAAAGATAAAAAGTTTTTTATCTTTGATAGGCTCACGTTTAACCACTATCACACCTGATTGTAAGCGATGATGTGGTCTAATATGGAGCACGCTTGCCTTGAAGTAATCTATTCACTCTTAACTTAAGGAGGATGCGCCAGGGTAGCCCTCGACATACAAAATTTTATTACGTTTTTTGCAATTTGCAGGTCAGTGCCAAGTTGTATCTTGGTCTCAATTTGATTCACGGCTGTAGCAAGTATGTATTTATAGAATTATAGTAATTAAAATCATCAATACAACTCTCTCAGTTAGAATTGATGCCAAATGAAAGTATTTCATGAAATCATGACATTTGCCATCAATTCTAAGTGAGACAGTTGTATTGATAATTTTAATGATTACAGTTCTGTAAATACGTACTTGATACGGCCGCGAATCGTATTTAGACCAACATACAACCTGACACTGACCTGCAAATTGCAAAAAACGTAAGAAAATTTGAATTTCGCGGGCTACCCTGGAACTTTCACCTTAAAGGCTCCCAGGTTGTAGCTATCTCCCCCCTTAGCCAAAATACATTTCTGTTAACGTTAACGCTAACGCTTCGTGCAAAATGTATATGGCAAGGACATTACCTGCGGAGAGAACTGTCACGTGACTCACGCCCCGTAATGTCGCTTGCATACATTTTGCACGAAGCGTTAGCGTTAACGTTAACAGAAATGTATTTTGGCTAAGGGGGCTGGACACACAGACTCTGGCAGGGAATTCCATTTTTCCTTATAAACAGATGGAATTAGATCGTCATCATAAGTACCTGATGAAGTTAATACTTCTCTGACAGAAAGTTTGATGAAACTGGCAGGGAATTCCACTCCTTAGATGGAATTTAGAACATTTTGTGCGTGTGGGTGGGATAAAAACAAAAGAAACAGAACACAAACAGCAGCCACGAGCCAGCCAGCCACTTGCTTTAATCTTTTTATCTTCAAACAATGTGTTTGACCAGATCAATACAATTTACTAATAGGATTACGACGTGAGCTCTGAGCAAGCTGCATTATAAACAATGTATTCGGGGAATCGACTAAATGTCAGCGCGGTCACCTTTACCTAGGTACTATTTGCATAGGACATTACCCGCTTATAAGTATACCAGCTTAGGTCTTGGATAGCAGCTAGCCAGCTGTCAGTGGGTACTTAATTGGATATTAGATATTGCAAGCATGACACCTTGTAACTTAATTTTGAAGTGGAAACGCCTTCAGCAACGTTGACCGATTTTGGTAGGGGCAAACACATCACTAGCATATTGGTGACGCAAACCTATGGGAGGTTTGCGTCACCAATATGCTAGTGATGTGTTTCGCCAGAATAGCGACGCGTAGCATCCTGCGTAAATTTGAATGTATGTAGATATCGTCGTAATTTGCGTGTTGGACTCTTTTTGGATGGGTAAAATCTTGGGAGTTCGCGTCACTGACATGCTGTTGTAAAAAAATCTTTCAAAGTTTCCGGTTTTCATTTCTGTTAGCAGTCCTCATGTGAGTTTATTTTATTTTGAAAGCATTGACTCGTCAAGCATTGCAGTTTGATTTTTGATATTTGATCCTTAAGAGGAAGTCTGAAAGTGGCACCGCTGACTGAAAAGTTGTGTGGAAATGGGTTGTCGCGGTATGGGCATGTGATGCGGAGGAATGAAGAAAATGTCGTGAGGAAAGTCTTGTGTATGGATGTGGATGGCTATAAGAGTAGGGGAAGGCCAAAGAAACGATGGTTGGACTGTGTGAAAGAGGATATGGGTAATGGGTCGTTTCTTTGGCCTTCCCCTACTCCTATAGCCATCCACATCCATACACAAGACTTTCCTCACGACATTTTCTTCATTCCTCCGCATCACAATTCACATGCTCATACCACGACAACTGATTTCCACATAACTTTTCAGTCAGCGGTGCCACTTTCAGACTTCCTCTTATAAATATACTCAATCCTAATTCTATCCATGCGCGTAACACCACACATCGCTCTTAGCATTCTCATCTCAGCTGCATGCAATTGCTTTTCATTCATCCCTTTTGTGGCCCAACATTCTGAACCATACAAGACAGCAGGTCTGACCATTGTTTTATTTTCCCCTTAAGTTTAGGAGGAATGCGGGAGTCGCAAAAGTCGCTAAAGGATATGTACCTATCTAATGCAATTTGCTGGAAAACTGAAAAAAAATGGAAAGCTGGATGGAAGGCCTTTGTTGTACAGTGGCACACGACAATATAATAAATACAAATAATAAGATTCAATTAGATTCCTTGTTCCAAGATCCTATCTATTGCTAGGGCAAAAGTTTATTTCCCTCTGTAACTTATTCTTGATCTCTGGCAACACTACGTATCACTCACGGGGATTTCCACGCAAAAAGAGATAGCAGTACTCACAACTAGCAAAAATTACTTTAAAAATATAATGAATACAAGAAGGAAGCTATTAAAAGTTACAAAAAAAATCGCTGTTATCAGCAATGACCTAATTTGCAAAGTAGGTAGACTCACATCATCACAGGCTCGTTTATTTATTTATAAATTAAATGCTTTCATTCCTGTTATCAATACATTACACTTGTATCTACACTCGTTTTCTTAATTGAGAACTTATCAAAAAAAGTAAGACATGTTCACCTTACTTACGACCAGAGGTACGTCATATATTATTATTTAAAATATAACCGACGAATTTAAAAAGAGTTAATAGACTACCCAAGTGGTATAACCACCCCAGTTTGCTTTTGTGACAAATATAACCCTTTAATTTAAACTCTTAAATAAATCATGTAGGTAATGTCATGGCCCATGGCCATTCAAATTCTTATTGTTCACAGTAAATGTGAATTTCACGCACTGTCCAGAAATATTATTTCACAAGGTTCTTTATATAGTTCCCGCGTAAAAAATCCCATTGCATACAGAATAAAGTACGGAAAATGTCTCAACTACGCACATTATAAGAAAAAGAATTTTTATTTACTGTATTTTAGTCACGCTTCTGAGCATATAGTCGTAAGGAAGCCGCGAGATAGTTCACATAAATATTGTCTATGAAAACGTTGCACGAAAAATGGCAGGAAGTCGTTAATTAAGGTCATTGACCGACAATTTATAACGTAGGTAGATGTTTAACGCCATATAAACTGAATTCACATAAATACGTTCTACAAAGATACTGAAGGCTGTTTGTTTAGTCGAAATATGGTTCAATGAACAAAATTGAAGAAACGTGTAAGTACGATAAAATGTGTAAATATTGCACATTGAATGGTAATTTACAAAATTAATGAGCTTATTTTTACATTACAATGTAACGAAACGTAACCCAATGCTAATTAAATAAGCGTTAATTTTCCCTATTTTTACAAGAACTGAATATTATTTGCGATATTTTTTGCCAGATTAGGTCTACGAAAACGAAAATTCGGCAGCACTAACAATAAGCCATATAAAAAATAACCGTGTTTATGATTACTTAGTATAAACACTGATTAACAGGTTCTTAATTCAAAATTTTCTATGCACAATTTGAATTTAGAATCCGCTAGTCAGTATTTTAACTAAACACAATAATTATGCAAGTTTTACTTATAAATAAATAAATTTTAAAAAAACATTAAAAAAAGGCTGAATACCTACAAGCAATTTAGCGTTTTTATTTCCTAATCACGACCAAACAGACAAAAAACATGGCATAAAATAATCTTTAAATTACTTACGCATTATTGAACTGGTCTTTCAAAGGAGATCCTTGCTGCACGGCAATCGCATACGGCTTCCTAGAGAACTCGTCTCCAACCGTCTGAAGATCACAGCTGGTCATTACATGATACTTCACATCAGTAGCGTCTCCCAACCAGGCAAAACCTTCGCTGGAACTTTTAGAATCCCTTACTCTTTGAATCGCTTCCTCTATGGTGTTTGGCAGAACGGCCTCTTCCATGGCTTGCCACATCTTTGAGTATTTGTCGCTGACTGGGTAGTCCCAGACTGCTAGTTTTGCGCGTTCGACTTCTTTTAGGCTGTCGTTTAGGCTCATTTCTTTCCATATTCTGGAATTATGAAATATTTACTTATTATAAAGTTGATTTGCTGGTTTAATAATAGTTGCCAAAGTACACTGGCAAAAAACTACACGTGATTTTGAGTATTTTTTATTAAATGAAGGGCACTTTATTTATGTAGTATCACTACACAGTAGGTACGTACACTGTTTGAAGTCGCTTGCAATAGTGACGTTTTTGATTAAACGATAAAATGCATAGTTGTCTATGACTCATATCACTATAGTTCATTACACCCAGTTACACCTGATCGAAAAAGTCTGAGCTCAAATAATACTGCGCTGTGAGACAAATAGCTCGTTAAGCCCACATTAATATTCATTGCACCATTTGTGTTTGTAATAAAAATAAAACAAATATGAAATCTTTCAATGGACGTCGAAATTGAGTCATTATTCTTTTCATAGAGACGCGGAAGCATTAGGTGTAATGATTATCTCGAAATTTTCAAGGTTTTAAAAAAAAAACAGACAGGTTATTACCTCGTGACGGTTACTACGTCAAAATTTGTGGTCATTTTGTGAATCTCACGGTTTGGTAGTTTTAAGGCGCAGTTATACGACTTTTAATGGTTTTTAATTGAACATCACGTCTAAACGACTAGTCTTACTTCCTTGAAAAAAATATATGTTACTCTAAACAATTTCCGTCGTAATTTGATCTGAGGACATTTGAAATTATATTTTTATAACATGGTGTAATTAATTTGTAAAGTTATGTCTAACGCGGACAAAAAATTGAAAATCACGAAAAAACTATAAGGCGTTTTTTTATGAAACCTTCACCATTTTAAAAATAATTTAATTATTTATAATTTAGTCTCAGCGTTTTATTTTAATACCTGTTGTTTTATATGTAATAAATTAATAATGCGTCTAATTTCGGACAGCGCGAGTCCTATTACTGGGTAGACGTAAGACGCGTTACGTGAGAATAGAATAGAATAGAATACTCTTTATTATGTACACCATATAAATTACAATAAAAATATGAGGAAAACATTACATAGGGTGACACAATGGGCACCATGGCAATGGGCTGGGTGGAGCTCAGCACAGAACACACAAGCTAACCACTCAAGGTCATTGGCAGTTAATAGCGCCTTAAGTAATCTCATAAGCGCTCTTTGTTTCACACTGAATAAAGTTGTCCGTTTCAAAAATGTTTGCTGTTATGTCATGTGGTAAATTATAAACTATTTTTTCCGGTGGACAAACCCACTGGGATCGTGTGTTTTAGAAACTATCATTAGGTGAGACAGTGATGAAACGCGTGCCCCTCCTCAACAGTAAAAAAAAACTTTACACTCAGTCAATCCTGTAGCTTTCTATCAGTGAACGATTTTTTAAAATCTGATGAGGCATTTCAGAGATCACATCCTATATCCTATATATATTTATATTATAAACGATCTCTTTATAATATTATTGTAGACATTATACAATGTAATATTGTAACTTGAAACTAATGACCGTTCTGTGCATTTCACCGATACTAAAACATTTTTACAAAAAAAACAACCGACTTCCAAAAAAAAATACACTAAAAATTTAAAAATAACTTTAAGGCGGGCCCACACAGGCGCGTTATTATCGGTCGATAATATCGCATGCGTTATTGCGATATCTGTTTTCAGTACATTTTGTATTAGGATGGTCATGTAGTTACACACTGCTGCGATAATAACGCCGCAATGGAAGTATAGGAAGTTATCGCAATACCGCATGCGATATTATCGGCCGATAATAACGCGCCTGTGTGGGGGAGCCTTTAATTTCGGAAGTCGGTGTTTGTGTTTTATTTCTTCGTTATTTGACACCGACTTCCGAAATGAAAGATTTTTAAATTTTTAGTGGTTTTTTTTTTTGAAGTCGGTTGTTTTTTTATTTTTCACTTTTTAGTTGTTATACCCCAGAATTCAAAACCCCAATAACATGGAACGTGGAATTTAAACATACTTTCTCGTCATTGGAGAAAACCACAACGTCATCTAGGTATACATATTTTCGTTTTTGTTCAGTTTTTCAAAAACCGGTGAAGCAATTTTTATAAAATTTACATGGGATACCTCGGGAGTATATTCTTTCGGATAAAAAAATAATTTTGAAAATCGGTCCATAAATGACAGAGAAATCGGTGGACATACATAAAAAAACATACAGCCGAACATAGAACCTCCTCCTTTTTCGAAGTCGGTTAAAAATAAATCGGGATAAGAACAAGACAAGAAGAACAGGGATATAATATGAAGAAACTTACTCACACTCTAAAACACATTGAAGTGAGGCGTATGTCGACTTGTGATTCTAGGATTTGTTCTATGCATTCAAGATAAGAATAGGTTTGGGGAACCTTGACCGGGAATAAACAAACTTCACTCGGATGAGTGTGCACGACCTAGAATAGTTTTAAGTCAACTGAAGTTAGTCTGACAGCTGAAACGTCAAAACTGACGTACGAGTATAGTTGTTCTATCTCACGAGGGGATCTTGAATGTGTGTGTGTAAGTTCACGTCACGTTGACGTACTTTTTTTTCTGTGTACATGAGCTCCGAGCACTCGGTGTCATAGAAAATAACTTATGCACCAGAAACAATGTGCACGTGAATCTACACACACGCTCAAGACCAACCCGCCTTCGATATCGAGTTATACCTTAAATCAAAGACTTCACACGTACGAGAGTTGGGCGTATCGTTCAAAAGTTTTCGAAGTCTACATAGAGTATTTATTATCTATGTCGTCAGAAGTGATGTTTATGTCGCAGTCATCTGGTTGAATCCGCCAGTCAATTGGACGCCTAGGTCGTTCATTAAACGCCATGACTGAAGGACAACCAGCCAAGTCGCTGAACGCAACGTTTAACCAGATGGCTGGATGTCGTCTAGTCATTTAGTTAAATTGGATATTGATGAGTCTGTGATACCACTGATCATGATTATGTGTGTACAAACATAATCATGATCATCAAACGTAGCGAGCTCGGGACATGGGGCACCCCGACTCGGTGGATTCGTGGTTATTTATTTTTAAACACCTTCCCGACTACGCCTTTTAAATGAATTGAATCACTAATAAAAAAAATACGTCTTTTATTTTTTTTCTAAGTTTGCTTATATCTCGAAAACGGTGTGTCCTATCGGAAAAATAATGAAAAACATTGCCCCCCTTAATAACCGCCATCTTTCATAATTTTTCATTTAACTTGAAGTTTTGAATCACTTGGCTGAGTCTTGGTTAGTAATCTTCAAAGGGCTGACTTTCAACACGTTGAGTGATTCTAGTTGAATTAACTATCGGCCTAGCCATTTAATTGTCTGCCGGGGTTTAATGAACGGCCCAGGCGTCCAATTGAATGGCGAATTCAACCAGATGGCTGCGACATTTATAAGTTTATTCACATCTTAATATTGCACGCTTGTTTTCGTTTTCTGATGGGCAGAACTTGATTTAAATTACCTTGGTTGTAGCCAAAGTTGATATTTCAAGCCTTTAGTAAACAAAGGCCAAGGTAAGCGGCAGTTCAACGTCCATGTTGGATGTCAAAAAGTGGCTGAAGTGGACTATTTGAAGCTTGTCACGCAAGCATCGACTCATGGTTCCCTAATCACCCAGCCATCCAAACCTTTGTAACACTTTTTTTATGAAACAATAAACTCATTATTACTTCATCATCATCAGCCTTTTAACGTCCCCACTGCTGAGGCACAGGCCTCCTCTCTGTGAGAGGGTGTGGGCCGTAATCCACCACGCGGGCCCAATGCTAGTTGGTTTATGTCATATGTCTTCCAATTTTTGGTTCTAGGACATTCCTCACTATGTTTTCCTTCACCGTTTTGAAAGCAGTGGTAGGGGTAGCGGATAAATTCTGAAAATGAGTTATTGCACCCCTGGGCACTCAGGCAGGGAAGGAACAGGGATGGGTTTTAGTCAGTAAGAGTCTGACACGTCCTCCCGCTCCACCCAGAGCGGGTGAAGTCATTGGATGATTTACCATCCCACCAAAAAAAAAAATATTTACACAAAGTATAGCGCCTGCCTGGGTTTAAACTCATGACCTACAACTTGTAAGTTGCGGCCGTTACCACTAGGCCACCGTTAGCAAAAATAAAATCTCAAGGGTATGGGCTCCGTTCGCACCTTGGATCTTGCCCCTCTCAATTTCAAGAATACCTTAAGTCAACAGGATTGTTAAATCTTCACAAAGGCCAATAAGAGTATTTCCTTCATTAACCATAACTTTGTCTCTCAATAGAATAATAGAATCCGACTCAGCCGCTTATCTTTCTCGCGAGCCGTAGTATGAACAAGGGAAGTAGGTCACTAGTACTGTACTATGCCTACATATATCTATGTGAACGATAAACTAGCCCATATCACACTATACTTATAGTGTGGTCTATCGTAATCAGTAAATGTTATATCATTGCGCTTGCCAGGGTCTTTGCTTCTGTTGGTATTAATAGGACTGGCTTTAAAAGACAGATTTTGATAAATTCTTCTCATAATTTGCATATTTTCTTAGCTTGACTTGTATGTACATAGGAAACGGTAAGCCGAATCTAGAGATTGAGTTCCGAATTCAGAGAAAAAAAAACAAAAAAAATACGCGTTATGAAAAAATGATGAGGGTGAAATTTTAAAATGCGCGCGCATCACTGGCACACAAAATTCACAGGTTGAAGTTAGCTAGAACCGACACCCTGAAGTTATCTATGGTCTGTGGTTCATGAAGAATGATTGTTTTCCTTTTGTAAACTTTGTAACAGTTTGGTTTTTTATCTTGTTATGCTAAAGAAGTATAACTTCTTACGTGCGTAGTACATAAGTACACACACACTTTTTTTTTTAAATACCCGCCCCGACTTTGCAAGGGTATAATACGAGTATTTTTTTTTTTCGATTTCCAAAAAACTTTCTTTCATACCTTAGACTATGAAAGGGTAAACATAGACGCAACGTCATTGGACATTAAATGAAGCAGGATCGTTAAAATGTGTGAGTAACCTAGGCTATTTACAATTCTCTCATTATTTTCCTTTCAGCAGGACAGATCAGCACCTCAAAATTAGTTAACCTGTCTTTCACACGTTAAAGGTCTCTTCTCAGTACACCGTATCATACCACGACCATGCTAGGAACGTATCAAGCACGGGTTAGAACACGATACGGGCACTAGAACGTATCAGATCAACAGTGTATCATACCCGTGCATAAACACGCGGTTAAAAGTTAAAACTCACAATTTTGCCACCTGTTTGGCATGCAAACATGTTTTGCTGTTCCGATACGCTACGTGCATGGCACGCGACGGTGGTGGTCGGTGATGGAACCGTCTAATAGGCATTGTCTCATGCTTTTCAATACTTACACAGAATAATTCTTGCTTGACACGTTACTAGCACGGTCATGGTATGGTCATGGTATGATACGGTGTAGTGGTGTCACTTATGGACACAGGATCGTATAACTACCTAATCTTGGTAGCAATAACTAATACCTTGACTCTTGCTTCCACTCCAACATAGTGCAGCAACATCCTATCGTTTTCTTCGTGCATTGAGAATGTCCGTTTGCCAATGAGCGCATGACCAGTTCCTTTGGACCTGACCTGACTATCTTTTTTTGGTGTTACGCGCAGTGAGTGCTGTTTGACCTTCGTGACACCTAGTGCTACCAGTTATCAACTATGCAAAAAAATGCACTGGATATATATATAATCCGAAATACGAAGAGGCTGTTCTTTTTTTTTGGCTTCGCATGTATGGTGCATTTAGCCAGTGCCACGTTAAGTTTATGAAAACAAAAGTGGGGAAACAATTTCAAAAGACACTTTCTGTCTATGTTAAAAGCGCAGGAGGGAACCGATCAAGATGGCATAAGTATAAATGTTACAAGTATAAAAAAAAATAGATTTTGTAGTTTTATTTAATTTTTAACAGACTTCGGAAAAAGAGGAGGTTCTATGTTCGACTGTATGAATTAATTTTTTTTTATGTATGTCCACCGAGATCTCTGTCAGTTGTGGACCGATTTTCAAAATTCTTTTTTTTATCCGAAAGAATGCTCCCGAGTTTTTGAAAAACTGAACATAAACGAAAAATACGTATACATAGATGGCGTTTTGGTTTTCTCCAATTACGAGTATGTTTAAATTCCACGTTCCATTTTATTGGGGTTTTTAGTTCTGCGGTATAACAACTAAAAAGTGAAAAATAAAAAACATTTTTACAAATAAAAAAACAACCGACTTCCAAAAAAAATACCCTAAAAATTTTAAAATAACTTTAACTTCGGAAGTCGGTGTCAAAAAACGAAGAAATAAAATACAAACACCGTCTTCTGAAATTAAAGTTATTTTTTAATTTTTAGTGTAGGCTTATTTTCTTTTTTGGAAGTCGGTTTTTTTTTTTGTAATAATTCGGATTGGAAAAATATTCGATGTTTTTCATACATTATTACAGACCGTTGTCAGCATTATCTGACCCACCCTAAAATCAAACGCCTTTGGACCCTCAGCATGTAACATTAAGGTTTATTTAATTTATATGAGCTTATCAGACAAGTGCACGAGGACTCGATGAACAAAAATACAATAATAACACAGCACAGACACGCAAATTTGATCTTTAACACGTAACGTTAAGGTAAACCCATCCAACATGGTCGGAGCCACCGGCATTATATATGTTTTTGTTTAGCTATTTTAATCATTATCTCGTTAACATTAAAGTTGAAAAGCTTTTAAGTCACACTACATAATTACAACACAATCTTTAATTTCGCGTATTCCCAACAAGTTCTTGTGGCTTAGCGGTTTGATGCTGGATTGACGACGAACAGCATGTGGGTTCGAAAACACAGTCCACCTGTAGAGGAAGCGCCATCACCCCAGTGTTGAGAAAGCGCCATCACTCTGGTCCATAGCAAACCATAGTTAGCTTAGTTTGTTTTACGAGTATCATGTTTTATTATGTTTTGTTATCTATAGAAATGTCCTAAAAATAAGGGTAAAGTCATGTTAAAAGTTCAAGTTTACTGAGGTAACTTTTCTCTACAGCGTAAGTAGTGTATGTCACAGCGTTAAAGCTGCCCAATTAAAACAAAGCCCGTAGTTGGGAATTCTGGCTAGTCAGCTATTGGCTACTCGTTTTCATGCTTCTCATGGATTGGTTAAAGACAGTGGAAAGTTTTTGAGGTCCACCATGTAAAATTATGTACATAGCGTAATACATATGTGAAGTTGGTTTGTTTTTATTGTAGATTACAGATTAATGAAAATGTAAAATTAGAATCTAAATGTCGAGTATAACGTAGATTCAGTTTGTCCATGTGATACATACTTTTTAGTATGTATATATGTTAGTTTTGTTGTTGTAAAAACAAGTAAATATGTCTGAGTAAATATGCAGGTGTTCATTACCTAAGCGATTAATGAAACCGTTCTGATTGGGTAACAACAGAAATTTGTAAGGCCTGTGATTGGTCGACTGTTAGAAAGTCGAAATGTCCAAGTTTACTTGTAAAATAAGCAAATTGTATTGGCTGTCCGGGTTTGCATTTGCCGCACTACGTGCCCCATAGAGTTTGGGTAATATATATAGGCGCCCCTGGCAGTCAAAATTAGTTCTCAGCAATCTCTCTCTCTCTTTGTATTTTATGTATTGTGTCTTGTTTTAACTGTGTCTTGTGTGTCCACTATTGGGCTAGTAATTCTGCCTTTGACTTTTATTATTCTGTGCATTTACTGACTTTTTAATCCTGTGTATTTACTGACTTTTTAACCTGTGCTTCATTGTGACTTTATACCGTTTTTATGTGCCATTATATACCATTTATATGAAACTGTGTCTCATATTATTGACCCACCTGCTCCACTCATCACACGAGCGTGTCGCAAGACTCCAATACGCCGGTCACACACAAATCTAAATCAACCCTTGCACCTATCGTGAGAAACATCGTCAACACCACCTATACATCAGTTTCTTTTTTAATTTGTTTTCATTTCTACAATATTGCTTGCAATATTAAAGAACGACCAATATGATTTTCGCCTAATAACTTATCTTGTAATCGGGTGGGTAATTTAAAAAACTTCAAGTTCACAGTTCTTTATAATGAATACGAATATTTATTTTTCAACTACCCACTTATTACAAGTTATGTGAAAATATTACCATTTTAAAAAAGTTTATGTATAGTCTGTAGTTCTTTACAATAATATAAGAAATAGTTTTGGAAAATAAATTATATATTGAAAGCAAAACAATATCTTTGTCGCAGGATTTGATCTCGAAACTGGTTTTTCTCAGTCTTATACACAGTCTGTGTATAAGACTGAGAAAAACCAGTAATTCTGGTCTCGTGGTCTGTGTAACACAGACCACGAGACCAGAATTACTTGAACTCAATCATTAAAATAAGCTATTACACTTGTCAATTATAACAAATAGTTATAAAATATAACCTAATGCTAACGTTTTAAAGATCAAATTTGCGTGTCTGTATTATTATTGTATTTGTTCATCAAGCACTTGTCTGATATGCTCATATAACTTGAATAAACCTTAATGTTACATACAGAGGGTCCAAATTCGTTTGTTTTTAGGGTGGGTTAGATAATGCTGACAACAGACTAGACTAGAAGCAGGGCCTTTAGAAGTGCTAATTACTTACCCACTGCTTGGTTAATTGACAGACGTAAGTAGTAATTTTTCATACAAAATTACACACAGCTATAACATAGCTAACTGGCTCAAAAGAAACTCCCTCCTAATTTAAACAATAAGTTTCTTATCTTCGAAAGTGCGAACTCTCTGACATAATAAGGAAGAAATCTCGATCAATCATTTTGAATATGTTCAAAATTTACTTATCGTGTTGTTTTTTAAACAGATTAGCAAGCAAGTGCATAATTGAATATCCTGACCGATAAGAAAGTGGAAAATACATTTAATTAGCTATTTACGTGCCTCTGAACATGTAACATGATATTCTATTATCTCATCTGCCTAGAGTTTTCCCATCATTATGTTGGGGCCGGCTTCCAGTCTAAAGGTCACAACACACATATCAACTCGAGCCGTCGCCGTATCAACTCGAGCCATGCAGTATTCTTTGTATGAATCTCCTTACTGCAACGCACACTAATCGGAATCGTAACGTACTCGCCTCGCCTCGGAACAAGCAAACGAACCGGTGCGGTGCGTGGTTAACTTGCGGTACCCACGCTTACGGCTTGACATCCCCGCGCTTACGTCTCTCCGTGCCCTCTCAGTCTCACCCCTCCCGCGGCTTGCCTGCCAGCACACTACTGTTGCCAAACGTGGGGTCATGTCAACTCATGTAATTCACAAAGCAACTTCCAGTCATATTGCTCGCGTGTTTTATTGAATTTTTAGGTTACTTTCAAACAAACTAACGAAACAGGTTCAAACTGTGTGCCAGTCAGATCAACCAGCGGTCGGTGAGCCGTAAGCGCCGCGTCGCCTAGCCGTAACCGAGTCGACGTACATAGTTTTAAGCAATGTGTATTGTCTTTGGTTGTTGGCGGACCCTGACATTAGGCAATGAACAGAAGACTTACATTGATCGAATACGAGGCTTTTAGCATTCTTGTATGTTTATGTTATTAATCCATTTTTCTGTAATGTGCGTTATATCTGTGCAGAATAAAAAAAAAAACTTTCTTTCTTTCGTTAAGTTGACGCCTGTTTGACGACGAGTTGAAAGGCGATACGGTGACGATCCCTTTCCGAGTTGATATGTGTGCTGTGACCGTAAGGCGTCTATTACACGCAGTACATGGTAGGTTTTGCTGACATTTTTGCCACAATCAAGGTTGTGGCTAAGGGATAAGCCATCGTGTAGTACGCTGACTGATGGCTGGATGAAGAAATCTTGATACTTTGATTTTGGCATCATACAACCATCTGTCATGACTTTTATATTGACTGACGTTTGCTTGAGCGTGTAATGAACGCAGTTGAATATATCAGTATTTTCCATGGAGCACCAGCCTATCTGTCCTCTACAACCCAGTTACTGGTCATAACGATAACCCTTGGTAAGACTGGCTGGTTGACGACAGTAGGCGTTCAAAAGTCACTTTAAAACAACATTAAGGCGCTATTAGCTGCCAACGACCTTGAGTGGTTAGCTTGCGTGTTCTGAGCTGAGCTCACGTAACGCGTTGTACGTCCATCTAGTAATAGGACTCGCCCATCAAAGAACGCTGTCCGAATTAGACGCATTATTAATTTATTACGCATAAAACAACAAGTATTAAACTAAAACACAGACTAAATTATAAATAATTAAATGATCTTTAAAATGGTGAAGGTTTCATAAAAATACGCTTCATAGTTTTTGCGTGATTTTCAATTTTTTAGCCGTGTTAGACATAACTTTACAAATTAATTACACAATGTTATAAAAATATAATTTCAAATATTTTCAGATCAAATTACGACGGAAGTAGTCTAGAGTAACATATATTTTTTTCAAAGAAATGAGACTAGTCGTTTATACGTGATGTTCAATTAAAAACCATTAAAAGTCGTATAAATGCGCCTTAATATAGGCAGTGACGGATTAGCCACGTACCAAGAATAGCATATGCTACAGGCCCTGCGCATTGAAGGGCCCTCGCATGGACGTATAAAAACAAGTATATATAGGTACCTACCTTTATGAAATCTAATCAATTCCGGACCTAAGGTCCCCCGCGGCTTGTGAGAAAAATAAGTCAAAGAAATTTTAATTAAAATTAAAGCCCCTTGGTGAAATTTGCTACAGGCCCCACGCTGGCATAACCCGGTAATAGATGTTAATGTGCAAAACGACACAAGTCTACTTTTCGCCTTCAAACTAATAAAGTTGCTAATTTTAACAATCGAGTTGAATGACACCGTAATGTTTGATCGCAGAGATCCTTTTCAATGATAATAAAAAGACGCTCCTTATCAGAGAATTCACATTAAATGTGAAAGTGCCTGTGCCGTTTGACCGATAAGAAAAGATAACGTTTTGTGTGTGTAACTAGTGCGTACAACTGGACAAATACCTAAATGATTGTGTGGAGTTTTCTAGACGGGAACCTCTTTTGCATGTAGGACATTTAAAGGGAAATGG
This sequence comes from Polia nebulosa, assembly GCA_951329385.1. Taxonomy (NCBI): domain Eukaryota; kingdom Metazoa; phylum Arthropoda; class Insecta; order Lepidoptera; family Noctuidae; genus Polia; species Polia nebulosa. The sequence goes on from OX589604.1 coordinate 7,041,741, forward strand.
TCATTACGCTAATACGCCTTATTTTAACGAATTCTAAATTCAAGATATCGTCTCATCCATCATATTCAGCTGTCCATGGGAAACCCCCTTCCAATGATAAGTCAGTAGGTACTTTTCTACCCACATGTATGCTTCTTGCGGGTAGAACATTTTGAATTAAGAACCTGCTAAACAGTGTTTAAAAAGAACATGGTTATATTTTTTATAAATAAGGCCCAAAAAAACTGCTAGAGGAGTATAATAGGAACATCATCTAGCTAGACGTCCTTCCAAAGAACATCGTAAGAGCTTCCGACCGAGGTGTTGTCTACTGGAAATTTCATATTTTCACTGACCAATTGACCAATTGATACGTAGTGTGAATCGACGGGACGCCCGCGCCGCGCGAGGCGTTGCCACGTTTGGCGTGGCGCGGCGCGGCCCGCCCGTGCCCAGTATTCCCACGGTACGTGTCGGCCCTGGTGCGGCTTACTGGCCGCCATTCATCCTTCGCGCCGCGCCGTGCCACGCCGATGAGGTCCCACGGCTCGTTAATCGACGGGCCGGGGACCGCAGCTTTAGAAAACAGCCCGTGAATCGACGGGCCGTGCCGCGCCACGCCGGGCTGACAGGCCGTGGGAACCGTCGCATCCGGTGAAGCCCGCAGTGGCCTGTCGTCGCCCGTCCGATCCATCGCGAGTCAATAAGTTCAAAGGCACAGCACGGCGCGGCGCAGCCTGTCGATTAACGGGCCGTGAGACCCAACAGGCGCGGCACGATGTATGAATGAATCTGATGATGGATGAATGGCGGCTAGCAGGCCGACACACGCCGTGGGAACACTCGGAACGGGCCGTGCCACGCCGCGTCAGACATGGCAAAACCCCTAGCGTGGCGCCGCACGGCCCGTAAAATTACGGGCCGTGGGACCGCAGGTTTAGAGAGCGGATGATTCTTTTACACTTCTACCAAATATACCAGTAGAAAACAGACCTCTTTAGACAAACCACCTCCTTGAGATAACATCAAGCTAAGAAAAAAAAAAAAGAATTCCTTTTTCGCATTATTACGGTCACGCTTCGTAAATTGAATTCAGCTTCCTCAAAAGAGGCCACATGCATTAATCTTTTCTTTTTTCTTTTAAACATGTACAAACAGTATTGTAGCGAATAGTGAATCATTGTAGACCTACTATCCTCATTCAGGCTCGCTAGGTAACCTAAAACGTAATTTGTGCAGTAGGTTTTAGGTTAGATACGTATAGGCTGTTGTCATGTGATAATAAATCAACAGTTTATCGTATGTGGGTAACACTATTTTGGAAAAGATAATTATAACATAGCAGTGGTGACCAAGTGGTAACGGCTGCGACTTACAAATTGTAGGTCGTGAGTTCAAACCCAGGCAGGCGCTTTACTTTGTGTAAATTATTTCATCACCACTGCTCTCAAAACGGTGAAGGAAAACATCGTGAGGAAACCGGTATGTCTTAGAACCAAAAAATCGAAGACATGTTACATCCACCAAGCCGCATTGGGCCCGCGTGGAGGATTACGGCCCACACCCTCTCACAGAGAGGAGGCCTGTGCCGCAGCAGTGGGGACATTAAAAGACTGATGATGATGAATTATAACACGCATGATGTTTTAAACCCCCTTTTAGGGTTCCTTATCCGAAGGGTAACCAACGGGACGCTATTATTAAGCCTCCGCTGTCCGTCCGTGTGTCTGTCAGCGGGCTGTATCTCATGATCTGTAATAGGTAGACCTAGACAGTTGAAATTTTCACTATAACAAGTAATAAAAAATAAAAAAAAATTAAAGGGGGTTTACCAGAAACGTATTTTTATTGGCTTTTTTTCTCGATCTTAATAATGGCAACAAGTATACGCGTATAATCTTGTACGATGGTGCGGAACCCTTCACGCGCCAGTCCGACTCGCACTTGTTTTTGTTTCTTCGAGCAACATCTTACAAATACTTATTACAAGTGAATAAATACTTAGTTATTTTTTTATTAACTTTAGGGATCCATCAAAGAAAATCTCTCTCAGTAAATCCTGCGGTAGATGGAAAATATTTTTGAAAAAATAAATTGTCATTTCTGTGATGGGAATACTATCGAAAAATCTTTAGTATTATTTACTTGTGCATGTGATCTCTTTATACAGGTTCATCATCATCTGCCTAGCCTTTTCCCAACTATCTTGGGGTCGGCTTCCAGTCTAACCGGATGCAGCTGAATACCAGTATTTTACATGGAGCGACTGCCTATCTGACCTCCACAACCCAGTTAGTGGGTAATACGATACCCCTTGGTAAGACTGGTTGTCAGACTTTCGGGCTTCTGACGACCCGTAACGACTGTCAAAGATCCACGATTGACAACCGGGACCAACGGCTTAACGTGCTTTCCGAGGCACGGAGGAGTCTCGGTATGTAATAATGGTCACTCATCCATGGACCAACCCCGGCAATCGTAGCTTAACCTGATGGATCAACCCGTGCGGCTGTTATTACTTTAGCCACGAGCTCCTCTATCTAATCTCTTCATACAGGTTATCCATGTAAATAATAAATTCTTGCAGTTTCAATGTTTCAACTATGTAAATAAAATGCTCATATTTTATTCAACATTACTTTTAGTGTTGCTCAGTGAAAAGTGCCAATTTAACTGATATGATTAAAAATGAAGTATTTTCATGTACGAGTACTTTATTGCCCTCATAAAGTATAAAGTACATTTCATCATTCTCCTGCCCTTATCCCAATTTATTTGGGGTCGGCGCAACATGTCTTTTTCTTCCATACTCCTCTATTAGTCGTCATCTCTGTAGTCACCCCCTTTTTACCCATATCCTCTTTCACACAGTCCAACCATCTTTTCTTTGGCCTTCCCCTACTCTTATAGCCATCCACATCCATACACAACACTTTCCTCACGACATTTTCTTCATTCCTCCGCATCACATGCCCATACCACGACAACCGATTTCCACACAATTTTTCAGTCAGCGGTGCCACTTTCAGACTTCCTCTTATATACTCATTCCTAATTCTATCCATGCGCGTAACACCACACATCGCTCTTAGCATTCTCATCTCAGCTACATGCAATTGCTTTTCATTCATCCCTTTTGTGGCCCAACATTCTGAACCATACAAGACAGCAGGTCTGACCATTGTTTTATAAATCTTCCCCTTAAGTTTTAGGGGAATGCGGGAGTCACAGATAGTCCCGGTGACCTGCCGCCATTTCATCCATCCAGTGTTAATTCTGTGCTTAACAGTCCGATCTATTTCGCCATCGCTTTGCACGAGTGAACCGAGATACCGAAAATCAGAGCAGACTGGGAGAAGCGCGCCATCTAGCACTACAGCTTCAGAACTGGAGAGACCGCCGAAATCGCAGACCATGTATTCAGTTTTGGTTCTGCTGATTTTCAAGCCAACTTTCTCCAGCTTCTGTTGCCATTTCTCCAATCTGCTCTGGATCTCAGGTCCATCTTCACCGACCAGAACAATGTCGTCGGCAAACAGCATGCACCAGGGTGCCTCTTCCTGTATTTCCGACGTAAGAGCGTCCATAATCAACAGGAAGAGGTAAGGACTTAAAGCCGACCCTTGATGCAAGCCTACAGCCACACTGAACTCATCGGTGTTGCCAGCAGCCGACCGGACGTAGGTACTAGATTGTCTGTACATAGCACGAATCAACTCAACATACTTCCCAGGCAAACCTTTCTCTTTCAAGGCCCACCACAACACATCCCGAGGTACCCTATCATACGCTTTCTCAAGATCAATGAACACCATGTGCAAGTTCTTGTGCACACGTCTGTACTTCTCGCACAATTGACGGAGGGTGAAGGTGGCGTCCATTGTCCCTCGACCTGGCATAAACCCGAACTGGTTCGGGGTAATCTCACTCTCCTCTCGCAATCTTTTCTCTATCACTTTCTCCCATACTTTCATAGTAAGTATGTGACATGAGCTTTATCCCTCGATAGTTGTTGCAGTCCTGTACATCCCCTTTATTCTTGAAGATGGGCACTAGCGAACTATTGCACCATTCTTGTGGGATCACTTCTTCATACAACAACTTATTGAAGAATAAAGTCAGCCACATACATCCATCCTCTTTTAAACACTTCCATACTTCTACTGGTATGTCATCAGGGCCCATGGCCTTTCCATTTTTCATACATTGAACTGCCTTTCTTACTTCATCCATGCTAATTTTTCTCACCAAACCCATATTTACTTGTACCTCTTTGAGCACACCATTAAAGTATAAAGTACATTTGCCCAAAATAAAATACAATCTGTATTACACTAATATTACAAAGGCGAGAATTTGTGTGTGTATGTTTGTTACTTCTTCACGCTCAAATGGCTGGACTGATTTGGATGATTTTTGGTATGTAGATAGCTTATACCCTGGATTAAGGCCCTTCTCGCGGTCCAGTGGCGCCCTCATTGAATAAAAAATCGTAGCATAGCACAGAATTAAAAAATCCAACTTGACGTTTGTTACAAAGAGGATAAAGAATTTTTACGTTGTTAAAACAGGTCTCAAAATGTTTCGTATCTAAAGTAGTAGGCAAAAGTGTCAGAAACGGCCGTTTTTGGCACTTTTGCCTACTACTTCGCGTGGCGCAGCTAGTATGTATATAAAAATCAAAGTCCTGACTGACGGATATATCAACGCACAGCCTAAACCACTGGTCCTTGAGACATAAAATTTGGAGTGTGTTCTGTGTGAAGGGTAAGTATCCACTAAGAAAGGGTTTTTCAAAATTCCACCCCAGAGAGGGTGAAAAGAGGGGTTGAAAGTTTATAACGGGGGAAGTAATAATCCCACGCGGGCGAAGCCGCTGGCAGAAGCTAGTACTTTATAATATAGTACGGGTGGCAACCTTATCCACAACCCAGTAACTGGTTACTGGGTTGACCCCCTTTTTTTTTTTTTGGGGGTTGGGAAATCATCCTATGACTTCTTCCGCTCTAGGGCGGAGCGGAAGGGCGTGTCAGACTCTTACTGACTAAAACCCACCCCTGTTCCTCCCTGCCTCGAGTGCCCAGGGGCGAGGTAACTCTTTCGAATTTATCCTCCACCCCCGGGCAGGGGTTGACCCCCTTGACAAGACTGGTGTCAAGTCGGACGTGTTCTAGCTTCTGACTACTTGTAACGGCTGTTAAAGATCTAAAAATGGCAGCAAATTTTCGTGTAGGCAATGGTGGCAAATTAAATAATGTTATGAAATAGGTAGGTAGGTATTACCCATTTCCCACATTCTGTTTAACTGATAAAACTAATCCGATACGGGCTGTGGTATTGAATTATCTAGAATCAAAATATTTGTTTTCAATTTTAATCTACCCACTATCAATCTTCTATTATTAGAATTACCCATTAATCCCTAGTAAGTAGTACAACGTTACACTTTCAGGCTCATTTTCCTTTCCGAGGCATGAATGTGTCTCGGTATGCAATGGATGGTCACCCATCCAAGGGCCGACGTCAGCAAGCGAATTTTCCTGAATTATACCTATATACTTAGACTATGAAAGGTTACAGACGCAACGTCATTGGACATTAAATGAAGCAGAATCGTTAAAATGTGTGAGTGACCTTGACGAACATAACGATGACGTTTCGGCTTCTCATTTTGTCTGTGTGAGCTTATTTCGCGTGCACAGATACAAGCCGGCTTCTCATTCTGGTACTTCAGATTTCTGGCTTTTGACACTCTGTCTATAACCTTTCATAGTCTAAGCCTATATGTATACATATAGTATGAAAAGTTATAGACGGATTGTCAAAATCCAGCAATCTGAAGTACGAGAATGAGAAGCCGGCTTGTATCTGTACACGCGAAATAAGCTTATAGACAAAATAGAAGCCGAAACATTCATTCGTCATCGTTACATTCGTCAAGGTCACTCACACATTTTAACGATCCTGTCCAATGACGTTCAGTCTATAACCCACAGAATACATATATTCCTAACGGAGCTGTAACCTTTCATAGTTTAAGCATAAATAGTGAAATAAAACTCTTTTACTCTTATTTGACGACAGACTTTACACTTTAATCTTGATCATAGTATACTACCTACTTATTTATTATTATTTTATTTTTTTAAACGTTGCCTCACACTACGAAATACTCCTGTATCGGGGATGCGTTCAAAAACATGTATACTCACATACACAAGACACCCAGACCCGGAACAACTATCTATAGGTCATACAAATATTTGTTCCGTGCGGGAATCGAACCCGCGACACGTGTCGTCAAACTTATATAGTGCCTATGGTATGGTGCCTATACTCGTAGCTTCCGCACACAGTACTGGTTGGTTCCGCTGTCGCAGAACTGCCTTCGCTTCCGGATTACCTTGCCGCATTTTGTCGTTGCAATATGGCGGGAATGTCTCCTACCAATCTAACTCAAATCAATACAACAACTAAAAATATAACAATGCGTGCTACCTTTAAATATTTAGAATGTAGTATGTTTTAGGCACCAAATCCAAATACCTACATGAAAATAATAATTAAGAATTTAGCTGTTTCGCATCCGTTGGTAATATCAAATCAACACAACTACTGAATCATAATAATTGCCACAGATAATATAGCATAATTTAAAACAGATCACGACATTCAGCCGTCCGACTGCGTGCAAATCTCCGATGCACGCAAAATCACGAAAATAAATTAAAATCTACGAACCACTATAAAATACTCACTCATAGAACTTCTCCTCAATATTAGCCATCCGCTGGAAGTAAGTCATGGCGGCGGACCCGTTCAGAGGGGCATACTGTATCTTGTATTGTTTTGACAGGTCATCCAGGGACTCGATAGGCGTGTCCAGGCGTGACACTGTCAGGAACGCAGCCAAGTTCGCCGTGTACGACGCGATTATGATGAAACTGTGGAAGTTTTAAAGTTAATTTTATGGTTAGCGACAAGACTTTGGTTTTGGCTTTTTGACAAGGTAAAACAACACAACAAGGGACTAGAGACCCTGGCACAGGCAACTGAACAAACACGGGTGGGTTTTAGTCAGTAAGAGTCTGATACTCCCTCCCGCTCCACCCAGAGTATGAAGTCACCTGATGCTTTCACACCCAAAATAAAAGAGGACTCTATGTTGGTGGTGATTTATATTTCTAACAGAAATTGAAGTCTGTTTTCAGGGCGTAGATCTCGGACCTTGGTTAAAATAAAAGTAAAACTGAAACAACGTTTTAATTTTAGGCCTTTGGTGTGGGATGCAACATGTGTCGACACCCTTGCGCCATCCCATCTTCTTAGCACGGCAGGCTGTGCTGGGGCGGCTGCTGCAGGTGCAGAAAACCTCAAACGGCGCAAATATAACAACCTTATTGGGAGTTACATGTTTGAGCCGTTTGGGGTTGAAACACTAGGGCCATGGGGTCCGAGTGCTCATCGAGTTTTCCGGCATATCAGCAAGCTGTTAGTCGACTCTTCACGTGACCAGAGGGCTGGGCTTTTCTTTGGCCAACGAATCAGCATTGCTATTCAACGTGGCAATGCTGCTAGCGTTCTGGGCACTTTTTCCATTGACAGCGATGTGGATGAATTTTGTGATGCCCAGTGAGTTGTTTTTTCATACGCATTTGTACATGTTAGGTATTATTGTTAGTTTGTATATATATCTTTTAAGTTATTTCTATTGTATTAAAAGGAGTTACGTTTTAATTTAAAAATAATCTTTATCTCAAATATGTGTGGTTCTTTCTTCAAAAGACCATTACAGACACTAAGCTGCATGGTCCTCATATAGAATAATGTGAATGCGAGAACTATATGTCGTTATATTCATGTAGATTTTATGATTGTCTGGCAGTTTGAGTATTTTTGCGGCCTACTCAAATGTCCTTACTTTGGTATTGTTCGTCGGTTCGTTGAGCTCCTCAAAGTTCTGAGTTGAGCTTCACGATGACTGACAAATAATAATAATAATAATAATAATAGTTTATTTGGAACAAACATCAGGATACATATTTACAAAAGGAAACGAAGATAGCTACAAAAGTTAAAACTGTGGCGCAGCTATCAACGCCCAGGACAAAAGTATGGTTCATTTATTCCAGACTAGTTATTAGAGAGAAAGAAATTTATATAAAAAAAAAAAAAAGAATAAAGGTACTAACTATTGTGTGTGTGTGTGTGTGTGTTAGTGTGTGCGTGTGTGTGTGTGTGTGAGTGAGCGAGGGTGTGTGAAATGCTTGCACTGTTTCGACAGGTCCACTCGAATTTGTGTGTTGCTTTCTTCAAAAAGCTCATCCTAGACATAAACGTACATGGTTCTCATATGATTTAACCAGTACATATTGTATGGATTTGAACACTTTAAAAGAGACTTTGACCTCTGAGTTTGTTTCGGTGTTTCTTCTCATTGACGTGTAAAAGTGTTCCTTGTAACCTATTTACTGAATAAACATCATTTATGGAGTTAAAGAAGAAATAGCAGACTAAATCCCGGTATCTGGAAGATAACAAACTAAACGAAAGGCAAGCTATGAAATTGGCTGTAGAACATTCATTAAACCAGTCTCAGTACCAAGCTTACACGCGTTTTACAATTTGTCATGTATTTACTTAGGTATAGGGGTTCCTAAGTATCAAATAAGGAACCCCTTTTTTACTATTGATAGGATCGCATTTGACGTCATAAGCGATGATGTGGTCGACAATAGAGCACGCTTGCCTAGAAGTATCCTTGACTCAAACTTCTTGAGTCCAGAGTTAAAGACCCCCAAGTTGTAGCTATCCTGATATCTACTAGGGAACCAGAGAAAATTACTTAGTATCTTACCCAAACAGCCACCAAGTAGCAGCCAACAGCCTTCCAGATAAGTTCTTCGGCGCTTCCCCCCCTCCTTGAGGAGTTAGTGACGTCATACAGAACCATAGACACTCCTTCAACGTAAACTCCCTCTTTTCCTCGTCCTCTTTATACTTCTCTCTGTTGTTCTGGTAGCTGTATGGACTCCATTTGTCAAACACCCACATTAGAAAACTGGAAAGAAAACTGGCTTGAAGGGCCTACCTCCCCGTAAGTGGCGCCCTCATTGAATAAAAATTCGTATCTTACCATAGAAAATAAAGATTAAAGAATCCTATGTTACGTTTGTTACAAATAGGATAAGGTATTTTTACGTTGTTAAAACAGGACTCAAAGTGTTTCGTATCCAAAGTAGTAAGCAAAAGTACCAATAACGGCCGTTTTTGACACTTTTACTTACTACTTTGGATACGAAACACTTAAGAGTCCAGTTTCAACAACGTAAAAATACCTTAAGCTCTTTATAACAAACGCAACATAGGATTTTTTAATCTTTATTTTCTACGCTTTGCTACGATTTTTTATTCAATGAGGGCGCCACTTGGCGGATATATACGCCTTAATGTTTTAGCAGTATAACCTTACTCGTAGCTAGCATTAATGTTTGGTTTGTGTAAATAAGAAAATAGATAACTGGAACGACCAGAATTCAGTCCGATTTTGTTTAAAAATATATTTTACATACTGCATTATTTAGAATATCATTTTCAGTAGAAGTTGACTTGACACAGTGAGGCATAAATCAAAAACAAATATAGTCAGAACAGAAAATATATAGTCTTTCTAGTCTAAACAAACGTGACTCCACACCACACCACATAGCATGCATATCTGCTAGCCCACATAGTCCTAAACTTATTTGCGTCAAATTCAAATACTTATAGTCGTTTATGAACTATGCGAGTGTGTGCAATTTTCAGTCCCGTTTTGTTCTGCTATGAAATTATGTGTGGGACAGAAATAGCAAAGATTTAGGTCGACTTTTCCTCATTGAACTGGCACATAGATTACTTAATCATTCGTTATGGCATGGCACGGGCCTCGTAATGCAGTGCGTTGGTACTAGCAGTTAAAACGCTATAGAACTCTATGCTGTTGCCTTTTTAAAAACATTTTTTTTAAATGCTGCAATTGGCATTCTCATTTCAAACCAATGCTAAAATCTCTAAAGAGTCTTCTTTGTTTTCTTTTTTTCGTTGCATTTTTTTAAATGTTTGTCACCATTTGAGACGGTTTTTTGTCTGAATACATTGATATTCAGATTATCACTGTAATGTACCTCATTATGTACCTACTTACAAAATGTTTCAGCGGCACGTAGATACATACCTACTTACATATAACTGGTAAGTTCGTGGTGAAACAATTTTGAATCCTAAACAAAAGACTTATGGTTCAAAATTTTATGGCCAGATTTTAGGAATTACTTGTTGCTATGCGTATTCGTTTTACTTTAGCCTTTTCATTGAAACTGACTAATTTTTGGACGCATATCGACCAAAGCAAAAAAGAACGTTGCGCTTCAGAAATTCAATTATCTTTGGAATTTAAGTTTGGAGTTTCAAAAGAACTGTTTTGTTTCCTATTTTGTACCTAGTGGTTATGAAAGGAACCTAAGTGTAGCTTGATAGACTTCTATAACAGAATTAAGTATTGGTTGTTTGTTTTTAATCAGTACCGGTCTACCTAGGTACTTAATGCCAATCAACCACTAAATGTAGGTACTTACTTACCTGTGGTAGGTTTTTTTTAGGGGGGGGGGAAATCATCCAATGACTTCTCCCGCTCTGAGTGGAGCGGGATGGCGAGTCAGACACCTGTGGTAGGTAAGTCAGCTAAGTAAAATGTTTCAAGTAGGTAGATACTATAGGAAACGTGCTTGCTTTGTTAGAACTCTATCTAACCATCTTAGGAACCAACTCATAAAAACGTAGGTATTTGATCTTATAAGTACAAAACTTTAGGTACTTCAAGTTCAAGAGTAGATACATTCTAGAATACTACGTAAAATATTATAGATTTACGTAGTATTCTACCACGTAAACCTACACCTACTACGTAAACCCTCAATGTTATAGACCAAAGGTCTAATTAATAAGGATTCCCTTGGCACGTGCAATAGTAGCCCGTATTCATAAATAAATAGTAACATCGGCGTATACGAGGTGTTAGGTCCATCGTTTGACCTCGTTCCATAAAATCAGATAAGAAATAATAGAAGCAGGTGGGCACTGCCCATCGATCGCGCCATGTATCGTAACAAATGTCAAAATGTCACGGATGAACGTTTTCAGATTATGTACTTACGCCGCACCGCTGTATAACCGCTACCTACATTAAAATATCTACGAGTTTCCATCTAAAATCGCACACCATCTCCCTCTCTCATGCAAAAAAGAACAGGGATAAAAAATAAGGTCAACGGCAAAGAATTCGGAAATTGTAAAATATTGTGGAGCATCGAATGGAACAGGTTTCTGCAACGCTAAAACTGACCGAATGATGTCATTCCATTACCTGGTGAAGAAATAAGCAGCCAGTATCGATAGCCAAACGTCATTCTCCAGAACAGTTAGGAATTTGAACAGGGAAGTCGGAGTTCTCGGCAGTTTCATCATTATTGTAATCCCGACCAAATCGTAGTACGGTACAGTGAAGTCAACGACATTTTCTCTTTCAGCCATGACGGACAGCGACGACAACCCTATGTCCGCTTTCTTATCAACGAGCTCTTTTATAATTCCGTTCCAGTTTCCATGCTCATCCATTATGCCGAAGTTACCGTCCGGCGCCAAACTTATTTCGTAATCGAATTTAACGATTTGCCGAATCTCCTCTATGAGGTCGATGCAGTACCCTTTAAAACCTTTAGGGGCTTTGTCGTCTCGTATGATAAACGGCTTTTGCTAGAAAAAAATGGGTCTCATAAGCACGGCTACCAAAATTGTTGAGTTTCTTATCAAAATTCCAGACGAACCAAAGGCGAGACTGACACAGTTGTTTGAACAGTCTGTTGTTAAGTAAACTGATGAATTTTTATCACGTTGCCAACAGAATTTTAAACAATAGCTGAGTTCATTTACCTACCTCGACTGTGACGATTCTGTATACTAGCTGCGCGGAGTAATTACTCATGTTATTGGGGTCAGTCAAGGTTAGGTTCGAGGAGAGGCCAGCTTTCCAGGAACCCAGCGAGTGGCTACTTATAGAAGCCCCATCTTTGACCGTTATCGCCAGCAAGTCGGTGCTGAATTCCATGTAGCTTCTTCCGTTCATGGGGTCATCTTGCGGAATAAAAAACGGGGCGTATGTAGGAGTCTCTTTTATCTATGGAAAACAAAACCAGTCACTCGTAGCGTAGGTAACGTAGTAAATGGCGGATCGGGCGATTACAGTCACCTAAAAAATCGTTTCGGCCTAAATGTGCCAACGCACCTCTTGGAACGCCGTTTTAAGATCCAAGGTCCTGTTTGGTGTATTCTTGCCGTCGTAATCGTCGCAAGTAATATATTTCATGTCGTTTGGCCACTTGCCAGAGTCCAGTAGTGATCTGGAAATTCATAAGCGTGAACTCTCATGGAATAAGCCAGGATATATTTAGACAAACCACACTGCACGCGGTGTACTAAAGTAGAAACTGTTACACTAGAACAGGAATAGTAAAGGTCATTACTTGATAGTTAAAAACGTTCTCAAAGACAGGTCGAAGTAGAAGGCGGATGTGATTTCTGGCTCGCCGTTCATGCTGTATGTGGTTTTAATCTTTCCCAATCGGTCTCTGCTGTTGGCGTCGGGTGTCGGCCGCATGTGCACGATCGTAGCGTTTTTACAGCCGCAGCTTATGTCGCCCTTCTCCAATGATAAAGCGAACCATGCAGTTTTCCTCCCAAAATATTGGTTCTTATCTGCAGCGTCTAGAACATTCTTTATCGTTCTTAGACTACCGACGATAAAGAAGTTGACGATATCTAAGTTCCGAAGACTTTCCAGTTGGGTTTTAATTTCGTTCGCCTCGAAACTCTTCACGGGCGTGATCACGTGTCGTGTCGGTATGTTTTGTAGCAGAGACTTGTATTTGTGGTCCATAACTGTAAACAAACAGATTTTATTATCGAGAACAGTTAAAATGACTTGGTAACCAACAATAAATTTAATTAACGGATAAAGCTATGCGGGCGCTATCTAGACGGTTTTGAACCGAAGGCCTTGAATGCCTTGACATAAACGCTATATTAGCGCGAATTTCACGCTTGACGTGGAAAACATTTCATTACTGATTGATGCGATAAAAAGTACAAACCCACCAAAGAATTCGTCGAAAATAATAGCAGCGTTTGTTATATCTTGTTTTGTGACGACAGCTCGTATGGCTTCTGGTAGAATATCAGCTGGGGGCATGACTTGCAGAAGAAACTTTGTTTGATTAGCATTCAATGTCCTCCATTGCCTCAGGTCACCGACTTGGCCGAAAGACCCGGAAATGGTCGGCAAGCCAAGAGCTTCTGTAAACGATTTAATGGTTTCCGAACCCACGCCGGTCATCGTGAAGTCGAGAACAACGTGAGGAGTCTTTTTCGCCAAGAGCATGTCATTGTACTTTCTGCAAACTAAAAATGTTTGAATCAAACATAATCTTATAGAATCGGCTATTTCTTTCAATGATATTATAACTTTATCTAGGAAGATAAACTTATTTGTGATGCGTATAGATTTGCATGTGTTTTCACGACAATTGCCACTTCAGGAATACCAGACTGCAACTATCGCTACATATCAAATACGGATCTAGAGAACAAGTTAAAAACAACAAAAAATAGAAAGGCTACCTACACTTTGGAAATATTCTTACCATTCTCCAAAAAAGCCTTTGCATCCGTTCTGTTTCCCACAACAATCACGGGATCCACAGCAAGACCCAAGCTCGGGTTACGTCTCACATATTCCTTAGCTACTTCAAAAGCCTTTTCAGCTAAAGCATTACTCTCCTCGTTTATCAGTACTGAAAAGTAAACAAGCATTTCGGTATGAAGATGTCTATTTAAAAACCATTTCTTTTCATACTTCTCTCGAAAAGCACCAGTATTATTCGTTTGTTTAACAATGAGTCATCCCCACAAGTTGCAATAATCATGATTGAGACACCGAAACGGCATAACGAAAACTATTGAGCCGCTTCTGCTAAATTAAACGAAGACGTGCCAATGCCACTAGGAAAAGATTTTAATTCAAATTACTTACAAACATTGATGTTTTGCGTGGTTTGCCCAAAAGCGACGCGAACTAAATAGAAAAGAAGAAAAATAGTAAGCGCAGACATTATTGTTCTCATCACTTTTTCGTATCGCGCATCGTAACTGCTTTCCTTCCAATAACCGAGTGACTGAACTGAACGCTAAGCTATCTGACCATGGACTGAGGGGTAGTTCACCCATTTATTGTGTATATTATAGTTTCCACGGCAATGTCCGACCTTGAATCGGCCTGTAGGTACTATTGATGTATTGGTCATCCATCACTAATAAATGTTTGTCCAAGAACATATACAGACAACATACTACTGTATAGGTACGAGTATCTTTACATTGTATATATATATAGATGTATAGGTACCTATAAGTACAGTTAGTCTTATATAGGTATATGTTTCTATCATAGACTATGAAAGGTTAGGTATTCTATAATGTTGACCTAGTCATTAGGTTGTCTCATCGTCTAATACCACTTTAGTGTCCGGTGACGACATACAGACGTTTATGCGACGTGCCCTTTATAAAATTATCCTTGGTGGCAGAGTAGGAAGGCAACACATACTAATCAGCATTGTGCACTAACTATAGTAATTATAGCCTAGCCGCATGAAACAATGAAAACGAAAACACAGCGCTATGTCGCCTGTTAAGTATTCAAATAATTTACTGATTATGAAGGAAAATTCCATTAGGTACTTATAGCTCCAAAATGCTACACAAACACGTAGAGGTGTCAGGTATACAAAATTATAGTTTCTGCCCATCTTGAGAACGTAGGCAATTAGGTAATCAAGATAGTACTACCATGTATACAACTGCTATTTAATTTTCCTACGAAACTATTGTTGCGTCACACAATGTAGATAACATAATAAACTATGCAACAGAAGGCCAATATTTCACATTCATAATCTTGTTCTCAAGTTGTTATTGACATTTGATAAAGCTAGGTATATTCACAGTAAGGTAGGTATGGCGAAAACAAAAACATTATATTATTTGATTGGACTATTTTATTGCCAGAAATGTTTTACAAACACTAACTCTACGGTTGAGAGAAGTAAAGTGTAAACTGTACACACTATACTTTAAATCTTATACTAAATGTACTTTGAATCAAAAGTTATTATATAAATTGCAAGATATAATCTGAAAGAGTTAGTCACAACTTTAATACAATACTATATCATAGCAAGAACACACAAGTGTTAACTTACTCAACAATATTAATGAAGATTCGTTTCCACTGGGTTATCTTACATTCGAGGTCTGTTACTATCACATTAAAAGAAAATAAATTAGAAAAACAGGATATAAGAAAAATAAAGTTGTCCATAGAATTACAAACAAAAAAAAATAGCACACAAAAGTTAGTTATGTCAATATGAACTATCACCTTATTTGTCAACTTTGAACTTTAATTAAATTCCAAATTCTTAAAATTAGCGTTACAATGTGAACAATTATTTTAAATAACGGGCCTCCCTAGCGCGCCGGTTGGAATTCACAAGCGTAAAAACGATACGGTCACATCTATCAGTTGTGTGTAGGGTCAAAGCAAACTCCATCCAACTCGTGAGGAAGTTACTCGTTCACACTGCAAACCGTAACCAAAATGTCAAAGGAATGTTCAAATGGTTAAGTAATAATGCCTATGAAATACAAAAATGTGCGTTATTTAACTGCTAACTTAAATTTACAACTGAATTAATTATCTAAACTTTTAATTAATCTTAAATCTTTATCTAAAATCCTTGTTTTTCGGAAGCTGTTTTATAAAACGCGTCGTTCACAGAACGGATTGTGAATTGATTTCACACTTAAGTGAATTACTTTGGCAGTACATTACTGGCGTAGTTTGTAAACCGATACACGTTACTCTTTCATCAATTCAATAATCCACCGCTACTAGTCCGTTGAGATAGACATCAATACTCAAAAACAGCATACAACACCTAAACCGACTCTTGCAATAATGATCAGTTCACTGCGATGCACACTGGTCGCCATTGACAGTAATATTAAATTTACAGGTACTTCACAGGTAAGATTTAATACACAATGTATTATAAACCTAAATATAAGTGCGGTCACAAAAGAGCTCAACTCTTCATTGTACATGTGGCAAATAAACTGTAAATAGGAACTACCAAGACTTCCTAAGTGTTAGGGTAGGTATCTAAAAGTTTGTACACACAACATTATACCTGTATGTGTGTTTGGGAAAGTTGTATTGTATGTCATCTATTGTCTGTAAATTTTGGCATGTTAGGAAGTCCAAGTAGTTTAAATTTAGTATTGTAAATGTAGATATGTATCTGGGTTGAGTTGAGCCCTAATGAACATAGTTGCATTGCAGTAAACCAAGCGAGGTAGTTTGGTAAGAAGTTTTAAGCAGCCGCCTCCTCTGCTTCAGCAGGGGGCGCCTCTTCTGCTACTTTCGCCTTCTTCTCCGGCGTGGTCTTCTCTGCGTCACCATTGTCGGCCGACACAGATTTCCTCTTCACGCCAGCTTCTTTCTTTTCTGTAATAAAAAGTTTGACTGTTAATGAAACCATTGAGGAACCTAGTGTTATGAGCACATTTTTACAATAATAATACTTTAAATTGTAGTTTTACGGGAAATACTGTGCGAAATGGAATGGGAAGTGTGTTTACCTGTGGCATCACCGTTCTCAGTGGCATCATTGCTCTCGTCGGCGTCGCCGTTCTCAGCTGGCGAGTCTTCGGTTGCCGCCTCGCTGCCATTCTCCTCCTTGCCGTTGCCGTTGCTCTCGGGCGCTTCGGCAACCTTCTTGGCGGGAGACTTCTTAACTGGAGACTCTTTCGCCTCAGTTGAGGTGACCTCCTCAGCTACGACGTCCCTGAAAGAGTCAACGTTTTAATGTTAATCACAGCTAGTTAATTTCCTTACAATCTTAAATCTATACCGGTGTGCGATAAGCTTATTAGAATGTTTCGACAGTTTAATAATAAATAAATGTGCGTATTAACGGCGCTAAATGTCGTAAAATCTTCAATCTAAGTACCTATGCACCGTGGCTAATGAGAAGTGCGCGCGTCAGTAACGGAACATAACAATGCAACAGTTCCACACGCGGGCAATGCTCAGCGGCTAAGTGGGGCGGCATAAAAGGAAAAGTCTGCCGGAACAAAAACAAGTGGCTGTTGCGCAAGGCTGCATGTGGGAAAGTTGCAACATAGGAAACTGAACGTAACCGTGATCACCTTTGCTGAATGAATACGTTACTCGCTCCAGTGGGCTACACTTCACGGCGAGTCGTAAAGCGTTAAAAATAACTAATGACAACACGCGTCGCCCGCGATAACGTAACCGAACAGCAACCTGCCTGAGTTGCAAAACTCGAGGTCTCGGCGAATTCAAACGAGCGCGCGCCGGCGTCCAGCGACGCTACGCGCCGGCACGCCGCGCACGCAGCGCCATCTTGGATAAAACAAGCGGCCCCGCGCCCGCCGCCCGGCGTGCTTTTAACTTTTCCACTTCATTTTAATACGCTATAACAGGAAAAACAATCAAATCTAATCGACACTCCGCATTCTCTAAGACATAATGCGCCTAGAATCATCCATTGGTATGCTCAGAAATCCACTTAATTCGGTTATCAGTAAAATAACATTTTCCCGCGTGTCTTATCTTTGGCGGCGTTTACAAAATAAGCATCACCAAATTATAAAAACATATTTTGAAACTCACACAAATAAAACAAAACGTTAACAATGTTATAACACTGAGGAAACACTGTAAATTCACAGAAAACACGAGTTTCACAAATAAATAGGAAGCCATTTTGATCACGTTTTCGAAGCCGCCAAAAATATTCTGTACCGCAAACTTATTAGAACTGAATTAAGTCAACGAAAAAACTTACTTCTTTTCGACGGCTGCGTCTGCCATTATGTTTTAAGTTATATGAGATACTTTTAAATTAAAAAGAAATAATTGTAAGCACGTGTAACGCACAACGTACAACAATGTTCACCGCACAAACACCGACGACCAAATGAAGGAGGAAGAAGGAAAAAGTATAATGCGCGACGCCTCGCGCGGGGGACTCGTACTCGATGTGAAGCTAGCCGCGTCTACTTCAAAATAGTGAAACAACCAACCGCAATTTACACTTGCTAGAGAGAGATAGTTATAGATTTTACATTCATCTTCAGACAACCTTGAAATCTCACTACGAACAACACAGGCAAGCAATATATATCTTTCTCTTTCTGGCCTGTTTAAAAAATACAATCGTTAATGTTCCAACAAGACAAAATAATAAATGGATGTTCTTCTGGAAAATTTAATATAACAATATAGCCGATTTTACGTCTAGACCGTGAACAATTAGCACTAATAGCAGAGACTATATTACTTTTTCGAAAGTTTTAAATCACAGCATTCCAAGCCACAAGTGCCTACGTTACACACTTGAATACTAGGTACATAACTAGGTATTTCTACAAAAGCTAAGAATGTACCGAACTCGGGCGTACGAGTTTCCACAGAAATTATAAAAAGTAACTTTATAATGTCGAATAAACACTACTTACTTCATTGTTTCAGTCGTTACACTTTACACCACGCACCTTACGTATTTTATTACATGCGTAATAACTACCTACCTTGTAGGGATCGGAGTAATTTATGACAGTGTACATAGGTACCTACGCTTACGATTATCTATGAAAAGCATTGGCCATTTTTCATTCATTTGTATAGTAAAATAGTAGCGTGTAGCGTGTTAGGTCCTACCTAAATACTTTGTACTAACGAACCTAGAACTCCATACAGGATGCTCCCAAAATCAAAATCAAAATCAAAAGTCATTTATTCAAACTAGGCTGAGAACCAGCACTTTTTGAACGTCAAAGTTCTACATAAAGACAGTCCCCCAAAAAACGCCCGCCCGTCACCACTTCCTAGTGTTTTAGCTGTGAAGAAGAAGTGGCCAACAAACTCCCCAGCAACACATCTGTCTGTTAAGTTTTAAGAACTTGAATCTATATAATTCTAAGCAACAATCTCAACATTATGTAAAACAGAAAAATAAATATATGTCGTCTAAAATATAATCATAAAATTAAATAATCCGCCACTTGCCAGCTAGCACACTCAATCATGCCATTAAAAACCAACTCAAGCATAAACACTAAACCAAATTAAAGAAACCTCCATACATAACTGGTGTGCCTGCTTACAAGAACAAAGATTGAAACTATCAAAGGGCTGTGATTCGAAGCCACAAGTGATGAACTAGGGCCATCACACTAAATTTGGTAGACAATTATTATATGAAATCATATAATTTGTTATAACCATAAGCTAAATATGGAGAAAGAACATCAAGTGTAACATTGTCTTGCGTTCAACACAGCGACCAACTATTATTATCTTCTAAGTAGTCGTTGATGGAATAGTATGCTTTCGAACAGAGACTAGATTTAACTTTAGTTTTAAATGAATTAAAAGGCAAGTCAAGAAAAGAACGGGGTAGCTTATTGTAAAATTCGATACCGAGACCCTCAAACGAACCATGAACCCTACGAACACGGTGGGAAGGAACATGAAGTTTATACTTATTTCTGGTGTTAAAATTGTGGATATCACTGGTCTTTTTGTACAAATGTATATTTTGTCTAATGTATAATATGTTTGCAAAAATGAATTGAGATGCCACCGTGAGAATTCCAATCTCTTTGAAAATTTCTCGTAAAGAAACTCTTGACCCTAACCTATAGATTGCTCGTACAGCACGTTTTTGTAAAACAAATATATTTTGTATGTCCGCAGCTTTACCCCACAAAAGAATACCATAAGACATAACACTATGGAAATAACTAAAATAGACTAACCGTGCTGTGTCAACGTCAGTATATTGTCTAACTTTTCTGACGGCGTAGGCGGCAGAGCTGAGCCTTCCTGATAGGCCTGATATATGTGCGCCCCATTGAAGTTTGGAATCAACAGTTATACCCAAAAAAACTGCCGAGTCCACAGTTTCAAGCACTTCTTTATTTAAGATGACATTAGGTCCTAGATTTATAACATTAGGTAAGGCAAACTTTATACATTTAGTTTTCTTAGCATTAAGAACTAAGTTATTTGTCGAAATCCCAATAAGACCTTTGTCTATGCACATTTTGTATATTCATAAATTGGAGCACAGCAAACGCATCTTCGTCTTCTGAAGAGGACATGTTTTGCAACAAAGTCAGCCTGTATAATAACGATGTTATTTTTTTTTTTTTTTTGAGTGACGTCTTGCAGGTCAGCCTATGAGGCTGTCGTCTGCTTAACCGGACTTGCCTGTGAAGGCTCTAATTTATTAAAGCCTCCAGCCAGGACTTATTATTTTTCTTTGTATAAATTTAAGTCGCATCGGTGCCGTATCCGTCTCTCATCCGTCTCTCATCCGCATCGTATCCGAATCTTTCATCGCTTCTGTGTATTTTGCGCCTAACAATTTTATTAGCCTTCTTGATTTTTGTGTTGTAGGTATCTACTTAAGTATATTTTCTGCAAAAAGCTATAGATTTTCATTCTTTACGTTCTTGTGGCTATTTAAGTAATTAATCATTCAGTAGTGAAGGGACACTTCTACTGCTATTATCTTCTACAATACCCACTTACATAGACTTATCTTCACCTTTTGTAGGCGCCTATCAGATTTTCCTGACATTATTTCATACATTATGTACGCCATAAGTAGGTAAGTACTTACTTATTTAAATTACATAAAAAGGGTCCTCCTTCCTATCTAGTTAAATGTAGGTGTTGTATCCGTAAGTGAAGTGTCCATGAAATACAATTTACGTGTGTGATTTTAAAGAGTTCAATGGCCGATTGTCTCATTATGTCGTCAACCTACCTGTTTTTAAAATAGATCATAGCTAGCCTACCTAGGATTTCAACGAAAGATAATACGTTTATTTCATCTTTACTCGCATTTTAATTAAGGAATCTTCTAATTACGTGATCGGTCACCACACCACGTTGCAATGAGAACGCGTTTATTTCCCGCCAACCTGAGTTTGCTCGTGCCAGAAAAGCGTAAGTCCGAGTCTTGTTCGAATGACTCCTAAAGCCAATATCAGAAGTAACCTTTAAAACATCTTGCTGTGTAATTTTATTCTCTATTCCACTTGTTTAAGAACTATAATGTTTTGAACCGGACGCAAAATATAACGTAGTCCCGTGATAGGTCGATGGCTTTTAAAAGAAATCTTGGCACTAGTTGGGGATTTCGTCAGAATATGAATTCGTCAAGCAGAACAGGTCGTGATCCAATGTATCCACGTGCCTTCATGATAGGTCTACCTGTGTATTCTACATCCTACCCATTAAAGAGCTCAAAATCGTGTTTTCACGGCTTGGCAATGGCATGGGTGTTACGTGCATGGCCCATGAATACATATACATGGCCCATCTTCTGCATAATGATGGGTTGAGGAGGGTGACTAAATAGTACAATACTAAGGTCATTGCAACAATTTAAATGTATTGGAATCACTGACGTCATTATTTTATTTAATAAACATCGGTTCCGGCTTCCGGTAGACAGGTATATTACAGGCGCTACAGTTTGACACCGGTGTTTTTGCAATTATGTCTTTAACTGTTGACATTTTCGAATAAATTATAATTAAAAACTTAGAATTTTACATTTAGAAACAAGCTTTGTTCTAATGAGTTCGAGGGTTGAGTTGTCAGTACTATTTTAATCTGTATGCCGTCACAATAAAGAATAAATTCATTTGGCCGAGTTTGCGGGATGAAACGTTTTGGCAAGCATATTGGATTATCGATCTAGAAATACTTTTATTCTTTTGGACCTTATTACGAAGAAATAAAGATTAAAATTGAATGAATTATATTCAGGATACATTCAGAACTTATAAAACAAAGTAGGTTCGTCCCTATGTTACATGTATGCATAGGTACGTGTGCCTACACACAATGTGATGTGGGTAGAATTCTGTATGTATACTTTGTTATAATACTTTATTTTCATATAGATAAATAGGTAGGTACATAACCAATTCGATCAACAAACATCACGGTGCTAAATTGTTGATTGAACCCTTTAGCCAGTATAATTATGTAGTTCGAAAATTTAATGCTCCAGAAGTCCAGAAGTTGGCAAGCTGGGGCGAGCCGACGCACGCATAGACAAGACATCTATCACTCTACTTGTTTGTGCTGTCAATGTCAATGACTGGGATATAGGTACCGTGAACTCCATCAAATAAGTAAGTTACCTAATTGCATAGATAGTGGTGATGGTACTAAATTGTAAATTGGAGTGGACCTACCTAAAAGAAACGTGCGTAATATAACTACCTACCTACCTTTAATTATAAAGAAAGCGTCTAGTATGTATTGCGTTTTGCGTTAGGTTATAGGTAAGTACGATTTTACTTGTGAAGTCATACTGCTTTTCTAAATCGGTCCAGGCATCTTCGAGTAATCGGTGAACATACAAATGCAAGATTCAAACCAATTGAGAATCTCTTCCTTTTATAAGTCGGTAAAAAATAGATTATTTTTGTCAAAAACTCTGGCTTTGAGTACTTACATATTATACTGGTGTTCTATTGCGATGACTCGCTATCATCCACCATCATCTGCGTCGACGGTTCTTTTTCACTTATTTACATAGAACATTTATTTGTCCATAGGAAGATCTAGCGCGCATGCCGCCACTATTTTAACCACGATTTTAACGTACTCCTGTGTGAGCATAAAAATGTTCAGCCCGCGAATGTGTAATATCGCATTTACACATGCGTGTTCATGATTCGCCTCGTCGTTCGACGTAACATTCGTATACCCAGTGCATATAATTATTATATTAGTCTATGCCCAGTGCCGTCGCGAACGTAGTAGTGGCAGCATGTGCGTAGGGTTCTCAAACATATAGTATAAGTACTTATACTTTTTTTCGCTCGTTAATACTTTTTACTGTTCTATCAAAAAAAAAAAACTGTTTTCATGACCGCTGCTCGGAGCTACGAGTATAATGAAACCTAAAAAAGTAAAATAAAGATAACTAGCACTTCGCCCGCGACTTCGTCCGCGTGGATTACGAAAATATTTATAGCCCACAAATAATATAGCTTTCTACTAGTGAACGAATTTTCAAAATCGTGTGGAACTACCACACGATTTTGACTAGAGATTACTTCCTACAAACAAACTCACAAACAGAGTGTGTGTGTTTGACGACACGGTTGGCGCAGTGGTTGAGCGTTCGGCTGCTGCGCTGCGTGTCGCGGGTTCGATCCCGCACGGAACAAATATTTGTATGACCTACAGATAGTTGTTCCGGGTCTGGGTGTCTTGTGTATGTGAGTATACATGTTTGTGAACGCACCCACGATACAGGGGATTCCTAGTGTGGAGCAATGTTTAAAAAAAAAAAAAAAGAGTTGGCGTAAGGTGTGAGCGACGTGGGCCACTGCTTGCGGCCTAGCGACTCGAAAATGCATTTCTTAAAAACCGTGAACACGACGAAAAGTATTTAAGGCTCAATTACACCTTCCGATTTCAAGGGACCCAATTTAGGAACTAACTAACTAGGAAGCAGGAAGCGAGCAATTACACTATCCTAAATTGAACTCCTAAGTCGGCAGTGTTGCCAACTCTTACAAATTCGAGTCCCTAAACAGAATATCAAAAGTCGCTCTAAAGTCTCTTAAAAACTGATTCTACCAGGAGCAGACTTAAAAATAAAAAGAGCGGACTCAGATTTTTTTTCTGGGAAAGGGACTTTGTGAAATTTAATTTAATTTTAAACACAAACCAAAATACTACTACCCCATTTGTAGCGACAAAGTCTCTAAATTGGCAACACTTAGCTCTAAATCGGGGTGATGCGATTACACTATCCTAAATCGTACACAATTTAGGAAGTCAAATCGGGACGTCCCAATCTCACTAAATCGTACACTAACTGCTCTAACTGCTATTACACCTTCCTGTTTCCTAAATTGGGTCCCTTGAAATCGGAACGTGTAATTGAGCCATTACTCGTTTTTTCCTATCCGAGGCGTGAAGGCGAAATTTTTGTGCTCGCTTTGCTCGCTCTCTTACAGCCTGGGTTCTCTTGGTTCTTTCAGTACGAGACGCAAGAAAATTTAACCCAAGACTTCGAGATCGCTTCACACGCTATTTCATACAATCTCATCGTTCCCCTAATAGTACTCACTGTATGAATGGCAATATTGGGATGCTATAATTTTCGAGCTTGCTCACTCCAGCGTCGCCTGCGCCTACTTTCACGCTTCCCAATAGCTACAAAACTAATCAAAGTATCGGAAATAGCCTTGTGCCGTTCAAATGTGCTATTATTTTGTAGATTCAAGGTACATTTTTTTATTTGAAAAAATCCGTCTTCTTACGTCAACCTCGCGGAATGAGTACTGCGGCACAATGACATGTGGACCCAGCTCCACTGGCCGGCTAGACTGTTCGATATTTGAAGAGTAATTGGATTATATGAATTAAAATAGAAAAATAGGAAGTAATAGGGAGCCACATAAATGTCAATGTCAAGTGTTTCTACAGTATATGTAGCGGCTTTCACTCAATAGATGGCTGTCTACGCTACGCGTGCTGCATGTGTGCATGATGCGTGTGTGTACATACCTACATATATGACACGGAAATGTCAATGACAAGTTTTTATTGGGTAAAAGTTTCGAATTTACTCCGCTAGATGCCACAGACTACGCCGTGCACGTTCCCTATCGATTGTTTCGAGGGTGATTCTAGAGTAGCCCCACAGAGTACTTTTTATATAGAGTAGCCCATCACAGAGGGCGCATGTTTGTATTAGCTAAAAATATAACAGTTTTACAGTGCGGTACTAGTCTTTAAGCTCAGCATTTAATGTACCTCTCGCTGAAGAGTTAACTCTACAAGCTTCTGACTGATCTCCTGAAGCCCCGAAGGCTTTACAAGTGGTGGCGGTCACCTAACGTAGTGCAAGGATTAGTGGAGGGCTTGTGCTGTGACGATAGTGAAAAGCTAAGTGGTTTCTATTAATGCAGTGAGTGAACGACGATGTTTTTCTCGGGCACGGATAGAGTGTACTTTGAGGACTTTATTGATGAGTTCTGAATGACGATCAGAGCTAACGAGTAGCGAAAGAGCGACTATCCACTCAATTTAGGAGTATACCTCCAGGGCGCAGCCCTGCATTTTTTTAGATACACGTACCGAGATGGTATGGAGTTTGAATGCGATAAGCTATGAGATGAGTTCCTGTACAAATGCGTTGCTTGCAAAGAGCGGGATGTTATTTTTTTTTATACAGGTGATAGGCCAGTCGATGTATCCGAAGAATACGGACAGGCAGATGATGGGAACGAGGATAATGATACACTTTTATTTTCTAACATTACAATGGACCACCCGCAAACTCAAATTAATGATGACGACGATGACCAGAGCTGCGATGAGGTCAACCCAGTTTATGATGACCAGAGCCACGGAGATAGCAGCCAAGTTGATGATGAGGCGGAAATAAAACACATGGACGAGCCGTCAACTACGCATACTGTAGGTACATCTAAAAAAGTAGCTTTGCGCAAAAATTATTGCTGAGAAACGACTTTATTTTTAGGTATGAAATAAAAGCTATTTTTTATTGTACGCAATGTAACGCGAACCCAGGCAAATGGAGTTGCGGCAACCAGCTGGTCTGTTGAGCGCGTCCCTAAGGGTCAAGGCCATACGGCTAGTCCGGGCTTCCGGGGATACCGCACGGTCTCCGGTGAGGCGGCGAGCCTCCTTGCCGGACTGTTGCCATGGGATCTGGAGGCCAAGGTCCTCGCGAACCTCTGGGAGTGGCGTGAGGAAGCGAAACGCCGGGGCGAAACTCCGCTGCTGGGCATCTCGCGGCTCGGCGGACAGAGCTCCGGCAGGATCTCATGGCGACATGGAGAGAGCGACTGTCGCAACCCTGCGCTGGGCACGCCACAATTGCGGCGGTAGTGCTCTTCTTTGAGGAGTGGGTGGAGAGGCACCATGCCGTCCTCACCTTCCGCCCGACGCAGGTTCTCACCGGACACGGTTGTTTCGGGAGGTTCCTGTGTCGGATAAGGCGGGAGGAAACGTCCGGGTGTCACCACTGTGCGGATCGCCCAGAGGACACGGTGGAGCATACGGTGCGGAGATTTACCCAGCTTGGGCGGAGCACCACCGTGTCCTCGTGGAGGCGATCGGCGGCAACGACCTCTCGCGCCCGGCCCTGGTCCAGGCCATGGTACGGAACAAGAGAGAATGGGAAGCAGTCTCCTCCTTCTGCGAAGCAGTAATGCTTGCGAAGGAGGAGGCGGAACTGGTGAGGGAGACTCAACGGAGTCTCCCTGATGTCCCCAGCCCCAGCCACCGCAGGAGACGCTCTGGGCGTCGGGGGCGCGGGACGATCTCCGGCCACAGTAGACGCGGGCCTGCGGACAGCGAGTAATGGGTAGCTCGCCGTCCGATCAGCACCAGGCCCGAGAGTCGACGGCGTGACCGATGCATGCATGCCAAGGGGTCGCGGATACACACCCCTGGACACTCACGCAAGGAAGGAACAGGTGTGGGTTTTAGTCAGTAAAAGTCTGACACGGCCTCCCGCTACTCACTCCATTCCTCGCAGTCACCCAAAATAAAATAAAATAAAGGTAAGTGGAGTTACGCCCCGCCCCTGCGCTCTAAGCCGCGTAGGTACTTGTGGGATACGTTTGATATTCATTGCGTTTTTATAACTTCAAATGCGTAATTTATTAAGAAAAATCGAAAATTCAGGTAATGTTTGTTTGGAAAAAAGTTTAATTTAGGAAAAAAGTAAAAAAAAATTGCGAATTTGACCTGCAATATCTCCAGAACTAGTGGATTCCCAGGTACGGTCTACTGGAAAAAAATGATCTAAATATTGGGTACAATATGTGGCTTTCAGCTTCGGAAACTACCTGTTTACACCCGATACAGAAGCGGGTAAGTCCATTCCAATTTATATTTCAGAGAACCAAGAATTATGTCTTTATCAGAAACACAAGGTGATCGCGATGTCGAGTCGAACGATAATTACATTCCAATATACTGTATTTCTGCTGATATTTTCGAAATGGATGTCGCTTCGGAACATTCCAGAGGAAGCAGGGCGTGACTCTTCCCAGGATGACCCGTAGGAGGTGGTCCAGTCCTCTCAATCCAGACCTCTCAAATCTCAATCTCAATATTGGTAGGAGGGGTGATGTTCATCCCCTCGTAAAAGATAACATTATTAGTTTATTAGTAGGTTTGATTAATTTACTAATTGACGTGTTAATGTTGCTATGACAACATCATAGCAACAATAACGACGACGACAACAACAACAATACATGCCAAATAGAAAGTGCCTTAAACTCTATTACACATTAAAAATAAAACTGTGAGATTATTTCTTTTATTGATTATTGTTCATATCCTTTATTATAATATCTAATTAAAATAGCTAATTAAACTAATAAATAACTTAATAAATAAAATATGCACAAGAGGCATAAAAAATCCGGTAGTGGTAAAGCTCATTGGGCATCAAAAAATTCGTCCACCTCGCTGTCAATGGGAAAAGTGCCCAGAACGCTGGCAGCATTGCCACGTTGAATGGCAATGCTGATTCGTTGGCCGAAAAAAAGGCCAGCCCTCTGGTCACGTGAAGAGTCGACTAAAAGTTTGCTGATGTCATGGAAAACTCGATGAGCACTCGGACCCTGTGAAAATATAAACTGTGTAAATATAAACTGCGTAAGTACTAATAATTTTATAGAGCAGTCCTTTGTGCGTAAATATAAATTTTGGAAATATTATAAACAGAAGTATCCGAAGTACCTCTCAGGTACCGCGGCGTTTAATTTTTTTTTTTTGAATTTTGAATAATAATAATTAATTTTTTTTCGCCCTGCCTCACTGGTGCGGCGTTGAGCGCTGACGTGTAAATTATTTTTCGAAATTTCATAGAAAGATTATTTTACTATAAAGTTTATTATTATATTTAAGCAGAGCAATGAGTACCGCGAGGAGCATAGTGTGGTAGGGGTATTACATAATTGTTCGTGATTCGCCTCGCCATTCACCTCGCATTTGCGCAAATGTGTAAATGCGGTAGTTCGCGACGGCATTTGATATACGAATGTTTCGTAGAATGTTTTATCAAACGACAAGGCGAATAGCGAGCACGAATGTGTCGGTATCATAGAAGGTACAGTACCTAAACAGATTTGGACACCACCACCTTTCTTTCATAGTAATAAGACCGGTTTTCGCTAGTTTTATACCGCATTTACACATTTATTTTACACGCTATTTATTCGCCTCGTTGTTCGGCAAAACATTCATATAGGTTTATACTATACCCCGTGCTGTCGCGATCGCGAAATACTGCTGTTTAGCTGTTTATACAATAATTTCGATGCTCGCACACGAACATGGGGACGTTGAAATAGTGGCGGCATCCGCGCTATTGAGCAGAACTGAAATCGTTGCAGGCAAATGTGTAAACAGTAAGTTCACGTTCGTCGTTCGTGCCCTTTGATTCGCGTTCCTAAATCCGCTCCCGAACTGTACCGAAGTCCCGACGCGATCGCGCCGGTGTCGAGGCGAATGTCGAGGCGAATGGCGAGGCGAATAGCGAGCGCGTTGTTTACATAATGCGTGTTTGTAACTTCGTATTTCGCCTCGCCATTCGCACGAATGTGTAAATGCGGCTTTGCCGCATTTAAGTTACAACTGATAACAATCGCGGAGGCGTCGGCAATTGCTGTCAATCACTCTTTGATATGAGTATACTGTACCTACGAAGGTGACGCATACAGTTGGTACTTATGTATACTTATGGCTCACGACCATAGAGCTCACGACCGTTTTCTCTGTAGGTAGCGGACGGCACGGCAGTCATTTACCCACTACCACAGAATAGGTAACTAAAGTTATAATACTCACGTACCACTACTTAGTGCAAAACCGCTACGTTTTCGGTAGGTAAGTTGCCGCTTCGTTTGCTACAAATTAGTCACAGGTTAAAAACTTTCTCGAAGCTGTACATTCGTGGTCAGCTGGTTCAGTAGCCGTACTGTATACTGAATTTACTGTGTTTTCAAATACAAAGGCAGTATATCTTTTGTTGACGACACGGTTGGCTGTGGTTGAGCGTTCGGTTGCTGCGCTGCGTGTCGCGGGTTCATTTCCCGCACGGAACATAATTATATATGTATGGCCTACAAATAGCTGCTTCGGGTTTGGGTGTTTCTTGGGTATGTCAGTTTACATGAACATTGCACTTTATTAAAAAAGAAAAAATCTATCCTGCCAGGGTCACGGGAGTGATCGAACGAGTCAACGCGACCCTGTACTAACTTATTAGTACATAATTAAAAAAATAAATTAACAAAAAACAATGTAATTGTTGCATTACATTCTGTATTAATAAAACAGTAGCTGTCTTCCTCCTCTCTCCTACTTGATCTATGCTGTGCCCGACAGGGTCCATAATTGTGACTAATATACTAATTTTCCTACCAACTATAAACATTAAGGTACAGTCTGTTGTCAACATTATCTAACCCACCCTAAAAACAAACGAATTTGGACCCTCTGCTTGTAACATTAAGGTTTATTCAAGTTATATGAGCTTATCAGACAAGTGCTCGAGGATTTGATGAACAAATACAATAATAATACAGACACGCAAATTTGATCTTTAAAACGTTAGCATTAGGTTATATTTTATAACTATTTGTTCTAATATGATAAGTGTAATAGCTTATTTTAATGATTGAGTTCAAGTAATTCTGGTCTCGTGGTCTGTGTATAAGACTGAGAAAAACAAATTTCGAGATCAAATCCTGCGACAAAGATATTGTTTTGCTTTCAATATAGAATTTATATTCCAAAACTATTTCTTGTATTATTGTAAAGAACTACGGACTATACATAAACTTTTTAAAATGGTAATATTTTCACATAACTTGTAATAAGTGGGTAGTTGAAAAATAAATATTCGTATTCATTATAAAGCTGGTATTCAAATGCTACTATGTAGTGATTATTTAAAATACAAAATAATTTGCACGAGGAGAAGATGGCTGCTCGTGCTGTGCAAGAATAAACTTTATGATAGTATACTATATGGTTCAATTTTTTTAGAATATTGCGTCTAGCATTACAACTAAGATCAAATTTCAATGCGGCTTATAAGAGTTGTGTTGGTCTTGTCATCTTGTTCTCACTAAGGTAGTGCGATTTTCATCGTTATCTACGTTCGAAACCAAGTTTAACCGAAATTTAGATATTTTATTACACTTTTTTACATTTCTTTAATAGACGACGAAAAATAAACATTTTTGGAACCGTGTGTGAATGTAATGGTAAAATAGCCAACTACGCGTTCATTAATCACAATCAATAAAATAAAATAGGTATAAAAAAACACTTACTGCTATATTATTAAGTCGGCGACCAATCTCTCTAATTCCAACATTCTGCTCATATAAAAATATTATTTTATGTTTGGTATAGTCGTCAAGTTGCGACATGAGGCTTTATTACAGCAAATTGCTTAAAAATACTTAACGAGTTAAACGATTTACAAATGTGTGTGCGCAGTCACTGCTATTAGGTGTAGTGTAACTTTTGTTACTTAGATGAATTTATGATCTACCTCACGAAGTAAATATGTTTTACTTCGTATTCAACCATTCTTGGTAAATATAAATTCTGTGAACTTAAAGTTTTTTTAAATTATCCACCCGTTTACAAGATAAGTTATTAGGCGAAAATCATATTGGTCGTTCTTTAATATTGCAAGCAATATTGTAGAAATGAATACAAATTAAAAAAGAAACTCATGTATAGGTGGACTGTGTTTTCGAACCCACATGCTGTTCGTCGTCAATCCAGCATCAAACCGATAAGCCACAAGAACTTGTTGCGAATACGCGAAATTAAAGATTGGGTTGTAATTATGTAGTGTGACTTAAAAGCTTTTCAACTTTAATGTTAGCGAGATAATGATTAAAATAGCTTAACAAAAACATATATAATGCCGGTGGCTCCGACTATGTTGGGTGGGTTTACCTTAACGTTACGTGTTAAAGATCAAATTTGCGTGTCTGTGTTATTATTGTATTTTTGTTCATCGAGTCCTCGAGCACTTGTCTGATAAGCTCATGTAAATTAAATAAACCTTAATGTTACAGGCAGAGGGTCCAAAGTCGTTTGGTTTTAGGGTGGATTAGATAATGTTGACAACAGTCTGTACGCAATAAAGAATTGAGAATTGACATAGGGAACTGAAGGAACACGGGTGGGTTTTAGTTAGGATTGCCAACCGTACTCTAAAATAGAGTATTGTACTCTATTTCATGTAGGTGTACTCTATAATCTGTAATACTAATAGAGTACGCTAAAATACCCTTTTTCACAATGTATAGTAGACTAATACCAGTCATGTATATCCACTGTCATTCATCATCATCATTCATCATTCTCCTGCCCTTATCCCAATTTATTTGGGGTCGGCGCAACATGTCTTTTTCTTCCATACTCCTCTATTAGTCGTCATCTCTGTAGTCACCCCCTTTTTACCCATATCCTCTTTCACACAGTCTAACCATCGTTTTTTGGCCTTCCTCTACTCTTATAGCCATCCACATCCATACACAAGACTTTCCTCACGACATTTTCTTCATTCCTCCGCATCACATGCCCATACCACGACAACCGATTTCCACACAACTTTTCAGTCAGCGGTGTCACTTTCAGACTTCCTCTTATATACTCATTCCTAATTCTATCCGCGTAACACCACACATCGCTCTTAGCATTCTCATCTCAGCTGCATGCAATTGTATATCCGTTTACTGTTAATAAGTCCATTGAAATTAATAAAAAAAATAAGCTAAATAAATAGATTAAGAATGTTTGGAGTCATACAATTCTTTTAAAAACGAAGAAAAATTGTTTTGTGCCGCAAAAGGCACACAAAATATCTTTTCAAAAATTAAAAAAAAAACTCTTTTTTTAATGTTCTAATAATTACCCTGTCTGAAATCAGATATACTCTATTTCTTTCAAAAAAAGTTGGCAACCCTAGTGTTAGAGAGGTGGGTAATCTTTAGTCCGGAAAGTGAATTGATTCACTTATTCCGACTCCGGGTCCGGTACCGGTTCACCTTAGTTATTCCTTTGGCACCGTTTGGCACGCCGCACTCACTCGCTCATTTTGGTGCCGCGGTTCCGCCAGAACATTTTATTCATCCAAATGATCCAGTGATCCGATCACTGGATCATTTGGAACATTTTACTCATTCGGATCACTGGATTTTTCGAACTGAACAGCTGGTCATTTTATTCACATGATTTAAATTTCGGGCAGCGCAAATAAGAAAGAACTTAAATAAAAACATATTTATAATAATACGCTAGGTAACAATTTTTTTTTTGCTCACATTACTTACTTAAGTATATATTACGATATAAAACTATAGCTTTCTAACTTTTGAGGAGGTTATTCTAGATCTTTTTTCATCAATTATTCGATTATGTTCGTCACCCACCGCATCGCTCTCTTGGGAGAACAAAACAATTTTGAACTCTAAATTCATGAAAACAAGACCATTTATCGATTGTCGCTTCGCGTCCGTGTCCTTTTTACCAAACCTCTACTACACGACACGACCCCGACGTGTTCGACCGAGTGAACGAGAGTTTACGAGAGCGAACGCGCGCACCGCGGCTCCGGTGCTCTCTCTGGAATCATTTGGCACCGCGCGCGGTGGATGGCGTAAGGATTGTGAGGAATGATAAGGCGTTATGATTTCCCACCAAATATAAAAAAGTACTTACATAAATGAATCTATAGATACCTACTACTTTTTTCACTTCAGATAATCTTCACTTCTTCACAGAATTCACTATAGATTCTATAGTCATGGCCGTTTTCACTACCTAACACTAGACGACACTTGAATGTGTCTAATCCTAAACAGGTAAAACGCCTTTAAAACGCTTTTGATTTTGACCTCCCCGCCCTCCGTTCCAAATCAACCGTCCAACAGTGCAATAATATTTAGTTATGATGCATTCATTAAGATTCGCCTTGCCCTTGCCTAGTGTTAGTTAAACCGGGCAAAATAATCTACTTATTAACTACTGTATTGAATAACGGCAATGAATGGGTCACAATATAAGGTACATGACGTCATCTCCTGAGCTGTGAGCTCGACCCAAAATCCCATAGTACCAACATTACCAATCTTCGCTCCCCACCCTACCTATTCAGATTTGCTATAGGGTGTGTGCGCGACGCAACGGACCGACAGACGTGCGAAACAGTGAGGGCTGCGGGCGACAGATTGCAAAACCGTTGTAAATGCCTGTCTATACCTACCTGAGGCAGATACAGATACAATAGCTTAGACTATGAAAGGTTATAGACGTAACGTCATTGGACATTAAGAGGGAACAGTGCCTGCGAAGAATTTACAAAATATGTATTTGAAGAAACTATTGCCATCGTGCTCCCTCAAGCCTGCCCCCGTAGAGTGCGATAGGGACAGCTGCAACTCAGACCGATATTATCACAAAATTTTTGACGAGATCGACGTTTCGTTATTCCCTTTTCTCCTCGAAAACTGAGCCGATTCAATTATTTTTGGCTCCAAATTTTTAAGAAAGAGTATGTCTAGGTCCCTATTAAATGTTTTGTGTTAAAACTTTTCGAATTTGTCTGGTAGTCTTCTAAGAACGACGGTAAAAATAGGGCCATTTTTTGTCATTTTTGGAGGGTCATATTTTCTTTACTTATTAGTTGCTGAGAAAAAGGAAATGACAGGGACGTGTCAACAGCAGACCTTGACTTTATGAAAAAAAAAATTATTGCTCTAGAGGCATTATTCAGGAAGAAAAAAGGGGAATACATTTGTATGGAGAACCGCAGCCCCCGTTCCCTCTTAAATAAAGCAGTCCGATCGTTATAATGTGTGAGTGACCTTGACGAACGTAACGATGACGTTTCGGCTTCTCATTTTATCTATGTGAGCTTATTTCGCGTGGATACAAACCGGCTTCTCATTCTGGTACTTCAGATTGCTGGATTTTGACACTCCGTCTATTATAACCTGTCACAGTCTAAGTAACAATAGCATGTATTTAGTGTTCAGTAGCCCAATGCTGACAACGGAACCCATAGTTAGTCTTGTCCGTCTGTCCAGTTGCAAGGCTATTTTTTTTTTTCCATAGACAAAATAACTTTTGTAATGTGGGCAACATGAATAAAATATTAAAAATAATACCTACCTACATCAAAGTAGTAGGATACTGGATGTAGTTATTCGTACAGGATAAGCGTAATTTAAACCAATATGGTGTGCCTTGACACCTGCCTGCGTGTGTGACATAGTAACACAAATACAATAGTAGGTACATTTATCTAAAGTACGGCCAACGAGAAGCGATACCAAATGTAAACAAAACCCATGCGAAAATGGGCGATAAAATGGCCGCCCGAATGTTGGCGAACCCGTCTTAACGTTGTCATGTTTTTGCCGGGAGAACGAGACATTACGACAAAGGCACAAGATGGAAAGAGATAAATATTAGATTGTCAACGCCACAGTTGTTCTTTAGGTTAATGACCTTTCGTATCGCTGCTAGTTGGCCTTACTTTACTCGTCATCATAATTAGATAGGTATCTTATGTGGAAATAGTGCGTAAGTGCTAATTCGCTAGCCTATCACATGACGCCATGATGTGCACATAAATACTTACTTACCTATTATTCAAGAAATCATGTCTTTGTATTAGGGTTAGGCGGGGTAAATATGACACGAAAAACAAATCTTTTCATTTTTGACGCTGTTAAAGATTATTTCGTGAGTCTTAGAACAGATTATATTGTACTATCCATTGGTATCTTTCACATGATAACATTAAATTGGAGATAATTGGCCTAGATATTTATAGTTTTTTTATACAAAGTATGTGTTTCATTTTTTTCCTCAAAATGGGGGAAATATAAGACACAGAAGTCAAAAAATGAAACAGCTTTAAACTTCTTGTGTGTTTTTCAGATACAGGGGCAATAAGAAGACAACGGGGTTAAATATAATACGAAAACTTTTATTAAATTCAACAAAAAATTGTTAGAACAATTTAAACTTAAAAAAAATCAACAACCTTTACTCTGCTTACATATACTTTGTTTTTTTGGTTTAAATTATTTGGTAATCACAACAGCAATCAGCAATTTTATGCTACAATTAAACTTATCTGCCTACCGATGACAGTATAAAGACGAAAAAATAGAAAACCTGATACAGAATTACCAGTCTTTACCGGGATAGTTATTTTTGAAGGTGTTTTTGATGGTGTTTTGAACAACTTCTCAACTTCTTTGTTGTTTCAACTTTATTTCGCTCCTGGTAAGCGCCCAACCCCATTTAGCCAATATTTTAATTTATCTGCTAGATCTGCTTCTGCTTCTATGCTTAAAACTGTTTTCCTTCCTTGTTTATTTGTGAGTTGATTTATCAATTTTGTACTTCGTTTCAGCTTCTCTGTATTGATAAATCACCCTTTCTTACTTTATCTACATCGATCACTAATAAAAAACTTTATCTATCGCTTCTTGCAACTTTGAGTCGCTATAACTTTTGGGTTTTGCCACATATTTGCGTGGCATCTTGATGCACAATTAATATTAACTGTCTTAATATTACACTACACACTGGGGCCGATTCTGCTAGGCACAAACTAAACTTAATTTAGGCTATTGCTATCTTTTTCTCTCTAATAAAACAAGAAAGAGACGGACGTAAATTAGAGCTGTCAAATTTAGTTGAACTAACATTTTCATACAAATTAAGACGACACGTAAAAACATGTCGACTAAAAACACGGTGAAGTGCAAGGCGTAAATTAGTTTGACATCTCTAACTTAGTTCATTCATAGCTATAGCCGTCCTTTTCTCGCGCTGCTTTTTAGTTAAAGATAGCGATTCTCTAATTTTAGTTTAGTTATTGAACAAGAGAATCGGCGCCAATGTCTTATATTTTGCCAAATGCGCGTCTCATTTATTTTAACCCTAGAAACAAAGCGAGTTCCCTGCTAAACGACTGCACGTATGTCATAACTGCCGCCCTCCCGCGCAAGTAGGTACGGCTTGCAGGGGATGCCGGGAGCGGGGCTGGGGGCCGCACACGCTTGAATTGGAGGATGCAAACGGAAAGTTCGTATTGCCCGATGTAAAGTTTTCGCGCCAATTTTTTTTGTACTTAACAAAATGTCTTAAAAAGTGTTCAACCCAATGAGTCACAAGTTTAAAAAATTGTGTCTTAACAAAATACACATAAAGCATATTTTTAGTAAAATAAGGTTCTTTTTAGGTCTTTTTCTACGGAATTATAATCATGTCTTATTTTTATCCGAAATGTTGGGTGTCTTATATTTACCCCGCCTGACCTTAACTATTTATAGTTTAGACTTGTTAGTTATTATTATTAGTTTATCCCATGTACTTGTAACTTCTTTTTTTTAAATGTGTGAAATCAGATAACTTTTTTTTTCCTTTCATTTTGGCTTCGCACGGTTTGTGCATTTAGCCAGTGTCAAGTTAAGAAAGTATTTAGTTTTAGATACAGCATACTGTCACTTTTTTCCCATTAGAATGCAGATGTAACACATTCTAATGTTTTTCTGCAGTAATTGGCAACAAATGTGTCGAGTCAGCCTTCTCGGCAAACTTCGCTGAGTTAGTCAATACTACGACAAAATTCTCAGCTCTATTTTACCGAGATCGCGCCTCTTTCAATGATTCCACATATTGTCCAGTTGCGTAAACACTTGAGAAACAAAACTACACAAATTTAACATCACAATATCCACTAGGAATCAATATGCGAATAATTAAAACAGCCACTGAACTGCACTCGAGAAAATGCCGCCAAAAACTCAATCAGATAACTTCTCTCGCTCTAGATCTTCGATCAACAAAGCTCAGAATAGAGCGGGAAGGCTGTCAGACTCTACTGATTAAAGTATCAATTACTTACTCTATCCAATTTCAAGAAAGCCAATTTAGGAAATCGGAAGGTAAAATAGCAGTTAGGTAGGAGTCCAATTTGGTGTGGTGCGATCGCTAGCTTCCAACTTCCTAGTTAGATTGTTCCTAACGGCTCAATTGCAAATTCTTACAAATTCAAGCCCCTGGACAGAATATGAAAAGTCGCTAGAAAGTTTCTAAAACCCATTCTACCAGGAGCGGAACAAAAAAGAAAAAGGGCGGACTCAGATTTTATTTCTGGGAAGGGTCCTTGCGAAATTTAATTTAATTTGAAACACACATAAAAATACTAATAGCCCCTGTGTAGTGACTAAGTCGCTAAATTGGCAACACTTAGCTCTAAATCGGAGTGAAGCGATTTCCTAAATCGTACACAATTTAGGAAGTCAAATCGGGACCTCCCAATCTCACTAAATCGGACACTAACCGCTCTAACTGCTATTACATCTTCCTGTTTCCTAAATTGGGTCCCTTAAAATCGGAAGGTGTAATTGAGCCTTAAACTGGCTCCCTTGAAATTGGATAGTGTAATTGAACTAGACTACGGCGTAATCCTAAAACCCCACTGGTAGCGCTAGGTATTGTGTTCAACAAATTGTATAATGCGCCTAGGTTTATTTTTAAACCAAGATAAGTAACAGGAAATTCAGCTGTTTAAAATGTTTGCTGTTTTCCACATTATGGCAGTAATAGCGAGCGTCTAGTTTTTTTAGTTCAACTAAGAACAGTAGTCCTCACATCACATCGTTGGTAAGACTGAACTTGAGCTGGCCTAGCATAGTACGGAAACTCGATAGAATTAAAAGCCAGCTTATACTGGTTTTGTGCTACTAGGATCGAGGGAGTGTTTGAGGGTCACCGCAGCCGCACAGGCAACTGAAGGAACATGGGTGGATTTTAGTCAGTAAGAGTCTGATATGCCGACTCCACCCATAGCGGGAGAAGTCATCCGATGAATACCCACGTTAAAAAAAAAGACCACGTCACATAGTTGGTAACGCTGAACTTGAGCTGGCCTACCTAGCGTTGTACGGAAATTCTATAGAATAAAAGGCCAACTTATACTAGTTTCGTTGCTACTGACGCGCACGGCTGTAGGTACTTAACCATAGTTAATCTTTATATTCTCTTCCGTCTGTCTGGCACTATGTTCCTAAATCATTAAATTGACCCGCAAAAATGAAGAAAGACGTGGAACGAGTTTATTTTTAAGTCAGCCTTTGAAACAAAACTCTTTTTAAAAGTAGGTAGACCAGGTATCTCTATTGAATAAAGTAAAAAAGAAAACGGGGAATTCATCGCATAACCCTTTCGTGCTCCTGATTATACAGCTAGTTAGATAATTACATTAATGTAAGCACCTGACGTTGCTTCACGACTACATAGGTACCTATCTACCATACCTTATCGTATCGCATTTACATTTCAATGATTCTAGCCAATACTACTGCTAGCTTTACGGAAATATCCACCTTAATTACTACGAATTAAGGTTGATTCTCCCTTGGAGACAAAATCTCTCACGCTAGCAAAGGGCGGCCACCTTGTCTATCTTTAGTTGTGTGCTGATTGAAATAATAGCTGTGAGTCTGTGACACTGACATAGTGACTATAAAATAGGCTGAATGTTACATTCGCCTTTGCAAAAAAAAATGAGTATGAGACTAATGCAGAAGGAAACCGTATTATACCGAGTTTTTGGCGGGATTTCTTCGAGTGAAGTTCAGTGGCTGTTTTAATTATTCGTTTATTGATTCCTAGTGGATATTGTGATGTAAAATTGGTGTAGTTTTGTGTCTCAAGTGTCTACGCAACTGGACAATATGTGGAATCATTGAAACAGGCGCGATCTCGGTAAAATGGAGCTGAGAATTTTATTGTAGTATTGACTACCTCAGTGAAATTTGCCGAGAAGGCTGACTCGACACATTTGTTGCCAAATACTGCAAAAAACATTAGAATGTGTTACATCTGCATTCTAATGGAAAAAAAATTAAAATACACTACGTAAGACTTGGCAATATTGTCAAAAAAACTATAGCCTTCCCTTCGGGGTAAATAATAATAAAAAAAGTATTATACCATAATCAATCGGCTCGACGGAAGAGT
Source organism: Polia nebulosa (assembly GCA_951329385.1). Classification (NCBI taxonomy): domain Eukaryota; kingdom Metazoa; phylum Arthropoda; class Insecta; order Lepidoptera; family Noctuidae; genus Polia; species Polia nebulosa. The sequence continues at coordinate 7,081,075 of OX589604.1, forward strand.
TATGACGTGATTATGTTTTTTGCTATCACTAAATTATTGTTGGTAAACTAAAACACAATCGCTTAGAACGGGGCCAGTATATCTTTGACTGCGCTGTTTGCATGTCATGCATGAAGCAAAATCAAACTCCGAACCTTTTGACATTTAGTTCCATATTTCACCGCCAGCTAAGATATACTGGGTGCACTGTTTAGTAATTGAACGAGGGGCCGCCCGCGCCCCAATCACATAAATATAGCGATACAATATAAAACCTTATTGCTTATTAGATAAGGTACACATTTCAGTGACAGAATTCAAATACAGATGAATGCCGCGCCACGCTTATTCGGCTTTTGGATCGATTGAAACTTACTCGTTTTACAAAAATATTTTCCTGATGGCAAAGGCTACTTTTTGTTACCCGCCTCCGACTGCCCCAGGAGAAGGACAGTAATGTTTTTCGACCGTCTAAGTATGCCTATTTCTTTAGAACACACTGTAGCCTAAACGGCTGGATAGATTAACATAAAACAAATGAGTTAGGTAATTATCATTATATTGGTCTTGACCGCCCGATAGGAATTTTGAAAAAAAAAAAATTGAAACCAAGTAGCGGTTGCCAATGTTAAAAAAAGTCTTACTAAAAACAACTAAAAAGTTCAAAACAAGCCAGTTTCTAAGCAGTCTGAATACTTCGGGTCAGGGGTCGCTGCCATGGGCATCAATGGCATGCCGCATGGCACGGCCCACTATTGGTTAGTTTGGGTGTATCTTATGTAATAGAGCCACAAAAAACTTCAATGTACGATAACGAAAACCGGTCTGGCGCCGCCGTTTTTAAAAGGCACTGTGTGCGCTATTAATTAGGTACTCACTTTTTGTTTCATGATAAAGTAGCTTGTTCCTCACAAAAAAATATTATATTTTCGCGTAGCTTAAGGCTCAATTACACCTTCCGATTTCCAGGGACTCAATTTAGGAACAAGCTAACTAGGAAGTAGGAAGCTAGCGATCACACTATCCTAATTTGGACTTCTAAATCGGAATCCTAAATCGGCAGTGTTGCCAACTCTTACAAATTCAAGCCCCTAGACAGATTATCAAAAGTCGCTAAAGTCTCTAAAACTGATTCTACTAAGAGCGGACCAAAAAAGAAACAGTGCGGACTCAGATTTTTTTTCTGGGAAAGGAACCTTGGGAAATTAATTTCAATTTTAAACACATAAAAATACTAATAGCCCATTTGTAGCGACAAAGTCGCCAAATTGGCAACACTGCTCTAAATCGTGGTGATGCGATTACACTACCCTAAATCGTACACAATTTAGGAAGTCAAATCGGGACTTCCCAATCTCACTAAATCGGACACTAACTGCTCTAACAGCTATTACACCTTCCTGTTTCTAAATTGAGTCCCTTGAAATCGGAAGGTGTAATTGAGCCATTAGTGACACGTGCAGATTTAATTTGTATTTAAATGCATGTCCACATCATCGCTTACCATCAGGTGACATAGTGGTCAAACGCGTGCCTATCAACAATAAAAAAAATATAAAATGTCGGCACCCTCTGTCTGTGTCGCGCCGGTTCGCCTTAGTACGGTTCGAGCAAGGACTAACAGACAATAATACAATGTGTGCGAGGTAATAGATAGGGTTGGGTAGCTTCGTGTATGTACAGCCGGTCGATTCTGTTAACGTCTCACCGTGAAAACTTAGGTGAAGTGATCGTGAAGTTTACTGTCATTCCACCTTGATTGTATGGATTGACAGCTCACTTCATGTTCACTTCACCTAAGTTTTCACGGTGAGTTGTTTACAGAATCGCACTACTGTATTCAATACCGGTCGTTCATCATTCTCCTGCTCTTATCCTAATTTATTTGGGGTCGGCGCAACATGTCTTTTTCTTTCATACTCCTCTATTTTCTCTTCTATTAATCGCCATCTCTGTAGTCACCCCCTTTTTACCCATATCCTCTTTCACACAGTCCAACCATCGTTTCTTTGGCCTTCCCTTACTCTTATAGCCATCCACATCCATACACAATAAGTTTTGTGTCCTCACGACATTTTCTTCATTCCTCCATCACATGGCCATACCACGACAACCGATTTCTACACAACTTTTCAGTCAGCGGTGCCACTTTCAGACTTCCTTTTATATACTCGTTCTTAATTCTATCCATGCGCGTAACACCACACATCGCTCTTAGAATTCTCATCTCAGCTGCATGCAATTACTTTTAATTCATCCATTTTGTGGCCCAACATTCTGAATCATACAAGACAGCAGGTCTGACGTCTGCACGAGTGAACCGAGATATCGAAAATCGGAGCAGACTGGGAGAAGCGCGCCATCTAGCGCTATAGCTTCAGAACTGGAGAGACCGCTGAAATCGCAGAACATGTATTCAGTTTTGGTTCTGCTAATTTTCAAGCCAACTTTCTCCAGCTTCTGTTGCCATTTCTCCAATATGCTCTGGATTTTAGCTCCATCTTCACGGACCACCAGGGTGCCTCTCCTGTATTTTCTACGTAAGAGCGTCCATAATCAACAGGAAGAGGTAAGGTCTTAAAGCCGACCCTTGATGCAAGCCTGCAGCCACACTGAACTTGCCAGCAGCCGACTGGAAGTAAGTACTAGATTGTCTGTACATAGCATGACTCAACTCAACATACTTCCCAGGCAAACCTTTCTCTTTCAAGGCCCACCACAACACATCCCGTATTCAATACCGATAGTGTGTGAATTTGAGACTAGCAAGACATAAATAGGCGACTAAGGAAACCTCTTTTCAAGTGTGTGCTTATGAAGAAGTCGGGTCATTTTTGTCGGACAGCCCTGTCTGCCATAATGTGATTATAATTAGAGCTCTGTGATGTGACATGATTACCAGACCGTTGACATAAATACGTAAGTAACGGCTGCAGCTTCAGCGTCAACTGTACGCTCATGCATGTGGTTTACACTGACAGCGACTTTATCTGGTAGCAATAAGGTAGGCTGTTCAAGTGTTACGAATGTGGGGTTGACCGTGCAAGTAGAACGAACTTCAAAATATAAGGCGTTGCTGTCAGTTTTACCAAAGTCAAGGTGATGGATGGTGTCATTCAACCATTAGTCACGTCATGACTTTTGTACAAATGAATAAACGAGATGTTAAGCACAGAATTAACATTGGATGGATGAAATGGCGGCAGGTCACCGGGACTATCTGTGACTCCCGCATTCCCCTAAAACTTAAGGGGAAGATTTATAAAACAATGGTCAGACCTGCTGTCTTGTATGGTTCAGAATGTTGGGCCACAAAAGGGATGAATGAAAAGCAATTGCATGTAGCTGAGATGAGAATGCTAAGAGCGATGTGTGGTGTTACGCGCATGGATAGAATTAGGAATGAGTATATAAGAGGAAGTCTGAAAGTGGCACCGCTGACTGAAAAATTGTGTGGAAATCGGTTGTCGTGGTATGGGCATGTGATGCGGAGGAATGAAGAAAATGTCGTGAGGAAAGTCTTGTGTATGGATGTGAATGGCTATAAGAGTAGGGGAAGGCCAAAGAAAAGATGGTTGGACTGTGTGAAAGAGGATATGGGTAAAAAGGGGGTGACTACAGAGATGACGACTAATAGAGGAGTATGGTAGAAAAAGACATGTTGCGCCGACCCCAAATAAATTGGGATAAGGGCAGGAGAATGATTTTTATTTCATTCTGTAAACAATATAGGTACCAAACAAAATGTATAATAACCGAAAAAGAACCAGGAAAAAATAAGAATACACCACCACAAATAAACTCCATTCGAAAAACAGGATTATAAACAACATGGCGATGAAAAGATAACACTCCGAAAATGCTGACAAGAAGCCGGGCACTTCACCAAAATGCACAAACAACATCTTCGGGTTCGTCGCTCAGCTCCGCCTCGCAGCCGCCGGGACCTTTTTTTTTTTTTTTTGCCGGGGTGGAAAATCCTCATGGATGTCCTTCGCACGGGGCGGGTGAAGGGGTCTGTCAGACTCTTACTGACTAAAAACCACCCCGGTGTTCCGTCCCACCCTTGGACCGGGGATCGTGAGAGCTAATATGACTTCCATGATCCCCGGCTAGTGCCAGCCCGCCTGTGCGGGCCACCTCAGGCCCGCGGGGAGAGTGAGGTGTCCTCCCCCTCGCGACGTCCAAACGTGCGTGGAACACTACGCGCCGCCGCCTCGGGTGTTGCTGCATGGGGGGCGGCGGACGACCGCGAGTGCGCCGTCCCTCCGGACCTGTTTATGGGGGCTGGAAGAGGGCGTTATCCGCCCTCCACCGACGCCCGGTACGTCTGCTGCGGATCGGGAGAGTGGCCACGGCCTCCTTCTCCCTCTCCGCAGCCTCCTTCTGTGAAATTACGGCTTCACAGAAGGAGATCACCGCATCCCACGACTCGGCGCCCCCGACCATCGAACGAGCGACGGCCGGCAGCGACAGGTCGGGGCCCACTTTGGACAGTGTGTGCTGCGCCGTGTCCTCCCGACAGTCGGTGCAGTGATGGCACCGAGCGTCCGGCTCCCTTTTTATGCGACACAAGTACTTCCCGAAGCAGCCATGCCCCGAGAGCACCTGCGTCGTTCGAAACGACAGGGAGCCGTGCTTCCTCCCGAGCCATTCGTCGAGCACTAGCCTATCCTGCCATTCCGCCACCATGACCTCGCGGAGCTGTGACCGACGCAACTCGATCTCGTGCTGCATCGGTACAGTGAGGCGAGGACTGTCGCCTCTAAGTCCCAGGGCGGAGATCCGGCCAGTGCACAACCCGCCTCGTAGGAGATCGTGCGATATCTCCTGATAGCCCTGACGGCCATCGCCCTCTGCGGTCTTCGCAGTATCGCGATGCTGCCGGCCGTCAGGTCAGGGGCATGGATCGCACGATCCCCAAGTACAACAGGCGGTGCTCGGGCCCCCCAAATTGGGAAGCAGCGTTGCTAGCGCACCCGCGGCGCCCATCAACCTGGGCGTCAGCCGTCGAAAGTGGGCGCCAAAATCTCACCGGCTGCCGAGCACCAATCTTAGGTACTTCATGGTGGACTCGACAGCGATTTGGACTCCCCCGACCACGATGTGTGACCCCGGCGGTGGCGCCCGTCGGGGGCCGTGAAAAACCATAGCCTCCGACTTGTTGAGGGCCACCTCCAGTCCCAGGCGTCGTATGCGACCCACCACCTGTGAGACCGCAGCCGTCGCCAGCAACGCTGCCTCCCTGTACGAGCTCCCCCGGGCCGTGACCAGTGTGTCGTCCGCATAATACGTCAGGTCCACTCCCGGTGGGAGCTCGCCCCTCAGCACCCAGTCGTAACCGATGTTCCACAGGGGTGGACCTAGGACCGAACCCTAAGTAACACCGCACGACATATCACGACGGCCCTCACCGTCGCGTCCCCTGTAGGTGACACATCTTTCCGCCAAATAAGCCCCAACGATGCGGCGGAGGTAGCAGGGCACCCTATGGTACCTCAGTGCCTCCCGAATACAACTCCAGGGCAGGGTGTTGAATGCGTTGGAGATGTCCAAGGACACCGCCAGCATCACCCCACCCCGGGACACCGCTTCTTCTGCCAGGACTCTAACCCGCATTATGGCGTCGATAGTGGAGCGCCCATGCCGAACACCAAACTGACTGTCGTCCAGATCCGGCCCCTCTCTGTACAAGTGGCTGACGAGGCGGGCAGCAATTATCCGCTCAAAATGCTTACCCACCTCGTCTAGCAGCACTATGGGCCGGTATACGGACGGTGAGTCTGCTGGGCGCCCCGCCTTCTTGAACAGGACCAGACGACCTGTCTTCCACTGAGCGGGGAAGCAGCCCTGCTCAAGGCAAGCTGAGTAGAGTCCTCTCAGTTGGGGCTCTAGCTCCTTCAGAGCGAGGACGAGCGCGCGGCTGAGAACTCCATCCGGTGCCGGGGCAACGGTTTTGGTCCGGAGTCGCATCACGGCCGTCTTCAACTCTGGTTGTGTCACCTCGGGGACTTCCTCATCTTCCGACTCTGTGGCTGTGGGCAAAGCCATTGGCGGTGGTGTGTGCTCTTCTCTATCTGGGAAGAGGGCTGCGACCACTACCTCCAACAGTTGAGGCTCGAGGCTCTCAGTGAGTGGAGGCGCCCAGGCACGAAGTTTCCCTCGGACTGTACGATAAGGGCGCCCCCACGGATTTGCATCTAGGGTCGCCAACATCTCTTCCCTGAATCGAGTCTTCGACTCGCCAATGGCCAGCCACAGAGCCTTCTTCGCCGCACGGTACACCTCATACCGCGCGGCTTCTTCTTCCGGAACCCGACGACGTCTCCTCCGGTATCGGGTGTACTGGCGCCTGACCTCCACGCAGGTCCTGCGCATCTGCGCGATTTCGGCCGTCCACCAGTACAACCGGCGCCTTGTGGGTTGAATGCGGACGCGGGGCATGGACGCGTCGCAAATTTGCGTCATCGCCCCGCGGAACCACTGAACCGCCGGGACCTACGCCAACTGTGAGTCCAACGATTCCGGTCGCTGCAGTTGCGTCGAGCTCGAGCGACGAATATTTCTCTCCGCCGACAACACCACCACCTGCACGACGACGGGGAAGAGGCCGACACCAGTCAGTTTGGAACCTCGAGGCCCACCGTCCTCTGATTGGGTTCCCGCTGCCGGTGGAAGTGTGCAGCGCATGCGATGAACACAATTCATTAACGAAAACGTCATACGCTCATACTATGGGGCTACAGAGGTGGGAATTAACCAGACTGCGTACCGTGGTCGGATGCTCTCTCTGTTTCAGGTACTTGAGCCAGCTGTCAACGTTTCGGCCCAATGACTGTCGGATCAGGTGCGGGTCATCCAGCGTAACAGTATGCTGGATGACGCCGTACTTGATAGACTACGCCTCGAATCACGGAGTAGCCGTGTCTCACCTGCTTCGCCACCGGCCGCGGTGCAACTGCAACCTAGTGCCCCATCGCGACCTGACCACGTTCGTGAAGATGATGATGACGTTGCTATATCCGTGAGTACCCAGTGTAACGAACGATTGAGGAGCGCATTGGAGGATGCGTTCCGAGAGCACCGCTCCACACCGCCTGGGCTTGACCTAGTCTACCTCATTTGCCCATGCATAAAAAAAATAAGCGCTGGTGTGTGCTCTAGATTAGCAGCTATCAAATTGTTTTGATAGCAGCAAAGACCTTGCCGATACCCACTCAATCTTGTACTGCGCGGCTGCCGCGGCATGTCGTTTAGCTCACGTCAAGTTCCCCAACAGTGACAGAGCTGCACGACCAGCTGTACCAGCTTGGCAGTGCAGGATCGAGCGTCGTATCGGTGAGGCTAGAGCACTCATTGGCAAGCTTATCTACTTCAGGGAGGGCAACACTCGCCCTAGGGTAATGCGCTTTGTGAGGCGGGCGTTCTCAGGGACTGATATAAGTTCCCGAGATTATCTGACCTGCGTCACAGAGCGTATCGACGTCCTGAAGCAGTAGATCAATGCATGGGCAAACCGTATTCGTCGGTACAATCGGCGAGTGGAGCGGTACACTCAGAATCGCACATTCCAAAGCAACGAAAGGTGAGTTTTTAGGGCTTGGGAGCGACCGGACCAAGGTGTGTCTGATACGCACCTACCTGATGACGACGTCATGCTGGCGCAGCATCTGGTCGGTGCCGGTCAGGCACACCGAGGGTGATTGGACTCGAGAGGTCGAGCGCGCGTGCGATCTTATACCAGAAATGGGGGCGGTTGCCGTCAGTCCCCAAGATGTAGCTCGTGTAGTACGTCCGTTGCCTAACTGGAAATCTCCAGGGCCAGAGGGTCTGCACAATTTCTGGATAAAATAGTTTCAAAGATCGTACGCTCGCTTGGCAGCTCAGTTCCAGTCAGAGCTAGTATCAGGGTCGCTGCCCCAGTTCCTTACGACAGGAGTAACCCACCTGCTCCATAAATCAGGAACACAAAAATTATAGGCCGATCACGTGTTTACCGACGGTCTATATGTTGCTAAGATGTTCTTACATCCATCCTGAGAGCCAAAATTAACAATCATATTGACACAAATTAAGTCATGTCTGCCTCTCAGAATGGATGTAGGAACAGGTCCCGTGGTACCAAGGAGCTGCTCCTCATTGATGTTGCCATTAGCCAACTGGTTCGTCGTTCTCGAAGAGATCTGTCGACATGTTGGATAGATTATGAGAAGGCCTATAACTCAGTGCCACATACATGGCTCATGAGGGTACTGGAGCTGTACAAAGTGGATGCAACTTTGCGCACCTTCCTGATGTCGTGTATGGGGTAGTGGAGGGCAGTCCTTCACTGTCCAGGATGTCGACAGATCCACGAGAATAGCGATCCTTATGATCGAGCATATTCCAGGGTGACAGTCTGAGTCCACTGTGGTTTTGTCTGGCCCTAAACCCTCTCAGTACTCCACTGGAGGGTTTCGGCCAAGGCTACCGGTTGAGCAGAGATGGTCAGGTCATATCACACCTCCTCTACATGGATGATCTGAAACTCTTTGCCCCCAACAACTTGCATCTGATAAAGCTACTGAAGGTAACCGAAACCTTCAGTAGCGCCATCAGGATGGAATTTGGTGTGGACAAATGTGCAGTCATTTATTTAAAGCGAGGGGAGATTGTGGAATCCGTAAGAACTCAACTCCCGGATTCCATACACCTTAGATCCCTCTGCTCAACCGAAACTTACAAAGTATTTGGGTATGTCGGAAGCGTCGTTCGACATACTCAAATGGTCTCAGACGGAACTTGACGCCCTGGATAGGAGGGTCCGCTCACTGCTGACGGCAAATCGGATGCATCACCTACGATCATCGGTGATGAGGATGAGGCGGAAGTGTGGGGGTCGTGGCTTCTTAAATGCTTGTCACCCTACACAACCGCGAGGTATGCAGACTTAGGGAATATTTCCTAGAAACAGACGTGGGTATGCATCGAGATGTGGTCGCTGTGGACAAGGGCCTCATCCCGCTCTCCTTGGCAAACGAGAACTGGCGAAAACCTATAGTACTGGATGCTAATGACCGCAGGGAAGTATGGCAGAGCAAGGAGTTTCACGGACGTTTTTACCGGGTCCTAGATGGACCCGATGCGATGTAGATCTCTTAGCGTCCGTATCGTGGCTGCGCTTTGGTGACCTCTTCGGGGAAACCAAAGGTTTTGTCTGTGCGATTATGTACGAAGTTATGATGACGAATAACTACCGGAAATATATTGTGAAGCACGGTACGGTTGACATCTGTCGGGCATGACCGGCCCGGGGAATCAATCCGACACATTATTTCTGGTTGTTCTCGTCTTACTAACGAAGACTATTTGCAGAGACACAACCTTGTAGCCAGGATTATCCACCAGCAACATGCTCTTAAATACAATCTTGTGGAATCGCAAGTACAGTACTATAGGTATGTGCCCGACCCAGTTCTCGAAATGGCAATATCACGTTGTATTGGGATCGATTTATCACCACTGACAGGACTATTGTTGCCAATAAGCCTGACATAGTGGTGCTAGATCGACAAGAGCGTCGCACAATGATTATTGATATAGCTGTCCGTCATGACGAGAACCTCGTGAAGGCTGAGAAAGGTAAACAAAGTATCTTAATCTGGCTCGCGAGGTTGTCAACTTGTGGATACAGCAGTCATTGTGCCGATAGTCGTGACGGCCATTGGCTTAATAGCCAAGAGTCTCGACGAACACCTAAGGAGTGGGTAGTTGGATCAAGCGCTTGATACAGAAAGCGGTACTCTTGGACACGGCGCGTATTGTTAGGAGATTCCTTTCTCAGGAGCCCTGACCACCGGTAGCTTGGACTCTGTTCCCGATGCCGGTGGGCAACTATTTTTAAAGGTTTTTTTTTTATTTTAAGAAATATTTTTATATGTATGAAATAAGAATAAAAATGATGAATAAATGACATAATAATGATAAATTTATTGATCCATTGTTACAATTATTACCTTAAAATTATCTTAGCTTAGTGTCGGTCTGTAACTTTTAGTAATGACATTAATTATTCTTCCGGTGGTCCCCAAACTATCTTTTGACCCGGAGTTGTAAAAATATAAACTTATAGCTATTTTTAACCGACTTCGAAAAAGGAGGGGGTTCTATGTTCGACTGTGTGTATTTTTTTTTATAAGTTTGCCACCTATTTCTCCGGCAGTTGTGGACCGATTTTCAAAATTATTTGTCGGTGTAAAAACAACGAAGAAATAAAAAAAGCAAACACCGACTTCCGAAATTAGTTATTTTTTTGTGTATTTTAAGAAGTTTGTCTATAGTTAAAAATAAAAAGTAAAGTTATAGAAATATTAAAACAAATGAGATCAAACTTGAGTTAAAGCTAAACTTACAATTGGGTAAATTACACAAAATCTATAACAAAGAATGTAATAATATATAAGTTGAAAAAACAAGAAAATATGATAAGGTGTGTAGGTGTGTGTGATGGTGTGAGTGCGTGTGTAAGTGTTAATGTCTGTGGTGAAGATGGGATTCAGTCAGAGTTACATGATGTGATCATGTGAGTATATTTTCCGTTTCATCGTATGACAGACCTACTAGCTTTTTACACGAAGCGAGGGAGCTGGGAGAGTTCTTTTGTGTCACAAGTTAAGCTACTGGTGACTTTATTATACACATAGGTCACGTAGGTGTGAAGATAAGATAGGCGGGACAGCGTCTTGCTAGGAGTGAGGTGGTTCGTTGCAGCGGAATGTCCGAAGCTTTATTTTTTTTTTACATCGTAGTTCACTAAACTATGTATTTACAAAAAAAAATATACTAACTAATCAAATCAATTAAATACGTAGCATTTTAGTAAATGAAAATTATAAAAAAAGAACGCAAGGAAGCAAGACCGCCAATCGGTCCCAAACCACAGAACATCCTGTCTTTAACTCTATAAAAAGTACTCTGTGCTGTTCTTTATGTAGATGCACAGTGCATTGTGCAACAAACATAATTATGTATTACCAACTTGCCAACAAAAAAACAACCACTTTTGAATATTTTTGTGTAGACTTTAATTAAATGCGTTATGAAGCACTAATTATTTATTATTTCATGTATAGTCCGGTTGCTACGTCGCTTCGTCAAGGTTGTCTGCTCTCGAGAGTCTGTAATAATAATAAAATTAATTTAGCAACTGAGCTGTGTGCAGACTCATAATACCTACGTGGATTTCAAGGAAAATACGTAAGGTTACCGAATCGAATCATGATACTCGTATTATGTAAAATTATTTTGTTTGGTTATTAACTCGAAATAACTTTTAATACTTCTATGCTATTTTCGAATTGACGTTCCTTTTATAAAAGTAGTCTAGAAAAGGAAACTATGGATTCATTGTCTATTGTTTATGCACACAATAAAATATTGTTGTTCACCCTGTCTGCCTGTTATTTTTTATTTTATAATGTTAGTTTATTAACTCTTCATATACGTTCACACACTTATGTATCCAATGAATAGAATTGCGATAGTACGCGTACAACACAAGAGTTAATAATTATTATCACAAAAATAACCAAAGGAAAAAAATATCGATTCAAATTAGTTATGCAACATGCCGCTGTGGCAGACTTTGGCAGCACGATCTTGAAATACTGTTCACTTTGTACAGCAGACAATCTACAAAAATCTGTATAGTGCAAGAATTACAAAGAACGTGCTGCCACCTATGCGCAAAACGAGGAAATACGTACTATGTTGCCACCTATGATCTTTTATTACCAAATGGTACAAAACGGCAGAAAAGTCTGCTTTGCAACGTAATGCATAGATTTTCATGTATCGTTTTTAAAAACAAGTGTTGAATTATTTTAACACGTAATTTAGCTAAAAATAAACAAATTTATTTTACCAAAAAAGAAAACGGTAATATGGTATCGAATATTAAAGCCATTATATGCCTGTCGTGCATTCGAGACAAACCAATCATCAAGATGTTAGAAAGGTTGATTGCCCCGAGTACTTAAGTACCGTCACTCTGTGAGACATTTTTTATGTATTATACCTAGTGATTAACCCAGATGAACTTGACAACTGAATCATTATGAACAGTAAAGTTGGACTTTAAGGCGAAAGTGCCAGGGGTAGTTCGTGAAAATCAAAGAAGATGGTGCAGAATGCGCACAGTAATGTAGCACTTTCTGACCTACCTCAAATTGAAAGAGTGAAAAAAAAGTTCAATAAATTCTATATACTTTCTAAGTTACAAAATTGTATTTTAATAGTTGAAACTAAACTATTATACAAAATCCCAAGTCAATGCTATCAATCGTTAAGGAATGCCCTCGTAAGGATACTCTTGATACAGCACCAAATGTAAATTAGAAATATATGTTTTACTATGCAAACTGAACGTGTATTCAAAAAGCCAAGTCTGTCCTATGAACCACTGAGGAGTGGCTCGTACGTAGACGAGCTTGATAGCATGTTTTTTGTTACCAATGTCATTGGGAGGTGTCATGGCATGCGGGAGATAAGACACAATCAATTTGCTTTTGTGTTAATTAATTATAGACAAAATAAGAAGTAGAATACATTTTGTGTCGTTCAAGGCAAGTGCCTTCTTTAGCAAGAAACTGACAGATCAGCAAACGCAGTGGCCGGCTTATTATCACCATATTTCCGACACATTCTTGACGTGACCATTTTCACGGACCTTAAGCCGCTTCTCTACGCTTTTTACAACGCCGTGAAAAACTCTTGCACAGTTGCACCAACTGTCTTTTATCAGTCAGTTTACGACTGACATAAAGTTCATCGAGGGAGAGGACAACGTTGTCGCCGATACTATGTGACGTGTCAACGTATTTGACCAGGACTACGAAGCCCTCACCAAATTACAGCCAGGAACTAACATCTCTATCACCTGTGACATGTCCACGGGCAAGTCTCATCCCTATCTTACCCCTTCCTTTCGAAGAGAAGCTTTTACCAAGGTCCACAACCTAAGTCATCCCGGTGCACGAGCTAGCACCCACTTAGTGGCCGACCGCTACGTTTGGCCTTTTGTCAACAGGGATTGCAAAGAGTGGGCACGAACTTGCGAGGTGCGTCAACGCGCCAATATTACGCGTCATAATTTTTCCGCTACCGATTTTGAACTACCATCTGGTCGCTTCAAACATGTCCATATTGACATCATCGGCCCTCTGCTGATTGGCAGCGACTACCGATTTTATTTGACAGCTATTGATAGAGTTACTAGATGATAGATTATAGATTACTAGCCTGAGGTAGGTATGGCCAATGCAAACTATCACTGTGGAGGAGGTAGCAGAAACCTTTACACGAAAATGAGTTGCCCGTTTTGATATACCATCAGTCATTACCATCAAGCGAATCAGAACAATATATACAGGCTGTAAGGAACAAGATACCGTAAACTTCGCGGAAAGTTACACCTAATACCACTAACAAAATTATGATAGTCATTAATCTCGGTAATGATCGGTTACAGAAATTCTCATTTTTGCGCGCGCAATATATTGTAAACAATGTGATCTCAACGCTCCGCATTATTACTTATCTACACTCATGCCACCCAAGCGACGGAAAGGCCGGCGACGTGTATGAACTCTAGCGAAACAGCTGTACGTATTTTATTTAGTGTAATTAGCGATTTAATTACTTTTTAATTAAAACTCTCATTGGGTTAGATAGGAATAAAGATTTTGAACAGTCGAAAGTAAAAAACCTGTAGATTTTTTTTTTTAAATTGAGGAAAACTTACGGAAAGTTCCAACGCTAGGAGGTCTAGAATCATGTTCTGAATCATTGGTACATGTATGTGCGTTTATGTGCCTTGCCTTGCCTTGCCGGCATGATTGAGCGGGTTCACTCTCAACTCAAGGCTGCTCTCATGTATCACCAAGATTCTTGGGTACGCACTCTGCCTTTCGACCTTCTTGGCATGCGATCTGCTTGTAAAGAAGACCTGAAAGCTGTAGCTGCTGAATTTGTTTACGGAGAATCACTGTGGTGTGTAGGGCCTTCTTCTCACACGACCATCGTCACCGCACGTACTACTGTACGCGTCGCGTTTTCAGTCTAATCCTTGTAAGAATTTCCAAAAACAAAAATACCAAACCAGTAACTATACAGTTTCATCATTGAAGTTATCATACAGTCCTCTAATACTCCTAACAATCACTTCAGTTGCCCGACGAAATATTCGTTCCAGTTTTCGAAACTGACACTACGAACGATCCTGCAGACTTTGTAGTACAACTTCGACATAAATTTTCGACTGTACGACAAATCCCTTCATCTCGTCACACTCAACTATCATCTCTTATCTTCAAAGATCTCTCGTCAGCAGCTACGGTTTTCTTGATAATACAGTCAAACGCCCCTTACAACCACGATACAAAGGTCCATACCAAGTCATTGATCGCGCCAGTGATGGCATAACATTGACTTTGGTCATTAAAGGTAAAAACGTCGCTGTAAACATTTGTGCATTTGTGAACGCACCTTAGAATACTATATATGTTTATATGTATTTATAAATTAGTCAGGAACGCACCCTTTTTGGCAAGCCTGAAGCCACGATCCACCGCCGGGGCACGACCGATAGCGTTCCTACTTCCAAGAAGCATCGACACTTACTTGTCAACCGCACGGGACACGGACTAGATTTTAAGTCATTAGTTTATTTTTTTCTCCTAGTTTTCTGACTGTATCCAATAGTGTACCTAATTATAAACTAATTAAGGCGTTTAGTTCTTAAGTTTCAAAGATCTGTCGCTTGGGGCTTCGCAAAGATCTGCCGCCCGGAGCCTCGCACAGATCTGCCGCCCGGGCCCTTGCAACGGTTAAGGCCATCCCTGCAGTTGTATAATGTAATGTAAGAATAACTTTACTCTATACAATAGTTTCCAAAGTATATTATATGACAAAGTAACTTAGAAATAAAAAAATCGATACAATTGAACTATCAAAAACGTAATACTATCGATCGAAAGCGCTAGTTAACCACAAAATAGCAATACAATTCCTTGTAAAACATTTGAATAGCAGTCAGTAAAAATAAAAGTAAAACTATTATGCCCTCTGCGTGGTCAATTAAACAACAAAATTGCATTATGAATTCGGAGTGATAATATATTTTATAATTTAAAAATATTTAAAAAATGCTCTATAATATGGGTATTTTGTGTGTCTTTGTGGTCTATTATAACACCTTTATAAAAAAAATATAGTAGGTTTCGAAAATAGTAGTTTTTCAAACATATTAGGAGATTTTTTGTTGTCGACTGGCAACATTATTTTAATTGACCGCCACCCGTGAGCGAATCGTCGCTCGATCTCGCTCTGTCGATCGAGTCCGGTTGTGGAAGCCATTTTATTCTTGTGAATGTGACAAATTAGTTTTTTGTGATTTTCCGTACAAGGAATCGTGTCAATGTGTACCTGCATTGAGTGTATTTCGTGACGTGTGATCGTGGTATCAAAATTGAGAATGTACGTGTTTCAAATTGGTTTGTGTTGACCTGCCCCGTTTCTTACGCGGTCGCACAGCAGGCATCGATTAGTGCACCAAGGCGGCCTCTAATAACGGCGAATCGAGGGTGTAGGACCAGTTTGTGGGGTGCGCCATGGGCAACAATGCTGCCACCGCTAATAAAAAGGTGGACGCCGCCGAAAGCGTCAAGGAATTCCTCGATCAGGCCAAAGAGGATTTCGAGGAGAAATGGAAGAAGAATCCTACCAACACCGCCGGATTGAACGACTTCGAGCGAATTAAAACATTAGGTACTGGCTCGTTCGGTCGAGTCATGATAGTTCAACATAAACCTACGAAAGAATATTATGCTATGAAAATATTAGATAAACAGAAAGTGGTCAAATTGAAGCAGGTCGAGCATACGTTAAATGAAAAGCGAATCCTTCAAGCTATCAACTTCCCTTTTCTGGTGAGCCTCAAGTTCCATTTCAAGGACAACTCAAACCTGTACATGGTCCTGGAGTATGTGCCTGGCGGGGAGATGTTCTCACATCTGCGCAAGGTGGGGCGCTTCTCGGAGCCTCACTCACGCTTTTACGCGGCGCAGATCGTGCTGGCGTTCGAGTACCTGCACTATCTGGACCTCATCTACCGGGACCTCAAGCCCGAGAACCTGCTCATCGACTCTCAAGGCTACCTCAAAGTCACAGATTTTGGTTTCGCGAAGCGCGTCAAGGGCCGTACGTGGACGCTGTGCGGCACGCCCGAGTACCTGGCGCCGGAAATCATCCTCTCCAAAGGATACAACAAAGCCGTCGACTGGTGGGCGCTCGGCGTCCTAGTATACGAAATGGCGGCAGGTTACCCGCCGTTCTTCGCGGATCAGCCTATCCAGATTTACGAGAAAATCGTTTCGGGTAAGGTCCGCTTTCCCTCGCACTTCGGCTCAGATCTGAAAGATCTGCTCCGCAATCTATTGCAAGTCGATCTGACTAAGCGTTACGGCAACCTGAAGGCCGGCGTGAACGACATCAAGGGCCACAAGTGGTTCGCAAGCACCGACTGGATCGCCGTCTTCCAGAAGAAGATCGAGGCGCCCTTCATCCCACGCTGCAAGGGCCCGGGTGACACCAGCAACTTCGACGACTACGAGGAGGAGGCATTACGTATCTCATCGACTGAGAAGTGTGCGAAGGAGTTTGCCGAGTTCTGAGCGCGTAGTGTGTGCCTGCGAGCGGACACTCCCGTGAGTAGGTGTTTTTAGTGAATCTTCCGTGACATTGTGGTCGTGGAACGGTGACGAGTGCGTCTCTTTGCCACAGCTTTGGGTGATTATAGACGCTGAGGCGGCCCCTGGCTGGCACCCCATGTGGATCAAATTTGGAGTGTAGGCAAGATGATAGTAGAACTGATTTCCGAAATTTCGGTGGCGTTCATTTGCTTAGTGCCCTTTCAAATTGACATAACATAGAGCAGGTAGACAAGCAGAAGTGATCCTTGTTCTGGTGATATCCTGAGTGTTACCACTGATACCCTGTACCCGAAGCGCGCGCTCAGCACTTAATGTCTTGCTACCTGGTTGTTTCATATGGTACATGGTAGTTCGCTGTTGGTAGCATTGGGATGTGGTGAGCTTTATTATTATATAATATTTTTTATTGTTTTTACGAAATCAAGAATACAATTTTGTAATATGTAATTATGATCAAATTTTTCTTGTTGCTTTTAAGAATTCACGATCGTACTTCTCAATTTGGATTTTATCTAATTACATCACTAAACCATCAACATAGAGCAATTTCAGCGACCATCACTAATACCCTAGTAGATACTGAATTGAATTTCCTAAAACTATGTATTACTTATCTAGATGGAATGTTATCATTAATTATGTATAGGTTCTAATTAATTGACATTTCGTTATTGGTTTTATTTAGTGTTAATATTGTTGTATCAGTTGATATTTTTAACTAAGGAACTATCTACATCAAACTATTGAAGAGATTAATTTATTGTATATGTATTCATTGTAGTTGTGTTCACATGTGCAATTTGACCTGTGTTTGTGATCTGATGTGAGGTTTCATTTGAATTTTAGTGTAATTTGTATTAGTTCCTTATTTTGTAGGTTTAAGTGTAGTTATGTTGATTGTGGAGTCAACCTTACAGAATGTGCATGAATACACTTATATTATTCTAAAGTCAGCCTCTCAACAAACTGTGCTATGTGACCTGGCCTTATTGCTAGCATCAGTTTATACATATAAAAGCAATAAATATTGTTCATTTAAACATATTCCAATTTGTAACAATACTTCTATCCTGTTAAATGTTTATAGTTTTATACATTACAACTTGGTATTCAGCACAAAATAAGACATGAGAGAATTTTTATATATGAGATATTGTTTTCATTAATAATAGGAATATGTTTAAAGGTACCTAGTGTTAGATCATTGAAGCGCGGCGTCAAGTCGCGTTGATATCTTGTCATTGAGACTGATGTTATCAATAAGCATGTGTATAATGAGAATGATATCATTATAATCAGGTTCAGCTATTAATTCAGCTATTAATTTCGGTCCCACCATTCTCTGGAGTGTGTGATACAGCAATGATTAATTGGCAATGTTTACTATAAAGTTTGTTAGCTATTAGATGTAGGACTTTGAATCCAGGCTGTACAAAAAAATATCTAGTTTATTCGTAGTGCATTTTACATTGTGTACATTGTGAGCGTCTGTGGTAATAGTTATTAGGTTGAAATCATGGGAAGGTTACTTAACCGCTCTGTGCACATTCATATTTATTATAACATTACTGATGTGACTTGAGCTATGTCTGATTCATGCATATGATTGTCGTCTTTGAGTTAGTACTGTCCGCGTTCTTACAATTGGAACTGGTCAAGTTATGATAATAACTACTTGTAAAATCATATCAAATTGTACACTAAATTAATCATTTTGAGTCAATGTATTTTGTAAATGATGCATTCTCAATATTTTCTATGATCAATCAATGTTGAACTTCAATTATGAATTTTATTCAAATTGCTTGTTTATACTTTTTTTTACTAAGCACTGTGCTATATAAACAATGTCTTGTGGTGAAATGTCCATTCACAAATCTTAAAACCTTGAAATATAATATCATTTTCTTTTATTTAAATAATTTAGTTTTAAAGTAAAGATCTATTATTATTTTCATTTGGTGCCATAAATTATTATTTTGGAAATGGTCCTGCTGTGTAAATATTTAGATTTAATTGTTAATGTTTTTATTCTCTTGATAGTTAAATTCATTGCCTACTTCTTTACAACAATATATTGCTGTGCTAAATCGGTACTCTTATTGCCTATTAAGTCAGTATTAAACTTTGCACCTTTTATGTAAGTCTCATTAAGTAAGTCTCGAAGTATCAGTGAATAGTAGAACAATACTTAAGTGGCTAGTCACTTCATATTTGTTAATTTTGTAAACTATAAATATGCTGTTCCTGAGGTGACAATTTTGAAAGCTTGGTGTCCAAACACTTAGATATTTATTAAGAGTTAGCTAGTAGAATTGATAGAATAGTTAATTTCGAAGTTTTAAAAGTCAGAGTACATCAAGTGTTACAAAAAAGCACGCTACGTTCCATCTGGCGTCATTGAGTCGAAGGCAAACTAATAATTCTCAGATTGCTTTCGAGACATTGTTCTGTGCGACAGTTTTTATTTATTTTAGCGCGAGATGCTTTATCTATTTTCTATTGTCTGAGCAGTTTGCCTGTAGACTAATGAATTATTTGCTACTTTGTAAGAAAGCGACATTCACCAATTAGACATTGTTTACGATTCTAACGTTGTTTCAAAAATTCGCGTTCTCTAACTCCTGCAGTTTCGTAGTATCGACGCAGCCTTTAATTTTTAAAATATTGTATTGACTAAATAAGAGTATCTGATGTGTACCCTGCGTTACAGTCATTGTATATAACTGTAGAGTGATTGTATCCCCAGTAATTAGGAGATTCGGTATCAGCTTTGATATCCGCTGTCTTTCATTCCAAGTAGCTTCAAAACTTGCTCATCGACACAATATGAACGTTCTAATGTGAACATTTTAAGCCATTTTGGATATTATAAACATTAGTGTGACCGTATGTGTATCTGCGAACCGTCGTAGTCTTTTTATATCTGTGCGTATTAAATATTCAAATGTTCACATCTAGATCTATTATATCGAGTGCCTATAGCATTGAAAGTTCAAGTGTAAAAAGTCAGTTAATTTCAGTAATTATTTGTCACCATGTATTGATCTTCCATAAAATTACGATGAAATTAAAATATCGATGTAACAGTAAATAATGGTTTGATTTTATTTGTCACAAAGATGTTATATTCCAGTGTTGAGCGCGACACGTGTATTTGGCACATCTGCTGTCGGTCGTACAGTATGTTGTTGGCTTGGTAGCTGGTGCGTCGAAGATAAACTATCCGGCGAAGTATACATAGGTTGTATTGTATTGTTTGACGTTGTTCGCACGTTAGGAGCACGGCGGGAGCACGTGGGGCGACGGGCCGGTTTAATACGGTGCTTCCTAATAAAGCGGAATGCTCCGCCCGCCCGTACGTTCTTCATCATTGCCAGACAGATAAAGATTTGTTTTATCGTTCACTAGATGCAATAATTCACAATTATTTTCGTACTGTTGCCATTTAACACTCATTTCTCAGTAATTAAGCGACGCCTCGCAGATTTTTGTCTGCTATCAATTTAATAATATTTTGCCTCTTCTGTTATTGTTTACCTACTCCAAATATTATTTTGATTTTGATACTGATTTACTATGTTTTTATTTTTTATACGATAAGATCTCTAAATGTGCTCGGAATAAATAAAAACATGGCTTTTTGTTCGTTGAAAAGATTGCTGGATTATAATCTTTTGGCAACCCACGTTTTTCGTTAAGACACTTCCAGATCTGTAGGTATGGAGTCAATGGACTACCTACCTTTGAAAAATAACACATTCGTTCAACTAAAACCAATTTTCCATTTTTCGCCTACACTCATGTTTGTGCCAGCACAATATACCTATGAACATTATGAACAGTCTAAACAAAATGTGCTAAAAATTCACATTTTACGATTGTTTGAAGTTCTATTGCGAATGATACGGTGATGTGACGCAGGCAGACTAATATTTAACATAATATGAATGACTTACGATATTACTATTAAAACCTGTAATAAGGTAACTTCATGAAATTCTCTCAATGTATGCGTAGGTGTGGTATGGTTACTGATTACTGATTCATATGAATTTGTAGGTAGATTTGAATCACGCCTATTCGCTGACATTGAGGTAAAACCAGGTAAAACACAGTGGAACTTGTGGTCTAACTATTTATTTAGAGCGCTGTATTATGTTTTAATAAATCATCTAATTTGTTGTAATAATTACACTATTTGGATGTTTGTTAAAATGTACCTATTACCCTATCTTCCGGCCATATCACTGTATATGTATAACGTTCGATTACCTTTAAATTACATTATCAATTTGACATGAACACAACTATTCTTAGTTTGTCATAGTTTTCACAATCGCAGAATCTCTGCCCATTAGATTTCATTCCTGTTCTCTTAAATGCGAATGCATGTAGTTACAATTTATGATCTTATGAACCATGTACCTACACACTAAATGCATCGGTAGTACAGGTTGTTCCAAAGAGATGTGCTTCATCATCATCAGCCCCTTTTAATGTCCCCACTGCTGAGGCACAGGCCTCCTTTCTGTGAGAGGGTGTGGGCCTTATTCCACCACGCGGGCCCAATGCGGGTTGGTGGATGTCACATGTCTTCGAATTTTTGGTTCTAAGACATGCCGGTTTCCTCACGATGTTTTCCTTCACCGTTTTACACAAAGTAAAGTGCCTGCCTAGGTTTGAACTCACGACCTACAACTTGTAAGTCGCGGCCGTTACCACTGGGCCACCACTGCTCTCGAAAGAAATGTGTTTACATAACTCTTAACTATGTCTTCTGTTATGGATTTTCCTATCCACTCTAAATATTTTATTACTTACCTCCATCCATATACATACCTGTACTTAAATGAATGAAGATACAGTAACTTCATCGATGTAACAACGTTAGCTATTAGTGGCTATTAGGATGTGTTCTGATTTGACACGCGATCCGCGTTGTGGGAAGTAGGATCATTCAGTCAATCCACACAATAGATGTTTAGTTGGAAACATGGTCTTAGTAACACGTGCCAAACGCAAAGCTCTGGCCAGGAGCGATTAATTTTCTACTTGCATTGGTCTATACTTTGTCTTTGCCGTTTTAAGTTGAATTTGCATTGTCTTAGTCTAGGTTCTATGGAATGTGACCGGTGCCAAACTGTCAACATTCAATAAAACGCTCCAATTTAAAAAAAAAAACAATAATAATATGTAGACTCCTCTTCATAGAGGCTAGGTAGCGCTCCTGTGTCACCCCTGGTATTATAACAGATCATCGCACCACCTGCTTCTTTGACACCCTATGGCATAGGTACCTACCTACCTAAAGTGTTTTCTTCTCCAAAAGCAAAGCATCAATTTTTCTCTTCAAACATAATTTCCTTCGATACAAGTAGGTAGCTACCTACTGAAGACATTTCATAATAACCACAATCAATAATTCAGTCCCTATTACTTCAAAACACTGGAAAGTGGAGTTGCTGTGCTAAAGTTGCTTTAATGTGTCAAATATTGATCGGTTCCTAAGTGGAACACACATAATAGGCCTGTCTTGAGTGTCGGCACTCATGTAGCATTTTGCGCTTGCGAATAAGTAGGTGTGTACTTATAAGGCTGGTTCGTTCTCGCAACCGACTGTCGCAACCTTGGGGCCTGAGAAAGCATATGTTACGTATACCCAACAGTGTACACGCGGCCCGACATTGCGGAATGATCTTTGCTTATGAACAGGCGTCGCTCACAAATTACAACATCCTCCTTAATTTCGGTAACAAACGAGCACATTAGTTTTAGCTAAATGTCAACTTTTCTAAATTTAAAACCAGCTTGCCACGCCGACATGTCGACGAAAAATATCCTTGAATTTTAATAGGTATGTTATTATCAGTCAACACGGACTCTCACGGTGTTACGAATTGATTTGACTTGATTAACGTAGTGAAACAGCTTGTGTTTTCTAATCGGGACGTCTGGTCTGGTAGGCAGAGTGGAACGGTCCATTGCCCACTTTGTGATTGACACTTATTTACAGTCGGGTCCGTAGTTATCCCTGTTTGTTCGTCAAAGTAAAAGCTAGGGATCAAATCCATCCTTTCGTATATTTTGTTTGCCAGATGTCCATTTTCTACTCGACAAAGTTAGTAACGTCATTGGTACTACACACATGCTAATTTTCACATTCAAACACGGCAATATCATCCAAGGTTTGAGGCGTTCTAGTTTCATCTCGCTCTTGTTGCTAGAATAGATATCAACGGTCACGTGTTTGCTTGGTTTTCCCACGTTGTTTGTTTTTTCATTCATCGAAGATGGCGAATTTTTTCGTAATTAACAACTTTTTGCCTCACTGTTGTTCACAATGTTTTCGGAAAGTTGGAAAACACATTTCAATGACAATTTATCCTTCTTCTAGCTGTGCAAGACATGGACTAATAACATAATAAACTGTGCACACTTGAATTATTCATGAAATAACAACTTGTATTATAGATAAGTGCCGCATTTAAAAAAACTGTATTAAATTCCAGTCAAGATATAACGAGTTTCGTAGATAACAACTTTTTGTTTGGCGAGTTGTAAAAGGGCCCGACGCAAGTTGGCTTTGTTAAAGACGTCTATTAGAAAATTGGCGGGAGTAATGTATTTTCCACAATATTCATAGCCGTAAAGTGGAGTGCTCACAAAGCAATCATTTTACGACGGTAAGGTCGGCAGACCCGTTCAAGGTTTATAGGAAACGGTCTAAGAACGTTTTGTGTCAGCGTTCTCTTTATAATTCAGATTCTTTTAATGTGGGACCACCTTAGCAATTTGCTTTGCTCTGATGGGAATGGGACAGATATTGCGTAGTTGCCGTTTCAATCAATCCTGTCTTTGAAGCATTTTACGGGCCTCTATTAATGCTAGTGTAAGCTAAATATTTATTTTGGATTCTTTTTCGGGAATCAGTATTAGTATTCAGTAGATTATCTTTTAAAGTCTGGAATAGCCTAATTTAGCTCTGATAGTTATGGCTTCATTTTACTTTTGCACCCAGTTTTGGATACCTATCTATCTAAAGAGAACGTATGCAAATAGTAGTTGTTAAATAAATAAATAGTAGGTACCTACCGCAGCCTCGTCCATTTACCTCATCTTTTAAACGACTCGAAAAAGGAGGAGGTTCTATGTTCGACTGTTTTTTTTTTATGAATATCCGCCTATTTCTCCGTCAGTGTTGACCGATTTTCAAAATTCTTTTTTATCCGGAAGAATACATATACTCCCGAGGTGGTCCCAAATAAATTTTAATTATAAAATATAATCAAAATATATATAAATTTTATCGCAAGCAATCAGTTGTTTTTTTTTTTGTAAAAAGTTTTAATGTTTTTTTTTTCACTCCACAATTTCATGTGAAGCTTTTCCCTTAGTAGCTCTCATCAACCTAAAGAACCCTTTGCTTACGAGAATTACTCAACTCACTCAGAACTGTTTAGGTGTAATTAATGTTTCAAATGTAATAGAAGAAAGCTCTCATTCTTAAATGCTTTGTCAAAAGAAATTAAATTTATAAAAGGACAGACTGTTCTGTAGGTAGATTATAAAATATCGATGTCCTAAAATTCACCTAGGTGGGATGGGTCTTATTTAAACAATGCCATACTTCCATATCTCATCAGCAATATCATTTCAGCCGAAAGACGTCCACTGCTGGATATAGGCCTCCCCCAAGTGTCCCACAATGACCGGTCATGTGCGTCTCGCATCCATCGGCTACCCGCGAGCCTCACCAGGTCAACGGTCCACCTTGTTGGAGGCCTTCCAACGCTGCGTCTTCCGGTACGTGGTCGTCACTCCAGAACCTTTCGGCCCCACCGACCGTTCGTTCTGCGGGCAATGTGCCCAGCCCACTGCCCCTTCAGTTTGGCAATTCTTCGGGCTATGTCGGTAACCTTGGTTCTCTTGCGAAAATCATCATTCCTGATTCGATCACGCAAGGAAACTCCGAGCATAGCCTTTTGGGTGACTTTAAGCCTTCTGATGAGGCCCATTGTGAGATTCCATATCTGGGAAGTGGTATTTCAATCCGGAGCAGGAGGGCGTGCCGGACTTACTGACTAAAACCGACGTGTTCACAACAACACTCCTACGACCCTGGCAGGAAGCATTAGCTACTCATCTGACTCAAACCCACCCCTGTTCCTGCCCTGAGTGCCCAGGCGCGGTAACTCTGTTTCGAATTTATCCACAACCCCTGGGCAGAGCATCAGCTGACTTGAGATTTGATTGTGGATTTGTTAAATAGAAGCCGTGAACAGTGGGGTTAGACAAAATACTTTTCTGTTATCGTTCACGCTAACGCTTCGTGCAAAATGTATGGCAGCGACATTACCTGCGGAGAGAACAGCCCCCTTAGTCAAATAACTTATCTTCTTCTTTTTTTTTTGAAAACGTTGCCCCACACTAGGAATTACTCCTGTATCGTGGGTGCGTTCACAAACATGTATTACTCACATACACAAGACACCCAGACCCTAATAATAGCGCTAACGCTATTATTTTTAGCGTTAACGTATTTTGTCTAAAGGCTCAGAGCCTTTAGACAAAATACTTTTCTGTAAACGTCAACGCTTCGTGCAAAATGTATGGCAAGGACATTACCTGCGGAGAGAAGTGTCACGAACTCACGCCCAGTATCGTCGTTGCCATACATTTTGCACGAAGCGTTAGCGTTAACGTTAACAGAAAAGTATTTTGTCTAACCCCTCTGTCACGTGACTGTCGTTGCCATACATTTTGTACGAAGCGTTAGCATTAGCGCTATTATCAGCCCCCTTAGCCAAATAACTTTTATAATAGCGCTAACGCTAACGCTTCGTGCGAAATGTATGGCATGGACATTACCTGCGGAGAGAACTGTCACGTGACTCACGCCCAGTAATGTCTTTGCCATACCTTTTGCACGAGAAAAATATTTAGTGTAACCCCCAGGTCCGCCTTTTGAGTGTCAAACCTGCCCCCTTAGTCAAAATACATTTCTGTAAACGTTAACGCTAATGCTTCGTGCAAAATGTATGGCGACGACGTTTTACACGAAGCGTTAGACAGAGAACTGTCACGTGACTCACGCCCAGTAATGTCTTACCCATACATTTTGCACGAAGCGTGGACGTTTACAGAAAAGTATTTTGTCTAAAGGCTCTGAGCCTTTAGACAAAATACGTTAACGCTAACGCTTCGTGCAAAATGTATGGCAACGATATTACTGGGTGTGAGTCACGTGACAGTTCTCTCCGCAGGTAATGTCCTTGCCATACATTTTGCACGAAGCGTTAGGGTTAGCGCTATTATAAAATTTATTTGGCTAAGGGGGCTGGACCTTCGAACTTGAAGTCGTTATCTAGATTAGACGACTTCCTACTCATAAAACACTTGTATTAACTTAATATTACGAGTTTGATACGATAAGATTAATAATAATGTAAGGTCGTGTGCAATAAATTTGCTACTATGGTCGACGCATATTTAGGAGACGAATTAAATTTATGATGATTGGTCGTCTAGCTTTATTGGTTCAATTAATCTTTAGTTGGGAGAAGTGAGGGTGTGGCGCCAAACTTGTGCTGGCTGGAGATCGTTTGCTAGATTTAATATCTGTCGTCTTTCAGTTTCTTATCGCCATCTTACCTTTATCATAATTGATTTTGTTGCAAGATTATATTACTGTATTTATGTTCCTTATGGTGGCACTTCACATCGCTATTCGATGTTCGGGTTTTTATTCGACTTTGTTTGCTATATTCGTGCTGAATTCCGAACAACACGAACACACCGACTACACATCGTTCATGGTGGCACTTCACATCGCTATTCGTGTTCGCGTATTTGTCTTATTCGCCCAAATAGGACGATGTGAAGTAGCTCTATTCGTCTATATTTGCCTATTCTCACGAACAAGACGAATACGCCAAATACCCGAACATTCGTAAATGTTCGGCGTATTTGCTGTTCATGATGTTGGCACTTCACATCGCTATTCGATGTTCGCGTTTTTTTTTTTTTTTTTTTTTTTTTTTTTTTTCGTCTCTGTTCGCTATATTCGTGTTGAACTCCTAATAACACGAATACACCGACTACACATCGTTCATCTGCCCGGGGGTGGAGGATAACTGCCCGGGGGTGGAGGATAAATCTGCCCGGGGGTGGAGGATAAATTCGAAAGAGTTACCTCGCCCCCGGGCGCGTAGGGCAGAGAGGAACAGGGGTGGGTTTTAGTCAGTAAGAGTCTGACACGCCCTTCCGCTCCACCCTAGAGCGGAAGAAGTCATGAGATGATTTCCCACCCCCCCAAAAAAAAAACACATCGTTCATGAACAGCAAATATACCGAACATGTATGAATATTTTTGCTATAGTCCGGCGTGGTCGTAGAACAATTTGTATGGTAGGTTACGCACTACCGATCCGAGTTCGATCCGAGTTTTCTATAGATCTGTATTTTGACGGATAAGTGTCGGACGTAGTGTGCAACCGCTCTAAGTGTAATCTGTCTGCACTATTGTAGAAATTTAAATACCTACCATGGATGCTGCGATTTACGAGCCCAATCAATTACACCCTTACTTATAAAACTCGCTTAGTTTTTAACACTGACTAGCAAGATTCTAAATTCAAGATAGCATACGACAAATCCATCAAATTCAGTTGTCTATAGGACAAATCCTGATTGGACCCACATCTAGGTATCCTTTTTTTAATTTTGTTTCGCACTGTTTGTGCATTTAGCCAGTGTCAAGTTAAGAAAGTATTTAGTTTTAGATACAGAATACTGTCACTTTTTTATATTTGTCTTTTCACTGTTTGTGCCCAAGTACCTATCTGAAACTAAAGTACTTTCAAACCGTGCGAAGTAAAAAATATTTAAAAAAAAGATACAGCATATTGTCACTTTTTCCCATTAGAATGCAGATGTAACACATTCTAATGTTTTTGCAGTATTTGGCAGCAAATGAGTCGCGTC
Source organism: Polia nebulosa (assembly GCA_951329385.1). NCBI lineage: Eukaryota > Metazoa > Arthropoda > Insecta > Lepidoptera > Noctuidae > Polia > Polia nebulosa. The sequence continues at coordinate 7,108,788 of OX589604.1, forward strand.
AGCCTTCTCGGTAAGTATCGCTGAGGTAGTCAATACCTACTACGACAAAAGCATCTCAGCTTTATTTTATCGAGATCGCGCCTGTGTCAATGGTTCCACATATTGTCCAGTTGCGTAGACACTTTAGACACAAAACTACACCAATTTCACACCAATTTCACACCACAATAGCTACTAGGAATCAATTTGCGAATAATTGAAACAGCCACTGAACTTCACTCGAAAAAATCCCACCAAAAAAAAAGAAAACTTCTATCCTTCTGCCGGGAAAAAAAAATTGAATTAAGAACCTGTTTATATATTGTGTTCGAAGTGTAAATTACCTACTAATATTAATATTGTTTTAATCAATTTCTAAAGCAAAGGAGGCTGCTTCTCTGGTTTAAACCTTTTTAATCATTCAAAAGTGAGAGATGTTGTGGCATATTTCAACAAACATTCACAGCAAATAAATGAGTAGATCACGAATCACACGAATGGAATTGGAAACATTCCAGTAATTTCCTCCTGAAAGTATAAACAGGTATGAACGTTTTTAGGTACACATTTGTTATTACACGGACTACCATTTGTGCTTTGTTCTTTTTATTCTGTTTCGCATGGATCTCTTCATCATTTCCTTTAAAGCTCAATTACACCTTCCGATTTCAAGGGACCCAATTTAGGAACAAACTAACTAGGAAGTAGGAAGCGAGCGATTACACTATCCTAAATTGAACTCCTAAGTCGGGCTCCTAAGTCGGCAGTGTTGCCAACTCTTACAAATTCGAGTCCCTAGACAGAATATCAAAAGTCGCTATAAAGTCTCTTAAAACTGATTCTACCAGGAGCAGACTAAAAAATAAAAAGAGCGGACTCAGATTTTTTTTCTGGGAAAGTTTTTTTTTTAACACATACAAAAATACTAATAGCCCATTTGTAGCGACAAAGTCGCTAAATTGGCAACACTTAACTCTAAATCGGAGTGATGCGATTACACTATCCAAAATCGTACACAATTTAGGAAGTCAAATCGGGACCTTTCAATCTCACTAAATCGGACACTAACTGCTATTACACCTTCCTGTTTCCTAAATTGGGTCCCTTGAAATCGGAAGGTGTAATTGAGCCATTACAAATCCAATCAATTAGCAACATAACTCCACGTGCGTTTGATGACGAAATACATACATGTTAGTTATTAATTAGTCTAATAATAATTTTCTTGTTCTATTCACATGTTTAAATAACACAATAATGTATTAACAAAGTAAATAAATGTTGAAAGTGATAAATTATGAACAATGTGCGGAAACTATTCAGAATATACAAATAGGGCTGCCAGTAGATAATATTAAATTATTCGGCAATGTTTCTGAAATTATACAAAATTGAATGTCAGGATACAAACAGTGCTAAATCTTTATACATACCCAATAATGATTAATCACGTGAACTTACATTAGTTATTTTATTTATTTATTATGGTAATCACAAGCTTAACGCGCATCCATAGGGCAACTCAAAAATTTCCTTTTATTGTAGTACATAATAGTATAAATAGTTTTTCCAATTATACATGAGGGTCCAGGATACAAAGAGGATACAATCAGTAACCAAATTATACAGTTTTTGTATCCAATTATACAATCTGACAGTCCTGCAAATGTACCGCGCAATGAAAAGCTATAGAGTAGATGTACATATTAATAACCGGTTTGTATTGGTACGAACTGTATTTATTTGTGAACTAACTTGATTGGAAGCGAATGATGGGCAAACAATGGAAATCATCGGTGACATTTCATTTGCAACGAGTCAATAGAGTTCAAAGTTGCTTCACGCATACCGATGAATGTTTCGTGCTGAAATGTTGATGTTCGAAAGTAAAAATTAAACGACGGAAAAATAAAACACATTTTGTGTTTTCTTTTCTTCAGAAATGGTAATGGTAAATTAGTAATAAAAAACATTAAATTCAGAACCTATAAGTACTTATTTTTGACAGAAAATCTTAAATTAAAACAGGTTTTTTGCCGCCATTGCCCCTGGCTATGGGTAATGCCGCTCAGGCAAAATTGTAGTGACGTTTAATCCTCTTTGTTACGTTATAACAAGTGAGATCAATTTACATTAATCAAATACAAGGTAGATTAGCCATAAAAGCTTATAAACTAAAATCTATAAGCAAAAATGAGCAACATTTTTAGAATTTACCGACAAAAACACGTACCCAAACCAAAAATTGAGATCAGCGCAGCCACAAACAAACAAACGCGCTTTACAGTCGTGTGTGCTAATGCGGCCCGGTCCTCGCGCTTAATCCTGTGACATGTTCATATGTACAATTTTAATCAAGTTATTGAGGTGAGCGCCATTACCCGGTGAGTGACATCCCCTTTTTTTTTTTTGTGGGGTGGGGAATCATCCAATGACATCTCCCGCTCTAGGGTGGAGCGGAAGCCCTATTGGCTCTTACTGACTAAAACCCACCCCTGTTCCTTCCCTGCCCGGAATGCCCAGGGGTGAGGTAACTCTTTCGAGTTTTTCCCGGGCAGAGCGACATTCCCTTTGCTTCCTTATAATAAGTTGTTTTCATTTTCAAGTTCACCAATGAGTTTTGTGTTCTACAAACATTACTCATCGTAGGAATGGACCTTCGTCTTGTCCTTGCTGGCAATGTAAATTGCTGAAGATTCAAGTTGAACGTACGAACGTCAGATAAGCGAACAAAACTCTAAAAATTATCGTTGGCTCCTTGTCTAAAGACTCTGTATCTTATCGTCGACGATAAAACGATCGCTTTCGGAAGGTACCTACACGCCGAGGTCGTGACTCTGCTTGCTTTTATGAGACTACCCTCATAAAGATCCGAATCCATCCTGTTGAAAAACAAAATTGATAAGGTGCTATAGCTAAATACTTGGTTATAAATATCTTAAGAAATATATAAAACTGGTATATACCAGCCTGCGTGGAATTAGTACTTCCCCGTTATAAATTATAGCCTATGTGCTATTCCAGAGTATAATCTATCTGTGTACCAAATTTCATCCAGATCCGTTCACCCGTTCTGGAGTGATTGAGTAGCAAACATATATCCATCCATCCAACCAAACTTTCTCTTTTATAATATTATTAAGACTTGAATTCGCTGGGAAAATCAAGGGAATTTTCGTATTTTAAGACAAACAACGTAAACGTTAATTCATCATCATCATTTCAGCCGAAAGACGTCCACTGCTGGACAGAGGCCTCCCCCAAGTGTCGTCACAACAACCGGTTCTGTGCGTCTCACATCCATCGGCTACTCCCGAGCGTGACCCTCACCAGGTCATTGGTCCACCTTGTAGGAGGCCTTCCAACGCTGTCTTCCGGTACGCGGTTGCCACTTCTGAAATTTTCAGCCCCATCGGCCATCTGTTCCGCGAGCAATGTGCCCTGCTCACTGCCACTTCTGTTTGGCGATTCTTCGGACTATGTCGGTAACCTTGTTTCTCTTGCGGATATCATCATTCATGATTCGATCACGCAAGGAAACTCCGAGCACTGCCCTCTGCATTGGCCTTTGCGACCACATCGTGTGTATTGTGTCGCCGTACAGATAAGAACAAGAGGCACTCTGATCCTATTATCAAGCTCATGAAGTAGAGGCGTAAGATGATTCTGCAGTCTTTAGACGATGCGAGCAATTACCGGCAGTTCAATAGACGGATCTTCGAGTTCTTGAAAAGCGTCCTCCGCCGCTTTAATACTGAAAGGATTTTAAAGACGCGATAGAGCAGAAGAAGGGCTCTAAGATCTTTCTTTGCAAGAGATCTGTTTATTGGGCAGAGCCAGCTCAAGAAACTGAATACCGACGATGGCAGAACAATACCCGCCAAATCGGAGCTTCTGAGAGAGATCGAGACATTTTATGGACAGTTTTACACGTCAATGACTAACCCACTGCGAAACTATACCGAAGACATCCCGGACGTCAGCCTGTATGAGATTAGGATGGCTCTGAAGCAGCTTAAAAACAGCAAGGCGTCTCGTGATGACGGCATTACGGCCGAACTCCTGAAGGCGGGTGGAAAACCGGTCCTTTAGGCCCTTCAGAAACTGCTCAAGGGGAAAACGCCACAGGCATGGGGCAGAGGTGTGGTGGTAACTGTTCTTTAAGAAGGGCGACAATGCCCTGCTTAAGAATTACAGGCCCATCTCACTTTTGAGCCATGTCTACAACCTGTTTTCCAGAGCCACCACGAACCGTCTCGTGCGCTGATTTGATGACTTCCAGCCTCTCGAGCAAGCCGAATTCCGAAAAGGCTTCAGCACTGTAGACCACATATGCATGTGGTCTACAGTGCTGCGTATGGACGCTGCGGCAGTTTATACAGAAGACCGAAGAGTATAATCTGGCTCTCTGCTTAGCGTTTGTGGACTACGAGAAAGCCTTCGATTCTATCGAGACTTGGGCTATGCTGCAGTCGCTCTAACGGTGGCAGATCGACTATCGGTACATCGAGATACTGAAGTGTTTGTACGAAAACGCCACCATGTCAGTCCGACTTAAGGATCAGACCTCGAAACCTATCCTCCTGCAGCGGGCTCTGAGGCGGAGAGACGTCATTTCTCCGAAATTGTTCACGGCCGCAATGGAGGTTGTTTTCAAGGTTCTGGACTGGAGAGGGCTAGGCATTAATGTCAATGGCGAATATATCACTCACCTTCGATTTGCCGACGATATAGTCGTCATGGCTGAGACTATCGAAAACCTCAGTAGAGCTTCCGAAAGAGTGGGTCTTAAAATGAACATGGAAAAAACCATGGTCATGTAGCTATTGCTAAGTGTGTGTTGCCAGTGATGACTTGTGGAACCGAAAACATTATTTGCAGCAAAAGAATGTCCCGTAATTGGACACCTGATCTGCGCTATGGTGGACACAGTTCTACAGTTGCAGATGATGTCATTTCGCGTGTTTCACACAGTCTTATATTTTTCTTCCGCCCACTCTAATTATTATGAGAAAGTGTAAACCCAGGATCGCCAGGTCCATCAATTGCAGGCGGGCGTGGTTGGCGGGAACGGCGAGTGACGTCATACGCGCGAAAAATAACGCCAATCTATTACTGGACGAGTAAGAAGGTACATAGTTATCTCTCTTCGAGTTGAGGCATCTCTTATATCGGATCAAACGTACAAACTGTTTAGACTCAAGCAGTGTTATTTTGGTAAGAGGTTATCAAAGAAAACATGTGGATTTTGTTTGTTGATAAACGCGATAAAGTCACCGTTTGCCTCGATTTTAATGAATTAAACACATTGTTATGATAACATTGTTCTTGGAGTTGGAGCCTTTTGAAAGCAATGGAGTGGTTTTTGCACGCTATGGTCATGTGGCACTCAAGTTGAAGAAGAGGATTTAGGTTAGTGACAGGTAGGTACTCAGGGCCCGATCTAGGGGGGAGGCGAGTCGGGCAATTGCCCAGAGAGGCAAAATTGAGGGCTGTTAGCGACTACCAGAATATTATCTAATTCTTACGACGACGCTTAAATAAAAAACCGGCCAAGTGCGTGTCGAACTTCGCACATTTGGGTTCCGTACAGTAAGACGGAAATCAATATTGTGGTATTTCTTATTAAAATATACTTAGGTACAAAATAATATTTTTTTTTTTCGATAAGGGTTAAGTTAGCAAAATCATGTTGTTGTGTATGTCGTTAGTTTGTGGCAAATAAATTCTTTTTCTTTCTTTCTTTCATTCTTTTCACCAAATTTGAGCTCACTTCGATCGCGTTCGTATTTCAATACTCAATACTTTATTGCATTCCATATGTGTTAAATAGGTGGTATAACATAATAAAATATCAATATGGACCCTGTCGGGCACAGCAAAGTAGAAGAGATGAAGAGGGCTAAGTAGTTATTCAATTAAGCAATATAAATTATTAGTTGTGGTTTATTGGGTGTATAATTTTATATATATAATTATATAAGTTTTGCGTATATAGGTATATTAAATTGCTATTAATTGTAAGTAATTATTAAGAAATTCTTATATTATTATTAAAGTATTCTTCTTATTCATAAATTAGTATTAAATTATTCTTCGTATTCTTATATTATTTATGTTTATATTGGGTTTTCTATTTTGCTACAAAATGTTTGGTGTAAAAGAGAGAGAAAAAGAAATTATTTTGGAATCGATTTATCATCTAAGAACTCCTTTACTGTGTAGTAAGACTTTGATTCGAGAAATCAAAGGTTTTCATTGGTTTTCTTGCGACAAAAACAACTATTCTTTTAAAAAAAATCGTTTTCTTCCCCAAAAACATTTTCCCCCTTCAAAGGTGTCATTGTAAAGGGCGGCAATTTTAGTATTTGCCCGGATCGGGTAAGTAGCTAGATCGGGTCCTGATCACACTCTTCAGCTACGGTTAGCTTAGTTTTTACATACCTAGGCTAAGGTATTTAAAAACTAACATATTGTTACGTCGACCGTATTAGACTGGAACGTTAGAGAATGTGGTCGAAGTTTCCAGAAGTTTTCGCTAGGTTCGAGAACATTCCATTGTGGTACTGTGTAGAAGTTCATAGATGTGTCTAGAATATTCCACTATAGGATAGTTCGACAATGTTCTGGAAACTTCCATGACTGTATAAATAGGCCGGACGGCGGGCGAGTTAGTCAATAAGTCCTGGCTGGAGGCTTTAATAAATTAGAGCAGATGACAGCCTCAGAGGCTGAACTGCGAGAAGTCAATCAAAAAAAAAAAAAAAGCGAGTTAGTCTGTTTTCGACTACGGATGCGAATACAAGCGATTACGAAGAGAATATTGATTATTAGTGAATTAGTGTTTGTGTAAATAAGTTGTCGAGTTAATAAAGGATATTTGGTTAATTAATAGGTGTAAAATAATTTATCCCATACCCAGCTCGCAACAATATTATTATATCATAATCAGTCTATGAATTAATGCTTCTTATCTACTAGCTACTAGAGATATGGGTTACTGAGGAGTTTGCACTTGACGAGCAAATGTCACTGCTGATACCATTATCTTTCCTTGACTTATCACTGGCTTTACCTTTCCTTCATGCTGTCTATAATGCCCATCTTTCCTTTATTTTTACTTAGCTTATATTGTCCCACTGCTGGGTAAAAGCTTCCCCCAAATCCTTCCAGCAGGCGTATTTGCTAAGTCAGTTGACATCAATTTGATAGGCACTTTGCCGTACATTGCTGCTTTGCAAGCAAACCGTAGTGCCTATTGTTACGAGCTGGGTATGGGATAAATTATTTTACACCTATTAATTAACTAAATATCCTTTATTAACTTAACAACTTATTTACACAAACAGTAATTCGCTAATAATCACTATTCTCTTCGTAATCGCTTAGTAATCGCTCCCGTTCACATTCGTAGTCGAAAACAGACTGACTCACTCGCCGCCCGTCCGGCCTATTTATACAGCCATAGAAGTTTCCAGAACATTGTCGAACTATCCTATAGTGGAATATTCTAGAAACATCTATGAACTTCTACACAGTACCACAATGGAATGTTCTCGAACGTAGTGGAACCTTCTGTAAACTTCGACCACATTCTCGAACGTTTCAGTTTAATACGGTCGACGTAACACTATTATAATCGACGTCCACCGAGCAATGTACTGCATACCTAGTGCCTATCAAATTGATGTCAACTGAGTTAGCAAATACACCTGCAAGTAGGTATTCTTTTCACGAGCCACGTGGAACCAGCCCTTGCAGTAAGCGTCAAGCAAGGTCGTCTCTTCCTAGGCCGGTCTCGAAGGTCACCTTTCTCGTATTTTTAAAAAGTATTCGGTACTTAAATTTAAAAAAAAACCGTTAAAATAACCACCCACATCTCACATGCCCTAAATGGCAAAACGAGTCGTTCGATGAAGTAGTGTTGTTATACTCTTGCCAAAACGGTATCGATATTTTTGGCAACCTCAATGAGATTACAGATGGTAATTGGATAAAAATTTATAACGGTTAAGCCCTAAATAAGTTTTGGCGAAAATCAACTTATCGAAATTAATTGTTGGGAGTTCGTTTTTAGGATTCCGTACCCGAAGGGTCGAAACGGAGCCCTATTGTTGTCACTCAAGTGTCCGACTATGGTACGGAACCCTTAATGTGTGAAATCCAAACGGGGGCTTCGTATTGCTGTCACTCACGTGTCCGGCTGTCTGTCCGCCCGTGCATCATCTGTCTCACAGGTTTTACAGCCCAACGGTTGGAGCTACAGTCTCCAAATTTTCACAGTAAGTATCTTGGTATCTTGTTGAAACAAAGCCATACAAATTGTCATTTTTTTAATGTTGTTTAGGGGGCTCCCATACAGATAAAGGGGCGCGAAAAAAAAAATTACCTATCCCATCAAATGAAGTATCGTTGTATAGAGCTCGTTGAGTAGACAAATACCATATTTTTGGTTTTAAAAAATATTGGAAGACAAAGGAATTAGAAGCCACCAAAGTCAGCTTTTCTAACAAAATATTGTTACGAAGAATTTTTTAACTTCCCATTGAACTTTCCATTGATAGATTTGACGAATATTTTACTAACAAATACCAATATATTGAAAAATCTGATTTTTCTTAGAAATTCACTCATTTAGTACGGAACCCTAAATGTACGAAGTCCGACTCGCACTTGGCCAGTTTTTTATTTGTTAAATGCTGCAAAGGTCTTTAGGTCTATCGATATGTCAGTGACTGTCGATTGATGCGAAATAGCTCATTATCACTGATTTATCATCGAGTTAATTACTGCATGCAATCATACTATTTAATTAGGTACCTGTTTTTAGTTGACACACAGTAACTTCTTTGTATGTTTAGCGTGCAAATTAAAATGATTTATTTATTTAAATAACTTACTACTATCATTACAGGCTAACAGAGGAGCTCGTGGCTAAAGTAATAACAGCCGCACGGGTCGATCCATCAGGTTAAGCTACGCTTGCCGGGGTTGGTCCATGGTATCGGTGACCATCTTTACATACAGAGACTCCTCCGTGCCTCGGAAAGCACGTTAAGCCGTTGGTCCCGGCTGTTAATCGTGGATCTTTGACAGTCGTTACGGGTCGTCAGAAGCCCGAAAGTCTGACATCCAGTCTTACCAAGGGGTATCATATTACCCAGTAACTCGGTTGTGGAGGTCAGATAGGCAGTCGCTCCATGTAAAATATTGGTATTCAGCTGCATCCGCTTAGACTGGAAGCCGACCCCAAGATAGTTGGGAAAAGGCTAGGCAGATGATATCATTACAGGCTAATGTAATGCGATAAGACCATCATACATATACTAATTCAATTAACAATGTAAAATTGATGTTTTTACGACTCTAATGTAATTTTTTCAAAAACATGGTCGTGTAAATAAAACCCAAGTTAATGTTTGCACTTAACCCCTAATTTTGTGTTACGATTCACGAAATAAAAGGTCGTGTCCAGTCCGAATTGCCGGTTTACTAATTACGTATGTAAACGCTTTCATTTTTAAAATGTATGACTTCAAGCGGCTTGTGTGGCACGCTTTTTATTAGCGTCGAGTGTAATATGACGCGATAAACTCAATTAACTTGGTACACATTTCCTTTTACGACAGTGTAGAACGAACGAAAGAGATAGCACTAAACGAACAGTCTTTTAGTGATATGAAACTCGTTTCCCAATTGGGAAAAGTACTAAAATCCAACTAAATAATATTATAAATGCGAAAGCTTTAATGAATGAATGATTGTTACTCCATCACGCCAGAACGGCTGAACAGATCTGGATGAAATTGAGGACAGAGGTAGATTATAGTTTTTTTTTTGGGGGGTTTGGGAAATCATCCAATGGCTTCTCCCGCTCTGGGTGGAGCGGGAGGGCGTGTCAGACTCTTACTGGTTAAAACCCACCCCTGTTCCTTCCCTGCCTGAGTGCCCAGAGGTGCGGTAACTCATTTTCAGAATTTATCCGCTACCCCTAGGCATGCAGGCACCGGCCACGATGGGCCCCATCAGTGGTGGCTGACAACCATCTCTTTGAGGCGCGCGTAGAACACTACGCGCCGTCGACTCACGGGCCTGGTGCTGATCGGATACTCCGTTGAGCTTCCCTCACGCGTCCCGCCTCCGCCTTTGCGAGCATTACTGCTTCGCAGAAGGCGGAGACTGCTTCCCATTCCCTCTCGCTCCGTACCATGGCCTGAACCAGGGCCGGGCGCGAGAGGTCGCCGCCACCTATCGCATCCACGAGGAGATGGCGGTGCTCCGCCCTAGCGGGGCAGACCTCCACCGTATCCTCCACCGTGTCCTCTGGGCGATCCGCGCAGTTAGATTATAGTCTGGAATAGCACATAGGTAGTAGTAATCCCACGCGTGCGAAACCGCTGGCAGAAGTTAGTCACTGCTAAAACATAATTATTTTAATGAAAAAAATGACAACGGAAATTATTGTTACTGTGTCATTTGATAATTAGAAATGGCGTCTGTCAGTGCGATATAAAGCAATGACGTCAGAGTCTATTAATATACCTCATGCCATAGAACAAGGGGTTCATAAATAAACCGAGATAGAGGGGTCACCATATGACCAGAATTAGCATCGCCGGATAATTTGTTACTCGCCTTTCGTAAACACCGTGGTTGACGTAAAAAACAGTGGATGGGTGTAGGTTGGTACGTACGTAGGTAATAGACACGTAGAGGTGTATATACATATAACTAACAGGTACTTTCATGTTCTTTACCTTTATGGACGGAATAAAACTGAGAAACAAAGAAAGAAAATACATTTATTGACCACAGTGAGGTATCCAATTCTGTAAAATAACTAACTTGTCTATAGTGTGTCAGTAGTGTCTCAATAGAATAGTCATTGACATTTTGGTATTCTATAAATTATTTATGGTCTTTGACTTGCCACTGTAGTGCCATTGCAACACCATAATAAGACTATTGTGATAATTGGTAGTCTGGTCTACTATAATATGTTAATATCATTTTAAAGTTTTTGCAGAATACCAAATTTGCAACAGTGGCAAAATAATGTCTGTTGTGTGTCGATAGAGTGTCGATGGCGTGATGCTTAACTCAAAGTTACAGAATTGGGGCCCAGATTGTGATGTGTTGGAGAATCCAGTTGTACTTACACTGATAGGTTGATAACCTAGCATCTACTAGGTAGGTATACTTACTTCACGCGATGATGTTGCCTGTCTTGTTATGATAAGTAGGTTCTTATAATTTTCTAGCGTCTGCCTGTGGCTGTGCCCACGTGGAGTTAGTTCTACCCCCATTATAAAATTATAGCCTGTGTGTATTCCAGACTATAATCTATCTTTGTGCCAAATTTCATCCAGATCCGTTCCGACGTTCTGGCGTGATTGAGTAGCAAACATCCATACATCTAAACTTTCGCAATTTATAATTACAGATAGTTGTTTCGTGTCTGGGTGTTTTCACACCACCTGCTCGACATCAATGTCCAATTACACATCATGCAATCTCAACGTAAAGTAAAGTATTACCTCCCAAGGGAGGTAAAGTTGTATGATGAAATTCCCTAGGGAGTAAAGTGATTTGAATTTGGAACGTCAAAATCGTGGTAAACATTTAAGTAAAAAAAATGCCCATACCTATGGCATTGTATAGAGGTTTGTTAGAAAATCGAACTGGCGATCGTAAGCAGAACATAAAAAAAAAAGAAAAAGGGCGCGATTTCAAATAATGTGAAACAAAAGATGGTGTTGCTGTCATTTTCAGTGAACCCTGGCTTTTTATTGTCTCGCAGAAGGTGTGAAAAGTAGAGTATCTGGGATAAAGCCTGTCTTTGTCTTGGGCAGCTTGAACCTTTCACTTTACTCAGGACCCTGTAGGTACTCCCTCGCTTCGCTCGGGTGTTTATTGAATCCCTCTTTACGCTCAGGGTTCAATATGCCGCCCGGTAAGACACTGCTTTACCCCCTTTGGTGCACAATCTACTATTACATGTTTGTGAATGCACCCACGAGTACCAGGAGTAATTCCTAGTGTGGGCAAAGCATAAAAAAAAACAATTTACAGTATTATTGGTAAATTCTAACTGTAGAACCATTCAGCTCGATCGTTTACCGACAAGGTTCGACAACATATTCTTGTAGTAGTGGAGTTACGTCAAACTTTTCCCTGGAGCAACGTTTACGACTTGGCAACAAGTTGTGGAAATAATAGACTCTTGTCCAAAAAAAATCTTATTAGTCCGTCTGCTAGATTAAAAAAAATATTTTTTTCATTTTTTTTTAAAAAAAAAAACGTTGCCCCACACTAGGAATATTCCTGTATCGTGGGCGCATTCACAAACATGTAAATTCACATACACAAGACCCGGAACAACTATCTGCAGGTCAAACAAATATTTGCTCCGTGCGGAGATCGAACCCGCGACACGCAGCGCAGCAGCCGAACGCTCAACCACTGCGCCAACCGTGCCGTCAAATTATTAATATTGGACCCGTTTTCTTTTAATCACGTATACCAAAAATGAGGACGATACGGTGGTTAAAATTTCGCGTGACGTCATATATCGTATCCTGTTCAATACACTTTGTAATGATACGTGACGTAACAACCTCCACACTTTCACATTTCCCACCCAACAAAAAAAAACTCTCCTGAACTTTGATGCGTTTTATCTTTTATCTTTATTTGTCATTTTTTTGGTTTGTTATAGCAAAAATACTTGTCCAAGATTTTTTGATTCTACCTTACGGACTAAATATAATTATTATTTTTATACCCAAGACAAGAGAATATTTAAAATGTGAAAGTTAGTGAGGATAAATGTATGGATGTTTGTTAGTCTTTCATGCAAAAACTGCTGCACAGAATTTGATGAAACTTAACAGAAATATGGTTTATACATCAGAACAACTTATAGGCTATACAGGGTGTAACGTAAAGGTGTGGTCATATTTTAAGAACTGCATCTAACCATCGATATGAACAACTTTCTTCAAGAAAACCTGAGGAAATTCTGAAAAAATTGTTTTAGCTCCCATACAAATATTAATCAGCTGATGATAACTTTGTATAGAAAATACAATTTTTTTTTTGGGAATTTTCTAGATTTTCTTAGAGAAAGTTGTTCATTTCCATGGGCAGAATTGGTTCTTAAAATATGACCACACCTTTCCGTTACACCCTGTATAACTACATACAATAAAACAAAGTCCTCCGCCGGGTATGTCTGTCTGTTTGTTCGCGATAAACTCAAAAACTACTGAACGGATTTTCATGCAATTTTCACCAACAGACAGAGTGATTCCTGAGAAGGTTTAGGTATATAATATGTACCCGCGCAAAGCCGAGGGGGGTCGCTAGTAGGTGCTAATTCAAAGCGGGCGAAGCAGCTGACAACAACTACTAAATATAAACACTATTTTTGGATTTTTCGCAACAGTGCATCACCTGCATTTTTGTTCGAAGATAAATATTTATAGCGAATTGTTTACCAGGTGAACAACTGAGCTTGAATGATGCTGATTAAGAAAGCTTGTGCACCAACAAATCTTTCCATCAATCGTTTCCTGTTCTTTCGTCTGATTTTCCAAGAAATAAAGACAGTTTAGACTAGGGTTGCCAGCCGTACTCTTAAGGCGCAATTATATCTACGACTTTTAATGGTTTTTAATTGAACATCACGTCTAAACGACTAGTCTTATTTCTTTGAAAAAAATATATGTTACTCTAAACAATTTCCGTCGCAATTTGATCTCAGAATATTTGAAATTATATTTTTATAACAAAGTGCAAGTAATTTGTAAAGTTAGGTCTAACGCGGATAAAAAATTGAGAATCACGCAAAAACTATAAAGCGTATTTTTATGAAACCTTCACGATTTTAAAAACCATTTAATTATTTATATTTTAGTCTCAGTGTTTTAGGTTAATAAGTGTTGTTCTAGGTGTAATAAATTAATAATGCGTCTAATTTTGGACAGCGCTCCTTGATGGGCGAGTCCTATTACTGAGTGGACATACGACGCGTTACGTGAGCTCAGCACAGAACACGCAAGTTAACTACTCAAGGTCATTGGCAGTTAATAGCGCCTTAATTGTACTCTATTTCGTATAGGTGTACTCTCTATTATGTAATAATAATAGAGTAGGTACGCTAAAATACTCTTTTTTCACAATGTTTACTATACTAGTACCAGTCATGTATAGGTAGGTACCCATTGTCTTATCCCAAAAATGTAACGTTAATAAAAAATAAGACGCTAAAAAAATAGATTAAGAATGTTTGGAGTCATACAATTCTTTTAAAAATGAAGAAAAATTGTTATGTGTCGCAAAAGGCACAAAAAATATTTTTTCAAAAATTAAAAAAGAAATGTACTTATTGTTTTTCTTTTAAGTTTAAACTCTATTTACCCTATCTGAAATCAGATATACTCTATTTCTTTTAAAAAAACTTGGCAACCCTAGTCTCGACAGCCTAATCGAAAGAAAATGTAAATAAACAGACTCCTATCCCAGACTATACTTCGGGTTACGTCAGACACAAGTTTAAAATAATCACGTATCAAATACTTATTAATACAAGAGCACGGCCAAGCTGTCCTTGTGGTGGCGTATTCCCAAGAGCAATGTCAGACGCGAATAGACACCGGCCCGTCATTGAGGCACGTTGAATTGGTGCCAAACACTCGACAAGACAGACGGACAGAAATACACCAACAATGTCAGGCCACCGTAACGCCGGTTTGTGAAAAAAAAATTGCTAATTCGCTTATGTAAAAGTTGGCAACACTGCACGCTTGGTTTTTGTGTGCTGTATTGATGCTGTTTTTTGTTTACCGTCCGGCGTTTACGTAAGTGACGTGGTTGTATGAATATTGATAGGTTGCTAACTGTAGATTAATTATTAACAAGTTTTTTTTTTTATTGAAATCTACATTTAACTGAAATATTATTTCCTGTCACTGGAAAGTATTGTGGTGTATGTATACACAGCTTATGGACGGCGTGTGAGCACCGGGCTTCAGCTGGCAGTTGATAATATTTGAAAAGTGATTCGAATATTAAGATCAGAAGAAAGTAGTAGAGCGTTTTGTTTTAGCACACATTTATGTATTCATAATAAAGTACAGTTCATCTTGAGATGGATGTGTGGAGGAACGAGAATGGATAAAGTGAGAAATGACTACATTAGAGGTAGTTTAAAAGTGGCGCCAGTCACAGAAAAGTTGAAAGGGAACCGCTTATCTTGGTATGGTCATGTGAAGAGGAAGGATGAAACACATGTAACTTAAAGAGTTATGAAAGGATGGATGGATTGTGTGAGGAGTGATATGAAAGAAAAGGGAGTTAGTGATAGCGTGACGGCTGACAGGACAGAATGGAAGAAAAAAACGTGTTGCGCCGACCCCAAGTAACATGGGATAAGGGCAGGAAGATGATGATGAATAAAGTACAGTTCGCTATCCCAACGCGTTTCCCCTCCGTACACTATACATGTAAACCCTGTCACTCTAAACACTGATACCCTCGCGCAGCCAGCGAGTGAAACAGCTCCCTAAAACTATAGTAGTACCCCTGGTGCCCTGCAGGCTCTACAGTATTTAAGTCGCGGGAGAGATCAAAAGTCAGCGCGGGCCCTGGCACGGGCGACTGAAGGAAGACTGGTGGGATTTTGAGTCTGACACGCCCTCCCGGGTGGAGCGGGAAAGTCATTTGATGATTTCACGCACCTAAACAAAAATTGTACCGGTGGCGACACGGTGTAACGTGAATCATCCTTTAGAGTTGAATTTCGAAAAACACTTTCATACTGAATACCTACTGTTCACAAAGAACACATCCTCCAAATTTCATGTCTCTAGGACCAGCGGTTTAGGCTGTGCGTTGATATATCAGTCAGTCAGTCAGGATTTTGAATTTTCTATACAGGGTGTAACGGAAAGGTGTGGTCATATTTTAAGAACTGCATCTGCCTATCGATATGAACAACTTTATTCAAGAAAACCTGATCAAATTCTCAATTTTTTTTTTATCCTCCATACAAATATTTATCAGCTGACGATAACTTTGTATGGAAAGTCCATTTTTTTTTTTGGGAATTTTCGATTTTTCTTAGAGAAAATGGTTTGTTACCATGGGCAGAATCGGTTCTTAAAATATGACCACACCTTTCCGTTACACCCTGTATAAAGATGCACTTAGCATAGCGCATAAACCCATCTTATAAGAAAAGAGGGAAAAATTGGACTACCCATACTAATTTTGATCAGCTGGTGATAACTTTATACGGAAAGTCAATTTTTTTTTATGGGATTTTACTGACAAAAAAAAAACTATTACAGATAAAAACATAAAATGTCACAGTTGAGGGGAACAAAAATAATAATAATAAAAAAAAGAAACACCAATTACAGATTACATTAAAAAAATGTCAGAAACTTATCGTCACATGAACGCCTATGAACTAGAAGAAACCGGAGCCAAATAGCAAAGTACGCGAGATAAATGGGCATCATTGGAGGAGGCCTTTACCCAATCTAGGGGTCCTAGCAATTTAAATTAAAGAAAATAAACTAAACAAAAACTAAAAAAAAACAAAAAACTCACTACTTATATAAAATTAAGATACTAGCTACACTAACACTTTATCAGTAAACGTTATTATAAAACTGTTTTATGAAAACTGTAAATTATTGTAAGGAATTAAAAGGCTTTTTTTTATTTATTTTTTGTTTTACTATGACGAATGAAAAACTTTCTTCAAGGAGAAGAAAATTTTTCATTTATAAGGACAGCAGTTTTTAAATTGGGTCTAAAAAACTAGTCGAAAAATAGAGAAGCGTTTCGGCATTACTCATCTAAAAGAACGATATCAAAAACACTCGAGTCTATTTTGTGCAAATCGATCAATTGAATGTCTGATCCAATCGAATCAAGATTCAAACACTCGTGCGAATGCAGCTCTCGTGGGCGTCGGACCAACAATCAGCCATAATTGGTGCACTATTACAAACGCTGATCCCATTTAGTGCGTGTTTGGTTTCAATATTATTTCAAGGTGGGTGTTCTGCAAGGTTGTCTACCCTCCTGTTACGAGAATTCACGGAATTTTGCTGACAATTTCTAATAGAGCACAGTTCTATGTAACTACGAGTACCTATTGACATACCCCCGAGGCTATGTTTCTTAACAAACATTGGTCAACATTTTTCTTCTAGGAAAATGTATCATGTGGTTATTACCTAATAATTTCTGAAAATGTATCTACTAAGTAACTACAGTTATTTCTCTACAGAGTATAAATCGAAGTCGCTTTCCGCGTCTGTCTATTTCTCCTCTAACTCCTAAACCACGCAACGAATTTTAATGCTGTTTTCTCTAATAGAAAGAGCGATAAACAAGAAAGGTTTTTGTGTACTTTGTACCCATGCAAAACCGGGGCAGGTCGCTAGTTATAGGTGCATAAAAGACAAAACGACAATTTTTTTTACGACGTATAAAGTATCTGTAGTCTATGGTCAACCCTAGTGAAGTATCATTGACGTCGATACTCACATTCATCGATAATTACAAACCGGTGTTTCCATCGTCTTCATTGAACGTCTGATACAAAGGTGTTTGGAAAGACATAGTATAAATATTTAGAGTTTCATGTATTATCTGCACGTACATAATATGTACCTATATTGTATAGATAAGAAATGTAACGCAAGGTGAGACAGCAATTATTACGTAATTTCATTGTTTTATGTAATGTTATGATATGGAGATGTTTCGAATGAGTGGAATGTTGGAAATTGTTCTTGAGTGTTTTACAGTGGGTTATAAATTGAACCTATTTTAAATTTCTCAGAGCACGTTCCAAGTTGTTTTTTAATAAAATATACATATGTTATAACAATTATATTAATCCTACTAATATTATGCGAAAGTTTGTGAGGATATAAGGATGTTTGTTATTTTTTTCACACAAAAACTACTGAATGGATTTTGATGAAACTTTACAGTAATATAGCTTACACATCAGAATAACTTATAGGCTATAATTTATAATGGGGGAAGGTACTAATTCCAAGCGGGCGAAGCCGCTAGCAGAAGCTAGTCACACAGATAATCTTCAAGAGTTAGGTTGAATTGTTTCGCGCACCACTAGGACGCTGAAAGAGTATTAGAGAGGACACTTTCCGATTTCAAGGGACCCAATTTAGGAAATCGGAAGGTGTAATAGCAGTTAGAGTCCGATTTACTGAGAATGGAAGGTCCCGATTTGACTTCCTAAATTGTGTACGATTTAGGATAGTGTGATCGCATCAAGTACTACGATTTAGAGCTAGGTGTTGCCAATTCAGCGATTCTGTCGCTACAAATGGGCTATTAGTATTTTTATACATACGTTCTTTTTTTTTTAATTATAATTTATTATCCCAAGGTTCCTTTCCCAGTAAAAAAAACTGAGTCCACTCTTTATTTTTTTGGCCCGCTCCTGGTCGAATCAGTTTTAGAGACTTTCTAGCGACTTTTGATATTCTGTCTAGGGGCTCGAATTTGGCAACACTGCCGATTTAGGATTGCGATTTAGGAGTTCAATTTAGTGTGGAGTGATTATAAAAATCTCTTGAAGAGTTTAGTACTTAACTGATTAGCAGTTTCTTAAGAGAATTTGGAGTGTGTTATTACCAGTTACTAAACAGTTTAGAGTATTTAATTAATAATAACGGTGATTGTCTTTAACTGATTATCACTATCACTACATAGTACAAATCAAAGTCGATTTTTGCGTCTGTCTGTTTCTCCCCTAGATCCTCCTAAACCAAGCAATGGATTTTAATGCGGTTTTCAGTAATAAAAAAAACAAAAAGTGCAAAATAACTTTAATTTCGGAAGTCGGTGTTTCTGGTTTTGTTTCTTCGATTTTGGATACCGACTTCCGAAATTAAAGTTATTTTGCACTTTTTGTTTTTTTTGGAAGTTCGGTTCCATTTTTTTGTAAAAAGGTTTATTTTTCACTTTTTAGTTGTGATTCCCCATTAAATTGTGTTAACGATGCATATTTATGCGATAGCAGCAATCGCGGTTGATTTGCTGGCATTTTTTGAAGAGTTCCGTTATCTGTCTCCGAAACTTATCATCAGATCTAGATGAAAATTAAACGGGACTATTTCGGAACAAAACCCTTTCGAACAAAAAAATAATTTTGGAAATCCGTCTATAAATGACGAAGTTATGCCCGAACATACATAAAAAAGAAAAAAAAAATACAAACATCCGAATTGATAACCTCCTTCTTTTTGAAGTCGGTTAAAAAGGGCGATTAACGAGGAAGGTTTGTGTGTACAATTGTACCCGAGCGGAGCCGGGCGGGTCGCCAGTAGAAAAACAAAACAAATGCAGATTTCTTTACTCCAACATTTGTGTTTACGAATAAAGAATCAAGCAGGGGTCAAAGACACAGGCTGGCCTTATTAGCAATAAATAATAATACCTAATTATGCCCTATATAAGGCTGGGCGTAGGTTCGATAACGGAGCATCATACCTGTACTAAGGCGCAGTTATATGCCAACGGCCTTGAGTGGTTAGCTTGCGTGTTCTGTGCTGAGCTCTCGCAACGCGTCGTACGTCCACCCAGTAATAGGAATCGCCAAATTAGACGCAGTATTAGTTTTATTATACATAAAACAACAGGTATTATACTAAAACACGTATACTTAAAGATAAATAATTTAATTATCTTTAAAATGGTGAAGGTTTTATAAGAATACGCTCAATAGTTTTTGCGTGATTCTCAATTTTTTTATCGTATCAGACATAACTTTACAAATTAATTACACTATGTTAAATTACGAAGAAAATTTGAAAATTGTGTAGAGTTATATATTTTTTATTAGCATAATAGCTAATCAGCCTTACTGCTGGGGCATAGACCTCCTCTCTGTGATAGGGAATCCACTACGCGGGCCCAGCTCTGGTTGGTGGATATCACATGTCTTCGAATTTTTGGTTCCAGGCCTTGCCGGTATCCTTACGATGTTCTCCTTTACTGTTTTGAGAGCAGTGATGATGAAATAATGTACACAAAATAAAGCCTGTCTGGGTTCTGTTACGGATAACTAGACTTACTTCTTTGCAATTTTGAAGTAAAACTTTCCATTTCGGCAGATTCTCTTTTTTTTTACTTTTCTGGGCTCATAACCTGAGGGGTCTACTCCGAAGTGTTTTTACGAAGTATCGGCGGAATGTTCGGACATATTTGTGCGAAGTGTTAAAGTGAATGTGCACTACCTAAAATTGCAGTAAAATGGCATTACGTATATTTTTGGTGAAATAAGCTCTCAGAGAAGAGCTACCGTTCGGCCGATACTTCGTAAAAACACTTCGGAGTAGACCCTGTAATTTTTTTTTTTTGGCGTACTTGCGTGTGTCTCTTTGTAAAAATATAACAAAAACATATGTTTATGTTGTGATTAAATAAATAATATTAATAACATCACCGCAATCTAAATCGTGCTAAATGCCTAATAAATAATTAATGGATTCATACTGATAAGGCTAAAATAGATATTCTACTATAGTAAAGTAAAATTCTTCATGGGTGCAAATCTCTGCAGTCTCTACTTTATAACTCTGCTTACTAACGGAACGAAATCGACTTCAAAGAGGTACTCGTAAGTCTAGTTATCCGTAACAGGTTCGCACCCAAGACCACTGGGCCACCATTGCTCTGCTTCTATTACAGCATGTAATGCAAATTTTCCATCTGTATTTCTGTTTCTCTTGATTGATCATCATCATCATTGCCAGTTTTCTTCCGCCCACTGTTGAATACAGGCCACCTCCCGTATGTCTCGTACTTCCTTGGTCTGTCAGAAAAAAACATAAACTTGTATAATACTTAGGGAATACTGAAAGTTTCTGGAGCTGCCCACTTACAATAAAAAAAAATAAAAACAATTATGGAATTCGAAAATAGAACTCTTTGGGAATATGTTGCTTTTTAAATTACGAGACAGTCAATTGTTTTTAACCGACTTCCAAAAGGAGGAGGCTCTCAATTCGTCTGTATGTTTTTCTTTTTTTGTATGTCGGTTACGCGATTTCTCCGCCACTTGTGAATAGATTTTGATGATTCTTTTTTTTTGGGAGGCCATACTTCAGAGATCCCATATAAATTTTATCGAAATTGATTAAGCACTTTTTTGAAAAAATCATATAAACAAAAAATATGTATACGCAGATGACGTTTTGGTTGTCTCCACGTACATACTACGCTACAGTGGCAATGCGTAGATCATATATTAATTGATCCAGTACGGGGCGGTACCTCTGTGAGGGTAAATATTCTGGATACTGTGGGGGCTGGAGCTGCTATCTGCCTTACGCATTGCTAGATAGTGTTAGTATTTCCACAGACAAGTCCCTTTACAAACGTGTCTACGATGAGCGGTTGCTTCTCGGTGAGCGTGCACCAGCGTCGACCACATCATCGCTAACATCAGAGCCTTTAGACAAAATACTTTTCTGTTAACGTTAACGCTAACGCTTCGTGCAAAATGTATGGCAACGACATTACTGGGCGTGAGTCACGTGACAGTTCTCTCCGCACTCCGCAGGAAATGTCCTTGCCATACATTTTGCACGAAACGTTAGCGTTAGCGCTATTATAAAAGGTACTTGGCTAAGGGGGCAGGTGAGATAGTGGCCAAGCGCCAGCCTATCACCGATAAAAAAACAGTTCCGAACTTTACTTAATAATGTTCCTACACGTTAATTTTCCTACACAATCTGTAATATTCCGTACCTAAATCTATTTACCTATCTCCATTGTTCTTTTGTATATAACTTTATCTCGTCGCTCCAAGTTTTCATTCCGCCGTCACTCGCTCGCAGTCTCGACACATTATTATCATTTTATGCAAGTCATGCCAAGTAATTTGACATAGCGCTAGTGTTCCACCGAAAGTCGATTTCGGGCTGAAGCCGAAACCAATGATTCGGCCATCCCTTAAAACTTCGGCTTAAGGGGCAGTTATACGACTTTTAATGGTTTTTAATTAAACATCACGTCTAAACGATTAGTTTTATTTCTTTGAAAAAAATATATGTTACTCTAAACAATTTTCGTCATACTTTGATCTGAGAATATTTGAAATTATATTTTAATAACATAGTGTAATTAATTTATAAAGTTACGTCTAACGCGGATAAAAAATTGAGAATCACGCAAAAACTATAAAGCGTATTTTATGAAATCTTCACTATTTTAAAGATCATTCAATTATTTATAATTTAGTCTCGGTGTTTTATTTTAATACCTGTTGTTTTATGTGTAATAAATTAATAATGCGTCTAATTAATTTCGGACAGCACTCCTTGATAGGCGAGTCCTATTACTGGGTGGACGTACGACACGTTACGTGATCTCAGAATAGAACACGCAAGCTAACCACTCAAGGTCATTGGCAGCTAATAGCGCCTTAAGGCGCCAGAGTAACCCGCGAAATTAAAATTTTCTTACGTTTCTTGCAATTTACAGGTCAGTATCAGGTTGTAAGTTGATCAAAATATGATTTGCGGCCGTAGCAAGTACGTATTTATTTACAGAACTCTACACACACACATACACACTCACACACAGTTCCAGTAGGTACAGTAGTTACAGTTCTAAGTTCATATTGATGTATGGAATGACAATTTTATGAAATATGACACTTGACATCAATTCTAACTGAGAGAGTTGTATTGATGATTTTAATGATTTTAATTCTATAAATGACAATGATCTGCAAATTGCGAAAAACGTGAGAAAATTTTAATTCACGGGCTACCCTTTTTTGTGGGGTGGGCAGTTATCCAATGACATCTCCCGCTCTGGGTGGAGCGGGAGGGCGTGTCAGACTCTTACTGACTAAAACCCACCCCTGTTTCTTCCCTGCCCTGACTGCCCAGGGGCGCGGTAACTCTGTTTCGAATTTATCCACAACCCTTGGGCAGGTATCGGCCATGCCGGGCCCCGTCATGACTGCTGACAGCTCTTTAAGGCACGCGTGGAACACTACGCGCTGTCGACTCTCGGGCCTGGTGTTGATCTGACGGCGAGCTACCCATTACTCGCCGTCCGCAGGTCTGGGTACAGGCTACCCTGTAGGTACATTTCCCCCTAAGCCGAAGACAACGACGTTTGAACGTTTGACGTTTGTTTTTTTGTTACAAAAAATAAAATTGACTTCCAAAAAAAGTGCAAATACTTAACTTTAATTTCGGAAGTCGGTGTCAAAAAACGAAGAAACAAAACCAGAAACATCGACCTAAGAAATTAAAGTTATTTTACACTTTTTTTGGAAGTCAGTTCCATTTTTTGCCAAAAAGTTTTTTTGACTGAAGCTGAAGGTTCGGCTGACGGTGACCGAAGCCGAAGCCGAACCTTCGGTGTGACACTAGTAAGCGCGCGAAACCGGCGCCATTTTTAGACCAGTCTCGTATGTTAATCTGATTTATTGGATGCAAATAGTATCCTGAGATGGTTCAGAATAAATGGACGGGAAGGGGGTTAAGATGTAATTGGATTTGATGGAGGCTGTAAAAGTTTTAGTGTGGGACACAGAAAATAACATGGTCGTGAAATATTTCAGCGTGTATATCCGAAATTTTATTTGAGAAAAAAAACCAAAAACCATTTTTTCGGGCTTATTCTATATTTTACGCATAAGTGGCGCCCTCATTGAATAAAAAATCGTATCTTTGCAAGGAAAATAAAGATTAAAGAATCTTACGTAGCGTTTGTTACTAAGAAGATAAGGTATTTTTTTAAGTAGTTACTACTTTGAATACGAAACATTTTGAGTCCTGTTTTAACAACGTAAAAATACTTTATCTTAGTTGTAACAAACGCAACATAGCATTCTTTAATCTTTGTTTTCTACGCCATGCTACGATTTTTTATTCAATGAGGGCGCCACTTGGCGGCTATACAGGGTGTAACGGAAAGGTGTGGTCATATTTTAAGAGCCGGTTCTGCCAATGGAAATGAACAACTTTCTCTAAGAAAAATAGAAAATTCCCAAAAAAAAATTGGACTTTCCATACAAAGTTGTCATCAGCTGGTCAATATTTATGTGGGTGGTATTTTTTTTTTAATTTCCTCGGATTTTCTTGAACACAGTTGTTAATATCGGTGGGCAGATACAGTTCTTAAAATATGACCACATCTTTCCGTTACACCCTGTATACCGCCTTAATCGCTTTTCTTGGCTTTCAAAGCGAAAACTTTGACTGACAGCATAGTTAAATAAATGTTCTAATAAACTATAAAAAATATTACCCATCCTGGGGCATTCGGGTAATAGAGAAAAGAAATCATCATAACTTTCAGAAAGAAATGAAATAATAAATTGATCGACCCCTTTAAATTAGCACAAGCTTTAAAAGCATCACCCGTGAACTTCAAAGCAGACACTATTTTTACGTCTTATTTTTATTTTACGTAAAATAAATCTCCGTAGGCCAACAGGCAACGCCCATCGCGTGTTAAAAACATCATATTTCTTTAAGTATCTTTTATTTTTGTGACATTTTCGCTTTTAAAACTTGAGAGGTAGGTTTTGTTAAAACTGCGTATACATATCGCGATAGTGCAAAAGTCGTGTTTATTTTTAAAGTCTTGCTATTTAATTATTTATAGTTGAGGCGGAAACATCTGGTCGCAATGTTGGATTTAGGTATAAAGTAGGGATTTAGAGGTGGGTTTACTGGAACCGAAGTCGGAATCGGAGCCGATTAATTTGATGCGCGAACGCACAAAATGCGAACCCAAGCACGTGAAATAGTAATCGGGGTTACCCGCGTGAGAAGCATAAATAATAAGTGTAAAGAGTTGATTGAAGCATATACATGATGGAGATGACACTACAACAGTAACTGAAAACATTGGCAATCGGTACTAATAATTATGAACAACTTTAACTATGGGACCCTAAATCGGCTGTTCAGTACCTACATTTATTGTATAAAATTCAAAGTCCCGACTTAATGAATTCGATAGATCGTCGATCGATGCCATCGATCGATGGTAGAATGCATTAATCGACGTCAATCGATAGTTTCTATTTTTTTTTTTTTTTTTTTTGGGGGGGTGGGAAATCATCCTATGACTTCTTCCGCTCTAGGGTGGAACGATAACTCTTTCGAATTTATCCTCCAGAAGAAACTGATGTTTAGTTGGACTGTGTTTTCGAACCCACATGCTGTTCGTCGTCAATCCAGCATCAAACCGCTAAGCCACAAGAACTTATCGATAGTTTCTATTACACCAATCTATTGATCGTCGATCTATGCCATCGATCGATGGTAGAATGCATTAGTCGACGTCGATCGATAGTTTCTATTACACCAATCTATCGATCGTCGATCGATGCTATCGATCGATGGTAGAATGCATTAGTCGACGTCGATCGATAGTTTCTATTACACCAATCTATCGATCGTCTACTGGATAAGCTGGATAGGCTCCTCAACAACTGCATCCGGTTCGTATTTAATTTGAGGAAATATGACCATGTCTCGAAACACAGGTCCGAGCTCAAATGGATGCCCATTCGCCAGAGAAGCAGTTTGCGGGCTCTGACTACACTTTTCTCTCTACTGAACTCTCCCACTCCTCCTTCTTATCTTATATCTCACTTTCAATATCTATGTTCTTCACACGCCAGGAATCTGCGTTCTTCTAATAATCTTCTACTGCTTTGCCCTGCTCATACTTCTGATTTTGTTCATTCTTCCTTTCATATTCAGTCCATCCTTTTGTGGAATGCGCTTCCTCTCGATATCAGGACGGCCACCAGTCAGTATGCATTTAAGCGGAAGTTGCGGAATTATTTTCTACACAAGGAGTAGAGTCGTCTCAAAAACCTTATTTATTACTTTATATATATATATATTTATTGATTTATTATATTAAATATATATGTATGTTTATTATTAATATATATATTTTCGTTCACTTTTTTTTTTAATATTTCTACTTAGTGTTGCTTTGTTTGTTTTTTTTTTTTTTTATGCACCTGCCATATTATCTTTCCACCACCCTTGGTTGACTGGTAGAGAATGCCTAAGGCATTAAGTCCGCCTTTGTACTTTAGTTGCATGAAGTGTAAATAAATAAATCGTCGATCGATGCTATCGATCGATGGTAGAATGCATTAGTCGACGTCGATCGATAGTTTCTATTACACCAATCTATCGATCGTCGATCGATGCCATCAATCTATGGTAGGATGTATTAATCGACGTCGATCGATAGTTTCTATTACACCAATCGATCGTTCATCGATCGATGGCATCGGTCATAATCATAAATAATTTATTTGCCAATAACGTAGGTAAACAGATAAGATGGTAATTTCAAGGATAGTCCCGATACATTTTGCCTTACGGCATGCAAAATTATTTAACACAATACATCTACCAAGATTGCTATTATCATTTGCATACAGTTTACATTACCCTTACTATTATTATACTGTACTATGAACTAACTGCTACTATATGTATGTATGATGTGTAAAATGAATTAGTTGACTTCGTTGGATAGTTTCTACTAGGTACACCAATCGAACGAGCGTTGATCGATAGTAGAATGGATTAGTTGATGTCAACCGATCGATTGCTATCCATCAACGTCGATCGACGGCATCGATCGACGATCGATCTATTGGTGTAATAACACCCTGATAAATCAATGAACTGCCTAAACCGCTGGTCCTAGAGACATGAAATTTGGAGGGTGTGTTCTTTGTGAAGAAGTAGGTATCCACTAAGAAAGAGTTTTCGAAATTCAACCCTTAAGGGGGTGAAATACTGCCCAGGCGTCGTGGATAAATTCGGACAGGGTTACCGCGCCCCTGGGCACTCAGACAGGGAAGGAACAGGGGCGGGTTTTCGTCAGTAAAAGTCTGACACGCCGCGCGCCGTCCCGCTCCACCCAGAGTGGGAGATGTCATTGGATGATTTCCCATATCAAAAAAAAGGGGGTGAAAAAGGGGTTGAAAGTTTATAATGGGGGAAGTACTAATTCCAAGAGGGCGAAGCCGCTGGCAGAAGCTAGAACCTACAAACATAAATGTATGGCTTTTTTTAGCGATTTCAGGTTTAGTTCGATACTTCGATAATAATAGATGTTCATAATGATGAGTATTGCACCTGTTTTCATTTATTGTTGTATTGTCGTCTCCACTTTGTAGATACGTCATACGAGTATATCACCGGATATTTGAAAAAATCGCAAAATAGTAATAAATATATTACGAGAGTGTAAATTCTTGATTTATTATGAATAGTTCATTTCAAATCTAACTTTTTTACTAAAAATACAACACCCGAATGTTTGTATTTTTTGTTTCTTTGTTATTTGACACCGACTTCCGAAATTAAAGTTATTTTGCAATTTTTAGAAGTCGGTTGTATTTTTTGTAATTTATTTTTCACTTTTTAGTTGTTAAATATTACAGTTATGCCCGAATGGATAACCCTAATAACATGGAATTTTAACATTTGGAGACAACCAAAACGTCATCTGTGTATACATATTTTTTGTTTATGTTGTTTTTTCAAAAAGTGCTGAATCAATTTCGATAAAATTTATATGGGACCACCTCTGAAGTACGACCTACCAAAAAAAAAAAAATCATCAAAATCTATTCATAAATGGCGGAGATATCGCGTAATAAACATTCAAAAAAAAAAAGAAAAACATACAGTCGAATTGAGAACCTCCTCTTTTTTGAAGTCAGTTAAAAATAAATCTCATCCCTATTTAATAATTAACATTGCATCCGAGTCCTGTTGAAGATAAAGAGTTTACAATTTTACGGGATATATCGTGACCTAACGGGGTTTAAAATTATTCGGTGATCGACCTACTCTACGGTCAGTGGTTAAGGTCATGGAAAAAGGTTTCATTTTACAACAAGAATCAAATTACAAGTATTTTATTTTTGACACTTTAATGCAGGTGGCTGCACATATATATGTAGGTATTCAGGTATATTCATGCAATATAAGGGTCAGACTGATATACTATTCTGAGTACCTATAGAAGGTAGTACAGGGCCTGCACATCCTCAATTTCAGAACCTATCTTTTAAATCGAAGATGTTTAAAAAATAAAATAAAAAAGATAATTTTATGGCTGCTTAAAACAATGCAATTTTACAATTTAGTAATTATAATAATAATAATTTATAACAATAATAATTTAATAATTTATTTGTAATTTAAAAAAAGTACTTTTTGTGTAAGAAACACAAAAAGTACTTTTTATAAATTACAAATAAGTGCTATGAACAGTATTATGTGCACTAAAGTTTTAGCATCTGGAGTCCAACTAGGAGGAACCTGTATTTCGGCTTACAGCGCCAACCCCAGCATTTTACAATAAAAATTGAATAGTATGTACTATGTACGTCGATCTCGTCAAAATTTTTGTGATAAAATCGGTCTGAGCTGCAGCTTTTCGCACTCTACGAGGCAGCACGACGGCAATAGTTGTTTTCTTCAAATACCTATTTTTCAAATTTCTCGCAGGCCCCGTACCCTCTTAAGATACCACTACAATGATTAGAGGATCACACAGTATCTTTCCATTCCATAATCTAAACTATAACAACGTCATAACTTCTTCTAATTCCCCATAAATCTAACAAAACATTTACTACAGACTTGTCCGTCTGTAAATAAATACATAATAATATCTTCGGCTATTCGCTGGAACAATGCCGAGCCAACTGCCCGAGTGCCCGACGCGACTTCTTCCGCGTTGCAATACTTTCGTCAACACGTTGGAAGGTCGGTTTATCAAATGTTAGATTACATTATTAAATCATTTTATTCAGCCTTGGTGTTGAAATTGAATATGTAGGAATCGTGTTTTAATTTCGAAAATTGTCGTAAATAGTATTTTACTATTTAGGATCACTTCGTTGTCCACTCTCTTCAATGTCAATAACCCAGGTCTGCAATCCTGTGAAAAACACAAAATTCTAAGTCAACGCAATAAAAAAAAGGTCTGTTATGCCCGCATATTTTTTCACTTACAGAGGAATCAAGACCTTTAGGGTAGATACCTACTTCTCGTTGAACTAGCATCATGAAATTTGGCAAGAAGCACGAATTGATGAGTACAAAAATACGTGTTTAATAAAAGTTTAGATTCGTATTTACATAGTATAGTGTATTTCGTGTACTTTTTAACCAAATTAAAAAAAATAACTGGTCAAGTGCCTATCGGATTTATCATATTAAGGGTTCCCTACCAAATACTGGTATTTGTAAGTAAAGTATACGTATTAATAAACATTATTACCTCAAGTTCATAGATCAATGGCAGTTAAAAAAATCTTCGTAACAAAATTTTGTGACCGACGATGCACGGACAGACAGACGGACACGTGAGTGACAACAATAGTACGTATCTTGTTTGTCCGCGATTTTCTCGAAAACTACTGATCCGATTTGAATGGGATTTTCGTTATTCAAATAAATATTTTTCAAGGAAGGCTTTAATACATTAACACATTAGGATCTGATGAAGATCTTTGGACATAGACCGAGTAACTCTTCAATATCAAACAGGAAATGACTCGCGATTGCTGCGATCGTGTGTATTGTTAACACAGTTTAATGGGGAACCAACAAAATAACCTTTTTACACAAAAAAGTGCAAAATAACTTTAATTTCGGAAGTCAGTGTCAAAAATCGAAGGCACAAAAGCAGAAGACACAATACCGACTTCCGAAATTAAAGTTATTTCGCACTTTTTTTTTTTTTTGGTAGTCGTTAGTATTAAGTAGTTATAAAAAAAATGGGATACTTGTTACAAAAGTTATATGGTATACACTCAGTCTGATAGTGTCAAAAGATTGAAGTTTTATTTCAAACCTCTACAGCCTTATTTATAAAACGTGCTATACTGATTCATCATCTGCCTAGCCTTTTCCCAACTACCTTGGGGTCGGCTTCCAGTCTAACCGGATGCAGCTGAATACCAGTATTTTACATGGAGCGACTGCCTATCTGACCTGCACAACCCAGTTACTGGGTATTACGATACTCCTTGGTAAGACTGGATGTCAGACTTTCGGGCTTCTGACGACCCGTAACGACTGTCAAAGATCCACGATTGACAGCCGGGACCAACGGCTTAACGTGCTCCGAGGCACGGAGGACTCTCGGTATGTAAAGATGGTCACCCATCCATGGACCAACCCCGGCAAGCGTAGCTTAACCTGATGGATCGATCCGTGCGGCTGTTATTACTTTAGCCACGAGCTCCTCGTGCTATACTGATTACAGAATTCAAATTCTCCATAGAACATTTTGAATTAATAATCAGTGTTTTAACTAATCACAGGGTTTTTATTATAAACTAGCTGCCCCGGCAAACTTCGTAACGCCTCAGAATCAATAAAAAAAGCCATTCCATACAAAATGTATAAGAAAATCAATTTTCTTCACAAACTTTTTTTCGTACACTTTTTAGATGTTTTAATAGTTATTCTGCTATTCGGCGCGGAGACAAATCAAGGATTATTAAAATACCACCAGATAGATTGACCTGTGCGGCTGTTATTACTTTAGCTATCAAATGCATTAGCAAATATGTTACGAAAGGTAGCAATATTTATGGCAGTGTTTGGCGTTCAGATTTCTAATACTAACGATGAAATCACGCACTATCAAGTTGGTCGATATGTGAACTACCCCCTTAGCCAAGTAACTTTTATAATAGCGCTAACGCTAACGCTTCGTGCAAAATGTATGGCAAGGATATTACCTGCGGAGAGAACTATCACGTGACTCACGCCCAGTAATGTCGTTGCTATACATTTTGCACGAAGCGTTAACGTTAACAGAAAAGTACTTTGTCTAGAGGCTCTGAAATGAGGTGATTTTGCGTATATTCTCATTCCCCATTTATGAACGTCCGCCCACTGTTGTGCATTTCTGTTGGGCGGTGCTTCTGGAAAATGGTCAAAGCACCTCCAGCGACCACACGACCAGTTTTTTTACGATTTGCCAAAGCGATCCCTTTGCACGAACGTTGCTCTACTCTGAAATGCCACTTATCGAAAAATTTCGTATAACACAACGTCCTTAAATGAAGGTAATCGACCCGAGTGCATCCCATCAAGTAAATAATTTAACAAAAGTAGTGCTACAATACTACTTGAATCATTTCGATTCTGGCACGTGAATTACATTCATTTCAATGTAATTAACTCAACTAATAAAATTTTACACTACATTTACTGGTTCTCAGGCGGTACGACGTTCGCCGGGTCAGCTAGTATAATGATATAGATAAGGCCCCTAGTGTCTTACGCAATAGATTTGCAAATGGACATAGCAGAAAGAAACCAAGATGACGAGACAGAAACCACACAGTTTTCCCATTGTTGAATACTTTATAAAAGTTATTTGCATCTATTTAATTATCCATTCATTAATTCATCATCTCATTAATTTTTCTTTATACGGAAATGTTATACTCGTAGAAACTCTAGAAAGGGAAATGAGGTGAGTGTGTATTGTTTGCAGTAGATAAAAATCACCAAACCTGACTTAATGATAACATTATGGGCTTAGGTATCCATTATTGTATGCAGTCCTAAATGTTAGACCTGAAAGGAAAAGCCAAGGCGGTGTTCTGTTACGGATAGGAGCGTTATCTTCATTACCTAGAACCCGACTTCACCTTCTTCTGGGCCTATGCTCTTCTGTGCTAATCCTAATCCTCCTATGCCAACCTCATCCAGGTTCTACCCGCGATGACACCAATATCACCTGGCCATCTCGTCGCCGGACGACCACTACTTCCAATCCTTAGACGCTACTCGGTCCCGCCATTATTCCACCTGTTATCATTGCATCTTTCTTGATATCCTGCCCAATCTTTCTTGATATCCTGCCCAACTCCTTTCGAGTTCCATATTTCGTTACCTGATAAACGTTGAATGTGAAAATCAGAAAAAATACTTATCATGAGTAGATCTTCCAGTTCTAATTTTCATTTCTTTACGTAAGACTCATTAGTAAAGACGACTCTATTATTCAAAAAAACTTTTTACAAAAAATTCAACCGACTTCCAAAAAAGAAAATACACTACAAATTTAAAAATAACTTTAATTTCGGAAGTCGGTGTCAAAGAAGAAATAAAATTCAAACACCGATCTCCGAATTTAGTTATTTTTGTAAAAAAAAGTTTTTTTTTTCACTTTTTTGTTGTTATACCCCAGAACTTAAAACCCCAATAACATGGAACGTGGCATTTAAACACACTCGTAATTGGAGGAAACCAAAACGTCAAATATGTGTACATACTTTTCGTTTTTGCTCAGTTTTTAAAAAAGCGCTAAAGCAATTTCGATAAAATTTATATGGGACCACTTCGGGAGTATATTCTTTCGGATAAAAAATAATTTTGGAAATCGGTCCACAACTGACAGAGAAATCGGTGGAAAAACATTTAAAAAAAATTACATACATACAGTCGAACATAGAACCTTTTTCGAAGTCGGTTAAAGACAGGATTTTGTTTCCACTAACCTCCTCCTTTTGATCTCTATTTCAGTCCCACGTGGAAGTTAACCCAAAACGTATTACAAACTTTTTTATTCTCTTAAACTTAACGATAAACGTGGCAAGGGTAAAGAGTTAACCTTCCAAACTTCCTGGTCCTTCGAAACTTTTAAAAAGGACCAGTTTCTGAGTTCCTGACTTTGTATTCTTACCTTCAGGCTAGTAAATAAGTTATGCAATATAAGACCAACGTTCCACCGCCAAAGATTAGCGAGAAGCTAGTTGAGCTAGAAACTGCAACAGTGAGTGAAGCGAGAATCGCTGAGCAGGCTTTTGTCTAGGGGTAGCGTATGAATTCTTAACAGAGTTACCACTCCCCTGGGCACTCAGGCAGGGAAGGAACAGGGGTGGGTTTTAGTCAGTAAGAGTCTGACACACCCTGCCGCTCCACCCAGAGATGGAGATGTCATTGGATGATTTCCCATCCTGCCAAAAAAAAAATGCTTTTTATTTGATAGCTCTTGTGAGGCAAACTAGTGAAGAGTTTGAGAGTGAGTTCTTGGCGAAACTGGTGTTAGATTTTTCGGCTACTGACTATCCGTAATGACGATCAAAGATCGCCAATTTATATATTATGTATCTTTTTTACTGAGACGGGACCTACATCTATTACACATTGCTTGAGCGAGAAAATAGTCGTTCGTCCGTGGTGGGATAGGGGCCTTAGACACAATCCTCTAAGGAAAGGGACGAATAAAATTGGGTAAGGGACAGATATAGTGAAAGGGAACAAGTGACGAGGGTTGTGGTTGATCTAAGAAGTAAATTGTTGCGTAAGTGTTCGTTTTGCTTAGATTCTGTTAAGTTGAGTAGAGTTTATTAGGAACTATGTGACCTGAGGATCGGTCTGCCGGATGTTAGAAGCAAAACCAGTCAATGTGATGAAGTCTGGGGGAGACTTAAGTCCAGTAGTGGACGTCTTCCAACTGAAATGATGATGTGATCAGAGGTAATTGTGAAAGTGTTGCAACCCTAATGGTTTGGATAAATGGGCACAGCTTAATCTACTAAATCTAGTTGTTGGGTTACGGAGAAAGTCCTAACTGAGGGAAGACTATGTTCCAGGATAGAATTTCTGTCTTGATAGGAGAAATTCGAAGAAATTTGTGAAAATAAGGACAGAAACTCGTGGCTAAAGTAATAACAGCCGCACGGGTCAATCCATCAGGTTAAGCTACGTATCCGGGGTTGGTCCATGGATGGGTGACCATCTTTACATACAGAGACTCCTCCGTGCCTTGGAAAGCACGTTAAGCCGTTGGTCCCGGCTGTCAATCATGGATCTTTGACCGTCGTTACGGGTCGTCAGAAGCCCGAAAGTTGACAACCAGTCTGACCAAGGGAGTTGTGGAGGTCAGATAGGCAGTCGCTCCACACACACAAAATACTGGTATTCAGCTGCATCCGGTTAGACTGGAAACCGACCCCAAGATAGTTGGGAAAAGGCTGGGCAGATTGAAGGACAGAAACTTTCCCGTATCAATCGAAAACGA
Organism: Polia nebulosa; assembly: GCA_951329385.1. Taxonomy (NCBI): domain Eukaryota; kingdom Metazoa; phylum Arthropoda; class Insecta; order Lepidoptera; family Noctuidae; genus Polia; species Polia nebulosa. The sequence continues at coordinate 7,142,901 of OX589604.1, forward strand.
TATTTGAACTCTTGAAACTAATCAGGGCACTGAATCCAAATTATCACTTTAGGTGGCCCTCCTCGTTTAGTTCTGAGTAGCCAGACTCAACATTTAGAATTGGCAGGAGCACATCCAATAAGGCGTCGGCTGCTATGAGGTCACGCGGGGTGGGGCTTGACCTTTTTCTCTTTGGGGGAAACCGACCTTGACACGAAATCTAGGATATTTAGGAAAAACGAAAATTTTCATGATAATAAAACAAATAATAACAAAAATAGTCTTTATTTCCCCAACCAAGTACGGTAAGATTTAAGTGATTTTATATTTAAAAATAATAAGGGTTCATTCATTTTTACATGAAGGCCTCCACCATCTGTTGCCATTTTATCCTTACATTAGCCGTCCTAGTCTAGATATTCCTGGTTATACCGGTGATGTCATCTCGTCATCTTTGCACAGGTCTACCACGCTGTCTCTTTCCATGGTAGCATCTGATCTACCAGTGTAGGACGATTCGCGATCCTCGCGACGTGATTTGCCCTTCTCCACCACAAACCATGATGGATTTTTTAAAATAAATTAAATGGTGAAAGTAAAAGGATAATTCCCACAGTAACCGCAAGTTAAAATAATTAAATCCAAACTATCCTCAAGTGAATCAGAATGGGTAATACATGGGACCAGACTTCGTTAGTCAGCTTCAGGTGAACGTGAGAAGTATCAAATAGTATTTTCACAAGAATTCTTTATGTAGATTACTCTCTAACGTAAGTAACTGTTACTCTCGCTTCTAATCCCTGAAGATTTTCAGAGCGATGTGATAGAGTGAAAACACGAGCATCAGTTTACAGATTAGACATAAAATCGAAAGCGTAAAATATCGTATATTTCTAATATAAAAAGGCTTGAGTCTTGTATTTTATTCTTTACACGTAATGCTATAAACAATGCAAACAATAGTGAAATCATTGTAATAGATTACATAGTGCTTTACCACAGAACAAGAAACCTCAGCACTGCAAGAGACGGTTTTGTCAACACTTTAAAAAAAAGTAAGTGTCAGTGAGTGTCACGGTTTACTCATAGAAATTGACGACACGTGAAAATACCCTATTGTCACGGGACGTGACATGACTAAAAACTCTATTTCTATCTATTCCGTCAGTTAGATTACAAAAAATTTTGGAAATGTATTTTTTTTTGTCACGTAAACAAAAAAACCGGTTAAATGAGAGTTTAACTCGCACGCGAATGCTTCCGTTTCCGATTTTTGTATATATTCTGTGAAAATTTCAACTGTCTACCTAAATGAATTATGAGATACAGCTCGCTGACAAACAGACGGATGGACGGACGGACGGATAGTGGAGGCTTAGTAATAGGGTCTCGTTGGTTACCCTTCGGGTAAAGAACCCTAAAAATGAGGACGATACAGTGCGTTGAAATTTCGCGTAACATCACACATACGTCAAAAATGTACTACCTTTTACCTAGAAGTGACATAGCAAGCCCCCACTCCTGTACCACTTATTATCTTTGTCATTTTTAATTGGTTTGGTAAAGCAAAAAATACGAATCCAATATTTTTTTATTTATCGATAATAAATACTAAATTAGAATTTGGTCGCTTTTCCAAGAGGATGGCGATATAGACCGAGACGTAACGCACAGAATCAACTCAGGATGGATGAAATGGCAACAGGTCACTGGGACAACTTGCGACCCACGGATGCCCCTCAAGTTAACGGGGAAATCTATAAGTCCGTGATTAGACCTGTCGTACTGATCAGAACGTTGGGCTGTGAAAAAGACGGATGAAAAAGATTGCTTGTGGCGGAGATGAGTATGTTGAGATGAATGTGTGAAGTAACGAGAATGGATAAAGTGAGAAATGAGAACATAAGAGGTAGTTTAAAGGTGGCACCAGCAATGACTATAAATTCTCTTTGGGTGCCAGTGACAGAAAAGTTGGAAGGGAGCCGCTTATCTTGGTATGGACATGTGAAGAGGAGAGATGAAACACATGTTTCAAAGAGTAATGAATATAAATGTGGGTGGATGGAGTGGGAGAGGAAAGCCAAAGAAAAGATGGATGGTTTGTGTGAGGAGTGATATGAAAGAAAAAAGAGTTAGTGATAGCGTGACGGCTGACAGGACAGAATGGCAGAAAAAAACATGGGATAAGGGCAGCAAGATGATAACGGACTAAATTAAAATTATTATATTTGTACTCAATAATCATTCCTATTCTGAGTATGGCTGTGACGTTCGAAACTTGAGTGCCGAGTAAATTACACCGAAACGAATATACTAGCAGGAATCGGTATAGGTAAAGTATATTTACTTCAACTTCAAAAACGTATCTAAGTCGACGTGACGTGTCTAAGAGTGAGTACATTTTTGTTGGCCTTTGAATGCATACAACTCATCATTCTCCTGCCCTTATCCCAATTTATTTGGGGTCGGCGCAACATGTCTTTTTCTTCCATACTCCTCTATTAGTCGTCATCTCTGTAGTCACCCCCTTTTTACCCATATCCTCTTTCACACAGTCCAACCATCGTTTCTTTGGCCTTCCCCTACTCTTATAGCCATCCACATCCATACACAAGAATACTACAACTAAGTGAACTAAATGAATTTCTTTGAAACAGTATTTGTTGACAAACGAAGTAGTAAAAAATAGATATTCCGTACAAAGTTATCACCAGCTGATCAAAATTAGTATGGGAGGTGATTTTTTTTTTTTGGAATATCCAATGTCTTTCTTGAAGAAAATTGTGCATTTCCATGGGTAGAAACAGTATTTCAAATATGACCACGGATTTCTGTGTACATTCAAAGTCCAATTAAGATCGTCACCGTTAAAACCCGGGATTAATACGTCACGATTATCAATCCGGGTTTACAGAGAAGGTATTTCCATTCACTCTTACTAACGTTTTTGAACTTGGTTGTATTTTACCTTTTTGATCCCGGGTACTAATAATTTTTTTTATGTATGGGACATAAAAAAAAATAGTATATACAAACATCCGAATTGATAAACTCCTTCTTTTTGAAGTCGGTTAAAAACAAAGTCCCCCGCCGTGTCTGTCTGTCTGTTCGCGATAAACTCAAAAACTACTGAACGGATTTTCATGCGGTTTTCACGAATAGACAGTGATTCATGAGAAAGGTATCGGGCATAACTCCGTCATTTATTGACGGATTTGCAAAATTCTTTTTTTGTTCGAAAGGGGTTTGTTCCGAAATGGTCCCATTTAAATTTCATATAAATCTGATGATGGATTTCGGAGACAGACAACGGAACTGTTCAAAAATTGACAGCAAATCAACCGCGTTTGTTGTTATCTTATTTCTATGTATTGTTAACACAGTTTAATGGCGAACCTTTATTTGGAAACTAGATTTACATATTTATAAAATACTTAACTATATCTACACTAAAACCAAAATAAAACCTTACCTAACTACGTACATATATACAAAAACAAAATACGTTCAGGCGTCGAAGTACTCCTCCACATCGCTGTCATCTGGAAACGTGCCCAGAAGACTGGCCGCATTGCCACGCTGGATGGCAATGCTTATTCTCTGAGCAAAGAATGAGCCAGCCCTCTGGTCACGTAAAGTGTCGATCAGTCGGCGAGAAATATCCTTGAAAAGGAGACGCGCACTCGGACCCCATGACCCGAGCGTTTCGACCCCAAACGGCTCAAAAGTGTAATTCCCAATAAGGTATTTGCGCCGCTTGAGGGCCTCGGCAGCTGCAGCGGCTGCACCGGCACAGCCCGCCGTACTTGGAACATGAGATGGCGCAAGGGTGTCGACACAGGTTGCGTCCCACACCAAAGGCCTACCCACCTTCCACGGCACCAACGTCATGCCATCTGGTCTCTTCCCATCGTCACGTACCAAGCCACTTGGTTCTAATACGGCAGGTACGCCGGCGGTGACAAGAGCTCGACGGATAATATCGTTGATGCTGGCGTGCCGTGCTATGCGGCCTGCACTCCTGCAGCAGGACAAACCATGGTGCCCGAGGCTGTCGACAGCTTCACCGCAGTGGCACCGATGTGGAGCAACACAAGGTGCGCCTAAACGTAAACAGGTTGCGAGCCGAAACGAAGCGTCATCCATCATAGTGCCTATGGTGGATGACGGGAGTGCCTGAAGCCACAAGCCCGACTCCCATTCTCCCACAGCCAGCAGACGTGCACGCTCGGCAGTACTCGATGTCGTAGTTATCAGGTTATTTCGTATAACACCGCAGAGCGGCACATCCCACCGTCTCTGGGAAGACAGGTTGTCGGGCAAATCCGTATTGGGACAAATCATTTTCCAAGCGTTCAACGCATCGGTCAAAAACGGTACCTCAACATTAACCAGTGAGGAAGATAAAATGTTCCTGGTTAATGTATCAGTACTGTGGACCGAGGAGAGGAAAGCCGGTAAACTTATACTTGAAATTTTGCGGACGCCGAGGCCACCCAGACGGATGGGAAGTGTGGCTTGCTGCCATGCTCAGACGTTTTTTTTTTTTTTTTTCGTCATTCCATGGCGAACCACAACTAAAAAGTGAAAAATAAAAAACTTTTTTACAAAAAAATAAAACCGACTTCCAAAATTAAAGTTATTTTGCACTTTTTTTGGGAGCCGGTTTTATTTTTTGTAAAAAAGTTTTTTATAATATTTAGTGGTATTGTCTCTAATTGCTGCCGGTCCAGTGATTCCATGCTCTGTGTCCTCTCTAGGTAGGTGCACAGTCGCACCATGCTATCTAAGTGTACTAATGAGACTCATTAAGTAATTATAATTAAGAAGGTGTAAATTATGGCAGTGTGACACGACTGTACATAACACGTTAAAGATGACTTTAAATAGAACGAATCTTTTAGATTAATTTATTATATAACTTCATTAATCTTTAGTCACACACATTGTACTGTGAAAAAAAAAAAAAAAAAAAAAGAGCTATCGCTGAGTATTGGGTTTTAGGTTCGATTCTCAGGCAGCCCAACAAGTGCGGTCCATGGCCCTTTACGGGGCACCGGTGTGGGCGCGTTCTTTAAGACAGCGATCAACTCGCCGTTTGAACGCGTCCCAAAGGTTCATGGCGATCCGAATGATCCGAGAATACCGTACGATCTCCTGCGAGGCGGCGAGCCTCCTTGCCGGATTGTCGCCATGGTATCTGGAGGCAAAAATCCTCTCGAACCTCTATGAGGAGCGCGAGGAGGCGAAACGCCGGGGCGAAACTCCGCTGCCGCGACAACTCGCGGCTCGGCGGACAGAGCTCCGGCAAGATCTCATGGCGACATGGAGACAGCGATTGTCGCAACCCAGTGCTGGGCACGTCACTGTTGCAGCGGTAGTGCCCCTCTTTGAGGAGTGGCTGGAGAGGCCCCACGGCGCCCTCACCTTCCGCCTGACGCAGGCCCTCAACGGATATGGTTGTTTCGGGAGGTTCCTGTGTCGGATAAGACGGGAAGAAACGCCCGGGTGTTTCCACTGCGCGGATCGTCCCGAGGATACGGTGGAGCATACGCTGGAGATCTGCCCCGCTTGGGCGGAGCCCCGCCGTGTCCTCGTGGATGCGATAGGCGGCAGCGACCTCTCGCGCCCGGCCCTGGTTCAGGCCATGGTACGGAGCGAGAGGGAATGGGAAGCCGTCTCCTCCTTCTGCGAAGCAGTAATGCTTGCGAAGGCGGAGGCGGGACGCGTGAGGGAGACTCAACAACGTAGACGCCCTCACGCTCTCAGCAGCAGCCGCCTCAGGAGACGCCTGTGACTTCCGGCGCCGCGAGACGATCTCCGGCCACCGTAGACCCGGGCCTGCGGACGGCGAGCAATGGGTAGCTCGCCGTCCGATCAGCACCAGGCCCGAGAGTCGACGGCGCGTAGTGTTCCACGCGCGCCTCAAAGAGTTGTCAGCAATTAGGACGGGGCCCGTCATGGCCGATGCCTGCCCGGGGGTTGAGAATAAATTCGAAACAGAGTTACCTCGTCCCCGGGCACTAAGGGCAGGAAGGAACAGTTGGATGATTTCCCACCCCACAAAAAGAAGGCTTTTGTTTTACTGTAAGGTTGATAACTAATAACACGAGGCTAGTTGTAAAAAAGGTGAGGTATATCATTAGCATAAGCAGCCATTTTATGTTCTCACTGCTGAGAGAGTGTGTGGGACGTAATCCATAAAGCGCGCCAAATGCGGGTTAGTGGATGTCACATGTCTTCGAAGTTTTGGTTCTAGGACATGCCGGTTTCCTCACGATGTTTTCCTTCACCGTTATGAGAGCATTGGTGATGAAATAATCACACTAATATTATAAAGGCGAAAGTTTGTGAATGTGTATGTTTGTTACTTCTTCACGCTCAAATGGCTGGACTGATTCGGATGAATTTTGGTATGTAGATAGCTTCTACACTGGATTAACACATAGGCTACTTTTTATCCTGATCTACGCGGGTGAAACCGCGGGGCGCAGCTAGTTTACAATATTTAAGGCACTATTAAGTGCCAACGACCTTCAGTGGTTAGCTTGCGTGTTCTGTGCTGAGCTCACGTAACGCGTCGTACGTCCCCAGACCCAGTAATAGGACACGCCCATCAAGGAGCGCTGTCCGAAATTAGACGCATAATGAATTTATTATACATTAAAAAACTTTTTTACAAAAAAATAGAACCGACTTCCAAAAAAAGTGCAAAATAACCTTAATTTCGGAAGTCGGTGTTCCTGTTTTGTGTCTTTGGTTTTTGACACCGACTTCCGAAATTAAAGTTATTTTGCACTTTTTTTGGAAGTCGGTTCTATTTTTTTGTAAAAAAGTTTTTTATTTTTCACTTTTTAGTTGTGGTTCCCCATTGAACCGTGTTAACAATTCATAGACATACGATAGCAGCAATCGCGGTTGATTTGCTGTCAATTTTTGAAGAGTTCCGTTGTCTGTCTCCGAAACCCATCATCAGATCTTTTTAAAATTTAAATGGGACCATTTCGGAATAAACCCCTTTCGAAAAAAAAAAGAATTTTGCAAATCCGTCAATATATGACGGAGTTATGCCCGAACATACATATAACAAAAAAAAAAAAAAAAAATACTAACATCCGAATTGATAACCTCCTCCTTTTTCGAAGTCGGTTTAAAAACAGCAGGTATTATACTAGAAAACGTATACTAAAATATAAATAATTAAATGGACTTTAAAATGGTGATGGCTTTATAAAAATACGTTATACGTATACTTTATAGTTTTTGCGTGATTCTCAATTTTGTAACCGCATTAGACATAAACAAATTAATTGCACTTTGTTATTAACTGACTTCGAAAAAGGAGGAGGTTATCAATTCGGATGTTTGTATTTTTTTTTTATGTATGTTCGGGCATAACTCCGTCATATATTGACGGATTTGCAAAATTCTTTTTTTGTTCGAAAGGGGTTTATTCCGAAATGGTCTCATTTAAATTTCAAAAAGATCTGATGATGGGTTTCGGAGACAGACAACGGAACTCTTCAAAAATTGACAGCAAATTGACCGCGATTGCTGCTATCGTATGTATAAGAATTGTTAACACTGTTTAATGTGGAACCACAACTAAAAAGTGAAAAATAAAAAACTTTTTTACAAAAAAATAGAACCGACTTCCAAAAAAAGTGCAAAATAACTTTAATTTCGGAAGTCGGTGTCAAAAAACGAAGACACAAAACAGAAACACCGACTTCCGAAATTAAAGTTATTTTGCACTTTTTTTGGAAGTCGGTTCTATTTTTTTGTAAAAAAGTAGTTTAAAAATATAATTTCAAATTTTCACATATCAAATTACGAAGGCAATTTAGAGTAACATATTTTTTTTTTCATAGAAATAAGACTAGTCGTTTACACGTGATATTCAATTAAAAATCATTACTCGCCCAAAGTCCTATTACTGGGTGGACGTACGACGCGTTACGTGAGCTCAGAGCCTTTAGACAAAATACTTTTCTGTTAACGTTAACGCTTCGTGCAAAATGTATGCCAAAGACATTACTGGGCGTGAGTCACGTGACAGTTCTCTGTCTAACGCTTCGTGCAAAACGTCGTTGCCATACATTTTGCACGAAGCGTTAGCGTTAATGTTAACAGAAATGTATTTTGGCTAAGGGGGCAGAACAGAACACGCAAGCTAACCACTCAAGGTCGTTGGCAGTTAATAGCGCCTTAATCCGAAACAGGCGACCTGGAACAATATGAGCCAAATTTTGGCCTTTACCAAGTTCTTTTCTAAGTTTGAGCGTATTTGATAAAAATTTATTCGCTGCTTATCAGCATAGAATATAAGTAGGGATATTGTTTATGTGTCGTGTCAAATCATTAAAGTCAATTGATGGAAATAGGCAACAATGGATTGTAATACGTTCTTTTAATTTTATGATTACGCGTTTATGTGTAACTCGTGTAAGGAAAGGATTTGTTTTCAATAAGATTTTTCAATCCCTTCATCTTCTTTTTTTTTTTTGCTGAACAAACCTGCGATACTATTCCCACCCACTGTAACTCCTGAAAGCCAGAATCAACACTGGCGACCACTAGAAAACGCCGGGGCAAAGAAGATCTACGAGTCCCGGAGAAACGATTAAACTGTTTTGGGTCCCGTAACGAAATTAATCAGAAAAGACAGCGGAGGAGTAAGAAAAAACATAATTTCTACTTCCCTCCTTATCAACCAGGAGACAGAACAAAGCTAAGCCAATTTGCACAAAGGGACATATACAACTGGGGTAAGCCCAGCTGCCAAGCACCACGGACACTTATATTAATAGGTCCTATATTGTGTGCTGTTACATTATTTTGATTCCAATAATAGGTATGGCAAAAACGCTTGAACGCACGGAAATTTGTTCTTTTTAGGGTTCCGTACCCGAAGAGTCCAAACGGAGCCCTATTGTTGTCACTCACGTGTCCGTCTGTCTGTCTGTCCGTCCTTCGTCGGTCACAAAATTTTGTTACGAATAATTTTTTAACTTCCCATTGACCTATGAACTTGAAGTTTACTGATAATGTTTATTATTTCGTCAATCAATCAATTAATTAAAGTTGAATCAACCCTTGCTGCCCAGGCTGTGACTGCGGAGGGTGGGGCCGTCACTGTCCATGAGAGCCCAATTGGCTTTACTAGCATGAGTGTGAAAAATATCATCCAAAACATGAAAAGAGGTAAATCACCGGGCAGTGACGGACTCAGCATTGAGCACTTACAACACGCAGGCAGTCACTTATTTAGAGTTTTAGCTATGCTATTTACCTTCTGCATACGTCACTCATACTTACCATCTAAGATGACGGAAACAATTGTGGTACCTATAGCAAAGAATGTCACTGGGGATGTGACTGATAAAAATAATTATAGACCTATCTCCCTAGCTACTGTGATGGCGAAGGTCTTCGATGGGTTGTTAGATGCACAGCTAAGCAAGTACATCAGCCTGCAGGATGCGCAGTTTGGGTTTCGTGAAGGCTTGTCAACTGAAAGTGCTATTTTAACACTTAAACACACGGTCTCATACTATGTTAATAGGAGCACGCCTATTTACGCATGCTTTCTCGACCTGTCGAAGGCTTTCGACCTAGTGGATTATAATAAGCTCTGGGCTAAGCTTGGAGAGATCGGGGCTCCTGCTGAACTCATAAGTATATTCTCTTTCTGGTACAGACATCAGAAGAATATGGTCAGGTGGGGAAATGTTTATTCTGACGAGTATACACTTGAGTGTGGTGTGAGGCAGGGGGGACTGACCTCTCCAAGACTATTTAATTTATATATAAACCAGCTGATTGGTGAGCTCAGCAACAGCCATGTTGGGTGTCATATAGATAATGTTTGCGTCAATAACATCAGTTACGCGGATGACATGGTGTTGCTGAGTCCATCTGTTGGTGGACTGAGGAAGCTACTCGGTATCTGTGAGTCATACGTTGGGGATCACGGCTTAAAGTACAACGTTAAAAAGAGTGAGTACATGGTTATCAGAGGTAAGAACAAACAACCTGAGCATGTACCACCAGTGTATTTAGATGGAGTATCTTTGAGTCGCGTCTCCCAGTTTAAGTACTTAGGCCACATTGTTAACGAGACCTTAAATGATGACGCAGATATTGAGAGAGAGCGAAGGGCATTGTCGGTGCGCGCGAACATGTTGGTGCACAGGTTTGCGAAGTGTTCAGCGAAAGTAAAGGTAACTTTGTTCAGAGCCTACTGCCAAAGCTTTTACACTAGTGCCCTGTGGACCAATTACACGCAGCGGGCCTACAATGCTCTAAGAGTTCAGTACAACAACGCCTTTAGGGTTCTGTTGAAACTTCCTCGGTTCTGCAGTGCCTCGGGCATGTTTGCTGACGCGAGAGTGGACGACTTTTACGCGTTAATGCGCAAGAAGTCGGCCTCACTGATACGTCGAATTAGAGGTAGTGGCAACGGAATCTTAAGGGCGTTCGCAGAAAGACCAGAGTCGGCAGTGTGGGATAGATTTGTTAGGCTGCATATTTTATGAGAGATTTGCAGCTTAATATGAATGATTTTAAATGATGACATGATTGTGAATTGATTTATTATTATTATTTTTGTGACTAACATAGATTTAAGTTTATTGCTACTAACATAATATGGACATAAAATTTATTACTGGTCTGAATTAAATGATTTGAATTTGAATTTGAATTTGAATTAATCAACTCAGCCTATCGCAGTCCACTGCTGGACATAGGCCTCTCCCAGGCTGCGCCACAACACCCTGTCCTCCGCCTTACGCATCCAGTCTATCCCAGCCTCTTAAGGTCGTCGGTCTATCTAGCTGGGGGCGTCCCACACTACGCTTGCCGATACGCGGTCTCCACTCCAGGACTCGTCTGCTCTATCGGCCATCGGTCCTTTGATAAACATGACCAGCCCACTGCCCCTTCAGTTTGCTTATTCTGCAAGCTATGTCGGTTACTCCGGTTCTTTTCCGGACAACTTCATTCCTGGTTTTATCCTTCAAAGAAACTCCTAACATAGCCCGCTCCACAACGCGATGAGCGACCTTGAATTTGTGGACCAGCCCGACCGTCAGTGTCCACGTTTCGGCACCGTATGTCACAACGGCAAGGACGCACTGGTTGCGAATCTTAGTCTTCAAACATTGTGGGATAGGGGACGAGAAGACCTGATGAAGTTTTTCAAATGCTGCCCAACCCAACCGGATCCTTCTGTCGGCTCCTTTCTCAAAGTTGTGTCTACCGAGCTAGATGACTTGCCCTAGGTAGACATACTCCTTCACAACTTCGAGAAGCGACCCTTCGATGTGGATTGGACTCGGCAAGACGTGTGAATTGTACATGACTTTTGTCTTGTCCAAATTCATCCCGAGGCCAACCCGCCGAGAGGCTCCATTTAGGCTGCGCAGCTGTTCCGCCGTCTCTGCCATTATAGCCTGAAATAAATGAAATAATTATTATTATGACGATGTCATCAGCAAAGCGAAGGTGTGTATTATTACGTATACTTTACTAACAAATATCAATATATGGTACGGAACCCATAATGTGCGAAATCCGACACGCACTTGGCCAGTTTTTTTCCACGACGTCCGTGTAGTAGAAAACTCCAAACATAACCTGATCTCTAGCTAACTAATATTGCGTTCAGTTTGCCAAAGAGTACACTCCCATAAGATATAATGTGCGGATTATTCATCATCTTCCTGCCCTTGTTACTTGGAATCTGCGCAACACGTTTTCGTCTAAGGTTCTATCTTTTCAACTGTAGCGACATATATGTCGCCACATACGAACTAAACACATAGATCCTGCATCGCGCAATCAAAGTTCCCTGCGCAATTTGAACATAATCAACAGTCTGAAAAAAACCATCGCGCCGTTGCCCGGACCAGACACAACACAACACCCGTCTGGTCGGAGGATCCTCCCTTTTCAATGGAGATTTGCGGCAATTTACATTCTGTTCCGCATACCTTTATACTTGTGACCCCGACGTGATCATCAGCGTAGCCTTCCTGCCGAGGTACTTCATCATGACGTCATCATTACTTCTTCGAACTCTCGAGCAGCGAATCACACAGTACACACACGTCTTCAAAGGGTATCCTGACCACCAGCATGCCTACCTGGTTATCACCCTCAGCCTCATGAGCGACCTTGGCTGAGCACACTGTACATTCGACCACCCACCCGCATACTTCATATAACCGTTAGTCTGGGTTTAACATTGGCATAGTTAAGTTGTGTTTGACTTGAACTGGTAAACCAACACGTTTGAAAAGATTGACGAACGAATCTATCTCAAAGCACACACTGTCATACTCTCTAATATCTGCGTTACTGTTACCGTCATCCCACTGCTTGGCAATGGTCTCTTCCCACCACTTCCAGCTTTCGATCCAGGGCTAATGTGGATCTCGACTCAATAAATCTGCCTAGCCTTTCCCCAACTATCTTGGGGTCGGCTTCCAGTCTAACCGGTGCAGCTGAATACCAGTATTTTACATGGAGCGACTACCTATCTGACCTCCACAACCCAGTTACTGGGTAATACGACATCCCTTGGTAAGGCTGGTTGTCAACTTTCGGGCTTCTGACGACCCATAACGACTGTCAAAGATCCACGATTGGCGGCCGGGACCAACGGCTTAACGTGCTTTCCGAGGCACGGAGGAGTCTCGGTATGTAAAGATGGTCACCCATCCATGGATCAACCCCGGCAAGCGAAGCTTAACCTGATAGATCGACCCTTGCGGCTGTTATTACTTTAGCTACGAGCTATGTGGATCTAATATGGATCTCGACTTTTCCGCATATATTGTTTAAGGATATCTTTTCTGAAACGTAGTGTCAGCGTAAGTGTTGCATGTCTTCAAATTCATTTCACATTCTCTCCTAATATTTTATGCTAGTTGTAAATACAGTTGTGCTGTAGTGTGGAAAACTTCAAGAAGAACTAAAACTAACAATAAAGTACTTAGGGAGTTCGAAAGTTTCAGTCTAGGGAAGTTTTTCTACCTGACGAGTGCGTGCTAACCAGGCGGTGTGCGAGGAAAAGGTCCACCAGTGGTAGTGATAATAAATATTTAGTAATAAATAAAAATAATTATATTTAGTAATTAATTGATATGTATATACGAATAATCAAAGTGAATAAAACAATAATAAAATAATGGTTTTCAAAATGTTAGGTAGGTACTAACTTATTATATGTACATAATTAAAAAAAATTAAAAACAATATATAATTTATTTGATTTTAATGATTTAATTTAATTTATTGTATTTTATTTATTTCTATTCTGATGATTTGATTTGAATTAAACATTCATTCATTTGATTGATTTATTTATTAGATTTATGTGACTTGCAATGTTATGGGTGAAATTCCCTGAAATAAAAGGATTATTATTATTATATTATTAATATAATTGTTGCATTCAATTCTGTATTAATAAAACAGTAGTTGTCTTCCTCCTCTCTCCTACTTGATATATGGTGTGCCCGACAGGGTCCATAATTGTGACTAATATAATAATTTCCCTACCAACTATATACATTATGGTACGCAATAAAGAATTGAGTAAGTATTATTGTAGTTTTGTAGTGGTAGTGGTAAACATATTTTCCTAGCCTGGCTTACCTAGCACAGCTCTTAACACCGCTGATAAGTGTAGGATTGTAGTGAACAAGCCAAAGAACAAGCAGAAGTAGTTTCAAAGCAAGATCTGTCAAGACTTGGCCGAAATCGATCAGTTTCTGTTTCGTTCCAAACATAAAAAATTTAAAAAAATGTTTCACATAAACTATCAGTTTTAGAGAAAAAACTATTTAATTACACTCAGTCATTAGAATAACGAGACCTACAGAAAGATATAAAAAAAAAGAAAATTTAGTAAAAAAGTCCTTATGAACCATGTGCTGCTACACATCCTCGCACCTCTTAGCTATCTCGTTCCTCTCTGGTGGAAAAACACTAACATTTTAAAATTCTCGTCCACAGTTTTCTTGCGACTGGCTTCAGCTCTCACACTCTCGTGATCGTAGCATCTCGCGAGCTCTCGAGATTTCAACCAGAATCAATACTGGATGCATTAGCGCTGTTGCCCGCCATTCTGTGGTAATGGCCGACTTTTTACGTTGAAGGTTATAAATGAGTGAAGGGATTAGTGTTTAAGCTTGTAGGTGGAGATATAAGCACTTAAAATGAATTTAATTTTAAGTTAATTTAATTAAATTACGTTGTGGGCAATATGTATATAATAAATGCGTCCCGTATGGCCGATCACACGTCTTCGCGTGATAAAAATATACACATATATTTATGAACTTATATATTATATAATGGTAGATTCCTTATATAAAACCATTACTGGCACAATAAAAACCACATCCAACGATTTTTTTTAATTTGGCCATCTATGTAAGTTCAGCATTTTGGCTTGGCAATGAACGTGTTAACTAATAAATAATTCATTAATAATAATTATTAATAATTAATTATTTCTTAAATTTTATTTTTTCATTCGACAGCGATGCGGAGGAGTTTTTTGACGCAGTATTTTATAGTTTTATTTAGTTAGGAGTTTTTGTTTAAATTATAGTTAGTCAAGTATTTTACAAGTTTATATTAATTGTACAAATAAAAATTGAGAAATTCATTTTCAAGTAAGAACTTCATTTTAGGGTATAAAAACAGAAATACCATAATACTTTACTATTAACTATAGTTTTATGGACCTTCTTTCTCACTGCATTGTATTGAATTTTTGTCACATTTAACCAAGTCCAAATTGTGAATCCTACTAATATTATAAATGCGAAAGTTTGGATGGATGGATGTTGGTTACTCAAACACGCCAGAACTAGTCTGGATGAAATTTGGCAAAGAGATAGATTATAGTCTGGAATAGTACATTGGCTTTAATTTATAGTGGGGGAAGCCGCTGGCAGAAGCTAATATAAAATAAAAACTCTACTGAAAAAGTTATAAAAAACTTTTTTACAGAAAATAGAATCGACTTCCAAAAAAAAAAAACAAAAAAGTGTGAAACAACTTAAACTTAAGTTTAGTAAAAGTTTTTTTTTTACTTTTTAGTTGTGGTGCCCTATTAAATTCTGTTGACAATACATAGACAAACAATCGCAGTAATCTCGAGTCATTTGATGTTAGTTACTGGAGAGTTCCACTGTCTGTCTCCGAGGATCTTCATCAGATCCTAACGTATTATATACTAGAATCTTCCTTGAAAAATATGCATTTGAATAAAGAAAACCCTATCCAAATCGTATCAGTAGTTTTCGTCAAAATCGCGGGCAAACAAGCATACACACACTCAAAGAAGGTCCACAACCCATACGGATCGAATACAGAACTTCCTTTTTTTAAAAAAATCACGTGCTGAAATTGTATAGATCAGGTAGTTGGAGTCTCATTTGCGAATATCCCAATGTGTTTTTTGTATATGTTAGGCTATCCCAGCTAAGTGAAAAGAAAATCCAATCAACAAGGTTCGTGGCTGACTGCCTAGGTTTTTCCAAATGTACTGAAATTTAGCTACACGTGGAGACTTTTCCACTCCAATCAATGCTATACACGTAGCAGTGCTTATTCCATTCGTGTCCCCAAAAAACGAAACTTCAAATCCGTTTGCAATCCGCCGCAGCGGGCTGGTTCTCTCTATCTTTCCCTCGTCAAAATGCAATTTTCTCGCACGAACTACTCCAAACATATTGCTTTTCTTCCCTACAAAGCACGTTTGTTTTTCTTTCCCATATTCATAATACCGAAACAATATTTGCGGAGTCTACGTGTGACCTAGATTCCTTGAGGATGCTGTAACTGTCAGCGCCTGATAGTCACATCTTATCTAATATAATCCAATTTGTTCGTTCCAGATTCTGATGTGGTCCTGCGTCCTGATGCTGCGTCGACGTATTGTTTAGACTTATTTCTGGATGGTGTCCGGCTGTTTTGTTTGGTAGTAGTAATTGGTGTACGGAGACGAGCGTTGTGGTATCAAATAATGGCTCGCGTGAGCTCTTCGCTTAAATCAACATCTTTTCTTTTTTGAGCAAATTGTATCTATAGTTCATGTGACACAGCTGTCACAGTCAGTTTTCCTTGATTAGTAATTTGTTTATGTTTTCAATTATCTTTAAAAACACGTCAATGCTTTGTGTCCTGAATTATTATTACATTATTCATTCACTCAAGGTATCCTTTACCTACATTTCTATCTATCACAGAATTTCTCACCGTGTCTTGTGGTTTAAATGAATCAGAGGGAAATATGGAAGGAAATGACAACAATAATGATGGAGGAGAATTAAATACACAACGGATTAAAATATAAGCCCGCGTGCAAATTGAAAATCATCCCAACGGAAAATGCTCCTGGGCCTGCAGTCTCGACATTGATAGCGAAACTTTCGCTAGCTACCGATCGCTATATTACTAGCCGTAAAATTTTTAGATCATAACCGAAAGAATAATTGATTTTCTTGAAATATGTACAGTTTTTTTTTTTTTTTTTTTTTTTTTTTTTTTTTTTTTTTTTTTTTTTTTGTGGGGTGGGAAATCATCCTATGACTTCTCCCGCTCTGGGTGGAGCGGGAGGGCGTGTCAGACTCTTACTGACTAAAACCCACCCCTGTTCCTTCCTGCCTTTGAGTGCCCAGGGGCGAGGTAACTCTGTTTCGAATTTATCCTCAACCCCCGGGCAGGAAATATGTACAGTGACGGCGTAAATTTGAACTTGCAAGCACTGTTTTTCATGAAAACTTGTTATTTATTTAAATTTTAATGAATCACTTTTACCGCTTGTAACAATTAAATATACTTGTCAAAATATTAAAGGACGTAGAAGTTTGCCTCCTTGCAACATTGATTTCTTTTTTGCGAACGAATTCGGTCGTTACGCTGGTAAACTATGTCGAGACTGCAGGTAGGGATAAAAAGTATCCTACATAATATGCTATCCAGATTCGAGCAGCCAAACTCCATCCAATCCAAAATTTCACATCCTATTTCCTACTAATATCATTGTTACGAGCTGGATATTAGATAAATTATTTTACACCGATTGATTAAACAAATATATCCTTTATTAACTCAAACAATTTATTAACTCAAACAATTTATTAACTCAAACAATTTATTAACTCAAACAATTTATTTACACAAACACTAATGAACACCTTTCTCTTCGTAATCGCTTGCGTTCGCATTCGTAGTCGAAAACAGACTGACTCACGACTCGCCGTCCGCCCGGATCTGGAGGCCAGGGCAGCGCGAGAAGCGCTGCTCTAGGAGTGGCGCGAGGAGGCCAAACGCCGGGGCGAAACTCTGCTGCCGCGACACCTCGCGGCTCGGCGGACGGAGCTCCGGCAGGATCTCATGGCGACATGGAGACAGCGACTATCGCAACCCAGCGCTGGGCACGCCACCATTACGGCGGTAGTGCCCCTCTTTTAGGAGTGGCTGGAGACGGAGAGGCGTCACGGCGTCCTCACCTTCCGCCTGATGCAGGTCCTCACCGGACACGGTTGTTTTGGGAGGTTCCTGCATCAAATCAGGCGGTAGGAAACGCCCGGGTGTTACCACTGTGCGGATCGCCCAGAGGACACGGTGGAGCATACGGTGGAGGTCTGCCCCGCTTGGCCGGAGCACCGCCGTGTCCTCGTGGATGCGATAGGTGACGGCGACCTCTCGCGCCCGGCCCTGGTTCAGGCAATGGTACGGAGTATTATATATATTATTATAGTATTCCTATTTATACAGTCATAGAAGTTTCCAGAACATTGTCGAGCTAGGCTATAGTGGTTTTTGTCACATTCTCGAACATTCTCGTAATACGGTCGACGTTACATTATAAATGCGTAAGTTTCAAATTACGCCAAAATGGCTGAACATATCTGGATAAAAATTTGGCACAGAGATAGATTATATTCAGGAATAGCATAGCAATAGTATAGGCTTTATACCTATATTCATTTATAACGGGGGAAGAACTAGTCTTATAGCAAATATCAAAGTTTAAAATGGTAAAGAACAATTTGCACTATTGATAATTGAAAAACTTCTTCCAGATCCATAGCTTGTCCGAGTAATAAATTCTTCCTGGATACGAATCAGCTATTATATTTTATCCTTTTTCCCTTCATTTCACTTGTTTTCAAGTTTTTGCCGTTTGCCATCTAAGTATTGTTTAGTTTGATAGCTTTTCTTGTATTTTCATCTAAGTTTAGTGCTATTGGACATTTCAGATTGGTGATGGTGGAAGTTTTGAGCGAATATCATTTCAGATGTCGATCTTTTGAAATAGGTTTTATGTTATTTTATTAAATTCGTTTGTTTAATACCTAATAACTATGATCTAAAATCTGTCATTAGATGAACTTTAATCTCTACCCTATTATACATATTATAACTAAAAAAAATATTTTTAGATCAGACGCCATATTGTGCAAAAAAAAAATGAAACATGACGAACTATATTAAGTGGGGTATCAAAATAAAGGTTTCGATGTGGCCATTCCAAAAATATAACTCACTAAAAAGTAGATGTTTTTTTTTTCAAAAAACCCGACTTAAAAAATAACTAAAAAGTTCCAAAGAAGTCACTTTTCAAGAAGTCTGAAGCAGTTGGTGGTATGACATCAATAATTGAACTAAAATAACTGTCACCAACTGAATCAGACTGCTTGATAAGTGACCTATTTGAAACTTTTTACTTGTTTTTAACAGTCGGGGTTTTTGAAAATATTTTTTTTTTTTGATTATCTACTTACGGACTAAACGGAATTCTTTTTTTTTGTATCTAGAATCATTCCGATTAAATGATTGATTTTCTTGATAGTTTAACATCATGAATTTTGTTGAAATTTTCTGTTTAGAAAATAGTGGTTCTAATGATGGATGTCACTCGGATCAATTAATTAATTAATGACAGACACCACCAACACCACCAATACTCATTGGGCCCGCGTGGTGGATTACGGCCTACACCCTCTCACAGAGAGGAGGCCTGTGCCCCAGTGGGGGCAAGGCTGAGATGACTGCATATAATAATATCCAGATTAAACACCTGAAGAAAACAAGTCTTCTGCAACAGGTAGAAATATGATTAGGCCACGTCATTTTGTTTCGTATTATTCTCAGAAAAGTTTTTCTTTCATTTGATACCCGCTATCATACGTATGCATAAAAGATGACAAGTCCGCCATCTTTGGAAGTCCGCCATATTGGATTTAGAATGACGTCACAGCTAATCATGCATCTAAACTAAACATGTAAGCAAAACTTCAGCTCAATTTGCAACCGGGAAGTGGGTCAAATTTAACTTCTAAGATTTATTTACATAGATACAGGTCAAGCTAATAAAGCGTGTTAAAAATAAAACAAAAAACCGGCCAAGAGGGAGTTGGGCTCGCACGTATCGGGTTCCGAATAAATCACATGTTTTTTTCATCTATTTTTCTGAACTATAATATATTTCTTTTATTACAATATATAATAGGTTTTCTTGTACTCTTTCCCGGTGATTTCGGAGATAAGGGGGGGGGGGGGATGGTAATTTTTCGATGCACCCCAAAAGTGACCCCTATATTCCAAATCCATTTATTTTCGTTACACCTCCGTATTAGGGTCACGGTGTATGTACCTTTCAACGCAATAGGTCCAGTAGATTCGGAGAAAATTGATTGTGACAGACGGACAGACAGACAGACAGACACACTAGTGATCCTATAGGGGTGCCGTTTTTCATTCAGACTTTCGGAACCCTAAAAAGCTGTTTAGTACATAAAATTAGCAAGCCTTTTTCACAGCAAATTGTACGAGTACTGGTAATTAATTAACTTAGCAGCCCAGGTGGCTGGCATCGGTTTAGCGAATAGCTATCTATCTCGGTTTAGTGTCGATGTTGCCTTAAATCTAGAATCCTCTTACACTTAATTAATTAAGGGGTTCTGTACTTATTTACTGAATGCGTTAGTAGTTTATTTTCTGAAAAGTTTTTATAAGGTTTTCCTTTCGGTAGAAAACTTTCGAAAATTTATTTTTGGCGATAGTCTTTAGTCACAATCATTGATCATCAACAGCCTTTTTTTTCCCCACTGCTGGGGCACAGGCCTCCTCTTTGTGAGAGGGTGTGGGCCGTAATTCAACACGCGGGCCCAATGCGGGTTGGTGGATGTCACATGTCTTCGAATTTTTGGTTCTAGGACATGTGAGGAAACCCTCACGATGTTTTCCTTCACCGTTTTGAGAGCAGTGGTGATGAAATAATTTACACAAAGTAGAGCGCCTGCCTAAGTTTAAACTCACGACCAACAACTTGTAAGTCGCAGCCGTTATCACTGGGCCACCACTGCTCGTTTGTGTTGTTACAAAGGCTGATGATGATGAATCAAATAGGTATAGATCACCATATTATTACTAGCTTCTGTCGCGTGTTTCACTCGCGTGATAATCAAAAATCATCCCAGGGAACATGCTTCTGGGATAACAATAAGTAGGTATCTTTTGTGCTGTTCTTTTGTAGGGTTCCGTACCCGACGGGTCCAAACGGAGCCCTATTGTTGTCACTCACGTGTCTGTCTGACTGTCCGTCCGTCGTCTGTCACAAAATTTTGTTGCGAAGAATTTTTTAACTTCTCATTGACCTATGAACTTGAAATTTGGTGATAATGTTTATTATTACGTATACTTTACTAACCAATACCGATATTTGGTACGGAACCCTTAATGTGCGAAATCCGACACGCACTTGGCCAGTTTTTTTATTATTCATAGGCTCGTGTTTGACTATCTCACCTGATGGTAAGCGATGATGTGATCGAAGGTGGAGCATGCTTGCCTAGAAGTAACCTAGTATTCCAGACTATAATCTATCTCTTTGCCAAATTTCATCCATATCCGTTCAGCCGTTCTGGCGTGATTGAGTAACAAATATCCATACAACCAAACTTTTGCATTTATAATATCAGTAAGCTAAGAAGTAAGCTTTATTGTGTGTTCGGGCGCTTCCGACTACTCGGCAATCCTCGGCTGCTGTCGTGCCCACTCCATTGGCTTTTAATTTAGTCCTTAATTAGGTACCTAACTCTGTGGGTGTTGAAAAGGTGATCTACTGACATTTATCATCTACAGTCCAGTTACTATTAAAAGGAGTTCGTGGCTAAAGTAATAATAGCCGCATGCGTAGATCCATCAGGTTAAGCTACGCTTGCCGGGGTTGGTCTGTGGATGGGTGACCATATTTACATACCGTAACTCCTCTGTGCCTCGGAAAGCACGTTAAGCCGTTGGTCCCGGCTGTCAATCGCGGATCTTTGACAGTCGTTACGGGTCGTCAGAAGCACGAAAGTCTGACATCCAGTCTTACCAAGGGGTATCGTATTACCCAGTAACTAGGTTGTGGAGGTCAGATAGGCAGTCGCTCCATGTAAAATACTGGCATTAAGCTGCATCCGGTTAGACTGGAAGCCGACCCCAAGATAGTTGAGAAAAGGCGCGGGCAGATGATGAGTCCAGTTACTATTACTAGGCAAACCGTACGTCCAATATTCCACTCAAGTTTTCATGAGATTACCTTGACCGACCAACAACATGCTTTCCAAAACAGGTAAGAGCTTGAAATCTCGACCAGTCACCCATCGAAAGACTGACCTCAGCAAGGTTAGCTTAACCTTGTAGAACGGTCGATTTAGCTGTGAGCCCCTTTAAAACAATGACGTATAAAACTCGTAATTTATCGTGTATTTTGGCATATAGTGATGAATAGATTGATGCCTTCCGTACCAAGATGTTGTAAATTGTGTAAAATTTATACGCTTGTAAAGTCAGACGTTTTATTTACTGTAGTTATATTAAATCATTTTTATTTTTCTAGTATTTCGTGGGAGAAAAAGTGAAGCAAAAATTTTGTAATGATTGTCATCAAACGTTGGATCTAGTAAGTTCGAGGTTATCGGGAAATAGCAGTAAAGAGGGACCATGGGCACTAGACTTTGTGAAATTCAATCAGTGATAACGATTACGTTAAGTCCAAAATATTGTTTCTCTCTAAAATATTTTTGCCGTCTATAATATGGTTGCTATTTAATATATTTTTGCTGTCTAAAATATTTTTGCTGTCTAAAATATTGTTGCTGTCTAAAATATTTTTGCTGTCTAAAATATTGTTGCTGTTTAGGTACAATATTGTTGCTTTTTAAAATATTTTTGCTGTCTTAAAATATCGTTGCTACTCGTATGTATAATATTGTTGCGGTCTAAAATATTATTGCTGTCTAAAATATTGTTGCTGTCTAAAATTTTGAACTTTTGGCAATCGTTACGGCTGATAGAATGTCGATTGGCCTAACCCCATGGTCCCCTTTTGACTAGGCTCTCATGTCTTTTTCAGAAACCAGGTGGGTCTAAATACGGTCTAATTAAGGTACGGTACGGTCTAATACTTTACGTTAGCCGTTATAAGCCAATAGAAGGTATCTGAATCTGGATATTGAATCCAAAATTGCGCAATTAGCGCAGTGGTTGAGCGTTCGGCTGCTGCACTGCGTGTCGCGGATTCGATCCCCGCACGTTTACATGTACAGGAGTCATTTCTAGTGTAGGTTAAAGTTTAAAAAAATAAATAGAAACAAAAATGTCGCATACGGGACACAGGAACCTAGATTTCAGTCCCAAGAACCCATAAAAATTTATGCAGCTCCACTAACATCTGACCTCAGATCATCTTTTTATAGCATCTTCTAACTCAACTAAACCGCTTCCTACTATCAATTAATTAATCTTCATCTATGTAACGCGACATCTGTCCGTCTGTGGTGTCTGTAAATAACTGTACCTTTGAGATGGACACATTTAGACATGGATGTCTGGACTGTGTATCCGGATTGTGATGGTATTTTTAGATGTGTGACGTCTGGGGGTAACACTGGAGCCTCTAATAAAAAGGGTAGAAGGCTTTTGGATCAGAAAATAGAAGGGCGAGACTAGATATTTTTATGTAAAAATACCAAAATCATTGTGTATGTGGAACTACATGTTACGCTAATGGATAGGACAAGAAATGAGTATGTAGAAGTCTTAAGAAGTCGAATCTTCTGAGGAAAGTTTTGAGTAGATATGTATGCATGTGTGTGTGTGTTCATCTACCCGCTGGTCAGACCCGCTCGATCACTTAGCAGGACTTACTGTGATCACTGCCCTGAGAAGAGCCGAAGTCAGAGTGGCCTGGAAGCAGTTGCCAGTGAATCCGTCAAAGCTCTCCAGGAAAGGCACGACCTTCAGCAGAACACGAATAAGAAGAGAGGATGTGGATGACAAAAGTAGAAGAATAACAAAGAAACAATGGATGGATTATGTGAAAATTTATAAAGCTAGAAAGAGGTGGATAAGGGACAGAGATACAAAGAGGACTATAAATAAGTTGGAATGGAAGAAGAAGGCATGTTGCATGTGGCGAGAGAATCTGCCAGAGTCGTGGGTGTGTTTGATAAAGTCACCGCGTTCCTGGCCAGAGTCTGCACTTAGAGCAGGAAAAGTCATTTGAAGATTTCCCACCCAAAAAAAAGGGGGGGAAGAGAGTGAACTACCTCCTCTGAAGTCATTACACTAAATGTAGTGCTGTGGAATATTTGTTTTGACTGTGCTAGAGTAGGTAATACTAATGCTAATTATATTCTGTTAATTTAGTGCTATTGTATCCTGTGAAATTTAGTGTTATTATGTCCTGTGAAATTTAGTGCTATTGTATCCTGTGAAATTTAGTACTATTATATCTTGTCAAATTTAGTGCTATTGTATTCTGTGAAATTTAGTGCTGTTATATCTTGTCAAATTTAGTGCTATTATATCCTGTGAAATTTAGTGCTATTATATCCTGTGAAATTTAGTGTTGTTATATCCTGTGAAATTTAATGCTATTAAGTCCTGTAAAATTGTGTGCTATAGTATCCTGTGAAATTTATTGCTATTGTATCCTGTGAAATTTAGTGCTATATTCCTGTGAAATATATCTTCTGTGCTCTGCTATTACATTCATTTAAATTTTCCATATCTAATCTTGGGCTGAAAACCATAATTCTTCACGACCTTATTTGTAATCCCACTATTCATGCTAATACTCGTATAAAAATGCGAATGGTTGGATGGATGAAAATGGATGTTGGTTACCTACTCAATCACGCCAGAGCGGCTGAAGGAATCTGGATGAAATTTGGCAGCGAGATAGATTATTGTCTATAATCTAATTATTATAGGGGAAGTACTAATTCAACGTGGGCGAAGCCGCTGGCAGAAGTTAGTTTATAACTACGTTCTAGTAAATAAATAATTTGATTTCTTTGATTTGAATTCCATTCTAACCTTGTATTATAATTTAGGTTCAGCAACAAATTTTCGACCACTATTATTCTCAACTAAGGGCCGATTTCACCATTCGCTCTATAAACTAAGTTTTACTGAACTAAGCTTAGCGTAAAAAAAAACCATAAAAAATATTATAGTGAGTTAACCTTAAAAGATAGATATATGCTGTCGTGGACTTTTTTTAGAACTTTAAAAGGAGAACAATTCTGTCACACATCACTTTTGCGTAACTTTTAAATGGTTAACCGTTTACGCAGCGCACGCTGCTGAAGCTCTCAAAAGGATCTTTTTTTCTCGTTTTTGCCACATTTTTCATTGATGCTTCACTCCTGTTGGTCGCAGCGTGATGTTATATAGCCTATAGCCTTCCTCGATAAATGGACTATTCAACACAAAAATAATTTTTCAATTCGATCCAGTAGTTTCTGAGATTAGCGCGTTCAACCAACCAAACTCTTCAGCTTTATGACAGCGGCTAAACACGTTTAAGCGAGTTTAAACGTTGAAAACTGGGCGTTAAGAATTGGTGAAATCGGCTCTAAGCCGTTACGTAAACACACGATTGTAAGAAATTCAGCCACCATTGTTATTATTTTATTAAGTATTTCTAAGATTTATAACCAGAAACAACGCGTGGCCGTTACACAGCTCCGAAAATATAAGTCGTTAAATATACGGTAAAATAATTCAAAGTATTCACAGTTCAGGCCAATTAGTCTTTATAATTTGTGTGAATAATAAGTAAATACAATAATTCATACAGTATTATGCTATAATTCTTTGTTATATAAGATTGTATTGTTATAAACAGACCGTAAAATTTTCTAGGCTTTTCTCTGAGTCTTGTTCGTTTAAAATGATCTATGATTTTAGGTTTAGCTCAAAACTGGAGCCTAACCTTTTTTGACCCGTCGTCAAAAGGGTCAGTGTGTGTGTCAGGTAAATCTCTGCCGTGTAATTGTGTGAGCTAGCCTATCTAATGTGGGGCGGAAACTTCTACTTAGGTTATTTCCGTCTAGATTAGGCCACATTCGTCAATGTATTGCGCCCAGCATGCTGAAACTTTTCATGTATCAATTAAGTGGTAAACATTAACTTATAGAACAATCATGGACCCTTTCGGGCACAGCAAAAGAAAGATAGCACCTATGTAAAGATCAACAAAAAAAAAAAAACATATAGATTACATATTTTTTAGGTGATTATCATTTAAATATTCATTATCACTGTAATAACATTTGCTTATTAATATTTTTTTTAGTTTATTCGTGAATAGGTAAAGTTTTTTTTCTTTTCTTAATGATCCGGCTAAGTTATTATATATTTTTATTGACATAACCAGAGAGATGTTGGTAAATTTAGTCGTGTTTTGTGTTGGAGTGTGTATCTTGTTGTGTATATAATGTTTAAACTCTATAGGTTGACTGTATCAGGGGAAGAAATCATACAATAAATAACTCATGTTTATAACATAACCGATTCCGCTTGTTCATTTAAATAAACTTACAATTTACATTTTGAAATATTTCAATAATAAATAAAAAATACCTTTAAAATATAAAAAAATAGTATACCGATGGTATCGGGATCAGGGTCCAAGCTACCGGCAGTCAAGGCTCCTAAGAGAGGAACCTCCTCAAGTCCTCACAATACGAGAACCTATCACATTCTGAATCAAGCTCTTGATCCAGTCGCCTCACTAGAGCCTTCTCCTGACGTGTTATGTGAGACAGTGACACGATAGTCGGGTCAGCCAATGGTTTAATAGCCACGGCAGCTCGGTACAATGATCGCTGAGTCCACATCCCACAAATGTCGACAACCTCACGAGTCAAGATAGGTATTTGATTTGATTATTTTTCTCAGTTTTCATGAGGACTTAACCTCCAATTATTATTATGGGATTAACATAATACGTATATAATGTAGGCATAACTCGACATAATGTTGGGAACAGCTGAATCTGATTCCCTTAGCTTAAATCCTTCTTATCTATGAGTAGGTACAAAGATAGGGAACAAAAAAGGGACCCTGTATTATAAAATGTGTATGTGACCGGATAATGTGACATTGTAATGTAATAAATCTTGTGAGAATGTAAGCTCTCGATATTTTATGAAAATAGATCATTTCAAATACAATAAATGTCATATTTTCGTAATTTACGATGTATCCGGGCCTTATTGAAAATAAAGAGTTTACAATTTAACGAGATTTATCTTAAACTAACACTAACTAATTAACCGGTGACAAATACACGGTGTTTGTTATCTTCAGGAACTTTTATTGACAATGAAGCATGGCAACGATTAGTTCATCCTAAATAAGACCCTTTTAACCCGAATCCTATAATTTACAATCTTGTTCGAGATAATTTGACAAATACTTTTTCGTTTCGTTAAAAACAATGTTGTCTAAATACCAAAGCTATGCGGATTCATTGCGACAATGACACATATATCTAGGTAAGTCTAATTAATAGAAGCGACACGCGACAATCGTTCTAATTGTCAAAATAGTCGCTCGGGAAAGTGTGTGCGTGCGAGATTTACTCGCAGGAATGAACGAAATGACGGCCGAATGAACAGAATCACGAACGGGAAAAGTAAGTAGAAGTATGGAATTAGTAAGAGCTAAATATAGATGAGAAGAGATTCTCGATAAAGTTGAAGTATAAAGAGTGTACCTTTCATAATGAACAACTTTCTTCGAGGAAGTAATGGTAAATAAAAAAAATAAAAAATAATAAGTGATCAGTTTATAACGCTTAGAAACTAGCTGACTAAACAACAGTTCATTATTCTAAGCAAGTGTTTCATTTAATACTTGAATAACAGTTTTCACGTAAAATAAAAGTTGAAAGAACCGTAAAAGTAACGTCCACGTTCTATTTTTAAACCGCTTTTATTCATCTTCATTCGAAATACAAAACAGTTTTGGAATAATATTGCGATTTCGATATCATGATAGACGCGATTGCATGTGAATGGACTCTTCGGGTTTCATATTCATATTGATTTTTCCAATATGAAATAGGTACCTACGTAATATATTTTCGTTGTGAATAAATCTATCTTCTTTTTTTTATTGCCTATCTGGCTTCTCAATTTTTCTTTGTGGTCATTATTGAGATGAATGCAAAAAATAAATAGTGTATCTATGCATCTTTTTGCATTATTACTCTGTGGTTGTTAGGTATACCATTTTTTTTTTTGTAAATCTAGGTAAAGCTATTCTATTCTAATAAGATTGGCTGGTATAAAGTATCTTGTAATAATCTAGTCTCAGTTCAAATGGAAAATTTGTCTATTGTTTGTAAATATAGTATAGCCTATCATTATGTAAGTTTTATGTTTTTTCTGACCATTGCATATGTTTTTATTTTTGCTAAGATTTTAATTACTTAAATTTTTTTCGAAAGAGTTGGAAGTTTTACCCTCCTAATATACCTATGTAAGTGGGTTATAAAATTGTGAAAGCCTGTTTGGGTATTTGCAATTTTTTATCAATCACGCCTCAAGGTCAAGGTCGAAACGGATTACAACATCCTGGTAGTAGGTACGTTCCCGTGGGATCACTTTCGACTACATGCGGGCGATGCCGCCGGTAAAAATAAATGAAAGAGTAAACTTAGCCGTAAATAAACTGATAAACAGAAACAACAACCGAGCAGCGAACAATCGAATGACTTGTGAACGGGTGAGGCGCCGACTTTTAAAAACCCCGTGGGTGCTCAGCTCATTGCCATTTGATGACTCGTGTAAAATAATTACTGGCAACGTGCAAGAAAAAAATACTCGCCGACTGACAGTTAACTATCAGTATTTAAAGATTTGGCACCCCGGACTAAATGATACCCTAGAAATAAAAAGGAAAGCTTACTGTGACTTCTAATGATGTCATGGCAGTTTTCCATGCTAACACCAATTATAAAGAGAGAGCGAAGTGAGCTCGAAAATCATAAATCAATTAGAACGAAGAACAAAAATGAGCGCTTCTCTACACTTCTTCACTTTTTGGCTCTCGTTGGTGCTGAAGCCCTGAGCACCGGCAGAGTCGGCTCCCCTGAACGAGTGAGAGAGCGAATGAACAAATTATGGAAAATGAAATTAATTGCAGATATGGCCTCGGTACAGTTACCGCAACAACGGTTAAATTAACATTTAATTACTACTTTTATAGAATTGTTATCTTATCGAATATGATGAGTTTGGAATATAACAATATTAATGCTGTTTGTGATTAAAATTGATAACTAAGTATATAAAAGTTTTACGATGCTCTCAAACTGGCGAATTTGATGAGACCGTTTTGGAGGCTAATGCTCATTTCAGACTACGCTATAATATAATATTATAGCGTAGTTATAATAGTTCGTTGCACAAGAATATCGCTCACCATGCATTTATTTAGAACACGTTCACTTTGCTATACTCAGTGGCGTAACTATACCATCTCAGGTCCTTGGCAAATCCATTGCATGGGGCCCCAAGAAAACTCGTCACATTTTAATTTAGTTTTAATAAATCACTGAGATAGTTACCCAATAGTAACATTGTGTCCAATTTAGTTAAATATCTAATTTTCAAAAGCATAGGTGTTACAAATTTATAATAAAATAACAGTTAAGTTAGTAATAATTAATGATAACAAGATATTTATTAATAAAATTCTTTGCTCCGAGCTTTCTGTTCAGCAAAAGTATCAATAACATCATAAAAGTTTAAAGATCGGGCCAAACAATTTTCAATAGACAGAATAGCCAAGTTAGATAGCCTATTTTGTCGAGCTCGCAGCCTCTCGGGCCGGGGGCCCCGTCAGGCCGGGGGCCCGTGGCATTTTGCCAGTCCTGCCACCCTATAGTTACGCCACTGGCTATACTATATATTACTGGCTTGCTATACGCTATGAAGTTGAGCTATAAACGTAAGCCAGACGAAGGAAACGACACGTCAGCAGGTATATTCGCTAACTCAGTTAACAATAATTTGATAGACACTATGCAGTAAATTACTCGGTGGACATCGATTATAAAAGGCACTACCATTACGCTTTTCCTATACGTCAAAGCAGCAATGTACGGCAAAGTGCCTATCAAATTGATGTCAACTGAGTTAGCGAATACGAGGCGCTGGACACGAGCCTGTGGATACGAGCGACAGTTATTTATTGTTGTTGTATTTATCGTAGTTTTTTCTATGGTGGACCCATGTCTGCAAAATGGATCACTTGCCATATAGCATATTTGCTTGCGATTATGTCGCATAATGTGAACGCAATGCTATGTAGTAAAGCTATATAGCGATTAATGTAGTACTATATAGCAGAATAGTATAGCGTAGTCTGAAATGAGCTTAAGGCGCAGTTATACGACTTCTAATGGTTTTTAATTGAAAATCACGTCTAAACGACTAGTCTTATTTCATTGAGAAAAATATCTGTTACTCTAGACAATTTCCCTCGTAATTTTATATGAGAATATTTGAAATTATATTTTGATAACATAGTGTAATTAATTTGCAAAGTTACGTCTAACGCGGATAAAAAATTGAGAATCACGCAAAAACTGTAAAGCGTATTTTTATTAAACCTTCACCATTTTAAAGACCATTTAATTATCTATAATTTAGTCTCAGTGTTTTATTTAAATACCTGTTCTTTTAAGTGTAATAAATTAATAATGCGTCTAATTTCGGACAGCGCTCCTTGATCGGCGAGTCCTATTACTGGGTGGACGTACGACGTATTACGTGAGCTCAGCACAGAACACGCAAGCTAACCACTTAAGGTCATTGGCAGTTAATAGCGCCCTTTCGAAACCGAAAATGGATTGAAGGAAAAATTCCTTATGCGTTCTATACTATGACCATCGGGAAACCTGAACATCTGGCGTGATATACGACTTTTAATGATTTTAATAAGAGCATCACGTCTAAACCACTGGTCTTATTTCTTTGAAAAAAATATATATTACTCTAGTCAATTTTCTTAACTTGATACGTGTACATTTGAAATTATATTTTTATAACACAGTGTAACGCGGATAAAATATTGAGAATCACGCAAAAACGTATTTTTATGAAACTTTAAAATTTAATTATTAATCTTTTCGTATAACTGTTTTAGTATAATACCTGTTGTTTTATGAGTTCCAGGGTGTGCTCTTTTGTGTTTTAAATGTTCTTTTCTTATAAATGTTGGGTGTTTTTTTAAATTTTAAATTTAATGTGACTTGTGATGTTTTTTCGTGACATAATCATGTGGGTTATCACAACAACACACAACAACAACAACAGACTGCTTGAAAAGTGACTTGTTTGGCACTTTTTAGGTGTTGGCGGTTGGGTCTAGGTGACGTCATTCTAAATTCAATATGGCGGACTCACAATGATGGTGGACTAGTAATGAAGTAGTAGTAGTTTACTGAGGAGAATACGAAACAGTAAAATGACGCCATTCTAGTGTGTTTAAAGTTTTTTTGAACAATAATATTATTTACTCCAGTCCCGTAACAGTACGTAGTGGGAGAGTGCGTCAATGACGTTGATATGAAAACAACAGCCGCTTGATATGCAGATGACGTAAATCAGACAGCGGGAAAGAGTTTATTTCGCCCATGTAATCAACGTAATAGTCACTGCCGGCGGTGGCTTTATGTTTAGAACTAATTGACGTACACTGCACTAGACTATTTTGAAGTTAACATTGAGGTTTAAACCCGTCCAAAACCACACTTTATTTTCAAACATATGCTATACAAGTTGTAAGGGAAATGCCTAGTCTTATTTAATATAAATTATTGCTTCTGCCCATTTTTTTTTTTTTTTTTAGTGGTGTGGTAAATCATTTAATGACATCTCCCACTCTGGGTGGAGCGGGAGGGCGTGTCAGACTCTTACTGACTAAAATCCACCCCTGTTCCTTACCTGCCTGAGTGCCCAGGGGCGCGGTAACTCTGTTACGAATTTATCCGCTACCCTGCTTCTGCCCATGGAAATGAACAACTTACCATAGAAAATAGGGTATTTAAAAAAAAAATAACGGACGCTTATTTTTTTTTATGTCACACGTAAACAAAAAACTTTTTTACAAAAATAAAAACAACCGACTTCCAAAAAAAAAAATACACTAAAAATGAAAAAATAACTTTAATTTCGGAAGTCGGTGTTTGTATTTTACTTCTTCGTTATTTGACACCGACTTCCGAAATTAAAGTTATTTTTTCATTTTTAGTGTATTTGTTTTTGGAAGTCGGTTTTTTTTTTTTTGTAAAAAAGTTTTTTATTTTTCACTTTTTAGTTGTTATACCCCAGAACTAAAAACCCCAATAACATGGAACGTGGAATTTAATCATTTGGAGAACACCAAAACGTCATCGAGGTAAACGTATTTTTCGTTTTTGTTCAGTTTCTCAAAAAGCGCTGAAGCAATTTAGATAAAATTAATTTGGGACCACCTTGGGAGTATATTTTTTCGGATAAAAAAAGAATTTCGAAAATCGGTCCACAACTGACGGAGAAACAGGCGGACATACATAAAAAAAAAGAACATACATGCAGTCGAACATAGAACCTCCTCCTTTTTCGAAAGTCGGTTAAAAATGAGGGCGATACAGTGCGTTGAAATGTGGCTTGACGTCACATGGCGCAACACTTTTTACCACCAAAGTGACGTAACCAGCACTCTTGAATTTTGATGCGTTTTATCTTTGTCATTTTTTATTGGTTTGGTAAAGCAAAAAATACGTGTCCAATATTTTTTTGGTTATTTTACTGACAGACTAATTAGATTTTACTGACAGACTAATCATTTTACTGACAGACTAATTATTTTACTGACAGACTAATTAGATTTTACTGACAGACTAATTATTTTACTGACAAACTAATTATTTTACTGACAGACTAATTATTTTACTGACAGACTAATTATTTTACTGACAGACTAATTAGATTTTTTTAGTAAAATTCACAATTCACAAAAAAAAATTGGACTTACGTACAAACTTATCGTTATCAATCTGCCTAGACTTTTCCTAACTAACTTGGGGTCGTCTTCCAGTCTAACCGTATGCAGCTGAATACCAGTATGTTACATGAAGCGACTACCTACCTATCTGACCTCCACAACCCAGTTACTTTGTAACACGATGACCCTTGGTAAGACTGGTTGTCAGACTTTCCGGATTCTGACGACCCATAACGACAGTCAAAGATTCGTCAATCGTGAATCTTTGACTGTCGTTATGGGTCGTCAGAAGCCGGGACCAACGACTTAACGTGCTTTCTGAGCCACGGAGGAGTCTCGCTATGTAAAGATGGTCACCCATTAGGGGTTGGTCCAAGCCAACCCCGGCAAGCGTAGCTTAACCTGATGGATCGACCCGTGCGGCTGTTATTACTTTAGCCAGTTTGATACCTGTTATTTTATGTGTAATAAATTAATAATGCGTCTAATTTCGGACAGCGCTCCTTGATGGGCGAGTCCTATTACTGGGTGGACATACGACGCGTTACGTGAGCTCAGTACAGAACACCCAAAGCTAAACACTCAAGGTCGTTGGCAGAGACGTTGGTCCTAACTGACATTTGAACATCTTTGAGAGTCGTTTCGGTAATTAGAAGCCAAGAAATCTTACACGAGTCTTGCTATTGCTCAGCTGCATCTGGTTGGAATGCAAGAAGACCCCAAAATATTTGGAAAAGGCTAGTTCGTGAACTTATGCGGAGAGTGGAAATCGGAAAACGTTTTTGCCGATTACCATTCTCCACTCGCACTCTCACACTGAGAACTCGGCAAGCAGAGAGTATTCTCGCTAGAGAGTACCGATTTCCGAACTGGAGAAAATGGTTACCATTCAAAACGTATGTAGTTACTATCTGTGAACCTTCATTATCTCACCTGTTTACTATTATGACGTCACACTAGGTTATTAACACATGGGTACGATTCATTTGAGTATCACGTAGTCTGTTAACGTCAGTGGAGATTTGATCAGTCCTTATCAGCCTTATCAGCTAATCTACGATTACCGCAATGTTCTACTCGCATTACACGTAATGTAGGGTATTGATAAAATGGTAGCTAGCATTAGTAAATAGAGTTATTTATTTTTCAAAGACACATTTTTGTTCCGTATTTGATTCTTCCATGCATTTAACGCCTTATTCTAGAGATGCCATTTTTTTTTAAATAAAATCCGGCCAAGTGCGTATCGGACGACGTGCAGCGTAGGGTTCAGTAGTCGCCTGTTACAACATGCAGACTTAGAAGGGTCCTCGTGGATGCGATAGGTGGCGGCGACCTCTCGCGCCCGGCCCTGGTTCAGGCCATGGTACGGAGCCAGAGGGAATGGGAGGCAGTCTCCGCCTTCTGCGAAGCAGTAATGCTAGTGAAGGCGGAGGCGGGACGCGTGAGGGAAGCTCAACGGAGTGGCCCTCGCGGCCCCGGCCGCCACCACCGCAGGAGAGGTACTGGGCGTACCAGGCGTAGGACGTCGCGAGACGATTTCCGGCCACCGTAGACCCGGGCCTGCGGACGGCGAGCAGTGGGTAGCTCGCCGTCCGATCAGCACCAGGCCCGTGAGTCGACGGCGCGTAGTGTTCCACGCGCGCCTCAAAGAGATGTAGTCAGCCACTACTGACGGGGCCCATCGTGGCCGGTGCCTGCATGCCTAGGGGTAGCGGATAAATTCTGAAAATGAGTTACCGCACCCCTCGGCCCTCAGGCAGGGAAGGAACAGGGGTGGGTTTTAGTCAGTAAGAGTCTGACACGCCCTCCCGCTCCACCCTAGAGCGGGAGAAGTCATTGCATGATTTCCCACCCCACAAAAAAAACAAAAAAGCCTTAGAAGGGGGCTTTATGTTTATAACGTTTAAAAACTGGACCACATAGGACGATGGTAAATAAAGAAGGAGTTATAAAATTCGACTTCTAATAGGTACTCGGCTTTCTAGTACTAAAAGTCTCTAAGCTAAGCTGCGGACGGACAGACGGACATGGCGAAACTATTAGGGTTCCTTTATTTTATTTTTTTATTTTATTAGGGAAAACAAACAATTGTACATTTAGTCTTACATCTAAGTATACAATAGAGTAGGTTAACGTACAATCAACAACGTTTCCACATATTACTATAAACATTTATATAGGTACAGTATGGATGAAATGTATGTCTAATTTTAATGTTGTACTAAATTTAATTATTTTTAAGAGTATTAACTAATTCTTTTTTAAATACATTATAAGATAACGCAAATATGTCTATTTTAACAAAATGTTGGTTGTATATTTTGACTAATCTGTGGAGAGGCGCCCGCTCACCCGCATTTGTACGACTAGTTGTCGTAGCAAAGAGTGGGTAAGCGCGCGCCTCTCGTCTTTTTACAGTTCTGGGCACGATATAAAATATATTATTCACAAGTTCAGGGCAATCAAACTTGTTGTGTATCAGTCCACGGAGCATCATGGCTTGGAGTAACATACGCCTTGAATGTAATGTTAGTAATTTAAATTTAACCAACGACTCCTCATATGGTAGACGCTCCAAGTGACATTTAAATCGCAGTGTTTTCAAAAACTTACGTTGAATTCTTTCTAATGCTTGATCATATTTTGCATAGAGAGGGTCCCATATCATACACGCATACTCTACTTGTGGTCGTAATAAAAAGTTGAAGAGATGTAGATATGTGGCTGGGCGTTTGAAATCGGATGATGATCTCATAACAAAATTGTACATTTGGAAAGCTTTGGCAATTATCTTTTCAATGTGCAAATTAAGGTGGAGTTTGCAATCCAAAAGCACACCCAGATCGCAAATTTGAGTTTCCTTAAGAAGGAGTTCATCGCAGAGGCAATAATTGTAGTTAATAATTTGTTTCTTTTTGGTAAAGTTAATGTATTTACATTTGCTGATACTCAATTTTAGTTTATTTTTTATACAGTAATTAGATAATCTATCTAAATCGTCTTGAAGAAGGTAACAGTCGTTAATCGATATAATTTTCTTAAAAATTTTGAGGTCATCGGCGTATAACAAAAATTTACAGTTTTGAAAGCAATTACCGATATCATTGATATAAATAATAAACAACAAAGGACCCAAAATTGATCCCTGTGGAACTCCAGATGTTGCCAAAAATGTGTTAGAATGGTACCCGTTACTTACTATAGTTTGACTGCGATTACTAATATAAGACTGGAACCAGCGCAGTAGATTGCCCTTGATGCCGTTAAACGAAATTTTGTTTAATAGTATTTTATGGTCAACTCTGTCAAAGGCTTTTTTAAAGTCAGTGTAAATTGTGTCAGTTTGGGCTCTGAGGTCCATATTATTAAACAAGTAGTTGGTAAAAATCATCAAGTTTGTAACAGTACTTTTTCGTTTCACAAAACCATGCTGCTCCGGAACTATACAATGTTGAATAAATGGATATATCTCGTGGTGAACAAGCTTTTCAAATAGTTTAGCCAGTGTACAAAGAATCGAAATAGGCCGATAATTCTCAATATTTTGTCTGTCACCACCTTTATACACAGGAACTATATTAGCCATTTTCCAAACGGCAGGGAACGAACCATTGCTAACACATTGATTGAAGATTTTAAATAGAGGTTTGCATAATGTATTCGCAGACCATTTCAAAAAGCAAGGAGGTATCCCGTCCGGTCCCGGACCCTTATTCAAGTCTAGTATCTTTAATTGTTTGCAAATTAATGAAAGGCTAAAAGGCTACACAGCGATGTATTTTTGTCATTGGATTGATCAGGGGCCGGACTCCAACCAGGTGTCAGACTAGATGGTTCGTAAACGGACCGGAAAAAGGTTGAGAAGAGGTCACAAATTTTAATAGGGTCACTAGATGTATCATCTTTATAATACATTCTGGAAGGAATCCCAGATTTGCCTTTGCGATTAGCAATGTATGCCCAAAAGTGTTTCACATTTTTGGGAATACTATCCTCAACACTGTTAATATAGAAACGATAGCATTTGATACACTCTGTTTTAAAACGATCTCTGTATAAGGTGAAAATTTCATAGTCGGATAAGTTTTTATATTTTTTCCATTTCGTCCAGGCCTTTTTTTTATAATTAAAAATATGTATAAGTGCTTTTGAAAACCATACGGGAAAATTTGAGTTAGAGTTCCTTGTTAGGACTACAGGGGTATTATTCATTTTAATAATAGATTTTTTTGTTCTTACTTTTCTGGGAGCACTACAAGTTTTCGTTGTTTTTAAAATAATTGTAAGTACGAAAGTAGACATTAAAATGCAAAGATTCTATTTTTCACTTCCCACCACTTCACAATCGTGACTAACGATAAAAAAAAAGCTTCCACCACCGAGACAGAACGGAACATTATATCATATTCCTATTTCCTTTCGTTACCATAGGTCAACGGAAAACGAGAGTATGCGATTCGCATTGTCATGCTTGGCGAATTTCCCGTATTATATGAGTAAGTACTTAAAGAATTTTACGTAACAGCCTGTATACAAAAGACCCAAGTCCCGGCAAACGGATTACTGATTCGAAAAATAGTACAACCCGGCAATGATTTTGAAATACCTATCCAACGATACCTCACACTACAGGTTAGGCGAGAAAAAAAGAAAACATCCCCACTTTACATGTCAAAATAATAAAATATAATATAATAACAATAAAATAAAATAAATAAAATAATAAAATATAATTATAATTATATTAATAATAATAATTATTATTATAATAATAATAATAATAATAATTATTTTAATTATTATTATATTTATAATTTTATTATTTTGTTTTTGTGGCGCGATACCCATGCAAAATTGCATCTCTCTAGTACTAAAAGTACGCTATGCCTCGGACGGACAGATGGACGGACCGAAACTATAAAGGTTTCTTGTTAGGACTACGGAACCCTAAAAACCAAATACTTCGTAGGTAGGTGCACACCCTGAATAACAAGCAAGACTTATGAAAAATTGAGAAGATTTTTTTTTATGTAAAAGATGCAAAAAGAGTATGTAAGGATCGTAGCAGGTGGCGTAATGTAGTTTCTACTTACCCCCATTATATGTATGTTTGTGTATTTCTTAACTAGTTTCTAGCAGCGGCTTTGCCTACGTGAAACTCGAAAATCACGCCAAGGGAACATGCTCCTGGGATAAAAATTACCCTATGTGCTAGCCAGACTATACTTTTGTTTCCTAGGTCCGTATTTGTATAATAGAATCAATAAAACTCTTGACATACATGCTTTAACCTACAAAAGATGTAAGAATAAATTATTTGAATAAATCCATGACCTAACCTATGATGAGACTGAGAACCTCCTATCTGTTCCTTGTTAGGTATCGTACTCACCCTCCCACGCACACCCATTCACTTACATTCTACACACAGGGAGGCCTCTATTTCAACATACTTTCTTTTGTTTGTGATGTTTGTTTGTGATGTAGAGTAAAAAGAACTGGCTAGCTTTAAAATGTCCATATTTTTAGGGAAGAGCGCTGATGCCTGAGTTACAGATATTTATTTATCTAGTTCAGGCACAGATGGCTTGCTGTTTTATTCTAGACTAAGCTTAAAGAAGTGATCATGTAATTGTATTTGTTTGGTATGTAATTTAAAGAAAAAATAAATTGTTATTATTATAAATTATTATAATCTATCTCTGTGCCAAACATCCATCCATTCGTCCATGCATAATCGCCTGGAGGACACGGTGGAGGTCTGCCTCACTTGGGCGGAGTACCGCCGTGTCCTTGTGGAAGCGATCGGCGGTAGCGACCTCTCGCGCCCGACCCTGGTCCAGCCCATGGTACGGAGCGAGAGGGCATGTGAAGTTGTCACCTCCTTCTGAGAAGCCGCGTGAGGGAGAGGCAATACTCGCGCCCTCACGCCCCTAGACGCCACAGGAGACGCCCTGGGCGTCGGGAGTCGCAAGCCGATTCCCGGCCACCGTAGGCGCGGGTTTGCGGACGGCAAGTAATGGGTTGCTCGTCTTTCGATAAGGACCAGGCTCGAGTCGACGGCGCGTAGTGTTCTACAGTACGGCCAACGAGAAGCGATACCAAATGTAAACAAAACCCATGCGAAAATGGGCGATAAAATGGCCACCCGAATGTTGGCGAACCCGTCTTAACGTTGTCATGTTTTTGCCGGGAGAACGAGACATTACGACAAAGGCACAAGATGGAAAGAGATAAATATTAGATTGTCAACGCCACAGTTGTTCTTTAGGTTAATGACCTTTCGTATCGCTGCTAGTTGGCCTTACTTTACACGCGCCTCCAAGAGATGTCAGCATCAATTGACGGAGTCCACTAGGGGCGATGCATGCCAGGGTCGCGGATACATTTGAAATAGAGTCACCGCGGCCCTGGCACAGGCAACTGACGGAACACGGGTGGGTTTTAGTCAGTAAGAGTCTGACACGCCATCCCGCACCTAGAGCGGGAGAAGCTACATGATGATTTTCCACCCAAAAAAAAATTATCTATAATAATAATATAATAACAAGAGCGTCGCACAATGATTGTTGATATAGCTGTCCCTCATGACGAGAACCTCGTGAAGGCTGAGAGAGATAAAAAAACAAAGTATCTTGATCTAGCTCGCGAGGTTGTCCACCTCCCGGTGGATACAGCAGTCATTGTGCCGATAGTCGTGACAGCCAATGGCTTAATTGCCAAGAGCCTCGACCAACATCTCAGGAGGCTCTCGTTAGGCAGTTGGATCAAGGGCTTGATCCAGAAAGCAGTACTCCTGGACACGGCTCGTATTGTTAGGAGATTCCTTTCTCAGGAGCCCTGACCACCGGTAGCTTGGACCCTATTCCCGATACCGGTGGGCTACTACTTTTTATATTTTTAAATGTTTTTGTATTTATTTATGTTTTTATATGTAAGTACCTAAATATTTGAAAATGTAAAGTGTATGTAGGTATATAAGATTGAATAAATGGAATAATAATATTTATTTAATTCGAACACACGTGATTCATATATTTGTTAGTAAGACTTATAAAACTAGGTTAGTAACATTTCTTATCAATAATCAAATTAAAAAAAACTAATTCATATACCTGTAGCAATGTCCGGTTCCCGCTGCACCAGACCTGCAGCTGTGCATACGGGTCCAGTGCCCCAGGAACGGGCAATCAGGCTTATTCACTATCACCTTTAAAATGCTGTTGGTGCTGCCCCGAATCCTTCGCATCAGGGATGCCGTTCTTTTCCGCATAATAGCTTGAAAGCTGTCTGTATTTGCTTCAGCAAACATGCCCGATGCACTACAGAAACGCGGCAGCTCCAACAGCACCCTAAAAGCATAAGCAAATGCATTCACCGATCCATCCAAACTGCTAATTTTATTAACAGTAGGAAGAGTAAGAAGGATTTCATAATCAGCTTTAAATGAGATGTAGCTATCAGTATTACGTAGCACTTAATTCAGCGAGCGCGTTTCCAGGCAGTTTCAGGGTTATCTCGTCAACTCGGCTCGCTGATAACGCAGGCTCGCCGTAAGCAAACTGTCTCGGCGTTTGCCCACATGTAATATATTTATAATGTGCACAAATATTTGGAGTAACATAATTTTATCAAGCATTTTTACAGTTTAGCAAGAATCATCTTGAGGTTAAAAAATAATTAAGATAAGATTTTAAAGGTTTTTTTTCGTCTGTCAGTGTCTCGGGAGTGTTTGAAAAAGTTACCTTGCCCTTTTTCATTTTTTTTCCAATGGCAACTGAAAGAACAAGGGTAGGTTTTAGTCAGTATAAGTCTGACACGCCCTCCCGCTCCACCCAAATCATGAGAAGTTATTGTTTACCCAGCCTAAAAAAAAGGTTTTTTTCGTGATGCCAGCTCTGCGGTCGTATTCGCTAACTCAGTTGACATCAATTTGATAGGCACTATGCAGTATATTGCTGCTTTGCTCGGTGGACATTGATTATAATAGGCACTACGTACCTAGTACATTTTTGTTTTCCTATACGTCAATGCAGTGCGGGCAATGCCTGGAAAGCGATGGCTGAGGTATGTTATGGAATAAACTAGTATAGAAAATGCCAATTCACACTAGCTTTGAAGGCGTGGGCAATCATCCAAAGACATCTACCACTCTAGGGTGGAGCGGAAGGGCGTGTCAGACTCTTACTGACTAAAACCCACCCCTATTCCTTCCCTGCCCTGAGTGCCCAGGGGCGAGGTAAGTCTGTTTCGAATTTATCCTCAACCCCTGGGCAGGCATCGGCCATGACGGGCCCCGTCATGAATGCTGACAACTCTTTGAGGCCCGCGTGGAAAACTACGCGCTGTCGACTCTCGGGCCTGGTGCTGATCGGACGGCAAGCTACCCATTACTCGCCGTCCGCAGGCCCGGGTCTGCGGTGGTCGGAGATCGTCTCGCGGCGCCTAGCTTTGAAGGCTGAATTTTTATTGGTGGTTAGGAACAAATTCGCCGGCAGAGAGTTCCAAACTTTGGCTGTGCGCATAATGGACCATACTTTTTTTTTAATAAAAAAAAAAATATGTGATTAGTTTAAACACTGATAAGCGGGTCCATTGTACATACGAACAGTGGACCTGGCCATGTTCTCATCTAAAGAAAAGATAGCCAACTTTAATTAACTAGCCAGTTAGCTAACCATAAAACACGTGCCTTTTTTAGGGTTCCGTACCCGAAGGGTAACCAACGGAACCCTATTACTAAGCCTTCATTCTCCGTCCGTCCGTCTGTTTGTCAGCGGGCTGTGTCTCATGATCCGTAATAGGTAGACAGTTGAAATTTTTACATAATGTGTTTCTGTTGCCGCTATAACAACAAATAATAATAAATTAAAGGGGGCTCCCCTACTAGAAACGTGTTTTTATTTTGGTTTTTTTGAGAGGCAAGAGGGTCTGCGAGGAATTTAAAAATAGGTATTTGAAGAAACTATTGCCATCGTGCTCCCTCAAGCCTGCCGCAGTAGAGTGCGATAGGGACAGCTGCAGTTCAGACCGATTTTATCACTAAATTTTTGACGAGATCGACGTTTCGTATTCCCCACCAAATTTTTAAGAAAAAGAGTATGTCTAGGTCCTTTTTAAATGTTTTATGGTAAAACTTTTCTAATTTGTCTGGTATTCTTCTAAGAACGACGATATAAGGACATTTTTTGTCATATTTGGAGGGTCATATTTTCTTTACTTATTAGTTGCTGGATAAAAGGAAATGACAGGGACGTGTCAACAGCAGACCTTGACTTTATGAAAAAAAATTATTGATCTAGAGGCATTATTCAAGAAGAAAAAAGGGGAATACATTGGTATGGAGAATCGCAGCCCCTGTTTCAGACAGTAAAAGCGCACTACACCATAGTGCTCGATGCGCCTTTGGTTTCAGAGGTGCATCAATAGCATACAATATTCTTGAAAATATGGTTTTATTATTTAAGAACAATATAGAAGTTAAGTTGCAATGGGTTCCAGCTCATATTGGACTACGTGGTAATGAGGAGGCTGACCGATTGTCTAAGTTAGCAGCAGCAGAGGGTGCAACCATTGACTACTTACCTGATTATTGGGAATACAAATATCTAAATATAAAGTAATTTGTTATAAATCTTGGAAACAACACTTTGAAAACATAAGCCAGCAAAAAGGTATATGGTATAGGAGCATACAAGGCGAGCCTCCTCGAGTGCCTTGGTTTGATGCCGATCAACTTAGTAGGCATTATGTCAAATTAATTATAAGACTTCGCTCTGGACACTATCCATCGGCGAAGTTTGCATTTCTTATGAAAAAAGCTGATTCACCTAATTGCAGAGAATGTAATCAGATTGAGGACGTGCAGCATTTGCTGATAGATTGTGTCTGCAACAGGCGCGAGAGGGAATTACTTTTCAAAGAATTAGACTTAAATAGACTTAACGTGGGATTAATACAATCAATTCTATCCCAACCAACTTCAGAAGGTGCCAAAAAGCTATGCCGTTTAATAACAGTCCTTCATCGGTAATTTGATGGTTTCTCTATCACAAAGTGTTTCTGTTTAGTATAGTTTATGTGTTAGTTATAAGAGTTAATGTAACAATGGTAAAAGGTACGATGGGGTTGACATATCTGTTTAGATAAAAACCCCAAAATAAATAAAGAGAAAAAAAGCCCCTGTTCCCTCTCAAGTAGACGCGTATAATCTTGTACGAAGGTACGGAACCTTTAATGCGCGATTCCAACTCGCACTTGGCCGGTTTTTTTTTCGGGGGAAACCTTCAATGCCACTGGAATTTTGGGGAAAAACCAGGGAGGTTGGGATTCTTACCTTACTAAAACCACCCCGGTGATAACTATCAGCACCTGGAAGGGGCCCGTTATCTCTCAAAAGACTACTACGAAACTCCCGACCCACGATAGGCTCTAGACAGACGGATTGCATTTTTCAACTACACTTCGACTGCAAATTTGTAGTTTAATTGCAGTTGGTAAGACTGCAATAGAACTGCAAACCAACCGTGCAGTCCGATTGCAATCGGTGTGCAGTTGGCCTGCAGTCGGTATGCAGTTGAGTTTTTCACGGTTGGTTTGCAGTTTTATTGCAGTCCTAGGTACTAACTGGAATCAAACTGCAAATTTGCAGTCGCAGTGCAGTTGAAAAACAGTCCGTCTGTCTAGAGCCATAGTCGCATAACTTCGTAAAGATTAAAAGGTGAAAAAACAACCGACTTCCAAAAAAAAACAACACTAAAAATTAAAAAATAACTTTAATTTCGGAAGTCGGTGTTTGTATTTTACTTCTTCGTTATTGGACACCGACTTCCGAAATTAAAGTATTTTTTTTTAATTTTTAGTGTATTTTTTGTTTAATAAAAAGCTTTTTAGTTGATATACCCCAGAACTAAAAAAAACCCAATAACATGGAACGTAGAATTTAAACATTTGGAGAACACTGAAACATCATCGAGGTATACGTATTTTTCGTTTTTGTTCAGTTTCTTAAAAAGCGCTGAAGCAATTTCGAT
This sequence comes from Polia nebulosa, assembly GCA_951329385.1. Lineage (NCBI taxonomy): Eukaryota > Metazoa > Arthropoda > Insecta > Lepidoptera > Noctuidae > Polia > Polia nebulosa. The sequence continues at coordinate 7,186,289 of OX589604.1, forward strand.
AAAATTTATTTGGGACCACCTCGGGAGTATATTCTTTCGGACAGAAAAAGAATTTTGACAATCAGTCCACAACTGACGGAGAAATCGGCGGACATACATAAAAAAAACATACATACAGTCGAACATAGAACCTCCTCTTTTTTCGAAAGTCGGTTAAAAATGGAGAAGCCTGGCTTACAGACATTTTAATGTCAACTAAGGAGAGGCCTCTGACCGCAATTATAAGCTGGTGTTAACGGTCTAACGGTTCAAACAGTGGTCATTTTCAGGCTGACCTGAGTATGGGCGGTTAATACTAAAATTAACGAAAAGACAAGACAAGATATTTTAAGCGACGAATCAATAAAGGTTGACATTCCCACCTGAGGACGATAAGGTTGTTTGGTGAACCGCAAATGTCATAATATAGGTTCCATAGACTACCGAGGCGGTTACTGCTAGAGGCGGCATTGCCAAAACTTTCCATACAAACCAAGTGTACAAAAATAATAGTTCTTTATAACCCGTAAGTTAGATTATCAAAAAAATGAGGCATGTGGACTTGTTACGTCACTTCTAGGTTAAAAGTGGTACATGTTTGACGTAGTGGTGACGTTACACGAAATTTCAACGCACTGTATCGTCCTCAGTTTTTGGCCGGTAACGCAGTATTTGCTGCTTCGGTTCAAAAAATATACTATTTATGCCATCGACACGCTAAGATGAAGTTAATCTTTTTCTAAACTTTGTCTTCGGCTGTCAGTGTCACCTTCATCACTACGATTATACAGAAAAGAGACAGATATTGGCTGCACTCGCTTTATCTCTTTCATATGTCAATTTTGTGACGGTAATGCTCCGTGATGTTCTTTATGTCTATGCTCAGTGCACATTGCGTGGGCGGGAATATTGTTAATAATGACGTGTCTAGGAGTTTTTGGCTGTTTTAATTATTCGCAAATTGATTCTTATTGGAAATTGTGATGTAAAATTGGTGTAGTCTTGTGTCTCAAGTGTCTAAGCAACTGGATAATATGTGGAATCATAGAAACAGGCGCGATCTCGGTAAAATGAAGCTGAGAATTTTATTGTAGTATTGACTACCTCAGTGAAGCTTGCTTTAGCTGACTGTACTCTACACATTTGCTGCCAAATACTGCAAAAACATTAAAACATCCGCATTCTAATGGAAATTAGAATAAAAAAACTAAATATTTTCCAAATTTAACATTGGCTAAATATATAAAGCGTCCGAGGCCAAAAGTTAAAAACAAAATACGTCTATATCTAGTCTAGTCTATTCTATACTCTGTGGGTACCCATTAACTGTCACTTTTGTTCTAAGGCTTGATACACATTCTAGGTAACCAGTCTTTTGTCTATAATTGCAAGTTTGACCTTTCTAGGTTATTACTTAGTAGTTATTATTCGAAGAAAAACTTTTATACAAGTATCCTGCTTTTATTTATGCTCGCTTGTGATCTTTAGGAATTTTGGGCAAATAAAGCAAAGGTTACGAACTCCTTCGCCCACGACTCATTAGATTGTTGGCAGAATGTTGTAATTCCTTTGCCTACAGTAAAATTTTGATTTTCTGAATCCTACTTGGACTATCTTTTTTTTACGTATTTTTTTTCATAAATGTGAAAAGGCGTAGGCCGTTTTCATATTATAGACAGGTATTCATTATGAAAGCATAATAAATGACTTTAACATGTTATTTACATCATGTTAAACACAAAACAAGCTGTTTTAATATTAAAGGGCCAGGGGTCAACAACATTTTAAATTGTCTACTTGGAAGCTCATTTTGAAAACTTACAATGTATGGATACATTTTTAGGGTTCCGTATCCGAAGGGTAACCAACGGGATCCTGTAGGCCCTCCGCTGTCCGTCTGTCTGTCAGCGGGCTGTATCTCATGATCCGTAATTTTAATTTAATTATTTTATTTCAGATAATTACATTTCATAAAATTGTTAGTAAAATAATACATAAAACTATGTTAGTAAAATTATGAATATTTATTTTTATTATTTACAAATTACTCTATTTAATATTATAAAGGGCACCTCCAGAGCCGTGAACGGTGTTCCAGTGCCTCACAACTGGACAGTCAACCCTTCCCAATATGGTATTCAGCGCATCAGGGAAGCCACCCTTTTGCGTACTATTACCCTAAAGCAGTCCGTTCTGGCCTTAGCAAACATACCTGACGCACTGCAAAAGCGCGGCAACCCCAACAGCATCCTAAAACCCTTATTGTACGGGACCCGTAGGGCATTGAAAGATATACGCGTATAACGGACTCACAGGCTGCAGGTATAAAATGTCTGGCAGTATGCCTTAAAAAGAGCAATTTTGACCTCCTTAGTGCACCGTGCAAACCTGCGCGCCAGCACTTTGCATCTCACTGCGAACGCCCTACGTTCCCGTTTTCTGGTTTTGTTTCTTCGTTTTTTGACACCGACTGCCGAAATTAAAGTTATTTTACACTTTTTTTGGAAGTCTGTTATATTTTTTTGTAATTTTTTTTTTAAAGTGAGTGGATCGTATCATGTGGGGTATCGTATGCAAGGGCGTCATTAGGACAAGCTAAAACAGATTTTTAATTATTTTTACGTCGTCTAATTTTCGATTTATGACGAGTATGATAAAAAAAAAATATACCTTTTCCCCCTATTATCTCCGAAGTTTACAAAGCGATAAACACGGGCCTTTATGTCGCAAATTGCCACATATTTTGACACACGTAAGGGAATCTAAACCTACAGGGCGCCTACTCCTCGTTGACGTATAACTTTTATTTCCGATTATAAACTTATTTGAAGTCGGTAAACTGACGGCGACCTATGTATGATGAGTAGATGACAAGTTTAATTTTTCCTTTAAGGCGCAGTTATACGACTTTTAATGGTTTTTAATTGAAAATCACGTCTAAACGACCAGTCTTATTTCTTTGAAAAAAATATATGTTACTCTAGACAATTTCGGTCGTAATTTGATCTGGAAATATTTGAAATTATATTTTTATAACATAGTGTAATTAATTTATAAAGTTATGTCTAACGCGGATATAAAAATGAGAATCATGAGAAAACTATAAAGCATATTTTTATGAAACCTTCACTATTTTAAGGATCATTTAATTATTTAAAATTTAAACTCAGTGTTTTAGTTTAATACCTGTTGTTTTATGTGTAATAAATTAATAATGCGTCTGATTTCGGACAGCGCTCCTTGATGGGCGAGTCCTATTACTGGGTGGACGTACGACGCGTTACGTGAGCTCAGCACAGAACACGCAAGCTAACCACTCAAGGTCATTGGCAGCTAATAGCGTCCAGTTTATCTGACGAGTCTGTACGAAACCCTCGGTGCGCGAGTTGACTCGCACTTCGCCAGTTTTTTAATTTATAAAATTTGTTGGAGAAGAATATATAAAAAATGTAGCATAGCTATACCTACCAACGGTACCTATGGGATTTTTCGTAGTATAGTTTATAGTATACGTTTATAATATGGATTTGTCGTCGATAACACTCAGATTTTCTTTCACATAGAGACATGAACTAATCCTTATCCGCTTTTTACGTGGGAGCAAGGAAAGTGGATTCCATCATCCGCTTTTCAAGTAGGGTTGGGAAAAGTCGATGGAAAACTTATGGTATGGTTTTTTTATTTTTTTTATTCAAAGATTTTGAAAACGTTGCTAATCCAGTAGCTTATTTTAAAGAGGTAAAGTTATTCGTGTTTGTGACCTTACAACTTCAGGAGGATCTACCATAAGGCACACTTTGTTTATTTTTAGTAACCATTTTATTTTGAACTATATTTTATTTGTTGTCCTTTGTTGTGTGCCTTTGTCTTTGTGACAAATAAACAAATATTTTTCTTTTTTTCTTTCTTTGTTAAATTTACCTCTGGGAGTAGGTACTGAACCGAAATTTTTCAACTGATGAAAGTCGTATAACCGCGCCTTAACGTGTAGACCTTAAGGCACAGTTATACAACTTTTAATGATTTTTAATTGAAGATCACGTCTAAATGACTAGTCTTATTTCTTTGAAAAAAAAAATATATTTTCGACAATTTTCTTCTTCGTAACTTGATATGTGAATATTTGAAATTTTATTTTTATAACATAGTGTAATTAATTTGTAAACTTATGTTTAGACAATTAGAAGAAAAGCGTATTTTTATGAAATCTTCACCATTTTAAGGATTATTTAATTATTTATATTTTAGTATACGTGTTTTACCTGTTATTTTATGTATAATTAATTAATAATGCGTTTAATTTCAGAAAGCGCTCCTTGATGAGCGATTATTGGGTGGACGTACGACGCGTTACGTGAGCTCAGCACAGAACACGCAAGCTAAACACTCAAGGTCGTTGGCAGTTAATAGCGCCTTAAGTGCCATGGGCAACAATTATACCGAAAAAATACATGGAGCCTCTCTGAGGTATCTCGAAAGATCTTTACGATACGATAAATAACCACACAAAACCAAAAATAAATTGGAAAATATGTATTAGACTATTCTCCTTATACCTAATTACCAATTTATTTTCCTTATTTCAATCGATTAGTGCCATAAATAGCATATTATTTTTGGTGTTACCTAAGAGGAAATAACACACTGCTTGGTATTCACAAATGTTACAACAAATTTGTATGGACAAGTTTTATGCTTGATTTCTGTGCATTAAGGCCGTGACATCGCCCCGCGGACTCTCCGTACGCTTACCGGCCCATTGTGTTGCTCGACGAGGAGGGCAAGCTCTTCGAAAGAGTAATTACAGACCGCCTCGTCGGGCAGCTGGTGCGGGTGGGGTGGGATCTGGCGGAGAGCCAGTATGGCTTCCGCAGGGGGCGCTCCACGGTGGACGCCATCATGCGCGTACGAGCCCTCACGACGGGGGATGCAGTGGCCCGGGGTAGGGTCGCCTTGGCGGTGTCTCTGGACATTGCCAATGCGTTCAACACCCTGCCCTGGAGTTGCATAGTGGAGGCACTCTGGTATCACCGGGTGCCGCCCTACCTCCGTCGCGTGGTCGAGGCTTACTTGACGGACAGAGCCGTCATCTACCCCGGTCACCAGGGAGAATGGAACTGGCGAGAGATGTCGTGCGGTGTTCCGCAGGGATCAGTCCTGGAGCCGCCTCTGTGGAACGTCGGGTACGACTGGGTGCTGCGCGCCGACCTCCCTAGCGGCGTAGTTTGCTACGCTGACGACACGCTGGTCCTGGCGCAGGGGAGGTCGTACCAGGCGGCGGCCGACTTGATGTCACGCGGGGTTGCGACAGTCGTTGAGAGGATCCGGCAACTGGGACTCGAGGTGCCATTGCACAAGTCCGACGCCATGTGTTTTCATGGTCCTCGGAACGCGCCACCGTCAGGTTCCCAGATAACAGTAGGAGGGGTTCACATCGGCGTCGAGAGGACGATGAGGTACCTGGGTCTCGTCCTCGACAGCCGGTGGAACTTCGGCGATCATTTCCGACGTTTGGCTCCCAGATTGGAGCGGGCCAGTGCTGCTCTGAAGCGGCTCCTGCCCAATCTGGAGGGTACAAACGCCTCCTGCTGGAGGCTCTACGCGGGGATCGTGCGGCCCATGGCCCTTTACGGGGCACCGGTGTGGGCGTGTTCCATGGTACTGGGCGTACTGGGCGTAGGACGTCGCGAGACTATCTCCGGCCACCGTAGACCCGGGCCTGCAGACGGTGAGCAGTGGGTAGCTCTCCGTCCGATCAGCACCAGGCCCGTGAGTCGACGGCGCGTAGTGTTCCACGCGCGCCTCAAAGAGATAAGTGTCAGCCACCACTGACGGGGCCCATCGTGGCCGGTGCCTGCATGCCTAGGGGTAGCGGATAAATTCTGAAAATGAGTTACCGCACCCCTGGGCACTCAGGCAGAGACGGAACAGGGGTGGGTTTTAGTCAGTAAGAGTCTGACACGCCCTCCCGCCCCACCCAGAGCGGGAGAAGTCATTGGATGATTTCCCACACCCAAAAAAAAAAAGAAAAGGCCGTGACATGACCTAAAGCGCGGTCACTCTCGGACTGCATAGAAATGAAAGAGATGCGCGACGACACAATGCCAGCAATTTATCTAAAAAAACCGGCAAAGTGCGACTCGCACACGAAGGGTTCCGTACCATAAACTGAAAAAAAAACACGATTCTAGTTTTTTTTTTGGGTTTTTATTTTTAGATAAACGCATAGCAGCAACAGAAATACACATTCAATGAAGATTTCAACTGTGAAGCTATTACTGATCGTGAGATAAAGCGCGCTGATAGACGGACGGACAGCGGAGGTATAGTAATAGTATCCCGTTGGTTACCCTTCGGGTACGTAACCCTAAAAACAAGTTTAATATTAAGATTCGATTCATTATTTGTTATTAATTTTACCGACGTACATTGGCTAGTAATAAGGGGAAAAATAATAAAGGTCAAAGTTAGAGGTAAGTTTGACGATCATTTCTATCGATGATTTTATTTTAAAACGTATCACCTCAAGGCCCTGCGTCGACGAGAGGCGACAGTAATCAACACTGTCGTCAGGCCCCGGCGTCGTCATAAGCGGCGGCAGTTTCGCGCTTATTACTAATAAGGAACGGTTTTACTCCGGCCCCGCCGTCGCTATAAGGGGACGGCGGGGCCTGACGACAGTGTTGATTAATGTCGCCTCTCGTCGACGCAGGGCCTTGAGGTGGTATTTCGTAAACAACCAATTTCTCGAAAATATAGTCAAAATGAACATACATTTTTTCTGCAGCTTCAAACTAAATAGATTTGGCTAGAAAATTTTAGAAAACCAGTAATTTTAGAGTTTTTGCGAATGACAGCGTTATTTCGTCAAAACATTTCATTTTAAACATTATCGAAAAAGCAGCCAAAAACTATAAAAATATATTCCTTCGCAAGCTGAAAGTTTTAATATCGATGTTTGCCAAAATTGTGTTGGCTCTAACGCTACATTTATTGTTATTTATTGCACACATACCTCAATTGTGTAAACCTCGCTGATTTGTGTCACATTACAGATAATTACGTACCGAAGATTCACCGGTCACAATGCATTGTTATCTCTAAATAGTATAAACCAAAGTCTTTCCGCGTCTGAATGTTTCTCCGCTTTCCTCCTAAACCACGCAACGGAATTTAACGCGGTTTTCACTAATAGAAAGAGCGATAAACGAGAAAGATTTGTGTGTGTAAAATGTATCCGTGCAAAACCAGTGGTAGCTATATTTAGGCAGACTTTATGAATGATATTTTACTAAATAAACCATTCACAGCTAAAAATGCTTGGTAAAAAAAATATCGATAAACTCGCGCGAATCTCGTTGCACGACTCACTGAAAACTAAGAAATAAGAAGTGAAAAGTACATCCATCTGTAAATATAAAAATGAATCCCTATTTCCTTGGTCACGGCATCACGCGTGAACGGCTGTACCGATTTCGCTAATTCTTTTTTTGTTGTTTGTTATTGTCAGGAGAAGGTTTTTATGAAAGAAACAATTAAGAGACTTGCGCGGAAAATTAGAAAATTTCAGAAAACTTAACCGCTATTTAAACTTCGCGCGTTTGACAGTTCATAGCAGTCAGCAGCGGCAGTTTGTCAGTTCGTAGGACAACATTTGTCGGGTCAGCTAGTATTAGATTTATGTTATAGACAATCAACCTTATTTATGAAAGTCACTAATCATAATATAATAATTATGTTAGTTTAACTACAGATTAGCGGATTCTAAACTCAAGATTACATACGGACATACTTCTTATCCTTCAATTTCAACTGTATAAAGGACAAAACCTCCTTTAAATCCTAAGTCACAACTTTACCTCTCTTCCGGGTAGGTTGAAAAGTTATAATAATAACCTGCTAATCAGTGTTTAATCTAATCACATAGTTATTTTTTTATAAATAAGACTCATTTTGATTAATTTGCGATTAAACATGATGGCTATATATTATGTATATTGATTAAATAAGATAATTTAGGATAAGATAATTTATATATTGGCATAAAAAAGTGTGTACAAGTACAGTGAGGCCCTGACTCCTGTGCTAGGTGGGAACACCTCTGTTACAGGAGTCAGTGTCTTCTCCCAAACATTAGGTGAATTTATACAATAAATTGAATTAGATACGATATTTACACAATTTATAAATTGTATAGATATTTTGATAAATTCATTACTTTGTTTAGATAGTGCAAACTTAGACCTAATAATGATACTGACTGGACTGTATAAATCAGATACCGAAACTTCCTCAATGCTATCCTTCGTAAGGTAAAAACACTTTACGAAAAAGAAGAATTTAATACAGCAAAAGGGAACATCAAAGCATCCTGTGACGTCGTCAAAAAGGTTGCAGATGTTAAACCTCACAAACCACCACCACTAGAACTTCTTATTGTGTCTAGCTCTCCCCAAACAACAGTAGATCTGGTAAATAATTACTTTGCTGTCATTGGCGAAAATTTAGCCTTGCAAATAACTCCTCACCCGCATCCAGTCGCCCATAATGCTGCAAAATACATCGATATCGATGGTTCAAAACTATGATTCTTTTAGAAACCGACGAAGATTAGATTGCGGGAAAAATATAATTTTTTAAATACGATTGCGCTATTGGTTGGGATCAGATCTTTTCCCGTATTATTCAATCTACTATCGAGACTCTGGTGTCTCTAATAACTCACGTGTGCAATCTCGCTATTAGGTCAGGTACTTTCCCCAAAGCTTTTTAAAAAAGCCATCATCCACCCAATTCACAAAGCAGGGCAGAGACGACGATGTTAGCAACTATAGACCTGTGCTATGGGCTATGTCGAAGATCCTCGAGCGTGCAATATATAAGAATAACATATTGGTTAAATACCTTTCCGCTAACTCTATTTTAGCCGCCAATCAATACTGATTCAGAGGCGATTTGAGTACCTGCCGAAGATGCAATCGGGGGTCTATTGTTTAGTGCGGTTAGGGTCTTGCATGGGAAAAAACGAGCATGGACTCTCTCTGGATGGATGGGATGGATGGGATGAATGGTTCTTTGCCTTATCCAAGGCATTCGATACTGTCTCTGTTCCCATCTTGCTTAAGAAGATGGAAAATGCCGGAGTCAGAAAAACCCCTTTAAAAATATTCAAAGAGTATTTTGTATTACAATATTACCATTTTTTTGACTGACGGATACGTTCCGAAAGATATTTCACAAAGAGTATAGGGTAGTTAGCAAACAGGTTGGAACTAGGTACGGTGTCCCACAAGGCAGTATTCTCGGGCTAACCTTGTTCTTGTTATATATCAACAAGCTATGTAAAATGAACATCCCCAAATTACAGCATATATACATATACGCAGATGACACCGCCCTTTTTATCCAGGGTGACAACTGGTTAGAAACCTATAAAAATGCAGAATCCACGCTCACTGTTGTCATGACTTGGTTGAGTCACCTCCTAACCCTCAATATCGCTAAAACGTCTAATCGACCCCTGCCTGGAAATTTTGCACCTGCCTAACTATCGTCCTCCTCCTTTCCTTATTGTAAAACACCTGGCAGTGCTGATAGGATATCGTCTTGACTGGCGCGAGCATTTGGCCAGCCAAACCTCATGCATGAGAAGGTTGATTGCTGTTTAAAAAAAACTGCGTACATCTGCTGATCCACATGTTTTAAAAACAGTATACTTTGCACTGAGCCAGTCAGTGGTCCCATACGAGTACGTCTGAACGATTCTCTTACACGAATAGTAATTCTTAAATGGAGCATACGGCTATTAATGGTCTTGGAAACATTACCTTGATTTTAATAGCCTATCTAGTGATTTGCCAGTTATCATTTATTTATCTCAACTCTATAACCATCGTACGGTTTAGACAAATCGATAGACACCTCATTGATTAAAATCTATCCAGCCGTTGGGATGCTTCGAGGGTATAAGGAATTCCACAGATACGCGTAAAAACCAATTATACTGTCTTTGCTGTCCCGCAGTCGGGCAAAATGAAATAAAATGTATAGTGTTTTACTACTTCGTCCAAGGCTACCTAGATATTATATCGGGTGTAAAAAGACAGTTTCCGAAGCCGAAAGCCACATATTCTACCCATTATTTGGATCATTTTTTTTCCACTAGACCATACCTGGGAATCCACTGGTTCTGGAGATATTGAAGGTCAAAGTTGCAATTTTTTTAAATTCTTTATGAAAATAAATTTCAAGTGTTGTTACTAAACTTTTTACCATGCAAACATTACTTGAATTTCGTTCTTTTTTTCGAAATTACAAATTTACAGTTACAAAAACGCAATGAATATCAAGCGTATCCGACAAGTACCTACGTGGCTTAGAGTGCAGAGGCGGGGATTAACTCCACTTGATTGGGTTAGCGTTACATTGCGCGCAATATTTTTTTTTTTTTCATACCTAAAACTAAAAGCCATTTCCCAGCAATAATTTTTGCGCAAAACTACTTTGTTAGACGTACAGCATGCGTAGTTAACGGCTTTGTGATGTGTCTTTTTACACCCTGTATAAAATATCTAAATAATTTTGCAAGACAAATTTTGTCTCAGTAATCTAAATTAAGTACTTAGATGAGGAGCTCGTGGCTAAAGTAATAACAGCCGTACGGGTCGATCCATTAGGTAAGCTACGCTTGCCGGGGTTGGTCCATGGATGGGTGACCATCTTTACATACCGAGACCCCTCCGTGCCTCGGAAAGTACGTTAAGCCGTTGGTCCCGGCTGTCAATCGTGGATCTTTGACAGTCGTTACGGGTCGTTAGAAGCCCGAAAGTCTGACAACCAGTCTCACCAAGGGGTATCGTATTACCCAGTAACTGGGTTGTGTAGGTCAGATAGGCAGTCGCTCCATGTAAAATATTGGTATTTAGCTGCATCCGGTTAGACTGGAAGCCGACCCCAAGATAGTTGGGAAAAGGCTAGGCATTGGTGTTGATTCTGTTGTGCATAAACAACTTAATTTAGGCTATTGCTATCTTTTTCTCTCTAATAAAACAAGAAAGAGACGGACGTAAATTAGAGCTGTCAAATTTAGTTTGATCTAATATTTCCATAAAAATTAAGGGTACACGTAAAAACATGTCGTCTAAAAACACGGCGAAGCGCAAGGCGTAAACTAGTTTGACATCTCTAACTTAGTTCATAGCTATAGCCGTCCTTTTCTCGCACTGCCTTTTAGTAAAAGATAGCGATTCTCTAATTTTAGTTTAGTTATTGAACAAGAGAATCCGCACCATTATATGTATACATTTATTAGATGCTTATTTTCTTAGTGAAGCTTCTGCACCATTTCTCTTGCTTGTACAAGTGTCCAGTCACAAAACTTTTAGAGTTCAACGGCTCCAATTTACGTCACTCATAACTTTGGCAGTGGTAAATAATATATTTTTGTTTACTCTTATAATGTACTCGTATGTAGTTGTGCATAATGGCTGGTTTAACGAGCATTCATTTCGCCATTGTTTTGTGGCTATCCCGTTATTATGGTATGCTGTTCTGTGAGACTGATATTGAAAATGGGTGTTGGAAATATGGGAATTCATCATCATCATCAGCATTTCAGCCGAAAGACGTCCACTGCAGGAGATAGGCTTCTTCAAGTGTCGCCACAACGACTAGTGTGGCGACACTTGAAGAAGTGTCTCGCATCCATCGGATTCCCCCGACCCTCACCAAGTCATCGGTCTACCTTGTGGGCGGTCTTCCAACGTGGTGTCTTCAGTGACGCCGCCGTCGTCACTACAGAACTTTTTACACATTGAAAAATTTTAATGTATTAATTTTTTACATTTTAGTATTTTTTTTTTTTTTTAATCTTCTCGAGCTTTATTTTGATACGGGACATGAAAAAAAAATACACTTACCGTATAACGGTCACAATTTTTTTTTTGATATTTTTAATAATTATATAACTAATTAATAACAATATTATAAATATATAAACTAATTATCAATATATAAACTAATTATTATCAATATTAAATTATTTTGAATTAATTAAAAAATATCATTATTAAATTATACAGGATGTAACGGAAAGGTGTGGTTATATTTTAAGAACTGCATCTGCCCATTGATATGAACAACTTTATTCAAGAAAACCTGAGGCAATTCTCGAATTTTTTTTTTACCACCCATACAAATATTGATTAGCTGATGTTCACTTTGTATGGAAAGTTCGATTTTTTTTTTAGGGAATTTTCTATTTTTTTCTTAGATATAGTTGTTCAATTCCATGGGCAGAACCGGTTCTTATATAACTATAATTATTATTAATATTATAATTTGTTAAAATCCATCCAGCCGTTTAGGCTACACGGCGTGGCAAAGAAACAGACATACAAACATACATACAGACTCTCAAAAAGCATTATCCGGTAAGTCGGGTAAAAAATGACGTTTTCTTTCTCACAATTAAATGACTAAACATCTATAGGTATCTGTCATTAAGACGGTAACGGTCACACATATTAGTAGCATGCGTAAGTACATACAAAAACATACAAAGCTGTTGTTGTAATAAAAAAATGTAATATTAAAAAAAAAACCCGACTGTAAATAAAAAAAACAAATAAAAAGTTCCAAACAAGTAACTTTCAAGCAGTCTGATGCAGTTGGTGGCTGTTATTTTAGTTCAATTATTGTTTTTATGCAACCAACTGCATTATACTGCTTGAAAAGTGAGTTGTTTGGAACTTTTTAGTTGTTTAAAAATATTTTATTTTTTTATTTTCTACCTTTTAGTGACTTCATTTTTTTGAATCGCGTCCTCGAACCCTTTATTTTGATAGCCCACTTAAGTCGCAGTTAAACGACTTTTAATGGTTTTTAATTGAACATCACGTCTCAACGACGTCATTTCTTTGAAAAAAATATATGTTACTCTAGATAATTTCTGTCGTAATTTGATCTCAGAATATTTAAAATTATATTTTGATAATATAGTGTAATTAATTTGTAAAGTTATGTCTAACTCGGATAAAAAATTGAGAATCACGCAAAAACTGTAAAGCGTATTTTTATGAAACCTACACCATTTTAAAGATTATTTATAATTTAGTCTCAGAGTTTTAGTTTCATACTTGTTGTTTTATATGTATGTATTATGTGTAATAAATGCATAATGCGTCTAATCTCGGACAGCGCTCCTGGGCAAGTCCTATTACTGGGTGGACATACGACGCGTTGCGTGAGCTCAGCGCAGAACACGCAAGCTAACCACTCAAGGTCATTGGCAGCTAATAGCGCCTTAATATAGTTCGTCGACTTTATTTTTTTTTCTTTTTCATAATATGGAGTCTGGTTACCGCCATATTGTATTTTGATTACTGTCATGTCATTAGTAGCACTCGCAAGTTTTTTTTTTTTTTGGGGGGTTAAATCATCCTATGACTTCTTCCGCTCTAGGGTGGAGCGGAAGGGCGTGTCAGACTCTTACTGACTAAAACCCACCCCTATTCCTCCCTGCCCTGAATGCCCAGGGGCGAGGTAACTCTTTCGAATTTATCCTCCACCCCCGGGCAAGCACTCGCAAGGTTAAGACGAATCAATTGACGTAAGAATTATCAAAATCGGCCCACGCGTTTGGTCTCTATAGTACCACAAAGAAACAAACATACATACATACATTGGCTAATAAACACATTACCCTCCCTTGCGTCGCGCAGTTGGGTAAAAAGTAGGTGTGGTCCACAACAGCCAAATATGGGTGCACAAATATTAAGGACTTCCTTATGTTCAAATACTGCTGTCGAAACAGGAAAATATATTATTTTTCATACCTCTTTACCCGTTATATCGGGCAGTTATGACTGAAAACTGACCAAAGAGTTCACCGTGTTTTTGATTTTTTAGATGGCTTGACTGCCATTTTATACATCTGCAAAACACAATAATCCTCTCGACTGAATTTCGATCATGGTGGACACTGGTGCCGATTCTATTGTGCACAAAATAAACTTAATTTAGGCTAGTGCTATCTGTTTCTCACTAATAAAACAAGACGGACGCAAATTAGAGCTGTCAAATTTAGTTGACCTAATATTGCCATACAAATTAAGGGTACATGTAAAACATGGCCACTAAAAACACGATAAAGCGCATGGCGTAAACTACCCGGGCCTGCGGACGGCGAGCAGTGGGTAGCTCGCCGTCCGATTAGCACCAGGCCCGTGAGTCGACGGCGCGTAGTGTTCCACGCGCGCCTCAAAGAGATGTTTTCAGCCACCACTGACGGGGCCCGGTGCCTGCATGCCTAGGGGTTGCGGATAAATTCTGAAAATGAGTTACCGCATCCCTGGGCACTCAGGCAGGGTAGGAACATGGGTGGGTTTTAGTCAGCAAGAGTCTGACACGCCCTCCCGCTCCACCCAGAGCGGGAGAAGTCATTGGATGATTTCCCATCCCCAAAAAAAAGGCGTAAACTAGTTTGACATCTCTAATTTAGTTCATAGCTACAGGCGTCCTTTTCTAGCACTGCCTTTTAGTAAAAGATATATATTATAATAAAAGAAATTTTAGTTTAGTTATTGAATAAGAGAATCGGCACCAATCTTAACGGAGATTAGTACAAGTACGCGGGAGATATTATAGTGTACAAGCGTGTGGGCAGACACAGGCGCATTCTCTGTTCCTTCCGTCTCATAGTCCGATAGGACGGTAAGAACTCAGGCGCAGTACCAACGGCTTTACGTGCTTACCGAAGCACGGGGATGTAACACTACCAACGGGCTGCTATAGAGTAATTCCTAATGGAAAAACTCAAAAACACTTTTTGCCCGACCCGAGGATCAAACTCAGGACCTCTCACTTAGCAGCACTTGCTACCACGAGATCAACGAGCAGGCATACCACAATAGCACTTATAACAGAGAAAGTGTTGCTATCAGAGGCCATTGATCCAATTTCCTGAAGTGTTATACATTTCATTTTTTACTGCTCAGCACGATATACAGTGTGAGTCTTTATAATGTGCACATAGCGAAATGAGGGAATTTATGCTTAATTTTATCGACGGAAAAATATAAAAAAAATATCTAAATATTTTTTTTTGTATTAAAAAATAAACGAAAACAAAATGGTGTAACTTGTACACTTAATGATCTATCGCAATGAAACAAACTCCATAACGATTGGAAGTAATTAAAATGAAAATTATGAAAACAACTACTCTCAGTTAAAAATAAACATGTTTATTTTAGCAAAAATCGTCAATTAAAAAAAAATTAAAATTATTATTTTTTTATTTTTTTCCTTCGATAAAATTAAGCACCTTATTTCGATATGTGCACATTATAAACACTCACACTGTATTAACTCTAAAAGTTATGCG
This sequence comes from Polia nebulosa, assembly GCA_951329385.1. Taxonomy (NCBI): domain Eukaryota; kingdom Metazoa; phylum Arthropoda; class Insecta; order Lepidoptera; family Noctuidae; genus Polia; species Polia nebulosa. Next base: position 7,201,653 of record OX589604.1, read on the forward strand.
GGCTGTTAACCAAATGACATCAGACTGTAAATTTATTCATGGTTACACCGATGCGTAAGAGTTGTGTTAATTATTTGATCCGAATAATTACAATCCCTCGATTGAAGCACCAATAATTTGATTTGCCATTTTGTCGCACTGTAGGTCGATTTACCTCCCGTAAACCGCGTATGCTAACGATGCTTTACAGCATATTTCTGGGTGTGTTCGTAACAGTTCAAAGGGTTTAGCTATAGCATACACAATTTTAAAACAAATACATTTTTTTAACCAAATAGGTAAGAATTTGTTTATCCAGTGGGTGCCATCCCATGTTTGACTTTTTGGTAATGAGGAGGCTGACAGATTCGCCAAGGAGGCCATTCTTTTAGGCACACCAGCAAATCTATTACCAAGTTATTCGGAAATATTAAGTAAACTTAGAAAACATAATTATATATCTTGGAAAGAACATTTTAATGAGAGATCGAAGTCAAAAGGAATCTGGTATAAAAGTATACAGTGTGAGCCTCCTCATATACCTTGGTTCTCTGGATCAAAACTGAGTCGCTCCCAAATTGTCGCTGCGCATCGTTTACGGTCAGGACATATTCCACTAAACAATTTTGCTTACCTTATGCGAAAATCTGACTCCCCTAATTGTGAGATTTGTGGGAAAAAGGAAGACGTACAGCATGTGTTGGTGGAATGTGTCCGTTACAATACTAAGAGAAACATGTTACTGAACTGTTTAAAATTGTCAACAATGGATATAGGAGTGTTTAACGGTATTTTAGCAAAGCCTAACTGTGAGGCAGCAAAGGTGTTGTATTCATTTATAATAAGAAATTAGAATATCATTTGTTAAATTGAAATTAAATTAAATCAGGTGAGATAGTGGTCAAACGCAAACCTATTAAACATAAAAAAAAAAAAAAAAAAAAAAAAAAAAAAAAAAATAATTAGTAAGAAATTATATTAAGTTTTTTGGTGGTTTTGTATTCGTAACTGTACGATGGGATTGGCATCGTCACAAAGTGTACGAAAATCCCTTAAATAAATAAAGATTAAAAAAAAAAACGATGCTCAACGCAAAAATACGTCATACTTGTGTACACGAAAAGACCACGCCTTCTCCCATGGGTTCCATTCATGACAATGCAATGTTTTTCACGGCAAATCTTTTAAAAGCAAAGTCGTACTGCATTCCCTTGAGATACTGGTAATTAATGCGGTCGGTTCAACATGGTAGAACGTTCTTGTTCGACATTGGACATAATTAGGCTAAATGTCCACTTAAGGCGCTATTAGCTGCCAACGACCTTGAGTGGTTAGCTTGCGTGTTCTGTGCTGAGCTCACGTAACGCGTCGTATATCCCCCCAGTAATAGGACTCGCCCATCAAGGAGCGCTGTCCGAAATTAGACGCATTGTTAATTTATAACACATAAAAACAACTAGTATTAAACTAAAACAATGAGACTAAATTATAAATAATTAAATGATCTTTAAAATGGTGAAGGTTTCATAAAAATACGCTTTATAGTTTTTGCGTGATTCTCAGTTTTTATCCGCGTTAGACATAAATTTACAAATTAAATACACTATGTTATAAAAATATAATTTGAAATATTCTGAGATCAAATTACGACGGAAATAATCTAAAGTAACATATATTTTTTTCAAAGAAATAAGACTAGTCGTTTAGACGTGATGTTCGATTAAAACCATTAAAAGTCGTATAACTGCGTCTTAAGACGATGACATTCGCCAAAACTCAAAATTTTCGGTGTTTGTTTTAAAAATTAACCAAATCCATTTAGTTTGAAGCTGCAGAAAAATATATGTTTATTTTGACTATATTTCTGAGAACTTTGTTGTTTTCGAAAAGCGTATAAAAATAAAATCCTCGATGAAAATGATCGTCAAACTTACCTCTAACTTAATTTTTTTTCCGTTAAATTATATTTTTATTTTAAAATTTATAGTTTGCTGGTTTTGATTTTTAATAGCTAAACTCAGTTTTGAGTAAATCGGTAAAATGCTTCATTTTTTGCAATAATTTGCAAGCAGTGTGTCGTGACAGCGCTTTAGGTCAAGTTACGCCCTTAGTACAGCACGAAGACCTACTTTAACATGTCTGTAGGTACTGTGACAACCTTATGTTGGCAACCTTATGTTGCCGACTGGCAGGTTGGAAATTTCTAGAAACTCTTACAAAGCCGTTTGAAATAAAATTAGAAAATAGGTTAGGCTTGACGTTTGTGTCAGAGAGAGAGTTTTAGGGGTCCGCGATCCCAAACGTGCTGGGATAATTTTATGTTCAGAAAATATTATTATGAATATAATTAATTGAAGTCGCTCTCAGCTCTATAATTTGTCCTCCCCGTAGAGAGATCCCATCCACACAGTCCTCTCGCACCGTGCCATCGAGTTGGAGTGCTACGCGACGCCCCCGATAACGTCGTCGTGCTTCTTTAGTAAGGAGCCCTACAGCCACAAGAGGGCTAGGGTTCTTACAGTACCTACCTACTTTTATCATCCACAAACTTTACGGCCAGACATCAGCCTCTGCAGTTTTACGCCATTACTCCTTGTTCGAGTTTGAGTAATCGTAGTAAAAGGAATAGTCAGCTAGAGTCTGCGTTACTGATTGCTAGCTGCCCTGCCCCCTTAGCCAAAATACATTTCTGTTAACGTTAACGCTAACGCGCGTTAGACAGAGAACTGTCACGTGAGTCACGCCGAGTAATGACTTTGCCGTACATTTTGCACGAAGCGTTAGCGTTAACGTAAACAGAAAAGCATTTTGTCTAAAGGCTCTGGGTCTGGAGTCTCGACATTGAAAGCGAAACTTACGTTAGCTACCGATCGCTAAGTTACTAGCCGTTAAAAAACTCCCTCACTTGTGAGGAAAAATTTTTGAATCATAAACGGAAAAAAGAACTGATTTTCATGAAATAAGTTTAAAAGTTAAAATTTACCTACGCCGTTTTTGTATAACCGGCGTAGGTAAATTTTAACTTGCGAGCACTTTTTTTCATAACTTTTATCGCTTGTAACAATTAAATTAACTTGTCAAAATGTTAAAGGATAAAAAAGTTTGCCTCCTTGCAACATAAATTTTTTAGCGAACGAATTTGGACGTTACGCGATCGTTAACTATGTAGAGACTGCCCGCCTTCTGCGAAGCAGTAATGCTCGCGAAGATTGACACGAAATGAAGAAGCAGAATTTGCTCCTATTGCTTCGTGACATTGTCCAGAAGACCAATTTTCGTATCTACATAAAATGTTAGGTATTTTTGTCAGTTTCAAACAGATTATAATGTAACGCTTCTTATAAACATGGGAAGTACGGATTATCTCTTTAGAAATACCAAAAGAATACTTCCCAAAAGCCTAATTATTTTGTCAAACGCACGAACACGAAGTTACGAACATTTTTTTTTAAATTCTGCAATATACAGGATGTAAAAAAGACACATCACAAAGCCGTCAACTACGCATACTGTACATTTAACAAAGTAGCTTTGCGCAAAAATGATTGCTGGGAAACGACTTTATTTTTTAGGTATGAAAAAAAAAGCTATTTTTTATTGCGCGCAATGTAACGCGAACCGAAGCATGTGGATTAAGCCCCACCCCTTCGCTCTAAGCCGCGTAGGTACTTGTCGGATACATTTCATATTCATTGCGTTTTTGTAACTTCAAATGCGGCGAAAATTCGGGTAATGTTTGTTTGGAAAAAGTTTAGTAATAACACTTCATTTTCGTAAAAAGTAAAAATAAAAATTGCGACTTTGACCTTCAATATCTCCAGAATCAGTCCATGCCCAGGTACAGTTTAGTAAAAAAAATGATCCGAATAATGGCTAGAATATATTATTATATAAATGTGATAACTACGTAGAGAATACAAGAAAATTACCCTTTGCAGGTGCTAGTTTCTCAAGCGTTTAATATTGATTAAGGAAGTGGGTGTCTGTGTTTTTAGAGGACAAGGTCGAAATAGGGATGTACCTATTAGTAATAGGTTACTAATATACCTTAGGCGTAGATTTTCTAGGAACTAGAATTCTAAATAAAGTGACATTCTAATCAGTGATGAAATTTGTCACAAGACACCAATAAAATAAAATAATTAAAAAACCCCCAACGCTTAATAGAAAAGCGAACATTTAAAAAACACAAAAGATTTGATGACCTTGAAACGGTTGAACCGATTTTGATAAAACATGTCTAAGAAGTTAAGAACCATCGCTAGAAAACCTGTTTTCAAATAAAAAAAACGCATTCAAATTGGTTCACCCGTTTAAAAGCTACGGTGCCACGGACAGACAGACACACACATAGCGGTCAAACTTATAACACCCCACTTTATGTGTCGGGGGTTCAAAAAGTTGAATTTTTATGGGATTTACATGCGTTTTTATTTTTACTCTCATCTGGTTGGGTTATATAGCGATGATGTGATCGAATTTGAAGCACGGTTGCCCAGAAGTAACCTATTCTCTCTTGACTTAAAGACTACTATTCCAGGTTGTAGCTATCAGGTAACACAGACTCCAACAGGGAATTCCACTCCCAAGCTGTATGCACAATGAATATTTTCCCAAAACTTTTTGTGTGTATGGGTTCCCGTTTCCATGTCCACCAAGTACCGGTAAAAAAATGCGCTACCAAAATGTCATTTTTGCATTTTGACAATCGCTAGTGCTTATGATGTCATTTTGTCCAAGTCCTCTAGGTCGATTAACAAGTTCTTTGCAAGAAACTGAATTGCTTTGCAAGAAACTGTATTGCTTTGCAAGAAACTGTATTGCTAAGGAAGTACGAAAAATTTGAATGAAGAATCTGCTTATCAGTTACTGAGCAGTACAGAGATTTGTATAAATAAGAGTGCTTAATAAGAGAATAAGAAGGCTAGTTTCCTAAAAAAATCTAATTAATCGATAGATTAATTAGATTTTTTAGATTCTGATAAGTTAGAATACCAAAAAAATATAGGACACGTATTTTTTTTTATCACGTAAATCAAAAATGAGGACGATATAGTGCGTTGAAATTTCGCTTCACCCACACCTTGATACACTTTGTACCGTTTAGTGACGTAACAAGCCCCTAGTACTGAACTTTGGTGCGTTGTATCTTACTAATTTTTTATTGGTTTAGTAATGCAAACGTGTCCAATATTTTTTGATAATCTAACTTAACGGTCTACTACCGGCCAAGTGGCGCCCTCATTGAATAAGAAATCGTAACGAAAATGGCCGTTTTTTACACTTTTGCTTACTACTTTGGATATGAAATATTTTGAGTCCTATTTTAACAAGGAAAAAATACTTTATCCTCTTTGCAACAAACGTGACGTAAGATTCTTTTATATTTATTTTCTATGCTATGCTACGATTTTTTGTTCAATGAGGCCGCCACTTGGCCGGTAGTAGGGTCTTAAGGAGTAAAAAGAGTTATTATTTTTATACCCGGGAAACATCCGCTATTATTGCATAGTTGATCCTTTTCCCGGCACTCTCATCAGCATATGATATCCTACCTACTCGTACATTCTTTGTGTAATGAGCACGATCATTTGTTCTGTGTCTGGGTGTAATTTATCTATAATATGTATGTATTTAGAAATATATAAGTATGTTTATCAGTTGTCTAGTACCCATAACACAAGCTCTGCTTAGCTTGGGACTAGATGGCGTTGTGTGATAGTTGTGGAATATTATTATTATTATATTATTATTATTATTATTCTATATCCTACCTACATTCTATATCCTACCTACATTCTATTTACAAACTACATTTTTTCTTAATAAAAATCAATTGCCAATGTCATGTATGCCAGATTTTTCCTGTTAAAACCTCCTTTTTAGGATTCAATACCCGAAGGGTCTAAACGGAGCCCTATTGCTGTCACTCACGTGTCCGTCGTCTGTCACACAGGTTTTACTGCCAAACGGTTGGAGCTACAGTCTTCAAATTTTCACAGTATAAGCATCTTGTTGACTCAAAGCCAAATACATTTGGTACGGAACCCTTAATGTGCGAAGTCCGACACGCACTTGGCCGGTTTGTAATATCATTAACAAAAGCGATGTATTTAATCTCAATAAAACAAAGAAGCGAAGAAATATACCAAAATATCTACAAATAAACCGAGTACTGTCTGTTTTCTGTTCACTTATGTACGAGTATGTGCGGTGGATATGGCCCCAAGCGCTGCGAATCTAAAACAAAGGCGAGGAACGACAGCGGCCATTTTGGTTTTTGAAAATTAAAACTCGAGCAAAAAGAGAGATTTAACTAGTGAGTTTTGCTGTGTGTTGTCTGTTTATATGAGACGTTAACAACTAATTACGTGTACTTTTTTTTTGAAGTCGGTGATCATCAGTTTGACTTCTTCCGCTCTGGGTGGAGCCCGGGCGTGTACTTGGTCCTCGGTTAAACATGATGCTTGTAATTTTTTGGCTCTTATTGTACAGGTGACCATGATGGCCAACTTTCGATTAAACTTTTGGTACTGTTTAAAATGAGCTTAGTATAACTACATTACCATTTTAGCAAGGTTTAACAGTTGAAAGTGCGACAAATTTTTTGCTATTCCTGTCAAATTATATTCATAGTGAAGGAGGACACGTTGAGCTTTGTGTTCCATTAATATCACAATGAAGGTAATATAGGTACCAAAGGCCTATTTCCATCCTGCCTGCATTTAGCAAAATTTTTGAAAAGTTAATACTGAAGCAGTTGCTAACATATTTTAATGTAAATAGCCTCCTTCATAATGATCAATATGGCTTTACAAAAGGTCGATCGACAACAGATGCGGGTGTTGCTCTCCTAAAACACATATTCAACGCATGGGAGAACTCGCAAAATGCAATCGGAGTTTTCTGTGACCTCTCCAAAGCTTTTGATTGCGTACACCATGACACGCTTTTGCGTAAGCTGCGTTATTATGGTCTCCAAAACGAAGCTCTAAATGTAATTGATTCATATTTATGTAATAGGTTCCAATGTGTAGATATCAATGGTGTTAAGTCTTCCGGGCTACCAGTTCATTTAGGTGTGCCTCAAGGCTCGATATTGGGACCATTCTTGTTTTTGGTGTATATTAATGATTTACCATATTATTTAAAGGGTATCTGTGACGTAGTACTGTTTGCAGATGATACCTCTCTTATCTTTAAAGTAGATAGGAATAGAAATGATTTTGATAACGTAGATAGCGCTCTCTCAATGGTTACGGATTGGTTTACGACAAATAACTTGGTTCTTAATGCTAAGAAAACTAAATGTATAAAGTTTGCCTTACCTAATGTTATAAATCTAGGACCTAATGTCATCTTAAATAAAGAAGTGCTTGAAACTGTGGACTCGGCAGTTTTTTTGGGTATAACTGTTGATTCCAAACTTCAATGGGACGCACATATATCAGGCCTATCAGGAAGGCTCAGCTCTGCCGCCTACGCCGTCAGAAAAGTTAGACAATATACTGACGTTGACACAGCACGGTTAGTCTATTTTAGTTATTTCCATAGTGTTATGTCTTATGGTATTCTTTTGTGGGGTAAAGCTGCGGACATACAAAATATATTTGTTTTACAAAAACGTGCTGTACGAGCAATCTATAGGTTAAGGTCAAGAGTTTCTTTACGAGAAATTTTCAAAGAGATTGGAATTCTCACGGTGGCATCTCAATTCATTTTTGCAAACATATTATACATTAGACAAAATATACATTTGTACAAAAAGACCAGTGATATCCACAATTTTAACACCAGAAATAAGTATAAACTTCATGTTCCTTCCCACCGTGTTCGTAGGGTTCATGGTTCGTTTGAGGGTCTCGGTATCGAATTTTACAATAAGCTACCCCGTTCTTTTCTTGACTTGCCTTTTAATGGATTTAAAACTAAAGTTAAATCTAGTCTCTGTTCGAAAGCATACTATTCCATCAACGACTACTTAGAAGATAATAATAGTTGGTCGCTGTGTTGAACGCAAGACAATGTTACACTTGATGTTCTTTCTCCATATTTAGCTTATGGTTATAACAGATTATATGAGTTCATATAATAATTGTCTACCAAATTTAGTGTGATGGCCCTAGTTCATCACTTGTGGCTTCGAATCACAGCCCTTTGATAGTTTCAATCTTTGTTCTTGTAAGCAGGCACACCAGTTATGTATGGAGGCTTCTTTAATTTGGTTTAGTGTTTATGCTTGAGTTGGTTTTTAATGGCATGATTGAGTGTGCTAGCTGGCAAGTGGCGGATTATTTAATTTAATTTTATGATTATATTTTAGACGGCATATATTTATTTTTCTGTTTTACATAATGTTAAGATTGTTGCTTAGAATTATATAGATTCAAGTTCTTAAAACTTAACAGACAGATGTGTTGCTGGGGAGTTTGTTGGCCACTTCTTCTTCACAGCTAAAACACTAGGAAGTGGTGACGGGGGGGCGTTCTTTGGGGGACTGTCTTTATGTAGAACTTTGACGTTCAAAAAGTGCTGGTTCTCAGCCTAGTTTGAATAAATGACTTTTGATTTTGATTACAAAAAAAACTTTTTATGACAGCCGCGCGCCGTGTATAAGTTCATTACTTAGTGACTTCAAATTTTTTCTGACTTTTGAATAGGTACCCGTAACGACTCTCAAAGATGTTCAAACGGCAGCCGCTGGCATTGGTTCAACGTGTTTTCCGAGTCATGGAGGAAATTCGATATGTAAGATGGTCTACCATCCACGGACCGACCTCTGCAAGAGTCGCTTAACCAACGATTACCTTAACAACGATTAGTAACCACCACCACCACCTTACTTAACAACGATTACCTTTTTTTTTCTATCTATCTCTCATGCTTCTATTTTTCATTCAGTAGTATATTACAGAAATAGATTTAAGAGCAAATTCTGCTTACAAAGGAATTTAAGTACTCTCCAGGGTGCTCTAATTTCCATCGGAGTCTCGTTCCTCCAGCGAGGCATTCATTTGTGGGTACGAAAAATATGCAGTTTCGCGGAGGCGTTGAATGCATAATGAATTATAAGCTGGTATGCAAACGATTGCATTCGCTGATGCATTCATTTACTACAATTTAGTTAGATGAATGGGTTCATTTTTTGAAAAGCAGTATAAGTGGTTATGTCGGGAGTAAAAAGACAGTTTCCGAAGCCAAAAGCCACATATTGTACCCATTATATGATTTTTTTTTACTAGACCTTACCTGGGAGTATACTGGTTCTGGAGATACTGAAGGTTAAAGTCGCATATTTTTTTAAGTAATTGAATTTCAAGTGTTATTAATAAACTTTTTTCATGCAAATACTACCTGAATTTTCCATTTTTCTTATCAAATTACACATTTGTAATTACAAAAACGCAATGAATATCAAACGTATCCGACAAGTACCAACGCGGATTAGAGCGCAGAGGCAGGGCTTAACTTCGCTTGCCTGGGTTCGCGTTACATTGCGCGCAATAAAATATAGTTTTTTCTTTTCATATTCAAAAATAAAACTCGTTTCCAGGTAGGTATTATTTTTGCTCAAAGCTACTTTGTTAGATGTACAGTATGCATAGTTGACGGCTTTGTGATGTGTCTTTTTACACACTGTATACATTAATACACTCACGCCTTTTCCCCTAAGATAAGGAATAAAAAAAAAATCACTTTCTTTCGCTGTAATTCTATTTTGTCTCTACCTAATTTAATTTTTTAATTCTTCATTTAACATGTATGTAATCTTATTTATTTTATATATTATTAAATGCTGATGATGAACAGTACACCACTACCTGCCCTCTTTTTATTTTTCTTAGTTCTTTCAGTCCATCCAAAGGTTGTCTGGTAGATATCGCTGTCAGCGATAAGACCGCTATCTTACCCATAGGAAAAACGTAAAATATAAAAAAACGAGCGAGCCTTACAGTAGTCGCATATGATGTGTAATATTTGACATCTCAAGTTGGTAATAAGAAACATTAACATTTTATCCTGAAAAATAAAAATTAAAACCACCATCTGACGGCCTACTCTACCATCGCGTGCGCTCATTGGTCAAATCAAATACTGCGCGCTACCCCAGCTTCCTATTACACACTTCCGTCCCATTTCACGAAATCACTCCCACAGATTGCAGAAAAGCGAGAGGAAAGATGTTACACATCAAAAAAAGTAAAGCAAGTAAAATAGTGTCTTTTATGTAAAACAAATTTTATTCAATCTGTCCTATCTTAACACACTCCTTTTCCTTTGCAAGCCTTCGTTTACGTTCATACATTTGAGTCATACACGCACGCCGGATGGGAGGGCTGCGCACCTAACCTTTACTATTTTTGTAATAGGTACCTAATTAGATAAAGCCGCGAAAATTTTAGAGGCAATCTAAATACGAGGTCCAGATTTTCTTAAGGCGCAGTTATACAACTTTTAATGGTTTTTAATTTAATATCACGTCTAAACGACTTGTCTTATATCTTTGAAAAAAATATATGTCACTCTAAACAATTTTTGTCGTAATTTGATATGTGAATATTTTAAATTATATTTTTACAACATAGTGTAATTAAATTCTAAAATTATGTCTAATGTGGATAAAAAAATGAGAATCACGCAAAAACTATAAAGCGTATTTTATGAAACTTTCGTCATTTTAAAGGAAACTAAATTATTTATATTTTAGTATACGTGTTTTGGTATGATACTTGTTGTTTTATGTATAATAAATTAATAATGCGTCTAATTTCGGACAGTGCTCCATGATGGGCAAGTCCTATTACTGGGTAGACGTACGACGCGTTACGTGAGCTCAGCACAGAACACGCAAGCTAACTCAAGGTCATTGGCAGTTAAGGCGCAGTTATACAACTTTTAATGGTTTTTAATTGAACATCACGTCTAAACGACTAGTCTTATTTTTTTGAAAAATATATGTGTTACTCTAGACAATTTCCGTTGTAATTTGATCTGAGAATTTTTGATATTATATTTTTATAACATAGTGTAATTAATTTGTAAAATTGTGTCTAACGCGTACAAAAATTTGAGAATCACGCACAAACTATGAAGCGTATTTATATGAAACCTTCACAATTTTAAAGATCATTTAATTATATATAATTTAGTCTTTAGTGTTTTATTTTAATACCTGTTGTTTTATGTGTAATAAATTAATAATGCGTCTAATTTCGGACAGCGCTCCTTGATGTGCCAGTCCTATTACTGGGTGGACGTCCCAGGCGTTACGTGAGCTCAGCACACGAGAACACGCAAGCTAACCACTCAAGGTCATTGGCAGTTAGTAGCGCCTTAATAGCGCCTTCAATAAAATTTTAATAAATTGTAGATCTAATTCGCTGAGGCAATGAACGTTTAAGTTTATTAAGAAGAAAAGTAATGAGTTAATTAATCCTTAGAACTCGAGCCAAATTAAACGGTGTGAGGCCTGTACTGGAGCAAACTTGTTTTAAAATTGAAAAAAAAAAAATTAAGAGTTAAAATTGTTAATTTATACCTTTTTATTGTTAATAGGCTCGAGTTTGACCACTATCTCACCTGCAATGATGGCAAGCGATGATGTGGTCGACGTTGGAGCCCGCTTGCCTAGAAGTAATCTATTCACTCTTGGGTTAAGGACTCCCAGATTGTTGCTATCAGGAAACACATACCGCGGCCCGGAATTCCACTCCTTAGCTGTACACACAATGAATGTGTTCCCGAAACGTTTTGTGTGTATGTGTGGGATGTCCACCGTGGCGCATCGTCGTACGTCTACCGTATGTAGAAGTACTGATCCGATTTCAATAATGTTTTTCATTGATAGAAAGAGAGAGACGACTACTATTGAGAGAAGACTACTCAATCGCTGTATGTCATAGGTGGGCTCCTTTCAACTCGACTGCGCGACGCAAGAGAGGGTAATGTGTTTATCAGCCTGTATGCATGAAATCAATAATTGGACTTAAATAACTGCCACCAATTGCATCAGACTGCTTGAAAAAACTTAAAAAAAAAACAACCGACTTCCAAAAAAGAAAAAACATTAAAAATTAAAAAATTACTTTAATTTCGGCAGTCGGTGTTTGCATTTTTCTTCGGTTTTTTACACCGACTTCCGAAATTAAAATATTTTTTTTAATTTTAAGTGTTTTTTCTTTTTGTGGAAGTCGGTTTTTTTTTTGTGAAATTGTTTTTTATTTTTCACTTTTTAGTTGTTATACCCCAGAACTAAAAACCCCAATAAAATGGAATGTAGAATTTAAACATACTCGTAATTGGAGAAAACCAAAACGTCATAGAGGTATACGTATGTTTCGTTTTCGTTCAGTTTTTCAAAAAGCGCTGAAGCAATATCGATAAAATTAATATGGGTCACCTTCGGGACGACTTCGGGAGTATATTCTTTCGGATAAAAAAAGAATTTCTAAAATCGGTCCACAGTTGACGGAGAAATCGGAGGACATACATAAAATAAAAACATACAGTCGAACATAGAACCTCCTCCTTTTTCGAAGTCGGTTAAAAAGTGGCTCGACGGCTGTCGCTGAAAACCAGCACTGAGGCTCTTTCTTGCATAGGGTCACAGCATTATGCTGAGCGATGGCCGTTTAGCGTGGATGTGACGCATGTTCTCCCCCAGCCTTTTCTTTTTTGTTGTGTTTCTCTGTCTTTGCGTCATGTTTACCGTATTTCTCTGTTTTTTTCGTTCTTTTCACAGTCGGATTTTTTGAAAATATTCAATTTTTAATTTCTGAATAATGCATGTTTCGTTCGTGTGCCACAGGAAAATCTGTTAGCTTAAAAATATGAAAAATATTACCAGAAACACGTACAAAATGATAACTTCAGCGCTAATTCCCCACACAAGATTGTCTCACATCTCCCAAGTCATGTGGTCACGATTCCTCGCAGACTATACGTCACCCAAACACATGGTAACCGGTAATACCTGTACGGGCTGGTTTCATTCATTAGTTCACTGTTTTTTCATGATGGAGGTATTATTTGGCTTGTATTGGAGTGGTTGAGAATTTTTTAAAGCTGGCAGATCACGGGAATTAAATGGTTTTACGAGTTACATACGAGGTGGAGCTGACAATAAATTAAAACATTGCTAATACTTACAATTATGAACAACTTTTAAATATGACAAACCCTGAAATCACGACAAAAAAAAAATAGTGGCCTCATTCATTTACGTTTGCATAACTTGACAAAATGTTACAGAACAACTGATTCGTATTGTACGGCATATATTGGCAAAACATAGTGCACATATTTTTGACGATATACTATCTGTAACCATACCTATGTTTTACAAAATAAATGATTGATTGATTCTTTTTAACCGACTTTCGAAAATGGAGGAGGTTCTATGTTCGACTGTATGTATGTTTTTTTTTTTTTTATGTATGTCCGCCGATTTCTCCGTCAGTTGTAAACCGATTTTCAAAATTCTGTTTTTATCCGAAAGAGTGTACTCCCGAGGTGGTCCCAAAAGCGCTGAAGCTTGCTTGATTGCTTCAGCGCTTTTTGAGAAACTGAACAAAAACGAAAAATACGTGTACTTTGATGACGTTTTAGTGTTCTCCAAATGTTTAAATTTCACGTTCCATGTTATTGGGGTTTTTAGTTCTGGGGTATAACAACTAAAAAGTGAAAAATAAAAAACTTTTTTTACAAAAAAAAAAACAACCGACTTCCAAAAAAAAAAAAACTAAAAATTAAAAAATAACTTTAATTTCGGAAGTCGGTGTCAAGTAGCGAAGAAGTAAAATACAAACACTGACTTCCGAAATTAAAGTTATTTTTTAATTTTTAGTTTTTTTTTTTGAAGTCGGTTGTTTTTTTTATTTCTCAACAGTAAAACTTTTTCAAAGTTTTACTATTTCTTTAGCCACGAGCTCTTCATGCCGATCCCATCGGACTATGAAAGTGAAGGAACACAGAGTGCACACACAGTGCTTGTCCACTATAATATCTCCTGCGTACTTGGGATTGCCCACCATGATCGAAACTCGGTTGGGAGGATTGTTACCTTCTGCATAAATATACAGCATGTAACAAAAACCCTGTCCGATCCTGAAGGGTATTACAACTAAATAACAAAAAAAAAAAATAATAGGGTTAACAAAAACACCACAGGGTTAATAATAGGGTTAGGGGCTAATAGGGTTGTTATTTAATTTGATTTTGATTTTGGCTTTGATTGTTATTTTAATTTTAATTTTGTATTTTTTTTTTTTTATTATTTTTTTTATTACTTGGTATCGTACTGCGTGCACATATACGTAATCATTTAATGGATACGAGATAATTATTTTTTCCCAATGAAAATAATTAATTAAAAAAAAAAAAACAAAACTTATCAAAGGCAACACTGGGCGCTCGACAAAGTTCACCTACTGTTTCGTGCCGATGATGCCGCCTGAGCGAGACAGAGTGCCTACAGCGCGGCTATTGCAGGTCGGTATCGTTTGAAATAAAAATAGGTAAAAAATGAAAAGATTTCGCCGGCCGGTGGAGTGTTGTCAACTTATGAAAAATTGCCATATTTAGTGTTAAATTTCGCATATAAACTATGAACTTATGATATATGAACTTTTGGTTTTTATGAGTTACATTTTTTTTTACAACTTTTTCTAGTACTTATGTTAAACCAGGAATACGCCTTTATTGGATCAGACAGGGTTTTTGTTACATGCTGTAGAATGCCTATAACCTACACTAAAACAATGAATACACAAAATCAATAAACAAAAAACAATTTACACTATTATTTTCTGCCCACATCAAAAACAGCTCATACGGGTACCTACTGTCATAGCCCCAAAAGCAACAACATTAATGATTGATGTCTTGGCTAGCAACCAAATGTATATAATGTAATTCTGATCCCGTTTACAACTATACAATATGTTAATGGATGTCAAATATTTATAGCCTGCTCTGGAAGAGTATTGAAAGGGCCGTAAACAGCCACTCTAGTATTATTAATGTGAGATATCTGTTTAGTACATTTTCATGACTATCTCTAGAACCGATTTCATGGCAGGGTAAAATCACTTCTATTGTATTATTATAACTAGCCTGTATTGCCCCATTGCTGGGTCAAGGCTTCCCTCCATTCTTTACACTATTCTCGGTTCTGTGTTACCTCTTTCCAATTTTCAAGTAAGACATTTGAGTCATCCCGTGATTTCCTTCGTGATTTGCCGCAGCCTCGTCTTGCGTTTTCAGAGCACCAATCTTTGGGCACGCCATAATTGCGGCGGTAAGGCCCCTCTTTGAGGATCGGCTGGAGAGGTGCTACGGCGTCCTCACCTTCCGCCTGACGCAGGTCCTCACCGGACCACTGGCCGGATTTCCGCACTGGGACTTGGAGGCGAGACTCCTCGCCCGGTGGTACCGGTGGTGCGAGGAGGTGCGGACGCGGGGCGGTGAACCGATGCAGCGCGAGATCGAGTTGCGTCGATCACAGCTCCGTGAGGTCATGGTGGCGGAATGGCGGGATAGGCTTTCGCGCCCTACCGCCTCGCTACCGTCAATGCGATCCGACTAGTGCTCGACGGATGGCTCGGGAGAAAGCACGGCTGCCTGTCGTTTCGGGCGCCGCAGGTGCTCTCGGGGCATGGTTGCTTCGGGAAGTACCTGTGTCGCATAAACAGGTAGACGGACGCTCGGTACCATCACTGCACCGACTTTCGGGAGGACACGGCGTAGCATACACTAGTGGAGTGTGCAGCATGGGAGGAGCAGCGCCGTTCCCTCGTATCCGAAGTGGGACCCGACCTGTGGCTGCCGGCCGTCGCTCGTTCGATGGTCGGGAGTGCCGAGTCGTGGGATGCGGTGATCTCCTTCTGTGAAGCCGTAATTTCACAGAAGGAGGTTGCGGAGAGGGAGATCCGAGGGAGGCCGTGGCCACTCTCCCGATCCGCAGCAGGCGTACCGGGCGTCGGCGGAGGGCGGACAACGGCCTCTTCCAGCCCCTCTAAACAGGTCCGGAGGGACGGCGGACTCGGGGTCATCCACCGCCCCCCATCCAGCAGGACCCGAGGCGGCGGCGCGTAGTGTTCCACGCGCGCCCCTATTAGACGTTGCGGGGAGAGGACACCTCTCTCTCCTCCGAGCCAGAGTTGGCCGGCATAGGCGGGCCAACACTAGCCGGGGATCATGGAAGTCGTATTAGCTCTCACGATCCTCGGTCCAAGTGTGGGACGGAACACCGGGGTGGTTTTTAGTCAGTAAGAGTCTGACAGACCCCTTCGCCTGCCCTGCCTTCGCCTATGTTTCACGCGCGCCTCAAAGAGATGTCAGCGCGGGGATGATTTCCCAAAAAAAAAAGAAAAAGATGCGGAACAATTTCAGTCTTTCGACAAAATTTATTTTTTTGGTACTGCAAAAAGGAGAGGCCTGCAGTTACTGATTCATCAGCTAGGTACTCAAACAATACAAAAGCGATGTGTAATGTTTGTGTATAACATAATATACTCGTGAATACGTCTCATTCCTGTGTCACGTACATAGATAAATGCTTTAAGATTAAATCATTTTCTGACAAAAACGGTCATAATTTGTCTGTATCTAAACTAACTTCAGATAACGTTAAACTTAGGTAAAGTACTTATTAATTATTATGAGTACCCAATAATGTAACTATGAATTTGATTAGAATCACGAACTCTGGATTAAGGGTTCTTAAGGCGCAGTTATACGACTTCTAATGTTTTTAATTGAACATCACGTCTAAACGACTAGTTTAATTTCTTTGAAGAAAATATATGTCTTAACAATTTCCGTCGTAATATGATATGTGAATAAAAAAAAAATGAATGAAATGAAATGACTGAAAAAAATGAAAATGAATGAAATGAAATGAATGAATGAATGAAATGTGAATAAAAATATATGTGTCTTAACAATTTCCGTCGTAATATGATATGTGAATAATTAAAATTATATTTTTATAACATAGTGTAATTAATTCGTAGAGTTATGTCTAACGCCGATAAAAAAATAATAATCACGCAAAAACTATAAAGCGTATTCTTGTAAAACTTTCACCATTTTAAAGATAATTAAATTATTTATATTTTAGTATACGTGTTTTGGTATAATACTTGTTTTTTTATGTATAATAAATTAATAATGCGTCTGATTTCGAACAGCACCCCTTGATGGGCGACGAGTCCTATTACTGGGTGGACGTACGACGTGTTACGTGAGCTCAGCACAGAACACGCAAGCTAACCACTCAAGGTCATTGGCAGTTAATAGCGCCTTAAGTTATAAGCAGACTAACTTCTGCCAGCGGCTTCGCTCGCGTGAAATTAGTACTTCCCTTCCCTAATTATAAATTATAGACTATGTGCTATTACAAAATTATAATCTCTATGCCTTTCATCCAGATCCTTTTAGCCGTTCTGGCGTGATTGAGTTACAAACATCCATCCATCCAAACTTTTGCATTTATAATATTATTAGGATATAAAGTAGGATCGTTAGACAAATATTTACATTTTAAAATACACACCTAGTTACATTACAACCCCGCGTTACTGGTGGTTTGAACTCCCATTTGTCTTTTCTTAGCTATTTAATTAACCTTTCCCGCGTCTAGCGGACACATACTGAACGAGACACTATTAAAATCTATTACACTATACGTATAAACCAATTTGATTCCCAATTTACAGTAACAAATGTTATATTCAGAACACATCTCCAGCGGACGAAATAACTGACTGAAAAAAAAAAACAGATCTGTGAAACAAAAATACTGTCGATCCAGCATGATTTTAAAGGCTATTTGTTACTGAAACATTTTACACAATTACTTCCATAGCTCCCCAATTACTGAGTTTTCGCTGACTCGATATGACAAACCGATTTCATCCGCAGTTTTTGTTTTCATTGTTCAATCAAAATGAAACAATAATAAAATGAAAAGAATTAATGTTCACGTTGAAGCTTTTGTGCTCGTATTTTTGCAGTAAGCCAATTTTTCGTTTAAATATATACGTTTATTGATTATTTTTTTTCGTTTTATTTTTTAAGGGTTTCTTAGTCCTAACAAGGACAAGAAACCCCTAGAATTATGTAGTTTCGGTCTGTCCGTCTGTCCGTCCGAGGCATAGCGTAGAGACTGCTTACTAGAAAGCTGCAATTTTGTACGGGTATTTAGATTAATCTCGCCAAGAAAACAAAACAATAAAATTTTGACAAATATTTTTTTTGTGGTACCTTCCCCCATACATAAAGAGGGGATGATTTTATTTTTTCTTGCCTATCTTATAGTGTGGCTTTCAAAAACATTCCAGGGTTGCGGAGACTGTTTTTGATGCAGCAGCGGGCTGTGCTGGGCCGGCTGCTGCTGGTGCAGAAAACCTCAAATGGCCCAAATATAACAACCTTATTGGGAGTTGAGCAGTTTGGAGTTAAAACACTAGGGCCATGAGCTCCGAGTGCTCTTCGAGTTTTTCTGGAGCAAACAGCTAGTCTACTCTTCACGTGACCAGAGGGCTGGGATTTTCTTTGGCCAACGAATCAGCATTGCTATTCAACATAGCGATGCTGCCAGCGTTTTGGGCACTTTTCTCATTGACAGCGATGTGGATGAATTATTAACCGACTTCAAAAAAGAGGGTCTGTAGGTATTCGACGCATATGTATGTGTATGTTTGTATGTTCGCGAATTTTCTCAAAAACTACTGATCCGATTTGAATAGAGTTTTCGTTATTTAAATGCATATTTCTCAAGGAAGGTTTTAGTATATAATAAATTAGGATCTGATGAAAATCACAGAGATAGATAATGGAACTCTTCAATAACTAATAACAAATGACTCGCGATTGCTACGATTGTATGTCTATGTATTGTTAACACAATTAATATATTACTAATTATATAAACTAAAACCGAAAAAATAAAAAAAATCTTAACCTAACTACTTAAGATACAAAAAAAAACAGAAAATATATTAAAAATTGCTATATTACTTTAACTTCGGAAGTCGGTGTTTGTATTTTGTTTCTTCGTTATTTGACATCGACTTCCGAAATTAAAGTTATTTCGCAATATTTTGTGTATTTTCTTTTTTGGAAGTCGGTTGTATTTATAGTAAAGAAGTTTTTATTTTCACTTTTTATTTGTTGTACCCAGAACTAAAACTACATATTAAATGAATGCCCGTCAATTCGGGCATAAATTTCCGCCAATCGCAATAACATGGAATTGGAGCATAATTGGTGCACACCAAAATGTCATCTCTAATACATATTTTCTGTTTTTGTTGAATTAAAAAAAGTGTTATTCAATATCGATAAAATTTATACGGAACCACCTCTGAAGTATGCCCTACCAAAAAAAAAAAACATCAAAATTTATTCACAAGTGGCGGAGTAATACTAAAGGAAAAAAAAACATACAAACGAAGTGAGAACCTCCTTCATTTTGAATTCGGTTAAAAACAAAATACTTTCAGACGAAGTAGGTACTCCTACACATCGCTGTTATTCGTTGTTTTTGATTTAATGTATTTAGGTACGAATGTTGTCGTGGTATGGGCATGTGATGCGGAGGAATGAAGAAAATGTCGTGGGGAAAGTCTTGTGTATGGATGTGGATGGCTATAAGAGTAGGGGAAGGCCAAATAAACGATGGTTGGACTGTGTGAAAGAGGATATGGGTAAAAAGGGGGTGACTACAGAGATGACGACCCCAAATAAATTGGGATAAGGGTAGGAGAATGATGATGATGAGGTACGAATGTTGTCACCTATGTAGGTCTATCATCATATTATTATACTTGACCAGCGACCCGCCCCCGCTCCACACGGATACAAATTATACACACAAACCTTCCTCATTTATCACTCTTTATATATATTTGTGCAAACCGCATCAAAATTCGTTGCATGGTTTAGGAGGGGTTAGCGGAGAAACAGACAGATGCGGAAAGTGACTTTGATTTAAACTATACATATAGGGATTTAAACTATGTAGGGATTTAAACTATGTAGGGATTTAAACTATGTAGGGACTTAAACTATGTAGGGATTTAAACTATGTAGGGACTTAAACTATGTAGGGATTTTTCTTCTATCTATTCTGGTTTCTACATCGACTTTGTTCACAAACAAACTCTAAACCCTCCTCTTGACCCTCTTTTCGAAGATATATTTCTTAGTAATCTCTTTGTCCTATTTAATAGCACTTATTACATGTTTCTGTCACGCCATCTGTGTCACTGATCGCCATCTGCTAAAATAATTGAGTCTGTCGTCACTGTCTTGATGGACACATCTTCGTTTATTTTATTTTTTATTTGGGACTAGTTTCTGCCAGCGGATTCACCCGCGTGGTTTTAGTACTTCCCTCCATTATAAATTATAGCCTATTGTGAGTCTTTACCGCTCTTGATAACAGCATTTTTTTTTTCTTCTTCAAAATGTAGTCTATGTGTGTCTGTGTGTGGCTTTTTTTTTGTGGGGTGGGAAATCATCCAATGACTTCTCCCGCTCTAGGGTAGAGCGAGAGGGCGTGTCAGACTCTTACTGACTAAAACCCACCCTAGTTCCTTCCTGCCCTGAGTACCCAGGGGCGAGGTAACTCTGTTTCTAATTTATCCTCAAGTCTGTGTGTGGCTAAGGAATGGATTTGACCTGAAGGGATTTGAATGAAATTTTGTACACAGGTATGTGTGCAAAATTTCATTCAAATTCCTTCAGCCGTTTTTGAGTGATTGACAGCCAAATATACAAACTTCAGCGAGCTAATCCCAGATAGATGTTTGTATGTGTATTTTTTTTCTCCGTTATTTGACACCAACTTCCGAAATTAAAGTTATTTTGGAAGTTTTAGAAGTCGGTTGTATTATTTGTAAAAAAGTTTTTTATTTTTCACTTTTTAGTTGTTGTACCCCAGAAGTAAAACTAAATATTAAAGTTATGCCCGAAAAGATAAGCCCAATAACATGGAATTTGAACTTTTGGAGACAACTAGAACGTCATCTGTGTATACATATTTTTTGTTTATGTTTATTTTTTCAAAAAGTGCTGAAACAATTTTGATAAAATTTATATGGGACCACCTGGGACGTATACCCTTTCAAACAAAAAAAAAAACAAAATCCAAATCGGTCCAGCCATCTTTGAGTAATCGGGGAACATACATAAAAAAATAAAAAAAAAGATTCCTACGAATTGAGAACCTCCTCCTATTTGAAGTCGGTTAAAAATTGGGATTAGCTCGCCACACTTTTCCCAGCCACTACAACTCCTTTTTTTGTTTGTAAGCCAGAATCAACAGTGGCGACCACAAAAAATACACCGAGGTAATGAAGCTCGACGAGTCCCGGCGAAACAATTAAACTGTCTTAGGCCCCACAACGAAATTAATCAGAAAAGAACAGCTGAGGAGTAAAAAAAAAAACACATCTTCATATTCCAAATGAAGCCTTAAATACATTTCACAAGAGCAACGACCACAAATCACAGCAAAACAAAAACAAAACTAGTCCTAAACGACCTACTCGCATCTTTTGTATTTACAATACAACAAAGTTACTCTGCAGAAGATCACGAGTCGGCAAACACTGCATGACGTTGTTAAACAAATGGCTTGATGCGTTGTCACAATATGACACTAAGGCCTCGGGCACGAACTCAGCGGCCGGCGGGGCGGCGGCGCCGTAGCGGCGCGTTTCAATGCATAGATTTATTATGGAACTGCCCCCTTAGCCAAATAACTTTTATAATAGCGCTAACGCTAACGCTTCGTGCAAAATGTATGGCAAGGACATTACCTGCGAAGAGAACTGTCACGTGACTCACGCTAAGTAATGTCGTCGCCATACATTTTGCACGAAGCTTTACGTTAACTGAAAAGTATTTTGTCTAAAGGCTCTGTACTATTATTACCGAATTATTGAAATAATTCTTGTTCACGAACAAAGACAGAAGTTTAAGACCTGAGCCTTTAGAAAAAAAAAATCTGTTAACGTTAACGCTAACGCTTCGTGCAAAATGTATGGCAAGACATTATTGGGCGCGAGTCACGTGATAGTTCTCTGTCTAACGCTTAGTGCAAAACGTCGTTGCCATACATTTTGCACGAAGCGTTAGCGTTAACGTTAACAGCGGGTCTGCGTCACCGCGCCGCTCCCCGCGCCGCTGCCGCCGCGCCGCCCGCCGCCCCGCTGGCCGCTGACTTCGTGCCCGCGGCCTAAGATCTGTTGCTATAGTCGTAAAGATATCAGCTGATAGATCGTGATATTAATTTGTGAAAAGTAACGTGATTGAATAGAATATAGTGGAGAGCAAGTAATTTTGATCAACCTATAGATAAACCTATTCTTGGGATCAGACCATATCGGTGTAAATTACCTGAATGAAATAAAACAAAATGCCTTATTATCATACCTAATCAGTCGATTAGGTTTGATAATAAGACATTTTCTCGTGACTCATAATAGTGTTGTTGTTAGTGCCTCCATAGACGGACTGCTTGGAGCAATCAGTGCCGACAGCTTCAAGCGGTCGGGTTGCAATCGAAACAAACCGCAAAACGACTAGGGCCCAATTCTGTAAAATAACTAACTTGTCAATAGTGTGTCGGTAGTGTGTCAGTGGTGTCTCAATAGAGTAGTCATTGACATTTGGTATTCTACAAATTATTTATGGTCATTGACTTGCCACTGTAGTGCCATTGAAACGCCATAATAATACTATTGTAATAATTGGTAGTCTGATCTACTATGTATAATATGTCAATATCATTTTGAAGTTTTTGCAGAATACCAAATTTGCAACAGTGGCAAAATAATGTCTGTTGTGTGTCGATAGAGTGTCGATGGCGTGTTGCTTAACTCAAAGTTACAGGATTGGGCCCTGCTGTCGTGCAGTTGGTATCGACTGCTCTAAGCAGTCCATCTATAGACGGCCTAATTGCCTCCATAGACTGACTGCTCCAGTCAGAGCCGACAGCTTCAAAAGGTCGCTGTTGGGCGATCTGCAGTTTCAATACACAATTGATATTCGCCATACACGGATCGCTTAAGCAGTTCATTTGCAGTCGTAGCTAAAAATGCACTGACTGCTCCGCATACAGGTTAGCAGTCCGTCTATGGAGGCCCTAACCGCAACACGACTGCTCTCGTGCAGTTGGTCTCGACTGTTCTAACTAAACAGGCGAGACCAACTGCACGAGAGTTGCAGTATATGCAATGGACGGCCTAGAATTTTTGGAGTTCTATACATATACAGGGTGTAACGGAAAGGTGTGGTCATATTTTAAGAGCCGGTTCTGCACATGGAAATGATCAACTTTCTCCAAGAAAAAATAGAAAATTCCCAAAAAAAAATTGGACTTTTCATACAAAGTTGTCATCAGCTGATCAATATTTGTATGGGAGGTAAATTTTTTTTTTAGAATTTCCTCGGATTTTCTTGAAGAAAGTTGTTCATATCGATGGGCAGATGCAGTTCTTAAAATATGACCCCATCTTTCCGTTACACCCTGTATATATAGCTATGTCCAAGTCTCCTGTCTAGCTATCATGGGTCACTTTTCATGGTGTGTATATCTACCAGTGTCCCATACTACAAATCAAATAGCATTTAGGCTGTAGGCTTTGTAAAAACACGTTCTGACTGCGTTAGAAAATCAAAACAGATGGGTTAGTATAATAAAGGAATTTCAATAAATGAAATAAGATATTCTGCCGTCTTGTTTCTACAAATTCAATTAAGCATTAAACTATTCTCTGAGTAACATTGCAATCATAATCGACAAGTAGCAAAAGCATCACATCCAGTCTATAAACTCCCAGTGCACTAGAACGGTCGCATATAAACCCACGCCACGCCGGGGAACCTTGCTAGTTCGCAGACGGTACATTAACAGACGCTGCTGAATCATATTCTACTTACATACGCGGTTATTAAGCGGTATACAGACAAGATGGTGAAAGATACGATTTTTTTTATCAAAGTTTTGACTTTGGAACGAGTCTATGGCCAGTATTATGGCGACCTGTATTACCTTGAAGATTTATTGTGGAGATCAGATATGAAATTCAATAATGAATCTATGTACTGTTGTATCCATCTAAATATTTTCGGAGTTTCCTTACGTGTTCGAATCAGAAATAAAGATATCCGTAGAACCAAAGTTACAGACATAAGCTGAATAATCGCCAAACTTAAAAGGCAGTGGGCAAAGCAAACATATGTTCGATGGGGCCGAAAGGCTCTTGAGTGGCGACCGCGTACCAGAAGGTGCAGCGTTGGAAGGCCACCACACCGGCGTCAAGGTGGACCGAGGACCTGGTGAGGGTTGCAGGAATCCGTATGTCCAGCAGTGGACGTCTTTCGGCTGAAATGATAACTATGATAGTTACTGGTAATAGTCTCGCCCCCTATTATATGAAGTATGTCAAAGCCGTCGAAATGTGGCTGTCCTTTAAACACCTCTGTCACCTCTTTGGGGAGCATGGCTTTGATGTTATCTTCTAGTAAAAAACTGATGTTCTGCCTTTTATAAAACGACTACTGACCGAAAAGACCGGTCAAGTGCGAGTCCAACACGCGTGCATAGAGTTCCGAACGAATCTTTTTTTTAAACATTTTTTTTTTTAAACCATAGACTTCTTACAGTTTTCCTGTAAAGTATATTCTGTATTTCTTTTAAATTTTACATTCAGTGGTTTCAGAGAAGGGGGAGGAATGGTCAATCACTATCTATTTTCTTAAATATCTTTATAACTATTTATTTAAAAATAATTTAAAAAAAAAAACATTTGAGACCCATAAATATGCGGCTTTCATTTTATATGTCGCAGGGTATAGTTTGCAAAACTTTATTTTTTTAATTTACCGATTTTCACCTCAAAAGTGACACTTATATTCTAATTTTTGAAATTTTTTTTTTTAAACGTTGCCCGACACTAGGAATTACTCCTGTATCGTGGGTGCGTTCACAAGCATGTATACTCACATACACAAGACACCCAGACCCGGAACAACTACCTGTAGGCCTTACAAATATTTGTTCCGTGCGGGGATCGAACCCGCAACACGCAGCGCAGCAGCCGAACGCTCCACCACTGCGCCAACCGTGTTGTCAAAGTTTGGGTCACAATATTAAATATTCATGTGTGAACCAAATTTCAACTCAATCGGTCCAGTAGGTTCGGAGCAAATCGGTTGTGACAGACAGACAGACATACGAGTGGCCCTTAAAAGGGTTCTGTATTTTCACAGCAGTAGCAATTTTTTGATAAACTAAGTACTTGGTTACTAAAAATAAGAACTAGAAAATAACTGATATCTTGGCTACCTAAACAATGTTGACCGATACGTGACGTCATAGCTGAAAGAGTATGATTCATTCCGATATCTGTATTCCACAAATCAGCGTTCAAGATAGTAAAAAGTATTTCAGGTACGTTTTAACTCACCTGTTTGTTTGGGTATCGGTGCTCGCTTGATTCATCGTATTTTGGACTTTTCTTGACTCATAGCATTTAGGCAAACCAAATATTCGCAGTCATCATTATCAAACATTTTCACCTGCAGCTAGAGACGTTTTTTTTTTTTTTTGTGGGGTGGGAAATCATCTAATGACTTCTCCCGCTCTGGGTGGAGCGGGAGGGCGTGTCAGATTCTTACTGACTAAAACCCACCCCTGTTCCTTCCTGCTCTTAGTGCTCGGGGGCGAGGTAACTCTGTTTCGAATTTATCCTCAACCCCCGGGCAGGCAGCTAGAGATCTAGAGGACGAGATTGATAAACGTTATAGCACTTGCTCCAGTTAAGCATTGTTCTGGCACTACCTAACAACTTTCGAACTACGCAGGTATTGGTGGGAATGTAGCAGACACCGTAGTATATTTGCAAACACCGTTAGGTTACAAAAAATTACGGAAAATTGTAAACTTTTTTATTTTCAAAAACACTCTGATACATTGTAAATGATCGAATTTGGATGAGATTTATTGTGTTTGAAATTATCTAGTCATAATATATCGAAAGTTTACTCCCTCAAGATTTATTACAATTTAACGGTGTTTGCAATAATTAGACAGTGACATAATTTATCTTGTCCACTTGCTTTCAGTTACAGTCCAGAACCTTAAGGCGTATATAGCCGCCAAGTGGCACCCTCATTGAATAAAAAATCGTAGCAAAGCGTAAAAAATAAAGATTAAAAATCCTATGTTGCGTTTGTTACAAAGAGCTTAAGGCGCAGTTATACGACTTTTAGAGGTTTTTAATTGAACATCACGTCTAAACGACTAGTCTTATTTGTTTGAAACAAAATATATGTTACTCTAGACTATTTGGATCGTAATTTGATCTGAGAATATTTGAAATAATATTTTTATAACATAGTGTAATTAATTTGTAAAGTTATGTCTACCGCGGATAAAAAATTGAGAATCACGCTAAAACTATAAAGCGTATTTTTATGAAACCTTCACCATTTTAAAGATCATTTAATTATTCATAATTAAGTCTTAGCTTTTCAGTTTAAAACTTGTTGTTTTATGTGTAATAAATTAATAATGCGTCTAATTTCGGGCAGCGCTCCTTGATGGGCGAGTCCTATTACTGGGTGGACATACGACGCGTTACGTGAGCTCGGCGCAGAACACGCAAGCTAACCACTCAACGTCTGCCCGGGGGTGGAGGATAAATTCGAAAGAGTTACCTCGCCCCCGGGCACTCGAGGCAGGGAGGAACAGGGGTGGGTTTTAGTCAGTAAGAGTCTGACACACCCTTCCGCTCCACCCTAGAGCGGAAGAAGTCATTGGATGATTTCCCACCCCCAAAAAAAAAAAAAAAAAAAAAAAAAAAAAAAAAAAAAAAAAAAAAAAAAAAAAAAAAAAAAAAAAACCACTCAACGTCGTTGGCAGCTAATAGCGCCTTAAGGTATTTTTACGTTCTTAAAACAGGACTCAAAGTGTTTCGTATCCAAAGTAGTGAGCAAAGTGTCAAAAACGGCCGTTTTTGGTACTTTTGCTTACTACTTTGGATACGAAACACTTTGAGTCCTGTTTCAACAACGTAAAAATACCTTATCCTATTTGTAAAAAACGCAACATAGGATTCTTTAATCTTTACTTTCTATGCTAAGAAACGAATTTTTATTCAATGAGGGCGCCACTTACGGGGAGTTAGCCCCTTAAAAAGCTTATGCTTAAGTTTATCAAAACTTTAAAATTCAAAGGCTCTGCTATCCGGTCCATGGTGATCATACCAGAACCTTTTGCTCTTGATATTTTGGACCATTGAAAAGTGTTGCCTGTTGCCATTAAATGAAAAATATATGATAGACTACACCATGAAAACTAAGCATTACTCAGTCATAGAATAAAAAAAAAATATACTACCAAATATTGGTATTTGTTAGTATACAGGGTGTAACGGAAAGGTGTGGTCATATTTTAAGAACTGCATCTGCCCATCGATATGAACAACTTTATTCAAGAAAACCTGAGGAAATTCTGAAAAAAAATTTTTTCCTCCCATACAAATATTGATCAGCTGATGATATTTTTGTATGGAAAGACCAATTTTTTTTTTTTTGAGAATTTTCTACTTTTCCTTAGAGAAAGTTATTCATTTCCATGGGCAGAACCGGTTCTTAAAATATGACCACACCTTTCCGTTACACCCTGTATACGTAATAATAAACATTGTCACCAAATTTCAGGTTCATAGGTCAATGGGAAGTTAAAAAATTAGTACCAAATTTTGTGACAGAAGACGGACAGACAGACAGACAGACGGACACGTAAGTGACAATAATAGGGCTCCGTTTGGACCCTAAAAAGTAGTGTTTTATGGTGCCCCAAGAGACGTGTGTCCTTGCTGCCCAAAAGACAATTATGTAACGGGTTTATACATAAGTTTCTTCAATAAACGATCTTCAGAACAACCTCTGATGATCGTTTACTTAATATCTTTTTATTTTTTGGTGTTAACATTGCTGATAAAATCATAAATTTGCCATTACCAGACATAAAACTTCGTTTCCCATTATTAAAGTTTCCCTGTCCTACACGCACAAAACTTTTTGGTACCACATTCATTGTGCGTAAAGCTAAGGCACTCCTTAGCTGTATGCACAATGAATGTGTCAGGAAAGACAGACTCTGGCAGGGAATTCCACTGTATTTCCTGCCAGAGTCTGTGTTTCCTGATAGCTACAACCTAGAGATCTTTAACCCGTCGCCCGTCTAGATATCATACACAATAGACTTTTAATTGTTTACGGCCCACATGCTCTGAGCCCCAGACACGCAAGAGGTTAAGTCAAGAGCGAATAGGTTACTTCTAGGCAAGCGTGCTCCATCGTCGTCCACATCATCGCTTACCATCAGGTGGGATAGTAGTCAAACGTAAACATATTAAATGTAAAAAACCCTGTCCTATTTCTACAACTAAGTATGTCCTTTATCTAAATACTCAGCTTCACAGTTTCATCAAACATAATGCTTGTCCATAACAATAGCACTTCTACAAACTCTTATTGTTCTAAAATCATAACACTTTGCCCTTATAGTCGTTTACTCCGTATCCCGTCTAGACTCTTTTATATTCATGTTACCTCACAGACTCAAAGGGAGATAGTAATACGATTTCAGGACGTGCATTTTCAAAACATTTTTCGGGATTTCGAGTTAGCCGGTGAAAGCTTTTACTGATTTTATGGGGAAACTGTAAACTGGTTTCGTGGAAAGCGTTTGTAACTCATAGGTTTATTCAGTCTTGAATAGTAAACATACAATCTTTATTAAAATCAAAATAAGGACGTATGAAGTTAAAATTGTATTTCTGTATCAGACAGACATTTGTTTAAACTATAATACAATGTATGTATCTTTTATTGTCGACATTAAAAGTTTATATACCAATTATAAGACAATTAAATACCAACTGGATATTAAATCGTTCTGTAAATTGGCAATCAAAACCCGTACATGAGAGACATTACAATATCCATTAATTTCTAACAGGTCTTCGAAACCACATAACCCATTTAAACAAAGGATTCCTACAACAAAGACCAAACCCGTCTTATCTAGGACTCTCAGCGCTTCGCAGCGACACATACTCGTCTGAAACTCCCTAAGGATTATTGCGCGTATGAAATTTTAACAAGAACCGCCATATCCGTCGCATTAGACATACGAATGTACTCAAAAGGAGTATGTTTGTGGCCGCAGCGCTCATTTGAAACTCAAAACTGAACCGGTTTGAAGCCGTTTCAGCTGGATTGGACCGCTTTTTCGGGTCTTTGTAAAGAGATGTTATTATTGGCGGGTACACTCGTTAGTTCACTTCTTTTGAGCGGTTTCGTATTTAATCGTTTGCTTTTGGTAAACAGTTTTGCTTGTTGCGCGAACATCGTTTACGTTCAAGTTGCTTTTTTCTGTTTTCCTGTGGTTGCAGTATGAGTGCAGGGTTTTTCTGAGCTCTATCTTGTTTTTGGGTTATGTTATTTAATAAATAACAAGTTTCTAGTCTTCAGTGTTATTAAAGGTTTGATTTTAGCGAATACATTTTTTAAGTGTGTAGAACATTCTTACGCTGTAACTAGGGTTGCCAACCGTACTCTAAAATAGAGTAATGTACTCTATTTCATGTAGGTGTACTCTATAATCTGTAATACTAATAGAGTACGCTAAAATACTCTTTTTTTTCACAATTTTTGCTATACTAATACCAGTCATGTATACCCATTGTCATAACCCAAAAATGTAACGTATACTGTTATTGTGTCCATTGAAATTATTAAAAAATAAGCTAAAACATTAGATTAAGAATGTTAGGAGGAGTCCTAAAATTCTTTTAAAAATTATGAAAACTTGTGTGTGTGCCGCAAAATACACAAAAAATATCTTTTCAAAAATTTTAAAAAAATGTACTTACTCTGTATTTT
Source organism: Polia nebulosa (assembly GCA_951329385.1). Classification (NCBI taxonomy): domain Eukaryota; kingdom Metazoa; phylum Arthropoda; class Insecta; order Lepidoptera; family Noctuidae; genus Polia; species Polia nebulosa. The sequence continues at coordinate 7,231,605 of OX589604.1, forward strand.
AAAGGTGGTACTCTTTATTTACCCTGTCTTCTTTTAAAAAAAAGTTGGCAACCCTAGCTGTAACATCCTTCTACTTACAAATAATCCTACTAACATTAAACATATTGCATGGATGTTTGTTACTCAATCACGCCAGAATGGCTAAACGGATCTGGATGAAATCTGGCACAGAGATAGATTATAGTCTATAATAGCACATAGACTAATTTGTATTGGGGGAAGTACTAATTCCATGCGGGCGAAGCCGTTGGCAGAAGCTAGTGTAGGAATGTACAGACACATGAACTGTTTACATTTTTATTTTACGCACACATTTTTACAAGTTGTGGACTCAAATGATGCCGTTATCATGAACTGATAACGCGTAAAGGTCGTGATTTGAATCAACAAGCTCGACCCCATGACCTCAGTTTCGGGCAATCCCGAAATAAAGAACATGTGAAGTAAATAAAGTAAGTAAATAAATTAAAAATGAGAAGAATTATCCTTATGATATATTTGGTAGTGTACGATTACTCCTCGTCCGCCTGCGATGAGTGAAATCATTCCCAAAATCGATCTTTAGTGTTCTTGAGAGGAAACCGCGAATGTGTAAGGTCGGGTCGCCCTCAGGCTATGAGGAGTAACTACGAGTATCTTCACAGGGTGGCAAGTAGCAGCTGGATAAAAGTTTCTGTGAATCGAAATAATACACCGATTGAAGAGGCCTATGAAGTTTCTCTATATTTCAAGGTTATCTAATGACAATCGCCATTTTTTTTTTTTTTTTACAAAATTCGTAGTCTATGTCACTTCGGCGATCAAGACCTATCTAACCTTATTTGTTAAAATACACCTAAGTATCCGTTTAGGCTACAGAGCGTGCTAAAGAAATAGACATACATACATACAAACTCACGAAAAACAGTACCCTCCTGTTGAGACAGTTGGGTAAAATGTGTATGTGAACCTACACACTCATCCAAGACAATCCCGGCTTGACCCGTGAGATAGAACATTAAGTCCAGAATACACAAGCTACCTAGTAGCACAAGAGCACGCTACCTTCGAGAAAATGCTACTTAGTAGCATACAATAAGCACGTGTATACGAAAAGAGCATGCTTATGAATGAGCACGCTACTAATCGCAAGCCGGTCTATTTTTTCGGGTTTACTAGCACTCGGTGTGAGGGGCGGGTGAGAGGGGGGTGGCTCCAAAGCAAGTCTGAACGCGTTCTATGCGAGCATGCTACTTAAGGCGCAATTATACGACTTTTAATGGTTTTTAATTGAACATCACGTCTAAACGACTAGTCTTATTTCTTTGAAAAAAATATATGTTACTCTAGACAATTTCCGTCGTAATTTGATCTCAGAATATTTGAAATTATATTTTTATAACATAGTATAATTAATTTGTAAAGTTATGTCTAACGCGAATAAAAAATTGAGAATCACGCAAAAACTACAAAGCGTATTTTTATAAAACCTTCACCATTTTAAAGATCATTTAATTATTTATAATTTAGTCTCAGAGTTTCAGTTTAATACCTGTTATTTTATGTGCAATAAATTAATAATGCGTCTAATTTCGGACAGCGCTCCTTGATGGGCGAGTCCTATTACTGGGTGCCATACGTCGCGTTACGTGAGCTCAGCGCAGAACACGCAAGCTAACCACTCAAGGTCATTGGCAGCTAATAGCACCTTAAATTGTTTGCGTAGTGATGATGGCTCGATGGGGCGATGACAAAACTTTAAACTTTATATTTCTTTAAGAATGTTTAAGGAATGTATATTAATTAAAGTGAAAGTAATAATATTACTGAATTTGATTCATTCCGCAAATGAACGTCCATTTTAAATGCTAAATAATAAGGACGTGTACCTCAGACGTGCTACAAAAGAGTATGCTCACTGAGCTCTGTGCTTTCATGAGCAAATGTAGACACTCTGAGAGCATGCTACTAAAGAGCATACTACCTAGAAGCCCAACAAGCGTGCTCTTTTAGTAGCATGTGCACCTCTCGATCTACATTTAAGTAGTATCTAGGGGACAAGAAGCAGACCCATGAAGAAATCAAGTCCATTTTGATAAAATTTACATAACGATAATTGGGTACCTACGTATATAATAAACGTGACTCAGTAGCATAAAAAATAGCTAAGTACATTAATATCTGTTATATTTAGGTTCATTGCTACTATACATCTATTGTTTCAGTTGACTCATAAAGATGATATGATAATGATCAGCTGATTATAAAGACTTTGTTTTTATTCCTGTAGCCTACAATGTTTTATAAACGATTCTGTTTTTGTAAGGTTAACTGTTGTAGACAAGAAGCGTTTCTCTGTAGCGACATCTATGACACCACAAACGAACTAAATAACACAGAGCCTGCATCGCGCAAGCAGAGTTCTATGCACGATTTAAACGTATACAAGAGACCCGGGCCTGCGGACGGCGAGTAATGGGTAGCTCGCCGTCCGATCAGCACCAGGCCCGAGTTCCACGCGCGCCTCAAAGAGATGTCAGCATTCATGACGGGGCCCGTCATAACCGATGCCTGCCCAGGGGTTGAGGATAAATTCGAAACACAGTTACCTCGCCACTGGGCACTCAGGGCAGGGAAGGAACAGGGGTGGGATTTAGTCAGTGAGAGTCTGACACGCCCTCCCGCTCCACCCTAGAGCGGGAGATGTCATTGGATGATTTCCCACCCCACAAAAAAAAAGTGAGTGAATAGGTTACTGCTAGGCAAGCGTGTTCCATCTTCGACCACATCATCTCTTACCATCAGGTGAGATAGTGGTCAAACGCGTGCCTATCAAAAAATAAAAATTAAAAAACGTATGTACAGTCCGAAATCAACCATTGGGTACTTACTGCCCGGACCAGACAATTTTTAGTGGAGGTTTGCGGGACTTTACACCCTGTTCCGCATGCCAAACTCTAATGCTGAAAATCATACGTGTAGATATTCTAATTCAAGATGGTGGGTTGGTCTTTGATGGGTGTGTAGGTTCATGCGAACGGGTGCCGACAGTTGAGACTGGTCATCTCTCAACTGCCACTGGCTTATTTTAATTGTTATCATATATTAGAAGCAGCAAGACATAATGCAACCAGGATTTTTGGAATACATAACATGATTTAAAAGAGTGTCCATGGAGTTTCTTGCACGTTCTTCTCCATAGAGATCTACGCCTTGGAATGTGCAATTAGCTTCATCTTTCTAACTGACCGACTTATTTACAATTCAAAAGTGCCTGTAAATGGTTTATTTGAAATAAATGATTTGAATTTTGATTTTTTGTTCTTACTGTTTCTGTGTACGTAAGCTTTTTACGTGAATACGTCTTTAAAATTGCTTCCATAATGGGAGGCAATTCAAAAAACTAATGATAAGTTGCAGCTACAATACATATCTGTCATCTCCATCCTATATTTAATTACACCACTGGATACCTAAAGGATCAAAGAATTCGTTACGCTAAGTGAGGACTGTGACGCATAGCGCGCGGTCATGTTGAGGTCATCTTGCTGCGTTTCGAGATTTCCATTTAGTGTAACTTTTGACTCGTAGCAACTATGACGTTCGTTTTAAACGCAGCAAAATGACCTCAAAATGATGGCGCTACCCCCTCCATTGCGCGTGATGCGTACACTCACAGTCCTCACTTAGCGTAACGAATTCTACCCGTTACGTAGACGTATGTAGGTACGTAAAAAACACCCCGATGTTTTTCTATGACACTGAGCGCACCGAGCTACCAGCGTCATACTTTTTCCTTCTCTGTCAAATCTATCCAAAGGTTGTCTGTAGATCGATTTTAGTGGTAAGACCGGCCATTGTTACACCCAGTTAATTCTTAAGCTCCTATTGTAATTTGTTATGGTGTACAATAAAGAGTAGATATAGGTATCTATCTTACGCACACAGAAAAAAAACTTAGTACGAACCATTTCTCAAGTTGTTTGCCTTAGAATGGCAATCTCAGGTTCAGCAGCTTTGCTCCTATATCAGATCATTTCAGACTAAAGTAAGGCCAACTAGCAGCGATACGAAAGGTCATTAACCTAAAGAACAACTGTGGCGTTGACAATCTAATATTTATCTCTTTCCATCTTGTGCCTTTGTCGTAATGTCTCGTTCTCCCGGCAAAAACATGACAACGTTAAGACGGGTTCGCCAACATTCAGGCGGCCATTTTATCGCCCATTTTCGCATGGGTTTTGTTTACATTTGGTATCGCTTCTCGTTGGCCGTACTTTACGAGAAATCCTTCGCATGTAATACAGCACTATCTATCTATATTTTATTCTAGATTCAAGATGGCGCCTGGTATTTAGTGCTGAATTATTCGCCTTGTTCCAGTTTCCAGCGTTCATTAGCAATTCTGATGCATAATAGGTAGGTACTGAACTTATTGTTGGCACCGATCTTGTGTTACAATGCAACGCCAGCTGGTTTTCTTCTCACGGAGATGGAGAAAGGAGGTGTTATTTTACCAGTTTTTTTTTTATATTGTAGGTTTTTCTTGTTAAAAGAATTGAAGTATCAGATTTTCTTAATAAAGAAGGCTTAATATGAAATCTTCTGAACATACTACTGGTTGTGGTGAATCAAGGTTATCGACGTAGTCTGAAGAATCGCTAAACTGAAGTGGCAAAGTTCTGGAGTGGCGACCGCGTACAGGAAGACGCAGCGATGGAAGGCCTCCCACGAGGTGGACTGATAACCTGGTGAGGGTCGCGGGTAGCCGATGGATGCGAGAGGCACGGGACCCGTCGTTGTGGCGACACTTCAATCTGCCTGGCCTTTTCCCAACTATCTTGGGGTCGGCTTCCAGTCTTACCGGATGCAGCTGAATACCAGTATTTTACATGGAGCGACTGCCTATCTGACCTCCACAACCCAGTTACTGGGTAATATGATACCCCTTGGTAAGACTGGCGGCACTTTTTTTTTTTGGGGGTGGGAAATCTTCCAATGACATCTCCCGCTCTGGGACTCTTACTGACTTTTAAATCCCACCCCTGTTCCTGCCCTGCCCTGAATGTCCAGGGGCGCGGTAACTCTGTTTCGAATTTATCCACAACCCATGTTTGTAAGACTGGCGACACTTGGGGGAGGTATTTGACCAGCAGTAGACGTATTTTGGCTGAAATGATGATGATGGTGACAATGAAATGGTTGTGGTAGAAATTTTTCTTGACCCCGATCTTGCCTGATGGAAAGCAATGGATGAGGTCTTCGATCGAGCCCTGTAGATGCCTGTTTACTCTTGCTTTGAAGGCTGACAGGTCATAGGTGGTAGGGAACAAAGGTAAGCATAATCAGCCTTTTAAATTTCCCACTGCTGGGACACAGGCCTCCTCTTTGTGAGAGGGATTGAGCCTTAATCCACCACGCGGGCCCAGTGCGCGTTGGTGGATTGACAAATGTGACCATGTTTTCCTATTTATGGTTCTAGAACATGTCGGTTTCCTCGCGATGTTTTTCTTAGCCGTTTTGAGAGTAATGATGATAAAATAATTTTCACAAAGTAAAGGAACGACGGCGATTGCAGGGAAATTCCGCACTTTGGCTGTGTGCATAATAAACGTGGCGAAATGCACAGAGTGCCTACGACAAGTCAAGTATAAATAAAACATTGCCAAAAACAAAACACACTCGGCAATTCAGAGTTCAAGACTAGTCCTCATCAGCCTTTTAATGTCCCCACTGCTGGGGCACAGGCCTCCTCTCTGTGAGAGGGTGTGGCCCGTCATCCACCACGCGAGCCCAATGCGGGTTGGTGGATGTCACAAGTCTTCGAATAATTGGTTCTAGGACATGCCGGTTTCCTCACGATGTTTTCCTTCACCGTTTTGAGAGCAGTGGTGATGAAATAATTTACACAAAACTAAAGCGCCTGCCTGGGTTTGAACTCACGACCTACAACTTGTAAGTCGCGGCCAATACCACTAGGCCACCACGGCTCCCAATACCACTAGGCCACCACAGCTCGACTAGTGATAATTAGAAATAACTAGTAATTTCATTATACATCGTTGCTGGGTTACTGTCACTAGTTACGTATACATTAATTGTTATTACAGTCGTTTTAAATTGAATTGGGTTTTGCAATTATATAGTCGTCCGTCCTCTAGCGTTATCAATATACCTTGTTCTAGTTTCAGTAGATTTAATTCATTAGCTGTACAGTCTAGTTGTGCAAAAACTAATACAATTTAATTAAAAATACAACTAGGTACTCGTATTTGATCACGACATCTAAAAGTACAAATGAGGAGGGTTGGTCCATGGATGGGTGATCATCTTTACATACCGAGACTCCTCCGTGCTTCGGAAAGCACGTTAAGTCGGTGATCCGGCTGTCAATCGTGGATCTTTGGCAGTCGTTACGGGTCGAGAAGCCCAAAAGTCTGACTACCAGTCTTACTAAGGTATATGGTATTACCCAGTAACTGGGTTGTGGAGGTCAGATAGGCAGTCGCTCCATGTAAAACACTGATATTCAGCTGCAACCGGTTAGAGTGGAAGCCGACCCCAAGATAGTTGGGAAACCAGGACCATCAGGTGAGATAGGGGTCAAGCGTGAGCCTATCTATGTTTAAAAAAACTTTTTTACAAAAAAAAAAACAACCGTCTTCCTAAAAAGATTATACACAAAACATTGAAAAATAACTTTAATTTCGGAAGTCTGTGTTTGTATTTTATTTCTTCGTTATTTGACACTGAATTCCGAAATTAAAGTTTTTTATTTTTCACTTTTTAGTTATTATACCCCAGAACTCAAAATCCCAATAACATGGAACGTGGAATTTAAGCTCTTAATTGGAGGAAACCAATACGTTATCTATGTAAACATATTTTTCGTTTTTGTTCCGTTTTTCAAAAAGCGCTGAAGCAATTTCGATAAAATTTATATGGGACCACCTCGGGAGTATATTCTTTTGGATAAAATAATAATTTTGAAAATCGGTCCGAAACTGACAGAGAAATCGGTGGACACACACACCTTTTTCTAAGTCGGTTAAAAAAGAGACGCGATGACTCGCGAAATATGGGAGAACTGAAGGGAGACTTTTGATCAGGAGTGGAACAGCGCAGGCTAGAACAAGAGCTTCTTTCTGAGATTCGAAAGAAACACCATTAACCACCAGGCTTGTTCAAAAGCTCACTGACACAATTTCGACACTGAAGTCCAGGTGTCCTTTCGGTGTTTTTCTTTACAGGAAATCAGGAAGTCCGCATGTCTTTTAAATCAATTTTATTAGTTCATATGGTATTGAAAATGGGCAGGCCTTGGTTGGACTGCCATCATGTCAGCTGAAAGGCGAACACTGCTGGACATAGGGCTCTCCCAAGTGTTACCACAATGACCGGTCCATTGCGTCTCGCATCCAACGGAGTCCCACGACCCTTACCAGGTCATCGGTTCACCTTGTGACAGGCCTTACAACGCGGCGTCTTCTGGTATGCGGCCGCTACTCCTGAGCTTTTCGGCCCCACCGACCATATGTTCTGAAAGCAATGTACACAACAACTGCATAATTATACTCAACATCAAATTTTGACTACCATTTAAGTTTCGCGATTCGTCGGGCTATATCGGGCGTTTTTATCAATGAAGTTTGTCTACTCTAGACCACTTTTTCATCCATGATTGCCAAAATCAACTTAGGCGCCATTTTTCTTCCATGCAGACTTTTCTCAAGTATCTGGAAAACCTTTCTAAATTCAACGAGGGTAGGTACGGCAAAAATATTCTTCCAGACGTTATAATGAGTTTTCCCACTCTAAAGTTTATTCACGCCAAGATATTTCTATGTTAGTAAAGATCTATGGTCTAAGAGACTTGGTTGAAAAACTTTTCGCAATGTACAGTCACGGGCTTAAAATGGCAAGTTAAAAAATTATTCGTAACAAAATTTTGTGTCAGACGACGGACGGACAGACAACAATAGGGTTCCGTGTGGACCCTTCGGTTACGGAACCCTAAACAGTGATTTTAGATAGAGAGAAACATATTCATTGATTTTTGACAGTTGTTACGGATGGTTAGAAGCCAGACAATTTGATCACACACAGCCACATACAGTAGGAAGCAAACTATGGGAAGAACATCACCAACCATCCCCGACTTCTTGAAACCCCAGTAATGCCTGCAAAGCACTCAATTGGTTGCGCACCGAGGTTGGCCGCTGCAAATACATCTTGGCAAAATGGGGTTTTATAGACGCGTCTAATACCCAAGTCCAGTCGAATATTCAAGTGCGGTGCCCCTGCCCAGAACATGACTCACATACTGGAATGCCCCAAATGCATACACCTGCACTTTGGAGGTGAACCTGATGAACGCTACTGACGCTGTAATTTATGTCTATATCACCATCCCCCTGAACAAGCGACCCGGGGTATCGAAAATCAGAGCAGATCGGTATAGGCGTTCCGTTGAGAGCTACAGGCATAGGACTGGAGAGACCGCCGAAATCGCAGAACAGATATTCTGTTTTGGTTCTGCTCAATTTCAGGCCAACACTCTCCAGTCTTTGCCACCACGTCTCCAATATGCTCTGGACTTCTAAGCCGCTTTCGGCAACCAGCGCAATGTCATCAGCAAACAGCATACACCAGGGAGCCTCTTCCTGGATGTCCGTCGTCAGAGCGTCTATTATCATCAGGAAGAGGTAAGGGCTAAGGGCTGAGGGCCGAAAATCTTACTTTTTATTTCAGGTGAAAAACGCCATTGAAATTTGCGTAGGCGTAATATTATAAGGTATTTCTGACCGTGACTGTATTTTGACGTTTATTATTGTTTATTTCTGCGATAAAATCAGGGTTCCGTGGGTGTTTGTGGTTATTGGAGTCTTGTGATATAAACAAAATATGTAATGTGAGGCTTTGTTCTTGGTCCTGATTTATTCTTAGTCTTATCTTTGTAGGCGATGTGCGGTGAGTCTGTTTGTCTATCTCACAAATGTGTGTTACTGGTTTTTTTTTTGCGCCACTTCCCAGCTAAAACACTAGGAAGTGGTGACGGGCGGATGATTTTGGCAGGCTGTAATGTAGAACTATGACTTTCAAAAAGTGCTGGCTCTCGGCCTAATTTAAATATATATCTTTTGATTTTGTTACGATTTCTGAGCTAACCTGCCTTACCGAAAATGATAATTTTTTGCAGAAAGGTAGTTTGATATAAGGAAAAGGATACTTACGTGTACTTTGCATCTAGGAAAATCAAAAACTTTTGCACTAAGCCGCGATTAGATTAGCGAGATTATTTTTATAAGGTGGATTAAGACATTTAATAAGCTTGAAGCAAGGGTATTCACCGTAGTTTAGGTATTGTTTAAAACGTCCATTATACGCTCATGCAAACGTCACCCAAAGTTGCATGATGCAATAATCAAAGTATCAGTGATGAGTCCAGTGATTGGAGTGGGCAGAGCTATTTTGGTTCAATGACCGCAAACGTTAATGTTAATATGGACATTCCCCGGGATTCTAACTGAAACTCCGAGATTTGAAAAAATAAATAGATTTTTTATTAACAAAATAAAAGAAAGTTTGTAACGGCTATTGATAGTGTCTATACAAAATTGTAAAAGAAAAAAAAAAAAAAAAGTTTCAAATTTCATTAACCTGAATCGTGTCCGTCTTTTACATACCCGTCGGAGGTGTGGAGGAATATGTGTTCATTCATAATTCCTTAAGACGAGAATAGCTATTTACAAAGTAATTTATAACTTATTTAATACTTTACTACGTTGTTGGGGAGTTTTTTGGCCACTTCTTCTTCACAGCAAAAACACTAGGAAGTAGTGACGGGCGGGCGTTTTTGGGGGACTGTCTTTATGTAGAACTTTGACGTTCAAAAAGTGCTGACTCTCAGGCTAGTTTGAATATTATACATATTATTGACTTTTGATTTTGATTTTAATTTAATAATATACAGGGTGTAAGGGGAACGCTTCCGAAGCCGGAACGTAGATTATATACAACCTAAATGCAAACAGATACCAGTGATCTTTTGCTTCATTTCGGCGTCGCGTGGACGTGGGGTCGTTGGCCGCACGGCTGTCGGCGAGAGCGCGCGCTCTTTGAACTCGAGGAATAGGCGGGCGTCAGCTGATATTTTACAAATATTACATTGCACGTAAAAGTTGTAAAGAAAAAAAGTATCTTTAACTGCAAATAACGGTTTCATTTAACTGTTCTCACAACATAGCGTACGCAAAATGTTAAAAAAAATTATATATATATTTTTTTTCATATTTTTTTATGGTATCGTATCGAGAATCACTAGCCTTATCACCTGTCTCCGTTTTCGGAAGCGTTTATCTTACACCCTGTATATTTCAAATCCCAGGATTCCAAAAGTGTCCATATTAAGACAACGTATCGCAAGTAGCTCTACCTACTTCGATCATGATCAGTCACTGTATTGGACGATAGGTTATCCGTCAGTCACAATTTTGACTGTGGTTAAAATGACAGCAAAACCTACCGTCTAATGGACGCCTAACTGAAGTTATTCGACAAGATTTTAAACTGGCTTTAAGATTTTTATCCATACAATGGTTCACGATGGACAATCTTCAACATACGTGTCTATAGCCACAAGATAAGGTGCTCAATAATTCACCATAGAGATTCAATAGCTCTACAAGCCATTAGAGTGACTTCCGGTATGGTCTGCCAAATGGCCAGAGTTTCCTATGACGAAACATTATCCGTTCGATAAACTTTCGCAAGTACTTAGTTTTCAGAAAATTAGAAAAAATAGACCTGAAAGTAAGCCTAAAACTGCTGAAGTTTTGCCGTTGCTCTGGAGGAGATCGATGTTTTCGTAGAAGACTAACATCGTGAGGAAACCGCCATTTCCTAGAACTAAAAATGCGAATACATACGAAATCTACCAATCCGCAACGGGGCCGCGTGGTGGATTACAGCCCACTCCATCTCACAGAGAGAAGGCCTAAGTATGTATAAGTATTCTTCAAACTTAATGGCGTGTGTGAAGTTAGCTACGAGTGCAACTTCTTACAGGCATCGTCAAATCGACAATAATTTAGGCCATTTAATGATTTTTATAACTGTGTGGCAACCTTGTGAATATTTTGTAGGAGTGCATGGTACCTACTTATTTGTCAATTTGGAACTTGGTGATATTCCCACACGCCATCAAGTTTGACGAATACTATACCAGTGGTAGAAACATTAGAGGCGGTAGTGTGCAGCGCATGCGATGGACCCAATCCATTAACCAGAACGTCATATGCTCATACTATGGGACTACAAAAGGAGGTAACAACCTGACCGCGTACCGTGTTCGGAATACTCTCTTTGTTTCAGGTGCTTCAGCCAGCCGTCAAAGTTTCGACCCAACTACTGTCGGAGCAGAGTCTTTAGACAAAATACTTTTCTGTTAACGTTAACGCTAACGCTTCGTGCAAAATGTATGGCAATGACATTACTGGGCGTGAGTCACGTGACAGTTCTCTCCGCAGGTAATGTCAGTGCCATACACTTTGCACGAAGCGTCAGCGCTAGCGCTATAGAGAACGTGCACGGCGTAGTCTGGGCCATCTAGTGGAGTAAATTCGAAACTTTTACCATATAAAAACTTGTCATAGACATTTCCGTGTCATATATACACACACGCATCATGCACACATGCAGCACGCGTAACGTAGACTGCCATCTATTGAGTGAAATCCGCAAGTTGTACTGTAGAAATACTTGACATTGACATTTATGTGGCGCCCTCTATAGTTCCTGCACGCTCCCTATTATAAAAGTTATCTGGCTAAGGGGGTGGCCACGTTTATTGCTTCCTCGGTGGCGTTGCTCAGGTCATATAGGGTGTAGGTAAACGGACATATTTTGGGGTGCCCCCAGCAAATGTGAGATACTCTAAACAGGAGCAACACACTTATACTGGGGGTTTGAGGGATCAATTATCCCCTATTTCGCCAAATTATATTTGCAACGGCCTACTTGAGTGCGCAATCGATTCAGTGCTTTCCAAATGAGCGACTGCAAATCACGACCGAGAGGTAGGTGTTCTTTGGGCTTAACAAAGGCATGTGGTGGTGGATTGCTATGATAGGCTACTCAAACATACCTAAGACTCCTGAAGTTGGATCGCGTAACGTTCCACGCTAAAAAAAATTCAACATAAACTTTTTTACTACTAAAATATTTAAAAAATTAAGAGACTGTAGGAAAGTTTTTATCACCGGTAAAGACCTGTTTAGGTGACCCTGGCTTTGTGAGTGATGAGTAGGCACCAATTAAATTAGGCCTACTGTTAAATGGAACCATTTAGGTAATAGCCAAACGATTAATGAAAATGATTAATTAAGTTAGATGAATGCGTCATGCCAAGTAATTAGTCATTATTAGTGTTGTCTGTTATAACCACTACTACATCTTCTCATTAAAGCTCTTGGCTAAACAATGTCAATCGATCTTCAGAATAAGTAGGCAATGGTTCAGGCGTGACTGCAGGGTCGCGGGCTCACAGAGTGGGGACTGTGTGAATGACGGTCTCACAGCAATCCTGTGCTGCCGTGCACAGCGAGGCTTAGGGGAGACCCCTTTACAGTCTCCCCAGGGATTTTTTTTAAGGCGGAGATTCACAAGAACGGTCAAAAAAGTGTTTTTTTTTTTAAGCAGTGTATGTCATAAACCGTAAATTATTTTGATTATTATTTTTTTTGATATTTTCGAGTCTTTTTTGCATAAAGTGATGGAACTCAAAACATAATTTAACATAATATAATGCATCAAAAATCTTTTAACAATCTGCCAATAAAATTGTCATATTTTGCAATAAATTGCGAGCAGTTGTCGTAGCGCATCTCTTTCATTTCTATGTAGTTCGAGAGTGACCGCGCTTTTGGTCATACAGAGGGGGTTCCGCGGGATGGTCATTTAAGAGGTCTTTTTTTCACTGTTAATAGGCACGCGTTTGACCACTATCTCACCTGATGGTAAGGAATGATGTGGTCGAAGATGGAGCACGCTTACCTAGAAGTAACCTATTCACTCTTGACTTGAAGACTCCCAAGGTTGTAACTATCAAGAAACACAGACTCTGGCAGGGAATTCCACTCCCTAGCTGTACGCACAATGAATGTGTTCTCAAAACGTTTTGTGTGTTTAGATGGGATTTTCACCATGTACCAGTGGTGCATGGCCGTATGTCTTGTGGTCCGATGATGGAACGGGCTTGGCGGATTCAAATTACACAATTAGGTCACACACTCCCAAAAACGTAACCGAAGTCACTGGGCCTCCTACCACGTGTTGATGGTGATCATCGGGGTAGAAGAAGGGGACGTTTGCCGAGTTCAGTACGCGGAGGGGTGACCTTCCATTACATACAGAGACTCCTCCGTGACTTGGAATCACTTTAAGCTGGTCCCGGCAATCATTTGTAGATCTTTGACAGTCGTTACGGTTCTGTTCTGTCTCCTGCTTGATGAGGAGGAAAGTGGAAATTATGTTTTTCCTTACTCCTCCGTTGTTCTTTTCTGATTAATTTTATTGCGGGACCCAAGACAGTTTAATCGTTTCGCCGGGACTCGTCGAGCTTCATTGCCTCGGCGTGTTTTCTGGTGGTCGCCACTGTTAATTCTGGCTTTCAGGGCTTAATACAAAAAAAAAGTCGTTACGGCCTTACGGAGATCGGTTTTGGCAAAGGGTACCGCGTTATCCAGTTATAATTACAACCGGTAATTACCGGTTGTGGAGGTCAGATTGACAGCCCATTCGATGTAAAATACCAGCATCCAGCTAAATTAGGTTAAACTTGAAACAGAAACCTTGTACCACCAGTACATGGTGCATATCCCACCCATACGCAAAAACGTTTAGGGAAAACATTTATGGTATGCCAGTATTATATTATCTGTGGTACAGCTAAGGAGTGAAATTTCCTACCGGAGTCTGTGTTTCCTGATAGCTACAACCTGGGAGTCGTGAAATCAAGAGTGAATTGGCTACTTCTAGGCAAGCGTGCTTTATCTTCAACCACAACATGGCTTATGATCAACGCGAGCACATCAATGATAAACAAAAAAAAAAAAAAAAATTCAAAATAACTGTAATTTCGGAAGTCGGTGTTTCTAGTTTGGTTTCTTCGTTATTTGACACCGACTTCCGAAATCAAAGTTATTTTATATTTTTTAGTATTATTTATGAAAATCTGTTGTATTTTTTTTGTAAAAAGGTTTTTATTTTTCACTTTTTAGTTGTTGTACCCTAAAATTCTTCAAAATCGGTGCACGTAGTAAAAAGTTATGAGGTAACACACATAAAAAAAAAAGAAAAAATACAGTCCAATTGAGAACCTCCTCCTTTTTTTGAAGTCGGTTAAAAAGGCCTAAGCAGATTTATTGGTGCTGTTTGTATAACCAATACTGCATCTGTTTACACCATTCCAAGAATATCTCAGAATTAATTACTAATATCATAGATAAATTGATTATAGACGCCCTCAATTGACCTTGTAGAGATTTGTGCCATCCGACCTCCTGAGTTGCGATCTATTTGCATTCGTAATTACTTTGGCAGAATGCTAGATTCCTTCGTCCCACTACATTAGTTTTAAAACGTATAAGGCGCAGTTATACGACTTTTAATGGGTTTTTATTGAACATCACGTCTAAATGACTAGTCTTATTTCTTTGAAAAAAAGATATCTCTCGGTATCCCTTGGCAAGATTATAAATCCTCTGATTGCTCGTAACGACCGTCAAAGATGTACAAATGGCGGCCGGGACAAACAGCATAACATGGTATCTGAAGCACGGTGGACTCTCTCTAGACAATTTTCGTCGTAATTTGATCTGAGAATATTTGAAATTATATTTTTATAACATAGTGGAATTAATTTGTAAAGTGATTAATTTAATAAATTAATTTGATAAATTAATTTCACGTGACCAGAGGGCTGGGCTTTTCTTTGGCCAACGAATCAGCATTGCTATTCAACGTGGCAATGCTGCTAGCGTTCTGGGCACTTTTTCCATTGACAGCGATGTGGATGAATTTTTTGATGCCCAGTGAGTTGTTTTTTCATACGCATTTGTACATGTTAGGTATTATTGTTAGTTTGTATAGAAAATGATTTTTTACTTTTTAGTTCTAATCGGAAAATCTTATTAAATTATTGTATTGTCAAAAAAAAAAAAATGTAAAGTTAAGTCGGATAAAAAATTGAGAATCACGCGAAATTTATAAAGCACATTTTTAATGAAACCTTCACCATTTTAAAGATCATTTAATTATTTATAATTTACTCTTAAGTGTTTTATTTTAATACCTGTTGTTTTATGTGTTATAAATTAATAATGCGTCTAATTTCGGACAGCGCTCCTTGATGGGCGAGTCCTATTACTGCGTGGACGTACGACGCGTTACGTGAGCTCAGCACAGAACAAGCAAGCTAACCACTCAAGGCCTTTGGATTTAATAGCGCCTTAATCATGGCGGCAATAATCCAACCATCCTACTGATATTATAAATGCTAAAGTTTGAATGAATGTTTGTTACTCAATGAAGCCAGAACAGCTGAACGCATCTGGATGAAATTTTTTCAGAGCAATAGTTTATAGTCTGATATAGCACATAGGCTATAATTTATATTGGCTAGTATAGAAACTATTTTGTAATGAAAATAAATATTTACAAATAATGCTTGATAAGTAATCTTGATGCATGTAATCCCTGAACGATGATATATACCAGGCAACGGCAATTTGTTGCGTAAATACTTTTTGTCGTCAAAAAATTATAACTTTAAAGTGAAATTTATCTCTTGATGTTCAGGGATTCGACTCTCGCCATTTGACATTTGACAAACCTTAAGAGGTCTAGGGCAAGTTATACTCTGTCAGCGACAACGATAGTCAAAACACTCCGAATATACTTCTGTTATCGACATGCGCTACCGAATTGGCAGCTTAGAGAGTATAAGTGTTAGAGACAATTATTATCGTTGATAGAATGACACTTTGTCTAGAGGCTCTTTAAAGGCAAAAAGGCTTTAATAACAAACAAAAAAAAAACATAGACACAATTACTTAGTCATCATAAAAAATATATTTTTAACACATTTGCTCAAAAAATGCAAATACGAAGCCTGTATACATTGTTCGAAAGTTAAAAATTACGCACCATACAATGGAACGTGCGGTAAAATAGATACTCTCACCTCAGTACCTATTTCACCGCACGCTACGCTGTATAGCGCCGTGTGTAACTGCGTACCCTTTACGGTTTTTTTTATTTCCATAAAAAATATTTAAGAATTCCACCAAGGAGTTTCACATTACGAGAATAAGTTAGCTGAATGATCGAACCTCTTTGGAAGTGTTTTTACTCAATACGTTTGTCTCACTTTAATACTAAAGAGAAAATAAAACGAAAGACGTAATTCTAATTTTTTATTTATTTTATTTTACCACTTTTTCGGGTTGAGTAATGTAAGTATATTATCATATTCTCATGCAAAATAACAGCTTTCTAGTACCAACAGTGGCTAAGGTGTTGGTTGGGTTTAAGTTTGAGCCTATCCAGTAATTTTTAGGGTTCTGTAGTACGAACAAGGAACACTTACAGTTTCGCCATGTCCAACCGCGGCTACATAAAAAAAAGTACATTCGAACATAGAACCTCCTCCTTTTTCGAAATAGGTTAAAAAGTTTGAGGAAATAGTATAATATAATGTCTCCTAAATAAAACAGTAATGCCCACTAGATTATTAAATTATTTCCGGGTAGAATTATTTATATAATATTATGAAAACATTAAACGTAGTTGTGCTGTTTTGCGATTACCGTGCACATTACGAGTTGTTTATATTTCTTGTTACCTATTCGATATCGTCAACTGTTTATTTGTGTAATGTTTTGATTTTCGCGTCGTTCTGCGTGGAATTTTTGGGAGTCAACAAAGATTAATTTTGGTGATTACTTTGACGGTGGATATGCCGTCAATCTCGCTTTCACATGTGCATACTTTTAATTGAAAATATTAAACTGCCTAGCTTTTTCTCAACTGTGTTGAGTTCTTTTTTTAGTCTAATCCAGAAAACACACAACCCAGTGAAACTGGGTTCCTGCCCAGGGGTTGAGGATAAATTCGAAACAGAGTTACCTCGCCCGTTGTTCCTTCCCTGCCCAGGACCAGGCCCGAGAGTCGACGGCGCGTAGTGGTCCACGTGCGCCTCAAAGAGCTGTCAGCAATTACGACGGGGCTCGTCATGGCCGATGCCTGCCCAGGGGTTGAGGATAAATTCGAAACAGAGTTACCTCTAGGGAAGGAACAGGGGTGGGTTTTAGACAGTAAGAGTCTGCTCCTCCCAGAGCGGGAGTTGTCATTGGATTGTTTGCCAACCTACAAAAAAAAAACCCAGTAACTGGGTAACACGCTAACACGGTATCCCTTGGCAAGATTATATCCTCTGATTGCTCGTAACGACCGTCAAAGATGTACAAATGGCAGCCGGGACAAACAGCATAACATGGTATCTGAAGCACGGTGGACTCTCGCTATTTAATGGATGATCACCAACCCATCCACAGACTTGGAAATGTCTAAGAACAGTGCCTTCTTAGACATTTCCATGGTCAGTCTGTTCTGTCTGTTCAGCTCCTAAAGGTACTTCCCCAGAATTCCGCATTCTAAAGGTAAACAACATTATGACGACATTGTAAAAAGGATATATGTAATCATAATATAAGATAAACCTTGACGCACAAAATATTAAAAAAATGATTCCAAAAATAAACAAAACGTGTTGAAACGTGACTTCAACACTTTAATTTGTTGTCTATAAAATAAATAATCTTACGGAATCTATCTGTAGATTACGAAACTCCTTTCTTCTCCAAGATAACTTCGTATCGGTTTTAAAGGCTTTGCACAAACGTGTAACTCGATTTGCACGACGTGCACTTGCGTCGTGCAAAATGTCCGGGTTGCAAGATAGACGAAAAATTATCATCTGACTGACACTTTGTATAGGGGACAAAGTGTATTAAGTCATTTATCAGTCATATGGCAGATGAGGCAGAGAGCGTCCACAGTAGTCCTCCATCGCGAACGGTCTTGAGCTTCACGCTTCACCTCGCTCCATGTTATTCCGTTGCTCGTCGCTTCTGCCAACACGGTACGACACTTACAGATTTCAGTTCAACGCTTGTTTGGGTAGAGGAGCTCTTGGCTAAAGTAATTACAGACGTACGGGTCGATCCATCAACTTAAGGTACGCTTGCCGGGGTTGGTCCATGGATGGGTGACCATCTTTACATACCGAGACTCCTCCGTACCTCGGAAAGCACGTTAAGCCGTTTTTCCCGGCAGTCAATCGTGGATCTTTGACAGTCGTTACGGGCCGTCAGAAGCCCGAAAGTCTGCAGACAACCAATATTACCAAGGGGTATCGTATTACCCAATTACTGGGTTGTGGAGGTCAAATAGGCATGTAAAATACTGGTATTTCGACAGAATTCGGTTAGACTGGAAGTAGACCCAAGATAGTTGGAAAAAGGCTAGGCACATTGATTTTTGCTTGTCTGTATATGTGATTGGAATCTCTTCGTAGCGTGTAGCCAATCCATCTTTACGTTCGACGCTTGATCTGGCGGTTGATATGGCTCTCATGGCATTTCTGCAATAGCTCCACGTTAGAGACAGATTGGAGAGAGATAGCATTCATCTCAGTTTTCGGCAATTCTCACCCAACTGCAACCGAACCCTATGTTCATCTAGCCTGTGGGCTTCCCACCTTACGTTTGTTACGGTTTCCACATTAGGACACGTCTATCCCAACGGTCATCGGCTCCACGGCTGATGTGGCCGGCTCATTGCTACTCCTTCTTATTTATTCTGTGAGCTACGTCGAAAACTATGTCTCTATGCTTCTCACCTCCGAAAACCACGACAAATACGATGTACAAATCAATTAATCAATCTGCCTAGCCTATCCCCAACTATGTTGGAATCGGCTTCCAAACTAATCGGTTGCCGATCTGACGTCCACAACCCAGTAACTGGGTAACACGATCCTACCATTAGTAGAAAAAAAAATTCTGTCTGATACATATATTGTTAAATAATTTTCTGACTAAAAAATTTACTTTATTTTTTTTCTTTTGTGTTTTTCTCAGCAAGCTCTTTCATTTAATACCCATACTCGTATCATGGAAATGCATACAAAATTACTAGTCCGCCATCTTTGGGGGTCTGCCATATTGAATTTAGAATGACATCGCTTAGCTAACCATGCATTGGTGCGGATTCTGTTTTGTACGAACTAAACTTAATTTAAGCTATTCCTATCTTTTTCTCTCTAATAAAACAAGAAAGAGACGGACGTAAATTAGAGCTGTCAAATTTAGTTGAACTAATAAAAACAGCGGCAACGAAAGCAAGCGAGAGGTGCTCAGGGGCCCTCCGATCACGTTCGAAGCTCGTTACCTGTGGTAACAAGTCAAGGATAGACCGATGAAGAAGGCTTCATTCGAGTGGGGAAGAAGAAGAAGAAGAAGCCTGCTTCTCGCAATCAGTGCGGTACCGTATTGCCAGGCCCGAACTTTATACTGCGTCCTGCTATTCCATCGACGCAGCTGTACGTGTCGGTCGTGGAGTATATCAAGATGAAGACCAAGTTCACCCTGAGAGTCGAAAGGTTGGAGTCGCGCCACAAGATTAACTTCAAATCATTTGTGGTGCGGGTACCGACTCACCATCTAGAGACTTTCTTGAAGGAGGAATTTTGGCCGACGGGTGTCGTATTTCGGCGTTTTCGCGGACGGCTAGATGACACCACGACTCAGCGCAATACGTCGCCGACCTAACGTAGTTGTATAGATTAGATTTTATGTTTTTATCAATATTATGTATTAGTTTATTATTTTTTAAGGTTACTTATGTTGTGTATTTTATCTATGGGCCTTAGATGCCTGATAATAAAGAATTATTATTATTATTATTAATATTTCCATACAAATTAAGTGTACACGTAAAAACATGTCGATTAAAAACACGGTGATGTGCAAGGCGTAAACTAGTTTGAAATCTCTAACTTAGTTCATAGCTGTAGCCGTCCTTTTCTCGCACTGCCTTTTAGTAAAAGACAGCGATTCTCTAATGTTAGTTTAGTAATTATTAAGAGAATCGGCACCATTGTCATCCAAACTAAACAATCAATCTGCCTAGACTTTTCCCAACTATCTTGGGGTCGAGGTTGGGGAATACCAGTATTTTACATGGAGCGACTGCCTATCTGACCTCCATAACCCGGTTACTGGGTAATACGACTGAATATCAGACTTTCCGGCTTCTGAAGACCCATAATGACTGTCAAAGATCTAAGATTGACAGCCGGGACCAACGGCTTAACGTGCTTTCCGAGGCACGGAGGAGCCTCAGTATGTAAAGATGGTCACCCATCCAAGGACCAACTCCGGCAAGCGTAGCTTAACCTGATGGATCGACCTGTGCGGCGGTTATTACTTTAGCCACGAGATCCTCCTAAACATGTACGGAAAATTTCAGCTTAATCGGAAACCGGAAACTGGGTCAAATTTAACTTCTAAAATTTTAAAGGTACTTAATATAAATGTAAAATTCCATCGGGCATTATACAAATGTTGGTGCGTAAACTTCTTTAGTTTCAAACATACGTTCTCCAATTTGTACGGTTATGTTGGTAGCATTGTAATGTTGTTGTAATGTATGCAAATAAGTGCGAAGCGTTAATGTTTCTCTTTGAGATCAAGGGGCCGGCCATTGTGATCTAATCTGAGATTTCACGGTATACCTGTGCTTGTGGTTAGCGTTTGTTCTGTGGTTGTATTGAGGCCTTGTTATTTTATATGTTAGGTGGTTGCTATCTGACAAAATTGCTTGGTAATAAAATATGCGCGATGACGGCTAGAGTCAGACAGTGACCGAGTGTCATCCAAGGACTGGTAGAAAACTAGAAACGGTGTTAGTCGTCCGCCGGTGGTGTAGACGACATTGTAACCATCTCGAGTAAAATCTAGTTAAGGTTTGCACAGGAGCGTGAGGATTGGAACAAGAAAACGGAGGTCTATGACTAGCACTGGGCCAAGTGGATGATGATGATAACTGAAAATGGGCCTAATAAAAAAAAATATCGTCGTCATCAGCCTTTTAATGTCCCTACAGCTATAGGGCACAGGCCTCCTCTCTGTGAGAGGGTGTGGGCCGTAATCCACCACGCGGACCCAATGCGGGTTGGTGGATGACATCCATGTCAATAAACAAAGTTTTTTTCTTTTCTTTTTCATAATAAGTCTTCGAATATTTGGTTCTAGGACATGCCGGTTTCCTTATGATCACACGATGTTTTCCTTCACCGTTTTGAGAGCAGTGGTGATCTAATAATTTACATAAAGTAAAGCGCCTGCCTTTTTTTTTTCCGCACCCCTGAGCACTCAGGCAGGGAAGGAACAGGGGTGGGTTTTAGTCAGTAAGAGCGTGACACGCCCCCCTCTCCACCCAGAGCGGGAGAAGTCATTGGATGATTTTCCACCCACCCCAAAAAAAAAAAAAGCGCCTGCCTGGGTTTGAACTCACGACCTACGACTTGTAAGTCGCGGCCGTTACTACTGGGCCAACACTGCTCTGAAAAAAATGACTATGTGGTTATTTCAAACACTTATTTCAACATTTTCTACTCGGAAGAACGTAAATGTGGTGATAAAGTGCTTACTAATCAAAGGAGGTTTGGTCCTCTAAACAGTTGAATTTGATGGATGATACGTTAAGTTTAGAATCCACTAATCAGTGTTTAAACTAAGCATATAGTTAGTAATTAAGTTTTATAAATAAGGGTAATTATTCTGGTACCAGTAACTTTTAAGGAAGCTGGAAGAATTTAATTAAAAGAAATCGAATATTTTCAAAAACACTACTGTGAAAAACAACTAAAAAGTGCCAAACAAGTCACTTTTAAAGCAGTCTGATGCAGTTGGTGGCAGTTATTTTAGTTCAGTTATTGATTTCATGCTACCAATTGTATGAGACTGCTTGAAAAGTGACTTGATTGGAACTTTTTAGTTGTTTTTTTACAGTCGGGTTTTTTGAACATATTTTTTTTTTTATTTTCTATGTTTTATATTTTTGGAATGGTCTCCTCGAACCTTTTATTTTGATACCTCACTTAATATAGTTCGTCGACTTATTTTGTTTCTTTTTCACAATATGACGTCTGGTTGTCGCCATATTGTATTTTGATTACTGTCACGTCTTTAGTAGCACTTGCAAGATTACACGAAGCAGTTGACGTAAGAATTATTGAAATCGTCCCACGTGTTTGGTCTCTAAAGGAACAAACTTACATACATACAAACATACAGGCTGTAACGGAAAAGTGTGGTCATATTGTAAGAGTCGGTTCTGCCCATGGAAATTAACAACTTTCTCTAAGAAAAAATAGAAAATTTCGAAAAAAAAAATTGGACTTTCCACGCAAAGTTATCATCAGCTGATCAATATTTGTATGGGAGGTAAACATTTTTTTCAGAATTTTCTCGGATTTTCTTGAAGAAAGTTGTTCATGTCGATGGGCAGAAGCCGTTCTTGAAATATGACCACACCTTTCCGTTACAGCCTGTGTATACATACATACGGGGTTATTTTCTTATCACTATCCAAATTCACAGGGTATATTCTAACCATGATTATGAATAACTTTCAGTATGGGACCAACTCGGAAATTACGAAAAAAAAATCTGCTATTTCATACATTTTGATTGAGTAGATATTGAAATTTAGTATGAAATAGCAGTTTTTTTTTTTTCGTAATTTCTGAGTTAATATACACACAAACAGTTTACCCTCCCTTGCGTCGCGCAGTCGGGTAAATAATATTATCTAGTTTACTTACACGGAGAAAAGGCGATCAACTTTAATCTACCTTTTGCATTTTGCGATCGCTATCAGACAATGATACAATCTTAAGATGGACAGGTATGCAGATATAAAAAGATAAGTAGAGAACTTCCGGTGTTTTGATGATCGGATTATCCCCCTTTGACAAACAAAGCAATGCTCTTTGGGAGTTTTGGTAGCCAAGAAAATCCGGAAAGATATATGGCAGAAAGAGGACCAGGAGGGAGGGGGAGGGAGGTATGGCAGGAGGAGGGGGAGGAGGTCTATACAGGATGTAACGTAAATGGGTGGTTATACGAGTATTTTTAATCTCCGATGCAAAAAGAGGGGTGTTACAAGTTTGTCTGTCTGTGACACCGTAACTCTTAAACGGGTGAATCAATATGAATGCTGACATGGTTGTTGTAAATATGAATGCATGAAGACACGGTTGGCGCAGTGGTTGAGCGTTCGGCTGCTGCGCTGCGTGTCGCGGGTTCGATCCCCGCACGGAACTAATATTTGTATGACCTACAGATAGTTGTTTCGGGTCTGGGTGTCTTGTGTATGTGAGTATACATGTTTGTGAACGCACCCACGATACAGGAGTAATTCCTAGTGTGGGGCAACGTTTAATAATAATAAAAAAAGGTTTTTTTTATTTGAAACCAGGTTTTGTTAGCGATGGTTCTTAGACATGTTTTACAAAAGTCGATTCAGCCGTTTTAAGGTTATCAGCTTTTTTATGTTTTTTATATGTTCGCTTTTATTTTAAACATTGGGGGTTTTTTAAATTTAAATTTATGGTAATATAAACTTCTGCTCAATGAAATGAACAACTTTCTTTAAGAATGTAATAGTCAATTACGTTGTTCCTTTCCGTGGCCTCAAGCAGTATCTTAAGGCGCAGTTATACGACTTTTAATGATTTTTAATTGAACATCACGTCTAAACGACTAGTCTTATTTCTTTGAAAAAAAAAATATGTTACTCTGAACAATTTTCGTCGTTATTTGACATGTGAATATTTGAAATTATATTTTTATAACATAGTGTAATTAATTTGTAAAGTTATGTCTAACGCGGACAAAAAATTGAGAATCACACAAAAACTATAAAGCGTATTTTTAATGAAACCTCTTCACCATTCTAAAGATCATTTAATTATTTTTATTTTAGTATACGAGTATAAGTATAATACCTGTTGTAAATTAATAATATGTCTAATTTTTGACGGCTCTCCTTGATGGGCGAGTCCTATTACTTACCGGGTGGACGTACGATGCGTTACGTGAGCTCAGCACAGATCATACAAGCTAACCAGTCAAGGTCATTGGCAATTAATAGCGCCTTAAATATGGCCACGCACTTCCTTTGTACATAAAAGAGGGTGATTTCAGCTGAAAATTTATGATGAAGCAAATTTTCCGATAAACATGGTGATGACTGGATCTTTATTTCAATTAATAACAAACACTTTACAAAATTTAAATACTTACAAAATACCGATGATTGTTATATTTTCTCTGTAATTTATTATCACTGAGTACTTATTTTATTTTTTCAATAAAAAATCGGATTTATCAATAACATTATCACTAAATTTCAAGTTCATAGGTCAATGGGAAGTTAAAAAATTCTTTGGAACAAAATTTTGTGACAGACGACGGACAAACAAACGGAGAGACATACAGACGGATACGTGAGTGACAGTAATAGGGCTCCGTTTAGACCCTTCGGGTACGGAACCCTAAAAAAATAGACTTTACGTACAAAGCTATCATCAGCTGATCAAAATTGGCATGTTAGGTCCAATATTGTTTTTTGAAATTGATTTTGAATTTCTTGAAGACAGTTGATTA
This sequence comes from Polia nebulosa, assembly GCA_951329385.1. Taxonomy (NCBI): domain Eukaryota; kingdom Metazoa; phylum Arthropoda; class Insecta; order Lepidoptera; family Noctuidae; genus Polia; species Polia nebulosa. Next base: position 7,256,381 of record OX589604.1, read on the forward strand.
TTTCTATGAGCAGAAGCAGTATATTTAAAGTTAGCATTTCCGTTTGAACCTGTACATGATAATTTCTTTCCTCTGTCACACGTAAAATAGCTATTAATCCTGGGGTCACGTATAAATTCGAAAGAGAATTATCGCTCCCCTTGGAACAAGCAACTGAAGGAAAAGGGATGTATTTTAGTCAGTTAAGAGTCTGAAACTCCCTCCCGCTCCACCCAGAGCCGGGAAGTCATTTGATGGTAGCCAAAACTCCAAAAAAAGTGCTATTCATTCATAAAGAAATAAAATGTTCTGACTACTATTGACCTTGAAATAGTCACCATAAAACTTAGAATGACATTGTATTTTATTTGTAATTGTTTAGATAACACACTGTTGCAAGACGGTGAAGATTGGGTAATCTGATAAGAATGAGATAGGTACTCAAATACTCATGTCGTGCTTTAGTAATACATTGCACCATAATTACGAAGTTTGAAATGATATGCTGAAAAGATCAGAATAAGAAATGTAGAAAAGAATAATAGATTGTGGACCAAGGGGGTAAAGCAGTGTCTTACGTCACGGGCGGCATATTGAACCCTGAGCGTAACGAAGGACTCGGAAGGGGGGGAGTTATGTAGAGTATTGAGTGAAGCCCAGTGCCCAAGACGAAGATAGGCTTTATCCCAGAGGAGCATACTCTACTTTTCACACTTTCTGCATGACACTAAAAAACCAGGGCTCACTGAAAATCACAGCACCAAACACCGTCTTTTAAAAGACGGTGAAATCGCACCCATTTTCTTTTGAGTTCTGTTTACGACGGCCAGTTTGATTTGCGAACAAACCTCTTTACAATGCCATATTATCATCGGCATTTTTTACATATAGTTTTCCACCAGTTTGACGTTCAAAACTCAAATCACTTTACTCCCTAGGGAGTTTCATACAACTTTTCCTCCCTTGGTAGGTAATGCTTTACTTTACGTTGAGATTGCATGACGTGTAATTGGAAAATGTTGAGTGGTGTGAAAACTTTATTATACCATGTTTGAACAATAGAAAGTATACAGAAAGTAGACAGAAACTAATATATTTTCAAAGTGCTTATGAAAATATCCAAGAAACTGGAAATGGTTTTTTCTTTGATTAGGGTTCCGTACATTAAAATGAAAAACTATTGCAATATACGGCAGAATTTCAACTACAAAATTAAATTTGTTATCAATACGACTCAAATTTTCTTTAGAATATATGAGTAAAATTGATGCTTGCCCACGGCCACTTAATTGATTCTTTATTATTATGATTATTACTGATAGAAGGTCACTTTGTCTACAGCCCCAACAAGAAGACATATACTAATCCATTGCCAAGCTGATACGCTCTCCTGCCAGGGTCGTCGGAGTGTTTGAAAGTCACCGGGGTCCTGGCACAGACAGCAGAAAAGAGCATGGGTGGGTTTTAGTCAGTAAGAGTCTGACCCTACCGCTCCACCCAGAGCGGGAGAAATTATTTTTTGAATTACCACCACCCCAAAAAGAAAATTAAACAAAAAGCTGATAGGTATGCTAACAAAACACACAGTATCATACGTTTATCAACTGTCGTGAACGATAAGGTCAGCTGAGTAACACGCCCTCTTGTACCGCTCACTGCCCTGCTTACCTACCTAGGTATTAAGCGTGAATGTTACTGTCATGTTTCGTCAAATTACATATGTTTTGTGATAAATCACTGCTAAAGTCATATAGTCACGCCTTCTTATTATGAACAGTTTTAATAGATTGTTAGGAGAACCACAGGTAATACACACATAATATACACACATAAACGCACATACGTGTACCACCAGTACATGATTCTAGACCTAAAGCCGACTTATTTTCCCAAATTTTGTGTTTGCGGAATCTTGTCCCTTACAGCCTGTGTAATACTAGTGTAGTAGCCTAGCCTTGAAATGGATAGTCAGGTAAAAAAAAGTATTTATCTGCTATTGCTGCAATCGACGAGGCTTAACCTTCTGCAAGACATCGAATTTTTTTCTACGCTAGAATATTAGGATTTTACACAGTCGACTAAAACCTATTTAGATGGTACCTACGGAACGGTATTTAGATAGGTTTTTTTTATATATATATTTTTTTGTGGGGTGGGAAATCATCCAATGACTTCTTCCGCTCTGGGTGGAGTGCACCCCTGTTTCCTCATGCCCTGAATGCCAAGGGGCGAGGTAACTCTTTCGAATTTATCCTCAACCCCCGCAGGCAGGCATCGGCCATGACGGGCCCCGTCCTGTTTGCTGACAACTCTTTGAGGCGCGCGTGGTACACTACGCGCCGTCGACTCTCGGGCCTGGTGCTGATCGGACGGCGAACTACCCATTACTTGCCGTCTGCAGGCCCGGGATCCGCTACCCCTAGGCATATTTAGATAGGTAGGTACGGGGAGTTGCTGGCAAGAGCAACATTGCTTGCTAGCAAAGGGTGTAAAACTAAGGAATATCGCAAACGCTATATGGTTTACGAGGAACGACAAAATCCATGGATACCTAAGCACTACAACAGTGGCTTCGCAAATAGACCACTATAAAAGGCAACACACAATATGTCTTACCCACCACCCCAATCCACTTGCCTCTGGATTGCTTAATCCTGAAAATGTGGTTACACGACTGAAGAGAAACTACGTGCTTTAAGTGGAGTGTGGGACACTGGCCCTTAATTCTATGAATTCGATGTTTCACACAACTCATATGCATAAAGACTGGCGACCGATTGCAAATAAAGTGAAGAAAAAAAGAAAAATATTTAATAGGATGATTTTTTATTGCTGACACATCTGGCCCAGTACTTATTAATAAAAGTTGTAGAGTGGCGACCACCGGAAGATGTTCGAAGGCCTTCTTTCTTAATTTGGTCCCCCTTTTTTTTGTGGGGTTGGAAATCATCCAATGACATCTCCCGCTCTAGGGTAGAGCGGGAGGGCGTGGCATCGGCCATGACGGGCCGCGTCATTATTGCTGACAACTCTTTGAGGCGCCCGAGAGTCGACGGCGCGTAGTGTTCCTACGCGCCGTCGACTCTCGGGCCTGGTGCTGATCGGACGGCGAGCTACCCACTACTCGCCGTCCGCAGGCCCGGGTACTCGCCGTCCGCAGGCCCGGGTAATTTGGTCCCCCTAACGAAGGTATACACTACAAGGTGAAGGTACTTCAGAAAATGAGGTGTCAACGTCTTTCTTTTACTGATTTAAGAGTAAAGGCGCCATACCGAAAAAAGCAGTCTTAGTTTTAGATTTCTTGCTAAATCTGGCAACGTTAATTTCAGTTACATTCTTTTCTTATTCCTACATTTAAAAGTCATTCGACCGGTCAGTAACCGATCTGCTTGACGCAACGATACGCCTGCGCCGACGTCGCGTGACCCCTAATGATAGCGATGTGACGTTTGTAAACAAGCCTCGGACGCGAAATAAACACGACGCCATCTTGAATAGTGGCTACTGTGAGCGTCTTTTTGCTTTATTCAGTCTTATTGACTTTTTTTAAATCATGGTAACTGGCTGAATTGAATTCTATCATAGGACCGTTCCTGCAGTGTCATTATGAGTGTGTCAGATATTAATGGGTTCTTTATTTGAATTTGAAGCAATGAATTTTCAATAGTCAATCTACTTGTCTTGACTTTTATTAGTGACGTGTTGATCATTTATTTTCAGAAACCGGCTGTTAATCTAATATCGGAATAGGAACATCATGATTTTAAAACAGACAAAATAAACAATGATTCATTCTGAATCCAAAAAAAAAAAAATTTACAAATATTCTTACGAAATAAAACGATTCAGTAAATTCATTGTACATTTCTAGACGAATTCCAAATAATTGGACCTAGGTTGGTTTTACTGCGCCAAATGGCTAGCGTAAAACTATAAATAAGGCCTACCTAACACCAAAACTTAAAATTCTCGAAGGTTTCTTGGCTTCTAAAAGGTTTGTACCTACTTACTTTTACACTTGGGAATGTTTGTTTTTTTATAAATTAGGCAGCAAGCCCCAGCACATAAGTTCTGCTCTCAAAATGGCGAAGGAAAACATCACGGAGAAACCCACATGACCTAGAATAATGAGCTCGCGTGGTAAATTACTGCCTCTTACAGAGAGGAGGGTGCTCGGAATATCGTGGATGGTTTTCCGAACCAACGTGTCCATACTCCAGGAACTCGGCATCACGCAGCGTTTGTCGGCCGTAGTACAGTCGCGCATACTGCAATATTTCGGTCACGTCTCTAGGCAGGATAACGACTCAATAGAGCGGCTGATCGTACAGAGAAAAGTAGAGGAAACCAGATCGCGCGGCAGGTCACCAATGTGCTGGACTGGTCAAGTGAAATCTGCAATACTAGGCCACGTATCTGACTGCGCCAAACACTACTCCAACAGGGCGACAAAGTGGAATTTCCTACCGGAGTCTGTGTTACCTGATAGCTACAACCTGGGAGTCTTTAAGTCAAGAGTGAATAGGTTACTTCTAGGCAAGCGTGCTCCATCTTCGACCACATCATCGCTTACCATCAGGTGAGGTCAAACGCGTGCCTATCAACAATAAAAAAAAAGGTGGAGGGAGATCTTGCGGAGAGCTGTATCCGCCTCTACCACCGACGTGGACGCCTCTACGTGACCACGACCGCTCTGCCAAGAGCGACATGACAGAGAAGAAGAAGAGACCGAGAGGAGGCCTGTGCCCCAGTAGTGGTATCAATATAAGCTCACTATACTAAACCACCACATATTTTTTGTTTTCGGGTGGCCTTCAAAAGGCACCTGGACTTTTGGGTAAAGGCCAGTGAGTGTGGAATCACTCACTAAAATGATCCCGGTGATCGCCATCAGTACTTGCAAGGGGCCCCGTTACCTCTTAAAATTACCACTACGGAACTCCTTCTGACCACTCTGGAAACTCCTCAGACCACAATGGAACCCCCTTTGACCACACCGAAACGCCCTCTGGCCACTCCGGTACCCCCTCTGCTTACATCATACCTACTAGAGGCATCGTAGACATACCAGAGGGTCTTTTCATCTTATTAGGTTTCTTTTTTGTGGGGTGAGATATCATCCAATGACATCTCCCGCTCTGGGTGGAGCGGGAGGGCGTGTCAGACTCTTACTGACTAAAACCCACCCTTGTTCCTTCCCTGCCCTGAGTGCCCAGGGGCGAGATAATTCTGTTTCGAATTTATCCTCAAAAAAAACCCCTGGGCAGGATCTCTGGAAGAGGTGAAAGTCTTACTTCATGATGATTAGTTTATCACCGATGATGAAGATTTGGTGATGAAGTCCGACAGACCTGATGTAGATCTGACATAGAATTTCGAAATTGTTTACTGAATAATATTATATTTAAAAAAAAAAAAAAAAACTAAAGACACGCCTAGTAACGCCATTTTATTTGTCGTATTATTTTCAGCAAACTCTTTCATTTGATGTCCATATCATGGAGAATGCAATGAAATAACAATTCCGCCATCTTTGGCAGTCCGCCATATTGGATTAAGAATGACGTCACTTAGATAACCACGTCACACGTCGCCATCTAAACTAAAAATGTATGCTCAATCAGAAACAAGGAAGTGGGTCAAATTTAACTTCTAGCTACAGGTAGCTAATAAAAACGTGTTGAAAAGAAAAACCCATTGTGAACCACTTTATGTTACTTATCTATTCTCTGTAGGCACAGAGTAATAACATCATTTACACAGTATGACTGACTGATTTATTATGTATGTGAAAGTATATAAAGGTAAGAAAATTTTCCCTTGAGTTTATTACACGCGATGAGACCGAGGGTATTCATCAACTTACATGGGAGCCTGACAGTGGAAGTCTCTTTTCTTTTGTTTATGCTCTGTGGTCATATTTTATCTGTGAGATCTGTTTTTGTAGACAATTTAGAATTAGTGTTGTTTATTGTAATACAAAATATGTCTGTCTTGTCGCACTGACAGTATGATCAGAATGCTGGGCTGTGAAAAAGACGGATGAAAAAGGATTGTATGTGGCGGAGATGAGAATGTTGAGATGGATGTGTGGAGTAACGAGAATGGATAAAGTGAAAAATGAGTACATTAGAGGTAGTTTAAAAGTGGCGCCAGTGACAGAAAAGTTGAAAGAGAGCCGCTTATCTTGGCATGATCATGTGAAGAAGAGGGATGAAACACATGTAACTAAAAGAGTAATGAATATAAATGTGGATGGATAGAGTGGGAGAGGGAGACCAAAGAAAAGATGGGTGGATTGTGTGAGGAGTCATATGAAAGAAAAGGGAGTTAGTGATAGCATGACGGCTGACAGGACAGAATGGAAGAAAAAAACGTGTTGCGCCGACCCTAAGTCACACGGGATAAGGGCAAAAAGATGATGATTGTAATACAAAATAAATACCTTATGATTGTATATGATTGCAATACCTTATACAGGCAGTAACGAAAATGGGTCGATCTTATATACTGCTTCTGCTCCATGGAAATGAACAACTTTTTTCAAGGAAGATATAGAAAAATGTAAATTAAAAAAAATCTTTGTACTTGCCGTACAAATTTATTATCAGCTGATTCGTATACGATGTACAAAATTTTATTTCGCAATTGACTATTACTTTCTTAAAGAAAGTCTTTTATTTCTATGAGCAGAAGTAGTATTTCAAATTTGGCCTCGCAATTTCGTTAGACTCTTTCTAGAGGTAGCGGATAAATTCGTAAAAGAGTTGCCGCTCCCCTTGGCACTCAGGCAGGAAGGAACAGGGGTGGGTTTTAGTCAGTAAGAGTCTGACACGCCCTCCCGCTCCACCCAGAGCGGGAGATGTCATTGGATGATTTCCGACCCAAAAAAAAAGGTGTAAGGGATGAAAATCAGTAATAAAATATTCAGGCAATTAATAAACATGGCCAAGTGTGAGTCGGATTTCGCAAATTAAGGATTCCGTATCAAATATTGGTATTTGTTAGTAAAGTGTACGTAATAATAAACATTATCACCTTTCAAGTTCATAGGTCAATGGGAAGTTTTTTAATTCTTCGGAACAAAATTTTGTGACGGACGACGGACGGACATACAGACGGACACGTGAGTGACAACAATAGGGGTCCGTTTGGTCCTTTTGGCTACGGAACCCTAACAATAGGGGTCCGTTTGGACCCTTCGGGTACGGAACCCTAAAAAACTGTTGAAAGAAAGTATATACAAGTAAGAAATCACGACACAAGTTTTTCAGAACTCATGCAGACCCACAAAATGTATCTCTATATTTGTCCGAACCGTCCGCCATTTTACTTCCGACCTCAATTTACGTCTAGTTTTTCACGATTGCTGAGCTAGTACGACCACAGATTCGAAACGAGAATATTGCATATTTCAAGTTTCCACGAAACGTAGTAGATAGAATTCCGGTACGGGAAAATTCAAAATGGAAACTGTCCGTTCGAAATTCGAATAAAAAGGTCTCCAACGGTTCACCGCTTGGGAACCTTCGTAAGCGAAAGATAATTAAAAGATTCTGTGGTTTTAATTAAGGTGAAGAACGTTCTATTTCTGTTGAAGTAATTGCGAGTTTGCGTGGTTCTGTCTCCTTACTCATATTATTGTTTATTGAAAGACATTCTCAGTACTAAATGGTTAGACAGGGCATGTGCGTCACGACCTGTCACATCGGCGGATATTCTTATGATCCAGAAATGGCTATTTACTGTTGCGGACATTCTCAGGACCAACTGTTTCGAGCAACGTTAGAAAAGGTTTTGGTATTTTTAATATTCACGAATAAAATTGTTAAAATTCTGATAAAATTGATATTATTATCTATTGTCGACCATTTTGACCCAGAATTTTAGATTAGGTTTGACTCTTTAGAATTTTATATCAACCATAAGCTACAAGACAGGGGCAGTGTCGCTCAACTCAAACCTTATTCTTTTTTTTTTACAAGTATTTTTCGTTTTTAGGGTTTCGTATCCGAAGGGTTCAAACGGAGCCCTGTTGCTGTCACTCACATGTCCGTCTTTCCGTCTGTCTGCCCGTCGTCTGTCACACAGGTTTTACAGTGAAACGAATGGAGCTACAGTCTTCAAATTTTCACAGTTTATGCATCTTGTTGACACAAATAGTCAAAAATACGTTTGGTATGGAACCCTAAATGTGCGGAGTCCGACACGCACTTGGCTGGTTCTTTTTAATATTTGCCTAAAGTGTCCCACTGCTGGGCACAGGCCTCCCCCATATCCTTCCAGACACTCTTTTCTAGCGCCACCTCGAACCAGCCTCCATGGTGCGAGATCATGTAATCTCGCCACCGCTTTCTGGGCCGGCCTCGGCGAAGCCGTCCATCCTCTGGCACCCATTGCGTGGAGACTTATATTTATTTATCAAACTTTATGCACAAGTAAAAATTACTGTACAAAAGAAGGCATTTTCTCCCAGTCGACCTTTGGGTGGTGCAGAAACAGAATATGGCAGGTGCAACTTAATGTAAAGACCGACAGAAAAGATATAAAATAATGAATACATACTTAGATACATACATACAAATAAACAAAGTTATTGTGGAAAAACGAATCTAACAAATCAACGAATTCTGAGATGATTCTACAAACTTCTTACGAATGTGTTCACGTACCTTCACCTTAAAAGAGAACCGACTGGTTGCTATCCTGATGTGCAGAGCATCCTTTGCCCAGGCGATCTTTCTTTGGAATGCGCTCCTTCCAAAGAAATATCGCCTGGACAAAGAAGAAGGAATGGATAAACCCAGAGCTATTTGAGGGACATCGTAGAAGACGATCACTTGAAGACCGAAGAATTTTACTGTGGGCAGAGCAAAGGAATTAAATCGGAGAAGTCAGATAAGAAGGAGAAGAGGGCTTATCCAGAAAAGAAAACAGGGTGGCCCGTAGCGCTAGGTCATAGTAGCACACATCGCCATAGTCAATTATGGGAAAGATTAGGGACTGTACAACACGTTTTACCCAGCGGTCACCATGTATGCGGCTGACGTGACTCGCCCAACCTCTAACCAGATACAGTCTTAATATAGTTACAAAAGAAAACATATTCCACCTTGACAAAATTTTATATCCCGTTTTTATGATGAAATTAAAATGAAATCATTTTTACGATTCACCCAGTCGTCCGCGTAGCGCTCGATATAAATTGATTGTTTCAAACGAGACAGTTTCGCGTGAGCCAAGGTTAACCGTGACAGACCACCAATTATGATTATATAGGACTTATTGTCAGGTTATTAAATATTATTTAACACCCGACCTTCTCATGCGATAGTTATTCTTACAAATATTATTTAGAATTACCAACTGAGCATTTTTCGTATAATTTTTAGTTGAAGATTTTCTTTAAGGGTGAAATTATACGACTTCTTATGGTTTTAAATTGAACATCACGTTTAAACGACTAATTTTATTTTATTAAAAAAAAATATTTATGATTCTAACCAATTTTCGTCGTAATTTCATATGTGAATATTTGATATTATATTTTTATAACATAGTGTAATTCATTTGTAAAGTTATGTCTAACGCGGATAAAAAATTGAGAATCACGCAAAAATTGTAAAACATATTTTTATAAAACTTTTACCATTTTAAAGATAATTTAGTAAGTAGATACCTGTTGTTTTATGTATAATAAATGAATAATGTGTTTAATTTCGGACAGCGCACTTTGATGGGCGAGTCCTATTACTGAGTGGACGTACGACACGTTACGTGAGCTCAGCACAGAACACGCAAGCTAACCACTCAAGGTCATATTTATGACGTATATCGTATGACGTATATCATACATATATTTTTTTAAAGAAATAAAACCAGTCGTTTAGACGTGATCTTCAATTAAAATCATTAAAAGTCCTATAACTGCGCTTTCCTTATTAATATATACCGTTGAAATTCTCCTACGAGGCTCATCGGTTAACGGAATCCTCTGGATGCGAGAAGCATAGCACCGGTCAATGAGGTGATGCTTGGGGGCGGCCTGTGGTCAGCGTTAGGGAAATAATGAGCATCGGCCAAATAACAGCATCTCTAAAGCCTTCACAGTTGAAAGAGATAATAAGTCACGCGGGCATGTAAGGCGGTAAGGCCCTTCTTTGAGGAGTAGCTAGAGACGCGTCACGGCATACTCACTTTCCGACGGACGCATGTCTACACCGGACACGGCTGTTTCGAGAGGTTCCTGTGTCGGATAAGACGGGAGGAAACGCTCGGGTGTCACCACTGTGTGGATTGCCCCGAGGACACGGTGGAGCATACGGTGACTTCTGCCCCGCTTGGGCGGAGCACCACCGTGTCCTCGTAGAGGCGATCGGTAGCGTGGTGACCTTTAGCGCCAGGCCGGTCCAGACAAGGTCGAATTGATGATGATGCTGATGATTTCGGATTTTGTATACGAAATCTGCGACAAAATCACGCACTATAGTGCGTGTAAAAATAAAATATATACGGTCGAATTGAGAACCATCTCCTCCGAGTGTGCTTTAGACCACGCGACTGAAGTAAATCTTCTTTAGCTCCATCTGTATGTATGTATTTACAATTTTACTCACGTAGAATATTAATTTAATGTAATGAATAAAATATTAATTTATAAAATTGTTCAAGAACGAAATGAAATTACGAAATAATCAGGAAATCAACGTTCGGGTAACGCTAGCAAACTCGCAAACGAACTACTGACTGAGATATATATATATTTCATGCACTGGCTATGAGAGAAAGAGAGAAAGAAAATGTGTGCTCGCTCCTCTCTCTCTTGCCCCTACAGTACTATACAAAACGTAACTCTCTCTCTTTGTATCTTCACTAACTTATATCTCCCTCTCAACTTCCGTTCGCCTCGCCCGATCACACTTTTCGTAACGCTCTCGTCACGCATTTACCTGCTTACTCCCCAAGTCAAGCGTGCGTAATGAAGTTTTACTTCAATAAATATTCATAGAGTAGAAGTTTTGATATATTTTCGTTACCATATTTAATACTTAGAAGACAAAAACCCCAACGCTTCCAGCGCCAGTTAAATATGTGAACACTTATAATTTATAACAGTAACATGACAAAGTTTATGTCTCGCCGTATTCTTCGGCATGAGACAAAGGTTGTTGGCCGAACGAAAATGGATGAGTCTACCAAGTTGGTGTATTTGTATGGTGTGATAGGTTCTACCATAAATATTGTTTTTATGATCGTTAATCACATTTTCGGAATACCTTATGGTGTGGGAATGACGGGATACAGAACAAAATGAAGTGTTATTCTGAACTAACTATCCGGGGCCCGCCAGATGCACTAAAATACATGATATTTTTGTATGATCCAATGTCTTTGATAAGTTTAGTCATGCATGTACGAGTAGTATTCATTTCTTGTATTTTTTAACTAAAAGTAAACAAAACAATTGAATCCGACGTTTTGAAGTGGTGGAAAATCACGTTCAAATTCCATTACATAGTTATATTACATACCAAGCTAATAAAAGTGTGTTAAAAAAATTCACTGGCGTCAAATCAAAGTTATCTAAATTCGTTGTTTGTCTTTTTGACTTGTTAAAATGAAAAGTACAACTTTGAGGTAGTACGGGTTTTCGTACTACGTCAAAGTTGTACTCTTCAATTTAGCTGATTTTTTATTTATTTCATGTATTTATTTTAACTGTAAGGTGAAGGCTCCAGGCTACCCGCGAAATTCAAATTTTCTTACTTTTTTTTGCAATTTGCAGGTCAGTGTTAGGTTGTATCTTGGTCAAAATTTGATTCGCGGCCGTAGCAAGTATGTATTTATAGAATTATAATCATTAAAATCATCAATACATCTCTCTCAGTTAGAATTGGTGCCAAATGTCATGATATCATGAAATACTTACATTTGGCATCAATTCTGAGAGAGTTGTATTGATGATTTTAATGATTATAATTCTATAAATACATACTTGCTACTTAACAGATATTATGTTTATGTGGTTAACCAGACGACATTGACAGTTTTGACAGCAGTGACATTTTGTTTGATGTGTAACATCTTTCCTCTCGCTTTCCTGCAATCTGTGGGAGAGATTTCGTGTAATGGGACGGAAGTCTGTAACAAGAAGTCGTGATATTTGATTAGACCAATAAACGCGCGCAGTGGTAGAGTTGGTCATCAGATGGTAGAGCGTGCGCACGAACTCTGCGCGCGGAATCTAAATCGGAACTAAACCTATTAATTTTATTTTTCAGGATAGAATGTTAATGTTGCTTATTACCAAGGTGAGATGTCAAATGTTACACATCATAATATGCGACTACTGTAAGGGTCGCTCGTTTTTTGTTTACTACTAATTAGCCTTACGTGGTATTAATAGGTAGGTACAATTAGTAGACAACTCGAGCTGTGTAATGTTGACGACCAGCAATATCCAGCAGTGAATGTTTCGAAACTTAAATTAAATAAACTTGTTTTATGCTGAATTCATTCCGGTAATTTCTCATCTATTTTCTTAATTATCATTAAAACTATTTATTTTAAAATTATAAACTAATAAATTTGAGACCCTCATTATGTGCTTTTTCATTTGATATATCGCACAGTACAGTTTGAAGAACTTTACTTTTTGATTTTACGATTTTTATCCCAAAAGTGAAGATCGCATTTGAAGTCCATGTTTGGGTCACAGATATTCAAAGGCGTCGTTATATTTTTTACTCTAGTTAAACAAACTTAAGAATTATTTCAATAGGTATACATATTTTATTCTAAATAGAATTAGGGACTATTAGTAGTTTCTGTCAATTTCAGGCATTTTTTGTGGGTCCCCTTTGTTCCAACAGACAGACACACGAGTAATCCTGTATTTTAGCTCGCCGTCCGATCAGCACCAGGCCCGAGAGTCGACGGCGCGTAGTGTTCCACGCACGCCTCAAAGAGTTGTCAGCAAAGAGACGGGGCCCGTCATGGCCGATGCCTGCCCGGGGGTTGAGGATAAATTCGAAACAGAGTTACCTCGCCCGTGGGCACTAAGGGCAGGAAGGAACAGGGGTGGGTTTTAGTCAGTAAGAGTCTGACACGCCCTCCCGCTCCACCCAGAGCGGAAAAAGTCATTGGATGATTTCCCACCCCACAAAAAAAAAAAGGGTTCTGTATTTTCATTAGGACTTTCGGAACCTTAACAACCATCTCTTAATTGCGTACCTTTATACGAGAATCTTATTACCATTGTCTCTTAATAAAACTAATACCGTATTTAACTTATGTTTTTGTTACTATAAGTACTTACACGTCAATTAAAAACAGATGTATGCCATTATACCTGAAGGAACTTTGGCTTCTGGCCTAGTTTAGGAGGCATCAGTTCGCCCTTTAATGTGACTCTATTGTACAATATTTCCCAATCTTATTGGGAAATATTGTACTTATGTGTTTTTCTATGTGTAAAAATAAATATTTTATTATTATTATTTTTATTATACTTGTTAAAAGTCATAGTAAATGAAGCCAAGCTTATTACCAGGTAGGTAACAACAATAATTTCTTCGACAGTCGCACAGCTCCAAGAATTGTCTTTGAATGGGCGTTTAAAACGCAATAAACTAGCCAGCGCGGCAGCGGCCATATTTTATTTTGACGTTTAGTTGTTTATGTTACAGTTCGCAGTAATTTTCCGGATGAAAAACCTTCAATGAAAAATTATGTAAAAATAGCGGATGGTTAGACATGTGTCGTGTGCATTCTGGCTAAGAATACCAGTCCTTCTCTTTGCGTGGGCGACGCTAAATTCTACTGAGATGATGTCAAGACCATGGGTAGTAGAGACATAAATAATTCTACTATTTTCATTGATTGGTTGTTGTGTTTCTTTATTTATTTAATTTATTTACACTTCATGCAACAAAAGCACAAAGGCAGACTTAATGCCTTAGGCATTCTCTACCAGTCAACCAAGGGTGGTGGAGAGACAATATGGCAGGTGCATAAAAAAATGGTGGAAGAGATTTTGGTTAAAACCTTGCTTCACACTATGACACTAGGAATGACTCCCGTATCCTAGGTGCGTTCACAAACATATAAACTCACATATATATACATAGATAGATACACACATAGACAGACATACTCGTACACAGAGATAGCTGTTCCGTCCGGGTGTCTTGGAAACAAGACACCTAGGCCCGGAGAAACTGTCTGCAGGCCATACAAATATTTTTTTGTATGCAGGAATCGAACCCGCGACACGCAACGCAGAATTATTTTTTTTATTTTTGTATGTTAATTTAAAAAAAAAGTATATATTTATTTATACTTTTTAAAATTTATTTTAATAATATTTAATTTAATAAAATAAACCTCTCTTGCTGCACCATTTCTACTAAGATCGCCCAACAATTCACTTAACATATATTATTTTAGTATCTATTAACGAAAACTAATCTGTGACATTTCAGTTCCTAAATTAATATTAATCACTGTGTAGTATAGAGGTAAACGACACATAACTGAGTCGTAGTACGGTAACTAGAAATAATTGGTTTCCACTCTGTTTGTTCGCGATTACTTACTTACCACCCCTTGTTCTTTTAACAGGCGTGGGCGGGCCACCGCTACCATTGTTAGGTTACTGTTGTAGCTCTTTGGATTTAACATATAAAAATATTGTTAAGTGAACTACTATATCCTATAATACACCGCGTAAGGCACATAGACGCACGTGTACCAGTGATTCAGTACATGATTCTGGACCCCATTGTTTTTTCTTTTTTTTTTTTTTTTGGGGGGTGGGAAATCATCCAATGACTTCTCCCGCTCTGGGTGGAGCGGGATGGCGTGTCAGACTCTTACTGACTAAAACCCACCCCTGTTCCTTCCCTGCCTGAGTGCCCAGGGTTGCGGTTACTCATTTTCAGAATTTATCCGCTACCCCAGGCATATTCTGGACCCCCTAGCATTGGAATTTTTCGTGACCATTTTCCTCAATTTTAACATTTTTTCTGCAGTTTTTTTTACTTTAGGCTGATCAAAATCGTTATTCCTATCCAACCCAATGAGAGTATTCATTAAAAAGTAATTAAATCGCTAATTACACTAAAACAGGAAAGTAAATAAAATACGTACAGTTGTTTCGCTAGAGTTCATTACCTTTGCCGGCCTAATACCTACAAACATACGAGCGGCGCGGCACGCTCGGCCGGCGCGAGTGTAGGTTAGTAGTAGTCGTCCTGTATCTCTCCATTTCTTCCTCACAACGGAATCAACGATGGTAGATATTTACACGTCACGTTATGTTCGGAAGTAATATATATATATATATACATACAGGGTGTAAAAAAACACATCACAGGGCCTTTAACTACGCATACTGTAGGTATAACAAAGTAGTTTTGCGCAAACAATAAAAAAGTAAAAAAAAAAATTGCGACTTTGACCTTCAATATCTCCAGAACCAGTGGATTCCCAGGTATGGTCCAGTGGAAAAAAATTATCCAAATAATGGGTAGAATATGTAGCTTTCGGCTTCGGAAACTGTCTTTTTACACCCGTTAGTATTAAGATGGGATTATTAAAAGTTTTCATTATTTCTTATATAATAAAACAGTAGCTATTAAGCCCGCCGCGCGTCTAGTTAGCAGACACAATTAAATAGATTTTTAATTGTTTACAACCCATACGTTGTCCGCCAGACACGCAAGAGGCTAATGAAGTAGGTAGTTACATTACATATCCATTTTAATAAAAAATGTTAAAATCAATGGGTACTATGGGCGGAAGTAGTAGAATTATATTTTTGTCCTTCGTGTTCTGAGAAAAATATATTTGTAAGTATAAGAATAGAAGAATAGAATAGAATAGAATAAAATTTATTCAGCAACAGTACACGAAACACGCACGGTACACAGAAATAACAGTGAAGAAAAAAAATACACAAATAGGCACACGTCATATTTCCATATTTGGTTATACCGCTTCAAATGTCGTCCTGTATATTCCCCGTTTTTCGAGAACAGTGAGTTGTCTACTAATATAGAACATTACCGACTCACTTAGTACGAACTTAACGCCAACTTTGAGCTACATAAGTTCTTCAAAGCAATGACGTGAACGAACTTATCTCTTTCGGTAAAATACGCCATTTTAGAAGTTTCCTGGCTTCGAAAACGTAACGGTAAAACATTTATTACAGACTCTTCTCTGCTATTAAAATTTGGAGTGGTGAGACAATTTCCAGAGTACTTTAGGGTGCGTGCCTATTGCGGGTCACACCAAACTACGCAAGCTCTCAGGTACCGCGGCGTTTAATATTTTTTTTTTTTGCGTTTATAATAATAATAATTAATATTAATAATTATAATTTTATATTATATTTTTTTACCGTCCCACATGACGAGAACCTCGTGAAAGCCGGGCTAGATAAACAAATCAAGTATATTGAGTTGGCTCGTGAGGTTGTCGACATGTGGGATGTGGACTCGGCGATCATTGTACCGATAGTCGTGCCAGCCAATGGCTTAATAGCCACGAGCCTCGACCAACACTTCAGGAGGCTCTCGTTAGGCAGCTGGATCAAAGGCTTGATTCAGAAAGCAGTACCTCTGGACACGGCTCGCATTGCCAGTTGGTTCCTCTCCCCGGAGCCCTGACCGCTGCACGCTGGTAGCTTGGACCCTGTTCTCGATACCGGTGGGATACTATTTTTTATATTTTTAAATGTTTTTTTAACTTTTTCATTTAAATATTTAAAAATATAATTTATATGTAGGTATTTACAAATGAAAAAACGAGATTATAGTTTTTTTTTTAAATAATATTTTTTTTCGCCCTGCCTCACTGGTGCGTTGAGCGGTGACATGTTAAGTAGGGTATACAATGTGGAGACGATAATACAATAATAAATGAAAATACTGGCAATACTCTTCATTATGAACAACTACTATGTAAAGATTGTAAGACAGAAAAAAAAATATTGTTGAACTTTTTTAGGTTTCCGTACCCGAAGGGTAACCAACGGGACCCTATTACTAAGCCTCCGCTGTCCGTCTGTCTGGCCGTCTGTGACAGAGGCACAGAGTGTGTATCGCTATAACAACAAATAATAAAAATAAATTAAATGTTCAAGGGGGCTCGTCTACAAGAAAGGTGTTTTTTTTTTGGCTTTTTTTGTTCGATCTTAATAGTAGCAACAAGTGGACGCGTATATAATCTTGTACGATTCTCTCTTCATGCGCGAGTCCTACTCGCACTTGGCCGGTTTTTTTTCCATAATTTTCGTCAATCTCTTCGTTTTTATTTATTTAATTATCTGTGGTTGTTGATTAACACTGAAAGAAAGGACTTGTCTCTCAGCCGACGCTTTCAAATTATTTTCATAGTCGGTTATAATACCGTAACAAATTAGCTACGTTAACTGTTGCTTCCTTCATCGCTCCACTAAAAGATGAAATAGCGTGCAGCTCATACATGCAAGGCTTGTCAGCTTAACATATTGCGTGTATGCGTGCATGGATTACACCGCAGTGTGCACGCACCTTTACTAATGAATTCCCCATAACAATGATGCCGTAATCGTTATGACGTCATTGTTTTTCTTTTTTTAATATTCGCTTCGAAGAACAAATTACATGGGAAAGTGCATTTTATTGTTCGTTTTGAGGAAAATCCTGTTTTGTTTGATACAAATGTTTGTCAGATGGATAAGGAAATCGGACTGCATCATCAAATGGGAATACCCTTGATTAGGATTAGGTTCTTCACACAGTTTGTTTTTGAGGATAAATACTTTAAAAATATAATTTGGGGACAACAATACCTACAATAAATTAAAATACTGGTATATATAATAATGCAATACTCATGCAAAAGCGCATGAGTCTCGTATTTTAAAACTGCCAAATAATTCGAATAACAAATCAAAAATCTGCCTAGCCTTTGCCCAACTATCTTGGGGTCGGCTTCTAGTCTAACCGGATGCAGCTGAATACCAGTATTTTACATGGAGCTACTGCCTATCTGGCCTTCACAACCCAGTTAATATATATATATAATAACGGGTAATACGATACCCCTTGGTAAGACTGGATGTCAGACTTTCGGGCATTTGACGACCCGTAACGACTGTCAAAGATCCACGATTGACAACCGAGACAAACGGCTTAACGTGCTTTCCGAGGCACGGAGAAGTCTCGGTATGTAAAGATGGTCACCCATTTATGGACCAACCCCGGCAAGCGTAGCTTAACCTGATGGATCGACCCGTGCGGCTGTTATTACTAAGCCGCGAGCTCCTCTTAATTCGAATAACAAATATAAATAAATAAAAATCAAACAAACTTAATAGTAATGGGTCGACTGTGGAGTGTGCCGATCTTTGAATAGCGTCTAAACTTTTGGACATATTTTTGCTTGATTTTTTGTATGCAGACTGGGAACGTCGGCGTCTTGAGATATACCAAGTTAACAACTGGGCTTAACGCAGTTGTAAATAATGTCACATTGTGCCTATTGGCCTAGCTTTGTTTTGTCTCCTGCCTGATAAGATGAAGAGGGAAGTGGAAATTATGTTTTTTCCTTCTCCTCCGCTGTTCTTTTCTGATTAATCTCGTTGTGGGACCCAAGACAGTTTAATCGTTTCTCCGGGACTCGTCGAGCTTCATTGTTTCTGGTGGTCGCTACCGTTGATTCTGACTTTCAGACGTTCCAGTAGTTGGGAATAGTGAGCCGAGCTTGTCCCAAAAAAAAAAGATACACAAAGATTAATTTATTTTCCGGCTGTCATCCCGTCATTGTAGACCAATATTTTTTGTGCCACCTGACAAAAACGATCGCAATTTATAAGTTTTATATTCCTAGTTTGAGCTCAAAAGATTCGTACTTGATTTAATACATATTTTAACCAAACTACTCTAGAAAACTGGCTCCTATTTTAAACGCAAAGTCGTGCTCGTCCGACAACCAATAAGAGACCCATCGGTGAGGTTCGTTCGAGCCTGAAACTGTGGCCACGTGACCGAAATGTAAATGAATGATGTAACCGGGTATAATGAAAATTTGCCGAGCAATTTTTAAATAATGGATCGCTATTGGGTAGCAGAGAGCATACACTTCTGTGTGGAAAATCATCAAATAATTTCTCGTGCTCTGGGTGGAGCGGGCGTGTCAAACTCTTACTGACTAAAACCCACCTGTCAGAGTTGCCAATTTAGGATTTTCTTTGCTAAATTTGGCAGCTGTTTAGGATTATATTGCGTCGTATAGCATATTATCTACTTAACTTAGCCCATGGTGCCATCATCGGTTGTACAACCACTTATGTCGAAATTTTGTCTAGTGATAACGTAAAGAAAGAAAGATAGAAAGAAAAAGATTTATTTGTACCTCTCACACAAGTACTTAATTTAATACTAACAACACAAAATAAATATTAAAAAATAGGAATACACTGTAAGAGGCCAAGAAGGGGCCTAACTCAGCATTATGCTGCGAGATTTAAAAAATAAATAACGCAGCGCTGGTATTCTGTTAGGGCCCTGTGATGCCACGGATACATTTACGGGACGAGGTAAAAACTAATATATAACAGAGATTGAATAAAATAAGACTAAACACAAATAAAAAAATTGAAAAAAGGCGTTCATACAAACAAAGGTACATTGATAAATTAAAAATAAATAAATAAATGGTGAGACTGAATTAGTAAACCAAAGACTACAATAAAAACTAAGGTGCAAGTACGTACAACAACACCCCTACTCTGGACCGACACTATTGCAGTTATCTATTAAACTATGTCATCTATCTCTGTCACCCCTGTGGCATAATGAACACATAAGACAGAGCTAACAATAAAACCTCACGGTGAAACTTGCTATGTTGAATTTTGTTAGAATTTACAAAATTATAAAAAAAAAAATTACACCTATAAATTGGCAACGGACAAATGACAATGAGCCGTGCTTGTGCTGCAATATAGAAAAAATAGTAAATTAATTTTATTATTGTATTGGGAGAAGCAAGCGGTCAAAACATAATAATTCATACCAAAATGTAGGTCAAAGTGATGAGTAATTGACAGCGTCAAGGAAAACATTAAAAAATCGCTTCAACGACGTATTAAATAGTTATCAAAGTAGCAAAACCCCCCGAGATTGTAAATAATAGTAGGGCTTTAGGTTATCAGCACACTGTCCTTTATATTATGACATAGCTGATATTATGCTGGTTGCCTGGTACTCAGGGTTGGGCAGTGTGGGAGGGACACCCACGTTCGCAAATGAACGGAATAGTTCACGAAGTTATTTATTTTGTTTTTATAGCCTGCTGGTACTTGGGTTCGAATTTGCACTGCAGTTTGACCTGGTGGGCGTGAATGTTTATTTTAGAAGTACGGGTTTGATAGTGTTTTAAAAATAAATTAAGAAGACAAATTATTTAGAAACGTGTTAAAGTTCTACAGAGTATAATTACTTTTAAGTACAAATTAATGAATGAACACATATTCAGAGACTCACCGACCCCACAGTCAAACCATTATGGTTTTGCAACACTACGGTTTTGTGGGGCTTAGTTTATAAATTATCTTAGTAACATGTGAAAAAATATATAAATGTTTTGTTTTAATTTTGTTTAGCTGTTACACAGCGGTTTGTACTTATGTATGTAGGTGCAAGTTATGTTGTATAGTGGAAATTTTTACGTTGTCCCTCGACTTATGAAAGCGAGTTTCAGACTACCATTGACTAAAATAAGACAGAAAATGCCGTTTTTAACCGACTTCAAAAAGGAAGAGGTTTTTTATGTATGTTCGGGCATAACTTCGTCATAATATATAGACGGATTTCAGAACAGAACGGAACTCTTCAAAAAATGACAGCAAATCAACCGCGATTGCTGCTGTCGCATACATATGCATTGTTAACACAATTTAATGGGGAATCACAACTAAAAAGTGAAAAAAATACAAAAAAAATAGAATCAATTTCCAAAAAAACAAAAAAAGTGTAAAATAACTTTAATTTCGGATATCGGTGTCAAAAAACGAGAGAAACCAAACCAGAAACCAACTTCCGAAATTAAAGTTATTTTGCATTTGTTTTGTTTTTTTTTGGAAGTCAGTCTTATTTTTTTTTAAGTTTTTTCAGAGCATAAGATTAACCAAAATTACAAACGGGTCAGTAATTTGCCTCTACCAATCTCACATAGGTACATGGGTATTGTACAACCAGATTGAGGACTCTGATTTACCCCCGATAAAAGTCCAAGCGCCATTTGCCCCCGAAAAAAGTCCAAGCGCCATTTGCCCCCGAAAAAAGTCCAAGCGCCATTTGCCCCCGATAAAAGTCCAAGCGCCATTTGCCCCCGAAAAAAGTCCAAGCGCCATTTGCACCCGAAAAAAAAGGTATTGGTGCCGATTCTCTTGTTCAATAACTAAACTAAAATTAGAGAATCGCTATCTTTTACTAAAAGGCAGTACGAGAAAAGGACGGCTATAGCTATGAACTACGTTAGATATTATGTCAAACTAGTTTACGCCTTGCGCTTTACCCTGTTTTTAGTTGACATGTTTTTACGTGTAGGTACCCATAATTTGTATGGAAATATAAAAAAAGCCTTTTTATTTCATGCATTAATTACAGTTTAGTTAAATTATAATTTTTGAAATTCATAGTCATACATATAAATTTTGGATGCTAAATTTAGATTGATACAATGAATTAAAACAAAATAGCAAAATCAATTAAAATAAAATAATGAAATAAAATTAAATAACAAAAATCAATTCAAATCAAATAATTTAAAGTAAAATAAAAATCAATTACATTAAAACAATGGAAATATTAGTTCAACTTTTTTGACAGTTCTAATTTACGTCCGCCTCTTTCTTGTTTTATTAAAGAGAAAAAGATAGCAATAGCCTAAATTAAGTTTAGTTTGTGCACAAAGAGGTATAAATCTCATATTCCAAAAGTTTGCCGATTCAAAACTTAAAACAAATTCCCTATCACTTCAACACAGATTGCAGCATAACTTTCTACTAAAGATAACAGCATGAAGCTTCATTAATAACTGATGAGAAACAGTTTACAAAATGTCATGTTTCTAGCGCAATAAATTATTTTCCCATCAATCTTCGTGCAACGCTGTTGTGAGGCAATGTCGTGCATGGTGTCAGCATTGTGATGTGTGCAGGCTGACGTAAGACGTGGCTGTATATACAATTATGGTATTTATAACATGGAAATGACGTTGGATCTTATAGTGCAGGTCTTAGTAATAGTCGTAGAGAAAAATTCATTATCATCATCTTTAGTCAAAAGACGTCACAGGTGGACACAGGCCTTCCCCAAGTGTCGCTACAACGACCGGTCCTGTGGGTCTCGCATCCATCGGATTCCCGTGACCCTCACCAGGTCATCGGTTTACCTTGTGAGAGGCCTTCCAAGACTGCGTCTTCCGGTACGCGATCGCCACTTCAGATCTTTTCGGCCGCATCGACCATATGTGTTCTGCGAGTACTTAAGGTGCATTTATACGACTTCTAGTGATTTTTAATTGAACATCACGTCTAAACGACTAGTTTTAATTCTTTGAAAAAAATATATGTTACTCTAGACAATATTTTTCGTAATTTGATATGCGAACATTTTTAAATAATATTTTTATAACACAGTGTAATTAATTTGAAAGTTACGTCTAACGCGGATACAAAATTGAGAATCACGTATAAACTAACAAACGTATTTTTATGAAACCTTCACCATTTTAAAGATCATTTAATTATTTATATTTTAATATACGTGTTTTAGTACAATACTTGTTGTTTTATTTACAATAAATTAATAATGCGTCTAATTTCGGATAGCGCTCTTTGATGGGCGAGTCCTATTACTGGGTGGACGTACGACGCGTTAAGTGAGCTCAGCACAGAATACGCAAGCTAACTAATCAAGGCCGTTGGCAGTTAATAGCGCCTTAAGGATCTACTACCGGCCAAGTAGCGCCCTCATTGAATAAAAAATCGTAGCATAGCATAGAAAATAAATATTAAAGAATCCAACGTCACGTTTGTTACAAATAGGATAAAGTATTGTAGTGTTGTTATCTCTACTTGGTGTTGCTTTGTTTGTTTTTTTTTATGCACCTGCCATATTATCTCTCCACCACCCTTGGTTGACTGGTAGAGAATGCCTAAGGCATTAAGTCCGCCTTTGTACTTTAGTTACATGAAGTGTAAATAAATAAATAAATAATAAATAAAGTATTTTTACGTTGTTAAAACAGGTCTCAGAATGTTGCGTATCCAAAGTAGTAGGCAAAAGTGTCAGAAACGGCCGTTTTGGGTACTTTTGCCTAACAACGTAAAAATACTTTATCCTATTTGTAACAAACGTGACGTTGGATTCTTTAATATTTCTTTTCTAGGCTATGCTACGATTTTGTATTCAATGAGGGGCCACTTGGCCGGTAGTACGGCCTTAAGTTTGGCGAAGAATTCAATTCCATTGCAAATATTTGATTCCGTTTGGCACAGTTCCAATTGGTCGTTTCGTAAGAAGAAGCATCGTCAAGAAACTTAACGGTGACTCTTTTAAAATTATTTGGCTTTAACAATGTTTTGTTAAGCCAGTTATTGCGACGTACTACTGGGATGAAAGTGTCGTAAATACTAATCCAGGCTACGACCTACTCGTGTAACTCATAATCCGTTCTGCTGTTGTGGTTAGAACAAATATTTCTTTCACATGGAAGTAGGATTTATACATTGTATAGGTACGTCTTATACGTAAAGAAACTGCATCTTGGCTATTTATATACCCCACGCCAATATAACGAGCTTTAAAGATACCGTATCAAAGTCAGTTACCCATTCACGTCTCGACTTGGCTAAGGTCGGACATTCACTGAGGTCGTCCGAGCCAATGAACTTGGAACGTTTCCTATGCAGAATCGTTTGGAACCAATTACCAAATATGGTCCCCTATGTGAAGGGGTCTTTTTATTTGATGATCAATTTTGCAATTGTTGCCTCTTGTCGTTTATTACTTTTTGATTTTGATAGCAAGGAAGAGCTCGTGGTTTAGTAATAACAGTCGTACGGGTCAATCATTAAGGTTAAGCAACGCTTATCGAGGCCGGTTCGTGGATGGCTGACCATCCATCGGGTAGTCAAAAGCCAGTGTTACCCAGGTCAGATAGGCAGGCGTTCCATGTCATCATCTTCATCATCAGCCTTTTAATATCCCCACTACTGGGCACAGGCCTCCTCTCTGAGAGTGTGTGGGCCGTAATCCACCACACGGGCCCAGTGTAGATTGGTCGATGTCACATGTCTCACGTCTTCGAATTTTTGGTTCTAGGACATGCCGGTTTCCTCACGAGTGTATTACTTCACCGTTTTGAGAGCAGTGGTGATGAAATAATTTACACAAAGCGTCTGCCTGGGTTTGAACTCACGACCTACACTCGTAAGTCGCGGTCGTTACCACTGGGCCACCACTGCTCATGTCGCTCCATGTAAAATACTGGTATTCAGCTGCATCTGGTTAGAATGGAAGCTGTCCAGATGCAGCTGAAACCCAGCTAGGAAAAGGCTAAGAGGGTAGATCTGTCCACAGACGATATTGTTGCCATCGCGGATAGAACAGGAATGAGGCTGAGAGATGAGTCAGAGTAGCTACGAGAACAGAGAGGTCTATGTTTAGCAAGAGAACCAAGACTGCCGCTTTAGCCCGAAGAATCGCTAAACTGAAGTGCCAGTGTGCAGTGTACGGATCTCAGAACAGATGGTCGATGACGACGAAAAGTTCTGTAGTGACGACCGTGCACTGGAAGATGCAGCGTTGGAAGGCCTCACACAAGGTGGACCGATGACCTGGTCGCGGGTAGTCGATGGATGCGAGACGCACAGGACCGGTCGTTGTGGTGACGCTTTGGGGAGGCCTAAGTCCAGCAGTGGACGTCTTTTGAGTAGACGTCGTCGCTTAGGTACTGACCTAAGCGAAGTCTGTAGTTATTTGGTAAGCCAGATGATGGTTAGCCAACATATTTGGGAAAACGCTTAGCAGATTGACATAATTTTGCAATTGTTGTGTCTTGTCATTTATTACCTTTTAGTTTGTTGTGTTTGAAGGCCGCAATTAACCATCACTGTTGTCTATTTGCATATTCATATGTGTGTATAAGTACTTATTACTTACCTCACCCTTACGACCTTTGGTTAGTTATGCAAGGTGAGTATTTGTAGTACCTATCTTACCTACTAAAATATCTGATAACACAACTCATTTGCATGTCAGGTGTTATTTAGTTAACGCATTGATGCAAGTACCTACAGTGTATCTGTGTAACTACATTATTTTCAGATGATACACATCACGGGATGGTGACACGTTGGCAGGAAGATGCTGCCAACATGTTGCCGGCCTCCTTCTAACGTGTTGCTGACTTACTGCAAACGTGTTGCTTGCTTGCTGCAAATGTGTTGCTGACTTACTGCAAACGTGTTACCGGCCGCCTGCAAACGTGTTGCTGACTTACTGTAAACGTGTTGCCGGCTTCCTGCACATGTGTTGCCGGCTTCCTGCAAACGTGTTGTGGCAATGGACTTGTCCCGTTTTCTTCTTCCGTTCTGTCAATAGTAAAAATATCTTTCCTTTGGCCTTCCTGTTTATCCATATTTATTTTTAGATAATTATAACTCTTACATAAGATAAAAAATTACTTACTTCAATACTCTTTATAAATTCATTAGCACATACATACATATATCTTTAAAGCTTAAAGAGAATTTTCTTGACGACTTAAATATTTGGTCTTCAAAACGGGCTATGCTTTGCAAAAATTTGAAATCATTTTGCCAATTCTTTCATTTCAGCATATTTCCTCCACTCAGTCCAATGAGTCAATGAATGAATTATGAATGAATGAATGAATGAATTGTTGGTGGGCTCATTATAATACATCATAATCATCTTTATTATAGTTTCAGCCATAAGCAACTATACATTCCACTTTTTTAACCGACTTCCAAAAAGAGGAGGTTCTCAATTCGTCTGTATGTTTTTTTTTTTTTTTTTTTTTATGTATGTTACCCGATTTCTCCGTTAGTTGTGAACCAATTTTCAAAATTATTCTTTCATCTGAAAGAATATACTCCCGAGGTGGTCCCATATAAATTTTATCGAAATTGCTTCAGCCCTTTTTGAGAAACTGAACAAAAACGGAAAATACGTGTACCTCGATGACGTTTTGGTGTTCTCCAAATGTTTAAATTCCACGTTCCATTATATTGGGGTTTTTAGTTCTGGGGTATAACAACTAAAAAGTGAAATATAAAAAACTTTTTTACAAAAAAAAACAACCGACTTCCAAAAATAAAATACACTAAAAATTTATAAATAACTTTAATTTCGGAAGTCGGTGTCAAATAACGAAGAAGTAAAAATACAAACACCGACTTCCGAAATTAAAGTTATTTATAAATTTTTAGTGTATTTTATTTTTGGAAGTCGGTTGTTTTTTTTGTAAAAAAGTTTTTTTGTTATGATACCCATAAAGTCCTGTCTTTCGGCGCCAAATGACTGACAAAGCCGAATGAATGAAGATCGAGATATTTCATTCTCTCAATGTTCATCAATTAATGTGAATGACATGAGTAGTGATAACCTGAAAAACACATTAATGACGTAACATTCATGTGCTTTTCGGTTTACCACAAATTAAAGATGATGTAATGAATCGTGCGTGTTTTGTTTGTAATGTTCAAAGTCAAGGATTCATTACAGTTTTATTGATTACAAGCTTCTGCCAGCGGCTTCGTACGCTTGGAATTTTATCAGAGTAAGCTACTCCTTAGATAGTCAGCTACCTGCCAGTAAAAACTTATCAGAATCGGTCCTGTCGTTTCGAAGATTAGCCGGAACAAATAAACAGACAGACAGACAAAATTTTTAAAAACTGATTTTTAGGCATAGATAACGTGCAAATAACTGTGTGAGTTTAAAAAAAAAAAACTATTATTTTGACATTACAAACAGACACTTCAATTTTATTTATTTGTATGTATTGATTTCTTGTTCATAGAGTACATGACATAATCAGCCTTATAATGGTTTCCTCTGCTGGGACTCAGGCCTCCTCTCTAGGAGAGAAAAGGGCCATAATCCACCACGCGTGTCAAGTGCGGGTTGGTGGTACTAGGACATGTCAGCTTCCTCACGGTGTTTTCCTTCACCGCTTTGAGAGTAGAAGTGGTAAAATAAATAACACAGAGTAAGGTGCCTGCTTGAGTTTGAACTCACGGCCGACTCGGACTGTTACCACTGGGCCACCTTGATAGATGAAAGGCATGAGATGATAATGGGATGATGTATTTATTTTTTGGTGTAAGGTCAGTGTAAAAAATAAACATTTTAAATGAGTATTGACAGGAATGTTCCATACCTACCTTATTAGTTTTTGCAGAATTAAATTGACTTTTTAAACAATGAGGGTCAAAAGCGGACAGTTCAATTTGAATTAATTTAGCAATTTATAAATAGTTTTTTGTTTGCTTTAAACCAAATATGAATAAAACATTGAAAATTTTCAAAAAAACCCGACTGTTAATAAAAATTAAATCTGTGATTGAACTAAATGACATTCCACCAACTGCATCAGACTGCTTGAAAAGTAACTAGTTTGGAACTTTTTAGTTGTTTTTTATCAGTCGGGTTTTTTGAAATTTTTTCATATTAGAAAGAAAGTTGTTAATATCGATGGGCAGATACAGTTCTTAAAATATGACCACGACTTTCCGTTACACCCTGTATAAATACATACATACATACTTTTGAAAAACATTATTCTTCTTTTGGGGCAGAGCGGGAGAAGTCATTGGATGATTTCCCACCCGCAAAAAAAAAAAAAAGTACGGTACGGTAAATCCAATTTTTTTTATTTTGTTTGACTTGAATATGGCTTGTAAAAAGCTGTGCATTTCCAAAAGCGGTAGATACTGTGACCATTGTAGTCACAGCCTAATATTAGAGGGTCTGTACCGGCCTTCAACTGGCTAGTGAGAATGTTCGAGAGTTATTGGAGAGCCATTTGAATTTAGAAGGTGTAGGCAAGACATTTGTTTTAGGGTTTAGTTCAGCTAGCCCGGCCGAAGTGGGCACACATGTTATTATTATAATCAATATAGTGACTCTGAGTGCCCTATTCCTCTTTCTTTATAACACTGTACACCGTAAACAGTCACTCTCATACACCACACTCTCGCGTTGCCAGCGAGTGCGACATAACCCGAGCTTTGAAGAACGTCCCAGGATCCCTGCAGGCCGTAGTGGTAGCTTTGGGGTCCTACAATACCTATCTAAAATATGACCACGCATTTCGGTTACTACAGGTAACAAGTTATTATTGCTTCACCAAAAATAATTGTGTGTATAACAAGTACCTAAACTCGACCATCACATCACATCACATCATCAGCCTTTTAATGTCCCCAGTGCTGGGGCACAGGCCTCCACTCTGAGAGGATGTGGACCGTAATCAACCACGCGGGCCCAATGCGGGTTGGTGGATGTCACATGTCTTCGAACTCGACCACACGTCACTGGTTAAACTTTACCATGCTGAGCTGACCCATTGATAACAAAATAAGAGGCCAGTTTGTACTGGTTCAATTATCACTAACGTGCGGCCTACTGGACGTATAAACACAAATAAAACTCGAATCAAAACAATTTGTCCAATATCAACATATTGAAAACAAGGAAAATAACAATGCGATGTAATTAGGTCACATTCATGATAATTAACTGTGATCGAGAGAAAACAGTGTGGATGTTACATATGTGTGAGAAAACAGTGTCTTATGTCATAGCGCATTGTATAGTAATCAATGCGCAGCGGACGTCATTCCGCCCCAGTGAGTGCGTGAATGAACGCAGAGATATTAAGGTGAAAGTCTTTGAGGAGTGGCTGGAGAGGCGCCACGGCGTCCGCACCTTCCGCCTGACGCAGGTCCTCATCGGACACGGTTGTTTCGGGAGGTTCCTGTTTCGGATAAGGCGGGAGGAAACGCCCGGGTGTTAACACTGCGCGGATCGCCCAGAGGACACGGTGGAGGTCTACCCCGCTTGGGTGGAGCACCACCGTGTCCTCGTGGATGGGATAGGCGGCGGCGACCTCTCGCGCCCGGCCTTGGTTCAGGTCATGGTACGGAGCGAGAGGGAATGGGAAGCAGTCTCCTCTTTCTGCGAAGCAGTAATGCTCGCGAACTGGGAGGCTCAACAACAAAGTCGCGCTCACGCCCTCAGCAGCTGCCGCCGCAGGAGACGCCTGGGGCTTCCAGCGCCGCGAGACGATCTCCGGCCACCGTAGACCCGGGCCTGCGGACGGCGAGTAATGGGTAGCTCGCCGTCCGATCAGCACCAGGACCGAGATTCGACGGCACGTAGTGTTCCACGCGCGCCTCAAAGAGTTGTCAGCAATCATGACGGGGCCTATCATGGCCGATGCCTGCTAGGGGTTGTGGATAAATTCGAAACAGAGTTACCGCGCCCTTGGGCACTTAGGACAGGGAAGGAACAGAGGTGGGTTTTAGTCAGCAAGAGTCTGACACTCCCTCCCGCTCCACCTAGAGTGAGAGATGTCATTGGATGATTTCCCAACCCGCAAAAAAAAAACTTACTATACACACTTGCTACGGCCGCGAATCAAATTTTGACCGAGATACAACCTGACACTGACCTGCAAATTGCAAAAAACGTAAGAAAATTTGAATTTCGCGGGCTACCCTGACGCTTCCAGCTTAATTCCCTTTTTTAATAGCATAAGCAAATTCAGCTTATCTGGCGTCTTTACTGACATTTGGCGAGGTTTCTTTTATGATGTCAATAGATCTCGAGATATATAAATAAAATCACCGTTAAGTTCCCTTGATTTCTATGTAATTCAACGCTGCTTTTTTGTTTTGTCAGATAACGACATTATAGCTTGTGGACGGCAATAATGTTTCCACTGCTGGGACACTGGAAGTGGGCTGTAATCCACCACGGGCATAATGCAGTGTTTAATGGAACTCTAGAAATACATAAAACAAGAGTTATGACAGTGGGAAAATATTTTTTTTAACCCGACTGTTGGGCGTTTGTCCTTCTTTCTATTTCCGATCCATCAGTGTTTTTTTTATTTTATAATCTTATGAAATTGTTAGTCTGGAGTTTTATATACTTATCTACCCACGATTTCTGAATTAAAAAATTGAAGTTGAGTATATACAGTTGTTGTGGACAGTGCTCGCGTAACCGCGTACCGGAAGACGTAGCATTGGAAGGCGTCTCACAAGGTGGACCGATGACCTGGTGAGGCTCGCGGGAAGCCGATGGACGTGAGACGCACAGGACTGGTCTTTGTGGCGACACTTGATCCCGAGGTCTATGTCCACTGTCCAGCAATGGACGTCTTTTGGCTGAAATGTTGATATGTCAAACGCTAACTGAAATCCTGCCTGAAAACCTCTAAATTTTTAATTTTGGGCATTAAATAATGGTTTCCCGTCAGCGCTCTACGCCACACCAGTGAGGCCGTGCGAAAATAATTATTAATATTAAAAATTATAATTGTTATTATTAATATTAATTATTATTATTATTAAAAACCTATTGTCGCGTTACCGATCTTTAACGTGCGGTACCTGACGGGTACACGCTACCCAATTCAGAAACCCACCATTTGTGCTCTGTTTTTAATCGAAAACAGCGCGACGTCTTATGTCATTGCGCATAGTAAAGTAATTGATGCGCAGACGTCATTCCTCGTCAGCGAGTGCGTAGATGTTGTACGGTGATGCCAGACATGGGGATTTTTATAGCACCCTTGGAAAATAAAAGAAAATGTACTGGTAGTGGGAAAATCACTGGTTTTGCACGACTTTATCACCCGCTAATCGTATGACTACACAAAAACAAACCTTTTACTAGCCAGCCAGTAATGTGGTTTTCTAGAAGGTACGACACTTATAAGACGCAGTTATACGACTTTTAATGGTTTTTAATTGAACATCACGTCTAAACGACTTGTCTTATTTCTTAGAAAAAAATATGTGTTTCTCTAGACAATTTCCATCGTAATTTGGTCTGAGAATATTTAAATTTTTATTTTTATAACACAGTGTAATTAATTTGTAAAGTCTAACGCGGATAAAAAATTTAGAATCACGCAAAAACTATAAAGTGTATTTTTATGAAACCTTCACCATTTTAAAGATCATTTAATTTTTTATAATTTAGTATCAGTGTTTTAGTATGAAACTATAAATTTATTTGGAAACTAGATTTACATATTTATAACATACTTGTGTTTTAGTTAAATACTTGTTGTTTTATGTGTAATAATTTTTTTTTTATGTATTAAAATAGATA
This sequence comes from Polia nebulosa, assembly GCA_951329385.1. Lineage (NCBI taxonomy): Eukaryota > Metazoa > Arthropoda > Insecta > Lepidoptera > Noctuidae > Polia > Polia nebulosa. The sequence goes on from OX589604.1 coordinate 7,287,796, forward strand.
TAAGTAACATTGTAATTAAGATGTAAGGTCTGTTTTTTGTGAGGAGAAATAAATAAATATTATTAATGCGTCTATTTTCGGACAACGCTCCCTAGCGAGTCCTATTACTGGGTGGACAAACGACGCGTTACGTGAGCTCAGCGCAGAACACGCAAGCTAACCACTCAAGCTCGTTGGCAGCTACTAGCACCTTAATTATCTAAATAGTACTATGGGCTTTGATCACGAAATTATGGTTTAGTTATTATTAATACCTGGGCCTGCCTTATTTGGAGGACAGGATGACATAGCGTCGAAAAATCACCTCAGAAAGACGGAAAACTTGCACTGGCAACACAGAAATTTGACCCTGACTAATTACTAGCCCGTATATACGCTGGCCCAAGCAGATTAATTTCTAGAACAATTTCATCTAATTAAAACGTACAAACAAACGCACATTGTGTAAAGTAACTACGTAGTTGCGTGCCTAGCCTTTTCCCAATTTTGTTTTTTTTTTTAAGTAAAACTTCTTTACGCACACTTGGGGAGTAAGCTGGTGAATGCGTGACGAGAGCGTTACGAAAAGTGTGATCTGGTGAGGCGAACGTGACGAGAGCATTATGAAAAGTGTGATCGGGCGAGGTGAATGGAGCTAAAAAAGTTTTACTTTAGTCGTGTGGTCTAAAACACACTGGTTTTTTTGTCTTATGGGGTGAGAAATTATCATATAATTTCTGCCGCTCTGGGTGGAGCGGGAATGCGTGTTAGACTCTTACTGACTAAAACCGCGGTGACTCTTTCAAGACCCTGGCAGTTCCCAATCATGTTGGGGTCGACTTTGAGTCTAATCGGACGCAGCTGAATATCGTTACTTTGCATGGAGCAACTGTATATCTGACTTCCACAACTCAATTTTGAACGACATGTGAACTGTGGAGGAACAGATATCCGCAGTTCATTAATCCAGCACAACTCGCTCGACAGAAACTGCAGTGGCCAATCTGGAAATCTCTTAATCGATTGCCGACCCAGGTTTGTCGCTGTCACCAGGTCCGAGAGTCGACGGCGTGTAGTGTTCCACGCGCCCCTCAAAGAGATGTCAGCAACACCTGACGGGGCATGGCATGGCCGATGCCTGCCCAGGGGTCGTGGATAAATTCGAAACACAGTTACCGCGCCCCTGGGTACTCAGGCAACGGAAGGAACAGAGGTAGGTTTTAGTTAGTAAAAGCCTGACGCCCTCCCGCCCCACCCGGAGCGGGAGAAGACATTAATTGATTTCATATTCATATTCATATCTTTATTTGCGTACCATAATGTCATTAAAGATCCCCACCCTCGCAAAAAAAAAGAAAAGAAAAAAAATGGGGTCCAGAATCATGTACTGAATCACTGGTACACGTATGTGTGTCTATGTGCCTTACACGGTGTATTATAGGATATAGTAGTTCACTTAACAATACTTTTATATGTTCCACCACAGGAGTGTCACCTCATTGCCTACCTAGAATCCATAACCATCTATACCTTAAATGATTTAAACGAAGTCAATGATAATACTATCTAATAAGTGTCTAAAAAAAAAAAAAATAATACCTACTGGTCGGATAAAATTTGAGTCAAAAAAGCATCTCGTTTCACATTGTTATTACTAGTTAATGCCAGAATATTTTCGTATCTTCCGAATCCGCTTGTGTGAAAATGAGGTCACTCTAATTTCTGGGACAAAGCGAATTTTAGTCGAATTGGAACGTTGAGCGGAAATAGGTACACGCGTGTATGGATAGAGTAAGTACATGTTTTTGTAATGACACCAATTTGAATATGGAATTTGGTTATTGTTGATTGTGGGAGAACAGTTTCCTCACTCGAATATTATGTTCTATTTTCAAAAACGATTCAGAGAGAAAATTAATGGGTCCAGTTGACCAAAGACTTGGTATTCGTTCAGTTTTGTAACGCGTACCTCATTACTTTTTTTAAATCATCTGATGGTAAGCAATGTTGTGATCTCTTGACTTAAAGACCCCCAGGTTCTCCCACTTCGGTAGGCAATTCCACTCCTTAGCTGTACGTACAAAGGTTTTCGCAAAACGTTTCGTGCGCGTGGGTAGGTGGCCCACCATGTACCGGTAGCGCATCGCCGTACGTCTAATAGCCGAATAATGGAACGGGCTTGGCTTTTCATGGAACAAAGGTTTTTCGTTACACTATTAGGGAGCTTCTTAGTAGGAGGTTAAAATTTCGACTTTATAATTTAGGCCACAATGTCTGCCTCTGCACCATGAAAGACTTTTTAGAGGCCAATGCTAAGGCTGTCGACGTGGCTGAATACTGTTTGATGTTGAATGAGGAAGAGCTTGTGGCTAAAGTAGTAACAGCCGCACGGGTCGATCCATCAGGTTAAGCTACACTTGCCGGGGTTGGTCCATGGATGGTTGACCATCTTTACATACCGAGACTCCTCCGTACCTCGGAAAGTACGTTAAGCCGTTGGTCCTGGCTGTAAATCGTGGATCTTTGACAGTCGTTACGGGTCGTCAGAAGCCCGAAAGTCTGACAACCAGTCTTACCAAGGGGTATCGTATTACCTAGTAACTGGGTTGTGGAGGTCAGATAGGCGGTTAGACTGGAAGTCGATCGCAAGAAAGATGGGATACTAGTACTACTCGTATACGTCTGACTTATAGCCTGGAGAGAACAAGACTAAATGTATCAGGCGTTCATAATCAAAGTAACATTTTTACGGAATCGGATATTGAACTAAATTATTATAATACTAGCTGTGCCCGCGACTTCGTTCGCGTGGTTGTCGAGAACAAAACAACGTCGTTTAGATAAGAGTATATCACCTTTTTGATGATTTAGATAAGAGTCCTGACTTTGGTATAGTTGATTACGTTAATGCTTCTCTATATACTATGTTAGCGGTGGAATTACCCGGAGCATATACAAAAAGGTTGTTTGGGTTGCTAACACGTGATAGAGAAACATAGAGTTGGCCGTGTGAAAAACAATCAAAAGTAAGGTCTACACCCGCAACGGATAACGTCTGGCCTTGGGCTTTATTAATAGTCATAGCGTAACAGAGGCTTACAGGAAATTGCACACGTTTGAAAGTAAACGGAAAATTATTGGGGATAATGGGTATCCTGGGAATGAAAACAACATCACCGGAGCCGCAACCTGTTAAGATTTCGGCTTCGATGACATTTCGATTTGTTACTCTCAACCGAACTCGGTTGAGAGTAACAAATCCACCGAAATGAAATTTAAGCCCACCAAAACTATGCAATGGAACTCCATTGCATAGTTTTGGTGGGCTTAAATTTCTGAGTAGAATGATTGGTACTCCGACTTTTAAATAAATTTTGTGTGCTGGAAGACCTGGTGTATTTAGAGAGTCTAAAAACTCTACTGGATAGTGGGTGGCATCTCCTTCTTCTAAAACCGTGTTAATAGATAAATATTCCCTACTTTCTCCAGAAACATGTACCAATATTTGAGAATTTATTGCTGCTGCTTGGTCGTTGCGAGGTGCCAAAATAGCTCGTTGGCATAGCCAAGCAGCGTCATGGTTCGAGATCTCTGATGGATCTCCGTATACAGAGGAAATGAGTTCCTGCTGTGAGGCAACAGAAGAACACAGGCTTTCGACTAAAGTTACTTTACCTCCTTCTTGAGTCGGGTATGTGCCGTTACCAATTTGAAGTAGTAAATTTGAGAAAACCTGCGCGTTTGCGTCACCTCCCAAATATGCTCGCATATTAAAGCTCAAATTAGTTAATATGACACTACGCCATAAAATAGAGCTCTTTAAACAGGCACCTATTTCATCGGCCCTCGTTCCTCTGGGTATTATAGGGAGTGTCTGCCTGAAGTCTCCACAGAATAGCACCGTTAAGCCTCCCATCGGTCGGTCATTTTGTCTTATATCTCGCAACGTTCTATCTACAGCTTCCACAGCTTTACGATTTGCCATCGTACACTCGTCCCAAACGATAAGGGCGCAATCGCGTAAAACCCTTGCTTTATCACTATTGCGAGACACGTTGCAAACAGGGTTTTCTGTGCGGTCCAAGTCGATTGGTATTTTAAATGTTGTATGTGCAGTTTTTCCTCCTGGTAATAAAGTGGCAGCTATTCCTGAGGAAGCGACGGCAAGGGCAATTTTGTTTTGGCTCCTTATTTGAGCCAAGATAACTTTAGTGAGGAAAGTTTTACCTGTTCCACCAGGTGCATCTAAAAACAGCATTTCTCCTAATGAATGTTCTACACTACAGCATACTCTATCAAAGATTTGACGTTGTTCTGTCGTCAAATTTGAACAGCCATTTCGCAATATTTCTGCTAACTCTTCGGGGTTGTAATTTATTTCAGATGTATACTCCCTATTAATTCGTTCCCCACCAACTGTCGGTGTCGGCAAGCCGTATTGACTGAGGGGGTTCCCTCCTATACTTGTAACTATATCTTGTATAGCCAGCAAAGCCCTATTATGGCAGCTTTCACGTACTTGGTCAGAAGTTTCACTATTTATATTTTGCTGTCTCAAAAAATCTTCGGCAAACGCGTCTTTATATTTTTGCCACAACTGCCCAGCGTCCGATAGGCCACAAAATGTCAACAAAATGGCAAATAAATGGCGCAAACGATGTGGACTATCACTGACGCATGCTTCGGCTAAAGCATCATCCCAATGCTGATCGCCATCTAATAAATGCCGTGCGCGGCAAGCAGCTTGAAATGTGGGATATTCTATATCGTCCACTTTGCGGAGCTCAGCAAAAGAAGTAGGTCCTCGCACTGTGTGAAGAAGAAGGCGTAAATAATAACACTCTGCATTATTTGGGTGCACCGTGTATACTCTTCCAATCACGTGTTCTTTAAAAATGCCGGACTCGCCTTCTACAGCAGTTCCACGTCTCCTGCGATTAAAAAAACCCTTGCTGCTTGTTATAAGTATAATAATGTGGCACTTCATTGTACAACAGAGACTTAGCGAAATTGTCTCTTTCGCAAAGGCGAAAGAATGCGAGCAAGGTGGTTTGTCTTGGGTTGTTCATTCTTTCTGCCACATTTTCTGGCTGAAAGTAAACTCGCTGCCCGCCTTCCAGGTGCACGTCAAGATGGATGACTGGCGGATACCTTTCATGAATAGGGAAACTCAAAATGCGCCAAACTGCCTCCGAAGAGCTTATGTATCGGCCAGATTGATACCTTGTCACTTCATCAAATTGGTTGTTATTTCTTAGTGCTATCATGGCTTGATCACTACCTTTATTAACATATTTACATATATATTTTATAGATTCGACGCTATTACAAATTTCAACATTAATGTGTGCTTGAAAAGCGTTTGACAAAACTGGAGAATACGGTACCACCCAACTATTATTTAGAATTATTTCTTGTCCACGGAATCTGACAGTAGCTGTGAAACCACCTTGTGACGGTGATCTTCGCCGGTATTGCGGATACCCATTTTCCCCAGCCATAGTTAGTTCTTTCAGTGCTCTGGGGTATTTTTTTGAGCATTGACCATCTTTCATGCACGGTGATTCCCTGTTTAAGAGGCCACATGGCCCGTGAACCATATGTGTTTTTACTATGTCATGCAAAATCGGATCTGCATTATAGTCCGGAAATTCTGCACTTATGACACTGTCTATAGCATCGGGACGAATTTTTTCTTCCAGCCACAGAAGAATGTGCGCGTGGGGTAAACCACGCTTTTGCCACTCGACGCTATACATAAAACAAAGAGTTGAACCGAAAACTTTCTCCTTTGTAAGTAGATTAATCAAGACTTTGAGTTTTAAATGAAAAATCCTAGCAATAATGTCATGTCTGTCGTATGACGCCTGTCCTGTGAGAAGTGCCTGGCAAATCTCCGTCCACTTTGGATTTGTTGTAAATGTTATAAAAAGGTCCGGCCGGCCGTATTTACGGACGTAACAAAAAGCATCTTGCGTTCGTTCGTGCATATACCGCGGACCGCCTGTGAAACTGGATGGCAAAATAACCAATCGACCCAAGTTTTCGACGTTATTATCTGATTGCATGGCGTCCCGCAAGTGCACGTATTCTTCAGCGCGTAACCGTCGCTGGTTAGTGCGAATATACACTAAACGTTCAGTTTCTATTTTTGCGTACATGTCCACAATAAATTGGCTGAACAAACCACGAAATCGTTGCAAATATACGAAACTGTTTTGCCTTATTTGTAAAAGGTAGGAATAGTATTGTTGAGCAGATATTTTTTTTTGATAATTAGTGACTCTCGTAGTAGGGTTCACTTGGTACAGCCCAAAATTGTACCCATCTTCACCATGACAATAAATTAGTGGATATTGCAGGGCGTCGTAAGCTCGGTGGGTTTCCAAAATGCGTTGAAGGCGATCGTCGCGTGTACGCAACACGATATCACGTCTCTCACACTCCTGGTCGACTAAAACAACTGCAACTTCATCTGCGACGGGTGCATTGTGTCTTCCACGGTGTTCACCCACAGGACGTCTATCGGCACTTATAACAATTTTGAAATCATTGCTGCCTTGTGGAATTGACTCCAATGCAGCTTTGAATTCACGAACGTACTGGTTAACGTGATGCAGCAATTCTTGAAGTTGACCCAAAAGCTCAGCATTGAGCTGGGGAAAATTGTGATTTCTAACATTGAGCTGTTGCGTTTAATCGGATACAAAATAAATTTGGAGAAATTTGGGTTCATTTTCTGGCAGCAAAGATCCAATAAGGTGATAAACTTGACCTTGTACTTTGAAGGTTGGCATGAACGGTCCTTCCGTTATTTGTTTTGCCCCAAAGGAAGTCATTTGGAAAGCACTGTTATATAAACGAATATTATCCAAAAAACGGTTCGACTGGGGATGATCGCCATTCAGGAGACTTTTAAGTAAGTGTGGTGGATCTTGGAAATTTGGAAGAACAATTTTTCCATTTGAGCAGCACATTCCATCTGTCTCTTTCCTCCATTTCAAAGCATGACAAAAATTACAAATTTCTCTCATGTCACCCACGAAAGTAAAGCCAGCATAATTAATTCTAGACGAATATGTGAACCCTGATTTTTCCCTATTGTCCCAAGGTAATAAAATATTTGCATCGTCATTTTCCATGGACTCATCAGCTCCGCTATTTGTTTCTCTATTCATATGGTATCGAGCTCGTTCTATTTCTAGGCGAGATTGACGTTGTTCTGCTGTTTCTGCTCGTCTTAGTTCATCTATTCTTTCCCTTTCAGATGCAAGATAACTTTCATTGTTTCTTTGTACACCTACATACTCGTAGTTATGTCTAGCTATTTGTAATCGTTCTTCTCTTTGGGAGAGAGATTCAGACTCGCGCGAGAGAGCGTGTCGCTCTCGGTCAGATGACAGACGTGCTTGGCGTTCCTCGATACTCTCTTGAGAACGCAAAGTCGCGGTCCGAGTTCTTTGCGAACTTAAGCGCGACTCCCTTTCTGTGAAAGTCTCTGACTCGCGTGAGAGAGACTGGCGCTCCCGATCAGCAGACAGCCGAACTTCGCGTTCCTGGATATTCTCTTGAGAACGCAAAGTCGCGGTCCGAGTTCTTTGCGAACTTAAGCGCGACTCCCTTTCTGTGAAAGTCTCTGACTCGCGTGAGAGAGACTGGCGCTCCCGATCAGCAGACAGCCGAACTTCGCGTTCCTGGATATTCTCTTGAGAACGCAAAGTCGCGGTCCGAGTTCTTTGCGAACTTAAGCGCGACTCCCTTTCTGTGAATGTCTCTGACTCACGTGAGAGAGAGTGGCGCTCCCGATCAGCAGACAGCCGGTCTTCGCGTTCCTGGATACTCTCTTGAGACCGTAAAGTCGCGGTCCGTGTTCTTTCGGTGAACGTTTCCGATTCACGTGAAAGAGCGATGTGCTCTCGGTTAGCAGATAACCGTGCTTCACGATCTTCTTCCGATTCCTGAGACCTACAAAGTCTCATCCTTTTCGCATTTCGGCTACGCAGCGAAAGGTTAGTTTTTTTTCTTTGAGGCATTTTCAAGGAAAATTAAAGCAATAAACAAAACTAACAACACTTATGACTGAATAGCCTACAAACTTAAAAGATCGGTGCGTCGAACAGTCTAGTGTGACAACGTATCGTCTGTTCGTGGTCGTGACTCAACGAATTGGCAACACTAACTTACTGTATAACGATTGGCACTATTGGATTCAAACTACGAAGTAAATCAAATACAATCTTTACTTCGTACTTCAAACCAATGACCAAAGTTGACCAAACGAAACCAATAAGATAAGCAAATACTTTTTTTTCGACCAATTTAGAAAATCGATAAACCAAGCAACCAAAGAACTTTTACGACACACGCAAGAACTTTTAAGACACCTAACGAAACCCAATTTGCCTAGTAAACACGGTGGACGTCATCCTCGCGCGGAAAATCTTAACACCGCGATTCAGAAAATGACGTCATTTGCACAACGCCATCTATCGGATTTAGATTTCAACTATCAACATTAGTTCTATTTTTAGTCTTAAGATGTCGTTGCAAGTACTATACTTAATTGCGTAACGTAATATTTTACTTCTTGAACTCACTAAATTAATCATATCTTTTGATAGAGTGAACCGATTTCGATGAAACAAAAACTAAGTTAATCCTCAAGTTGCGTATAATTTTTGTATATAAACATTGTCAGCATTGAATTCGTAGATTTTACGTGATGTGCGCACAAACAAACAGACAAACAGACAAACAGACAAAAATTTCAAAAATGATGGAAATGGGTTCTGTTACTTATCTTTTCACACGCTGGCTATTTTTTGTTTCAATTTCTTCAATGTACAAAAATGACTTTTCTACAGATTTATTATATGTATAGATTAAGGTGGATGAAATTCAAATACTCTAACGTTTTTTGCAATTTGCAGGTCAGTGTCAGGTTGTATTTTGGTCTAAATTTGATTTGCGGTCGTAGCAAGTATGTATTTATAGAATTATAGTAATTAAAATCATCAATACAACTCTCTCAGTTAGAATTGATGCCAAATGTAAGTATTTCATGAAATCATGACATTTGGCATCAATTCTAACTGAAAGACTTGTGTTCTATAAATACGTACTTGCTACAGCCGCGAATCATAAATTTTGATCAACATACTACCTGATACTGACCTGTAAATTGCAAAAAACATAAGATAATTTGAATTTCGCGGGCTACCCTGGCGCTTCCACCTTAAACCGGAAGTTACAAAATAAATAATTTTACTAATTTAATTGTTGATATGTAATTTTTGCAAATTAAAATAAAATAAATCAACAGTCCCATCGGACTATGAGGGTAAAGGAACAGAGAATGCGCCTGTGTCTGCGCATACGCTTGTGAACTATAATATCTCCTATGTACTTGGCTAATCTCCGTTGAGAGTGACCATCGTAATCGAAATTCGTTGGAGAGGATTATTAGTATTTGGTGATACAGCTCTTTTTTCATTTCTTATTTTTTTTTTTTGAGGTTGGGAAACCATCCAATGACATCTCTCGTTCTGGGTGGAGCGGGAGGGTGTGTCAGACTCTTACTGACTAAAATCCACCCTTGTTCCTTCCCTGCCCTGAGTGCCCAGGGGCGCGGTAACTCTGTTTCGAATTTATCCACAACCCCTGGGCAGGTGGTAGAGCTCTAACTGGTAAGTTTGGCCCGGGAAAGTTCACTACTTCTGCTAATGTATTGCAAGACAATTATTTATTGCGGCTCGAAAAATATAATTACCGTCGTCAAAATTACAGACAAGTAATTCAATTATTTCAGACCTCTTAGAATAGTAGAGTATCCCAAATGCAGCTCCAAATTAATTTTTATCAGTATATAAAGCAATCAGCCACTTTGCACCATCATCATCATCATTTTAGCCGTAAGACGTCCACTGCTGGACATAGCCCTCCCCCAAGTGTTGCCACAGTGACCGGTCCTGTGCGTCTCCCATCCATCGGCTACCCGCGACCCTCACCAGGTCATCGGCCCACCTTGTTGGAGGCCTTCCAACGCTGCGTCTTACGGTACGCGGTCGCTACTCCAGAACTTTTCAGCGCAGTTTTTTTTTTTTGCTGAGAGCTATGTGCCCTGCCCACTGCCACTTCATGTTAGCGGTTCTTTGGGCTATGTTGGTAACCTTGGTTCTGTTGCTGCACCATGAACAAACACAAAGAAACTATTGAAATTCGTCTAACTACAAGGTAGATGGTAGCACGACTCTTTACATTAGTCGTTATGAAGGGAAGCCCAAATTTCGCGCAGATTCAATATGTAGTTGACGTAAACGGCCCTTACATTGACCAATATGGTGATGGCCGGTTGTCGTGTACTTCTATAATTATTATATTACAAGGAAATACCAGTCGTCTTCATCGTCGATTCCAAAATCAATAGTAGATTGTTGCATCGAGCGCAAAGTGAGTTATCAATGCACGAGTGTTATTTTGGTGAACTATGCACTAAATTAACACAAGTGCATTAATTACTAAAATAAATTATAATTATATAAACAACAAAAAAAAAAACTTCTACTTTGTTTCTCACCATTTGACCTCAAAATCACTCACAAATCAAATTAATTTGGTGGATGTGGTAAATTACGTTAAATACGAATTTAAACCCGTCAGGCCCTGCGCGTCCCCGATCGGGGACGCAACAATAGCTTTTTAATAATAATTAGTATTAATAATTATATTTTTTAATAATAATATTTTTTTCGCACGGCTTGACATGTGAGGCGTTGAGCGCCGACTGGTTAAGACTGTAATACTGCTAACTATACGTATGCCTTGTACTTTCGCAGGATTTTCCGACAGAGTCACCGCCACCCTGGAACGCAAAGGGCACCTGAAGGAACACGGGAGTAAGAGTCTGACACTCCCTCCTACTCCACACAGAGCGGAAGAAGTCGTCCAGCCTCAAAAAAAGTCTAGTACTTAAAACTTTTCAGCAAACTACCTCCAACTATTAAAAGCTAAACTTAAAGTCCGTAAATTGTTCCACCAGAACACTAGAGCCTAGACTTCGTCTCGCTGGCTTATAAGGAGTGTTCTCGCTAAAATAGCACGACGCTACTGTATATGGGACACATCTCGCCTGAGGTGTGGGCGGAGATCGTTAGTGGGACCAGGCTTTAACAGAGCGATGGGACTTTTTTATTTGTGTTTTTCCTGTTTTAAATTTAATTAATAACGTTTTGTAAAAACTTTCAGTGATAAGGTCCAACCTGTTGTGTCAGAATACTACTCAAAATTTAAGGAAACTTTCAATAATCTAAAATGGACTAATGAAGAGTATTGGACAGATTTTTTTTTCGTACACATAGTGACAGCAGAAAGAAATCTAAGTTTTGATAAGTTCAAAACCTAATCGATACTTATATTATCTTAAATGGTTGGTTAATTGATTAAGGGTAAATGGATTCATTTTTCGGTCTGGATTCATTCATTCAGCATTCGTAGCGCTATTTTCTAATAATACGATACCCTTTGGTAAGACTGGTTGTCAGACTTTCGGGCTTCTGACGACCCGTAACGACTGTCAAAGATCCACGATTGACAGCCGGGACCATCGGCTTAACGTGCTTTCTGAGGCACGGAGGAGTCTCGGTATGTAAAGATGGTCACCCATCCATGGACCAACCCCGGCAAGCGTTGCTTAACCTGATGGATCATAAATGATGATAAATGATAAATGTAGACATGAATTTCATAAATTCGTCCAACTTTCTTTCAATACCTATAATATTATTGTTATTAGTTTTGGCCGCAACGCGCGCATTCTGAAAGTAAGCTTCATAAAAATCTTACATAAAAAAAGCTTAAAAAAACTGAAGATTTTTTTAGTGCATTCATTTTCTCATGTGTTCATCTTTCCACGAACCTCGCAGTCTCGCACTCGGTAGCTCGAGCGTTTACTTTGAAAAGCTTTTTAACCTTGACCCGCGGCTACAAGATGGAGCCTAGTGTATAGGTCAACCACTTCATGTTTTGTGTGAATGTTCAGACATAAGTAAAAGTATAGGTACTTCAAATACTACTACCACGGGGTCTCATCTCGAACAAAGAAAATTTAGTTCAAATAAATCTCAATAGATGGTGTAATATGCATCGATTATTGAATTTTAAGTAATATTATGAAAATGAATATGGTAAAAACTGTATTTTCTTATTCAACAAACTGCCCTAAGCATAAAATTGTGGAATAATGGGCTTGTAATTCAAATTTAGACAATTATTGCAACGAATCCTTAAACATATATATTTCTTGTACCAATAGATGGCGCTGTTTGAAGTTTTAGAGTTTATCCATTCGACTCTTTAAAATTTGAATAGTGACACATTTTGATACAGCAAATCTGCTATGGAGTGCCAAAAATACTATAAAATAATTCCTCAATGTGTGAGAAAATATTGGTAAGGCTTTAATTAAATTCATTCAGCTTGTAAGCCGTCGCTGTTAACACCATTTAGCGAGGTGTAGAGGACGGGCCCGAACGAAGAAAAAAAGTTACTTGTGCCAGACGGAAACCCGTGGTTACGGCGGTACCGTTTCTTTGTATGGATTGAGGCATCTGTACGCTAGTATTATATTATCTGTGCTACTACTAATAGTAGGACTATCAGAAACGATCAACAAAGTGGTCTTCTTCTTCTTACGAATTGATGGTTTCCTAACTTTTTAAATACTTTGGGCCCAGAAGCTGGCCATGTTAATTGGATCGTCAGCTACGTTCATCAGTTTGCCAAATTGTATTTGCAGTGGCTTACCAGGGTAGGTAGGTATGCAACGGGGAAGTGGTAATCCTATAAAAAGTATAATCACATTATGTTGAGTTTTGAAGACAACAGTCGGCTGCTGCCCAATCTTTTGTTATAAAATAAAATTGACTGTTGTCTAAAACATCCTCTTTTTCTTTGTCGTGACACTCTTGTCAGAGTGGTTGTAATCATCACGTAGTGACTTCTGAAGACGCCGATGACACCGAAAGACTATTTGCTGTAATAGTGTAAGCCTCCGTATCCCTCTCAAACACTTACACACATTTTCACGCACACTTACAATCACGCACACTCACAATCACGCAAAAAATCTTAACATATCGTCAATATTTTCATATTTTCTATGTCATTTGATTTCGACTTGTCTTTCTTTGTCTGTTTATTTAAATTTCTGACCACAACCTGATGTGAAATCCTGTGCACAAACTGTAACCTATTAAGGAGGAGGCCTGGTGTCCTGAAACACAGGCAATAAGCCTAGCTTAGGCACCAGTCTCCCACAATATGCATAGTAATGACATTGATGTAAAATGTGTAAAAATATTTGTATAGTGGCGAGAAAATAAACTATTTACTTACTTACTTCCCTCTGCATCTCCACAACCTGGTGCACTCGTCAGCATAGCTTATTTGATCGGTCGATCGCCAATCAAACCTTCCTCAAAACATCTTAGAAGACATTAATATGCCCAGCTACACTTTAGAGAATCCACCCCTATTCTTTAATAACCGAGTCTTAACTGTGTTCTGGTGATTATAATTATTTATATAATATAATATACTTCGCAACCTAAACTTGATTGACCGTTTAGATGAGAGGCACGATTGGTAAGGTAATTATTGGACCTATTAATATGATACCCCGCATTATAAGGTGAGGCTTCGAGCCACGGTAATGACGGCGATTAGTGGTCTGTCACTCATGTGGTTCGGGCCGGTTTGTAGTCCAGGAACTGATGATTCTGATTGTAGCGCGAGAACCTTATCTTCATTTAGTATTTCATAGAAAGCCTCGGAAAAGTTTACATTATACTATTCTACATACATATTTTCCCATAGGGGGGGTAGATAGACATTAGTAGTGTAGACATTCTGCTAGGGGCGCGGGAGTGGTTTTAGTCAGTAAGAGTCTGACACGCCCTCTTGCTCAACTAAGAGCGGGAGAAGTTATTTGATGATTTACCACCATATAAAAAAAAAAACTGGCCAAATGCGTGTCGAATTTCGCACATTAAGGGTTCCGTACCAAATATTGGTATTTGTTTATAAAGTATACGTAATAATAGTAATAAACATTATCAACAAAATTTTGTGACAGACAGACGGACAGGCAGACAGGCGGACAACAGGACGGACAGACAGACAGACGAACAGACAGACAGATAGACTGACAGACAGACAGACAGACAAAAAACGGACAGACAGACGGACAGACAGATGGACAGACAGACGGACAGACAGACTGACATACAAACAGACGGACAGACAGACAGACGGACAGACAAACAGACGGACAGACAGACGGACATACAGACGGACAGACAGACGGACATACAGACGGACAGGCAGGCGGACAGGCAGGCGGAAAGATAGACGGAGAGACAGACGGACAGACAGACGTATAGACGGACGGACAGACAGATGGAGAGCCACACGGACAGACAGACGAACAGACAGACGGATAGACAGACGAATAGACAGAGGTACAGACAGACGGACAGACATACGGTCAGACAGACGGACAGACATACAGACGGACAGACATACAGACGGACAGACAGACGGACACGCGAATGACAGCAATAGGGTTCCGTATGGACTCTTCTGGTACGGAACTCTAAAAAGGTAAACACTACATAACATCACCTGCTAGCAATCCTTACATACTCCCTTTGCTTCGTTTACGTTCATACAACAGCCGGTCGATTCTGTAAACAGCTCACCGTGAAAACGTAGGTGGAGTGAGCGTGAAGTGAACTGTCAATCCACTTTGATTGTATGGATTGACAGCCCACTTCACGTTCACTTCACCTAAGTTTTCACGGTGAGTATATTACAGAATAGCACTACAGGTCATACATACACACCGGTTGTGAGTAATCACCTGGTTTTTCTAAAGATTAGTTCGTTTTTCAATAAGTTTACAGAATGTAGTTTTTTTCATAGCCCTGTTGATGCTATTTTAATGTCCCATTAAAATAATAAAATCTAAAACCTTGTCACCCTACATAAGTGAGATGGTGCAAAGCTTTTGTCTGCCTGTTACGTGTCCCGTGCTTTTGTTCTTCTATTGGATTTTCTTTTATCTTTTTTCTTTTGTAAAAGAAATATATCCTTGTAATAACTGAGAAACGAGAAATCTCGGAGATAAATAATTACTTAGAAAATTCTGCAGATAAATGTAAGTAATGAAAGGAAAACGAAAGCTCTCATATATATTTCCTCAGACTGTGAAATATATGGTTTTATCATTATTATTATGAAACCATATTTTTTTTGTTCATGATGAATTGAAAGAGACTAGATCCAACGACACCGGGAATCCTAGTGTGGGGTATAGGGTTAAATGCAATGTATTATATCTTGGAACAATAAAGATTTTTTTTTATGAAAATTATTTTATGTGTAGTATGTAATTCTTAGGGCCAGTTTCTGAATTGAGTATTTGAAGTTTTTAGCGTGTTCAACCCAAAAGGTATTTTGTTTTGTGGGTTGGGAATCATCCAATGACATCCCGCTCTGGGCGGAGTGGGAGGGAGTGTCAGACTCTTACTGACTAAAATCCACCCCTGTTCCTTTCCTGCCTGAGTGCCCAGGGGTGCGGTTACTCATTTTCAGGTTTGCGCACACGCAGGTAGGGAAGGAACAGGGCCCACCTGTTCCTTCACTGCCTGAGTGCCCAGGGGAGCGGTAACTCTGTTACGAATTTCTCCGCTACCCCTAAGGCTAAAGTGGAGTATATCAAATATTCAACTTCAATTTTTTTATTCAGAAGTCGGGGGTAATTTTTAAAAAGAATAGGTAGGCAAGAAAAAAATGAATAACAGCATATAATTAAATGCTGAATTAATATTAGGAATCTTCTTTATTCGCTTTTATAGCGCAAATTAATCCCAGACTAATGAAATTATAGATAAAAAATACAATTTAAGCCGGATATCTTTTGTTACGTTTTAATCATAGTCTTGTCATAATCTGTACATTTACACACAATTAAGTTTTATCTATGAAATCTAGATTTAGGCGTGTCTGCACAACTTCTGGCAAAATGCAGTTATCTCGAAACATAAGTAGGTATCTACTTATTTCAAAATAGCAATGCCTTCTTTTTTTATTTTTGTTTTTTTTTTTTTTCCTTTTCATTACACAGACAGAGACCGGTATTTTGATTAAGTTTACTTCTAAATAGCACTAAGCTAATTATCATCATCATCATTTCAGCCGAAAGAAGTTCACTGCTCCTGTCCGGTCCTGTGCCTCTCGCATCCATCGGATTCCCGCGAACCTCACCAAGTCATCAGTCCACCTTGTGGGAGACTTTCCAACGCTCCGTCTTCAGAACCTTTCGGCCTCATGGACCATCTGTTCTGCGAGCATATTGCCACTTAAGTTTGGCAATTTTTCGGGCTATGTCGCTAACCTTGGTTCTCCTGTGGATGCCTTCATTCCCGATTCGATCACGCAAGGACACTCCGAGCATAGCCCTCTGCATTGCCCTTTGGGTGACGTTAAGCCTTCTGATGAAGCCCATTGTGAGCGAACACGTTTCAGTGCCATATGTCATCACTGGCAATACGCATCACTTGTCATAGACTTTCGTCTTGAGACACTGTGGCATGTGAGACGAGAAAAAAGAACGCAGCTTCCCGAAGCTGCGCTGCCTAGCCGAGTTGGATATTTCTCGAAGATAGACCCGCCTAACCTAAGTAAATTATCTGGTGAGCATTATTTTGATATGTTTCTACAGGGTGGGCCCGGAGAACTAAAGAGTGGTGCCCTGAAACCCCAAGACGCGGCCGCGGCAGACCACAAAAGTGATGACGGGATGACTTAGATAACTTCCTTGAGAATTGGAAAAAGGTAACACAGAACCGAGAACAGTGGAAGTAATGGAGAGGGGCCTTTGCCCAGCAGTGGGACAGTACCTAAAACCTTCATCGATAATTTCGTCATCACTCATATTTCAGAAAAGTTAAATTTAAGAAGCATTTATGGTAACTTTTCTGCTTCTTCAACCACATCATTGCTTACCATCACGTGAAATAGTAGTCAACGCAAGCCTATCAAAGATTAAAAAAAACTGTCAAAGTGCGTGTCGGGCCACGCGCAGTGTAGGGTTCCATAGTAGCCCGTTATAAAATAACGACTATTTTTCAAAATTTTTATGTGTTTACTACCTGTTTTAAAAATAAAATAACTAAAAACATCCCCGCTTTACATGTATGAGAACTACCATATAAAAAATGTTTTACAAAATTTTATTGTTCCGTTTTCTTGGCGTGATTGATATATCCATGCAAAGTTTCAGCTTTCTAGTACTAACTGTCGCAACGCTATGCCTCAGACGGACATACCGGATATGTAAGGGTTCCTTGTCCTTGTCAGGACTACGGAACACTCAAAAGATATCACAATTCCTACGCTATTTTGCAACAATTGTTTGTTTTTCCTATCTTTTCCCATTAAGGCTCTGACAGACAAGCGTCTCTTTCGTCGGCAGTTGTTGACATGTGTCGCGCCCTTTTTTCTTTCCCTCTTTTGTCATTTTCATCCTTCCGGAGCCTTATTCTGTCGGATAAACAGATATTTAAGTTATCCGTTCGCTTATTTTCTTTTATTTTTTACAAGCGACCCGCCCCAGTTAGTTTCACACGGATACAAATTATACACCTAAAACTTCCTCATGAATCACTCTGTATATTGGTGAAAACCGCATGAAAATCCGTTCAGACGATTTTAAGTTTATAGCGAACATATACAGTATGGATTCGACATATGGGCAATAAATGAAATCACATGCTTGTTTAAGAGTTTACTGACGATGTGCAAAAAATGAACGAAATCGGTCCAGTAGTTTAAACAAAAAAAATAGTTTTAATTTTCAGTAAATTTGAACACTCTGTAGAATTGCAGCACTAGGTCAATGATCTAACATACTTTGTTCCTTAAATCCTTGAACTTTGAAATGCGACGTTGCCACTCTGTGCAATCTATCGCTCAAGCTCTTTTAGGCATTCTACTTATTTGCCTAAAATGTAAAATAGTAGTAGGTATTGTACCCACGTTCTCTAAACAGAGTGTTTGACTTTTACTGAATTTATTTGATATTTATTTTGTTTGAAAATTTAAGTTTCTTAATTTTTTGAATTTTAATTTAATAATAAATTTTGTTATACTTCTGTGGACGAGTATAACTCGTGATTTCATTTATTGACCATATGTCGAATCCATACTGTATACAGACTTACACAGACATAACACACACAGAGGTTATAATATGAAGTGCAGCGGCTTCCGTGTTTAAAAAGTCAGACACGCGCATGAAGAGTTCAACACCATCGTACAAGATTTAATACTATGTAGGTACTTTTTAAATTTATTTTTATTATTTGTTGCAACAGAAAAAAACATTCTGTGAAAACTGTCTGCCTATTACGGATACAGCCCGCTGCCAGACAGACGGATGGACGGAGGGATAGCGGAAGCTTAGTAATAGGGTCCTGTTGATTACTCTTCGGTACGGAATCCTAAAAACATGTACGCAATGTGACCTTTTCTGAGTAGGTCACCATAAGTATAAATAAGTAAATATTGATATATTCATGCAAAACCGGTTTTCTAAAGATTATGCAAGTCATCGTGTTGGAATGCAGTAGTTGACACTTATCTAATTTAAATATCTATAATTATAATTATTCAGGTAGTGACAGGTATACATTTATGATACCTATGGCACGTGCAATTATAAGGAAAATTTATGATAAAAATATTATATAGATATGAAATGGGTTTTTACTATAACCTAGGTAAACAAAAATTTAATAATAATAATAATTTATTTAATAAAGAACAGTACACGCAGTCAGTTTCGTATATGTCACCGGATAATTATAAACACCCTTAGTTTATGAAAAATCCCGTAACATTATGTAATAGCTCTCAACATTCAATATGACTCGTATACATTGTAAATTATTGAGAGGGGCTGCGATTCTCCATACAAATGTATTCCCTTTTTTTCTTCCTGGATAATGCTTCTAGAGCTATTTTTTTTTTTTCATAAAGTCAAGGTCTGCTGTAGACACTTCCCTGTCATTTCCTTTTTTTGAGCAACTAATAAGTAAAGAAAATGTGACCCTCCAAACATTACAAAAGATTACCCATTTTTATCTCCGTGATTAAAGGACTACCAGACAAATTCGAAAAGTTTTTAACATAAAACCTTTCATAGGAACCCAGACATACTCTTTCTTAAAATATTTGTGCCAAAAATAATTGAATCAGCTCAGTTTTCGAGGAGAAAAAAGGGGAATACGAAACGTCGATCTCGTCAAAAATTTTGTGATAAAATCGGTCTGAACTGCAGCTGCTGTACGGGGACAGGCTTGAGGCAGCACGACGGCAATAATAGTTTCTTCAAATACCTATATTCCAAATTCCTCGCCGGCCCTGTTCCCTCTTAAATTTGGATGAAATAAATATTGTACTCCAAACTAGCGATTCATCCATTCATTCGAGAGTTTTTATCACCGCAAGATTTATTATAATCAATCAATTACCATCCGGAGCAGTGGTGGCCCAGTGGTATATGACCGCGACTTACAAGTTGTAGGTCGTGAGTTCAAACCTAGGTAGGCGCTTTACTTTATGTAAATTATTTCATCACCACTGCTCTCAAAACGGTGAAGGAAAACATCGTGAGGAAATCGGCATGCCCTAGAACCAAAAATTCGAAGACATGTGACATCCACCAATCCGGATTGGGCCCGCGTGGTGGATAACGGCCCACACCCTCTCACAGAGAGGAGGCCTGTGCTCCAGCAGTGGGGACATTAAAAAAGGCTGATGATGACTATCATCAATTTATTTACATCTTACGGTGTGTACAACAAAATTATTCAGTGACATTATATAAACATAACCACTGACACAAATACAGACAACAAAGTAAATATTCCATATTAAAATGTTATTTATTTGCTAATACCAAAATAGATACGGCGGCGTCTTGATAAGGTGCCCTTGACAGTTTCTTATCAGTCTCTTTTTAATGTTAATGTACTAAATATTTGTATTTAATCACGTTTTCTTTTAATTGACGCATTATCGAAATGTCTTTGTTATGTTTTAATTAACGATGCATGTTTAATTGATATATTGGGAGGTATGTTACTTAGTTATTGTAAAAGTTGGAACAACGCTAATACTCGTAAATCTTAAGTATTTATTTGTGTCTCACTTATGAGCGTATTAAAACTAACAAATACATCATCACTACATATTATAAAACTAATCCCCCGCCGTGTCTGTCTGTCCGCGATAAACTCAAAAACTACTGAACGGATTTTCATGTGGCTTCCACCAATACACATAGTGATTCATGAGGAAGGTTTAGGTGAATAATTTCTATCCGTGCAAAGCTAGTAACAGTGCGAGGCCAAAAAAGTCACTTATCTCAATATATGCTGCAATATACGTTTACGTCAATCGTTTGAGAGGCAT
Source organism: Polia nebulosa (assembly GCA_951329385.1). NCBI lineage: Eukaryota > Metazoa > Arthropoda > Insecta > Lepidoptera > Noctuidae > Polia > Polia nebulosa. The sequence goes on from OX589604.1 coordinate 7,308,310, forward strand.
TCAACGAAAATTCTTAAGGTACATTCAATTCCGCTCAAGAATATATTTGCCTAATTATGTCGCTCGCTGTATAAAGTTTCATATTCTTCCTCTCTATGAGCGCAGAAATATTGCAGACTTGGCTTTTTTGTTCGGAATCATGGACGGATCGGCTGATGTACCTGAGTTGGTAAATAAGATAGGACTGCGTGTGCCATGTGCATATCTACGCAGACCTAACCTTCTGGCGACAACAGTGGTGACAAATTTTTACAGGCGAAACTCATACCTAATTAGAGCAAGTCGTGCTTTTAATTCGGCGTGCCGGGAAGTTGACATCGATCTTTATTGTACTGGGATTTGTAAATTGAAAAGAACTCTTTGTAATCGTTTCTTTACGAGCGTTTCATAACCTTGCAGTTTGGAGTTACAAATTTTTTGTTTTTGTTGGCAATTTTAATTTATTATTGTAAGTTTGTATTTTGTGTTTTTTTTCGACTTCGAAAAAGGAGGAGGTTATCAATTCGGATGTTTGTATTTTTTTTTTTTTTGTGTATGTTCGGGCATAACTCCGTCATATATTGACAGATTTGAAAAATTCTTTTTTTGTTCGAAAGGGGTTTATACCGAAATGGTTCCATTTCAATTTCAAAAAGATCTGGTGATGGGTTTCGGAGACAGACAACGGAACTCTTCAAAAATTGACAGCAAATCAACCGCGATTGCTGCTATCATATGTATAAGAATTGTTAACACAGTTTAATGGGGAACCAAAACAGGAAAGGGGATGAAAAAACGAAGACACAAAACAGGAACACCGACTTCCGAAATTAAAGTTATTTTGCACTTTTTTTGGAAGTCGGTTCTATTTATTTGTAAAAAAGTTTTTTTTAATTTAATCTTCTTTTTGATTTTAAAGAAAACATTAACTTCGTTTTTGGCTGTATAGTTTGTTTTCTGCTTTTGTTTACTTACATTATAAGTGAAAATTTGTAAATGGCCTTCAATTTTCTAGAATATTTAAGCATAAGCTGTAAGTTTTCCAAATATAATAAAATATAATAAATAAAATAAAATATATAAAAACAATAAATAAGGCAGTGCTGTTTTTCTTCTAGGGCCTGCAATAAATCCAAGATTTACCAAATTTTCCTGTTACAAGTCCAAACTGTACTGTGATAATACATAGTAATTTCGGATTTTTACTAGTCCTCACACGGTAAATCTTAAGATTTATCTCAGAGACTCGGTAAATTTAGAACAATTGACATTTAAGGTTTTCATTTTACAACTAGCTTCTGCCAAAGGCTTCACCTTTTTTAGTGGATACCTACTCTTCACAAAGAACACATCTTCAAGATTTCACGTCTCTAGGACTAGCGGTGTAGGCTGTGCATTTATTTATCAGTCAGTCAGGACTTTGAATTTTATATATACAGACGATCGAATTTCCGTGCGTTCAAGCGTTTTTGCCATACCTATTGTTGGAAACAAATGTAACAGCTCACAATTTAGGACCTATTAATATTAGTGTTTTAATCCAACTGGGCTTACATCATCTGCCTGCCTAGCCTTTTCCCAACTATCTTGGGGTCGGCTTCCAGTCTAACCGGATGCAGCTGAATACCAGTACTTTACATGGAGCGACTGCCTATCTGACCTCCACAACCCAGTTACTGGGTAATACGATACCCTTTGGTAAGACTGGATGTCAGACTTTCGGGCTTCTGACGACCCGTAACGACTGTCAAAGATCCACAATTGACAGCCGGGACCAACGGCTTAACGTGCTTTCCGAGGCACGGAGGAGTCTCGGTATGTAAAGATGGTCACCCATCCATGGACCAACCCCGGCAAGCGTAGCTTAACCTTATGGATCGACCCGTGCGGCTGTTATTACTTTAGCCACGAGCTCCTCCAACTGGGCTTACCTCAGTTGTAAATATCCCGTTGTGCCTAATGGCCTAGCTTTGTTCTGTCTCCTGCTTGATTAGGAGGGAAGTGGAAATTATGTTTTTCTTACTTCTCCGCTGTTCTTTTCTGATTAATTTCGTTGCGGGACCCAAGACAGTTTAATCGTTTCTCCGGGACTCGTCGAGCTTCATTGCCTCGGCGCTTTTTCTGGTGGTCGCCACTGTTGATTCTGGCTTACAGGAGTAACAGTGGTTTGGGAATAGTGTGGCAGGTATTTTATGATGTGTTATTGATTTGAAAAGAAGAAGAACTGGTCGCCTGAACAGAAGACAGAAAATTGAGTTGTAGAGGTTTTTATATAGAGTAACTAGCTTCTGACAGTGGCTTACTTTCTCCATAATAAAATGCTGTACTCCAGACTATAATCTGTCTCTGCGCCAAATTTCATCTAAATCCATTCAGTCGTTCTGGTGTGATGGAGTAACAAACATCCATCCAAACTTTCGCATTTATAATATTACTAGCAGCACCCCGCGGTTTCACCCGCGTATACCGAGATACAAGTAGCGTATGTGTTAATCCAAGGCACAAGCTATCTACATACCAAATTTCACTTGAATCGGTCCAGCCGTTTGAGCGGGAAGAAGTAACAACCACACAAACACACAAACACAACTTTCGCCTTTAAAGTAGGATTTATTTGTTATGGTGACCAGAGTTACCGCTCCCCTGGGCACTCAGGCAGGGAAGGAACAGGGGTGGGTTCTAGTCAGTAGGAGTCTGACATACCCTCCTGCTCCACCCAAAGCGGGAGATGTCATTGGATGATTTCCTACCCGCCAAAAAAAAAAAATGGTGACGACCGTGTGGTACAAGTAGCTCTGCGCCAAAATAATTTGAAATAGGCAATACAATGCATAATGTCAAGTTTAATAAAATAGGATTTTAAATTCGTCAAGTTCGAGGTCAATACTATTAAATTAAAATATAAATGATTTAGTACATGTCAGGAATACAGAGATGTCATCAATTTAATTTCATAAGCAAGCTAGCTAAATGGCCAGAATTGATAACCCAAGACAGAACCACTCACGATCTCCGGCCACCGTAGACCCGGGCCTGCGGACGGCGAGCAGTGGGTAGCTCGCCGTCCGATCAGCATCAGGCCCATGAGTCGACGGCGCGTAGTGTTCCACGCGCGCCTCAAAGAGATGATTGTCAGGCACCACTGACGGGGCCCATCGTGGCCGGTGCCTGCATAGGCATGCAGGCACCGGCCACGATGGGCCCCGTCGGGGTAGCAGATAAATTCTCAACATAAGTTACCGCACTCCTGGACACTCAGGCAGGGAAGGAAGATGGGTGGGTTTTAGTCAGTAAGAGTCTGACACAGCCTCCCGCTCCACCCAGAGCGGGAGATGTCATTGAATGATTTCCCAACCCGCAAAAAAAAAAAAGACAGAATCACTCGGCGCAGGAACGTGAGGAGACCTGACCAATTAATCCTGACCTCAACAAAAGACCAGGGAACGAAGGAGAAGAATTTATTTGTTTTACTATTATATTTATCTAACAAATCAAAACGAACATTTGGAAGGAAGTGTTAGCTACTAAACTTTGTAATAGGAAATCATAAATTATTCAGTTATTATAACGTCAGGGAATCGATATCCTCCAATTAATAAATTGTGAAGGTTAAAATTAATTGCTAGTCGCTTTCAATCAAATAATTCATAGACATGAAGTTAAATTTGCGTAAAATGATATAAGTGCCGCCATAGACGGACTACTTGGAGGAGTCAGTGCCGACAGCTTCAAGTGGTAGCTGTTGGGCAATCTGCAGTTTCAATAGCAAATTGACGATTGCCGTACACGGACCGCTCAAGCAATTCTGTAACTTTGAGTTAAGCAACAAGCCATCGACACTCTATCGACACACTACAGACATTATTTTGCCACTGTTGCAAATTTGGTATTATGAAAAAACTTCAAAATTCTATTGACATATTATAGTAGACCAGGGGCCCGATTCTGTAAAATAACTAACTTGTCAATAGTGTGACGGTAGTGTGTCAGTGGTGTCTCAATAGAATAGTCATTGACATTTGATATTCTGTAAATTATTTATGATTTTGACTTGCCACTGTAGTGCCATTGAAACGCCATAATAAGACTATTGTAATAATTGGTAGTCTGGTCTACCCTACTATACCGAATTTGCAACAGTGGCAAAATAATGTCTGTAGTGTGTCGATAGAGTGTCGATGGCGTGTAGCTTAACTCAAAGTTACAGAATTAGGCCCTAGACTACCCCCATAGACGCACTGCTTGGAGCAGTCAGTATATTTTTAGCTACGAAAACAAATGAACTGGGGCCCAATTCTGTAAAATACCTAACTTGTTAATAGTGTGTCGGTAGTGTGTCAGTGGTGTCTCAATAGAATAGTCAATGACATTTGGTATTCTACAAATTATTTATGGTCATTGACTTGCCACTGTAGTGCCATTGAAACGCCATAATAAGACTATTGTAATAATTGGTAGTCTGGTCTACCCTACTATACCGAATTTGCAACAGTGGCAAAATAATGTAACTGCAATACGACTGCTTTCGTGCAGTTGGTCTCGACTGCTCAAAGCAGTCCGTCTATGGACGGTCTTTTTTTTGGTTTTAAAGTGATCTTCTAGCAGTGATAACGATTGTCAAAACGTCAACAAATTAATCGGATTGTGAAGCACATGCGAAATATCACGTGGTCAATCATATACCATTTTAGATTTTTGATTATCGCTGCCGCTGATGGGATGTCGTTTTGTCCAGAAGCCTCCTGTTCTGTGTTGTCGTTGACATCACTCTCTCATCAGTCATCATAACAAAACATCAATAAAAGAGTAATTGCGGGCGTCCAAGCAAAAAGGTTCCAGTTCTCGGCATTTAGTTTCCGGGATATACGCAGTTTTGTAATTTTCTTTTTTTTTTCTTAAATTTCTTTTTTCTTAAATATTTTTATTGGTTTTTCTCAAATCAAGCCTTTTTAGAGTTTTAACTTCAGATGTCTGTTAAAAAAAAATTCTGACTATTTTTTGCCAGTTTTTGAATATTTTTTTAATCCTTAACTATTTTAAATACCGAATTTAGTCTTAACTCAATACCCCACTACCAGTAGTCCAGTAGTAGCAAAAAGGGTCCAGACCCTTTTTGCTTTAGCGCCCACAATTTATTTCACTTACACTTACTAAATCAAAAAAGTCAAAATCAATGTCAAAAAGTCATTTAAATTCAAACTAGGCTGAGAGCCAGCACTTTTTGAACGTCAAAGTTCTACATAAAGACAGTGCCCCAAAAACGCACGCCCGTCACTCGGACTCCACTCCTACCCCTACAGCTTTTAGGGTTGAGGATAAATTCGAAAGAGTTACCTCGCCCCTGGGCATTCAGGGCAGGGATGAACAGGGGTGGCTTTTAGTCAGTAAGAGTCTGACACGCCCCCCCGCTCCACCCTAGAGCAGAAGAAGTGATTGGATGATTATCCAGCCCTCAAAAAAAAAAAAGGATTGCAATGAGGTGTATGTTGCACGAGTGTAGAAAAGTTAAGACAATTTAATATATTTATTGTCGCTGGTCGCCCGCAAGTCCCCTTTGGTCGCACGGCAGGATGGTGGAGCACCATGGTGCATATAAAAAATCCGCGAGCTATTTCTTACAATTATTTGTTTCAGAAAAAAATATTAAGTTTCACTTATCATTTTCGAGTAAGTATGTTGAAAAACGACGTTTGAAAAACGAGAGCAATAATTGTTATTGCATTTTCTCGGTTCCAAAACGACTCCGTCGTCCTCGTGAAGTTTGCTCACTTGCATCAAAAAATTTACTAATTTCTTATCCCCATGTTCTCGAAATCCTCAGGCACTAGCTGTAGTTTAATAGCTTCTGCCAGCGGCTTCCCCCACGTGGAATTAGTACTTCCCCCGTTATAAATTTTCAACCCCCATTTCACCCTCTCTGGGGTGGAACTCGAAAAAAGCCCTTTCTTAGTGGATACCTACTTTCACAAAGAACACACTCTCCAAATTTCATGTCTCTTAGGACCAGCGGTTTAGGCTGTGCGTTGATATAACAGTCAGTCAGTCAGTCAGTACTTTGAATTTTATATGTACAGATACAATGTAACTTTGTCTAGAATCCAATGTTTTTGATGTAAAACTCCTACAAGATTAATGCTCTTCATTAAAGAATTAATCCAAGATACAAAAAGACTTTTTTTACAACGTAATTTCAAGAGAATATCTCCATTCCCCTAATGCAGTTAAGATTGGAATTAATAGTTCAATCTTCTAGTCTAAGTAACGATCGACGTTGGGATCTCAGTTCAATCTGTGGCCCCAGCCAGGAGTCTAGACTATCGAATAAGACTGTGTACTTTAATAAATCTACGTTGATTTGTTCTGGAAGCCATCTAAGAGTTATCTCTTTGTTAAATTATGTGATTTTCTTTGAAGATTTTAAGAGATAATTAGTGAGGGAGAGTGCTGGAACAATACAATGTCACCTTGAAAATAAAATAAATAAATGTTTTATTTGTTCCAAAAAGAGATACAAAGTTTTGTGGTTTAAAATAGGTAATAATATTAATTAAAATAACAAATAAAGCAATTTCAACAGTTTGGTAGACGAATAGGTACTTGACATGTCCGTAAAAACAAGATCTATACTCAAGTTGGTGAAAACTGCCTCTTAAACTAGGGTAACCCGTATTTTAAGAGACAGATCAGCTATAAGTTTACAATATTTTAACAAAACTTATGAAGTGTGTCGGTCATCACAACGCTGATTATTTGTTGTCGTTATTCTCAATTACATTTTAATTTTGTTGTATGTATGTATTTACCTACTATTGTATTTTTTTCCGTTTATTCTCTCCCATAAGTTGCACCTGCCACGTTCCGTCTCTGCACTACCCTAAGGTCGACTGGTAGAAATGCCTAAGGCATTAAATCTGCCTTTGTACAGTAATTTTTATTTGTGCATTAAGTTTAATAATTAATTATCTAAATAAAAAGAACACAATAATATTTCACGGACAGTACATCAGAAGAAAGGAAAGAAAGACAATAAGGAATACAATCTTAAAGTTAATCTAAAATCTACTAAAGGTACCTCCATGAGTGACAATTTGAAATAAGTAATCCAAAGCCACCGTGGTTGCCCCGTATGTGCTGTACGCAGACACCGGGCGACCACGGTGGCCAACCAACGGAGATTAGCTTAGTACGCAGGAGATATTATACACAGGTGCACTCTCTGTACTCTCATAGTCCGACTCCGATAGGATGGTCTTACAACACGACGGCTTTACTTGCTTTCCGAGGCATAGAGCTGTCACTCCACCAACTTTGAAAGTTGGTGGAGTGACAGCTCCGGGTTGTTAAAGAGTAATGCCTAGTAAAAAAAATCAGCCAAGTGCGGGTCAGACTTCACACATTTAGGGTTCAATTATCAACATATTGGTATTTGTTAGTAAAACATACGTAGTAATTAACTTTATCACCGGATTTCGAGTTAAGTCAATGGGAAGTTAAAAAATTCTTCAGAACAAAATTTTGTGACAGACGACGGGCAGGCGGACACGTGAGTAACAGCAGTAGGGCTCTGTTTGGACCCTTTGGGTACGGAACCCTAAAAAATTATGGAGCCCCATATATTTATGGTTGCGTAACTCGACAAAATGAACTAAACAGCCGTTTTTTTGGCGATTCAGTGTTAGTACCATTGTAAAAGTTGTTCATAGTGATTCATTAAGTATCGTCAGTATTTTCGGTTCTTTTTGTATTGTCGTCTCCACCCTATAAAAATAATTAAATTACTGAGATGATATTTGTTGGGGAGCTCGTGGCTAAAGTAATAACAGCCGCACGAGTCGATCCATCAGGTTAAGCTACGCTTGCCGGGGTTGGTCCATGGATGGGAGACCATCTTTACATACCGAGACTCCTCCGTGCTTCGAAAAGCACGTTGGTCCTGGCTGTCAATCGTGGACCATTGACAGTCGTTACGGGTCGTCAGAAGCCCGAAAGTTTGACAACCAGTCTTACCAACGGCAATCGTATTACCCAGGTAATACGATAAGACCACCAACCACCAGACCAGACCAGAGACCAGGTAAGACCGGTTTTTGGAGTTACTGGGTTTTGGAGGTCGAATAGGCAGTCGCTTCATGTAAAATACTGGTATTCAGCTGCATCCGGTTAAACTGGAAGCCAACCCCAAGATAGTAGAGAAAGGGGTAGCGGATAAATTTGTAACAGAGTTACCGCTCCCTTGAGCACTCCGGCAGAGAAGGAACAGGGGTGGGTTTTAGTCAGTAAGAGTCTGACACGCCCTCCCGCTCCACCCAAACGGGAGATTTCATTGGATGATTTCCCACCCCACAAAAAAAAAAGATAGTTGAGAAAAGGCTAGGCAGATATACTGAGAAGATATCTGTTAGACGTTCAAAGTAATGGCGGTATACAATGTACATCACCTTTAATATTAAAGGTGTACTTGTACACCGCCATTAATTTCTTGTTCGATCGGTTGGTAGATGTAGCTGTTATTAAGGCCAACATGAGCTAACCTTTAGCCAACTTATGTCTTTTCTAATAATTACTTATTACCAGGTGTGTCTACTTTCTTGATAACTAGGCCACCCTATATCTTAATTGGCTATACCAAAGGTCTAGACAATAGCGTTACAATGTACAGTCATTCGGTCATAGTAAAAATAGGTACGTCACCCTTTTTTATTTTATTTTTTGGGGTCGGAAATCATCCAATGACTTCTCCCGCTCTCGCTCTCGGTGGAGCGAGAGGTCATGTCAGACTCTTACTGACTAAAACCCACCCCTGTTCCTTTCTTTCCTGAGTGCCCAGGGGAGCGGTAACTCTGTTACAAATTTATCCGCTATCTCTTGGCATGCAGGCACCGGCCATGATGGGCCCCGTCAGTGGTGGCTGACATATTCATGTGCTGATCGGACGGCGAGCTACCCATTACTCGTCATCCGCAGGCCCGCGTCTACGGTGGCCGGAGATCGTCCTGCAACCTCCGACGCCCAGGACGCCTCTTGCGGCGGCTGCGGCTGGGGGCGTGAGGGCCACTCCGTAAAGTTTCCCTCACCCGTTTCGCTTCCTCCTTCGCGAGCATTACTGCTTCGCAGAAGGAGGAGGCTGCTTCCCATTCCCTCTCGCCCCATACCATGGCCTGGACCAGGGCCGGGCGCGAGAGGTCGCTGCCGCCTATCGCATTCACGAGGTCACGGCGGTGCTCTGCCCAAGCGGGGCAGACCTCCACCGTATGGTCCACCGTAGGTTCGTCACTCTAAGATCTATTTTTGTTTGCTCCATGTATGGTAGAATCTGCTTTACTCTCTCTTTAGTCTCTCGACTCAATATATTTTTTTTTAAGGTATCCAACAGTCATACATATGTAAAATATGTTACAGAATAATTGTATTACAGTATTAATAGCTAATAATAGGTTTCCCTTTGTAACTGGGATAAGTGTATAACATGCGAACGAATAATGAGAAAATTTAAAAATTTCAATAAAAAGGCACAGTACAATATTACTTAAAATTTTTGGAATAAATATATGTTATAATTAATATTGTCATAACGTCAATGTGATAGAACGACATCCATTCGCTAATTAAAAATGTGACACTGTCTTTTATATGAAACAGATTTAATTTATACTTCTTATATTGGCCAGTCCATTAGAGGGGTAGAAGTCCGTTTGATGAGGGTTTGTTTTATTTGACTTTTGTAATCAAGTGATGCATTAGTCTGCTCAGAACCGTAATTTTAAAAGGCATTAAAAAAACCCTTGCCCTACACTAGGAATTACTCCTGTATCAAACATTTAAACTCACCTATGCAAGACACCCAGGCCCGGAACAATTATTTTTAGGCCATACAAATATTTGTTCCGTGCGAGAATCAAACGCGACACGCAGCGCAGCAGCCAATCACTCAATCACTGCGCCAACAGAAGAAGAAAAAGAAAGAATTTGTAAACTGACGAAGGTATAAACGTATTGACTGTACGTATTTACCTATTCTGTGGCTCCGTCAAGATAAGGGCGTGATTAACCCAACCGTGTGTCCCACTAACATTCATAGTCTAACAATAAACACTGTTTACGTCCAGTAGGACCATCTTCACTTAATGCTAGGCCTTAAGATGCTCGTTAAAATAATTTATACTGTGACATAAAGTTTATAGTAGTAGATTTAAGATTAATGTAAACTATTAAAATAAACGTGTGTCTGTCATGTTCTGTAGGGATGGGATATATGATTGATGCGGTATTTAATTGATACCAGGAACAAGTGGATACCACGAATTTTGGTACCAATGAATTGATTGATAGTGGTATTAGTTTCGGTGACGTGTGCTGCAAATAGATTGAGTGCCAGCTTTTAAGGTACTTCATGTTTTGTTTTGCTGTAAAATCCAATCACAATAAAAAAATACATGTAATATAGTACAATAGTAGGTACTCTATATTTGAATTTTGAATTCGAGATAATTATAGAAAACAAATTTCAAATTCCAGTGTAACCCATATTTTTTAATTAAGGCCTTTTTGTACGAATGGTCATTTAATAGTCAACTTAGATTACACGATGCTAAAGTCGATACTTGATGGTGATGAATTCAAGTTTTCTCGAATTATTTAATCAAGTATAGTAGGTAATACATTTGAATAAACACGATCTCAATATTAATGAAAACAAAAAGCCAGCGTCTGTGTTTTGTATTATAAAGGAGATAGAAAGCAATATTATTCTGAACGAGTTTCCAGTACGTTGGTTTTGATGGGAATATAATTACTAACGATTTGCTATCGTGAAAATAAAGTCTGAATGTTTTGTAAATGGTTGTAAACTGTGTATCATTTTGAATGGGTATAAAAAATACAATGTAATATTGTTACATTAAGGCGCAATTAGACAACTTCTAATGATTTTAAATTGAACTTCACGCCTAAACCACTGGTCTTATTTCTTCGAAAAAAATATACGTTACTGTAGACTATTTTCTTCGCAATTAGATAAGTGATTATTTGAAATTATATTTTTATAACATAGTGTAATTAATTTGTAAAGCTAAGTCTTACGCGGATAAAAAATTGAGAATCACGTAAACACTATTAAGCGTATTTTATGAAACCTATTATTTATTTTTAGTATCCCTGTTTTAGTATAATATCTATTGTTTTATGTATAATAAATGAATAATGCATCTAATTTGCGACCGCGCTCCTTGATGGGCGAGTCCTATTACCTACACAGAACACACAAGCTAACCACTCAATGTCGTTGGCATACTCGTATAACTGCGTTTTAAATCTTAAAAAAGTCTGCACTTGGTCTGCCAACAGTCTATGGAACGAAGTATACTGGGTGTCAAACTCATAGGCTGAAACTTTGTGTATCTACTTTCTTAAAAACTACAAATAGCAGACTTTAGCTACACAGTTGCGAGGTTAAAGTGGTACTGGGCTAGTCACATCTGCCGCATGTTGGAGGAGCGATAGGCGAAGCTTACCACACACTGGATTCCAAACACAAAGAAACAACAACGCAGCAGCCAAAAAAGCGGCCCAGAAAGAGATGGCGGTATGAGTTTGATTCCTTCTCAAAAGATTGGTTCAAAATTGCAGAAGACCAGGGTAAGAGGAAGGAGGGATGGGAGGCTATTACTCTACAGTGGGACAACACAGGCTCATAATGGTGCCTCATTTCATAAAAAGCGTCTAAAGGGGCCTCTGCGAGTTGGCTTGGGCCCCTCGTAAGCTATCTAAAGGTCCGGGACTTCAGGGTCCCGAGAAATCCAAAAGATGTCAATAATAGTAATTAATGGTAGTGACAGATTGATATTGCTACGTCGACCGTATTACTCTGGAACGTTCGAGAATGTGGTCGAAGTTTCCAGAAGTTTCCACTAGGTTCGAGAACATTCCATTGTGGTACTGTATAGAAGTTCATAGATGTTTCTAGAATATTCCAGTATAGGATAGTTCGACAATGTTCTGGAAACTTCCATGACCGTATAAATAGGCCGGACGGCGGGCGAGTGAGTCAGTCTGATTTCGACTACGGATGCGAACGGATGCGAATACAAGCGATTACGAAGAGAATAGTGATTATTAGCGAATTAGTGTTTGTGTTTATGAGTTGTTGAGTTAATAAAGGATATTTAGTTAATTAATTGGTGTAAAATAATTTATCCCATACCCAGCTCGTAACAAATTGGTGTCAGAAGTGAGGGATAAATTATGCCAATTTTACCAAAGGACAACACGGACGGTATTCGTACAAGGAGTCAACGGCAGCAAGACATGGATCAGAGGCGGTTTGGAGATTCTCCGATACAGACGCCGGGTGGTGTTCAGCCTACGACAGAGCCAGTCTCTGGCCCATGTGGAGTTTCTTCAGCACCAGCGGTGCCAGACTTGTCTGCGCTAATGGCGCTGTTGCAGGAACAAGCTCGCCGTCAAGAAGAGCAGGTCCGTTGGTTGGAGGAGAAGCTTCATCAAGATAAAGAGGAGCAGGCCCGCCGCCAAGAAGAACAGGCCCGTCGAATGGAAGAGAAGCTTCAACAAGATAAAGAGGAGCAGGCCCGCCGCCAAGAAGAACAGGCCCGCCGCCAAGAAGAGCAGGCCCGCCGCCAAGAAGAGTTACAGGCCCGCCGCCAAGAAGAGCAGATGCTCCTCATTAAAGACCTTCACTCAACACTTGGCAAAGAGTTCAAGGTGATGAAGGAGCAGGTTCACCAGCATGAGAATCGCATCTCAGAAGCTGAAGTTCAGATTGCTGGGGTGAAGAAGGCTTTAGGTGAACTTAGAGCTGGAGATGGGGTTGTGCCTTCAGTGGTTGCTGCACCTTCGGCACGTGGATTTAAGGTGCCGCCATTCGACGGAACATCTTCATGGTCGGCCTACAAAATTCAATTTGAAGCCGTTATGAAGGCGAATGGGTGGACCAAAGAGCAAGCCATGACCGCGCTCACCTTAGGCCTCCGAGACCAGGCCCTAACCATACTTGAGGCTCTTGGCAAGGATGTGACCTATGAGCAGCTGCTGGAAGCCTTAGAATCCAGATATGGTGACGCGCACTTGGAGCACGTATTTCGCGCTAAGTTAAGAGATTGTGTGCAACGTAGTGCCGAGAACCTACAGCAGTGGGCCTTGGAAGTTGAAAAGTTGGTTCGGAAGGCATACCAGTCTGCCCCTGCACTCATCAATGGCAATCTGGTACAGGCGTTCATCGACGGAATACGTGACTTGGAAGTTAGAGCCGCTGTAAGACTTGGGCATCATGAGACACTGAAGGACGCCTTGGCCCATGCCTTGGAAGTAGAGGCAGTGAGGCAAGACCATCGAACACACCGTATCAGGGAGGTTGTGGCATCACCTGTATGCGATCGTCCGCAAGGTTATAGCCCTAGGTGTTATTCTTGTGGAGAAAGGGGTCATCTTCCGTCAAGCTGTCCAAAGCGAAGCACGCTGAGAGAAGATCAATCCCAGCAAGAAAGGGCGACTGATACGACTGCCCAGCAACAGCAGGGAAACGAGTAAACGCCAGGACTGGGGGGCGGGTGCTGGCTGGTATTGAAAGAGCCCCGAGGATCTCGATCTCACAGGCCCATGACGGAAATAGTCTGATCATCAAAGGCGAAGTCAACGGAAAACCGTGCAAATTGACGTTAGATACTGGAGCTTCTCACACGGTCGTCAATTCTCACTTAGCAAGTCGGTTCCTTGGGGACTTCTTCAATAACCACGACCGTATACAATTACTGACAGCTACCGGTCAGCACATAATCGTCCGAGGCAGGAAGGAGGTGGAGTTAAAATTAGGTAACAAAATTTATCGGCATAATGTCATCGTGGCTGACATAGTGGACGTTTGCATCCTGGGTTTAGACTTCATGCGGAAACATCGTTGTGAGATCGACGTTGATCAAGGAGTATTGAAGTGTGGTACAGAGGAAATCTTCATGGAAGGTGTACCATCAGGAAAAGTGTTCCGTTTGAAATTTTACGTGTCAACACTTTTGGAAAACTGCGATTTAACGGAAGTAGAAATGGATAAGGCTAAGAAGATGTTACTTCAGTACGCCGACTCTTTCTCTACAAATGATGCTGACATAGGAAGAACAGGAGTGGTTCAGCACAAAATTAATACTGGCAACGAGTTACCAATCCGTCAACGACCAAGAAGACTGCCGGTTGCACGTGAAAAGGCAGTGGAAATGATGATTGAGGGTATGGTCAAGGATGGTGTTATAGAGCCTTCATCGAGTCCATGGTGTTCTCCTGTGGTCCTGGTGAAGAAAAAGGACGGCAACACGCGCTTTTGTGTGGACTATCGACGATTGAACGACGTCACGAAAAAGGACAGTTACCCACTACCTAGGATCGACGACACATTGGATACACTGACTGGAATGAGGTGGTTTACCACGCTAGACTTGAAAAGTGGCTACTGGCAAGTGGAAATAGACCCTAAGGATAAGGAGAAAACTGCATTTTCAACAGGAAATAATAATAATAATAATAATATTCCACAACTATCACACAACGCCATCTAGTCCCAAGCTAAGCAGAGCTTGTGTTATGGGTACTAGACAACTGATAAACATACTTATATATTTCTAAATACATACATATTATAGATAAATTACACCCAGACACAGAACAAATGATCGTGCGCATTACACAAACATTTGTCCTGGGTGGGAATCGAACCCAAGACCTCCGGTATAGCAGTCAGGGTCACTAACCACTAGACCAACAGGCCAGTCAAAGGGACTATGGCAGTTTAAAGTTATGCCATTCGGATTGTGCAATGCTCCTGCGACGTTTGAAAGGCTAATGGAGCAAATACTTGCCGGGTTGATCGGAGACGCATGTCTTGTCTATTTAGACGACATTATTATCGTGGGCCGTACGTTTGAAGATCACCTTCAAAATCTAAATCGAGTGCTGTCAAAAATCCGGACGGCAAATCTTAAATTAAGTCCGAAAAAGTGCTCATTTTTCAGACGACAAGTGAACTTTTTAGGACACATAGTTTCGGAGGAAGGTGTTCAGACAGATCCGGAGAAAATCGTCGCCGTCAAGGATTGGCCAGTTCCGAAAGACAAGACGCAGGTCAGAGCATTTCTGGGTTTGTGCTCCTACTATCGGCGGTTTGTCAAGAATTTTGCCGAAATTGCAAAACCTTTACACAAACTCACTGAGGAGAAGCAACAGTTCTGTTGGGACGAGAATTGTGACATCGCATTTCGGGAATTAAAGAAACGTCTGTGCAATACACCTATTCTGGGATATCCTGACACTGAAAATGACTTCATAGTTGACACAGACGCAAGTAATACTGGAATTGGAGGCGTGGTGTCTCAACGGAAAGGAAACCAGGAAGTTGTTATAGCTTACTACAGCAAATCTTTATCCAAACCAGAAAGAAATTACTGCATCACGAGACGGGAGCTACTCGCAGTAGTAAGGACATTGCAACACTTCAGTAAATATTTGCTGGGACGGAAATTCCAATTGCGAACTGACCACGCTGCATTAAAGTGGCTATTGCAGTTCAAGAATCCAGAGGGACAAGTGGCAAGATGGATCGAACTACTACAAGAGTTTGACTTCGTAACGGAACATCGTAGTGGGAGAACTCACGGTAACGCAGATGCACTGTCTAGAAGACCTTGCCCTGAAGACTGTAAGCATTGTACCAAGCAAGAGACTAAGGAAGTAGTTCCCGTGAGGATGCTAAGAATGGATCTCAGCAATGAATGGAAGGAAACCCTACAGCTTGCTCAGCAAAATGACACGGACCTCAAACCGATCTTTGAGTGGATTAAAGCTGGTGCTCCGAAGCCCAAGTGGAGTGATGTTGCGGCCTTAAGTTCCATCACAAAGAGCTATTGGGCACAATGGAACAGCTTGGTTATCCAGGATGAAGTCTTGTGCCGTAAATGGGAAAACGCCCGAGGAGACAACTGTCATCTACAAATTGTTGTCCCCAAAACCAAAGTACCGGATGTTTTACGGCTCTACCATGATGGATGTTCAGGAGGACATATGGGGGTAAAAAGAACTCTACTGAACATACGAGAGCGGTTTTACTGGATTCACTGTCGAGAGGATGTTGAGGACTGGTGCCGCAAATGTACCAGTTGTGCGGCTGTGAAAGGACCCCAGACACGCAGCAGAGGTGCTTTACAATTATACAACGTGGGAGCCCCCTGGGAACGGATAGCACTAGACGTTGCAGGACCATTTCCGGAAAGTGAAAACGGAAACAAGTACTTCATGGTTGTCATGGATTACTTCACAAAGTGGCCAGAAGTCTTCGCCATTCCCAACCAGGAAGCAATAACAGTCGCAGATAAATTGGTTCAGGAAGTGTTCTGTCGTTTTGGAGTACCCTTGGAAATTCACAGCGACCAAGGGAGGAATTTTGAATCACAAGTTTTCCAGGAGACTTGTCGACTGATGGGTACTCACAAGACCAGAACCACTTCTTACCATCCGCAATCTGATGGAATGGTAGAACGTTTCAACCAAACGTTGGAGAGATATCTGGCAAAAGTTTTGGAAAGCAGGCAAAGGGATTGGGACAAGCACTTACAGCCATTTCTTCTGTCCTACCGTAGTGCAGTTCACGAAAGTACGACTGTGACACCAGCCTTCGCGAACTTTGGAAGGGAATTACGGTTGCCTGCAGATTTAATCACCGGAACCCCCCCTGATGCCCCACGCAGTGTAACCGATTATGCGAATGACTTGCGTAACAAGTTGAATGATGTATATGAGCATATCAGACAATCCGGCCAACAAATGTCTGATAAGATGAAGACCCGATACGACCGGAAGGCAAACCATAGAGGTTTTGACGAAGGTTCACTGGTGTGGTTGCATAACCCAGTGCGCAGCAAAGGGAAGTCTCTCAAATTGCAAGCAAAATGGGATGGACCATACCGAATCGTGACCAGGATCAACGATGTCACCTACCGAATACAGAAGGGTCCACGAGGTGCGCCTAAGATTGTCCATGTAGACCGTTTGGCGCGATACTACGGGACTAATGATGCTCGGGACGAGCATGTCTAAGGAGGGGGCAGTGCTACGTCGACCGTATTACTCTGGAACGTTCGAGAATGTGGTCGAAGTTTCCAGAAGTTTCCACTAGGTTCGAGAACATTCCATTATGGTACTGTATAGAAGTTCATAGATGTTTCTAGAATATTCCAGTATAGGATAGTTCGACAATGTTCTGGAAACTTCCATGACCGTATAAATAGGCCGGACGGCGGGCGAGTGAGTCAGTCTGATTTCGACTACGGATGCGAACGGATGCGAATACAAGCGATTACGAAGAGAATAGTGATTATTAGCGAATTAGTGTTTGTGTTTATAAGTTGTTGAGTTAATAAAGGATATTTAGTTAATTAATTGGTGTGAAATAATTTATCCCATACCCAGCTCGTAACAATATCATTTTCTAAAATATTCGGTATGAAATAAAACACCCGTTATTTTCAATTTCTGTACTGTTGCTAAGCTCTTTTTACCACACATGTACGTGCTCACAAGTAATTCACTTGCTTTCACTCAACTATTTGTACGTTACGATAAATTGAAATATTCTATTAGGTTTTCGTGCCTAGACCGACATGAAGGCAACATAATATAGAATGAAGAGACTAAAATAGATACGGTTACCTTTCGGCAAGGGGTAATGTTTCCAATATTGATAAAAGCGAAAATGTGTGTTAGAGTATCTTAGTATCTACATGCTAATGTTGATTCTATGTTTTCAAGGAGACATTTATTTTCGTTTATAATCTTCTTCGTTGTATTTATGATTTCAAAATTAAATATTTTTTAATTAATTTTTTATTTTTAAAAAATTGTTTTGTTAAGCGTTGGCAAATGCCTCGTAAATGTTTTTCAAAGTGCTGCTGTTGTTGCAAAGAGGGTATGATAAGAGGTGAGGCATTGTTTGCGACGTAGCTGTAGAGCTACTCCAATGAGCCACAATGCGATTGTAGAATCGAATTGTGGCTCATTGGAGTTCGCCTATCTGCAACATAATATGGAATGAAGAGACTATAATAGATACGGTTACCTTTCGGCAGAAGGGCAATGTTTCCAATATTAATAAAACGGAAAATAAAATGCAGGTTGTTATCTGTTGGCATCTTTTTTATATGCTTCATTGTTGATTCAATGTTTTCAAGGTGACATTTTCAGTTATAATCTTCTTCTTCGTTGTATTTATGATTCCAAAATGAAATATTTTTCTACTTAAAAATTGCGTCGTTTGCGTAGGCAAATGCCTCGTAAAGGTATTTTAATCTGCAGGTGTTGATGCACACAGGGCATGAAAAGAGGTGAGGCATTGTTTGCGACGTAGCTCTAGAGCTGCACTAATAGAGCTACTCCAATGAACCACAATGCGATTGTAGAATCGCATTGTGGCTTATTGGAGTTCGCCTATCTGCAACATAATATGGAATGAAGACTAAAATAGGTACGGTTACCTTTAGGCAGAAGGGTAAAGTTTCTGATATTGATGAAACAAAAAATGTTGGTTGGTATCTGTTGGCATCTTAATTTCTACTTGCTTTATTGTTGATTTAATGTTTTTAAGGCGACATTTTAAATAATAATAATAATAAATTTTCAGTTACAATCTTCTTCTTCGTTGTATTGATTATTCTAAAATTAAATATTTTTTGACAAAAAAATTGCGTTGTTTGCGTGGGCAAATGCCTCGTAAAGGTACGAGTATTTCAATCTATAGGTGTTGATGCACACAGAGCATGACAAGAGGTGAGGCATTGTTTGCGACGAAGCTCCGCAATCGCACTGTGGCGTATTAGAGTCAACTTATTTGTGCCTGCGGCGGCCCACCTGGTGTTAATAAAATAAGTAAAGGTTAGCATAATCATATTTTATTATATCTTTTATTTTACGAGGATTGCAAACGTTTTATTGCATCACTAATCTATCCATTAAGTTTAATGATAACGTTAATATCTTATGGCATAGAATTTCATGAATAATTAATGCCTTACTTTGTCTATCATGTCTATCAGTTAGATCGGAGTAACGAAGAATGAATGAGCAATGCCATTCATGTTTGAATAAGACATTGATGTAATTTAAACAAAGATGATTCACGAAAACTTCACGTAGGCTATTCCATAAACGGATAGATTTCATGTAGTGAAATATAGTGATTTGGCTGCTGTGATCGATTGATTGATTGGCGGAAAATATTAATAAAAATCTAAAAAATACACTTTGCGTATTTTTCTCAGCTAGCCCTTTAATTTGAAACCCATATCATAGGAATGCATAAAAAATAACTAGTCCGCCATCTTTGAGAGACCACCATATTGAATTTAGAATGACGTCACTTAGCTAACCTATGAGTACATGTACTTAGCGCAACTCACCTCCATAGAAGATCAAATGACGAAAGAAATTAACCTCAGGATTGCAATAGGTTGGAAGAAATACTGGTTATTAAAGGAGATAGTAAAATCCAAAGACTTAAACATGTCTATAAAAAGAAAAACATTTAATACATGCATACTACCTTGCCTAACCTATGGATGCGAAACCTGGACCCTCACAAAAGCATTAAGAGAAAAGCTTGCCATAGCACAAAGAGCAATGGAGAGGAGTATGACCGGGTATAAACGTCAGGATAAGATAAGAAACACAGATCTAAGGTCAATAACAAAACTTTCTGACATACTCATGCGAATCGACCAACAGAAGTGGAGGTGGCAAGGCCATTTGATGCGTGATAAAGTGAGGAAGTGGAGCAAGAGAGTCACAGAAGGGATGAGGACCCAAGGGATGGCAAACGAAGACAAGGTAGACAACACACAAGGTGGGAAGACGAAATTAAACAATTTAACAAACTGCAGAAGGGTAGCTCATGACAGGCAACAGTGGAAGTCATTGGAGGAGGCCTTTGCCAATAGGCACACCGAATTAAGAGAATTTTGTAGTTGTACTTGTTTATCTTATAGTTTAAGGCTAAATGTTAATTCGGAATAAAGGGCTTTACTGTTATTATTACTTAGCTAACCATGCATAGTCATTTAAACTAAACTTGTATGCAAAATTTCAGCTCAATTGGCAACCGGTAAGTGGGTAAAATTTAACTTCAAAGATTTTTTACATTCCTTTGGTTCCTGGTGAAACTATCATGTTTTGTAATTTATGAACAATCAGAGCCCATCCCATGGTTTCCTGTAAAATGTTCTTAATAAGGTAACCATATCACAATTCAATATTTGTGCCGACCAAAAGAATTAATTTCAAAATTTCCCCTAAATTCAATATAACACGCACGTAGCATATAAGAGGTTATTAATTAACTTGACCAAAGTTATTCGATGTCAAGGCTTTTCACCATTTTCTATTAGTTCCGAGTGACCTTCCAACCAGGCGTATTTCACCAGCAAGGGCACCCCAAATTATTACTTTTGACCTTAAGTTATTGTTACAAATCTGTTTTAGTACCTACCAAAGATTACTTTACGATTTATTGAAACACTTAAATCGGAGAAAGTATTGCTTACCGAAAAATCTCTTAAAAATTCGAATGGGACTTGTTTGACTATTTTTCTTACTAAAAATCGGGGAGTTTCGAGCTTATACTAACAAAAAATTACGATTATGAAGATCACTGGACCGATAAATCACCAGTTTCTGTATAGAAGCGTCCGATATTTCACGATTGCTACGAGAAATTTTCCTACAAAAGTGGTGGCACAATACGTAGGGTTTTCTTAAACCGATCCCCATTGTCGGTACCTCGATCGCCCTATTACGAGGACTTTGCAAGACGTGACGGGAAATCGAATTTTAACAATGATCAATGTTTGATTATGTTTTATGATGAATAATAACCAATATAATATCTTAAAATAGTGAAGGAAAACGTGTTGAGGAAACTGGCATGTTCTAGAGCTAAAAAATCTAATGCAATTATATATATTTTTTTTATTGTTGATAGGCACGCATTTGACCACTACCTCACCTGATGGTAAGCGATGATGTGGTCGAAGATGGAGCACGCTTGCCTAGAAGTAATCTATTCACTCTTGACTTCAAGACTCCCAGGTTGTAGCTATCAGGAAACACAGACTCCGGCAGGTAATTCCACTCCCTAGCTGTACGCACAATGAATATGTTCCTAAAACGTTTTGTGCGTGTGGATGGGATGTTCACCATATACGAGTACCGGTGGCACATCGCCGTACGTCTTGTAGTCCGTTGACGGAACGGGCTTGGCGGAATCAAATTATGCAATTGCGTCCACACTCCTCAAAATGTCCGCCAATGCACAATGCATGCATGCATGTGCGCAATGTGTGTGTGCCGATAGAAAACCGACAGGCTAGCAACTCGGCGTCTATGCTCAAGTCATTGGAGCTTCGACTCGACGAGCCTATCATTGCCGATGATCCTCTTGGCTCGTTTCTCAATTGTCTCAAGGGCATCAAGGTGGTTGGCAGATCCGTCCCAAAGATGCGAGCAGTACTCCATACACGATCGAACTTGCGCTTGATAAAGTTTGAGCAGCTGTTCCGTCGTGAAGTACCGTGTCACCTTTGCGAGGATCCCCAACTTTTTAGCAGCCACTTGAGCCTTTGCCTCTATTGAAGGGACCAAAATTGAGGGTAGATATCAACGTAACACCAAGAAGATTTAGTTGGTCGGTTATTGGTACAGTTACACTTCGAAAACACGGAGCCAGGTGAAATTGGCTCCTTTTAGCGGAAAAAAGAATAAATTCTTGGAGGACAAATGCCTTAGATTTTTTGGACCCATAATAGATTATGGGTCCACGTGGAGCACTAACAGTGAAAAGGCCAGAGTCTATCCATAAATCGTACTATCCTACTAATATTATAAATGTGAAAGTTTTAATGGATTATTTATTTATTTATTAAAACTTCATGCAACACAAATGTACAAAGGCGGACTTAATGCCTTAGGCATTCTCTACCAGTCAACCAATGGTGGTGGAGAGATAACATGGCAGGTGCATAAACTGAAAAAATAAAATAATTCTAAGACGAAAATAATTACTAAAGTATATATAAATATAGTTAAAATAAACATACATATATATTGAATAGATTTGTTTTTGTGTTTTGTTTTTGGATTGATGCTTGTTACTCAATATCGCCTGAACGGCTCAACAGATCTGGATGAAATTTGGCACATTTATAACGAGGGAAGTAGTAATTCCACGTGGGCGAAGCCGCTGGCAGAAGCTAGCTTAATATAACTAAAAATGGTGAAGGAAAACGTATTAGGAAACTGGCATGCCCTAGAGCCAAAACACCTAAGGTATTTGACCTCTAAGAATCCAAATTGGGTCCACGTGGAGCACTAAAAGTGAAGAAGCCTGAGTATCTGCATAAAGGAACCAAGTAATTAGAAGAAATATAATAATTCGTGCTTAAGCAAGGTGTTAAAACCTTAGTTTTAATTAAGCATCTAGATAAGAACGGTTGTTTAAAATTAAACTAAAAACATTAATACTTAGTTTGTACTAGTAATTGGCAAACATTTGTGTATGAAACAAAGTAGGTTGTATATTATGAAATAGAATGTCTAATGCGTAAATTTTATTACTAATTAGAGAAATATGTATTAAGACAAATAAAGCAAAACTAAAAATAGAAATGACAGAAATTCCGTGCCTATTAGTAAGTTTTATAATTAGCTACTTACAGTAGAAAAACGCTGAACCAAAATTAAATAGGAAGGAAGTGGTCGAAACTCCAAAGTCTAGAACATAGATATCATAGTTGCTAGCCTATCGGTTTTCTATCGGTTACATTTTGGGGAGTGTGCGACGGAATTGCATAATTTGATTGCGCCAAGCCCGTTTCATCCACGGACCACAAGACGTACGACGAAGTGCCACCGGTTCATAGTGGACATCCCATCCATACGCACAAAGCGTTTTGAGAAAACATTCATTGTGCGTACAGCTAGGGCGTGGAATTCCCTACCGGAGTCTGTGTTTCCTGATAGCTACAACCTGGGAGTCTTTAAGTCAAGGGTGAATAGGTTACTTCTAGGCAAGCGTGTTCCATCTTCGACCACATCATCGCTTACCAGCAGGTGAGATGGTGGTCAAACGCGTGCCTATCAATAATAAAAAATAAATAAAAAAAAGAGGCCGAAATCCACGAAAAAAGTGAATACGTGTAAAAAAAAAAGTTTCTTTGGGAAAGTTGTTTGTAATCATGAGTACAATCACTCGTGTTTAAGTATTGGTCACTAATTACCAGTCACTCTATATTATATACTTTCGTAACCATTTTCTTCTTAGTAATATTTTTTTTCAGTTTATGCACCTCCCATGTTATCTCTCCACCACCCTTGGTTGACTGGTAAAGAATGCCTAAGGCATTATGCCTTTATACATTTGTGTTGCATGAAGTTTTAATAAATAAATAAATAAACCTTAAAAAGTTCGTAGTATTTGCCAAAAAGACCCCAACTATGACCGTCAATCGATATCTAAGGACGCGGACACGAAGTCAGCGGGCGCAGGGAGCGGCGGGTTTAATGCATAGATTTATATGGAACTGGCCTCGAAAGCAGCGACGCGGCGCGAGACGTGGCGTACAAGCGATGCGCACCAGTCTATCCCGGTGTGTTGCCACGCCGCCGCCGCAACCGCCCCACTCCCGCTGACTTAGTGTCCGCGGCCTAAGAGTGTCACAATGGGCTACTAAGACGTCTCTATCAAATTCACTTGTGTTAGCACTTTTTACAATTTATTGCCACCCGATACTAAAACTGCCAAAAAACAGAATATTTATTGGCAGTTTATCAAAAAAAAAAAGACCCGACTGTAAATAAATAACAACTAAAAAGTTCCAAACAAGTCACTTTTCAAGCAATTTGATGCAGTTGGTGGCAGTTATGGCGCATGCGTTTGGTCTCTAAAGCGCCAGAAAGGAACAAACATACATACATACATAGGCCCTCTGATAAACACATTACCCTCCCTTGCGTCGCGCAGTCGGTTAAAAATAACGAAAATCTTCAAAAAATCCAAGAGGTTTTTTTATGACAATGTAAATATATAAAAAAAAACTAAAATCATGTTCACGACATCCATATTTGAAAAATTGTCATCATATGTTGCGTGCCTTAAAAAAAAACCTTAAAAACTCAATTTGGTATCGGCGCCAAAAGTGAACGTTTCATCATTATAAATCTAATTTGCAAGCTAGAAAGGAATGACGATCTGTTAATTTATTAATAAAGCTGCCAGGCGGTGGATGTTTATAATTCTAGAACGTATAATTAGAATTTGTGTAACACGAAATACATTTTATGCTGTGATGCAATCTTTGTTTTTGGTGAGCATAGATTCTTTGTAGAATTCTACTAATATTGCGAGTATAAATGCGAAAGTTTGGATGGATGAATGTTTGTCACGCCAGACCGGCTGAACGGCGGCATGAGACAAAATACTTTTCTATTAAGGCTCAATTACACCTTCCGATTTTAAGGCGCTTTTAGTTGCCACCGACCTTGAGTGGTTAGCTTGCGTGTTCTGCGCTGAGCTCACGCATCGCCTCGTATGTCCACCCAGTAATAGGACTCGCCCATCAAGGAGCGCTGTCTAAATTTAGACGCATTATTAATTTATTACACATAAAACAACAAGTATTAAACTAAAACACTGAGACTAAATTGTAAATAATTAAGTGATCTTTAAAATGGTGAAGGTTTCGTAAAAATACGCTTTATAGTTTTTGCGTGATTCTCAATTTTTTATCCGAGTTAGACATAACTTTACAAATTAATTACACTATGTTATAAAAATATAATTTCAAATATTCTGAGTTAAAATTACTGCGAAAATTGTCTAGAGTAACATATATTTTTTTCAAAGAAATCAGATTAGTCGTTTAGACGTGATGTTCAATTAAAAACCATTAAAAGTCGTTTAACTTCGCCTTAAGGGACCCAATTTAGGAACAATCTAACTAGGAAGTAGGAAGCTAGCGATTACAATATCCTAAATCGAAAACCTAAATCGGCAGTGTTGCCAACTCTTACAAATCCAAGCCCCTAGACAGAATATCAAAAGTCGCTAGAATGTCTCTAAAACTGATTCTACCAGGAGCGGACCAAAAAAGAAAAAGAGCGGACTCAGATTTTTTTTTGTCTGGGACATTGGGAAATTTAATTTAATTTGCCATTTGCCATTTTTTTTTGACATTTGTAGTGACTAAGTCGCTAAACTTAATCGGACACTAACTGCTCTAACTGCTATTACACCTTCCTGTTTTTTAATTCTCTCCGCACCGCAGGTAATGTCATTGCCATACATTTTATAGATGGTCATTTTATCCCAGGTGCATGTTCCCTTGGGATGATTTTAGATTTTCACGCGGGCAAAGCCGCTGGCAGAAGCTAGTATTTCATACATTAAGAGAAGGAGATAAGATTAATGCGGAAAACTGATGCCACAGATAATATAATACGTCGAGGCTCTAGAAAAGTGACATTCTATCAACGAAAGCGTGGCGATAGCGATTGTCAAAAAATCAAAATTTTATGGGATTGAAAGATCTATCGAAATTTCACGTGGTTAGTAAATTACATTTTGGCATTTTATTTACGTTAAGCGGTATCGCTAATTGAATAACACTTTGTCTAGAGCCTAAGATAAAGCTACAAAAAAGCCGTTTATAGAGATCCTTTGCCTCCACATATTTATTTGTTACAAAATCCTCATTTATTTACAAACCCCTAATTTAAAAATAACCTCATGCTTAATATTTACGTGCTCAGGGTTCCGTACCCGAAGGGTAAACAACAACGGGACGCTATTACTAAGCCTCCGCTGTCCATCCGTCCGTCCGTCTGTCTGTCAGCGGGCTGTATCTCATGATCTGTAATAGGTAGGCAGTTGAAATTTTCACAGAATATGTATTTCGGTTGCCACTTTATGGGAAAATCTAAAAAAAAATAAAAAAAACACGTTTCTAGTAGGGGAGCCCCCCTGATAGAAACGTGAATTTTTTTTCTTACAACGCAATACCCTGAAACAAAAACAACACTCCTTAAATTATTCACTACGAACAATAATACCAACAATTCTGGTATCGGTATCAATTAAACTCCGTTGCAGGCGATTGCACATCACTAACGACAAGGTCTGGGTGCAATAGAATTGTTAATTTGTCGGGCCTAGGCGACAGTCGGGCGACGTGCGACAGTCACGCACTCACTAGATATATTTTGTAACTATAGGAAGTAATATGATTGTGTAAGAACTTCTATTAGCAAACGAAATAGACTAGATTTTTTAAATGGGTAGATGACTAATAAAATCTATGTGGTCTGTCAGTTATATTACCAAAAATATTGGCCACGTATTTTTTCCTTTGTCACGTTACAAAAAAATTAAGACTGCTAAGCGCGTTGTTATTTCGAGAAAATAAACCCAAGAAAAAAAAACGCTAAATATTTCATCACCACGGGTCTTAAAACGGTGAAGGAAAATATCTAGACACCGGCGTGTCCTAGAACAAAAAAAATCGAAATCATGTGACATTCTGCAACCTGAAAAAAAAAATTGAGATCATGTGATATTCACCAAATGGGAAATCATCCAATGACTTCTCCCGCTCCTTTACTGACTAAAATCCACCCCTGTTCCTTTAGTTGCCTGAGTGCCCAGGGGCGCGGTAACTCTGTTTCCAATTTATCCGCAACCCCTGGGTAGACCAATCTGCCCTGGCTTGCTACTAACTTATATAGACAAGCGTTATTTACAGTAACTTCTTCACAAAAATTAACGAATATATACAAACAAACAAAGAAGCCACATTACTAGTCAAAAAGTTGCAATACCGTCAAACGACCTCTAAGGTCGCAAGACAGGTTGTTCCGACATCGCATATGATTTCAAATTGTTTATGCAATTCCGCTGAGAATTTGTTAGACCCTAGTTATATTGTTTGGCAAAGCTTCGAAGCGAGAGAAGTCGTATAGAATGCACATGTATATATGGGTAGCGGCGTGGCACGTGTAAACCCTTTCAGATATTACCTACTTAGGAATGTGTTTGTTAGGGTTCCGAAAGTCTGAATGAAAAAACAGAACCTTTATAGGATCACTCGTGTGTCTGTGTCCGTTTTATCCGTCTGTCACAGCCAATTTGCTCAGAATCTGCTGGACCGATAGAATTGTGGTACATACATGAATATCTGTGACCACCAGCGCGTGTTTGGGTAACAGATATTTATGTAGTCAATTGCAGTCGGTGTGTACAATACAGTTGGTGTGCAGTTCCAATGCAACTGCACATCGACTGTACGCCAACTGCACACCGACTGCAATCGGACTGCAAGGTTGGTTTGCAGTTTTATTGCAGTCGTACTAACTGCAATCAAACTGCAAATTTGCAGTTGGAGTTCAGTTGAAATGCAGTCCGGCTGTCTAGAGCCTTTGTAATCACACTGGCATCTTCACTCATCATAATTCAGACATCGCCTGCCCAAATGTCCTAGGTCACAAAAACCACAAGAATAACTTTCTACCGCTGTCATTACATATTCTTAACACTTGTTTTTAACGTGATGAATACAAATGTGATTTTCTTTCGTACAATATTATTGAGGTTGGCAGATTTTTCGTATTTGCCGGGACGGACTTAGTAATTGGATGTCTTGCGCTGATACAAAAAAAAATGCTAGATGAAAGAAAATGCGGTAGTCTAACATAGAGTCTGTTTGTGACTCGTTTAGTTCAATATTGTGAAAACTTTTTTGACTCGGACATGCAATACGGTGTTTACTTTAAAATTTTTCTCTATGTCATAGTGCGGGGTGCTCAGGAACAAAAAGACGTGGAATTTAGTCGAGTACCATAAACAATAAAGTAAAACATAGCACACACTAGTATCACTCCCACAGCAAAAAAAATCGTGGGCCGCGTAGGTCATCATGGCGTTCCTGAGGACTTTTTTTTGGGTCTCCTTGGTGTCCGGGACGTAAGAGTGGTTAACACTTGTTTTAAACGTGATGAATACAAATGTGATTTTCTTTCGTACAATATTATTGAGGTTGGCAGATTTTTCGTTTTTGCCGGGACGGACTTAGTAATTGGATGTCTTGCGCTGATACAAAAAAAAATGCTAGATGAAAGAAAATGCGGTAGTCTAACATAGAGTCTGTTTGTGACTCGTTTAGTTCAATATTGTAAAACTTTTTTGACTCGGACATGCAATACGGTGTTTACTTTAAATTTTTTCTCTATGTCATAGTGCGGGGTGCTCAGGAACAAAAAGACGCGGAATTTAGTCGAGTACCATAAACAATAAAGTAAAACATAGCACACACTAGTATCACTCCCACAGCAAAAAAAATCGTGGGCCGCGTAGGTCATCGTGGCGTTCCTGAGGACTTTTTTTTGGGTCTCCTTGGTGTCCGGGACGTAAGAGTGGTTAAGAATATGTAATGACAGCGGTAGAAAGTTATTCTTGTGGTTTTTGTGACCTAGGACATTTGGGCCCCCCTTCATTTTTAATTTATTTTTAATTATTTGTTGTTATAGCGGCAACAGACACATTCTGTGAAAATTTCAACTGCCTAGCTATTACGAATCATGAGATACAGCCCGCTGACAGACAGACGGACGGACAGCGGAGGCTTAGTAATAGGTTCCGTTAGTTACCCTTCAGGTACGGAATCCTTATAAGGGGTAGGTAGGTTATAACAACAGCGGGGCCCAAATGGAGAAGGGTGACCAAAGACAGAACACAATGGAAGATGTTAGAGGAGACCTTTTTCAACAAGCACACTAAGAGACATTATATAAAGTAGCAACACCACAAAACGAGAACAGCCCCCTTAGCCAAATAACTTTTATAATAGCGCTAACGCTAACGCTTCGTGCAAAATGTATGGCAAGGACATTACCTGCGGAGAGAACTGTCACGTGACTCACGCCCAGTAATGTCGTTGCCATACATTTTGCACGAAGCGTTAGCGTTAACGTTAACAGAAAAGTATTTTGTCTAAAGGCTCAGTTCAGGATAAAGAGGTTATTTGGATTTGGAGGTTATAATAAGTAGATTGTACTGATAATCTTAAACACTATATATAAGTCAACGGATAATTGTAAACGCAGTTAATTTTTGAAAAAACTTGTAAGTTTAAAGCCCTTTTTTTAAATAAAACTATTGGATGAGTTAAAGAGTATTTAAAATGATCTATTCACAATATATATCGAGAATTTACATTCTCGCAAGATTTATATCAATCTAAAGGTGTATACCTACACAATAACAATCTAAAGGTGTATACAAATTATTCGGTGACATAATTATATCGACGATCCAGGTTTCTCAAAGGCTTTTTAAACTGATGACTAATGAGGCATGACAACAACACCATACAGTCGAATTGAGAACCTCCTCCTTTTTAAATTCGGTTAAAAATACTGGTATTCGTTATATTATACTAGTTGGTAAAGGCTAAGCAGAAGACTTACTTACAAGTGTTCCCAAAGAGAGGTTTGTTCTCGGTCTGCTGATAGAAGAGACGATTGCGATTAAATAAATAAATGGTATGCCTAATGGAAATTAAGATTAAAAAAAGAAAAAGCTAAAAAATAAAAAAAAAGTTAGAAAGCAAAGAAAAAAGAAGAAGAAAAAGATAAAGCTAGCGTATTAAGATTAGGTTTGTTAGATTAGGCTGCAGGAGTCAAGACCGGTCGATGTGGCGAGTGATGTCGCTTTTAGGAGGCCTATGTCCGTCTAGTATATAATGTCTTTCGGCTGAAATGATTATGATGATGATGAAGGTTGAGTTACAATAATTGACTTCTAAATGACTTCTCCTCGGGAGGGTGTGTCCGACTTTTACTGACTAAAACCCAACCCTGTTCCTTCCTTGCCTGAGTGCCCAGAGGCGCGGAAACTCTGTTATGAATTTATCCGCGACCCCTTGGCATGCAGGCATCAGCCATGATGGGCCCCGTCAGTGGTGGCTGACATACATCTCTTTGAGGCGCGCGTGGAACACTACGGGCCGAGAACTCTCGGGCCTGGTGCTGATCGGACGGCGAGCTGCAATAGGGTATTGTCTTGTGTTTATTTTTGTACAATATTTTGATGTTATTAGTGTTATTTACTGTTTCATAGCCAACCAGTACTCACCTACACATAACACACTCACTTATTTTTTACTACATTCACACAGCAATTACTCGCACACAGACAATTATACTACCCATTCATTCATTCAGATATATTCCGTAGATGCCCTTTCATTCCACACCTGTATAACAAAACTAACTCTTAAAATTAAAATTCGCTTCCACAAAAACCTCTACCAAATATCACGTTATTTCTATTATTTCCAAACCATATATAATGAATAACCAACTACAAACCCTAGTAGATATTGATGATCTTCAAATTGCGCGTAGTATTGAATGTGATTGCATGGATTTCACTAGGCTGACGAATATAAAAAGAACTGATTTTACTGTCATTTCTCAGAACATAAGAAGCATTTCGTGCAACTTTGACAACTTCATAATTACTCTATCGACTTTTAATTTTTAAACTGATGTCATTATCTTAACGGAATGCAGATTAAGTTCTGAAAAACCTATACCGCATCTATATAATTATTCCTCCTACGTTACCACACATCACCAAAACCAGAATGACGGTGTTGTGGTATACATAAAAAATAATTTAAAATCTAAAGTTACGGAAATTAAACTAACGCATGCGTCTTACCTTCAAGTTGAAATATTCAATAACACTGTTTTGTGCATCTATCGATCGCCAGCTAACGCGAACTCGGAGAGTTTTATAAATTCTCTAAGTCCATCTCGATACCATAAACGCCCAGAAAAATATAATAATAGTGGGTGATATAAATATTAATATTAAACAAAAGGATACTGAATCGACTCATGACCAAAAAAACAGACTCAATTACCTCAATACACTATCCCAGTATGGTATTCTGCCTGGTCATACATTGCCTACTAGAAATGAAAACTGTTTGGACCACTTTATGCTAAAGTTAAACAAACATAAGATATCGGCCTTCATTGCCATTTTGCAGACAAGCGTTACAGATCACTTTACCACCTTTCTGTCCCTTTCAAAAATAAAAGATTCCCCAATTGTGAACAAAACTAAATCCTTAATTGACTTTGAGAAAGCATATACGTATCTACTTGAGAGTAAATTAGCTGATTTACTTTTTTGCAACGATCCGGAATCCCTGACAAACCTTCTTATATATAAACTATCAGAATCGATTAATAAAAATACTACCCTTGTAAAAATTCCAAATAGTAAGCTCATTATCAAGCCATGGATTACCCCAGGCATTTTAAGATGTATCAGGAACCGTAACAAATTGCAAAAAGATAGTAAAAAAGAACCTTACAACGAAATATTAAAAATGACGTTTATAAGATACAGGAACTATTGCAATAACTTAATAAAAAAAGTAAAAAGAAAGTACGAAAGAGAACTTATAACTAAATCAACTAATAATAATAAATTACTTTAAAGGAATATAAAAACTATTACCTACTCTAATAAATGTAAAAGTGACAACACAGAATTATTAAATATTAAATCATCTCCATTAGAATCGGTTAACTATATAAATAATTATTTTGCCAATATTGGTAAAAACCTTGCACTAAAAGTCCAACCAAGTATAAGACGTAATCAACGGGATCGTCATCTCTCTCCAACGCGTCAACCTAACTCATTTGTACTGCTGGACACGGATATAAGTGAAGTTAACCTTATCCTCGGGAGTCTTAAGACCGGCGGTGCACCTGGATGGGACAACGTTTCAACTAATTATTTGAAGTACATACGCAAGGATGTTGTTCCCGTTATTACTCATCTCGCCAACCTTTGTTTTAGTCAAGGAATCTTTCCTGCGGCTTTAAAGCAGGCTATCATTACGCCAGTATATAAGTCTGGAGACAGAGACGATGTCGGCAACTATAGGCCTATATCTGTCCTACCTGCAATTTCCAAAATAATTGAAAAACTTATTAATATAAGGTTACTTAAATATCTTAATGATTTTGAAATATTATCTGATTCTCAATTTGGCTTCCGGCATGGTATGTCTACCGAGAATGCAGTTGCGGCGCTTAGTGCGCTAATTACCGAACAACTTGATAGCGGCAAGAGATGTGTAACTGCTTTCCTAGATTTAAAAAAGGCCTTCGACACCGTCTCTGTCCCACTCTTAGCAAATAAGCTAGAAGCTATTGGAGTTCGTGGACTGCCGTTAAATCTTCTCAAAGATTATCTCAACAATCGAAAGCAAAGGGTTAGAGTGGGTCAGTATATTAGTGGGGTCACGGCAGTGTCTTACGGAGTCCCCCAAGGGAGCGTATTGGGGCCCACTTTGTTCCTTATTTATGTGAACGAACTCTGTAACATGCGTATTACAAACGCAAGAATTTTTTCGTACGCTGACGACACTGCAGTAGTGTTCATGGGTAACTCTTGGCGAGACGTTCAGCTTAGCGCAGAATTGGGATTATCTGAGATTGCTGAATGGCTGGGACGAAATTTGCTCACACTGAACATATCTAAAACTAACTACATATGTTTCAGTCTGTGCAATCGTACACAACCCGGTATTGATTTTAAACTAAAAGTTCACCTATGCGATGCTGGAAGACACTCACACTGCAGCTGCTCAACTATAAACAGAGTAACTCATATCAAATATTTGGGTATTATCGTCGATCATAGATTATCTTGGCATCCCCACATTGATCAAGTTGCTAACAGAATCAGAAAATTAAGCTGGATTTTCAGGACACTTAGACATATAATACCTATAAATGTATGTACTCCCTCAGGCAGGAACAGAAACTTCCTAAATATGATATATTTAGCGCTTGCACAATCAGTATTGCTATACTGCATCCCTATTTGGGGGGGGGGGCTTCAAAAACAAAATTTTTAGAATTAGAGCGAGCACAACGGGCTCTCATAAAGTGCATGTATTTTAAAAAACGGAGATATTGTACTGAAAAACTTTACCAAATCAGTAACCTTTTAACGGTCCGGAAGCTTTACATTATTCAAGTTGTTCTCACAACTCATAAATCACTAACCTATGACCCCAGAGTATTGGCTAGAAGAAGAAAAGACATCATACTAAAAATACCATAAACAAAAACACGATTTGCTAGTATTCAACTTTGTAAATGATCTGCTCAGCTTTATAATGCTATTAATAAACACATTTACATCTACCCTAACAATTGTTATGAATGCAAAAATACACTAACGGAATGGATAGGAAAACTAACCTATGGTGAGGCTGAATCACTTCTACAACAGACATACTAATTCTATACACCCTCACATACATACACACACACACTCACTACACACACCCACACACTCATTACACACACCCACCCTCATTCACTCAATTCACCTTGTTTTTAATTATGTACTCGTATTGTATAGTTTACACTTCGTGTTTTTGAAGGAGCGGAGTCTCCTAATACAGGATCTTTTGCTTAAAAGGAGGCTCCAATCTCAAATTTGTTGTACGTGTAAGGTTATCAAATAAACTATTATTATTATTACTGTTTCACATAAAATATTATTGCAGCTCGCCGTCCGATCAGCACCAGGCCCGAGAGTTCTCGGCCCGTAGTGTTCCACGCGCGCCTCAAAGAGATGTATGTCAGCCACCACTGACGAGGCCCATCATGGCTGATGCATGCCAAGGGGTCGCGGATAAATTCATAACAGAGTTTCCGCGCCTCTGGGCACTCAGGCAAGGAAGGAACAGGGTTGGGTTTTAGTCAGTAAAAGTCGGACACACCCTCCCGAGGAGAAGTCATTTAGAAGTCAATTATTGTAACTCAACCTTCATCATCATCATAATCATTTCAGCCGAAAGACATTATATACTAGACGGACATAGGCCTCCTAAAAGCGACATCACTCGCCACATCGACCGGTCTTGACTCCTGCAGCCTAATCTAACAAACCTAATCTTAATACGCTAGCTTTATCTTTTTCTTCTTCTTTTTTCTTTGCTTTCTAACTTTTTTTTATTTTTTAGCTTTTTCTTTTTTTAATCTTAATTTCCATTAGGCATACCATTTATTTATTTAATCGCAATCGTCTCTTCTATCAGCAGACCGAGAACAAACCTCTCTTTGGGAACACTTGTAAGTAAGTCTTCTGCTTAGCCTTTACCAACTAATATAATAAAACGAATACCAGTATTTTTAACCGAATTTAAAAAGGAGGAGGTTCTCAATTCGACTGTATGTTGTTGTTGTCATGCCTCATTAGTCATCAGTTTATAAAGCCTTTGAGAAACCTGGTTCGTCGATATAATTATGTCACCGAATAATTTGTATACAACTTTAGATTGTTATTGTGTAGGTTGATATAAATCTTGACCCTGAGACCTTTAGATTGATATAAATCTTGCGGGAATGTAAACTCTCGATATATATTGTGAATAGATCATTTTAAATACTCTTTAACTCATCCAATAGTTTTATTTAAAAAAAGGGCTTTAAACTTACGAGTATTTTCAAAAATTAACTGCGTTTACAATTATCCGTTGACTTATATATAGTGTTTAAGATTATCAGTACAATCTACTTATTATAACCTCCAAATCCCGATAACCTCTTTATCCTGAACTGAGCCTTTAGACAAAATACTTTTCTGTTAACGTTAACGCTAACGCTTCGTGCAAAATGTATGGCAACGACATTACTGGGCGTGAGTCACGTGACAGTTCTCTCCTTGCCATACATTTTGCACGAAGCGTTAGCGTTAGCGCTATTATAAAAGTTATTTGGCTAAGGGGGCTGTACTCGTTTTGTGGTGTTGCTACTTTATATAATGTCTCTTAGTGTGCTTGTTGAAAAAGGTCTCCTCTAACATCTTTCATTGTGTTCTGTCTTTTGTCACCCTTTTCCATTTGGGCCCCGCTGTTGTTATAACCTACCTACCCCTTATTAGGATTCCGTACCTGAAGGGTAACTAACGGGACCTATTACTAAGCCTCCGCTGTCCGTCCGTCTGTCTGTCAGCGGGCTGTATCTCATGATTTGTATCGATAAATTCGAAACAAAGTTGCCTCGCCCCCGGACACTAAGGGCAGGAAGGAACAGAGGTGGGTTTTAGTCAATAAGAGCCTGACATCCTCCCGCTCCACCCAGAGCAGGACAAGTCATTGGATGTTTTCCCAACCCACAAAAAAAAAAAACCCTCAGTCAGGTCACTCGATTACAAAACACTTCAGTTTTGACCTTGCAAGACAATTACTTGAAGCGATGATCGTCATAGAATAATAAACGAATGGGAATAATTCGCATTAAGATTCTTTTGATGTATTTTGACGGTTTTAAATTCGCGTGTCGATTCAATAACAAGTTGTTTACAAATTGATTTGATTGCTTGTTTGGTTTCATTCTAGACTGATGTTATTAGAGTAATAATTATGTTGCATAATCGAGGGAAAGGTTGATAAACAAATGTAATACAGGAAGGATAATACCGAATTATTTGTGCCATCGGATATTAGGTCCTGGAATAACATCCACGATGTGGTTGATGATAGCTGCATTAATTAATTGGTTGTTGTAATCAAATATTAGAGCAGTGGTGACGGTCCCGACTTACGAGTACGAGTTAGATCGTGTGTTCAAACCTAGATAGGCGCCTTACTTTATGTAAGTTATTTTATCACCGCTGCTCTCAAAACGCTGAAAGAATTTGTATGAAATGTGTTTCCAGATAGCTACAGCCTGGGAGTCTTTAAATCAAGAGTGAATAGGTTACTTCTAGGCAAGCGTGCTACATCTTCGACCACATCATCGCTTACCATCAGGTGAGATAGTGGTCAAGCGCGTGCCTATCAACAGTAAAAAAAAAAAAAACATCGTGAGGTTACCGACACGTCTTCATCATCATCTGCCCAGCCTTTTCCCAACTATCTTGGGGTCGGCTTCCAGTCTAACCGGATGCAGCTGAATACCAGTATTTTACATGGAGCGACTGGTTATTGACCTCCACAACCCAATTACTGTGTAATACGATACTCCTTGGTAAGACTGGTTGTCAGACTTTCGGGCTTCTGACGACCCGTAACGACTGTCAAAGATCCACGATTGACAGCCGGGACCAACGGTTTAACGTGCTTTCCGAGGCACGGAGGAGTATCGGTATGTAAAGATGGTCACCCATCCATGGACCAAACCGCCGGCAAGCGCAGCTTAACCTGACGGATCGACCCATGCGGCTGTGATTACTTTAGCCACGAGCTCCTCGTGATACCGACACGTCTTCGAATATAAGGACCCACATGAGGATTTCGGCCCATTCACTCTCCTAGAGACGAGGTCTAAGTCCCAGGTGTGGGAAAAGTGAGAGAAGTCGTATAGTAAAATAAGGTCTAGGCCAGGCCTGCCTTGGTTTGAGCCTATGACCTAACTCTTAAATTGTCTGACAACCAGCATTACCCATTTACTGGGCTGTGGAGGTCAAACAGGCAGTATCTCTACATAACTCTGGAACTCAGCAGCATGACTGGAAACCGATTTCGCCCAGCATACTTGGGAAAAAGACTAGGCAGATTGATTGATAGTTTTTTGCTAGGCTACTCTCCAACGTTTGGTGCACCTTGAATATTAATGCGATATTGTTAACATATTTACCTGCGTCAGAAGTAAACTTTGATTTTCATAAGTATGATCTCTGAATTTTTAAGAGCATATTTAAAATTCCACTCGCGACTACCATATTGTTCAGGTAGTATTTTCTGATATCTTTATCATTATATTTTTGCCCTTGTCCCATGTTACTTGGGGTCGACGGAACACGAACAACTAACTTACGTACATAGACATACATATACATACTTACTCTCTACTGTCTCTTTTCTTCTTTTTCGTGTTCTTTCATTGCTAAAGGTCGTGCGCGTCCTGAAAAGCTTTCACGAATTCATTGATGAGCTACTTCCAAGTCACTCTGTCTTCGGCTCTTCTCAGAACAGTGATCACAGCGAGTTCCGTTAATTCCTTGATCTGAAGGCCTGACCAGCGGGCAGGTGAATGTCCGCGCGGTATTTTTCGTCCACTTTTCCCACTACAAAAAGTAAGTTGTCTGGTTGTCCCCGGGCGACATGATCAAAGTAACTTAGGACTCGTTTGTAGCAAAGCGTGGAAAGTCTGGTTTTAATGCTGCTGATACTGGTCGAGAATGGACTTATTAGTAGGTTTAGCTGTCCATGGTATGCATAGGCGTATATAGGGCTGGGAGCCGGGTGGGCCGTGGAAGAGTGAGCCTTGCCGGATTGCCGCCATGGGATCTGGAAGCAAAAGTCCTTGCGCACATTTGGGAGTGGCGCGAGGAGGTGAACTCCGCTGAAATCGCGGTACGGTGGACAGAGCGGCGGGATCTTATGGCGGCATGGAGTGAGCGACTGAGGTGCTATGGTGTCTTCACCTTCCACCTGACGCAGGTACTCACCGGATACGGTTGTTCCGGATTAGGCGGGAGGATACGCCCGGGTGCCACCATTGCGTGAATCGCCCGGAGGACATAACTGAGCATACGGTGGAGGTCTGCTCCGCTTGGGCGGAGCACCGCTTTGTCCTCGTCCGTCCCTGGTCCAGGCCATGGTACGGAGCGAGAGGGCATGGGCAGCTGTAACCTCCTAGTAGAAGTGTCAAGCTATTTATGAATTATGATGCTAATCGTGTTCACTGACTACAGTAGGGCGTCGACTTAGCTTCATCAGTCATCGCATCTCAGGTGCCGGGCCACGCCTGGAAAATAACCCTAGATACGCCAATGATGGTATGCTCATCATTCTTTTTCAACACCACATTTCACTCGTTATTGTATATACGTCATAACAAATTACAATAAGGAGCTTAAGAGTTAATACGGTAGGATAGATATTCTATTTCTCGAAGGCGGTTTGGTATGGTTTCGTGAGTACATTGTATTGTTTGTATTTGTAGGTACATTCACGTGTGACGTGCACATTGTCTATGTGTGCGTAAGCTATTTTCTATGACTCCGAGTTCCCCTAGCGTGTGAACAGAAATAAAGTGTACGTACAGTACACAGACATCCAAGATCAACCCGCCTTGATTAAATAGAAGAACTATACTACATAATAATACAACGAGATTTAAATCTGTTAACATTTCTCCTCTCATAATTGACAAGTGCAGAGAAGAAACAACAAAATCATTACAACACAGAACCAACAACTCTTAGAGCAATATACTACAACAATAAGCTCAAACACGCATCAAAGGGAAAAGTTACGACCCCTATGAACGCACACTTGGAAACATGACCCAAATAAAACACAGTGACTTGCGAATACGGAACACACCCCAAACACACATACGAACTTCATACATAACTTATTACACACGTGTTTCAATCTGCACCTCGCATTCCCCATGAAAACAGAAACCAACTTAACTTGATAGACGGTGAAATGAGGAACTAAACTTTAAAATGGCGACTTTGACGTTAGTTGTCATTTGTCTTGACAAGCAGCGCCATCACATTCGATCAAGTTATACTTGTCTCTGGTCTTATCACTAAAATACACAGATTGTTTATTCATTTAAGTGAGTGTTGTAATTTAAAACAAGCATCCTTTATAGACGTTGGCAACTCAAGCGACAACTTCTTAATTTAAACGGTTGACAGTTGTAAACTTGGTCTAACATTGACTGCTGGTTAAAATTCAACTTTAGTCTAAAGCAGTTAATGTTCAATTTCGGTTATGGAAGGTATATAAACGTATGGTACTTTTAGGACTGTTTCTAGTTCACCACATAAATATGATTCTCGTGCCCTGCTTTTTTATGGGTAACCGGTGTTCATTCTGTTTATACTGACAAGTTATGAGTCTACGTCATAGTTGGGTTTGTTTTAAATAGGTACCGCGTGTACAAATTAATGGAAAATTCATAATGAAATAAAAAGTACCAGTGGGCTTATGAATTTAATATATAGTTTTTAACACTGACAACGTATCTACTAGTCATCGATTTCTTTGGTGTTGCAAAGGTCTTTATCCACTTTCTACATGACCTATTTGCCAACAATAGGCTATCACCAATGCACGATTGTTGCATCACTTACTGTGAGCCAGCCCCCTAACAAGTCTCAAAGAATTATGACTTTTCTAGGCTGAGGCACTCATCCAATTTCCTACGATTATCCTATGATACTTGAGGTCGGTGCAACACGTTGTCTTCTTCCATTTCGTCTTGTCGGCCGTCACGCTATCACTGACTCCCTTTTCTATCATTTATTTATTAAAACTTCATGCAACACAAATGTACAAAGGCGGACTTAATGCCTAACAATCCTATACCCTATCATCCCTATATCCTATCCTATTCAATTACGCAATCCAACTACTATTTGGCCTTCCTGTTCATCTCCATCCAACCACATTAAAATTCATGAATAAAATTATACTCGTAAAAGTTACGAATGAGAATAAAACAGAAACAATTAAGAGAATCATCAGTTTTAATAATTTTAGAATTTACAGTTAGTTACTTACCTTAAGAGATCACAAGAAAAACAATATGTGTTTGTTAATTTTGCACAGTTCGAACACGTCATGTTTATATTGTGCGCCCTACAACCGCCTTTTTCTTGTAATTTTTTTTTGTCATTTTTCATCACACTAATATTATAAAGACGAAAGTTTGTGAGTGTGTTTGTTACTCATTCACGTTCAAACGGCTGGACCGATTTGAATGAAAATTGCTTATACCCTGACGCGGGCTTCATTTAAGCAGCGATCAACGCGCCAGATGAACGCGTCCCAGAGGGTCAAGGCGATCCGCATCATCCGAGGATACCACACGGTCTCTCGTGAGGCTGCGAGCCTCCTTGCTGGACTGTCACCGTGGGATCTGGAGGCAAAAATCCTCGCGCACCTCTATGAGTATGAGTGGCGCGAGGAGGCAAAACGCCGTGGCGAAACTCCGCTGCCGCGACAACTCGTGGCTCGGCGGACAGAGCTCCGGCAGGATCTCATGGTGACATGGAGAGAGCGACTGTCGCAACCCAGCGCTGGACACGCCACCATTGCGGCGGTAGTGGTCTTTGAGGAGTGGCTGGAGAGGCGTCACGGCGCCCTCACCTTCCGCCTGACGCAGGTCCTCACCGGACATGGCTGTTTCGGGAGGTACCTGTGTCGGATCAAGGCGGAGGTGACTCCTAGGTGTTTCCACTGCGAGGATCGCCCAGAGGACACGGTGGAGCATACGGTGGAGGTTTGCCCCGCTTGGGCAGAGCACCGCCGTGTCCTTGTGGATGCGATAGGCGGCAGCGACCTCTCGCGCCGTGCCCTGGTTCAGGCCATGGTACGGAGCGAGAGGGAATGGGAAGCCGTCTCCTCCTTCTGCGAAGCAGTAATGCTCGCGAAGAGGGAGGCGGCACACGTTGGGGAGACTCAACAACGGCAGAGTCGCCCTAGCGCCCTCAGCCGCAGCCGCCGCAGGAGACGCCAGGGGCTGCGAGACGATCTCCGGCCACCGTAGACCCGGGCCTGCGGACGGCGAGTAGTGGGTAACTCGACGTCCGATCAGCACCAGGCCCGAGAGTCGACGGCTTCTAGTGTTCCACGCGCGCCTCAAAGAGTTGTCAGCAAAGGACGGGGCCTGCCACGGCCAATGCCTGCCCGGGGGTTGAGGATAAATTCGAAAGAGTTACCTCGCTCCTGGGCACGTAGGGCAGGGAGGAACAGGGGTGTGTTTTAGTCAGTAAGAGTCTGACACGCCCTTCCGTTCCACCCTAGAGCGGAAGAAGTCATAATGATGATTTCCCAGCCCCCAAAAAAAAAAAAAAACCCTGACGAGGGTGATACCGCGGGGCGCAGCTAGTAATACATAATTTTAACCTTTTCCATCACAGTCAGATCTTCTAGTGTATCAACCAACGCAAAACCGAACTACGACAGTTCATTAATAAAATTTAAAAAAAACCGTGTGTGGTCAGGGACTCAGGGGATCACAGTCAGGAACGAAATTGCTCACGCAGTGAAAGATAGAGGGAGCGGTGTGCGAATATGCCTGTTTATAGAAAGATACACGCAAAAATCTTTCGTGACGTTACTTTTTCTTCCGAATCACACGTAGGTACCTATCGCAGGAACT
Source organism: Polia nebulosa (assembly GCA_951329385.1). Classification (NCBI taxonomy): domain Eukaryota; kingdom Metazoa; phylum Arthropoda; class Insecta; order Lepidoptera; family Noctuidae; genus Polia; species Polia nebulosa. The sequence continues at coordinate 7,349,548 of OX589604.1, forward strand.
TCGTTCCAAAAAAACATTTTTACAACAATAGCCGTTACAAAATTTCCTTCCAAAATAGAATCAATATAATAAAGGCAAGTTGATTATTTGAAAAAGCCATTTATTTTTCCTTTTATTTGTCTATAATTGAATTTGGAACGTAAATGTTGCCATGTTTGTCAACTGAGTACCGGCTTCGTTTTCCTTCTGAGAAATTGATAACATTAGGTTGTTAACCTCCTTATTTCGAGTTTTTTTCATTCGTTGGTTCTTTCCCGTTGCTATAAAGACTCATTATGCGGTGACTTTTAGGATTCCGTACCGGAATGGTAATCAACAGGATCCTATTCCTAGAGATCGCGGAAAGCGATAAGGCCGCCCATTGTATTTGCTTTAGTTTTTAAGTTTCTTTAGTTATATATCATGCATGGTGTACAATAAAGAATATAATAAATAAATAATAAATAAATAAATACTAAGCCTCCGCTGTCCGTCCGTTCGTCCGTCCATTCGTCCGTCCGTTCGTCCGTCTGTCTGTCAGCGGCTGTACTCACAGTAGACAGTTGACAGGCAGTCAGTGTGTGCTAAATAGTTGAGATTTTGACAGAATGTATATTTCTGTTGCTGCTATAACCACAAATAATAAAATAAATTAAAAAAAAAAACCAGCCAAGAGCGAGTCGGACTCGCGCGCAAAGGGTTCCGGACAAATCATTTTTATTTTCAGGTTTTTTTTTTAAACTACCCTACGTTTTTCTGTATTAAATAAGTAAAAAACTACTTTCAGTATCTTTTTCAAAATTTTAGGCCCAGTAGTTTCGGCGATATGTCGCACGGCACAATTAAAAAAAACTTTGTTTTTTCATTTTCCTATTTTCACCCCAAAAGTGGCTCCCATATTCAAAATTAATTTATTTAGGGTACACTTTCGTGTTTGGGTCACAGATATTCATGTGTACTCAAATTTATCGGTCCAGTAGATTCGGAGTAAATTGGCTGTGACAGACGGATGGATAGACAGACAGACACACGAGTGATCCTATATGGGTTCCGTTTTTTCATTCAGACTTTCGGAACCCTAATTAAAGGGAGTCCCCTACTAGAAACGTGCTTTTTTTGGCTTTTTATGCTTTAAACAGTAGACGCGTTTAATCTTATACGATAGTACGGAACTCTTCATGCGCGAGTCCAACTGGCACTTGACCGGTTTTTTTGAGGAAGGTAAATGTTATTCTCTAGTATTATCTGACCGCAGTCTACATTAATACCGAATAATGGTAATAATGGCACAATTACTATTCATGGAACGTGAGCTTAGTATACAATCTATACGACGATGGATGGTCCGAGATAGAGGGGGTTTTATTTAAATTCTGACGCTTTTGCGAAACATTGCGAAGAATTCTCTTTTTTTAATACCAATCGGATCAGATCGGATTTTTTTATACCTCAGAACTCCTTCATTTATGAACCGTTTTGGGTAGGTAAATATTTTTTTATTTGAAATGATATTTATTAGTACTTCCAGATTGGTCCCATTTTTATCAAAATCCAGTTATGTTTGGATCCATGTAAAGTTGAGAAAACTCCTTAAATATTACAGGCATGTAGGTATGTAGCGATTTTGGTGTTTTATTTGTTTTTGATAAAATCTCCCATATACATAACTATGCGGTTTCACAGTCCTTTTATATTTTTTCATCTCAATGTTCACATTAATCTTACTGATGTGGAAAACTCATTGCTATTTCTAGACTAAGTGGAGCAGTAACCAATTTTCCAAATGAAAAACAAAGAAAACACAAAGTAGAGCTGCTTATCGTCCGTCACGTCATGTTGAACTCAGTAGGTACCTACTAGTGTCTGACCGAAGGTTCGGTTGCGGTATCAGTTTCGGCTTAAAAATATTGGTCTCTAAAAGTAAAACTAGCGTTTTTGAGCTGATGGTTGTGATGGAGACCTAATAACTGACTATCTTGTTCATCTATGTGTGTAGCGCAACTTTTTTTATAGCACAGGTTCTACCTAGTTTAAGTGACAGGGAACATTGTAATTTTTTATTGAACCAATAAATGATTTGATTTGACTTGAATAACTTATTTTATGAAAGTGAGGACTGAATTTTCAATGGTATGATTACTTTTTCAAGTAAAAATGTTTAATTTTTGGCGATTTTTAGGGTGCCGTACTCGAAGGGTAACCAACGGGACCCTATTACTAAGGCTCCGCTGTCCATCCGTCCGTCCGTTCGTCTGTCTGTTAGCGGGCTGTATCTCATCATCCGTAATAGGTAGACAGTTGAAATTTTCACAGAATGTGAAACACTCCATAACAACAAATAATGAAAAATATATTAAAGGGAACGCCACCAGGTACCAGAAACGTGTTTTTTTGGCTTTTTTTTAATATTGGCAACAAGTAGACGCGTATAATCTTATAAGATGGCACGGAACCCTTTATGCGCGAGTCCGACTCGCACTTGGCCGGTTTTTCTGTTATCACGCCAGCTTCGGTTTTGATTTCGGCCGAAACTGGAAAGGGAGCCGAACATTCGGCTTCGGTTTCGGCTAAATATCGTGTTTCGTTCGAACACTAGTAGGTATACGCGCCTAAGTAATTACATGTAACGTTCAAGTAATTCCATGCGAGCGAAGTTTTAGCCACATCTGGGTTAATAGAGCGTAAGCAGCCGGTATTTTTTTACTTTATCTTCATGCCTTTGTGGTTTTGAAGATATTTGTTTTTAAGAGCCTTATTACAAGACATAATAATATGTCGGTATTTCCAAGAAAAAATCGTAAATTGGTATTTCACAGGCAAATTCGGATGAATTAGTTCTGATAATATTATTTAAATAAATTTAGACTTTTGTTTAGAAACAAGCTGCCGCCAGCGTCTCCACCCATGTGTACTTTACGGGATAAAATGACCTATGTAAGAATACACATTATAAGCTATCCTGGTACTCGCCGTCCGATCAGCACCAGGCCCGAGAGTCGACGGCGCGTAGTGTTCCACGCGCGCCTCAAGGAGTTGTTAGCATTCATGACGGGGCCCGTCATGGCCGATGCCTGCCCAGGGGTTGAGGATAAATTCGAAGGAGTTACCTCGCCCCTGGGCATTCAGGGCAGGGAAGGAACAGGGGTGGGTTTTAGTCAGTAACAGTCTGACACGCCCTCCCGCTCCACCCTAGAGCGGAAGACGTCATTGGATGATATCCCACCCCATAAAAAAAAGCTATCCTGGTGCCGAATTTCATCCAAATCCGTTCAGCTGTCTGAACGTGAAAGAGTAACAAACATACACACACATACGCGCATACATCCATACAAACTTTGGCCTTTTTTATTAGTATACAGACCGATTACCATAAATTAGTGTGATGATCTGGTGAGGGTTGCGGCAATCCGATGAATGAGAGACGCACAGGACCGGTCGTTGTGGTGACACTTGGGGAAGGCCTATGTCCAGCTGTAGACCTCTTTCGCCTTTAATGATGATGACGATGATGTTGGTGAGGCACTAGACAAGAGACAGTCTATCTGCGATACAACTGTCTAAAATACCAAAATGAATGGAATTGACCTACGCTACAGAAATGTCAGTGGTCAATCCCTTAGATTGCGAATTATCAAAACAACCGGCTAAGTGCGTGTCGGATTTCGCACATTTAGGGTTCCGTACCAAATGTATTTTTGGCTATTTGTATGGCTTTAGGTCAAAAAGATGCTCATACTGTGAAAATTTGAAGACTGTAGCTCCAACCGTTTGGCTGTAAAACCTGTGTGACAGACGACGGACAGACAGACAGACGGACACGTGAGTGACAGCAATAGAGCTCCGTTTGGACCCTTCGGGTACGGAACCCTAAAAATATCATTATTAGAATCTCATCTTTGTTAAGAGTGGTACTCAGGTATAATATTATCTGACTTATTTGCAGGTGAAAAAGAAGGAGTCTGAAGGTGAAAGGGAGAACTGTGAAGAGGATTAGATGGCAATGAATCAATTATTGCAGTCAATGGAAAAGGTACCCAAAACGCTGGCAGCATTGAAAACGTGGATACAGACGGTCGGGCTGGTCCACAAATTCAAGGTCGCTCAGCGCGCTGTGGAGCGGGCTATGTTAGGAGTTTCTGTGAAGGATAAAATCAGGAATGAAGCTGTCCGGAAAAGAACCGGAGTAACCGATGTAGCTTGTAGAATAAGCAAACTGAAGTGGCAGTGGGCTGGTCATGTTTGTCGAAGGACCGATGGCCGATGGAGCAGACGAGTTCTGGAGTGGAGACCGCGTATCGGTAAGCGTAGTGTAGGACGCCCCCAGCTAGATGGACCGACGACCTTAAGAAGGTGGCTGGGATAGACTGGATGCGAAAGGCGGAGGACAGGGTGTTGTGGCGCAGCCTGGGAGAGGCCTATGTCCAGCAGTGGACTGCGATAGGCTGAGTTGACTGATTGATTGCTGCGTTGAATGGCAATTAGTTGTTTTCATACTCATTTGTACATATTAATTATTATTATTAGTTTGTATATATACTTAAGTAATTTTATAATCTCATTATAATAACGAACCTTTGCTATAATTTTGAAGAAAAAATAATAAAACATTGCAGTAGTTTTATAATCTAGAAGATTGAAGGTTGATTGATAATCCAGATGAGAAAAGAATTCATGTTACAGTTCCAATAGTTTAACAATCGTAGTAAGCAGTGTACAGTGGTGTTACAGTATTAAACTAGTAGAAAAGTAGGTGACCAAGTTAAAAAAAGCAAATCGAATAATTAAAACCGGTATTCCGAATGTAATTAGTTAAATGTCGTGACTCGTGTGCAACGTTGCATAGACATAGAGTTACTGTTATTGGGTAAGTTTTGTTGCGTAAAAGTTTTGGTATAGGTCCCTGAACTATTATGAACGTATCACCTTTCGTCTGAAAGAGAGGCGATAATCTGGAAGAGCTGACGCCCGTTACGTTTGGTGAGATCGAACCCGTTCCACATTAGAGACCACGGTCTGCGACGCCATCCACATCGCCAAAGTAAAGTAAAGTAAGTAGAGTAAATTTATTAAGGCACGTTTTTTTTTTGACGACAGGGTAGCCCGCGTAATTCAAATTTTCTCACATTTTTTGCAATTTGCGTGTTAGTGTCAGGTTGTATGTTGGTCAAAATATGATTCGCAGCCGTAGCAAGTATATATTTATATAAATAAAATCATTAATAACATCAATACCACAACAACAACAAAAAAAATCTACAGGAGATTTTTTTTTGTGGGGTTGGTAAATCATCCAATGACTTCTCCCGCTTGGGAGATTATGTTAAATTGACGAAGAACATTTGACAAAAAATAAACATTACGAATTCTCTTGTAACTTTCAGACTGATTGAACAATTATTCGAGCCAAATACGTGAGCTACGAATTTGAAATAATAGAATATAAATACATCCCCTGCCTATTGTTTTTCCCCTTCCATGGCATATTGTTCCGTCATTCACCCTTCTCTTGCATCTAAAAATAGCTTGTTTACATTTTATACTAAGAAACAGCCATTATATGACTTACTTCCAAAGTATCTTACAGGTTTCCAAGGTTTGCGCAACGTGATCGACGTGACGTCATTTTGATCACGAGGCATATAACAGCCCTTGCCGATTTAAAAAGAGAAGAATATAAGTATTTGAATACCTATTACTTTAGAGCAGTGGTCTTCACACTTTTCTGGTCAAGGGCTACATACGATAATGTGAGGTATCACATTCTTGCATTGTTTAGTTTTTTGGGACAAGCTCGCCACACTATTCCCAAACCACTATAACTTCTGTAAGCCAGAATCAACAGTGGCGACCACCAGAAAAAACGACGAGGCAATGAAACTCGACGAGTCCCAGAGAAACGATTACACTGTCTTGGGTTCCACAACGAAATTAATCAGAAAAGACAGAGGAGTAGTGGTCCTCTTCCATGACGAGGTGCAGAAAACATGTTGGTACACGCACCACGAACTCACGAACTCCTTGAAGTTGACCATTTCTGTCATTTTCTGTGTTTTAAATAAGTTGGGATAAGGGCAGAGAATGATCAGTCATTTCTGTCATGTTCTGTGTTTCAAATAAGTTGGGATAAGGGCAAGAGAATGATCAGTCATTTCTGCCATGGTGTGTGTTTCAATTTCAACAGTAACTTACAAGTGAATGTTATCCTAGTATTATGCGTGCACAAACATATCATGTAACACTGCAATAAGGCATCATTTACACTATAATTAGCCACTGATACGCAACCACGATGCTCGAAATAATAATATATGACATAACTAACGGTTGAATAACAGCAGTGATATGCTTTATATACGTGGAGTGAAATTAGAGACAGGGCTATCTGGTTGTCCGGATCCACACTGATGTTATAGGTAAATGTGAAAGTGAAGGCTTCCGCAGACAGATACGAAGCAAAAATGCGACAGCGCCTTCTCATAGGCATTTTATCTAATTAAGGAAATTGCACTAAACTATTTGATTTGAAGGAGGACGCAAGGATGTCCTCTCCCTCACGCGTCCCACCTTACGCGTGAGGGAGAGGACATCCTTGCGTCCTCACGCCCCTAGTCGCCCTGGGCGTCGGGAGTCGCAAGCCGAATCCCGGCCACCGTAGGTGCGGACTTGCGGACAGTGAGCAATAGGTAGCTCGCCGTTCGATAAGTACTCGGTCCAGGTCGACGACCCGTTGTGTCCCAGGCGCGCCTCAAAGAGATGTCAGCAGTAACTGACGGGGTCCGCTAGGGCCGATGCCTGCCTGGATCAGGGGTAAATTTAAAAGAGTCACCGCGGCCCCGGCTTTGGCCACGGAAGAAGTTATTTGATGATTTCCCACCCAAAAAAAACCTGCATCACTCAGCGATTCTATTTAGATAAGAGAAAAAAAAATCTCTAGTAGTATTAACCTACAAACGATGGTTACATCTTTATAATAGTTTATAATAAATTTTAATGAATATTGATAAAACTATAAAGGATGAACAAAATGCTGTTTCTATTAACTATGAGGATATTACACTTAATGGTCTACTACCGACCAATTGAATAAAAAATCGTAAAGTAGTAAGCAAAAGTACAAAAAACGGCCGTTTTTGGTACTTTTTTCTTATTAGTTTGGATACGAAACATTTTGAGTCCTGTTCTAACAACGTAAAATATTTTATCCTTTTTGTAACAAATACAACGTAGGATTATTTAATATTTATTTTCTATGCTATGCTACGATTTTTTATTCAACGAGGGCGCCACTTGGCCGGTAGTAGAGCCTTAAAACAAAATATGAAGCCCAAAAACAAAATAAAATATAGCACCAAAACCTCCTCATTGTTTATAATAATTATATTATTTAGTTTACACGACTATTAATTAAGACTATTTCCTTAACCAATCTCTGAGCGTTGATTAGCCAGAATCAAACCAAAAGTATTTCGATTAACAACAATGGCACCACTACATAAGCATGTGCTTCTGTTTATCTGTTACAAGGAAAACCACAAACATTATAATGTGAGTAAACTCATGTTGTATGAGCGATTACTATTGCAGTTGCTGAGGAATGACGATGACAGCGATTACTATTGAAGTTGCTGAGGTATGACGATGACAGCCATTACTATTGATGTTGCTGAAGCATGGAGATGACAGCGATTACTATTGAAGTTGCTGAACCATGACCATGACAGCAATTACTATTGAAGTTGCTGAGGCATGACGATGACAGCAATTACTATTGAAGTTCCTGAGGCATGACGATGACAGCAATTACTATTGAAGTTGCTGAGGCATGACGATGACAGCGATTACTATTGAAGTTGCTGAGGCATGACGATTACAGCGATTACTATTGAAGTTGATGAGTCATGACGATGACAGCGATTACTATTGAAGTTGCTGAGGCATGACGATGACAGCGATTACTATTGAAGTTGCTGAGTCATGACGATAACAGCGATTACTATTGAAGTTGCTGAAGCATGACGATGACAGCAATTACTATTGAAGTCGCTGAGGCATGACGATAACAGCGATCACTATTAAAGTTGCTGAAGCATGACGTTGACAGCGATTACTATTGAAGTTGCTGAGGCATGACAATGACAGCGATTACTCAGTTTTAAATTGTGCATTTCAAGCGACAATGTCAGTACAATGTCTTGTAGGTAGATACAAAACATCAAGGGTTCCTCCATTCCTATAAAAGTTTAGGCGGCGTTAAAAGTGAAACGGTGGCCTTTCGCCTGACGCAGGTCCTCACTGGACACAGTTGTTTTGGGAGGTAGCTGTTTCTGTTTCATCCTCCCGCCGAATCCGAAGCCCGCCCGGGTGTTGCCATTGTGGGGATCACCCGAAGGACAGGGTGGAGGTCGGCCCCGCTTGAGACGAGCACCGCTGTCCTCGTGGAGACGATCGGCGGTGTCGACCTTTCACGTCTAGCCCTGGTTCAGGCCATGGTACGGAGCGAGAGGGTCCCGCTAGGGCCGATGACATTCAGGGTTGTAGGATTGTTCGAAAAACATAATAATTTGTTAACTGGCCATTTTGTTATGAATTTTTAATAACGCGATCATTATTTTAAATATCAGAGATATTATAGACCGATTATGTTGTTATGTTATGGTTTTAAATATGCATAGTTGAAAGGAACTTGCGTAAACGCCCAAAGATTATTTTATAGGAAAATCATTATCTGCCAATTAACCTAGGCTAATAATAACATAGCATTAGGTGTGTTTACAAAACCCATATTAAGAAGGGTAGGATAGTAGTTTAGACTATGAAAGGTTATAGACGCAACGCCATTGGACATTAAATGAAGCAGGATCGTTAAAATGTGTGAGTGACCTCGACGAATATAACGATGACGTTTCGGCTTCTCATTTTGTCTGTGTGAGCTTATATCGCGTGTACAGATACACGCCGGTTTCTCATTCTGGTACTTCAGATTGCTGGCTTTTGACACTCTGTCTATAACCTTTCATAGTCTAAGGATAGTAGATACCTCGCGGATAAATTCGTAACAGAGTTACCGCGCCCCTGGGCACTCAGGCAAGGAAGGAACAGGGGTGGGTTTTATTCAGTAAATGTCTGACACGCCCTCCCGCTTCACCCAGAGCGGGAGAAGTTATAGGATGATTTCCCAAAAAAAAAAGGTTAGTAAATACTACCAAATATGGTATACCCATACCATATTTGCTAGTATCTACTATCCTTTTTTCTTTTATCTCATAAATGGTGAAATTAGGGTGTGTCAGAGTGCACTGTACAAATCAGTGTACCTACCCCTTGAGAGCGTATCAGCGTGATGTTTTGTTATAAAGTGTAAACAATAAACACATGCATGCGGTTGCGGCAATTCCGGAAGGTTTGCTATCATTTATTGAAGAGTTCCATTGTGTATCCCCGAAATTCTTCATCAGATCTTCCCCAAAGGGGTCCACAAGAGAAGCACCAGCTTTCAAATAAAAAGAGAATCATCAAAATCGGTTCACCTAGAAAAAAGTTCTGAACACATAAATAGGTATATACAGACATATTGAGAACCTCCTCCTTTTTTGAAGTCGGTTATAAATGTAGATCAGCATAATAAATAATTCAATTTAACACCTTTTTGGCACGTCACTTTGTCATTACACATAGTAACCACTTACAAAATTGAAATTGCGGATATGTCTCTGTCCCATTTTCGCAGACTCTTAGACTATACGAATGAAAAGGACAGATATATTGCCAATTCTACATACTTGTATGACGGCTTCCACCGTTTGGGACTTGTCGAGGTGTCAAGGCTATTATGCGAAGATTTCACTTTCAACCGAATCAGTAGGTTATCAACTCATCGATAAATAGTTTATACAGGGTGTAACGGAAAGGTGTGGTCATATTTTAAGAACTGCATCTGCCCATCGATATGAACAACTTTATTCAAGAAAACCTGAGGAATTACTAAAAAAAAATTTACCCCCCATACAAATATTGTATGGAGGGTAAATTTTGGGGGGTAATTTTGGGGAATTTTGGGGGGTAATTTTGGGGAATTTTGGGGGGTAAAACTTTGTATGGAAAGTCCAATTTTTTTTTGGGAATTTTTTTATTTTTTCACCGACTTCGAAAAAGGAGGAGGTTCTATGTTCGACTTTTTTTTTTATATGTATGTCCGCCTATTTCTCTGTCAATTGTGGACCGATTTTCAATTTTTTTTTTATCCGGTAGAATATACTCCTGAGGTAGTCCCATATAAATTTTATCGAAATTACTTCAGCGTTTTTTGAAAAACTGAACAAAAACGAAAAATACGTATACCTAGATGACGTTTCTGTTTTCTCCAATTACGAGTATGTTTAAATTCCACGTTCCATGTTATTGAAGTCTTTAGTTCTGGGGTATATAACAACTAAAAATTGAAAAATAAAAAACTTTTTACAAAAAAAACGAAATTAAAAAAAGTGAAGTGGATCATTACCATGGGCAGAACCGGTTCTTAAAATACAACCACACCTTTCCGTTACAGCCTGTATACTTATCTGTAATTATTTTAAATAGTTATAATAGTAATACCTATTGTATTTCATTGTGTTATTCAGTTCAAATCATAAATTCCAATATGTATTTCAAAGGAAAATATTATAAGTTTCCTGAGGGACAGGCCTCGCATAGTGTAGGTACTATTTGGTAATGGACTCGTTTACTAAACAAATCTATGTATCCGTCAGATCATCATTCTCCTGCCCTTATCCCAATTTATTTGGGGTCGGCGCAACATGTCTTTTTCCTCCATACTCCTCGATTAGTCATCATCTCTGTAGTCACCCCCTTTTTACCCATATCCTCTTTCACACAGTCCAAACATAGTTTCTTTGTATCTAAGTATTATCTCTAAGTATACGTCAGATATATTACCAAAAAATATTGGACATGTATTTTTACTGTTGTCACGTAAACCAAAAATGAGGACGATATAGTGGCTTGAAATTTCGCGTGACATCACATCTCGATACACTTTGTACCGTTTATTGACGTAAAAAGCCCCCACTCCTGAACTTTGATGTGTTCTATCTTTGTAATATTTTATTGGTTTGGTAAAGCAAAAAATACTTGTCGGTTTTTGATAATCTAACTTACAGAATATATGTTTAGAATTATTATTTTTATAGCCAGGAAACATATTGCTCTTGTTTATTTAGTTATTTTTTTAAGAAGACAAATGTTTAGACAAATGTTAAAGATAGTAAATATTTACAGTCTTGTCTATACAAAACGGGCCAAGTGCGTGTCGAACTTTGCACATTTAGGGTTCCGTACCAAATGTATTTTTGACTACTTGTATAGCTTTGGGTCAACAAAATGCTGATATTGTGAAAATTTAAAGAGTGTAGCTCCAACCGTTTAGCTTTAAAAACTTGTGTGACAGACGACGGAGAGACAAACAGACGGACAGACGGACACGTGAGTCCCTTCGGGTACGGAACCCTAAAAACTCACTAACCATATGCTTAGTTAAAAAGATTAGTGGATTCTAAATCCAACATAATAGGTATATGTACGTCTGAGGAGCTCCTGGCTAAAGTAATAACAGCCGCATGGGTCGATCCATCGGGTTAAGTTACGCTTGCTGGGGTTGGTCCATGGATGGGTGACCATCTTTACATACCGAGACTTCTCCGTGCATCGAAAAGCACGTTAAGTCGTTGGGCCCGTCTGTCAATCGTAGATCTATGACAATCGTTATGGGTCGTCAGAAGCCCGAAAGTCTGACAACCAGTCTTACCAAGGGCACAGATAATATAATACTAGCGTACAGGATGCCTCATCCCATACAAAGAAATGGTACCGCCGTAACTACGGGTTTTCGACTTGCACAAGCAACTTTTGTTCTTCGTTCGGGCCCGTCCTCTACACCTCGCTAGATGGTGTTAGCAGCGACGGCTTGCAAGTTGAATGAATTTACATAAAGTCTTACCAATATTTTCTCACACATTTTAGAATTACTATATAGTATTTTTGGCACTTCATAACAATTTTACTGTTTCAAAATTTTTCGTGGAGGTCAGATAGGTAGTCGCTCCATATAAAATACTGGTATTCAGCTGCATCCGGTTAGACTGGAAGCCGACCCCAAGATAGTTAGGAAAAGGCGCGGGCAGGCAGGTATATATACGTCTCATCCATCAAATTCAACTGAAATCTTCGTCGACAAACCCTCCTTTCAATGATTAGTCAATACTTTACCACCCACATCTAACCCTTCTTCCGGGTAGAAAATTTAGAAATAAGAACCTGCTAAACAGTGTTTAAACTAATCAAATGTTTATCCATAGCCCTAATAGCATTTAGTGTTGGTATTTGGTTGGGCCAAGAATAAATGCTTTCATTTTAGTGTTGGCCCAACAATAAATGCTACTAGGGAGGTACCTATATATAAAAAAAAATAAAGTTATTTTGCATTTTTTGGTATTGATCTATGGAAGTCGGTTGTATTTTTTTTGTAAAAAGTTATGTTGTACCCCATTCTAAAAGTAAATTAATAGTAAAGTTATGCCCGAATTGATAGCCCCAGAAATAGGGAATTTGAACATAGTTGTTGAAATTAGGGTTAATTAAGATGAACTGTACAAATCTGTTTTCCCCTTCAGAGCGTATCAGCGTGATGTAATGTTGTGAAGTGGTGTAAACAATATACAGACATGCGATTGCAGCAATTTTGGAAAGTTTGCTATCATTTATTAAAGAGTTCCATTGTGAATCTCCGAAGTTCTTCATCAGATTTTCACCAAATTTAAATGGGACCACATGTGAAGCACCAGCTTTCAAATAATGAAAAAAATCATTAAAATCGGTCCACCTAGTAAAAAGTTATGAGGTAACACCCAATACAAAAAAAAATCAAAATACAGTCGAATTGAGAACCTCCTCCTTTTTTGAAATCGGTTAAAAACTGGCCAAGTGCGTGTCGGACTTCGCACAATCAGGGTTCCGTATCAAATATTGGTATTTGTTAGTAAAGTATACGTACTATTAAACATGATCACCAAATTTCAAGTTCATAGATAAATGGGAAGTTAAAAAATTCTTCGTCACAAAATTTTGTGACAGACGACGGACGGACAGACAGATAAACGGACACGTGAGTGACAACAATAGGGCTCCATTTGAACCCTTCGGGTACGGAATCCTAAAATGAACCCTGTTTCCTTGGTCACGGCATCACGCGTAAACGGTTGAACCGATTTCGCTAATTCTTTTTTTATTGTGTTTGTTATTGTCAGAAGAAGGTTCTTATATGAATGAAAAAATTAGAAAATTACAGAAATCTTGACAACTATTTAAACTTCGCGCGTTCGATAGTTCATAGCTAAACAGGACAAATTCTGTCGGGTCAGCTAGTTTTACTATAAATAAGGCCCTTATTCTGTTATTATTATTATATAGCTCTTATTCTTTTTAAAGTTTGTTTTCGATAGATAGGTACTCATATCAAAAGTATAAAAATAGAGTAATCCGGAAGATTAAACGTGCAAATCTACTGTATTGTGCATATCTCAAGTGCGTCGTAAATCTTAAGTTTTTTATTGTTTTGTTTTAAAAAGTTCTATTCTTCAGAGATTGCAAATACCATATTATCCTCGACACGGGTATTCTTACTTCTTTTTTAGGGTTCCGTACCCGAAGGATAGCCAACGGGACCCTATTACTAAGCCTCTGCTGTCAGTCCGTCAATCTGTCAGCGGGCTGTATCTCATGATCCGTAATAGGTAGACACTTGAAATTTTCACAGAATGTGTGTTTCTGTTGCCGCTATAACAAGAAATAATAAAAATAAATTAAAAATTCTCCCCTACTAGAAAAACGTATTTTTTTTCTCGATCTTAATAATGGAAACAAGTAGACGCGTATAATTTTGTACGATGGTACGGAACCCTTCATGAGCGAGTCCGACTCGCACTTGGCCGGTTTTTGGATTTTTCCCGATAATTTTTCCAAATGCATCTGCATTGTAGTAAGTACCTATTCTTGAGAGATAACAAACAGCATGTTATCCTCTGCACGGGTATTCTTACTTATTTTTTGGGATTTTTTTAGACAATATATTTAATGAATATTACATGCTGAACATCCCATCCACATGCACAAAACGTTTTAAGAACACATTCATTGTGCGTACAGCCAGGGAGTGGAATTCCTTGCCGGAGTCTGTGTTTCCTGATAGCTACAACCTGGGAGTCTTTAAGTCAAGAGTGAATAGGTTACTTCTAAGCAAGCGTGCTCTATCTTTGACCACATCATCGCTTACCATCAGGTGAGATAGTGGCCAAACGAGTGCCTATCAAAATAAATAAAAAATACCTATTATTTACAATACTTAGCTACAATTTTATTTATTTACAATACCTAACTACAATATTATTTTCCAGGTTGCCTGAAAGAGATCGCGGTATGCGATAAGCCAGCCTATATGTTTTTTGGTTTAAGTTTTCCTTATTAATGTGTGTATTTACTTGGTGTACAATAGAGTATAATAAATAAAATAAATATTAAAAATCCTCTCCATTAAAAAATTAAAATATTTTTTATGGAGTTTGCCATGGATGTCCTCCGTTTATGCGAGGGCGGAGGAGTCTGTCAGATTTGTACTGACTAAAACTGGAATGGAGTAAAGCGGCGGTTAAAGCGGCTCCTACCCAATCTGAGGGGGCCAAACGCCTCCTGCCGTAGGCTCTACGCGGGGATCGTGCGCTCCATGGCCCTCTACGGAGCGCCGGTGTGGGCGCGTTCGTTGAGGCAGCGATCTGCTCGCCAGATGAACGCGTCCCAGAGGGTCATGGCGATCCGTATGATCCGAGGATACCGCACGATCTCCCGCGAGGCTGCGAGCCTCCTTGCCGGACTTTCACCATGGGATCTGGAGGCAAAAATCCTCGCGCACCTGTACGAGTGGCGCGAGGAGGCCAAACGCCGGGGCGAAACTCCGCTGCTGGCTCGGCGGACGGAGCTCCGGCAGGATCTCATGGTGACATGGAGAGGCGCCATGGCAACCTCACCTTCCGCCTGACGCAGGTGCTCACCGGACACGGCTGTTTCGGGAGGTACCTGTGTCGTGTCAAGGCGGAGGTGACCCCTGAGTGTTTCTACTGCGAGGATCGCCCAGAGGACACGGTGGAGCATACGGTGGAGGTTTGCCCCGCTTGGGCAGAACACCGCCGTGTCCTCGTGGATGCGATAGGCGGCAGCGACCTCTCGCGCCGTGCCCTGGTTCAGGCCATGGTACGGAGCGAGAGGGAATGGGAGGCCGTCTCCTCCTTCTGCGAAGCAGTAATGCTCGCGAAGAGGGAGGCGGCATACGTTAGGGAGACTCAACAACAGCCGAGTCTCCCTAGCGCCCCCAGCCGCGACCGCCGCAGGAGACGCCAGGGGCCGCGAGACGATCTCCAGCCACCGTAGACCCGGGCCTGCGGACGACGAGTAGTGGGTAACTCGCCGCCCGATCAGCACCAGGCCCGAGAGTCGACGGCGCGTAGTGTTCCACGCGCGCCTCAAAGAGTTGTCAGCAATAGGGACGGGGCCTGCCACGGCCGATGCCTGCCCGGGGGTGGAGGATAAATTCGAAAGAGTTACCTCACCCCTGGGCACTCAAGGCAGGGAGGAACAGGGGTGGGTTTTAGTCAGTAAGAGTCTGACACGCCCTTCCGCTCCACCCTAGAGCGGAAGAAGTCATAGGATGATTTCCCACCCCCCAAAAAAAAAAAAAAAAAAAACTGGTCAAATGACGCTCGACAATTTTATTGTAGTAATGACTACCTCAGCGAAGCTTGCCGAGAAGGCTGACACGACACATTTGACTGCAAAATCATTAGAATGTGTTTCACGCAATCAAATTGCTAACAAAGTGACTGTATTCTGTATCTAAAAACGAAATACATTATAAAATTGTACCGACTAAATGCACAAACCGTCCGAAGAAAAAGAAAAAAAAACTAGATGGTAGGCATGCTTCAGCTGCCTTTGGCTGGAGTGCTTCTGTAGTTCATGACATTCCCCCAATCAGTAATGCTCTCCCGGCCAAACCTACTAAGGCACATTCGGAGTAAATTGGCTGTGACAGACGGACGGACAGACAGACAGACGCACGAGTGATCCTATACGGGTTCCGTTTTTAAATTCGGATGTTCGGAACCCTAAAAATCGAAAACATGTGACATCCACCAACCCGCACTGGGTCCACGTGGTGGATTGCGGCCCATTCCTTCTACTAGAGAGGACGCCTGAGTACCAGTAGTGGGGACATTGTAAGGCTGATTATTAGGCCGCCTGCTTGTTGCCACTCTACGGCATAAAATGTGCTATTAAGATATTCAGCACATCTACCGATTCTATATGACTTATATACAGCATCTAACAAAAACCCTGTCCGATCCATTAAAGGCATATTCCTGGTATATCATACGTACTAGAAAACGTTGTAAAAAAAATGTAACTCATAAAAATCAAAAGTTATAGATTTTTTATTTTTATAAAATATGCGACATTTAACACTAAATGTGGCAAATTTTCATAAGTTGACAACACTCCACCGGCCGGCGAAATCTTTTCATTTTTACCTATTTTTATATCAAACGATACCACGATGCACTAGACGCGCTGTAGGCACTCTGTCTCGCTCATGCGGCATCTTTCAAACGAAACAGTAGGTAAACTTTGTCAAGCGCTCAGTGTTGCTTATGATAAGTTTTTTTTTTTAAATTTATTTGCATTGGGGAAAAATAATTATCTCGTATCCATTAAATCATTACGTATATATGTGCTCAGTACGATACTAAGTGGTACCCTTCAGGATCGGACAGGGTTTTTGTTACATGCTGTACAGGTGGCGTAAATGTGTATAACCTTGAATCACCTACTACAGGGTCTAAGCAATTCTAGGCAGCTGATTGAAACTTGTTTTAAAACAAAATTCAGATCCCTCTTATAACCGGTTGAAAAAAACAATTTCCTGGCACATCCGCGTTGCAAGAAAATGGAATAATATACTAGTAGCTAAGCCGATTACATTGCCTACTTTTTACGTGAGCTGTGAGATAAAAAAAAACCTGGGCCTATTCCAACGGTTATTAAAGTTACGTCATTTCTTTCAGCCAGATAAACTGTTTTAAGTATTTTTTTTTAATGAACAGTGTTGGGGAATGTATAAACGCAATTTAAAAATAATGTTTCACACTTTAAAATCAGCTTATGAAATAATTGAATGAATTAAAAAGAATGGTCTGCACTATAAACTGGTAATATTTTTTTGACATTTTTTTTTAGTATTTAGTCCAAGAGCGAGCGAAGTGAGCTCGGGAACTTAAGGCCCTACGGTCCAGTGGCGCCCTCATTGAATAAAAAACGGCCGTTTCTGACACTTTTGCCTACTACTTTGGATACGAAACATTTTGAGACCTGTTTTAACAACGTAAAATTCTTTATCCTCTTTGTAACAAACGTGAAGTTGGATTTTTTAATATTTATTTTCTGTGCTATGCTACGATTTTTTATTCAATGAGACACCCTGACACATTTTTAAAAAAAATAGTAGTTTTCAGAAGTAGAAGCCCCGCCAAGCGGGTCCGTCGGCCACCTCACCTTATACGGAGTTCCGTCGTTTTTCCTTACATCGACCGTCGTTAACACATAACATCTTCCTATTTCAACTGTCCTGTTAGTTGTAAGCGTAGAGGAATGGTAAGAGCAACTGATACGTATGTATGCTTTTTTTTTTTGAGGGGTGGGTAATCATCCAATGACTTTTCCCGCTCTAGGGTGGAGCGGAAGGGCGTGTCTGACCCTTACTGACCAAAACCCACCCCTGTTGCTCCCTGCCCTGAATGCCCAGGGGCGAGGTAACTCTTTCGAATTTATCCTCAACCCCTAGGCAGACGTATGTATGCTTATGATTGCATTAATTTTGTAGTTAGGTATTCTTATGTTGTTTATGAAATTATTACTTTACAGTGAATATTTATTTTGTAAATTTGGTTCATATTTATTAGAGTGATAATATTAAATTATAGATGTATTTTAAAATTCTGATATACAATTTTACAGCTGTTTTCATAAAATTTAAAGTGCTACACACTCAGTGCTATACATCCCATCTCTATTTCCAAATTTATTTCAATTAAATTACAATCGCTATATAACGTTATTGTAATTATCCTACTAATATTATAAATGTGACAGTTTGTGAGTGTGTATGTTTGTTACTTCTTCACGCTCAAACGGCTGGACCGGTTTAGATGAAATTTAGTATGTAGATAGCTTATAGCCTGGATTAACATATAGGCTACCTTTTATTCCGGTCTAGGCGGGTAAAACCGCGGGGCGCATCTAGTTAAATAATAAAAAGCGGTAATTATACATACACTAAAAAGAACCTAACAATTTACAATTTGTTAATAAGATACATTTATTTCAATAAATTAAAATAGTGTGTGTGTGTTCCTGAATTGTAATTTGCCAAAATAAAACATGATTAAGCCTATTCGCAGTTTTGACATCATTGTTTTTCACACAAATCTCAATGTTAGGTATTATTCAACATATCTTATCGTCCTGTTATCAGTTGTAAAACTATTATGTTCGTTCATGAATCGTTCTTTGTCATAATTTTATTCTTAAACTTTGGAAATACGTGAGCTGTTGTTTTAAATATTCTAATCAGTGATGATAAGCTATCGTTGTCTTTGTTTATATTTGAAATGTAATGTTGTGTAACAGCGTAAGCGTTGCTCACAGAACTCATGGTCGATGGGGCCGAAAAGTTCTGGAGTGGCGACGGAGTACCGGAAGACGCAGCGTTGGAAGGCCTCCCACAAAGTGGACCAATAACCTGGAGAGGGTCGCGGGTAGCCGATGGATGCGAGACGCACAGGACCGATCGTTGTGGCGATACGTGATCCCAGGCCTATATCCAGCAATGAACGTCTTTCGGCTGAAATGATGAATTAATGATGAACAGCGTAATTCCTGCCTGTATCGCCTACTGTGACATATGTCACAATCGCAGATTTGACGTTTGGTTTTGGCAAAAATGCATAAAATTATCGATTGTGACAAATTTCTGTTGACTGGCCTGTTGGTCTAGTGGTTAGTGACCCTGACTGCTATGCCGGAGGTCGTGGGTTCGATTCCCACCCAGGACAAATGTTTGTGTAATGAGCACGATCATTTGTTCTGTGTCTGGGTGTAATTTATCTATAATATGTATGTATTTAGAAATATATAAGTATGTTAATCAGTTGTCTAGTACCCATAACACAAGCTCTGCTTAGCTTGGGACTAGATGGCGTTGTGTGATAGTTGTGGAATATTATATTATATTATCTGTTGGTACTGCGTATTAACCTTGTTGTTAGTAACCTACTTTTTTGTGTGAGTGTGTTTACTTGCTACTGTTTTATCTTTTTGTCCGCGGTTTCGATCCCGTAGCATACCCACCATAAGAAAGCAACTTGATGGTTATTGCCATAGACTTTGGCACTAGCACAGATAATATAATACTCGAGCAGCATAGATTGCAGCATTCTGGGTGTGAAAAAAGCTGACAGAATAAGAAACGCCACGCTGCGCTTAAAAACGGGGATCATTGACGTGGTCTAGAAAGCTGACAGCTTAAAATGGAATTGGACGGGTCACGTCTCCATTCAGTAGATCCGCCTGAGGTTGGACGGCGCCGCCGAGGCCGGCCTGTGAAAAGGTGTCGAGACGACCTAGAGTCCTACCGCATGGGCTGGTAC
Organism: Polia nebulosa; assembly: GCA_951329385.1. NCBI lineage: Eukaryota > Metazoa > Arthropoda > Insecta > Lepidoptera > Noctuidae > Polia > Polia nebulosa. The sequence continues at coordinate 7,369,332 of OX589604.1, forward strand.
CACATGGCTCGTGAAAAGAATACCTGGAAGGATATGGAGGTCTTTGCCCAGCATTGGTACAGTATGGGCTCAATAAAAAAAACCGTCTATGAACATTTAGGGTTCCGTACCAAATGAGGGATATACCACAGAAAAAATCTGATTTATTAATATACTGGTATTAGATAATAAAATATACGTAATAATAAACATTATCACCAAATTTCAAGTTCATAGGTCAATGGGAAGTTAAAAAATTCTTCGGAATAAAATTTTGTGACAGACGGCGGACAAATAGACGGACAGACGGAAACGTGAGTGACAGCAATAGGGTTCCGTTTGGACCCTTCGGGTACAGAACCCTAATAATGGCACTCGGCAATAGTGTTGCTGATCTACCCAATTAAAAAAAATTCGCAATCGGATCAGGAGTCCTACTCTGACGACTTAAAAACATTATATTTACGGAGCTATACAGTTTGCATAGTACTATCTTTTTCTCATGACGGATTCATGATTGAAATGGCACGTCATAGTACGTTCAGATATTTTATTATTCTTCCAAAAGTAGAACTAAACGAGACTACATCCACTAAATATGAGTAGAAGATGCATGGGACCTCATTTATACGCTGGGCAGAAGCACCTCCAGTGTGTTGATTACAACATTGCTATTAAAAAAATAATTATCTACCATGTGTTCGTTGAACAAATTTTTATTTTTTATTGTTGATAGGCACGCGTTTGACCACTATCTCACCTGATGGTAAGCGATGATGTGGTCGAAGATGGAGCACGCTTGCCTAGATGTAACCTATTCACTATTGAATTAAAGACTCCCAGTTTGTAGCTATCAGGAAACACAGACTCCGGCAGGGAATTCCACTCCCTAGCTGTACGCACAATGAATGTGTTCCCAAAACGTTTTGTGCGTATGGCTGGGATGTTCACCATGTTTGTACCGGTGGCGCATTGCCATACGTCTTGTGGTCCGATGATGGAACGGGCTTGGCGCAATCAAATTATGGAATTCCGTCCCACACTCCCCAAAATGTAACCGATAGAAAACCGACAGGCTAGCAACTCGGCGCCTTATTTATAACCACTGAATTCGTTATGAACCTTTTTTATAACCAATGAATGCAATAAAAACTTGGTTACTCAACGGGCCAATTAATTTCTAAACTTTATGTAGAAAGGAGTGTAACGAAGAGAGACATTTATTAAATTCTTTAAAATTTTATGTAATTTTTGATGTTTTAAAGTCTCGTCTCTACGAGTGAATAAGTTGATTAAAGTTTTTAGTACTTTGCAAGTTCAGAGTTAAATTAACATTTTATTTGACGCGATGTCAAAAGAAGGGCTGTTTTTGTTCAAGTGAGATATTGGTGAAAGACTTCAATAAAAACATGAACGAATATTTTTTTAGATCAGTATTCTCTAGTTAAGGTAACAAAGTTTTGGTGTTTTTGTTTTATGACAAAACTATACCAAGACCTTAATCGTAACATAAGAATTTATATAAATAATAGGGATGATTTCCGAGTGCAAAACAGTAATTCCATTTTGTCCGTAGTTTAGATTATCATAAAATATTGGACACTTGGACGCATTTTTAGCTTTACCACACGTCCCCACTGCTGGGGCACAGACCTCCTCTCTGTGAGAGCTTAAGGGTCAACTCACACCGAAAGAGCGGCGAAGGGCAGCGCAGTTTCAGTGTCATATGAATTTTAGCTTTATTTTCATTACTACAATACTTATTATCACATGAGAAACAACTCGAGTCGCGCGGATTCCCGCGGCGCCGCCGGCATCCGCGCGACTCGAGTTTCTTAAACTTAACTGCGCTGCCCTTCGCTGTTTCGGTGTGAGTTGACCCTAAGAGGGACACCCTCACACAGAGCATTGGACCCGCATAGGCCGCACGTAGTGGATGTCACATTTGTCTTGTTACATCACTTACAGGTAAAAAGTGGTACATTTTTGACGTAGTAGGTGCACTGTCGTTTTCGTTTCTAGGGTTTCGTACTCGAAGGGTCCAAACGGAGCCGTATTGAGGTCACTCACGTGTCCTTCCTCCTGATATGTACGTCGTCTGTCACAAAATTTTGTTCCAAAGAATTTTTAACTTCCCACTGACCTTTTTGAAATTTGGTGATAATGTTTATTATTACGTATATTTTACTAGCAAATACCAAAATATTGATTTCCCTCATATGATACGGAACCCTAATTGTGTGAAGTCAGACACGTACATCGCCGGTTTTTTTGATTATGTAACAAAATAAATTTTATGGTAATCTAACTGAAGGACAAAAATATTTCTACACTATTTACCTCAAAGAGTTAACAAACATGCATTCGTTATCCTCATCCTCCAGCCATTAATTTGGGGTAGGCGCAGCATGTCTCCTCCGCTGTTCTTTTCTGATTAATTTCTTTGTGGGATTCAAGACAGTTTAAACCACGGTACAGATAAAACGGGGATTTCGGTTCTGGTGGTAGCTACTGTTGATTCTGCCTTTCAAGAGTTGCAGTGGTTGGGAATGGTGTGGGGGGTTTGAAAAAAAAACCTTCTTCCATCTATTCTCTATTTGGCGTCTTCTGAATAGGTGCCTCCTTTTTAGCCATGTCATCTTTCATACAATAAATTTCAGGAGCTCGTGGCTAAAGTAATAACAGCCGCACGGGTCGATTTATCAAGTTAAGCTACGCTTGCCGGGGTTGGTCTATGGATGGGTGACCATCTTTACATACCGAGATTATTACATTACATTACAGCATTAGATTACAGCACAGACACGCCCATGCTATTTACCCTACAAAAAAAACTGATTAGAATCTTAGTAAATATTGAAGTCACCGATAGCTGTAAACCTCATTTTCAGGAACTAAAGATTTTATCCCTACCCTGTCTCTATATATTTGAAGTTTGTAAGTTTGTGCGTCAGTACCCAGAATTCTTTACAAAAAGAGAGGACATACAAACGAACATTATTTTAAGACATAAAAATAGACTAAACTTACCAACATCGCGGCTAATAATGCACTCCAATAGTACCTTTGTCATGTCCATAAAAATTTATAATAAGTTACCCGAAATAATAAAGAATTTAAATAAATACAACATTTTCATAAATAAAATAAAGCTTTTCCTTGTAAGCAAATGCTACTATAGTATAAGTGAATACTTAAATGATAAATTATAAGTAACTTCTTATCTATCTATTTCTATGTACAAATACTCACTAAAAGATACGCCTACCTACTCATAATACGAAAATTTTACACATATATATTTAAGTATATTTTAATAAATATGGAGCGTCCAATAAATAACTCACCTTTAGTAATAAATAAAAATAACAATAAGTTAAAAATAATTAATTATATGTATATACGAACGAATAATCAAAGTGAATAAAACTATAATATAATAATGGTTTTACACAATGTTAGGTACTAACTTATTAGTACATAATAAAAATAAAAAAAAAATGTATAAAAAACTATATAATTGTTTAATTGAATTCTATTAATTGTATTAATAAAACAGTAGTTGTCTTCCTCCTCTCTCCTACTTGATCTATGCTGTGCCCGACAGGGTCCATAATTGTGACTAATATAATAATTTCCCTACCAACTATAAACATTATGGTACGCAATAAAGAATTGAGAATTGAGAATTGAGATTCCTCCGTGCCTCGGAAAGCACGTTAAGTCGTTGGTCCCGGCTGTCAATCATGGATCTTTGACAGTCATTACGGGTCGTCAGAAGCCCGAAAGTGTGACGACCAGTCTTACCAAGGGGTATCGTATTACCCAGTTACTAGGTTGTGGAGGTCAGATAGGCAGTCGCTTCTTGTAAAATACTGGTATTCAGCTGCATCCGGTTAGACTGGAAGCCGACCCCAAGATAGTTGGAAAAAGGCACGGGCAGATTGATTGATCTTTCATACAATTTATTGATCTTTTTTTGTTTTTTTTTGACACCCGGCACGCACGTCAATTTTCACGCAAAGATACTATAGAGACTCCTTCATCAGGACCTCTTTAGAGGGTTTAGAACTCATTACTCGAGTTTTTTCTTATAGGGGAGTTTTTGGCGCGATTTTTTCGAGTGAATTTCAGTGGCTGTTTTAATTATTCGCAAATTGATTCTTAGTGGATATTGTGATGTAAAATTGGTGTAGTTTTGTGTCTCAAGTGTGTACGCAACTGGACAAGATGTGGAATCATTGAAACAGGCGCGATCTCGGTAAAATAGGGCTGAGAATTTTGTCGTAGTATTGACTACCTCAGCGAAGCTTGCCGAGAAGGCCGACTCGACTCATTTGCTCCTAAATACTGCAAAAGCATTAGAATGTGTTACATCTGCATTCTAATGCTGAAAAAAGTGACAGTATTCTGTATCTAAAACTAAATACTTTCTTAACTTGACACTGGCTAAATGCACAAACCGTGCGAAGCCATAAAAAAAAAAAGAGTGTATAATAGGGTTGACGGCTAAAAAAATCGAATTAGTTCGTCAGTTAGATTACCAAAAAATATACGAGTAGAACAAGTATTTTTTCTTTTGTTACTTAAACCTCTGAGCCCCGGAAACTCACCGGTGAGTTAGAAAAAAAAAAAAAAAATTAAGTGAAAAAAAAAAAAAAATTATCGGCTGTCAACCCGGGTTGTCGTCGGGATTCAATTTGACAACCCGGATTTGTCCGCGGGGTCTAAGAGGCAAACAATGAAGACGATACTCACACTAAGCTGCATGGTCCTCATATATAATAATGTGAATGCGAGAACTATGTATGTCGTTATATTCATGTAGATTTTATGATTGTCTGGCAGTTTGAGTATTTTTTCGGCCTACTCAAATGTCCTTACTTTGGTATTGTTCGTCGCTTCGTTGAGCTCCTCAAAGTTCTGAGTTGAGCTTCGCGATGACTGACAAATGCTTGCACTGTCTGGACAGGTCCACTCGAATTCGTGTGTTGCTTTCTTCATAAAGCTCATCCCAGACATAAACGTACATGGTTCTCATATGATTTAACCAGTACACATTGTATGGATTTGAACATTTTAAAAGAGACTTTGACCTCTGAGTTTGTTTCGGTGTTTCTTCTCAGGGTAGTCAGCTAGGAAACACCGGCCTCATCTAGCTTAAACTGACAAAAAACATTGACGTGTAAAAGTGTTCCTTGTAACCTATTTACTGAATAAACATCATTTATCATTTATGATACAGTGGGTTGAAATTTCGGTTGAAGTCACACTTAAATTAAATTTTATTACTTTTTACTGAAAAGTGACATAACTCCTGAACTTTAATGCGTTGTATCTTTGTAATTTTTCATTAATTTGATGATGCAAAAAATACGTATTCAATATTTTTTGATAATTTAACTTTCGGACTAAATAGAATTATATTTTTTTTACCTTGTCGTCATCCTTATTGTATTGTTATAAGTTAGTAAGCTTTGTGTTCTGAATTGAATAAGAATGATTTTAATAATTTAAACATATTTAGTATTTGCTTTCCCGTGTTTCTGTTTACACTCCACAACATAAGAATACACACATTAGGTGTACCTACCGTAGACCCGGGCCTACGGACGGCGAGTAATGGGTAGCTCGCTGTCCGATTAGCAACAGGCCCGAGAGTCGACGGCGCGTAGTGTTCCACGCGCGCCTCAAAGAGTTGTCAGCAAGAGACGGGGCCCGTCATGGCCGAAGCCTGCCCGGGGGTTGAGGATAAATTCGAAACAGAGTTACCTCGCCCCTGGGCACTCGAGGCAGGAAGGAACAGGGGTGGGTTTTAGTCAGTAAGAGTCTGACACGCTATCCCGCTCCACCCAGAGCGGGAGAAGTCATTGGATGATTTCTTACCCCACAAAAAAAAAGGAGTACCTATCGCTGCTGAGCTACACGTACACCCAATCTTTACAATGACGTCATGACGTCACAGACCCTAAAAATCGTTCACTTGTGGCAAACATGAAAACAATGGGTAAGGCTGCTAATTTTATTAAAAGCTTACACGTCATTGGTAGCTAAACTAATGACAAAACAATCAAAGAACAGAAGGTCCACTAAATGAGTGATAGGGATCACCATTTCGCCAAGCATTTTATTAATTAAGAGAAGAAAAATAAAGATTTTTCAGGCGCTGAAACAAGTTCATCCATGAATGCGCAATATATTTCAGGGCGCTATTAACTGCCAAGGACCTTGAGTGGTTATCTTGCGTGTTCTGTGCTGAGCTCACGTAACGCGTCGTACGTCCACCCAGTAATAGGACTCGCCCATCAAGGAGCGCTGTCCGAAATTAGACGCATTATTAATTTATTACACATAAAATATCAGATATTATACTTAAACACGTACTCTAAAATATAAATAATTAAATGATCTTTAACATGGTTTCATAAAAATACGCGTGCTTCTCAATTTTTTATCCGCGTTAGACATAATTGTACAAATTAATTACACTATGTTATAAAAATATAATTTCAAATATTCAAATCACAAATTTTTTTTTTAAGAAATAATACTTGTCTTTAGACGCAATTAAAAATCGTTAGAAGTCGTATAACTGCGCCTTAAGGAACCCTAACCCACATTAGTAGATAGTAATAGATAGCAGGCACCTGTCTTGCTCGTAGAACAGATGGTCGATGGGGCTGAAAGGTTCAGGAGTGGCGACCGCGTACCGGAAGACGCAGCATTGTAAGGCCATCCACAAGGTGGACCGATGAACTGGTAAGGGTCACAGGAATCCGATGGATGCGAGACGTACAGGGCCGGTCATTGTGGCGACACTTAGGGGAGGCCTATGTCCAGTGGTGGATGTCTTTCGGCTGAAATGATAATTATGATGATGAGACACGACTTGTATCAAAGCATTGGCGCTGATTCCCTTGTTCAAAAAGTGAACTAAAATAGAGAATCACTGATAGGTACTATGACGATTGTATACACAGCCTATAGCCGGCGTGTGAGCACTGGCATTCAGCTGGTAGTCGATATTATTGAAGAATGGTTCGAATGTTAAGTTTAGAAGAAAGTAGTAGTAGCGATTGTTTAGAGTTAGTTCTAGGGCAACCGTCGAAGTGGGCGCTTGCATGTATTTATTTTGTATTTTACAATAAAAGTACAGTTCGCTATCCGACTGCGTTTTCCCTTTGCACACTCAATAATTTAAATCATAGTACACTTACACACCCAACTCTCGCTGCCAGCGAGTGAGACAGCTCCCCACAGCAACAGCAGCGCCCCTAGAGCCTTGCGGGCTCGAGAATATGTTGGTAATAGAACAGCCTCTCTGACGTGTTAAAACCATCATAAATCGGGTGTGAGAAAGGGATAGTTATAACTCCATCTCTCTCTCATATTTTACACCAGGAGGTGGTGCTTCTGCATCTTCCCTGCATAATTAAGTCTGCATCGGTCCTCATCCACACCTGTGGTTGTCAGTCACCACAAACCGACTATTATAAAATAATATTCGTGTAAACTGATTTGTATGGCTTTGAACACCTGTCGACAATTCAGTGGTATTGAAATATAATGCGGAACATTCCAATGAGTAATGGTCATTGTTCTATAAATTCTGTTTTGGTAAGTTTATTTTATTTATGTTTTAGTTTATTTTATTTTCATCAATTCATTTGACTAAATTCATTCAGCTAAGGAGTGGAATTTCCTGCCGGAGTCTGTGTATCTTGAAGTCCTGATAGCTACAACCTGGAGGACTTAAAGTCAAGAGAGAATACGTTACTTCTAGGCAAATGCGGTCAAATGTCAACCATATCATCGCTTTCCACTAGGAGGAGGAGGAGGAGCTTGTGGTTAAAGTAATAATAGCCGGAAGGGGCTATCCATCAGGTTAAGCTACGCTTGCCGGGGTTGGTCCATGAATCTTTACATACCGAGACTCCTCCGTGCCTGGGAAAGCAGGTTAAGCCGTTAGTCCCGGCTGTCAATCGTGGATCTTTGACAGTCGTTACGGGTCGTCAGAAGCCCGAAAGTCTGACAACCAGTCTTACCAAGGGGTATCGTATTACCCAGTAACTGGGTTGTGGAGGTCAGATAGGCAGTCGCTCCATGTAAAATACTGGTATTCAGCTGCATCCGGTTAGACTGAAGCCGACCCCAAGATAGTTGGGTCTAGGTAGATTCATTGATCATCGCTTACCACTAGGCGTAGGAATATAAAATAAAAAATCGGCCAAGTCCGAGTCGCAGACGCGCACGAAGGGTTCCGTATCATTATCTATAAAAACGGCAAAAAATCATGTCTGTTGTATGGGAGTCCCCTTAAATATTTATTTTATTCTATTTTTTAGTATTTGTTGTTACAGCGGCAACAAAAATACATCATCTGTAAAAATTCCAACTGTCTAACTATCACGGTTCATGAGATACAGCCTGGTGACAGACGAAAAACGAAAAAGGGTCCCGTTTAACGCTTTGGGTTCGGAACCCTAAACAAAAACTTTTTGCAAAAGTAACGTAAAGTTAGAGAAGTTTTGCTCATCAATTTTGACAACAATTCTCGTGAGGAGCTCGTGCCTAAATAATAATAGCTGTAGGTTGGTATTGAATGGTGAAAATCCATTATTACATACTGAGTTTCCTCCATGCCTCGGAAACTACGCTAAGCCGTTGGTACCGATCTTTGAGAGTCGCTACGGTTACTCAGAAGGCAGAAAGTCTGACACCAGTCTTGCCAAGGGGTGTCGTATTACCCAGTTATTGGGAGGTCACATAGTCTCAGCTCCATCCGTTTAGATTTGAAGCCCACCCAACAAAGTTGGCAAAATGCTAGTACATAGTGACTATCCACGCTATTCTTCTTTGTACCTCTTTTTCATTGCAGTTTTCAAACGACACCAATTGTCCTAGGTAGACATAGTCCTTGACATATTCTATCTTTGCGTTCTCTATTAGGACGTGCTGATTCTCTTCATCATCTGCCTAGCCTTTTCCCAACTATCTTGGGGTCGGCTTCCAGGCTAACCGGATGCAGCTGAATACCAGTATTTTACATGGAGCGACTGCCTATCTGACCTTCACAACCCAGTTACTGGGTTATACAATATCCCTTGGTAAGACTGGTTGTCAGACTTTCGGGCTTCTGACGACCCGTAATGATTCTCTCCATTAGTAATTATTGTTATTTTTGAAGCATTTAGCGATAGGCCGACTTTCTTACTTTCTCTCGCTAAGTCACCTATCAATCAATGCAATCGAATTAGCATCAATGATAGGGCATTGCAAAATAATAGGTTACAAAAAATAATAAAAAATTATAAAATAATAATAAATAATATACCTATTAAATATTACAGATATACAGTTTATATTAGGTACGTCATAGTAATTATTATTATTCATACATTTTATATTATATCATACTATTATTTTAATCTATATCGCATTATATTAAGTATCTCAATCTTTTCAATATTCAGTAAATATTTTTCTTCAAAGAATTCTTTTACAGAGTAATTTTCAAGTTTCACATCCATAAGTGATGTGAAACTGGGCCTCTCTCAAAACATCACATCGATATGCTTGAATACTACCAAAGAGCCATGGAAAGAAGTATGTGAAGTATCCGAAAGCAAGACAGAATAAGGAACACAGTTATAAGATCTAAAACTAAAGTAACCGATGTATTTACTTACAAAAATAGACCAATTTAAATGGCGATGGATCGGGCATACGATGAGAAGCAGCCAAGAAAAGTGGAGTAAAATTGTCACTGACACCAGTCAGTGACATCTCTTGGGTACCAACCCCAAAGATGGGAAAAGAAGCAGAGGAATACAAAACAAACGATGGGAGGACGAACTTAAATTAACAGCGGGGCTCAAATGGAGATGGGTTGCCAAAGACATAACACAGTGGAAGCTGTTAGAGGAGGCCTTTACCAACAGGCACATTGAACTAAGAGACATTCTCTAAAGTAACAACACCACAAAACGAAAACAGATCAGAATAAAGAGGCTATTTGGATTTGGATTTGTAACCCAAGATCTTAGACTATTAAATGAAGCAGGATCGTTAAAATGTGTGAGTGACCTCGACGAACATAATGATGACGTTTTGGCTTCTTATTTTTTCTGTGTGAGCTTATTTCGCGTGTCCAGATACAAGCTGGCTTCTCATTCTGTTACTTCAGATTGCTGGCTTTTGACACTGTGTCTATAACCTTTCATAGTCTAAGCCCAAGATATGGGTATTAAAGGGTTTGCTGAGTACAAGACGAAAAAGTAAAGTATATTTTGTAGTTTTTATAAATCACCAGTTTTTTTTTTATTACGATTCATGAACAAATTGGAGTACTTAAATACTGCAAACAATTGCTAAATAACGTGCAGAACCCCTTCAGTTGTATAAAAAAAAACGTTTCTATTCACCCCGTTTGACGGTGCCTTTTGGAATTGTGATTCAGATTTATTACATCTTGAATCTTAAAAGTAAATTATCTAAACAAAGCTTTCTCTTTTTATTATTTTGTTTATCTACTCTATGAAATACTAATGTTTGTTTTAGTGTAAAAGTAACTTATATGACTCACATTCGTAATGCCTTTAACTTATACTGTTTTTATTACCTTTTTGTATCTTCTAAGTTTTCTTTGAATTTGTCTTTGCATACCACACAGCAGCAATAGTCAAAGCTTTGTTGCTGAACGCAATACATAGATACACTTTTCTTTTTTTTTTTGGGTGGGAAATCATCCTATGACTTCTTCCGCTCTAGGTTGGAGCGGAAGGGCGTGTCAGACTCTTACTGACTAAAACCCACCCCTGTTCCTCCCTGCCTCGAGTGCCCAGGGGCGAGGTAACTCTTTCGAATTTATCCTCCACCCCCGGGTACATTGATACACTTTTGGGTGTTATTTGAATGCGAAGTTTATTTTATTCTACCGTGTAGTCAGGCAAAATTTATGTAGGTATAAATAAATACAGTTTCACAAGTTAAAAATAATTAATGTTATGTATAAAATTAAATACAGACAAATCACACGTAAAACAATAACAATCACTACATACTATAAAACAAAATCGCTTTCTCTGTCCCTATATCCCTATGTATGCTTAAATCTTTAAAACTACGCAACGGATTTTGATGCGGTTTTTTTAATAGATAGAGTAATTGAAGAGGAAGGTTTATATGTATAATTTGTACACGAGCGAAGCTGGGGCGGGTCGCTAGTGTCAAAATAAATTAAACAAAATAACATTTTTAAATAATTACTTTACCTACACATAAATTCCTGTCTGACAGGTACTCACTTTCTGTGTAAGTAGTAAGTACGTCTTACTTATATGTAAATTAATTATTTTTTTACAGACCATAAACATGACATGACTGCGAACCATAAATGGAAGATACGTGTCAAAGGCATGGTAATGTGTGTAATGTTTTTTTTTAATTAATTAATTTTATTTCAAATGCATATTTTATAAAAATATGAGCTTTCTGAACTTTTTCTCCATATAAACTTTCACTGTGCCAAATTTCATTCTCTTCAGTCCACGTAATGTTCGTAAAAAGGGGTTGAAAGTTTTTCCTTCACGTAATATTATACAGATATTTACTACCCTTACTGAACAGTAAAATAGCATGGCTTCAGTGTAATTCGAACGGTACCGTTTTTAATAACTTTGGCTCTCTATATCACTAAAGGAATAAAAAAAAATCTATCAATAAAGATTGATTGGGGCCCGGACGCTCTATAACAATGGTTCCTAACGCGTGGTCCGCAAGAGCTAAAGTATAGTCCGCAAGAGCTAAAGTATGGTCCCCAAGAGCTAAAGTATGGTCCGCTAAAGGTTTTAAATTTCAACTAACTAAAAAGTAACATTGATGTGAACTGATTTTAAGTTTCTATCAGAAATGTTGTGTTTTCTGTGACAATGCTCATTACTTTTGATTTTAAAGAATAGGTAGAGCATTCGTCAAACTTTATGACGTGTGCGAAGTTAGCTACGATTGCAACTGCGTCCAGGTACAGTCAAGTCGACAATGATTTAGGTCATTTAATGATTTTTATAAATGTGTGGAGGCTGTAGCAGCTTGTATGGTACCGCCTCATTAAGTTTGACGAATACTATAGATACATACATAGTCCTACAAGTTTTGCATTTATGATATAATTTTTTTTTAGGTTGAATTATTTTTAGGGTTCCCAACCTGCGAATGAAAAAACGGGACCCTTGTTGGATAACTCGTGCGTCGGTCTGTCAAAGCCAATTTGCTCCGACTTTACTGGACCGATTCAGTTGAAACTTGTTAGATGAATTTCTATCACCCAAACATGTATCCTTGGGCTGAATTAGTACTTTAAATATGAACACCCATTTCCGTTAGGTACATCCTTTTTCTTTTGTATTTTTTTTTGCGGGGTGGGAATTCATCCAATGACTTCTCCCGCTCTTCGAGTAAGAATTTTACTGGTTAAAACCCACCACTGTCCCTTCCTTGCCTGAGTGCCCAGGGGCGCGGTAACTCTGTTTCGAATTTATCCGCTACCCCTTAACATGCATGCATCGCCCATGTCGGGCCCCGTCAAATGTTGCTGACATCTTGTATCGGATGTAATAATTATCTGTGTAACAATAAAAATGTAAACGGAACGAAGTAGCCTGGAACTCACGATACAGGGAATCCTAGTGTGAGTTTCAGGAATCAATGCATAGAATGTAATTTCTTTATCAATAAATTATTCTTATTCTTATTCTTATTCTTATTCTTATTCTTATTCTTATTCTTATTCTTATTCTTATTCTTATTCTTATTCTTATTCTTATTCTTATTCTTATTCTTATTCTTATTCTTATTCTTATTCTTATTCTTATTCTTATTCTTATTCTTATTCTTATTCTTATTCTTATTCTTATTCTTATTCTTATTCTTATTCTTATTCTTATCTCTTTGAGGCGCGCGTGGTGACACAACGCGCCGTCGACTAGTAAAATAATTATAGAACGCTTAATCAAACCTAAAACTCCCTAGTTTTATCTCAGCTAAACAACAACAAAAAAACTTAGCCAGTTCTATCTTACAATACAATAATCTATTCCTATCTACCTACTCCCAAGAGTACAAAAGAATTCTTGTAAGTGCTCTTAGGAATTCACGGACAACACACAAGTCGTCAAATCAACTTTCAATGAAACTTCCCATTGCACCTTTTCCACGACAAAACGTCCTTTTAGTAGAATTGGAAAACCTGCCCAGACCTGCCGTTGTTGTCCAATACAATTAAAGCAACATAGTGGATTTTCAACCCTTTGACTTATAAAAATAAGGTATGTTTTTCCTTGTAGTGAGTTTTTCTTAAGACTACGCTTTTTTACCCTATTTTACGGTACACGTTTGCGGTTTTCCACTTTTTAAGCCGATTTCAATAAGAGGCTTTTGAAAGTTTTAATAAACTGTGAGGGTAGGTTTACGTCCGAGCGCTTCTTTGAACATTTTCTTCTGGTTGGTAATTAATTCTTTTCGCACTTGTGTTCTTGGGTGTAATTCGAGACTGTTTTTCTTGATAATTTTAGTGGAAATTGAGAGGTGTGACCTCAAACTTGGTGAATGGAGTTTTTTTTTACACTTTTCAGTTTGAATTTTCAGTAGATATTTTGATTTAACATCACGATTATATTCCACGAAGGCTATAGCAGAGGTGTATGTACGGTACACTAACATTTTAACAGTTTATGAAACTTAAATAAGTCTCATGTAATACGGGATGATCCAATTACTATCAACCGGTAAAGAATTCAGGCTTCGGGTTACCAACTGATAAATTCGAGATGGTAAACCTTAGTAACAGTTTGCCTGATCCGGTATACAAACCCAACCCATCTTGCTCCCCCTCTTTGAGGAGTGGCTGGAGAGGCGCCACGGCGCCCTCACCTTCCGCCTGACGCAGGTACTCACCGGACATGGCTGTTTCGGGAGGTACCTGTGTCGGATCAAGACGGAGGTGACTCCCGGGTGTTTCCACTGCGAGGATCGCCCAGAGGACACGGTGGAGCATACGGTGAAGGTTTGCCCCGCTTGGGCAGAGCACCGCCGTGTCCTCGTGGATGCGATAGGTGGCAGCGACCTCTCGCGCCGTGCCCTGGTTCAGGCCATGGTACGGAGCGAGAGGGAATGGGAAGCCGTCTCCTCCTTCTGCGAAGCAGTAATGCTCGCGAAGAGGGAGGCGGCATACGTTAGGGAGACTCAACAACAGCCGAGTCGCCCTAACGCCCTCAGCAGCAGCCGCCGCAGGAGACGCCAGGGGGTTCGGACGCCGCGAGACGATCTCCGGCCACCGTAGACCCGGGCCTGCGGACGGCGAGTAGTGGGTAACTTGCCGCCCGATTAGCACCAGGCCCGAGAGTCGACGGCGCGTAGTGTTCCAAGCGCGCCTCAAAGAGTTGTTAGCAAAGGACGGGGCCTGCCACGGCCAATGCCTGCCCCGGGTTGAGGATAAATTCGAAAGAGTTACCTCGCCCCTGGGTATGTAGGGCAGGGAGGAACCGGGGTGGGTTTTAGTCAGTAAGAGTCTGATACGCCCTTCCGCTCCACCCTAGAGCGGAAGAAGTCATAAGATGATTTCCCAACCCCCGAAAAAAAAAAAAAAAACCCATCTTGCTCAGCAAAAGCACTTGTGACTACTAGAAAAACTGGCCAAGTGCGTGTCGGATTTCGCACATTAAGGGTTCCGTACCAAATATTGGTATTTGTTAGAAAAGTATACGTCATCATGATCATCATCAGCAGCCTTTTAATGTCCCCACTGCTGGGGCACAGGCCTCCTCTCTGTGAGAGGATGTGAGCAATCCAAAATGCTGGCCCAAAAAAAAAAGTATACGTAATAATAAATATTATCACCAAATTTCAAGTTCATAGGTCAATGGGAGTAGTAGGATATTATTGGGCATTCTACCCCACCTTCCGTTCCATCGGCTCACTCCGTTCGCCTCGTCACTCTCGGTGGAGTAGAATGCCCAATAATATAAATGAAAATACTGGTTCGGCGCCTATTCCACCATTTCAGTTCTAAAATTCAATGGAGTAGAATGCTCAATAATATATATATGAAAATACTGGTTCGGCGCCTATTCCACCATTTCAGTTCTAAAAATTCAATGGAGTAGAATGCCCAATAATATATATGAAAATACTGGTTCGGCGCCTATTCCACCATTTCAGTTCTAAAACTCAATGTATGATACAGAACCTCCAATTATTAAACGTTGAGTTAATCGACGAACATTTATTCGTTCGAAACTAATTTTTTAGAGCACACTTTGTGTAAGTTATAAACTCACCATCAGGTTGGATACTTACCAAGGACATTCAAATTATAATTTAATTAACTCATACAGCCGACACTACTAGCTTACATGTTAAATTAATAAGGCGCTCGCTGTTTGAATCACTAGCCTAAAATTCAGGACAGATTGTCTCATGTCTCTTCACAGAGCAAGAAATAACATGCACCAACAGGCTCACGTACATTCTGTTTCTATGACCCCAGATTGGGCACCAAGGACATCTGAACTTTAGGATACCGTAAACATTAAACTAAAATTTGGGACAGATTGTCTCATGTCTCTTCACAGAGCAAGAAACAGCATACACCTCAGGTACACGCACATTCTATTTCTGTGACCCCAGATTGGATACTAAGGACATCCAAATTTTAATTTAATTAACTCATACAGGTAGCACTACTAGCTTACTGTTAACAAATAAGGGCGCTCGCTGCTTGAATCAGTACCCTAAAATTCAGGACAGATTGTCTCATGTCTCTTCACAGAGCAAGAAATAACATGCATCTACAGATACACGTACATTCTATTTCTATGACCCCAGATTGGGCACCAAGGACATCTGAACTTTAGGATACCGTAAACATTAAACTAAAATTTGGGACAGATTGTCTCATGTCTCTTCACAGAGCAAGAAAACAGCATACACCTGTAGGCACACGCATATTCCATTTCTGTGACCCAGATTGAGCACCAAGGACATCCAAATATTAATTTAATTAATTCGTACAGCTAACACTACCTTACACGTTCACTAGTTGTTTAACTACTGCAGTTGTTCACTTGCTCAGTGCTCTGCTGTTCTACGTTGCGCGTCATTAAAGATGCTTTTACACTCATACAATCGCCTTCGAAACGGTGTATGCGCCGTCCCGTGGTCAACTATTGTACCCATACTCTTTGTAAACCGCCTGACGACAGCGCCGGAAACGATCGTGATAAGCTTTTACAGTATAGGTGTAAGTGGTTCTTTAGAAACTCAAAGATTGCAAAATTGCATTACGTAAATTTGCAGTGTTCGAACTTTGTTACACGAGGTGTATGTATGAGTAATTCCCATGTATTCAACAATTACATTGTAAGATGATCGCCGTACATGTTGCAGTGTCTGATTAAAATTGGTCTTTTATATGATTTCTTAGCCAATGCAATTAATTTAAATAGAGAATGTTTAACATTTTTGATAACTTTGATAAGTATATAATTATGATATAATCACCTGTGTAACCCATGTATTCCAAATAAACGAAGTGATTTGATTTATTTTATAATATTTCATAATAAATTGTTAGTTCAATCAATCTAGAAATTGTTTAAAAGATGAATCTTAATATCAGTACCCACTGAACCTTTGTATGAAAACATTATAAAAAGTTCGTTTTAGTCGTTAGATGATATTACTTAAGTATACTAATTTCAAGTTTTACTGCAGCATATAAGTGAACTAACTTTTTAACGTGAGTTCGTTTACATGGATTATTCTGCACAAAAAAATGTTTTTCACAATATTTTTCTTTCAGCTCGTCTTAACTCGCATCTTTAAAAAAATAATAATATGTTTTATTTCGTGTGATGTCATATGGAGTTTTCTATCAAGGTTTATTAAACAAACATACATACTTTATTATATTACATAATGTATTAATCATAAGTAACATGTATCGGCTTTACCTTTGTCGGCGAGGGTAAAAAGCTGGTTTATATTTCATTTCTCACGATAAAATTGCGATTCGACAGAAACGATTTTCAATCACTATAATTTAATTAGACATAAGTAACGTAAATTAGCCATACACCTGTGAGGACATGTAGTTAAGGTTTAATTTTGTAATGGGATAAATATTGCTGAAATGGTATTTTTTATGAGTAAAATCAAATAATTTTGATCACAATATTACATTCGCTCCAGTATCTTCCAGTGATAAACACCGGTTACCTTCGTCATATAATTACGTTATACAACCTTCTACTTTATAAAATGTAAGTAAGTATTATAAACTTTACTGAATTTTTAATGTATTTACGCTACCCAGCTACGGACCTGGTTTCTGCCTGCCGGCTGGTGTATCGGTAGTCTTAATTAAGTCGCAGTTGTTAGTTATAAAATTAATCTTTATGTGTTCCATTTCAGGTCTGTCTCCGACTCAGAATTCCAGACACGGTCCTCAGCTGTAGCCGAGGTTGCGAAGGGGCAACCAAAGAAGGTGTCGAAGCGCAAAGCGCAAGCTTCCGAGAGCACCACGCCCGGGCCATCAGGATCGAAATCAAGGTAATTTTGTGTTATGGCTTATACCATCAAGTGTTTGTTGTGTATGTTATGTCAATGTAAATGTTATACGCAGATATACGTTGGTTAGTGGATTTAGAACTATAACGAAGATGTTATTTCTTGCAGGAATGTTTACAGTATTGAAAGAAAGAATGAAAGAAAGAAAATTGTGTTATGTTGTTTTGTGTGTCTGTGTGATTTATTGTTTTTAAAATATTATTACAAAGCATCATGCTTTCTATCTCCATAAGGTTCGTCAGAGGAGTATAATACACCTTCAATTCAGCAATTAAAAATGAATGTAATGTAATGTGTAGTGTAAATTATTTTAATAAAATGTTAAATTGTTTACAGTAAAAAACGCAGCCCACGCTCGGACCTCTTTGGTTTGGAGGACTACATTCCGTCGTCAACCTCAATTGGAGACTTCGGGTCAAGCCTCATCAGCCGTGTCGCCAACGGTAAAGTGCGGCGAGCGGTGGACGTAACCGGGGACTTCTATGTGGAGGTAAAGGTCTACAACAAGGCCGAAGTTGCCTCCATCCTTAGAGAGGATCGGTGGAAGAAAGCCTTGGTGGCCCTAAAAGTACAGTTAAACCGCAACAGCCCGCAGTGGGACGGGCTACAAGTTTTTATGAGACGGACTCATGAATTATTTGATAATTCTGAGCCCGTCTTTTATAGTGATAATTTAAATATAAAATAAATATTTAAGTTGTTGGGGCACCAACTACATAATTATTATATTACAACATTTAATAGTAAATCTAGAACTATTTTAATCTAAAATGCCTTTCTGTACTGTTTGTAATATATCAATTAAGCGCAGTCACTGGACAGCTCACCTACGTAGTACTAATCATAAAAACAAATCTATTTCGCATTTTTGTGAAGGTGTTGAAATAATACATTCTGCATTTCGTAATCGTATAGCTTCTTACAGAATTGTCGATCCGTCTGAGAATTGTTCTCTAGAACCATTTCTTAATAATATTTGGGACAAAATTAAAACGTTAATTGACATGTCTCTTAAAGAACATACTTGTATAAAAGTTAATTTCGAATATTTTGCTTTGTTTTTAATGTTTAAAAATGATTCTCAGGAAATGAAATCATTTGCCACAAAAAACATAACTCTACATCAGAATTATGAATTTGATTCATTATTGTCTCAAGTCAAAAACATTTTTAAAAAAAAGATAGAAGAGTTTCAGGACCGAGACAGTGGATGGACGTTCTTGAGCAGTTCTCATTTGGAAGTCAATGTTAACAAATATCAACCTTTGCGCGGTTCAGGCTTTATCGAATTGCCTTCTGCAATAAAATCGAAAAAAGCATGTGTTAATATCAAATTTACGATATTTTACAAAATAATGTTCCTATGATTTACTCAAATGATAATGCTCACGACTTTGAAAACGCGATGACATGTCACATTTGTGAGCACTTCTTGTTCAACGATAGGGTTCGCGATCATTGTCACTTGACTGGTAACTATCGTGGCGCAGCTCATAGTTATTGTAACATACAATACAAACTACCAAAATTTTTGCCAGTATTTTTTCATAATTTGTCCGGATACGATTGCCACCTTTTCATAAAAGAATTAGGTGAAGCTCCTGGATCCATTAAAGTGATACCTAAAACTAAAGAAAACTATATTTCGTTCACTAAGTTTATTCCGATTTCTACCGGGGAAAGCATCCAGGTTCGGTTTGTAGACTCTTTCAAGTTTTTAGGAACTAGTTTAGAAAAGTTGGTTAGTACAATGAAAAACCAAGACTTTAAACAATTAAAATCTTATTTGCCTAATATAAAACAATTTAACCTACTCACTCGTAAAGGAGTGTATCCATATGACTATATGTCTCAAAGAGAACGTTATGAAGATACGTGTTTACCCTCTAAAAAATATTTTTTTAACTCCTTATCTAATGAGACAATTACCGACGAAGACTATGAACACGCTCGGTCTGTTTGGTCAGTATTTAATATTCAAAACATGGGTATGTACACAGATTTATATCTCAAAACAGATGTTCTGTTGCTAACGGATGTTTTTGAAAATTTTCGAAAAACTTGTAAACTACATTACAATCTCGATCCCGCGTTCTATCTTACAGCACCAAGTCTATCTTTTGATGCAATGCTTTTAAAGACAGGAGTTCAATTAGAATTGATTAGTGATGTTGAAATTTTTAGAATGATACAAAAAGGTATTCGAGGAGGTGTTTGTATGTGTTCCAAAAGACATGTCAAACCTAATCATAAATATTTAGATACTTACGATCCAACCCGTTCAAATTCATTTATCATTTATTTAGATTGTAACAATTTGTACGGTTACAGCATGTGTCAATCCCTACCCTATGCCGATTTTAGATTTATGAATAGACAAGAAATTGATGTTTTACAATTGAACTTAATAGACATCAGTGATACTGCAGAAAACGGTTACATTCTTGAAGTTGATTTAATATATCCGGAGAATTTGCACAAGGATCACAATGACTTTCCCTTTTGTCCAGAAAAATGCTTGCCACCTGGTGGTAAGAATAAAAAGCTAATACCAAATCTGTACGATAAATATCACTATGTTATTCATTACGTACATTTAAAAAAATGTTTACAGCACGGTTTAGTATTGAGAAGGATCCATCGCGCTATTATCTTTAAGCAAAGTTGTTTTTTAAAGCAATATATTGATATTAACACTCAGTTACGCCAAAAAGCAGAGTCAACGTTTGAACAAGACTTTTTCAAATTATTGAACAATAGTATTTTCGGAAAGACGTTGGAAAATAATGAACATCGAATAAACGTTAAGTTAGTAAACAAATGGTGTGACTCGAACAATAAAACAAAAAAGACTACTTGTGCTGAAAAATTGATAGCCAGTCCATATTTTCATAGCGCCTCTGTATTTTCTGATGATCTAGTGGCAATCCAAATGAAACCTGAGCGTATTATACTTAATAAACCAATATACATAGGGTTTGCAGTATTAGAATTATCTAAGACTCATATGTACGACTTTCACTACTCTATCATAAAACCTTTTTATGGCAACCGAATTGAATTGTGCTATACTGACACAGATAGTCTAGTATATGATGTACAGAGCAATGATGTTTATAAAGACTTCAAGCTCCATTTTCTAAAATATTTTGATACCAGTAATTATGACTGTAACAATGACTATAACTTACCAATTATTAATAAGAAGGTTCCAGGACTGTTTAAGGATGAAATGGGGGGTAACATTATCAAAGAATTCGTAGGACTGCGCTCAAAGCTTTATTGTATTAAAACGTTAAACAAAACTATTAAAAAGGCAAAAGGTACAAAAAAAATGTATAACCAGAAATTTTAATATGTTAGATTATAAAAATGTTTTGTACAATAATTGTAATGTAATTCGCAAAAAAAATGTCTTGTTTAAGTCAATAAAACATGAAATATTCACTCAGGACGTAAATAAAATTGCACTTTCTAGCAACGATGATAAACGGTTGCTGTCGCCTGATAAGGTATCTACTTTAGCCTGGGGTAATGCAACTATATTTAAGTAATGCATTACCATTATTTTGTACTATGTAATATAAATGACGTTCTAAATGTAAAGTATCTAAAGACACAAGTAATGTGTAATGTAATTGTGAATCATATATTTTCTTGGTGTCCCAAATAGATATTATTATCTTTTTACTTGTAACAAATATCATAAAATCTTATTTAGTACTTAATTAGTTTTAAGACTGTTTACGCGACACAGCATTTCGTAAAAAATAGTAAAATATTCTCTACTAACTTTTCTAGCATATTATTAAATCATATTATTCATTTTCAAAACTTCGGACTTTAAAATGAAATGTTGTGCCGCATAAACGTGATACCTAAGTTTTCTTTTAAGTACCTATTTGTAGTAAATAAATACTATTTTATGATCATAATTGTATCTGTTTCATTTTCATTCCTTCCTGATTGATGACAAAGTACATAGGGCTCGAACCACGTCGCTCACGACGGTACAGGCTCCAACGTGATAAAACATGACATGATCGTTTATGATGACAAAGCTCGAAGTTCGCACGCGCCGCGGTGTAGAATTCTACGTTCGCGCTCGAGCTCGATCATGTTGAAACATGAAATTGAATCATAGCATAAGGAGTCTAATTACATTTAGCCACGTTCTACAGTAATATTATTGTGTAGAACATTTATCACTAAGCTGTCTATCGGAGCGGTCATATCACATCGAATAAAAACGACACGAATTGTAAGTATTGTACAAGTACTAATATACTTTTAACGGTAATCCGTTATGTTGATTTAAGTAATTCTAATTAATAATTATTTCGTTTGTTTCAGATCATTGATAATGTGTGATTCTCCAGATATTATCGACTTCTCACAATACGCTCAAGGTTTTCCGACTCCGAGTTTAAGCTGGCATATCCCAGAACAACAAAGACCTGTCAACAAGGAGTCTAGAGGAAGACAAGACTGCGGACCTGCCAGCAAGAAGCCTAGAATAAGACGGGAGTGTCTAAAACAGTCTCTGCCTACATGTCAATCATTCGTAATAAACAATGAGAAGAAAAAAGGTTTACGACTAATCCAGGTACAAGTGTTGGATATCAGTGAACAACAAGAACCTGTTAGCGATAATCAGGAGTTGGTAATGTTAAGTGCGCAGTATGTAGTGACTGAATCGATGGATCATGTTATGGAGGAGACGCAATCGTTAATTAATAAAATATCCAAAAAACTTTGTGGAGACAGTAGTTATTATTAACTGGTATCATTATTTTGTAAGAACATGTTTTAAAAGTTATTATGTAATAACAATATTAGGTAACTACAAAGTTATTATGGTATTATTATTAAGTATGTATAACACATATTAGGATTTTATGTTGTGTGCGTTTTGTATGAAATATAATGAAGATAATATTAATTTCTTTGTTTAATCGTTAATTAATAAATTATCTAAAAAACTTTGTGAAGCAGTATTTAGTATTATCAGGTGTCATTATTTTGTATGTACATACTTTACAAGTTATTGTGTAATATTATAGTTTTAGGATATATATATATAGGATAGGAAAGAAAATTTATAAAGAATGGAAGAGGAAGGCAAAAAAGGCGGTTGCAGTTTCCAGGGCTAAGGCGCAGGAAAAGTTATATGATTTACTGGACAGCCCTAGAGGCCAGAAGGAGCTCTACCGGATTACAAAATTAAGAGAAAGGAGAACGAGGGATATAATGCACATAAAATGTATGAAAGATGAACTCGGTAAAGTCTTGTCGAAAGATGACGAAATAAAAGAGCGATGGAAGGTTTATTTTGAAAAGTTGATGAACGAAGAGAATGAATGGAATGGTGTGCTCAAAGAGGTACAAGTAAATATGGGTTTGGTGAGAGAAATTAGCATGGATGAAGTAAGAAGGGCAGTTCAATGTATGAAAAATGGAAAGGCCATGGGCCCTGATGACATACCAGTAGAAGTATGGAAGTGTTTAAAAGAGGATGGATGTATGTGGCTGACTTTATTCTTCAATAAGTTGTTGTATGAAGAAGTGATCCCACAAGAATGGTGCAATAGTTCGCTAGTGCCCATCTTCAAGAATAAAGGGGATGTACAGGACTGCAACAACTATCGAGGGATAAAGCTCATGTCACATACTATGAAAGTATGGGAGAAAGTGATAGAGAAAAGATTGCGAGAGGAGAGTGAGATTACCCCGAACCAGTTTGGGTTTATGCCAGGTCGAGGGACAATGGACGCCACCTTCGCTCTCCGTCAATTGTGCGAGAAGTACAGACGTGTGCACAAGAACTTGCACATGGTGTTCATTGATCTTGAGAAAGCGTATGATAGGGTACCTCGGGATGTGTTGTGGTGGGCCTTGAAAGAGAAAGGTTTGCCTGGGAAGTATGTTGAGTTGATTCGTGCTATGTACAGACAATCTAGTACCTACGTCCGGTCGGCTGCTGGCAACACCGATGAGTTCAGTGTGGCTGTAGGCTTGCATCAAGGGTCGGCTTTAAGTCCTTACCTCTTCCTGTTGATTATGGACGCTCTTACGTCGGAAATACAGGAGGAGGCACCCTGGTGCATGCTGTTTGCCGACGACATTGTTCTGGTCAGTGAAGATGGACCTGAGATCCAGAGCAGATTGGAGAAGTGGCAACAGAAGCTAGAGAAAGTTGGCTTGAAAATCAGCAGAACCAAAACTGAATACATGTTCTGCGATTTCGGCGGTCTCTCCAGTTCTGAAGCTGTAGTGCTAGATGGCGCGCTTCTCCCAGGCTGCTCCGATTTTCGGTATCTCGGTTCACTCGTGCAAAGCGATGGCGAAATAGATCGGACTGTTAAGCACAGAATTAACATTGGATGGATGAAATGGCGGCAGGTCACCGGGACTATCTGTGACTCCCGCATTCCCCTAAAACTTAAGGGGAAGATTTATAAAACAATGGTCAGACCTGCTGTCTTGTATGGTTCAGAATGTTGGGCCACAAAAGGGATGAATGAAAAGCAATTGCATGTAGCTGAGATGAGAATGCTAAGAGCGATGTGTGGTGTTACGCGCATGGATAGAATTAGGAATGAGTATATAAGAGGAAGTCTGAAAGTGGCACCGCTGACTGAAAAATTGTGTGGAAATCGGTTGTCGTGGTATGGGCATGTGATGCGGAGGAATGAAGAAAATGTCGTGAGGAAAGTCTTGTGTATGGATGTGGATGGCTATAAGAGTAGGGGAAGGCCAAAGAAAAGATGGTTGGACTGTGTGAAAGAGGATATGGGTAAAAAGGGGGTGACTACAGAGATGACGACTAATAGAGGAGTATGGAAGAAAAAGACATGTTGCGCCGACCCCAAATAAATTGGGATAAGGGCAGGAGAATGATGATTATAGTTTTAGGATATTATTATTAAGTATGTATTACACATATTAGGTTTATATGATGTGTAAGTTTTGAATGTATAAGGTTTATTATAATAAAGTTAAATGAAATAGCATAAAATAATATAAATTCCTTGTTTTTAATCTAGTTGGGTTAATGTTCATACATCATAAGTTTGTAAGTAAAGTATATAGACACGTATAATAAATAAATAATAAAGAGCCTTTATTGTTGATCTTGGTTATAACAAAAGTTTTGTAAATATGCCTAAGATCTTTACTACTACGTTACTAATAACAAAATTTACTAATTATAATATTATCTATACTTCGGCAAACGGTATTTACTCCTCAACTTGTCTTCCGACAAAGGCCTCCTCTAAAGATCGCCATTCAAATCTATCCCTTGCCGTTCTAGTCCATGTTGGACCCGCTATTTTCCTGATATCATCTTCCCATCTCTTAGTTTGTCTTCCTCTGTTCCTTTTGCAGTCTAGCGGGTACCATTCTGTTATAAGTCTTGTCCATTTTTCCTTTTTCTCTCTTGTCATATGTCCTGTCCATCGCCACTTTAATTGTTTGTATGTTATGTATGCATTTTTGAATTTAGTTTTACTTTTAATGTTTTTTAATTTTTCTCGGTCTTTTCTTTTAACACCTATTGTACTTCTCTCAATTCCGTTTTGACAAACTTTTATTTTGTTAACCAGTTGTTCTGTCAATACCCAGGTTTGACATCCGTATAGCAAGCATGGCAAAATACACATATTAAATACTTTTCTTTTGTCTTTCATCGGCATTTCTTTGTTCTTCATAGCTTCGCTTAGTGACCAATATCGTTTCCAGGTGTTAGCTATTCTTCTTTCTATTTCCTTTTTCATGCAGTCTTCGGTAGATATTAATTGTCCTAAGTAAACGTATTCATGTACATATTCTATTTGCTCTTTATTCACTAATATGCTATCTTTTTGTGTAGAGTTTGACATAATTTTTGTTTTACTTAGATTCA
Source organism: Polia nebulosa (assembly GCA_951329385.1). Classification (NCBI taxonomy): domain Eukaryota; kingdom Metazoa; phylum Arthropoda; class Insecta; order Lepidoptera; family Noctuidae; genus Polia; species Polia nebulosa. Next base: position 7,394,842 of record OX589604.1, read on the forward strand.
TTGTTAGACCTGCCTTGTCACTTTCGTCAGCTAATTGTTGTAGCATTAATTCCAATGCTTTTCGGCTCTCAGAGAAAATGATCAAGTCGTCTGCAAAACGTAGGTGGCTCAGATTTTCGCCGTTTATGTTTAATCCTTTATTCATCCAGATTTTTACCGAAATCTGTACCAAAGCCAAAAGATGGGACAAGCTGTAAAAGAATACGATACATCTACTGATGAAGAGGAAGTACCTGCAATACTAAATGAGGAAACTATAAAAGCAATTAGTACACAGAAGAACGATAAAGCTCCCGGATCAGATCTCGTTACAAATGAAATACTGAAAACAACACTACCAGCGATTGCTCCGAAGCTTACAGAAATATTTAACGAAATTATCATAACAGAAAAGATTCCCGAGGATTGGACAAAATCAACCATTATACTATTGCATAAAAAGGGCGATAAAGGAGACATATCAAATTACAGGCCCATTAGCTTAATGTCTAATGTCTATAAGGTGTTTTTAAAAATTATATTATCAAGAATTACCAACACTCTTGAAGAAAATCAGCCCAAAGAGCAAGCTGGATTTCGTCGAAATTTTTCCACCATAGACCACATCCATGCCCTTAGACAAATATTGCAAAAATATAAAGAATATAACAAGACTTACTATCTGGGGTTTGTTGATTTTAACAAAGCATTCGACACACTAGAACACGAGTTTATATGGAATGCACTAAAAACACAGGGCGTACAGACAAAATACATACGAATACTCCAAAATGTATACACCAAGAGTACAGCGCAAGTTAAGTTAGAAACTATAGGCGAAGAATTTCCTATCAAAAGAGGCGTACGACAAGGAGATCCCATCTCACCTAAATTATTCTCAGCCGTGTTAGAAATGATATTTAGGAACCTAGACACGTATAGAAAACATTAAATAAACTGTGTAGGGACAGTTTTATTATTATTTGATAGGTAGTTTTATTTAGTTTGTAATAATTGTAAATAATGTAAAAAGGTAAATAAAAAATTTCTTTATAATTTAAATTATATTTTGTTTTGTTTTGTATTACTTATTTATCCTCGAATTCTATGTAGGTAACCCTGAGTATAATACATAAAACAATCTTTAGTCGTTAAATATTTTTAATAACTGTTCATCACAATAATAATTAAAATAAATTAAATACAGACATATTATTATCATCATACCATTTTCTAATACACACCGCATTATTTAATGCACAAGTCATTTTATGGTTCACACAGTTAAAATCAGTTTTATTTTTGCAGAACCTTTTTTTTAATGTCGCAAAATTAGGGCATCCCTTCTCACCTATGTCGATCACTTCACAGTTTGCACATAACTCTTTAATCCACTTTATTTTTTCCAAACCCTTTGTCATAATTTTTTTATTTTCTAAATATGGTAAAATAACGCGTTTAAACTCTTTGTAGTCTATGTACCCCTGACTCCAGTAAATTCCTCGATTTCTTTCTATCCACCTCACTCGTCTTTTTTCTTCTTGTGTTAGGTAATGGAATGGATATGGCGGTTTTACTAAGAACGTCTGTGTATGATCCTGACTTGCAATGGTCAATTCTTTGACAATAAAATTATTTGTAGAATCTTTAAATCCTTGAAGTTCAACTATAAGATTCTTCATGATAACTTCTTGACAATGTTACTTAATGGTTTGTATTCAACAATGCAATCGTTTAGAATGAGACAGTATGCTGCAGTTTGATCTGGTATCTCTGAATCACTCTCAATTTCTACTCTCACATCTACAACCGGACCTGTCTTTAGATTATCTGCTTGTCTAGAGCAATCGATTACAAACAGCGGTGCTAAATCTCTAAATTGTTTCTCGCTTAGTATGGGCTCCGAGCGACGTCCGTAATATGACTGTTGAAATCTGATGTATTGCTCGTATAATAAAGCGATTCTGTTATTAGCAAAACTTACATTTAAGTTTTCATATGGAAAATAGGTTGAATTGAGATACACTCTTACGTCTCGAATATGACAGTGATCGAATTGAGACATGTCAGAACTTGCATTGTTTTTTCTATTTGTCTGTAGACCAATAATGACGTATCTTGGTTTTTCTATTTGAGATGAAGTTTTGATAGACCAGGTATGTTTTGTAGTTTTAGGCAAAGCTGGATATTCGTACAGATCCCAATTTCTGTATATCATTTGAAGTGGACGATCTTTTTCTAATACTTTTAACAAACCAATTTTTTCTTTGTCTGATACTTTAACATGCGGCACGCGCCATATGATTTTGTTGATCTGAACATCATCCACTACTTCGCCTGTATTAAGTTTTACAGCGTTCAAATTAGTGTTACTTCGTAACAATATCAGTTCATGTCTACTATTTATCACGATTTTTTTAAAATCTTCAGCAAATCCGAGGTGGTTACGTAGTGGTATAGAAGCAGAAAATTTTCCTCCGTCGATATTTTTTATACCATCAATATTCCAGCCCCAGGCATGAGACATTTTTGATTCACTTTCATTCATCGAAATTAATGATTTCATGGTTGTTGTTATACCTGCATTTTTTATTTTATCAATCTCCACTCCATTTAGCTCATACCTAATATCTTGGAACAAGTAGAGTAAAGCATTGTTCGTGAAATTGACACTAGTAGCTTTAACCTGCGTATCTTTTTTGGTTACGATAACAGTTCCTTCCAAATATAGGGTGCTAGCTGATGGTAATATGTACAAGTCCTGTTGGTTGATAGGTATGCGGATTTCATCGTTCCTGTTGAAACTAGTTACATAAGGCTTGTAGGAATGAAATTCTATTCCTTCTATAGTATTATCGTAAGTTGGAGCGGCTAAAACGTCTAAAATATTCATTTTAACAATCCAATCGCTCTAAGGAATGCTTTATTGTCTTTGGTTAATTTTATTTTCTTCTTAGAGAGAGGTCTTATTTGATAGGTAGCTCGAGCAGAACTGATATTCTTTACTTGTTGAGACACATTTTTATTGTAGTTAATCATTTTTTTCTTCTAAGATGCAGATACACCTGCACTTCTTCACCACGTAAATTGATTATTCGTTTATTTATATCTAACAGCCTGATATGTATGCAGCTTAAGTTGTTTTGATTGATTGGAAAGTATATTGCGTTCTTCGGGATTTCTATGATCCTGTATCCAGGTGGCACGTTGAGTGCAAATTCGTGAATAATATGACTTGGTTCACCGTTTACATATGAACCGCTTACAATATCACATTCAATCCTTATTACGGTCGTAGGTTTTTTTTTTTTTTTTTTTTTTGGGGGGTGGGAAATCATCCAATGACTTCTTCCGCTCTAGGGTGGAGCGGAAGGGTGTGTCAGACTCTTACTGACTAAAACCCACCCCTGTTCCTCCCTGCCTCGAGTGCCCGGGGGCGAGGTAACTCTTTCGAATTTATCCTCCACCCCCGGGCGCCTCACCGGCCGTGGCAGGCCCCTTCCTTTGGCTGACAACTCTTTGAGGCGCGCGTGGAACACTACGCGCCGTCGACTCTCAGGCCTGGTGCTGATCGGACGGCGAGTTACCCACTACTCGCCGTCCGCAGGCCCGGGTCTACGGTGGCCGGAGATCGTCTCGCGGCCCCTGGCGTCTCCTGCGGCGGTCGCGGCTGGGGGCGCTAGGGCGACTCGGCCGTTGCTGAGCCTCCCTAACGTGTGCCGCCTCCCTCTTCGCAAGCATTACTGCTTCGCAGAAGGAGGAGACGGCCTCCCATTCCCTCTCGCTCCGTACCATGGCCTGAACCAGGGCACGGCGCGAGAGGTCGCTGTCGCCTATCGCATCCACGAGGACACGGCGGTGCTCTGCCCAAGCGGGGCAAACCTCCACCGTATGCTCCACCGTGTCCTCTGGGCGATCCTCGCAGTGGAAACACTCAGGGGTCACCTCCGCCTTGATCCGACACAGGTACCTCCCGAAACAGCCGTGTCCGGTGAGCACCTGCGTCAGGCGGAAGGTGAGGGCGCCGTGACGCCTCTCCAGCCACTCCTCAAAGAGGGGCACTACCGCCTCGATGGTGGCGTGTCCAGCGCTGGGTTGCAACAGTCGCTCTCTCCATGTCACCATGAGATCCTGCCGGAGCTCGGTCCGCCGAGCCGCGAGTTGTCGCGGCAGCGGAGTTTCGCCCCGGCGTTTGGCCTCCTCGCGCCACTCGTACAGGTGCGCGAGGATTTTTGCCTCCAGATCCCACGGTGACAGTCCGGCAAGGAGGCTCGCCGCCTCACGGGAGATCGTGCGGTATCCGCGGATGATACGTATCGCCATGACCCTCTGGGACGCGTTCATCAGGCGAGCTGATCGCTGCCTCAACGAACGCGCCCACACCGGTGCCCCGTAGAGGGCCATGGACCGCACGATCCCCGCGTAGAGCCTCCGGCAGGAGGCGTTTGGCCCCCTCAGATTGGGTAGGAGCCGCTTCAAGGCGGCCCCGGCCCTGTCCAATCTGGGAGCCAAACGTCGAAAATGTTCGACGAAGTTCCACCGGCTGTCGAGGACGAGTCCCAGGTACGTCATCGTACCCTCGACGCCGATGCGAACCCCTCCTACCGTGATCTGGGAACCCGCAGGTGGCGCGTTCCGACGACCATGAAAACACATGGCCTCGGACTTGTGCAATGCCACCTCGAGTCCCAGTTGCCGGATCCTCTCTATGACTGTCGCAACCCCGCGTGCCATAAGTTCGGCCGCCGCCTCGTGCGACCTCCCCTGCGCTAAGACCAGCGTGTCGTCAGCGTAGCACACTACGCTGACGCCAGCGGGGAGGTCGGCGCGCAGCACCCAGTCGTATCCGATGTTCCACAAGGGCGGCCCCAGGACCGATCCCTGTGGAACACCGCACGACATCTCTCGCCGGTTCCATACTCCCTGATGACCGGGGTAGATGACGGCTCTGTCCGTCAGATACGCCTCGACTACGCGACGGAGGTAGGGCGGCACCCGGTGATACCGGAGTGCCTCCACTATACAACTCCAGGGCAGGGTGTTGAAGGCATTGGCGATGTCCAGAGACACCGCCAAGACGACCCTACCCCGGGCCACTGCATCCCCCGTCGTGAGGGCTCTTACGCGCATGACTGCGTCCACCGTGGAGCGCCCCCTGCGGAAGCCGTACTGGCTCTCCGCCAGGTCCGGCCCCACCCGCACCAGCTGCCCGACGAGGCGGTCTGCAATTACTCTTTCAAAGAGCTTGCCCACCTCGTCGAGCAGCACAATGGGCCGGTAAGCGGACGGAGAGTCCGCAGGGCGCCCCACCTTCTTGATCAGGACCAGCTTCCCCGTCTTCCACCGACGTGGAAACTGGCCCCTCTCTACGCATGCGCTTAAAAGCCCTCTGAGTCGAGGCCCGAGAGCCTCTTGCAAGGCCAGGACCCAGGCTTTCCCATGAAAGCCATCGGGTCCTGGGGCGGTGTTTTTGGCATTCAGCCTACGCACCGCCGCTCTCAGCTCTACCTCGGTCACCTCGGGAGCATCGTCGTCGTCGTCGTCGTCCTGGTCCGCGTCAGATACCGCAGGAGACGGAGCCATAGGCGGAGGAGTATGTTCCCCTCGCGAGGGGAACAGAGCGCTCACCACGCCCTCCACGATCTGTGGCCGGAGACTCTGCGTCAGTGGGGGGGCCCATGGGCGGAGTTTCCCCCGCACCGCTAGATACGGGCGCCCCCATGGGTCTCTGTTCAGAGTCTCCAGCGACTCCTCGCGGGCCGATCTCTTGGCCCGCAAGATCTCCGTTCGGAGGGCGATCCTCGCAGCTCTGTACCCCTCGTATAGCTCCGCCTCGACGGCTTCCGTTTCCGGCGTGCGGTTACGGAGCCGTCTGCGGTACCTGGTGTACCGGCGTCGCGCGGTAATACACCCTTGGCGTAAAGCCGTAAGCGCCGGCGACCACCAGTACACCTGTCGCCGAGCAGAAGGCTGGACCCGGGGCATTGCCACGTCACATATCTCGGACATGGCCTCCTGGAACCACTCTGCCTCGTCGTCTATGTCGGCAGGCCTGTTCGGTGATGTCACCCAGGCCTGCACGATCGAGGCCTCCAGGAGTAGCTCCCGGTCCAGCTGCTTCAGCGACCAACGCGGACCGCTCGGGGTCTGTCGGACCGGCGGCACGCTGGAAGTCTGGGCGGAAACGTCAAACCGGATGTACCGATGATCGGAAGACGTCTCCACCTCCTCCAGAACGCGCCAGTCAAGTACGCGCGGTGACAGAGCGGGGCTGGCGAACGAGAGGTCCACCACCGATTCGCCCTGCCACCGCACGCACGTGGGGACAGAACCCCGGTTCAGGACGACCAGGCCTGTCTCCAGAGCCCAGTCCTCCACCATCCTGCCCCTTGCGTCCGTGAACCGGGAACCCCAAGCCAAGTTCTTGGCATTGAAGTCCCCGAGAACGAGCGCAGGGAGGGAACGGTATCCGACGACGACGTCTCTCAACTCCGCGAGGGAGTTGTGGAACTCGGCGAGAGTTCGGTTCGGGGAGAAGTACACCCCTACCACCACTATCTCCCCGAACCGTGCTGCCACGCAACCCCGACCCCTCTTGACCTCCTCGAGGGTCGGGGTACCGGCGGCGGCCGACGAAATGATGGTCACCGAGCCGTCTAGGTCCTCCACCCAGTCATCCCTGGGCGGGACATAGTACGGCTCGGGGACCACGGCGATGTTAATCGACCACTGCGCCATGCTCTGGAACAACAGGTCCTGAGCATCGGCGCAGTGGTTGATGTTCGCCTGGAGGAGGCGTAATGGGGCCGTTATTGGCATTCCATTACAGCCTCCTCCTCCCCTGCCCTCTGCGAGGGTCCAGCCACCGCGATGTTTGCGGTGGCGACGACGGCTGTGGGGGCAGCGTCGGCGGAAGCGGCGACGGCGGCGGTTGCGACGGTGGCGGTGGTGGTGGTGGTGGTGGAGGGCCTGCCCCTGGCCCTGGTCTTGGCGGGTGGGGCGCAGGTCCTGCTCCCAGCCCGGTGATCGGCCGGCTTGCCAGCTGCCGCACATGCTGCGCAGTGCGGCGCGGCCTCACAGGAGCCGGCCTTGTGATCGGGCCGACCACAGCGGAAGCAGCTGTTCCCTCTGTCCACCTCCGAGGTGCACCTCGCTGCCACGTCGCCCACATGGCAGCGGAAGCACCTCAGAGGTCTGGGTTCCAGCAGCTTCACCTGCGCAGACACCCAGCCCACCAAGAGCCTTCGGCCCTTCCCAGTGATTTGGCTCGCCGCCGACACGGGGCAGCTCACGGTTACAGTGAGAAGCCCCGCGCGATCAGGACGGAGAGTGCCTACCCTCACCTGCTCGGCAGGGCACCCTCCAGTCCTGGCGACGGCGGCCTTCACCTCCGCCTCCGTTACAGAGTCGTCCAGGCCCATAATGCGCATGTCTGCGCTCTTGGTGGGCCTGGACACTCGAGCCTCGTCGACCAGCAACGCCCTGATTTTCTCGGCCAGGGCGTCAGCAGCTGGGCCGCTGGAGGCACCGGGGACCTCCAGCATCCGGGCTCCGGTCTTGGTGACCTTCACCCGAACGCCGTCGGCACACCCCACCTCCTCGAGGCTCACCGCCGCCTTGGTTTTGGCAAGCACGCTGCGGTAGGTCACGCCCTTCTGGACCGCTTCCGGCTGCAGCGTATTTACCACAGCCGCGGACCTCGGGGCGCGGAGCCTGGCCGCAGCGGCCCGCTCCTTGCGCCGCTTCCGCCTCTCTCGGCGTTTGGCCGCCCTTTTGGCCTTTCCCGCCTTCTCTTTCTCCCCGGCCACTTGCCATTCAGCAGCCTCGGCCGGAGGAGGTTGGGAAGTCGGGGCAGGCTGTGACGGCCGTCTCGCCACCTGGGCTGGGGCCTTCGGGGCTTTCGCCGCCCGTGCAGCCGCCCCACTCGGTTTGGGCGGCGCCTTTGGCGCCTTCGGCGGGGCCGACCCCGCGGGTCTCAGCACAGACCCGCTGTCGGCCCGTCCCGCCGAACCCTGCTTGGGCGCAGCAGCCGCAGCGGCGGCAAATGAGCCCGGTAGCCGCTGGCCCAACGCCGGCTGACTCGCCGCCAGCGGGGGCCGCAGCACGATGCCCTCCAGCACGGAAAACCGCCTGTTGAAGGCACCCAGCTCCTGCCGCACCAGTTCGAGAACCTGGTTCTCCGCGGCGGGCAGGGGCTGACTCGGCCCGTGCTGGAGCTCATCCCGCGCGTCCCTCCGGGGGCCAGCTCCTCGTCGGAGCTCGGCCAGGTCTGCCCGGAGCCTCTGGTTCTCCTTCACCAGGTGCTCCGTAGTGGCGGTCAGGCGGGCGACCTCCGTCCGCAATTTGGACGTCTCGTCCGCAGACGAAGGCCCGCCGAAGCTCGCCTCCGCCGCCGCCACAATGGTGGCCGTGGCCGCGGATGTGGCCCTGCTCCTAGAAGAGCCAAGCCTCTTGTGGACCACATCCTTGATCGCGTTCACCACGACCCCCGCAAGCCTGTCCGCTCGCTCCGACTTGGAGCTGACAGAGAACGCCGATAGTCCGCTTGAGGACCCCGAGACCGATACCCGGGGACCCTCAGCGGTGGACCGGCGCTCCTCCTCTGCGGCGAGCCTCAGGGCTCGCCTGCCACCCTTTGAGCCTTTTGATGGCCTCCCCGCCCCCCTACCCCTCGTGCTGGTGGGAACCTTGGGAGGCGGCGCCATCACCTCGGCGTCAGAGGACGACTCACGGCCGTCCCCTGCCTTGGAACGCTTCTGGTTCCGGAAGAACCGCGAGCCCTGACTCACGGCGCTTCCGGAAGCGCTCCCTTCCTCACGCTCCAGGCTCCTAAAGGAGCTCAGAGCGGCGAGTAGTGGTGCTGCGTCGGTCGCCGACGTCGCACCACTCTCCACCTCCTTGCCGACTTCTTTTTGGCTTACTTCGCCCGACCGCGGCTTGTCGGGCGTCTTAAAGCTGAATGAGATCATCTCCTGGAATGTAGGAGATGATCTCGAGCCTCCTCGGCTCTTGTTGTCGGGATTGTCCCCGACAAGCGGATACAGGTCGTCGTTGGTTAGCGTAGGACTAGAGCCGCCCCCCCAGCATACGATCGGGGGCGTGACTGGGAATTATTACTTTTCGTCGTGTTTATCATTGTTGTTTCCTTTGGAGGGTGTGGTCCCTGTCTCCTCCCTTCAACCTCCCTATCTTTCCTCTTACATATCGCATAAACCGCATTCACTCTCTCTCATTCACTCACTCACTCACACACTCTGCCCCCCCAGTTTCGGCGCCACTCTCACAGTCGCATCTGATGAACAGATGCGTACCAGAGAGCAGCGACGAAGTTCCCCCAGGTTCCATGCCGTTAGGAGGCTCGAACAGCTTGCTCAAGTCTCCCAACGGCGCAGCCCTCTTGTGAGGCGCTAGCATCTGGACATCCCTCCAGTACGCATCCCATAGCCACGCCTCCAAGCTGGGATTGGGTGGAGGTCGCATCCACTGGCAGTCGACGATGATCGACTGACAATGGACGCGACCCCCGGTGTGTTCCTCTTAGTCGGGCCTCTCCCCTGGAGCCTTCCGGCACAAATTAGTCACTCATGCCGGAAGTCCCCAGGATCATGGAGACCCATAAGCCCCACCACGACGGCAACGTAGAAACACTCGGTGGGGATTACGGTCGTAGGTAGAATGTTGACTGGAGACTGTGACACATGCCATTTATTTGCTTTCAAGATTTGTTTGTTAAATCCTAATAGTCTTCTAAAAGAGTCTTCTTTAGTAAAATTAATGTCTTTTGTACAGAATATTGTAGTTTTTAAAGTATTATTATTGCATCGTAGTTTGATCGCTGCATCTTTTATTTCGGATTTTAAATAATCGCTGTTATCTTGCAACTCATAAGTGCCTTCTGGCATTTCAATAACTTTGTTTGAGGCATAATAGAACTTATTATTACTTTTATCAATGTTTGGAATAGAATTAAATGTTGAAAAGTGCAATAAAGCACACTCATACTCTCCATCTAGTTGCAACGTATTAGGAAAGTATGTAGTTAACACTGACGAGTCTCCAGTTATCGACAAAGTGAGCGACATCTTGCAAATGATAGAAATAAAAGAAATGCATATATTTTATAATACATTTTTATTCCAAAAAGTCCACAAATAATTTAAACATAAATGTCCACAATTGACTGCGTTAAATTTTTGATATCTTGTGTAGTTATAAAAAACATTACAATTTTTGAAATACAGCATCAGTTCCATTGGAGGTTTTAAATTTCCATAGCTATCAAAGTATTCACAGTGATCGTTTACTTTAACATAAGCTACCCAATGCGTTCCTTCGTTCTTAGAATCGTCTAAGTTAACGATACCACATTCAATGTGTTTCGGCTTCCGAGGTAGTTGGTCCTTCATGTAGACCCCACGAAAATATGGGATGTCTCTTGAAAACTTTAGGATGTCTACATTAGTTAGAGAGCGATTGGGTAGCATATTTTTCAGTTTTTTGAAGATCTTATAAACAATCCTTTACCACTTTTATATGGCTTAATGTATAAGCCCTTACCCAACACTAAAGCCTCCATAGCTTTATTATGTCGTTCTGTTTCTTGCAAATTTTGTTTGCTTGCTTTGTAATCATTGACGGTTTTTGCAATGCCAGCTGCACCACCAGCTAAACTTCCTAAAGCTGATAAACCAGCGAAAATTGGAATTAAAGGTAGAACTCCTCCAGTCTTTGGTATGGGTATTACTCGAGGTACCCGAATTTGATGATGAATGTTTGGTAATAACTTTTTTGCGGCTAAGTAAGCTGCTTTTATCAAAGTCTTACTATCTTTGCGTTTGAGTTTCTTAATTTTTGATTTTATTGTTGAAACTATGTTTTTAAATGATTTAATGCCGGATCCAGACTTTAGTTTCGCTTTCATAACTTTGCTCACTAGCCAAGAGCTTAGTTTTTCACCTTTCCCTGCATCTTTTGATTTAAGTCTTTGTTTAGCCATGTTAAGTAGATGTAAATCGGCTTTGTGACGATTTGATAAGTCTGTATGGTTTGTATACGCAATATCGTGTTGCATGCAAGCTTCGTCAAGCTTATTTACACCTCGGTCACCTCGCGCTAGGCGTTTGTGAAGTTTGGTTCCCGGTCCGCAATAGTTGTATCCTGGCAAATGAACTTCGAATGGTAGATGATTAATTATGCTATTAACAAGTCCACCTCCTTGCATTATTCAAATTATAATGTTCAGATTTCAAATGAAAAATGGTTATATAATATCTTAGTCCATTATTGCAGCTTTTTCAATCCAACTGTTTTCTGCACTGTTTAGACCTAACCATTTGACATACAATTTATTTCCTTTGTTTTTCAAAACCTTTTCAATTAAATAAACATCGGGATGATTAGATCTTTGCAGTTCTTGTTCGTAAAAAGCTCCTAATATGTTTTGCTTTCGTCGATCTTCTATGTGATATGTCACTGGTAAGGTTTTATTTACCTTTTTTATAATAAATAATTCAGTCGACCAATTAGGAGTGAATTACGTTTGCGGCAGCAGAGTGATCGAAAAAAAACCGAAATGATCTTATAAAAATTAATTTATTGAATAGAAATTAATATTACAAATTAACCCTAATGAACAATGTTCCACATCTAAGTCGGAATATGGAATGTCATTCTTACAATATTCTATATTAAAATTAATTTACGAAATCGATTGACGTCATAGATGCATCAGCGATTTAATGCAGTAAACAGGATGTGGGGCGATGCACTGTCACCGGTCCTCATAGAATAGTTTTCATTGCTTCCCAGGATGGCAGTTGGAGGTTGCTGGACCTTCGTCGTAGTTTTATCTCGTTTGCGTAGATAACGTTGGGAAATCATGATGATGAAGAGTATGCCTGCAACCATTAGTATTCCATAGAATGGGATTGTAGTGTGGTAAAAGGCGTCTGTTTGAGAACTGTCGAGTTGAACAGGAGACTGGATCATAAGTTTTTCTTGGATGCCGTGTAGTTCTTGAAGATCAATGGAGTTCAGATTGACACGAGCAGCAGTTATGGAGTGTTTTTCGACATCATATGGTATCTTCATTAACTTCAGAGGTTGGCCTTTAATTTCATCATAGTCATTTGCAATAGTGAATTCTTCTGATATCAGGCGACATCCCTTGGGAATTGTAGCAAGATAACTTCCCTGCAGCGACGTGTAGTCCTTCTGTTTGCAGATTAATTGTGTCTTTGTCTGCTGAGGGAATGATAGAACATAATGTTGGTCGTCCAGCTTTTCCATGGCTTCTCTCATCAGGGTTATCTTGGTAAACTTGCAGGATTCTTGTAAGACTTGATTGGTGATCAGTTCTTGGACGCAGTCAGCTTTGGTGCGGATCTGGTGGGTGATTCCTGCTTCGCAGAGGTACCAGTGCTTTAACTTCGGGCATTCTGCCTCTATGTACACGTACGACATCTCGTTAGTTGCAAGGAAAGGAAAGGATGGGATAAGAGCCTGTAAATGCTTATTAGGAACAACTGACAATTTATAAAAATCATAAGTAGATTTGGAAAAGATTGGAAAGTTAAAAATGAAAACTATTTGATTGTCTACATAATATGACCCTGGTTTTATGACTTCGTAATATTCTCTAAGTTCTAAATCTAATATTTGCTCTTGAGCATAAATAATTCTAAGTTTCTTAACCATAGATTCTAATATTTCTATTTCTACCATAGAATGGTGCATGCTAGAAGCATGAGCAAAGGCTAAACTATTTTCTATCCTAAATAATTCCTGGGTTAAATCTTCTATATTATCTCCTATGACTTCTAGAAGTTGAGCAAACTGAGCATATTTTGTTAAACTGTCTTCTCTTAAAGCATTACTCTGTAAAATTGTTTCTAGAGTTATATTAATTTTACGCTGGTTTTCTAACATCTGTGCAAGTACATTGGTATGTTTAGATATCCACTCTTTACTTAAGCTGATATGATTATTTAATTCGGCTGTTATTTTATACTGGTTATTCTCTAGTAATTTAATAGCTTCATTATATTTTAATGCATCTTCGTGATCTAGGTTTCCAGTTAGGCTTTTTATTATTGAACCTAATCCGTCTACAAGGCCTCTTTTGGCTCTACTGGGTTCTAGAGATTTAAGTTGTCTTAGGACACTGTCAAGCTTGTTAGTAAGATACTTTATTTGAATTTCGTATAGTGCATACGTGTCGTTAGTCAGTCGATTTTGGCAGGTTGCTAATTGAGTCCGTAATGACTGAACGTTATTTTCTATGTTACTCAGTTGCACATATTGTATGAACGTATGATGATGAGTCGTAAGTTTCATGAGTCCTAGTTTATAAGGCAGAAGTCCTGGTCCATCGTCGAGGCTCTCAAGTTTTATCTCTTGAGGTCGCATCATTGGGAGAGTCGTTATTAGTAGGATCCTGTAACAAATTCGCCGTCTTAGGTACGCGTTTAAGTCTAGATTTTGCTATAGGGCCGCGTTTCTTTGAAGTATAAATGTGGATTGGTAAGTCAGCTAAAACCGTATCTTGTGTATATCGTGGGGCAGTTTTCTGTCGACTAGCAAGGGGATTCGTTATAAAAATTTGCTGTTGAGGTGCATACTCTGCTTCGGGTTCTCGAGTCTCATTTCTTTTCTCTATTATAGCACTTCGATTAGCAAGTGATGTCGAGTTAATGATGTCAAAGACTATTTTCATCTTATCCCTATGGGCTTGAGTATATTGCTGTAACAAATGCTGTGTTATGTCAATGTCATTGCAGTCTCTCGGGTCGAAGTGTCCGGTCAATAAGTCAAATGGTCGACATCTCGTAAAGCTGTGTATGGAACTGTTGTAGGCTATTATAGCATGGGGCATTAAATTAACTATTGGTTCATCTTTATGTTGTAATTTTAGTAATCTAAGATGTTCTAGAAGAGTCAAATGGAACCGTTCAATATTACCATTATCATTAGGTGAATGGGCTAGTATCCTGTGATGGTTGATTTTATGAAGTCGTGTAAATTCCATGAATAACTGATTCGTAAACTCAGTTCCATTGTCTGTAATAATAGTCATAGGCACACCATGGTGGGTACAATACTGTAAAAGAGCTTGTAAGATGCTAACAGCTGTTCCGTCGCGTAAATGATAAGCTTGGCCGTACTTAGTGAATACGTCTATGAATGTTACGTACTTTTCGCCTTGTATAGTGAATAAATCCATATGTATAATCTCAAATGGCTTAGTGGCTGGCGGTACAACATTGAATTGGGGTCTTACCGGATTCCTATCATATTTAGCCTGACCGCAGATGGTACACTCATTTATGAACTTGGTTATTTGGTCCTTCATTTTTGGCCAATAGTATTTGCGGGACAAAGCTAAGTAACATTCATTAATTCCACGATGGTTTGTTTTGCCATCATGATAATGCTGTATAATTTCCTGTTGTCGAAGGTACTCTTTGACATTTTCGACTTCAGTCTTGGCTACGACGAGATTCATGGATGAGCTTCTGAATTTGTCCTGTAGAATGGGTATAATGGAATATATGGCTAATGCTGGATTTATTAAAATTGCTGTTTTAACCTTTGGATTAACGTATTCTTTAATGGCATTAACTAAGTCTTCTTCTAAATTTGATTCAGACAGTTGTATATTTACTCGGGTATGGGTGTCAAATGGTTTAGTAACTACAGGTCGTCTCCTAACGTCATCTACAACAGTCAGGTATAGTTGTCTGTGGAATTTGTTTAAGGGTTCATCTGTTATAGGGACTTCTAAAATCGGGTTTTCAACACTTGTATGTACCGTTTCAGTGGAAGAGTTTGGCTTAGCGAGAATTGATTCCGATGGGTTACCCATTAAAGAATTAAGTTCATCGATTTCTTCTATAAGAGACATTTCTTTAGTGTTAATTTCAATTCGGGATAAGGCATCAGCGTTAGTATTGGCTTTTCCTTTCTTGTAGGTAACGGTAAAGTCATATTCACTCAGTCTAAGTCTCCATCTTGTCAGTTGTGAGTTCGGTTCTTTCATGTTCATCATCCATTGTAACGGTTTATGATCAGTCAGAATTTTGAACTTACGTCCAAATAGGTAAGGTCGAAAATATTTCGTAGCCCATACGATGGCAAGAAGTTCTTTCTCTATTGTACTATAGTTTATCTCGCTTTCATTTAGGGTACGGGATGCATAACAGATGGGTTTATCGGCGTTTATGGGTCCTTGAGATAGAACGGCGCCAATGGCTACATTAGAAGCGTCAGTAGTCAGGTTAAATTCTTTAGTAAAGTCCGGATATTGTAAAATGGGGTCATTAGTCAGTAACGCCTTGCATTTTTCGAAGCATTGTACGTATTCGGGGTCAAAAGTGATTTTACGTCCTTTCTTTAGGCATTGAGTGAGTGGTTTGGTGATGCGGGCAAAGTCAGGAATGAATTTTCGGTAATAGCCGAGAAGACCTAAAAATTGTTTAATCTCTTTGGGTGTCTTGGGTATGGGATATTTATTAATGGCAGAAATTTTATCGGGATTTGGCTTTATGCCGTCTCTAGTGATGACATGACCGAGATAGGCTGTTTCAAGCTTCAGGAATTCGGATTTATCCATCTGGATTTTGAAGTTAGATTCTCGAAGTCTTTGGAATACCTTTTCAAGGTTGGTCATGTGTTCTTGGAGGGATGTACTAAATACAATGATGTCATCTAGGTAGACCAAACATATCTCGTTTTGAAGCCCTCGGAGGACATTGTCCATCACACGTTGAAATGTAGATGGAGAATTTTTAAGACCCATGGGCATTCTGAGGAATTCGAAATGCCCGTGTTCAACATTGAATGCGGTCTTTTCTACGTCATTGGGGTCCATTTCCACTTGGTAGAAACCACTTGCCAAATCTAAGGTTGTAAAATACTGGCACTTCCCTAACTTGTCAAGAACGTCACTAATATTTGGGATTGGGTATTTATCGTCTAATGTCTTTTCGTTTAGTTTGCGAAAGTCAACCACGAGACGCCACTTCTGCTTTCCTGACGCATCCATTTTTTTTGGCACTACCCAAATAGGGGAGCTCCAGGCAGATTCTGATGGTCGTATGATACCTTGGTCTAACATTTTCCTTATCTGGTCCCAAACTTCTTGACGGTGCACGAAAGGGTATCTATATGTTTTAGCGTGTACTGGGACTTCGTCAGTAGTTCTAATGCGGTGCTTTACCTTATTAGTAAAAGTTAACCTCTCGCCTTCAATATAAAAAACGTCAGAATAACGAGAACAAAGAGCTATAAGATTAGCCTTCTCTTCTGGATTGACGTGGTCAGTTCTTAGGCGTGATATTACATCCTGAGTACGAGCTGAAGGCTGTTGAGTAGTACTAGAGCACTCAGTGTTAAACAACTCTGCATGTGCTGGCCGGTTGAGTGAAAATATAATGTCATTTTGAGTAGGATTTTCGATCTCTAGATATCCACGGTTATTAACAACGGTGGTCACACAATCATGAACTATACAATTGCAAAGAATTTGTTCAGGAATAAAAACGTCGCCATCCGGTGTGTTAATAGGAATACGAGTAACTTTTGATGTTCGTGCCGGTATAATATCCTCATATAGATTTATGTTACGTGAGTTATACATCCTAATAGGGTTTGTCGCAGAACGAGTCAGTAATTGACTTTCTTTTAAATCAATTCGTGCTTCCCAATTATTTAACAAGTCTAAACCTATGAGCCCGTCAAAGTAGTCATGAAAACGATAAATGAATAATTTTATACTATTAGAATCATTAAACTCTGGGAAACATGGCAAAGTAATTGAATAGTCATTTCTAGTTGTCGCGTGAATGTTAGTTATTTCAAACGGATCAAAATTAAGAGGATATTCGGAGAAGTACTTTTCTACAGCTTCGGGGCTTATAAATGATTGGTTAGCACCCGTATCTATCAATAGTTTCAAAGGGGGCTCTGAGATCTGTATGTACGGGAGCTGCCTCTGGGTTTGAAGGTTAAGCTCTATTTTGGTTTTAGTGAGTTCGGGTCCTCCTGAAAATCCTGCTGAACATGGTTAGCAATGGCTGCCTGTGGCTGAGGTTCGTCATAAACGTGGTTGTCTGTAGTCGTATTATAGTAAGTTGAGTCACAAGTATACTCAGGGGTAAATTCCATGTCATTATTATAGTCAGTGTAGTAGTTGTAATCTGGTTCACAGTAATAGTCATAGTACAAGTCATTGTAAGCCGCGCACTCGTTCATATTCATTTCCCTGGTCTTGAAATAGTTGGAAGCCGGAGGGTTTCCAGCCTGTCTCCAGTCATGGAATGCTGGAGCATTTGTTGGAGGCAATGGTTTTGGGGTAAAACGTTGGACACCACTCATAGGCTGAGGGCCTTGAGGTACATTGTTTCTGGGTGGTAATCTAAAGACATTACTGCGTGGATTGTAATTAGGAGGTGGAGCACTGAACATCCTTTGTGTGTTCGTTGGCATCCGTTGTTGGTGTTGTACAGGGTGTGGCGCAGGGAATTTGAAAGGTTGCGGTGCTGGTCCTGCAGGGCGCTGACCCATTGGTGATGGCCAACTAGGTACAGGTGTCGGGAAATTGTGCGATCGTGGAGGAGCAAATGGTACTGAAGATGATTGAGGAGTGAATCTATGAGAAGCTTGAGCTTTCGGAAATTCGCGTTGCTGCAAATACATGACGTTGAGTTCTTCTTGAACAAACTCAAGCGCCTTTTCAATAGTAGGTGGACGCATGCAGCGTATACGGGATCCTAAAGGTTCTTTTAACCCTCTAACATATGCCTGCATGGTAACTTTTTTATACAAATCGCGTTTGGCTTCTATAGTAGTCGATACAGTCTCATGTAAAGTCACATAAGTCATGAGCGTACTAAACAATGTCTGACAATGATTATAAAATTCCTGCGGCGTTCTATTACCCTGAGAAGCTAAAGAGAGGTCATTATACAACGCAGTTTCATCACGTTGATCTGAGAAGTTATTAATCAAGGCAGTTCGAATACCGGACCAACTTTCTGGTATTCCGTTAGCATTAATAGTACATGCAGCGGTTCCAGTGATTTTATTAAGTATGCCGTTTAACAAACATTGGTTATTGAATTCTTGCCCAGGTGTTGCATTTAAGTACTGGGTAGCTAACGAGTCACATATTTTAATAAACCGGGTAAGGACATTTGGGTTCCCGTCGAATTCCGGGATAAGGCGAAGGGCCTTATAAATAGTATCTGGGTCACACTGAGCCATGATGTCTAAATCTAAATTTTCTAATTTTATATCTCTATTATTATCAACTACACGGTTGCGGGCCTGGCGTAATTCAGGCTCCCGCGAACTAGAGGCTCTGGGATGATAAATCTTGAGGTATAAGATTCAAAGAATGCAACACGAGAATTGTGAGCGTACTTACAGATAATTCATTTCTGGTTTCCTCCGTGAATCGATTTCTTGATTCTCCCTCTGGTCTGCAGCAGGTCCGTAGATTCAGGATATCCGGAACGGTGCTTGATAGCCACCCGAGTGACTCGCGACGCGACTATCGATGCGAGATGGTCACGATATCTCCCGCGGATATCCTACCGACTGCGCCAATTACGTTTGCGGCAGCAGAGTGATCGAAAAAAAACCGAAATGATCTTATAAAAATTAATTTATTGAATAGAAATTAATATTACAAATTAACCCTAATGAACAATGTTCCACATCTAAGTCGGAATATGGAATGTCATTCTTACAATATTCTATATTAAAATTAATTTACGAAATCGATTGACGTCATAGATGCATCAGCGATTTAATGCAGTAAACAGGATGTGGGGCGATGCACTGTCACCGGTCCTCATAGAATAGCGCTACATAATTAGTGTAACTTTTCTCAAAATTATGTTTGTATTTACTTATACGAACACAATCACCAACTTTGAATTTAGGCTTCCGCTGAAGTAATTCATGGTTGTTATTTTTTTTTATATTTTCTTTGATTACTTGTTCATTACTTTTATTTACATTAACTGGTTTAAATTGAATAGTGCGATGTTTTGTGTTGTTATATCTCTTCAATATATCTTCCAATGGTAGACCTAACCACTTATAGTTTCCATTGAGACTAAAATATTTGTATAATTTATTTTTTACAGTTCTAATAAGTCTCTCTACAATTGATGCTTTTTTAGTAGAAAACGATGAGTAATGGTTAATGTTGTGCTTTTTCATAAGCGTTTGAAATGTGATGTTATAAAATTCTGTCCCCATATCAGTTTGTAAGTTAACAGGATTATTACGACTACTATGCAGTATATGTTCGAATGCACGAGTAACCTCAAATTTATTTTTCGATTTTAACGGTTCAGCCCAGACATACTTTGAGAAGCAGTCAATCACCACTAAGATGAAATTGTAACCTTTGTTATACTTTTTAAGGTTTTGCATGTCCATCAAGTCTGCTTGCCATAAGTCGTGGATTCCTTTCAGAATAACAGAACGTCGAAGGAAATTTCTTCTTGCCGCTTTGTGTATTTCATTTACAATTTGCTGTTTTGTCATTACAGAGTTTTTTGTAGTAATTTATCTACCTCTGCTTTAGTATAAAACTTATCTTGGAAATGAGTTGAAACCTCAGGTATCTTTGCTTTTAAAGTAGTTTGCACTGTATCCTTTGCATCTTTTATTATTTGAGAACGCAATTTACCAATCAGAGTATTACAGTCTTTCAACATATTTGCATTCAATCGATCTACATAAACCTTGTTTACACCCAGATTATTTAATTCTTTTAACGTTTTAGCATTCAATTGATCTACATAATCCTTGTTCACAGCATCGTCTGCCTCTACTGGAGCTCTAATTCCTCTCAGTCTTGATGTTTTTAAGTCAAAATCTCCGTTTTCTGATTTTAACAATGCATTCTCATTAAACTCAAATAACTCCGATAAACGCATTCTTTTGTGAATGTAGTGTCCGAATTTGTCTACGTTCATGTTTAAGGTGTATTGTTTCGAGAGGTTGATAGTAAAATAAACACATTTTTAAATACTTATTTATTTATAACTTTACTTTCACGTAATTCTTCAATGATGGATATAATTTCATTATCTAATCCGGTGTTGCCAGCGTCTCTAGATGCAATCAATAATTTCAACCTTTCCACTAATTCATTAGGATCATCCCAGTACACTAAATCTACGTTTTTTCTCCACTTTTTTAATAACGGTAGACCTTTTCCCTGAACTGCATTCTTCAGTTTAAAAAGAGGTTTAATAACTTGCAAATATTTTTGTCCTTTGTTACTTTTTATTGGCTTACTTGGTTCATAGTCTCGACGATGTGCATTTGTATCAAGTAGCATCGACTTATAATTTTGCATATCACTATCTGTAACCAAGCTTAGGTCTACATCTTTCTTAAGCAATAACTGTTTTAAGCCAGGTGTATTTCGGTATTTACGTCCAACCACAGTGATGTATTGATCGTTGATCGTTATGCAAGCAGAACCTAACATCAGTTTCCCGCGGTCTGCTCTAACCCCAAACGGAATATCTACCAACGCTTCTGAAGATACTGACCAGGATGATGTATCACCCTCTTGATTCCTTTCAACTACTGATTCATAAGAAGAGTCACTGTTGATATCGGATTCATATTTGTCTACATCGTCATTATTATTACTTCCTTCGGTACCAGTTTCGTTAATAAACGAACCATCAGCAATTTCATCACTAACACGCAGGAGAGGAGTTTGCTTACTAGCATTAGCAATTAGGTTGAGAGGTTCTGTTACAGGTTTGAAAACAGATTCCAGTACTTGTTTATTGTTAATCTCAGCATCTCTCATTTTTCGTACTTTTATCTTCACAGCTTCTGCCGCATCAACAATTTGTCGTTTCAATGATTTTTCCATATTGGTAAAATAGGTCGTAATTGATTTAGCGTTGTAAGGTGAATAATAATGTCAGGCAGGTAATAACCTTATATATGTATTCGTGATACTAGTCAAAGACTACAAATGTGTCAAATTTACTTCTATAACATCCTTTGTTTTTGGAACAATCTTTATTAATTACAACATAATTGTAAGGTACATTCCATATTTTTGAACACATTTCACGAAATTCAATCCAAGTCATGTCAGTGTTCACGTGTTCTTCATAAACATGTCTCATATTTCTTTCATCTTGTTTAAAAAGTACGATTAGGTTTGCGTTGTCTCTTACCAATTGCTTAGGGATTTTACTATACGTCTGATTTAGATAAAAGCAATCGATGAATTTGTGTCTCCCCATAGCAAAATAATCACGCATATTACTTTGATTTTCACAAGCAACATCATCAAACACAATTACAGAATTCGGTTTTGCGGTCTGAACACTCAGTACTTGCTCATTTTCATGATATTTCTGAAATGAAATGTCTGGTACTCGTTGCAAGACTTTTTCTAAAAAAACGTACTTGGGTTGTTGCAAGGTTTTCGAGTAAACATAAACGTTTTGAAATCTTAATCCATTCTCATGTATAAGTAGTCCAACTAATAAATTGGTTTTTCCACAATTTGACGGCCCGCAAATGATGCATCGTATGGATTTAGGTAATAATTCTCCATGACGAAAACCAGTTTCCTGAGACTGAACGCAGAGTTTGTTTACATGTAACGATTGTGGTTGTTTTACAAATTTCATGATGACTCATTGAAACGGTTATATCAATAATAAATCTATTAAACAATTACATCGACATTTATACATCGTTATAACTTTTGTGAACCCTCTGAAAGTTGATTCTATGAAACGATATCTTAGACTACTTATACTAACGGTGGTAACGAAACCATAGCGAGATCTAACTCGATGTCAACGCCATCTATCAAATAGCGGTAACCAGTATTTTCATTTATATTATTGTGCATTCTACTCCATTGAGTTTTAGAACTGAAATGGTGGAATAGGCGCCGAACCAGTATTTTCATTTATATTATTGATCATTCTACTCCATTGAGTTTTAGAACTGAAATGGTGGAATAGGCGCTGAACCAGTATTTCCATATATATATTATTGAGCATTCTACTCCATTGAATTTTAGAACTGAAATGGTGGAATAGGCGCCGAACCAGTATTTTCATTTATATTATTGGGCATTCTACTCCACCGAGAGTGACGAGGCGAACGGAGTGAGCCGATGGAACGGAAGGTGGGGTAGAATGCCCAATAATATCCTACTAATGGGAGTATAAAAAATGCTTCGTAACAAAATTTTTTGACAGACGACGGACGGACAGACAGACGGATATGTGAGTGACAACAATAGGGATCCGTTTGGACCTATCGGGTACGGAACCCTAAAAACGAGGCGTCAGGAAGATGCAGGAGTAGGATAACGAACGGAACGGAAAGGCGAAAGTATTCGGGCGAAAGTATTCGGGCGAACGTCTTCTGGCGAACGTTCTTCGGGCACTCTTTCGTTCGACTAACAGTTCTTAGCTCAAAACGAACTCCCGAGCTCTCGACTCATGGTAGCGGTAGGAACTGTGGGGTTTTAATCAGTAGGAGTCCGACATTCTCCGTTCTCCGCAGACGGAGAGTACCTATCCAATAAAAATTTCCCCACATAAAACAGGTCAAAACGAACATTCAGGCGAATGTTCTTTGATAGGTATTATTCAAACGCTTTTAGTAGAACTTAAAAACAATAGGCTACTTGAAAGAATAAAGTATAATAACAGAAAGTTATTAGCGAACTCAGCATGCAAACAGAGAATTAGGTCAATTTGAACACAAGGCCGAATGAATTAGGCGCAGATTTCGATGGTCAATGTCATGATATTACATAGGTAGCAGTGACATTGCATATTATGTAACTGTTCTGTATACACCATATTAAATTGTGCGTACAGCTAAGAAGTGGAATAGGATACGAGTAGATACCTACTAAAAAAATCTGTTTGGTCCCCAGTTAGATTGCCAAAAAAATTTGGTTAATTATGTATTTTGTCACGTAACAAAAAAAAACCAGCCAAGTGTGAGTCGGACTCGCACATGAATGGTTCCGTACCATAAACTAAAAAAAAAATACGTTTCTAGAAACGTGTTTTTTTTGGGTTTTTTGGGCTGTATCTCTCCGTAATAGGTAGACTGTTGAAATTTTCACACAGCGTGTGTTTCTGTAGCCGCATTACAAAAAATAAATAAAAAAATAAAAGGAGTGTACGAGTACTAGGAACGTATTTTCTTGGCATTTTTTGCTTGATCAATGGCCTAGGGAGCCCCCCTTAATTTTTTTTTTTTAATTTTATTATTTGTTGTTATAGCGGCAACAGAAATAGGTACACATTCTGTGAATTTCAACTGTGTAGCTATTACGGATCGTGAGATACAGCCCGCTGACAGACGGACGGACAGCGGAGGCATAGTAATAGGGTCCCGTTGGTTAAAAAGCACGTTTCCATTATGGGAGCCTCCTTTAGTTTATTTTTTGTTACAGCGGCAAAAGAAACACATTCTGTGAAATTTTCAACTGTCTATTATTACGGACCCTATTACTAATATTTGTACAATATATTTTGATAATCTAACTGGTGGAGACTACATAGAATTATATTTATTGTTTACCCAGGCATTATTACTATGCCGAAGTCTTTGAGTCAAGAATGAATATGTTATTTTTAGGGAATGTAATGACATCAATTTAAAAAAAAAAAAATATTCTGCTTTAGTAGCAGCCCAAAATACCAACAAATCACTAAAATTATTATCTTAATATCCCGTAAACAACCAAAATAACCAACAACGATACCACTTCACCACTTCCTAGCGATTCCTTAAATATTGTTAACAACGGTCAAAGAAAACAGATGTATTTAGGGTATAGGTACCTACTATCCATTACTCTCAAATTAATATTCCCATAATCACATTACACAACCTCTCAAACCGCAATTAAGAGATTAAACAATCTTATACCTACTAGTCGTGTAGCTAGTCCCAAATGGGCCCTTTATCAAACATTTTTGGGGGGCCCTGTACCCCACTGCGGGTAAAACGGGCTATCAAACATTTTTGGGGGGGCCCTGTACCCCACTGCGAGTAAAACGGGGGTATCAAACATTTTTGGGGGCCGCTGTACCCCACTGTGGGTAAAACGGGGTATCAAACATTTTTGGCGGGCGCTGTACCCCACTGCGGGTAAAACGGGGTATCAAACATTTTTGGCGGGCGCTGTACCCCACTGTGGGTAAAACGGGGTATCAAACATTTTTGGGGGGCGCTGTACCCCACTGTGGGTAAAACGGGGTATCAAACATTTTTGGCGGGCGCTGTACCCCACTGCGGGTAAAACGGGGTATTGTTTTTAGTCATCACGGAAAACCGAACTGGAAACCGGGAATATTCAGACAGGGTCTGCAGTCTCGACATTGATAGCGAAACTTACGTTAGCTACCGATCGCTAAATTACTAACTGTTAAAAAACTCCCTCATTTGTGAGGAGAATTTTTAGATCATAACCTGAAAAAATAATTGATTTTCTTGAAAATGCTCAGAGACTACGTAAATTTTAACTTGTAAACAGCATTTTTCATGAAAACGTATAATTTATTTACATTTTAATGAATAACTTTTACCGCTTATAACAATTAAATTAACTTGTCAAAATATTAAAGGACATAAAAGTTTGCCTCCTCGTAACATTAATTTCTTAGCGACCGAATTTGGTCGTTACGCGATCGTTAACTATGTCAAGACTGCAGGGCCTGGTCGTCGGACTAGAGTATTCTGGACTATGAAAAAGTTTTGATGGTGATTTTATTGAGAGAATGTTCGCACGAACGAAGTGTGCTAGAAAATTGAAACATCCTATCATATCATCATTATTTATTCAAGACGGGCCTCTCATCAATAAAATTTGAGGTTGTGGATAACATTACCATTTTCTTGCATCCACACGTCGGGGCCCCAGTAGCCCGGGAGCCTCGTATCATTGATACGCAGATACGGCGGTAGCTACACCCCTGATTCCTATCTACCTTCCTATGTCTATCTGTAGGTACCTTAAGTACCTGTATTCTACTTATATTTAGGCGGGCTCTCCAATCAGTAAAACATTTATTTTTGCAAAAGAAAAGAAATGAACGAGCAAGATAATTATGGAAGGTAGGTAATCTCAGACTCGCTGAAAAGGAAAATTGCCGACTTTTTAAATATTTTTTTAGCTAACTACCTGTAAAATCGATGTAAAGTGGGTAGTCAGGATATTTTTTCTGTTATTTAGATTAGACAGGCCGTTTGCGAGGGCTGAGTACAAGGTTTTTGAGCAGCTCCTTACGCTTTTAATTATGTTTGTATTATTTACTTTTAACAGAAGAAAAAAAAGGAGGAGGTTCCCAATT
Organism: Polia nebulosa; assembly: GCA_951329385.1. Classification (NCBI taxonomy): domain Eukaryota; kingdom Metazoa; phylum Arthropoda; class Insecta; order Lepidoptera; family Noctuidae; genus Polia; species Polia nebulosa. The sequence continues at coordinate 7,420,209 of OX589604.1, forward strand.
CGACCGCTTTTTTTTTAAGGAGTTTTCAGTTCAGTCTTTTTTTTTATAGTTTACAGTTTCACAATTTGTTTGGAGGAGCTCGTGGCTAAAGTTATTACAGCCGCACGGGTCGATCCATTAGGTTAAGCTACGCTTGCCGGGGTTGGTCTATGGATGGGGGATCATCTTTTCATACCGAGACTCCTCCGTGCCTCGGAAAGCACGTTAAACCGTTGGTCCCGGCTGTCAATCGTGGATCTTTGACAGTCGTTACGGGTCCTCAGATGCCCGAAAGTCTGACAACCAGTCTTACCAAGAGGTATCGTATTGTCCAGTACCTGGGTTGTGGAGGTCAGATAGGCAGTCGCTCCATGTAAAATACTGGTTTTCAGCCGCATCTGGTTAGACTGGAAGCCGACCACAAGATAGTTGGGAAATGGCTTGGCAGATGATGAGTTTCACAATTTGTTTGGAAAGTTTGATTGGAGGCTACAAGTTAATCATCGAGAAATGTGTGCTACAGTAGCCAATTAATCAGACAGGTCAATGCAACGTGTCACTGAAACGAGGTCGCACACAATGGGTCCCATCAGAAGGTTCGAAGAGTCGATAACAGTGGGCAGGGCACATTGCTGTCAGAAGAGATGGGCGGTGGAGCCGAAGGGGTCTGGAATGGCAACCGTGTACCGAAAGACGTAGCGTTGGAAGATCTCCCACAATGTGAACCGATGACCTGGTGAGGGTCGCGGGAACTCGATGGATGCGAAACCCACCGGACCGGTCTTAGTGGTGACATTTGGAGCAGGACTATATCTAGCAGTGGACGTCTTTCGGCGGAAATGATAAAGATGAATGCAACGCGACAATGCGTCACACCTGTCTGCGGAAGCCTTGAAGCCAAGAATCGGGATACGATGAGTCTCTCTGACAATTCTTTTTTTTTTTAACGCGAGCCCCACACTAAGAATTACTCCTGTCTCATGGGTGTGTTCACAAACATTCAAACTCACGTACACAAGACACCCAAACCCGGAACAACTATCTGTAGGGCATACAAATCTTTGTACCGGGCGGGAATCGAACCCGCCACACGGTGCGTAGCAGCCCATCGCTCAACCACTGCGCCAACCGTGCTGTCAAATGTACTAAAGTTGTTTAATTTTTTTTTATGAAACGAGGAGTTAAAAATAATTCTTCGTTCTTTCAAGTTCTCCATCTTTTTCCATGTTACTTGGGGTCGGCGCAACACGTTTACTTCTGTTAACCTTCATGCTATCTTATACTCTCTCTCTGTCTCTTTTTAACAGACTTCGAAAAAGGAGGAGGTTCTATGTTCGACTGTATGTTTTAATGTTTTTTTTATGTATGTGCACCGATTTCTCTGTCAGTTGTGGACCGATTTTCAAATTTTCATATAAATTTTATCGAAATTGCTTCAGGGCTTTTTGGAAAACTGAACAAAAACGAAAAATATGTATACATAGATGACGTATTGGTTTCCTCCGCAATTACGAGTTTGTTTAAATGCCAGGGTCCATGTTGTTGGCGTTTTTAGTTCTGAGGTATAATAACAACTAAAAAGTGAAAAAAATTCCAACCCCACAACAAAAAAAAGGCGCTATTAACTCCCAATGACCTTGAGTGGTTAGCTTGCGAGTTCTGTGCTGAGCTCACGTAACGCTTCGTATGTCCACCCAGTAATAGGATTCGCCCATCAAGGAGCGCTGTCCGAAAGAAGACGCATTATTAATTTATTACACATAATCATTATTTAAGACAAGATCTTTAAAATGGTGAAGGTTTCACACGTATGCAAAAGGTAATAACCGAGTGTCTAAAAACCTTAACATACGAAGAAACTGAGCAAGTTCTAGCTAGACTTGGTTAAACAATTTATTTTTATTTATTTCTTTCATAACAATAATGTAAGTTCTCGCCCAATTTAATCTATAAATTGAGATTCGAACACATAGGCACTTCAAAGATGACATACACATTATACTTTTACACAAACTCTGCTTACAATAAGATGCACATAAATGCATAAGCGAACCGCATATGCATACTAAATTATTTACTGTTATGTATCTTTTCTTCCACAATTTAATTTTACTCACCTTTGTTAATCGTCTCATTATTAAAGACCGAGATAGCCCCAACACAAGTATTATCAATTACTTACTGGGGATGTCTCATTTATAATCCATGTAACTGTTTGGGACAAATAAACATTTTTTATTTTTTTCATTTAATTTTTTTTTTCATAAAAATACGCTTTATAGTTTTTGCGTGATTCTCAATTTTTTATCCGCGTTAGACATAACTTTACAAATTAATTACACTAAGTTATAAATATAATTTCAAATATTCTCAGATCAAATTACGAAGAAAATTGTTTAGAGTAACACATATTTTTTTCAAAGAAATAAGACTACTCGTTTAGACGTGATGCTCAATTAAAACCATTAAAAGTCGTATAACTGCGCCTTACGAGAACTATGAAGCGCCGATATGCGGCAAGAGTGAGTTGCATGTCTTGGAGGCAATTACCGACATTTCCTATTGTTTCGTGCGACAACGTGTTCACCGCCTTAAACCTTTAGGAAATGAGTCAATTTTGGTCTCATTACATTCAGTATACCTTAAGGTGAATGCTCCAGGATAGCCCGCGAAATTCAAATTTTCTTACGTTTTTTTTGCAATTTGCAGGTCAGTGTCAGGTCAAAATTCGATTCGCGGCCGTAGCAAGTACGTATTTCTATAATTATAATCATTAAAATCATCAATACATCTCTCTCAGTTAGAATTGATGTCAAATGTCATGATTTCATGAAATACTTACACCGTATGCAATATTTCTTTTAAATAAAATGTTATGGACCTAGTTTTTCATTATACCTACAACATTTCCAAAAATTAATGAAAATCGAACAATGTTTACTGGGGGAAAACTTTATCGCTTTTTGTGTGATCATTTTACAGCTTCACAATCCTCTGAGTTTTACACTGTCTCAAACAAAATGTATAACATAGTATACAATGCAGTTATCTCTTAATGAGTTAATTAAGAACTAGCATCTACTTCAAACTTTGTCGGACGTAAAGTAAATGAAGCGACGACGCGAACTGTTTCTACGAAATGGATTAGAGTTCCCGCGTTGCTGAGAAAATGGAAACTGACTAAAATGTTCAGTTTGTTTGTTGGTGTTTAATTACTTACTTGTAGGATGAAGCTGAAATTGCAGTGAGTAATGTCTGTGAAGAGAATATTTGGGTGCACAAGTCTTTTGACTGCAATGTCTTTAGTAAGGAACTACACAATGGTTGTTTTGAGGTGACAAAAGCGTTAATCTTGGGCAATTTTTTTTATACATAAGGCCCTTCTTAATTTAAAATTTTCTGTAGAGAATTTGAATTTAGAATACGCTAATCAGTATTAGAGTAATTCTTAAACGAAGCATTATAGTATCCTATAAATAAGACAGTAGATTTTAAACCTTTTTACCCGACATCACGACTCAAGGGAGGGTAATGTGTTTATCAGCCTATTTATGTAGATATGTATCTTTGTTCCTTAGCAGCGCTTTAGAGACCAACCACCGCGTAGGCCGATTTTGACTTTGAAAGACATGACAGTAATCAAAATACAATATAGCGACAACCAATCTGCCTAGCATTTTTCCCAACTATCTTGGGGTCGGCTTTAAGTCTAACCGAATGCAGCTGAAATGTCAATATTTTACATGGAGCGACTACCTATCTGACTTCCACAACCCATTTACTGGGTAATACGATACCCCTTGGTAAGACTGGTTGTCAGACTTTCGGGCTTCTGACGACCCGTACCGACTGTCAAAGATCCACGATTGACAACCGGGGCCAACGGCTTAACGTGCTTTCCGAGGCACGGAGGAGTCTCGGTATGTAAAGATTAACGTGATGGATCGACCCGTGCGGCTGTCATTACTATACAGGCTGTAAGGAACTTGCCTATAAAGGAAGCGGATAAATTCTGAAAATGAGTTGTGCGGTAACTCAACCCTGGGCACTCAGGCAGGGAAGGAACAGGGGTGGGTTTTAGTCAGTAAGAGTCACACTCAGTCACTGACACGCCCTCCCGCTCCACCCAGAGCGGGAAAAGTCATTGGATGATTTACCCACAAATAAAAAGGCTGTAAGGAACAAGATACCGCAAACTTCGCGAAAAGGTTTACACCTAATGCCACTAACAAAATTATGATAGTCATTAATCTCGGTAATGATCGATTACAGAAATTGTCATTTTTGAGCGTGAAATGTATTGGAAATAATGCGATCTCAACGCACTACTACTTTCCTACACTCACACCGGCCGAGCGCGCCGCGCCGCCCGTAGGCATGTAGGTATTAGGCCGGCGACGTGAATGAACTCTAGTGAAACAGCTGTACGTATTTTATTAACATTGCTGTTTTTAGTGTTATTAGCGATTTAATTACTTTTAATTAAAACTCTCATTGGGTTAGATAGGAATAACGATTTTGAACAGTTTATTATTATTATGAGCCTGTGCTGTCCCACTTCAGGGCAAAGGCCTCCCTTCCCTCCTTCCACTATTCCCGGTCTTCTGCAATTTTGGGCCAGTCCTTTGAGAAGGAATTCAAATCATCCCGCCATCTCTTGCGTTGTTGTTTCTTTGCTTTCGGGATCCACTGTGTGGTAATCTTTGCCCGCTGCTCCTCCGACATGCGGCAGATGTGACCAGCCCAGTTCCACTTTAATCTCGCAACTGTGTGGCTAACGTCCGCTATTTGTGTTTTAGAACGAAGTATAGAGTTTCTAATTCGGTCTGTGAGTTTGACACCCAGTATACTTCGTTCCATAGCGCGTTGACAGACTCGCAAGTGCAGACCACGTTTGCGGCCTATAGGTGAGGGTGGGAAGAATGCACATGTCCATAAGCTTTCGTTTTAGAGAAAGAGGGAGAGGTCCCGTCATTAAGTGCTTCATCGACCAATAGTTTTTCCAGGTATTTTCGGTGCGTCGGGCGATATCTTTGTCTTGTCTTGCCTGGAAGGAGACTATTTGGCCGAGATAAATGTATTCATGGACATATCCTCACACCCCCAATTTCTATGCGGCGCTCGATGTTGTTCGTCATCAGTTTTTTTTTGGTCATATTCATCGAAAGTCAAACCCGGAGATTGTCATTGCTCAGTTGCTCGAGCATGAGGCCTAACTCAGCTGCTTTTTGAAGTCTAAAGTAAAAAAAATACAGACTAAAAATAAAAAAATAATAAAAAACTTGAGAGGTGTCAAGGGACACCCGGATGGAACGAAGTTCCTTTCGATTAATTAGTGAAGGAATTGTAATATAATTTTATTTTTTTTAATTTATAATATTTTTTTTATTATTAACTACGCACACACGCACGCACGTAAGAAGTTATACTTCATCATCTCATCTCATCTCATCGCAGCTCAGCTCAGCTCAGCTCAGCTCAGCTCAGCTCAGCTCAGCTCAGCTCAGCTCAACTCTTTAGCAATAACAACAACTATAACAAATCATGTTTGATAATGCTTGATCTGCTTGCAAACTTTGTACCTACCCACCAAAAATACAAGAAGTTTTTATTAGCTTGTTTTTCCAACACAATCTTTTTGGATGGACAGCCTCATTAGTGTCGTGACAACTTTTCGTAAGAATTTTTTCCGTCTAGCCCCCTTTCACAACGCGCGATAAGGAACTTCGTTCCAAAAATTGGGGAAAACGCCGACGAAAAATTCCAACGCTAGGGGGTCCAGAACCATGTACTGAATCACTGGTACACGTATGTGCGTTTATGTGCCTTACACGGTGTATAGCGATAATCAGACGCCATATTGTGAAAAAAAAATTAAAGTCGACGAACTATATTAAGTGGGGAATCAAAATAAATGGTTCGAAGAGGCGATTTAAAAAAATTAACCACTAAAATGTAGAAATTTTTTGTACGCAGGAATCATAATGAACTTCAGTTGTATTAGATCTTTGTCTCCTGTACGTACTAAACTATGCACGGCAAGCCATAGTAACAAACGTAAGTAGTGGAACGTCTACAAATCTCTTATTTATTATTCATGAACGTCTACGTATTGATTCATCATTGTACCTTTCACTATTTGGGCAATATTGATTTAAGGGCTATTTCATTCAATTTGTTTGCTTTTGTTTCTTAGGGTTTCTTTGAACTGGAGGAGTAACCGGTCTCTGAAGTTCCTTGCAAACTATTTGTAAAATAACAAGATCCAGATTGGTTCAAACTGAACGCTACGAGTACATTATGTTGGATAATATTCAGCCTACGTCTTTTTTTAACCGAGTTTCGAAAAAGGAGGAGGTTCTATGTTCGACTGTATGTGTTTTTTATTATTTCGTTTATTCATTTGTAAATACATATAAATTATATTTTTAAATATTTCAATGAAAAAAAAAAAAAAAAAAACATTTAAAAATATAAAAAATAGTATCCCACCGGTATCGTGAACAGGGTCCAAGCTACCGGCGGTCAGGGCTCCAGAGAGAGGAACCGCCTGACAATGCGAGCCGTGTCCAGAAGTACTGCTTTCTGAATCAAGCCCTTGATCCAGCCGCCTAACGAGAGCCTCCTGAGGTGTTGGTCGAGGCTCGTGGCTATTAAGCCATTGGCTGATACGACTATCGGTACAATGATCGCTGAGTCCACATCCCACATGTCGACAACCTCGCGAGCCAAGTCAATATACTTGATTTGTTTATCTTTCTCGGCTTTCACGAGGTTCTCGTCATGTGGGACGGTAATGTCAACAATCATTGCACGCCTCTCGATTCGGTCCACCACCACTATATCAGGCTTATTGGCTATAATAGTCCTGTCAGTGATGATGGACCGATCCCAGTACAATGAGATATGACCATTATCGAGAACTGGGTCGGGCGCATATCTGTAGTACGGCACTTCCGATTCCACAAGAGAGTATTTCAGAGCAAGTTGCTGATGGATAATCCTGGCTACGAGGTTGTGCCTATGCAAGTACTCACCGTTAGCTAGACGAGAACAACCAGAGATTATGTGGCGGATTGATTCTCCCGGACGATGACATGCCCGACATATGTCAACCGTGCCGTCCTTCACAATAAATCTCCGGTAATTTTTCGTCATGATAACTTCGTCCATAATTGCACAGACAAAACCTTCGGTTTCCCCAAAGAGGTCACCGACACGCAGCCAGGCTACGGACGCTAGTTGGTCTACATCGGGCCCATGTAGGGCCCGGAAAAAGCGTCCGTGAAGTTCCTTACTCTGCCATACTTCTCTGCGATCGTTAGTGTCAAGCACTAGAGGTTTGCGCCAGTTCTCGTTAGCCAAGGAGAGTGGAGTAAGGCCCTTGTCCACTGCCACTACATCTCGATGCATACCCACGTCAGCAGCTAGGAAATATTCCCTTAGACTGCATACCTCGCGGTTGTGTAGGGTCTTAGCATTTAAAAAGCCTCGGCCTCCACACTTCCGCGGGATATACAGTCTCATCACCGACGAACGTGGGTGATGCATTCGAAATGCAGTCAGCAGCGTACGGACTCGCCTATCCAGGGCGTCAAGTTCTGTTTGAGTCCATTTGAGTACGCCGAAAGAGTACATCAATACCGGCATGACCCAACCGTTGAAGGCGCGCACCTTGTTTCCGCCCGAAAGAAAGCTATTAAATACCTTCTTCAGGCGGCCAAAGAAGCGCTCCTTCAACGATTGCTTCATGTCAGCAATATTGATACCTAACGCTTCCGACATACCCAAATACTTATAGGTTTCGGTTGGAGAGAGGGATCTCAGGTTTATGGAATCCGAGAGTTGTGTTCCCACGGATTCCACAATCTCCCCTCGCTTTACATGCATGACCGCACATTTATCCACACCAAACTCCATCCTGATGGCACTACTGAAGGTTTCAGTTACCTTCAGTAGCTCCATCAGTTGCAGATTGTTGGGGGCAAAAAGTTTCAAGTCATCCATGTAAAGGAGGTGAGATATAACCTGACCACCTCTCTTCAACCGATAGCCTAGCCCTGAAATCTCTAGCAGTGTGCTTAGAGGATTCAAAGCTAGGCAAAACCAAAGCGGACTCAAACTGTCACCCTGGAATATACCCCGCTCGATCCTTATCGGTTCGCTATTCCTCTGGATTTGTCGACATCCTGGATAGCGAAGGACCGTCCTCCATTGCCCCATACATGACATCAGGAAGGTGCGTAGCGTTGCATCAACTTTATACAATTCCAGCACCCTCATGAGCCATGTATGAGGAACTGAGTCATAGGCCTTCTTATAGTCTATCCAACATGTCGACAGATCCTTTCGGAAACGCCGAACCTGTTGGCTAATGGTCATATCTATGAGGAGAAGCTCCTTAGTACCGCGGGACCCATTCCTACATCCATTTTGAGAGGCAGACATGATACAGTTACTATCTATATGTGTGTTAATCTTAGCTCTCAAAATGGATGTAAGAACCTTATAGACCGTCGGTAAGCACGTGATCGGTCTATAATTTTTAGGTTCCGCAGTACTACCTGATTTATGGAGCAGGTGGGTTATTCCTGTAGTTAGAAATTGGGGCAGCGACCCTGACTCTAAGGCAGACTGGATCTGAGATGCCAAGTGGGTATGCGACCTTGTAAACCATTTGATCCAGAAGTTGTGCAGCCCGTCCGGCCCTGGAGATTTCCAGTTAGCTAACGGACGGACTGCACGAGCTACATCTTGGGGGCTGATGATAATTGCCCCCATTTCTGGTATTGGATCGAATACGCGCTCAACATCCCGAATCCAATCGCCCTCGGTATGACAGACAGGCACCGACCAGATGCTGCGCCAGAACGAGTATAGGGCGTCATCATCCGGCAGGTGCGTATTAGTCACACCTTGGTCCGGTCGCTCCCAATCCCTATACAGCCCCATCATACCATACCATCCCATCCCTATAAAGGTGGGTACCTTTCATTACTTCGGAATGTGCGATTCTGGGTGTATCGTTCTACTCGCCGCTTATACCTGCGAATACGGTTTGCCCATGCATATACTTTCTGCTTCAGGAAGTCGATGCGCTCTGTGACACGGGACATATAGTCTCGGGAGCTGACATCAGTCCCCGAAAACGCCCGTCTCACAAAGCGCATCACTCTTGGGCGAGTGTTGCCCTCCCTGAAGCAGATTAGTTTGCCTATGAGTGCTCTGGCCCCACCAATACGACGCTCGATTCTGCACTGCCAAGCCGGCACGGCTGGCTTCGGTCGTGTAGCTCGGTCATTAGGAAATTTGACGTGAGCTACACGACATGCCGCTACAGCCGCGCAGTACAGCATCGAGTGTGTATCGGTGAGGTCTTCGCAGTCATCTAAATAATTTGACAACTGCGAATCCAGAGCAGCCACCAGCGCCCTATTCTTTTTATGCATGGGCAAACGAGGTAAACGTGGCCTAAGTTCGAGCGGCATGCTGCAATACTCCCGAATAGCACACTCCAAAGCACTCCTCAATTCATCATTGCAGTGGGTACTTACGTTTGTAACCATGTCATTACACTCCTCGTCAGCGTGGCTGGGAGCATAGTTGGACGGTGGTACCACAACTGGTAACACAGTCTGCGACGGAGGGGTAATAACATGGCTACCCATTTCAGTTCGGAGGCGATCAAGTACAGTATCATCCAACATATGATTACGCAGGATGACCCGCACCTGATCCGACAGTCGTTGGGCCGAAACGTTGACGGCTGGCTCAAGCACCTGGAACAAAGAGAGCATCCGAACACGGTACGCGGTCAGGTTGTTACCTCCCTCTGTAGCCCCATAGCATGAGCGCATGACGTTTTCATTGATGGATTGCGTCCATCGCATGCGCTGCACACTTCCGCCGGGAGCTGGGACCCTATCAGAGGCCGGTGGGCCTCGAGGTCCTAAGCCGCTCGGCGGCCGGCATCCTCCCCGTCGACGCGCAGGTGGTGGTGTCGTCGGCGGCGAGAAGAACTCGTCGCTGGAGCTCGACGCAACTGCCACGGCCGGTGTCACAGCACTCACGGTGGGGCTGGGTTCCGGCGGCGGCGAGGCGGAGCTGAGCGACGAGGCCGGAGGTGGTGGGCGTGCACGGCGAGCTGCTGATCTAGTCAACATCTATTATGTTTTTCCAATTTTTCTGTTTATTTGTCCATGACAGCTGTCATTTCAATATCATGTAGTTTTTTTGTATAAAGGTGATAGTTTTCCATATTAAATTGTATGTGGGTTCTTGCTATAACGGTTATTATTTTTGCTTTTTGTTGTGGGTTTGAAATCACTTGATAAATATTATAAAAACTGAAAAATATTTTGAAAAAATTTTTGACACGTCAGATGTTGTCGGTGTTGCCAGCTTATTTTATTATTATTATTATTATTTTTTACGTATGTCCGCCGGTTCTCCGTCAGTTGGGGACCGATTTTCAAAATTCTTTCTTTATCCGAAACAATATACTCCCGAGGTGGTCCCATATAAATTTTATCGAAATTGCTTCAGCGCAGTTTTTGAGAACCTGAACAAAAACGAAAACTCAATGACGTTTTGGTGTTCTTCAAATGTTTAAATTCCACGTTCCCTGTTATTGGGGTTTTTAGCTGTGTATGTTACAACTAAAAAGTGAATAATAAAAACTTTTTTACAAAAAAAAAACAACCGACTTCCAAAAAAAAAAAATACACCAAAAATTAAAAAATAACTTTAATTTCGGCAGTTGGTGTCAAATAACGATGAAGCAAAATACAAACACCGACTTCCGAAATTAAAGTAATTTTTTAATTTTTAGTGTATTTTTTTTTGGAAGTCGATTGTTTTTTTTTTTGGCTGGAGTTGTCTATTACACGGACCTTGTGGAAACTATAACAAATTTCCGCGCGTTCAATTGTTTTGCCATACCTATTATTGGAATCAAGTGTAACAGCTCACAATTTTAGGACCCATTAATATTAGTGTTTTTAAAAACCAGTGGTGCTTGGCAACTGCGCTTACCCCAGTTGTAAGTACCCCCTTTGTGCCTAATGACCTAGCTTTATTCTGTCTCCCGCTTGATCAGGAGGCAATTGGAAATTATGTCAATCACTCAACCAGCCCTTTAGTTATGTCCATCAAAATTTATAATAAGTTGCCAGAAAATATTAGAGAAATAAGCAAAATAAATATATTTATTAATAAATTGAAGCGATTTCTCGAATCAAAGTCTTACTACACAGTAAAGGAGTTCTTAGATGATAAATCGATTCCAAAATAATTTCTTTTTCTCTCTCTTTTACACCAAACATTTTGTAGAAAAATAGAAAACCCAATATAAACATAAATACATAAAAAATAAAAAAAATAATCTATGAATAAGAAGAATAATTTAATAATAATATAAGAACTTCATAATAATTACTTACAATTAATAGCTAGTCAATATACCTATATACGCAAACCAATAGCAATATATACATAATATTATACATACACCCAATAAACCACAACTAATAAGTTATATTGCTTAATTGAATAGCTACTTAGCCCTCTCCTCTCTTCTACTTTGCTGTGCCCGACAGGGTCCATATTGATATTTTATTATGTTATACCACCTATTTAACACATATGGAATGCAATAAAGTATTGAGTATGTTTTTCTTACTCCTCCGCTGTCTTTTCTGATTAATTTCGTTGTGGGACCCAAGACAGTTTAATCGTTTCTCTGGGACTCGTCGAGCTTTATTGCCTCGGCGTTTTTTCTGGTGGTCGCCACTGTTGATTCTGGCTTACAAATGTTACAGTAGTTTGGGAATAGTGTGGCGGGCTTCTCCCAATTAATGACTCAGGAAAAGGAAATCTGGAAAAAAATGTTGGAGACCTTTACTTAGTAGAGGGACAGTGCCGCCTTATTACAAAATACCCTGAATTGCTTTTGACGTCGGTTGAATTGATAGTTTTAAAACATTTTAAGTGGGCAAAATCCTTTGGACTTTTACTAAACCCAACTAAATCTCAAGCGCTCATTATGTGGTGGTGGGAAATACATGCTCAACCTATTATATCACCGGTCGCTACCAGTAGTGTACGATTCAGTGCCCATATTATACTCCAAAAGCGCTAAAAACCTAGGCGTCCACATGGACTCTAAACTCTCTTGGGAGGTTCATATTGCTGATGTCAGTAAGAGGGTCTTCTACTCCTTTCAGTCTCTTAAACGTCTCCAAAAATTCTTACCATTTCACACTAAGGTTTCTCTTGCTAAATCTCTCCGTCTACCGCTCATAGACTATGCGGATGTCTGTTTCCTAGATGCTACGGAGATACTTTTAAACAAACTTGAACGACTGCAAAATTTATGCATCCGCTTTATTTTTGGCCTCCGCAAATACGACCATGTGTCGGAGTTTCAGACCAGATTAGGGTGGCTGCCGATTCGGCGTTGGCGAGATACCCATATCCTATCCTGTCTTTATACTATTCTGCACAATCCTATTTCTCCTCAATACCTTCGTGAACGCTTTCACTTGTTCCGAAAGGTAAACTCTGAGGCACCGCCTCTTCTCTTCTCCTTCGTACTCCGCGTCACACTTCCAGCCGCTATAATGGCTTCTTTTCAGTAACTGAAATGCGTCTCTGGAACTCTCTTCCACACTCCCTACGCGACAGCCCTTCTCTGAATGTCTTTTATAGGCAAATAAAAGAGCACTTCCTTCCTCAAAGACATATTAGGGTATATATTGGAACAAAGTTCCTTATCGCGCGTTCGCAAGATGATGGGGTTGAGATGGGATGTGATGAGATGATGAAGTATAACTTCTTACGTGCGTACATAAGTACACACACTTTTTTTTTTGAGTCTGTGCGTAATAGCATTTTTACGATGTTACAATATATTTGTTAATAATAAAAAAAATAATATTATCATCATTCTCCTGCCCTTATCCCAATTTATTTGGGGTCGGCGCAACATGTCTTTTTCTTCCATACTCCTCTATGAAAAAAAATAATATTATAACTTAAAAAAAAAAAATATTTTACAATCCTTCACTAATTAATCGAAAGGAACTTCGTTCCATCCGGGTGTCCCTTGACACCTCTCAAGTTTTTATTGGTGTATATTTGTAAATATTGGTATATAGTATTTTGTATGTATTTTATATATAGGGCTTATTTATATAAGTATATATTGTACACAATCCTACCCTCGAATGTGACCTCACTCTATCACTCAAAGGTTTGCTGGGAGAAAACTCAACTGTGAGTTAAGGCGTATATATCCGCCAAGTGGCGCCCTCATTGAATAAAAATTAAAGTAGTAAGCAAAAGTACCAAAAACGGCCGTTTGTGACACTTTTGCTTACTACTTTGTATATGAAACATTTTGAGTCCTGGTTTAACAACGTAAAAATACCTTATCCTCTTTGTAACAAACGCAACATAGGATTCTTTGATCTTTTTTTTCTATGCTAAGATACGATTTTTTATTCAATGAGGGCGCCACTTATGGGGAGGTAGACCCTTAAGCTCGCCTTTGTACATTAACTGTGTAATGACTGTATTTTATGTTAAGATGTGGTGTACAATAAAGAGTTAAGAATTTTTAAAAACAAGCGTATAAAACAGCTATTAAATGCGTACCTACACAAAAGAACAATGCAAACTTGCCATACATTAAAAAACCTGATAATAAAAGTTTATGTATAGTTATATGGTTTAGTATTTTTTTTTACCATACCATATAACATTTTTTAATTAAATTATTTAATTTTAATTGATTTTGTAATTTTGTTTTAATTCATTGTATCAATCAAAATTTAGCATCCAAAAATTAAAAGTATAACTATGAATTTCAAAAATTATAATTTACCTAAACTGTAATTAATGCATGAAATAAGAAGGCTTTTTTATTTTTATTTTATTTATTTATTAATATGGTATAGTAGAAAGACTACTTGTAAGATTAGAAAATAATGTCAAATAGTCATTTTTATGATTTAAACGCTACGAAGACCAAAACATATTTGTTACTTTTTAGGTTAGGATTTGCCGATATCAAATAGGTAATATAAAAATAAATTTGCTATAACTAATTATTAACGTTCGAAGTTTAGTCTAAAATAGGAATACTTACCTAGCTATGGTCTAAAAAATGAAACGTCGTAAAAAGTGTAGTTGAGATGCGTTCAAAACATGGTAATACGTTTAACCTTGACGTAGAACAAGCATAAATAAAAATTAAAAAATACTTTTTCCTGCGTTTCTTTTAACATTGTGATATGCGTAATTAATGTACAATTGAATTAGCAGAATTTTAAGATGAATTTCATTTCTATACATAGTCAGGTAAAAAATGGGCATTCTTCTTTCTTGTCTATGCTATTGGCCGTTATAAAGTTCCTTTATGTGAAGCTAATCTTGGATGTCGATTCAGGGCATACTGAACATAATAACAAACATACAGCCCAAATTCAACTGTCCCAAGACCAACTTTCTTCAAGAAAACCTAAGGAAATTCTGATTTGTTTTACCTCCGATACAACTTGATCAGCTGTCCAATCCAATTTTTTTTTGGGAATTTTCTATTTTATCTTAGAGAAAGTTGTTCATTTCCATGGGCATAACCGACACAAACAACAGAATAAAAAATAAATATTTTTTATTCTGTTTTTTGTATTTGTTGTTATAGCGACAACAGAAATACAACATAATTATGTGAAAATTTCAACTGTCTAACTATCACGGTTCATGAGATACAGCCTGGTGACAGACGGACAGACTGACAGACGGATGGACAGCGGAGTCTTAGCAATAGGGTTCCGTTTTACCCTTTGGGTAAGGAACCCTAGTAAGTTTAACTGTTACCCGCGGCTAGTAGTCGTGCAACGACTTTTAGCCGAAAAAATGCTGGTGAGTGAGCTCCACTCCGTCGACTAGTAATGTCACGAAAAAAATATTGGATTAGTACATATTATTATGCTAAATGTTAAGATAGTATTTAAGTGTAATTGTAATTGACTACCTAATTAATAATGTACCTACACAAGTAATCCGTAGAAACGTTGTGAATTGTACATTTACCTTGTACGGTTGTTTGCTTTTTCCCAAATAAACAAAATAAAATAGAAAATCACGGAAGCTGAAATTTCCCACTAAGTTATTGCCGAGATCAAAATAAACACTTACCTACATAATAATTAAAACATGAACCGCTAACTCGACTCAACAGCAAAATTACCAAACTGATCAAAGATTACTACAGAATTCCTGAACAACTAATGAATTTTGGAAACCATTATAACTCCCAGCCCGTCATCAACGCCAAACTGTTTTAATTGATTTCAACGAATCCCAAACGAAAATGTATTGATTGATCGAGTTATGTTAAAATTTCGTCACTCGAGAGTCGAGATTCCATTTCGTCGAGGGAAATGTCGAGACGAAACTTCTCGTCTGCAAAACTTTTCAATTCACGTTCATTTTGTTTACGTTCCATTTATTAAATTAATTTTCTGTGTGGTAATGAAATCGTACAATGTATTTACTTTGTCTAATAAACACACGTTCTATGTTTAATGAGAATTCCTTACGTTATTCTCAGTTCTATTACACTGCAGTGGTTCCCAACCTGTGCTCCGCGGACCGCTGCTGGTCCGCGAGAGCTAAAATATGGTCCGCGAAAGCTTTAAACTTTCAATTAACCGAAGATTAACATAGACGCGAACTGACTCAGTTTCTATTAGAAATGTGTTTTCTATGAAAATGCTCGTTAGTTTTGAATTTAAAGAATAGGTAGATACATAATGCTACAAGTTTTGCATTTATGATATAAGTATTTTTTAGGTTGACTTTACTTATTTCTGTACTTATGGTCCCTGCTAACAACAAAGAAACCAAAGTGGTCCCAGGTAAAAGAAGTTTGGGAGCCACTGCATTACAGCATTGACTCCATTTTGTGATCTTCGCTATTTAATTTAGAAGCGTTGTTGGTAGCTACATGCGTACCGTTCTATGTAATGAAGGTTGTCTTTAATTTAGGTCTACGATGCTGTTTTAATTAATGTTACGTTCTAGAAGTATAATGCTGGCAGTGTTCTGGGCACTTTTACTATTAACAGCGATGTGGACGAATTTTCGATTTTATTATGCTGCTTGTAGGTATTTATTTTAACCGACTTTCGAAAAAGGAGGAGGTTCTATGTTCGACTGTATGTATGTTTTTTTTTTTTTTTATGTATGTCCGCCGATTTCTCCGTCAGTTGTAGACCGATTTTAAAAATTCTTTTTTTATCCGAAAGAATATACTCCCAAGTTGGTCCCATATAAATTTTATCGAAATTGATTCAGCGCTTTTTGAGAAACTGAACAAAAGCAAAAAATATGTATACCTCGATGACGTATTGGTGTTATCCAAATGTTTAAATTCAACGTTCCATGGTATTGGGGTTTTTAGTTCTGGGGTATAACAACTAAAAAGTGAAAAATAAAAAACTTTTTTACAAAAAAAAACACCTACTTCCAAAAAAAAATACACTAAAAATTAAAAAATAACTTTAATTTCGGAAGTCGGTGTCAAATAACGAAGAAGTAAAATACAAACACCGACTACCGAAATTAAAGTTATTTTTTAATTTTTAGTGTATTTTTTTTTTTGGAAGTCGGTTGTTTTTTTTTTTGTAAAAAAGTTTTTTGCTATATACACAAAATAAAATCAATCAATTATACGAGTTTTAGAATAATAGTAACATTGATATATTTTATTCATTGAATGTGCTTGTTACAGTATTAGTTAAGATTGCATTCATAATTTTGGTTTTCCATGACCTGAAACCGTTTTTAAATATGAAATTATTATTACTTACTGTGTGACCTTTTATGACACAGTCAACTTTTAAATAACAAAACACAAAAAGCAAAATAACTTTAATTTTGAAAGTCGGTGTTTTTCTTATTGTTTCTTCTTTATTTTAAACCGACTTCCTATATTAAAGTCAATATAAAAATAATGTAAATTGTTTTATTTTCACACGGTTTTAGTGAATTTGCCGTAATGGTTTTTTTTTTCGAATTTTGGAGTTCTAAGGTAACAAACATAAACAAAGATAAAAAAAACTTTTTTTTTAAAAAAAAAAACAATCGGCTTCCAAAAAAGAAAACACACTAAAAATTAAAAAATTACTTTAATTTCTGAAGTCGGTGTTTGTATTTTACTTCTTCGTTATTTGACACCGACTTCCGAAATTAAAGTTATTATTTATTTAATTTTTAGTGTATTTTCTTTTTTGGAAGTCGGTTGTTTTTTTTTGTAAAAAAGTTTTTTATTTTTCACTTTTTAGTTGTTATACCCCAGAATTAAAAACAACAATAACATGGAACATGGAATTTAAACATTTGGAGAACATCAAAACGTCATCGAGGTATACGTATTTTACGTTTTTGTTCAGTTTCTCAAAAAGGGCTGAAGCAATTTCAATAAAATTTATATGGGACCACCTCGGGAGTATATTCTTTTGGATAAAAAATAATTTTGAAAATCGGTCTACAAGTGACGGAGAAATCGGCGGAAATACATAAAAAAATAATACATACAGTCGAACATAGAACCTCCTCCTTTTTCTGTAGTCGGTTAAAATGGTCCACCTATTTCCCCTCAGCTAATTAAACCAGCTATTAAAACAGCATCCCAAATAAACGTCATTTTCGCAATAAGCGGCTTGATCAAAGGATTATTGAACAGAATGGTGAATGTCGATAAACTTCATTGAGAGCAGTAACACCTGTTTTGGAAGCTGTATACTTATACCGAAACAGGCCAACACGAACTCAAGTGAAGAAAAAGCATTGAATTTTGAGCTTTATATTGTAGGCTACAAAGTAATATTTCCAAAATTAAGTGACAGAATTAACTACACGGTGACTGGTAGATGAGTTACTTCCACAGAGCACTGAAACATTACAGTGGCCATTGTGGGAAACGGAATTGTCATTCTTGTTGTTGTTTTTGTTTTTTTGTTGTTGATGTGTAAGAAAAACCAATAAAATGTAATTGAAAAATCACATAATTTTTCAAAGACAAATTTCAGTTTTTTAGTCCATAAACAGAGAACTGGACTAACTTTGCGTGTCTGGCTGACAAATGAATACGATCTGATAAAGTGTGAGATAGAAAAATCGACAACGCTGCCAGTTTTTGTCTTTTTATAAAATTATGATTGGTTCACGTCTCAGGCTATCAGTGTCGCCGTGTCCTCGTGGATGCGATAAGCGTCAGCGACCTCGCGCCCTGCCCTGTTTCAGGCCATGGTACGGAGCGAGAGGAAATGGGAAGCCGTCTCCTCCTTCTGCGAAGCAGTAATGCTCGCGAAGGCGGAGGCGGGACGCGTGAGGGAGACTCAACAACGGTGTCGCCCTCACGCCCTCAGCAGCAGCCGCCTCAGGAGACGCCTGGGACTTCCGGCGCCGCGAGACGATCTCCGGCCACCGTACACCCGGGCCTGCGGACGGCGAGTAATGGGTAACTCGTCCGATCAGCACCAGGCCCGAGAGTCGACTGCGCGTAGTGTTCCACGCGCGCTTCAAAGAGTTGTCAGCATTAAAGACGGGGCCCGTCATGGCCGATGCCTGCCCTTCACACGCCCTCCCGTTCCACCCAGAGCGGGCAAGTCATAGGATGATTTCCCACCCCAAAACGAAAAGGCTGTCAGTGTCACCTTCCTAACTCCGACTTACAATAAAGAGACGGTATTGGGCGTACAATCGGTTTGCCTGTTTCTACAGAATCAGTGACGGTAACAGGCTGAATGACCAAAAAATATATTTGGTCCGTCAGGAAATATATTTGGTCCGTTAGTAAAATTACCAAAAAATATTGGACACGTATTTTTTCGTTTGTCACGTAAACAAAAAATGGTGACGATAATATATAGTCCGTTGACATTTCGCGTGGCATCACACCTACGAAAAACCGGCCAAGTGCGTGTCGGATTTCGCACATTTAGGGTTCCGTACCAAATGAGGGACATTTAATTTATTAATATATTGGCATTTGTCATTAAAATATACGTAATAACAAACATTATCACCAAATTTCAACTTTACAGGTCAATGGGAATTTAAAAACAATTTTCGGAACAAAATTTTGTGACAGACAGATAGACACGTGAGTGACAGCAATATTGCTCCTAAAAATATAACAAGCCCCCGCTCCTGAGCTTTGATGCGTTTTATCTTTGTATTTTTTTAATGATTTGGTAAGGCTAAAAGTATCCAATATATTATGATAATATAACCTATGGACTAAAAATAATTATTATTGATTCCTGGGTACAAACCCAGGAATCATACCCATTGGGTGTACAATCCTTTTGCCTCTTTCTACAGATTTTGTGACGGTAAACCTTAGTCCAGTTCTCTATGATACAAACCAAGCGTGTCAGGTAGACCAGCTAATCGTAGAAGTTGATGACACGTGACAATTTTGACCGTGATTATGACAGCTGAAAATTGTGCTCCTCGCTCTGTGGTTATTTCGAAGTGTGAACGGCCAGTAACATCATTTGATTAAGCCGTGAAGTAGCTCCGAAACTGCGTTGTAAAATTAAATGACGATGATAGTACTTGGAGAATCGCTTTTATAAAAGTTATTTTTTATTGTAGAAAGGTGCGAAGAACATTATTCAATTTTGTATATTAATATGTCACCAGATAATTGAAAACACCGGTAGATTGTAATAAAACTTGCGAAAGTATAAACTCCTAAAGTATTATGAATTGATCATTTCAAATACAATAAATCTCATCCAAATTCGATAGTTAACAACCGTCATCACATCAGCGCCGGCTGTCACTGAAAACCAGCGCTGGGGCTCTGTTTCGCATAGGGTCGCAACATTATACTGAGCGTTGGCCATTTTGCGTGGATGTGAAGCATGTTTTACCCCAGAATTTTCTTTTTTTGTCGTTTCGTCTTTTGCGTCATGTTTACCGCAAATAAACATAATTATTTTCTTTCTTTACAATTTTACGTGATTTTTCATAAACTAATCGCATTTGCAATTATACGGTAACATATCTATACAACACAAACAATAAAAAAAAATGTTTTTAGACAGTAAACCTTTTGTGGTGAGGAATGAGAATACAAAAGGGCAGAATTCAGTAATAAGTAGTACCTACCAAATAAATAATTCTTTGGAAAATTCTTGTAGGTGGCTTTTCTTAATAGTAGGGAGGCAACAGCCCACATGGCTATAATTTTAAATAAACTCAAAGCTAGGTAATTACAATCGTATCGTATTATCAAAGAAAAACCCAATTTCAGTCGTATTTAATGAAAACATCGAGGGCACTAAAATAGGCCGTTGCTAGCTTAAAGATAGATTTTTCAAGTACCTACCGCCTGTTTTAAAATTTAATCGTGCTAAAGTTAGGGAAATAAAGCTTAAGACAAAGCTTGGTTTTAAACTGAATTCCTGGTGTCGATTCTACTAACTTAATTAAGGCTATTGCTATCTTTTTCTCTCTAATTAAACAAGAAAGAGACGGACGTAAATTAGAGCTGTCAAATTTAGTTGAACTAATATTTCCATACAAATTAAGGGTACACGTAAAAACATGTCGACTAAAATACGGTAAAGTGCAAGGCGTAAAATAGTTTGACATCTCTGACTTAGTTCATAGAAGATATAAGATAGCGATTCTCTAATTTTTGTTTAGTTATTGAACAAGAGAATCGGCACCACTGTCTAGCTTACTAAATAGGTTTTGATAATTGTTTTGTTTATTGGCGAAAGTAGATAATATTTCCACTAGAAGAGGAAGCCAGTGTAATATTTATGCAGAAGTGTATACACAGTGTGTATACTTGCGCCCGGCCCTGGTCCAGGCCATGGTACGGAGCGAGGGGAATGGGATACCAAAACCTCCTTCTGCGAAGAGTACAGCTCGCGAAGGAGGAGGCGGAATGCATGAG
This sequence comes from Polia nebulosa, assembly GCA_951329385.1. Taxonomy (NCBI): domain Eukaryota; kingdom Metazoa; phylum Arthropoda; class Insecta; order Lepidoptera; family Noctuidae; genus Polia; species Polia nebulosa. The sequence goes on from OX589604.1 coordinate 7,441,174, forward strand.
GGAGACTCGACGGAGACGCCCTCACGCCCCTAGCTTCCATCGCAGGAGACGCCCCGGGCGTCGGGAGTCGCAAGCCGACTCCCGGCCACCGTTGGCGCGGGCTTGCGGACGCCGAGTAATGGGTAGTTCGCCGTCCGACAGGGACCAGGCCAGAGAGTCGACGGCGCATAGTGTTCCACGCGCGCCTCAAAGAGATGTTAGCAGTACCTGACGGGACCCGTTAGGACCGATGCCTGCCTGAGGTCGCGGATAAATTCGAAACAGAGTTACCGCAGCCCTGGCACACCCCTGTTCCTTCCTGCCCTGAGTGCCCAGGGGCGAGGTAACTCTGTTTCGAATTTATCCTCAACCCCCGGGCAGGCATCGGCCATGACGGGCCCCGTCATTATTGCTGACAACTCTTTGAGGCGCGCGTGGAACACTACACGCCGTTGACTCTCGGGCCTGGTGCTGATCTGACGGCGAGCTACCCATTATTCGCCGTCCGCAGGCCCGGGTCTACGGTGGCCGGAGATCGTCTCGCGGCGCCGGAAGCCCCAGATGTCTTCTGAGGCGGCTTTTTCACCCCCTTAAGGATTGAATTTCGACCCTTAGAGTTAGGTGTATTCAACCTACCTACTTTTTTTTTTTTTTTTTTTTTCTTCGGTGGTGGGAAATCATCTTATGACTTCTTCCACTCTAGGGTAGAGCGGAAGGGCGTGTCAGACTCTTACTGACTAAAACCCACCCCTGTTCCTCCCTGCCCTACATGCCCAGGGGCGAGGTAACTCTTTCGAATTTATCCTCAACCCTCGGGCAGGCATTAGCCGTGACAGACCCCGTCCTTTGCTGACAACTCTTTGAGGCGCGCGTGTCGGTCTTTGTCCTTCTCGGAGGGCAAGCTACCCATTACTCGTCGTCCGTAAGCCGGCGCCTACGGTGGCCGGGCATCGACTTGCGACCCCCGACGCCCAGGGTGTCTCCTGCAGCGGCTAGGGGCGTAAGGCCGTATTGCCTCTCCCTCATGCGTCCCGCCTCCTGCTTCCCGAGCATTACTACTTCGCAAAAGGAGGTGACTGCTCCCCATTCTCGCTCCGTACCATGATCTGGATCAGGGCCGGACGCGAGAGGTCACTATACCGCCTAGGGTTCATCTCTACTCTCACCGATTCCGGCTCTAACGCCCACGAGGACACGGCGGTGCTCCACCCAAACAAGGCAGACCTCCACCGTATACTCCACCGTGTCCTCTGGACGATATGGGACCAAACCTGAAATTGCAAAAAAAAAATCAGCAGGCACACATTTATGTTTGCATACCACGACAACAATTACTGAAAAACAGATTTGAAAAAAATTGTGCTGTTGAGTACTTTAAACCATCATCATCATTCTCTTGCCCTTATCCCAATTTATTTGGGCGCAACTTCCCTTACAACTGCCCTTTTTACCCATATCCTCTTTCACGCAGTCCAACCATCGTTTATTTGGCCTTCCCCTACTCTTATAGCCATCCACATCCATACACAAGACTTTCCTCACGACATTTGCTTCATTTCCCCGCATCACATGCCCATACCACGACAACCGATTTCCACGCAACTTTTTAGTCAGTGGTGCCATTTTCAGACTTTCTCTTTACTTTAAATATAATAGTTTAAATTTAGAATCTGCTAATGTATTTGAACTAATCTAAATAACACCAAGAAGAAAATTTGCTAAAAAAATTATCGTGGGTTTAAAAAAAAAGGGCATTTTTATTTTAGTTTTGACTGAAACTATATACCCTACATGCGAGACAATGGTGCGGATTCTGTTTTGTACGAACTAAACTTAATTTAAGCTATTCCTATCTTTTTCTCTCTAATAAAACAAAAAAGAGACGGACGTAAATTAAAGCTGTCAAATTTAGTTGAACTAATATTTCCATACAAATTAAGTGTACACGTAAAAACATGTATATTAAAAACACGGTGATGCGCAAGGCATAAACCAGTTTGACATCTCTAACTTAGTTCATAGCTATAGCCGTCCTTTTCGCGCACTGCCTTTTAGTTAAAGACAGCGATTCTCTAATTGTAGTTTAGTTATTGAATAAGAGAATCGGCACCAATGTCAAATTAAACTTTAATTGCAAAACTGCTTGGGGTATAAATGACAAAATCTGTCGCGGTCGGTTATTCAAAGTGTTTCCGTTTTTAATTTTTTTTCTCGTTTAATATAAAGTCACTGAAAAAGCAAAACGAGATGAGGTAAAACGTAAGAAAAATATCATCACCGAGGAAAGTTTTTTTTAGAGTTACGTTATTGTCGCTGTCTTTTTGTGTGGGTTCGTATAATAATTTAACTCCCACCTTCCTTTGTACTGAAAATAAACTGTATTATCATTCTAAATATTAAAAAATTCTGAATGTATACTGCGTGGCGACAGGCTTCATATATGAATTTATTTTTGGTTAGATATTTTGCGGAATACTTATGACACTTTTAGGCTGCCTACGAATACTTAAATAGATTGCTCACTTGAGGATAGTACTTCGGGCTCCTTTTTGCTGATTTTGTTTTAGAAAATGAAAGGTATTATACATGGGTCAATAATAAAAAGTGTGATAGTTTCTTAAAACATAATTAATTCGTGAACCTATAGTACCTATGTTGTAGATGACTGATTAATACATAAAATAAAATACATAATACATTATGTACACTTATGGCAGCAAAAATACACACATATATCAACGCACAGTCTAAACCGCTGGTCCTAGAGATATATTTGGAGGGTTTGTTCTTTGTGAAGGGTAGGTAGATCCACTAAGAAAGTGTTTTTTGAAATTCAGTCCTTAAGGCTGAGACATGACCTAAACCGCGGTCACTCTCGCACTGCATAAAAAAGAAAGAGTACGCTACGACAAATGCTCGCAATTTATTGCAAAAAAATTACTTATGATTTATTAATATTACATTAATTATAAAAATAATCTATCACTGGATGCAGTTTAGCAAATTTTATGGTTAAGTTTTTATTATAATTATAATTGATAATGAAGGGATAAACTGCTTTTAAAAATAATTAAGAGGTATGTTAGTTTTTTTTTATGCAATTTTTGAGGTTATCCGATACGTGAAAAATACTATTTTCCATAAAAACTGACGTTCGATAGACACCCACCGAGTATTAATGGTTTATATGTTATCGGTGTGCGGGGCCTATGTCTGTCTGCAGGGAGGAAAGTGACACGAATGGGATAACGGGGGCTACGTTCGCTCGATTGGCTCACTCTAGCCCCCATCATCTCTAACTTGTCCGTCTCGGGCTGCACTAAGTTTTCTGCACCCGAGATAGATTAGTCCAAGATAATCTTAGTAAAACAGATGAAATAATAATATTATGACATCTATTTTATTTATCTTTCACTCATGATCACCCTTTTTTCTTACTGTCTAAAACCCACCCCTGTTCCGTCCCTGCCTGAGTGCCCAGGGGTGCGGTAACTCATTTTCAAAATTTATCCGCTACCTCTAGGCATCTCATGATAACCCTAAGGCTAGCCGCTGACTTGTGATTTTTGTCACCGTGACTTTTTGTCACTGTCACCTACTGTCACCCACGATGCGCCCACTTAAAAAGTCACTGGGCAACGAAAAACGCTCATTCTTGAAATGAATTTCGTACAGATTGCTGTAATATGTGCTCTTGAAATAAGAAGAAGAAAAATGAAACGAAAATACCGCTACTGGGTGCATCCCATATACACTGAAAGATGGTTTCAAGGAACATTTTACACTCTATATTCTAAACTACGTCAGTATCCTTCAAAATTCAGTCACCTAGGAACTATTTGTCACCGTATTGTCACGTCACCATGATCAGCGCACTCCCATGTATCTTCATAACACTCGACTGGGTAACAAAAAGTCACGGTGACAAAAATCACAAGTCAGCGGCTAGCCTAACGTACGGCTCTTGACGAAGTGAATGCAATCAAAATCATAATCAAATTGCCTGCTTTATACATGACGACGAGAGTATGCAAACGGATGTATAAAGACGAATTATACGAAATGCCTGCGACAGATACATCGATATAATCTGTATTGTATGTCTCAGGTTTTATTGCAATAACCAGAATTTGTAATAAGAGAATCGCTTATGATGGTACGATATTTTTTTGGCAAGGTATTCAAATTGACTAGAGCATGCAATATATTTTTTGCAAGATGTCTGAATGAATTTGGATGTTTATAAGTAGTATAGAAAGTGGCACTCAAATGATTTCTGGCAAGCAGCCAACGAAAATATACATAAAAACCGGCCAAGTGCGAGTCGGACTCGCGCGAAGGGTTCCGTACCATTATCTATAAAAATAGCAAAAAAATAACGGTTTTTGTATGAGAGCCCCCTTAAATTATAACCCTTAAATTACAAATACTAAAAAACAGAATTTATTTTATTCTGTTTTTTAGTATTTGTTGTTATAGCGGCAATAGAAATACATCATCTGTGAAAATTTCAACTGTCAACTAATGCAATTCATGAGATTCAGCCTGGTGACAGACAGACGGACAGCGGAGCGGAGCCCCTTTGGGTACGGAACCCTAAAAAACCAAAAATATATATTTACCGAGAGCAATTATAAGACTTTTCAAGACATTCACAATTTAAAAATGACAGACCATAAAGTTCAGTGTTCTTTGTGTGTTGAACGTTTTTCAATTGTTCCCATAGTTTAGAATTTTCTAGAGGGAACTCGACTTTTTCCAAGAATGTTAAAGCCAAACAGAAAGATGTGTAATTGCAAGCATGGTGAATTATTTTATCAAAGGAGTTTCCTATGGAAAGAAGATTAGCTTCCTCCCGCAACACAGCTACCTCAGGCACCGACTCAGATAAGGTTCCAGCAGACAGTTAAGACTCTCTAAACAAATTAGTATATTATAAGCATATTCAATGTTCCCACTGCTGGGACACAGGCCTCCCCACTGTGAGTGAGTGCGAGCTATAATATAATCCACCACGCGCGGGTCTAATGCAGCTTGGTGAATGCCACATGTCTTCGAAGTTTTGGTTCTAGGACATGCCCAGTTTCCTCACGATATTTTCCTTCACCGTTTTGAGAGCAGTGGTGATGAAAGCGCCTGATTGGGTTCGAACGCGTGACCGACAACTTGTAAGTCGCGGCTGATACCACTGAGCTACCACTACTTTCTATTTTATCTATAGAAAATAATATACTACCGCTTTGCTGCACAAAAGAGCCACCGACATGACCGCCCGGGTGCCGCCGGCCGTGTCGCGCAAGTTGCTGCGTCCCAGTGCCGGCCGCACAGACGCCCGGAAAAAGCCGGCGGCACTGTGTGTAGGAGCCTTCAGTTAATCTAGGACCCGACAGGAACAATAAATTACAGGAAGAGACCATAAATGATCCTTAATTACGCCTGAGGTGCTATTTGGCGTCTACCGGAGATTCTTGCAAGGAGATAACTTTAATTAGCATAAATTATTTAATGGAATTTTGTTCTTAGCTAGCTGGTGACAGATTGTAATGATCATGGAGCTGTTGCAAATGTTCCGCACACGTTGGCACTGTATCCTAAACGGCTGGATGGATTTGACCAATGTGGTGACATTAGATTGCTTTTGACAGCAGCAGTGACATTTAAGCTACTACTAGCGTACGAATTGTGAAAAATAAAATGGCGGCTGTAATCCGGTAAGTTTAGTCGTATTTTTTTTCGAATTAATGATTGTGTGTGTCAAAATAAAGTGCTCGAGAAAGCGAATCCAAAAAAAAACTCTTTATATTGTAAATATAAAAATTTAACAATTAAAAAAACCCGACTACTGAAATCGACTAAAAATTCCAAACAAATCACTTTTCAAGCAGTTTAATGCAGTTGGTATTATCAAATCTGTTATTATACTAAAATAAATTTCACGAAGTACATTAGTTTCGTATTTTTTTTGCAAGGGGTAATCTATGGGAGTACTAGCCACATCACTGCTCTCAAAACGGTGAAAGAAGACATCGTGAGGAAACCGGCATGTCCTAGAGCCAAAAAATAGAAGACATGTGATATCCACCAACCTGCACTGGGCCCGCGTGGTGGATTTAGTCCTATTTCCTCTCACAGAGTGGAGGCCTATGTCCCAGTAGACGGAGCGCCAAAACGTTGATTATGTTACTACCTCGATTGCGCCAATATTTAGCTGATAGAAAGATATATTCGATGACAAGGTTGGCGCAGTGGTTGAGCGTTCGGCTGCTGCGCTGCGTGTCGCGAGTTCGATTCCCACACGGAACAAATATTTGTATGGCCTACAGATAGTTGTTCCGGGTATGGGTGTCTTGTGAATGTGAGTTTACATGTTTATGAACGCACCCACGACACAGGAGTAATTCTTAGTGTGGGGCATATTAAAAAAAAATATATATATACTATCTCCAAATGTTCCAGGCTTCTTTAATTCCAGAAAAATACTTTTTCACAAAAAAATAGAACCGACTTCCAAGAAAGGTGCAAAATAACTTTAATTTCGGAAGTCAGTGTTCCTGTTTTGTGTCTTTGTTTTTTGACACCGACTTCCGAAATTAAAGTTATTTTGCACTTTTTTTGGAAGTCGGTTCTATTTTTTTGTAAAAAAGTATTTTATTTTTCACTTTTTAGTTGTAGCTCCCCATTAAACTGTGTTAACAATTCATAGACATACGATAGCAGCAATCGCGGTTGATTTGCTGTCAATTTTTGAAGAGTTCCGTTGTCTGTCTCCGAAACCCATCATCAGATCTTTTTGAAATTTAAATGGGGCCATTTCGGAATAAACCACTTTCGAACAAAAAAAAAATTTGCAAATCCGTCAATATATGATGGAGTTATGCCCGAACATACATAAAAAAAAAAAAAAAAATACAAACATCCGAATTGATAACCTCCTCCTTTTTCGAAGTCGGTTAAAAATGCAAAGTATTTCGATGAATTAACGTAAGTACCAATAAAATGTTCTCTGTGTTTAAACATAATATATCCTGTTAGTTTCTTGGTAGACATTTTAAAAGGTAGTTTTCCGTTTGAATAAGTTGTGCACGTACACGTACGAGAGCATCATAAAAAACTGGTTTGAAACACTTTAAGGAAAATTAGGTTTTGCGTTATAAAAACTAATTTCTCGGAAGCTTAGTAGTTATATCTGTTTGTTGTAATTATAAGGATACTAAGGCTTCGCATTTTAGTTTTTTCCTTATTAGATAGCTATATAAGAATCGTTGATATATTTTTATTTAGTTGGTACGATGTATAATCTAGACTTAACCATAATGAAACTACAAAACACGTGGTTATGGCCAAAACTAAACAAAAATTGATAAAAATAGGTAGGTATATCTATATATATAAAAATTAATCCCTATTTACCTTGGTCACGGCATCACGCGTGAACGGTTGGACCGATTTCACTAATTATTTTTTTGTTGTGTTTGTTATTGTCAGGAGAAGGTTTCTAATAAAGAAAAAAATAAGAAAGTTGCGCAGATAATGGTAAAATTTCAGAAAACTTAACTAGTATTTAATCTTCGCAAATTTGACAGTCCGCGCGTCAGGACAACGTCTGTCGTAGTAGGGGAGCCCACGAGGCTAAATGGGGATTTACTCGAGCGTCGTAGAGACCTATTGGGATGCAAAGCTTAGATGATAAGAAGAATAAAATGTTATATGATATATACCTTTACATCGGTGGGGGAAGCGGCTATAGATTTTTAAATATGTAAAAAAAACTGTTGCATGGACATCCTCGAGCGCGTCAGATATTGATAGCATCAATGCCCTACGTATTTTTAATAATGTACGTATGTTAATGTGATCGTTTGCATGATGCGGGTGGTTGTATTTAAGGGTTGAAAATGAAAAAAAAAAAAATTAATCGAGCGCGTCAGATTTTCTAAGGGAGTGTTAAGTGCACCAAAAAAAAGCTCTCATTCACTAATCTGACGATTTCGATGGGACGCAAACTCGCGGCCATTTTCATAATGTGCAAAAAAAATTCGCCATTTTGAAATACTCAAGCGCGTCAGATTAAGATATATATGGTTCATCTTTATGTTCTAAACGTACTATCTCATAATCTGACGATTATCTAGAGGGATTCGCTTGATCTGACAAAAAAAAATTAGAAAAACGGTTCACCTTAAAGGCCATCCCTGCAACTTCCCGCTAATTCCATTCCAGGGCGCTTAAAATTGTACTTATGACATTTTTGAGCTCAAAATATAATTTATGTGATATTTTGAGCTCGCTGAGTTCAAAGAAATAATATTTCTATGCATTTGAGCTCCAAAATTAGTTGATTTAGAAAAATCTTAAATAATATTGAATTAAATTCATATGATAATTAATAATTATATACGTGCCAATATTTTATTATGTGCCAAAGAAGTACAACTTCTAACGCGTTGTACATGAGTACACACACCATTTTTTTTGTATAAAAGTTTAACTAAATAATTTTTTTCAATGAAAAAAAATTTCTATAAATACTTATGAAACTGAAGTTAACAGACACTTGACAATTGTTTGATTTTTCTTTAAAAATAAACTAGACATAGAAAATTGTTTATAAAAATCTCATTTATAATTTTTCAGAGCTTCTAAAAATGAAGTTTTTAAATAAAATTAAAATTAACCAGAGTGGGGACGGAGTGAGAGAGTAATAGATAGAGAAAGAGTGAGAGAGGAATAGAAACGCGGAGAAGGAAATGTAGGCATCACGCAGCTGCACGCATTTAACTTTATCGACGAATTTTTGTTATTTCGGCTTGCGGAAATCGTCAGATTATATATTTTTCATTATTCTTGAATTATTTCCTTCAAAATAAAAAAAAAAATTAGCTACGCTCGAGAATGTCGAGATGACGTATTTTTTTTACAACTTTGTTGCCCTCCCCTTTTTTTACGTCACTCTCAAATTGTCAGATTAGTGGAATATACACTTTTAGGATGTAATTAACTCACCCTACCTTAATCTGACGCGCTCGAGAATTTCTGATGGTCAATTTTTTTTACTAATCTGATCCTGTATCCTTCACGGGCGGCCTTATATATGGACCTCATGTTTTGTGGAGGTACTTCACCGGGTACAAGGTATCCCCCTGTATATTAATCTGCCGCGCTTTAGTAAATCTCGAAATCCCCGCTTGGGCTGGTACTATCGGGTCAGTTAGTATATTATATTTTCATGACCCTCTTTTTTTTTTCTTTTTTTTTGGGGGGTGGGAAATCATCCTATGACTTCTTCCGCTCTAGGGTGGAGCGGAAGGGCGTGTCAGACTCTTACTGACTAAAACCCACCCCTGTTCCTCCCTGCCTTGAGTGCCCAGGGGCGAGGTAACTCTTTCGAATTTATCCTCCACCCCCGGGCAGGCATCGGCCGTGGCAGGCCCCGTCCTTTTGCTGACAACTCTTTGAGGCGCGCGTGGAACACTACGCGCCGTTGACTCTCGGGCCTGGTGCTGATCGGACGGCGAGTTACCCAATACTCGCCGTCCGCAGGCCCGGGTCTACGGTGGCCGGAGATCGTCTCGCGGCCCCTGGCGTCTCCTGCGGCTGCTGCGGCTGGGGGCGCTAGGGCGACTCGGCCGTTGTTGAGTCTCCCTAACGTATGCCGCCTCCCTCTTCGCGACCATTACTGCTTCGCAGAGCATTACTGCTACGCAATTCATGACCCTCTTTATTTGACTTTTTCTAGACCTGGCGAGTGTAATCTAATATATAAAAATCTCGTGTTACAGTGTTTGATGTTGCACTCCTCCGAAACGGCTCGACCGATTTGAATGATTTTTTTCTATATTTGGTAGGTATCAGAATAGGTCGTGAAGTATTTTTCACGCCTTGACCCCACCCCCCATTTTTCGATTGCTATTTCTAAATGGCAGAAAAACGTTTGCTGGGTCAGCTAGTAAAATAGAATAGTCCAAAATCCCAGAGCCGCCAGACATTACTGCTTTTCAGATTAACAAAATGTGTGTGGAATTATTTTTTTTTTTGGAGTGGGAAATCATCCAATGACATCGCCCGCTCTGGGTGGAGTGGGAGGGCATGTCAGACTCTTACGCACTAAAACCTACCCCTGTTCCTTCCCTGCCCTGAGTACCCAGGAGCGCGGTAACTCTGTTTCGAATTTACCCACAACCCCTGCGGTTAAGTAGTGTTATTAGGTATGTGTGTAGTTTGTTTGCTTACGCTTAGATCATTATCAGTAGATATTACAAAACAAAGTCACAAACCATGTCTGTACGCGATAAACTCAAAAACTACTGAACAGATTTTCATGCGGTTTTCACCAATAGACACGAGTGATTCATGAGGAAGGTTTAGGTGTATAATTTGCACCCAAGCGAAGCTGGGGCATTTACACCTATGTACGTATGTATGTGTGTCGGGCTGGTTTCAGCAACTCCACGCTCAAGGCGCGTATTTTGCGTACAGGTGACGACAGGTTTGTCATTTGATATTTTTCAGCTCCTCAAAGAAGGCATTTTCATACCTATTAAATAAACTATGCTGAAATTTCGACCTTGACAATGGAATCTCCATGGAAGTGGCTACCAACAACAGAAAACAGCACTCAGAATTTAAGAATAGTGAACATATTCTAGTACGTAAGCACCTGATACCGGCAAAGGGCCGTTGGTGTAAGTACAAAGTACATTCTAACACTACGGTACTCAACCACGTGTCTGGCGGCTCTTGGATCTCACTCTATAACATAATCATGGCAACATAAATGAAAATTGAGACGAAAAACTTTACCAAAAGCTTTGACTTATCTGAGCGTTTACACCAATCCCTGGTATTACTGTGCAATTTGAAGATATAACCAACGGATTCCAAGCAATTGAGGGGATATTCAACATTTTCATAAAAGTAATTTGTAGGAATGACAGCGCAATTATGAAAGTGGAATGACTATAATTGGGTAAAATTTGGTTTAAACGAATATTTTTATGACACCAACCCAACCTGGGCCCGCGTCGGTTTACGGCCCATTCCTTTTTGAGAGAAGGCCTTAGTCCCAGCAGTGGGAACATTATACCTAAGGCTGATTATGCCAATGATTATACTTTTATTACAGATCGTAGACAAAGATTAGCCAGGATAACACTAATACATTCATCGATCCATCATATTTATTAATTAGTAACAAGCCGACCCGGCTTTGCAATTTGCCAAAAAGAAAACCATCCATACAAACCTTACCCGGGCCTGCGGTTGGCGAGCAGTGGGTAGCTCGCCGTCCGATCAGCACTAGGCCCATGAGTCAACGGCGCGTAGTGTTCCACGTGCACCTCAAAGAGGTTAGTGTCAGCCACCACTGACGGGGCCCATCGTGGCCGGTGCCTGCATGCCTAGGGGTAGCGGATAAATTCTGAAAATGAGTTACCGCACCCGTGGGCACTCAGGCAGGGAAGGAACAGGGGTGGGTTTTAGTCAGTAAGAGTGACACGCCCTCCCGCTCCAGCCAGAGCGGGAGAAGTCATTGGATGATTTCCCAACCCACCAAAAAAAAAATCCATACAAACCATGTCCAACAATTACGCACAAAACAAAAAACTAAAGAAAATTTCAGCCAAAATGGTCGAGTTGTTCTAATGTCATAATCTATCTATCATGTATGCGGAAAGTGATTTCCATTTAAAACAATTAAGAAGATATTATGTGAACAACATCATAATACATTAAAATGCATGATGTCACTTTCCCACCAGAAAAACCCAAGCTCCTCCCTCAGCGTGTCCAATGACGTTCTAAAGAGTATAATAATACTGCGTTCTAATATTCAAATTCAAACAGGTAATGGTAACGAACTCATCCTGTCTAGAGTATTTTTTTAAAGCCCATGTAAAGCTTAGTTCACACAAGTTTAAAAAAAATATTTTTTAAATTGCGAACAATATTACATACCTAAGTGTATTATTTTATTCTTCATACATACTCTGCGTGTTATTTAAAGCGTGATAGATGTAATTCATCGTTTGTTGTACTAGTCTAATGTGTTTGCCTCTAAAAGATCGGAGATAGATAGCGCTAGTCATCTTACGCATGATTGATAGGCATTAGCAAAATAATATTGTCGTAAAGAATTCACTATAGCATATTTTTGTCCTTGATTCTGAACGTATGTGTATCCAATGCGTTTAAAAGTCGTTTTATTACTATATGCCCGCCTGATTTTTGCTTTTTTGGTTTTAGAACGTCTGAATATTATTTTTTACACGAATATCTATAGTGATGGTAATAAGTGAACAGTCGGCGATAATTAAAAAAAAAAAGACTTATTCGAGGGATCAATGGTTGTTTGGTGGTTGGTTGGTTGGTGGGTTTCGTTGATGGTTGGTGATGTAAATAACACATAACCATTCCTTGCACAATATCAGCCTGAATTATAAAGCTCAAGTTTAAATACCGATTAGCGAATTGTAAATTAATAATTTACAAAGAAAATTTTGAATTAAGAACCTTCTAATTAGTGTTTAAACTAATCACATGGTTATTTAAAAAAAGAAGCAAAAAAAAACGTCGTCGGTTTAGAATTTTACAACGTCGTAGCTATAGACGAAAATCGACTTTAGAATATGCATGGAAGATACTGATTCGATTGTAAATTGTACTTGTAGAAGTCATAAATCGTGTATTTAAAGACTTGGTGCTCGCTAAGGCTCAGAATATAATAGAGACTGTATTAGAGTGCCCCGGGGCACGAAACGACGGGAAATAAAACTGGAACAATTGAAATGAGAACTTTACTGCTGAATATTTGTTGTACGAGTATGTTACTATATAATCCTAGAACTATATAGTCCTAGAACCAAAAATTCGAAGACATGTGACATTCATCAATCCGCATTGGGCCCGCGTGGTGGATTACGGCCCACACCCTCTCACGAAGAGGAGGCCTGTGCCCCAGCAGTGGGGACATTAAAAGGCTGAGATGACAGAGTTATGAAATAAAACGAATTATAAGTCCATCTTTTTTTTTCATCATTTTTGTGGAACGAAATTTTTGTTTTACAGTGATGTTTTATATTATACTCTTTGATTATTAGAATAAGTAATTAATAACAATAACAGTTATCTTTTGGTTACCTTCAGTGTCACGCGTAAGTCTTTATCACATTTTTTTTTTACAGAATTGGGAGCTTGGCAAAAAAACTATTTGTAACGTACATATTTTTTCTTTTGTGTTTTTTGTTTTGATAAAGAAAGCCGACCCCGTGTAACGGGATAAGGCGAGGCTAAAGAAGAAGAAGAAGATATTTTTTCTTTTGTCACGAAACGACGATTCATTACGTTAAAATTCACGTAATGTCACACCCACGCAAAAAAAATAGGTTCCACTTCTTACCTAGAACTGACGTAACAAGATCCCATTTTTTTTATTTTTTTTATTTGGGACAAGCCGGCCACACTATTCCCAAACCACTGTAACTTCTGTAAGCCAGAATCAACAGTGGCGACCACCAGAAAAAACGCCGAGGCAATGAAGCTCGACGAGTCCCAGAGAAACGATTAAACTGTCTTGGGTCCCGCAACGAAATTAATCAGAAAAGACACAACAAGATTCCATTGCTGAGCTTTGACGGGTTTTGTATTTGTCAATTTGTATTGATTTAATAAAGCAAAACATACGTGCCCACTATTTTTTTAATCTAACTGGCGAATTAGTTAGATTACACAAGAATCATAACTATTCTGACATACCTGAATATTGAGTGATATTTAACCTAATGTACTGATATTTTTTTGTCCTCCCACTGTGACCTCATAACGCCTCCCACAGAACTGTACTAACAAATACAAACGAAAAGTGATGAGCCCACACATTCCCCGTTTTTACAGGCCCTGTTATTTCAGACTCCAAACAAATAAAGAGATTACTTCACGTAACATTTACGGGTTTTTGTAAAAGAAGCGTACATTTAAATTGTTCAGGATCTCTTTGAGATGGGTGTTTTAGTGGTATCCCAACAGTCAGGGACGGTAAAGCTGCTGTTTTATCAGGTATAAGCTGTATTTTGAAGCAAACATTTAAATTGTTCAGGATCTCTTTGAGATGACTGTTTTAGTGGCATCCCTAAAGTCAGGGATGGTAAAGCTGCTGTTTCATCAGAGATAAGCTATATTTTGAAGCATACATTTAAATTGTTCAGGATCTCTTTGAGATGGGTGTTTTAGTGGCATCCCTAAAAGTCAGGGATGGTAAAGCTGCTGTTTCATCAGGGATAAACTATATTTTGATGCATACATTTAAATTGTTCAGAATCTCTTTGAGATGGGTGTTTTAGTGGCATCCCTAAAGTCAGGGATGGCAAAGCTGCTGTTTCATCACAGATAAGCTATATTTTGTTAGTAACTTCTGCCAGCGGCTTCACGAAATTAGTACTTCACCCATTTTACATTATAGTCTTTGGGCTATTCCGGATTCTAACTCTGTGCGAAATTTCAACCAGATCCGTACGGCCGCTCTGGATCCAAACTTTCGGATTTATAATATTAGTAAGAAATACGGTAGTCTCCATAGTTTCTAGCACGTTCTTCTTCATAAAGGCTACCCGACTCTTTGACAACTTAAAATCACAGATTTTGAGTTTGCTAAGCTGCATTGCGATTGATATGTATAATATCAATTCATAATCGTCTGATATTTGTGTCGTAGCTTGTCTGAACTCTCGTAGAATTTTTTTGACTCTGGCTCATGACGCGACGCAAAAGAACAACTTCTTGTATGCAGTTCTAGGTTCTGGTGTGTGTGAAAAGAAAAACTGGACCGCAATATTTTATATATTGTATTGTTTAACTAAGTTAAACACGATTCAGCGGCTGTCAGATCGCTAGGCTTGAGCCTATCGGTCTGACAGCCATCCTTAATCTCTCTGACAATCTTCTAATATGTATAATTGGAATTCGACTTTATTTCTATCTAGGCCTGAGTTCTAAACCTGTGAAAATGCCCCTGGTGCTTTGTCCCGCAGCACCTATCTAGTTTTATGCTCAAAACGCATCTTCTTAGCTCATCTTACTTTCTCCGCTACACACTTAACTTTTATGGAAATTACGTTCGCAGCTTGACTTTGCCGCTTAGATAAGTTCTTACCTCGCACATCTCTAGTGTAGAGACAGTCTCAGGGACGAGTTGAGAGTAGGTCAGACTAAAGAGTGAGCGCTGAGCACAGGGTGGTACCCTTCTTTTGTTTATCTTTATTGTAATAGGCTTCTCAGTAACCGTAAGATGGTTTTATTAGGTTACTGAACTATGTCGTGTAGACTTTCTTTAGTTCAAATTCAAAATATAGGGCTCAGATTGGCGAGATGTTTCTAGGCATGCAAAAAGAGAAATTTTATTTTTGTATTTTAATTTCCTGGCACTGAAGCTCTCATTATTCTGTTTTCCCTCTAAAAAAAAAATATCAGAGCACTAAAATAGATAAGAGCAAAACGTTTTCAAATTCTATTATAATTTGTATGTTATTATGTCCTTTTTAGTTAGTTTCCCTGTCCACTCTCAATAATACCTTCCTAAGCCAAGTGATGACTATACAAATTTCCTTCTCATTAATTATTAATAGGTGTCTACAAATCCCTTTTATGTTCCTGATTTATTGCGACGCCATAATGTCTGTACTCTGTGGTCTTTGGGTAATTTAAATGTTTCATAGTTCAGTGAATTATTCGGAGAATCACGAGAATTCTGAATTCTATGTTCGCTGAGTCTGCAGTATTCGTTCTGTATTTAAACTGTCTGTCGGTTGGAAGATAAAATCTGTTGAATTCCATCCTCCATTTCGAATTTGGAATTCGAACTATGCAGAATGGTTAACCCGGTATTTTTTTTCACAGCTTTTATGTATTTATTTAACTTGCAATGTTCTTATGTAAGTTGTCCGCTTCAAAATTTTCAAACTATTCTTCGACCTCTTGTTAGTTTCCGATAGAACTGAAATTGGGCATACTTATACCATCGAGTTGATCTGATGGCAAATGGTAGGAACATTGAATTTCGGTTAGTATGTTTTGTATTTAGATAAAAGTGCTTTCCGTTACACTATGAAAAAAGATAGGTTAGAAAAAAAAAATACTTTTCATTTATGACGCCGTTCTTGTGGTTCAGTTGGTCAGTCATTTTCTGGTAGACTGGTCCTGCCATCTTAGAATAGAATAGAATAAAACTTTATTGTACACCAAAACAGTCATACAATTGTTTTACACGAGCTTAAATCTATGGGTACAACGGAGATCATATCGATGTACAGCATCTTCTGCTTGTTCTGCCGTGATACCTTCTGGCTGTGGCACCCCTGCTACAGCCAGAAGGGCTCACAACGGTATGCAATGCAATGCATACAATATACAATGCAATGCTCATAAACGCAGCATGCGGCAGACGTGGCCAACCCAGTCCCACTGAATACTTCTATTGTTTCGAGCACAAGAAAATTCCATTCACAAAATATGATGTAGCATCCAATTGCATTACTTCTAATAGGCATGTCATCGCAAAATGACGAATATGTCTGAGTTCACGATATTGATATTGCCAATTGACTATAATGACCGATAGTTCTCGTAATGTTGTAATGGAAACTTTTCATTGGATGTAGTGACTTGATTATGGAAAGTATATTGGACAAACAGACGTCATTGTAGATGCACATGTAGACCAGGTACATTACTATGATGTGCAAACCATTATTGAATTTGTTTTTAAGCGTATAATCAACATACTAATAGATACTTTCAAGGTTTATCTAATTGAGTTGCAAAGGTAACTTGTATTCTTATTATAACCTATTGAACGCTAATATATATAGAAGAAATGTCGAAAGAACGGCTATGTATATTTGTCGAAAGAATACCTATAGTTACATAAACAGTCCATACACTGCAACCAGATATTTGTATGGCCAATTTACGGGTATCACACGGTGGAGCACATGGTGGAGATCTGCTCTCGAAGGAGGAGGCGGAACTTGCGAGGGAGAGGCTGCAACAACAGCCTCGCCCTCACGCCCTCAGCAGCAGCTGCCGCAGGAGACGCCAGGGGCTTCCGGCGCCGCGAGACGATCTCCGGCCACCGTAGACCCGGTCCTGCGGACTGCGAGTAGTGGGTAATTCGTCGTCTGATCAGCACCAGGCCCGAGAGTCGACGGCGCGTAGTGTTCCACGCGCGCCTCAAAGAGTTGTCAGCATTCACGACAGGGCCCGTCATGGCCGATGCCTGCCCAGGGGTTGAGGATAAATTCAAAGCAGAGTTTAGTCAGTAAGAGTCTGACACGCCCTTCCGCTCCATCCTAGAGCGGGAGATGTCATTGGATGATTTCCCAACCCACAAAAAAAAAAATGCTAGCTCCTAAATTTGGGCATATTTTATTTAATAAGAGTAAATATGAAAGTCAGCGATAATTTGAGAGGGTGCGTGAAACGCATTGTTTGGTTTAAACAATGCGTTTCACGCACCCGCACGGTAAATAAATACGATCTACGTCAATCAATCTGCCGCCTAGCCTTTTCCCTGCATACAGCTGCTATGCAGCTGAATACCAGTATTTTTCATGGAGCGACTGCCTATCTGACCTCCACAACCCAGATTCTGGGTAATACGATACTCCTTGGTAAGACTGGTTGTCAAACTTTCTGGCTTCTGACGACCCGTAACGACTGTCAAAGATCCACGATTGACAGCAGGGACCAACGGCATAACGTGTTTTCCGAGGCACGCAGGAGTCTCTGTATGTAAAGATTTTCACTCGTCCATGGACCAACCCCCTGCAAGCGTAGGTACTGTTTATGTAAACTACCAAAAACGTGGCCTGCCATGATAGTGTAAATATTATCGGTCCTATGACGTCAACATCACGTTTCCTAAGAAAATCCTTACGCAACGGATGATTGTTTAATATGAGGACGATGACGTAAACGATGGCGGATAACGTTTTTTTACGGGATTGTAATTACAGATTTATAATACTTTTTTGTAATTGAATTTTACAGCTGTTATGAACTAAAATAGTTGAAATTAAGTAAAGAAGCTTCTGCCAGTGGCTTCATCCGCGTGGAATTAGTACTTTTCACGTTCTAAAGTTTAAATACCCATTCACCCTCTCAGGGCTGCAATTACCAACCTTTCAAATTCAAATTCTAATCATTTATTTCAAATAAACCATATACAGGCACTTTTGAATTGTCAATAAGTCGTTCAGTCAGAAAGATGAAGCTGATGAGACTGATAAAAGTGTGCGAGTGTTACGTTGAGGGACACGGTTTGAGATATAACACGGTCAAGAGTGAGTTGCTCATCTTTAAGGTGGCTAACAAGGCCACTGAAAGCTACCCAACTGTCTCTTTGAATGGTGGTATCTTAAACCGTGTTCGTCAACCCAGGACTGTGGGTGGCGGGTAGTGGGTAACTCGCCGCCCGATCAGCACCAGGCCCGAGATTCGACGGCGCGTAGTGTTCCACGCGCGCCTCAAAGAGTTGTCAGCAAACACGACGGAGCCCGTCGTGGCCGATGCCTGATGGCCATGACCCTTTGGGACGCGTTCAACTGACGAGCTGGTCGCCGCCTCAGGGAACACGCCCACACCGGTGCCCCGTAAAGGGTCATGGACCGCACGATCCCCGCGTAGAGCCTCCGGCATGAGGCGTTTGGACCGCCCAGATTGGGCAGGAGCCGCTTCAAAGCAGCACTGGCCCACTCCAGTCTGGGAGCCAAACGTCGGAAATGCTCGACGAAGTTTCACCGGCTGTCGAGGACGAGACCCAGGTAACTGCAACATCGTCCTCTCGACGCCGATGTGAACCCTTCCTACCGTTATCCGGGAACCTGACGGTGGCGCGTTCCGAGGACCATGAAAACACATGGCCTCGGACTTGTGCAATGCCACCTCGAGTCCCAGTTGCCGGATCCTCTCAACGACTGTCGCAACGTCAGCGTAGCAAGCTACGCTGACGCCGCTAGGGAGGTCGGCGCGCAGCACCCAGTCGTACCCGAAGAGCGGTTTAGGCTGTGCGTTGATATATCAGTCAGTCAGTCAGGACTTTGAATTTTATATATACAGATCTAAAAAACTTTTTATAAAAGCCTACTCACATATATTTTGTGATTTACACACGTATTTTTCGCTTCTTTTTAATCAGACAAAACAATATACCAGTTGTATCAAAAAGACCGTCAGTTTTGTCATAGTAACACGTAATGCACGTAAAAAAAGCCTTAATCCAAACGTTCTTGTTTACAGCTTCAGAATTCCAAACTTGATTAAAACGAAAGACTGATCCCTAATAAAATCAGTTACACAACAAAAGATAAATCTCGAAAACGTATCAAAAGGAAAAGGGTACAACTACCCTCTTCTGCCTTATTTACGTAGACTAATTTTGGCGCCCAGCGTGGTACTCAAATTTTATCTTCTTACTGAATTTACAGTAGCCGTTATTCTTGTAATTCGTGTTATTTTTATAGTTAGCTGCGACGAGCTTCATAGCGTCGGGTTCTAACAAAGAACGATTATTTTTTTTAGGTTACACGCGCATTTACAACCAAGTATCTAGGTCATAAATGTGGTGTGGTATGAATTTTGTCTTCACTTCAAACTTGACGACACAGTTGGCGCAGCGGTTGAGCGTTCGGCTGCTGCGCTGCGTGTCGCGGGTTCGATACCCGCACCTACACGATGTACATGACGTACAGTAAGAGAAACCATCGTGAGAAAAACGAAACCTCTTTCTCGTTGCCAGTCTGCAGCAGTCCACTGCTGGCCTTATGAAAAGAAATAGCAATGAAATAAATAAGTAATTCTGGTGAATAGTGGTAATCAATTCTAGCACCATAGAATAAAACCCGACATCGGAACATCAAGTTGACATTTTTGTAGAAAAGTCTCTGGAATGACAACCGCGTAGGTACTCGTAAGGCCTCTCAAGGATTACCGGTGAGCTGGTGTAGGTCATGAGCGTCCGCTGGACGCGAGAAGATCAGGACCGGTCGATGTGGCGATACTTTGGAGATCTCGGGAATATGGACGGCTGAAATGATGATGATGATGACAAGTTTTGAACGGCCAGTACCAGGCCCGTGAGTCGACGGCGCGTAGTGTTCCACGCGTGCCTTAAAGAGAATATGTCAGCCACCACTGACGGGGCCCATCATGGCCGGTGCCTGCATGCCAAGGGGTAGCGGATAAATTCGTAAATGATAAATGATTTTATTTTTGTAAGTAGGTTTGAACAACACTTTTACAAGTCAAAAAAATTTTTTTTTTTAGCTAAATGACGCCGGTGTTTCCTAGCTGACTACCCTGAGAAGACACACCGAAACAAACTCAGTGGTCAAAGTCTCTTTTAAAGTGTTCAAATCCATACAATATGTACTGGTTAATTCATATGAGAACCAGAAACCAGAAAATCAGATCAGTAGTTATCTAAAAAACACGTACAAACAAACATATACAGGATGTAACGGAAAGGTGTGGTCATATTTTAAGAACTGCATCTGCCCAACGATATGAACAACTTTCTTTAAGAAAATCCAAGGAAATTAAAAAAAAAAAATTTACACCTTCCATACAAATATTGATCTGCTGATGAGCTGATGATAACTTTGTATGGAAAGTCCAATTTTTTCCTTGGGAATTTTCTATTTTTTCTTAGAGAATGTTGTTAATTTTCATGGGCAGAACCGGTTCTTAAAATATGACCACACCTTTCCGTTACAGCCTGTATATGTTTGTTTGTACGTGTTTTTTAGATAACTACTGATTAGATTTGGATGGGGTTTTCGTTATTCAAATGCATATTTTTCAAGGAAAGTTTTAATATATAATACATTAAGATCTGATGAAGATCTTTGGAAATAGACAGTGGAACTCTTAAGATATGTTAAGATTGTTGCATATAATTATATAGATTCAAGTTCTTCAAACTTAACAGACAGATGTGTTGCTGGGGAGTTTGTTGCGCCACTTCTTCTTTACAGCTAAAATATTAGGAACTGGTGACGGCCGGGCGTTTTTTGGGGGAGTACAAAAAGTGCTGGCTCTCAGCCTAGTTTGAATAAATGACTTTTGATTTTGATTTTGATAAAAGTAAGAGTAAGAGTTGTCATGCGGTGGAGTTAGACTTTTAGATGAGAAATAAAACGTCCATTCATACAACTAACTAGTAACGGGTGTTTAAAACACAAAAAAAATGTTAGTATCTATCAGAAATGGACCATAAGGTGGATGCTAACATAATTTAGTGTAGGTACGCGTAAATCTAGGAATAGATTTATTAGCATGTCTGGCTATTACTAGTTTCATGTAATCTGGATTCAGAGTCGAGGTTTATTTATAGGCACGAATTAAATTAGGCATCTGATATACATATATGTATCTTCATAGGTATTTGCTACATGAGAAGGATCCATTAACACATTTTTGTCCGCCGGTATAGTATGTGTGTTATCCTTTGTCACGCAATTGCTTTTCTATATTTAGGTGTTGCCCAACATTTATAGTTCTAGTTCATTTATGTCATCATTTAAAGCTGTACTAAACTTCGTGTAAATGCCAGCTGTACATGCTCGTCAAGACACCACGAGACAGGCCGAGTTCGAGTGTGCACATGGTGCCCTTGTCGCGTCGCGTCGCGTCTCGCAGCGTCTCGTGGCTCTCGGAAGCGTGTTCGGTCCCGATGAAATTCAATTGATACAACGAGTATGTATATGGTGTGCACTCGTGTCGAGCTTCGACGCGACGAGGCTCAACGAGAGGCACGCGAGGCGACGAGACGAGCGTGTACAGCCGGCATAAACTGTTTAAAACATACTCCTTAATTAAATGTGGAGGTTTGTCGTGATCTACCTTGATGTTATCACTTCAATAAAATATAATAAATAAATAGTGTAGGTAGGTACTTATAATGAATTACATCCTCTCTCAAAACGATGAAGGAAAACAGAGTGAGATAACTGGCATGTCGTAGAATGACAAATACGAATAAATGTGACATCAACCGATCCCCGATCCACATTGAACGTGGCCCATTCCCCCTCACAAGGATGAGGTTTGGATCCCACCAGAATATTATGCTTATGACTATAGAAAAGAATAGAATAGAATACTCTTTATTATGTACACCATTTAGAATCTCCAAATCATTTGGCAAATTGTTGTTCCACGTAAGCTTTGTTGTTACAGATTCTAAGCGTTAATTAGAGTAGACCTAACTGAAAATGGATTATCTGACCAATCTATCTTTTTCTTATATTTTCTAAGAAATCCTGCCACATAGTGAAAATGATTCCTAGGTCTTTTACAAGCTATTTTATAACTCTACCTAGGTTTATTGAGTTGACACGTCATGTACAAAAGCGTGTTATATGAGGGAAATAGGCTAGGAATACAGGCCTAGGCTAAAGCCTGGTATTTCAAGCACTGCGAGGCTCAGGAGAAACCTCTTTACAGTCTCTCCAGGGATGTGATTATCTGGTGTTTCATAGAGAGGGTTTCTATGTTCGACTGTATGTATGTTTTTTTTTTTATATATGTCCGCCAATTTCTCCGTCAGTTGTGGACCGATTATCAAAATTCTTTTTTTATCCGAATGAATGTACTCCCAAGTTGGTCCCATATAAATTTTATCGAAATTGATTCAGCGCTTTTTGAGAAACTGAACAAAAACGAAAAATATGTATACCTCGATGACGTATTGGTGTTCTCCAAATGTTTAAATTCCACGTTCCATGGTTTTGGGGTTTTTAGTTCTGAGGTATAACAACTAAAAAGTGAAAAATAAAAAACTTTTTTACAAAAAAAAACAACCGACTTCCAAAAAAAAAATTTTTTTTTTGGAAGACGGTTGTTTTTTTTGTAAAAAAGTTTTACTGAGGTAAAGATCCCATACTCCCTGGTCTTTTGCCCTAATAGTCCAGTGCCCTATGTTTTATCCAGATGACAAAAAAAATGCCTGTATTTTAAAGCTGGTCCGCTATTTTATGATAT
The DNA here is from genome assembly GCA_951329385.1 of Polia nebulosa. Classification (NCBI taxonomy): domain Eukaryota; kingdom Metazoa; phylum Arthropoda; class Insecta; order Lepidoptera; family Noctuidae; genus Polia; species Polia nebulosa. Next base: position 7,464,181 of record OX589604.1, read on the forward strand.
TTTTTTTCCTAAAGATTAACGAACTATATCCCTTTTCTAAAAATGTACAACCTTCGTTCACTGAACCAAAGAAAACCCCAGCAAACTAGGATTTCGCGTGCCTAGTTTGGTCGATACGTACATTTGAGGGACTTGACCTCCTTACAAGACTCGCTATAAACGTTCAGATATAACTCGGTCAATACATTTTGACCTTTCAGTTCAGGAAATGACATTTCGTGGACTGTTGTAGTAAAAGTGATAGAAATGTGGGACAAGTTTTATGTATGTAGGGTAACTTAGATAGTAGCTTAGTTTTCTTAGTTCATCATCAGCCTTTGTAACACCTAAAAATAGAATAAATTTAGTTTCGTGGAATGAAGCGTTGTTTTGCGAGTTGACAGATGACAGATTGTCGTTTGACGTTTCTTTTTCCAAGTTGATCTGGAGCGAGTCTGCCACTTTAAACTTTATTTATTGGATAAGTTCTTAAAAACATTTAATGATGTCTCGAAAGGTAGCTGGAACCAGAGTTAAGTTCAAATGCATTAAGCATTCGGATGTAGGATGATGTAAGTAGTCTTTTTGGGTTTTTTTTCTGTGCTGATGCTAAGTCTTAAGCGCGTGGCATTCAGGAGTCTGATCAAATCTTTCTATTTGTTGGCAGGGTTCCTACGTTAGATTTATTTAATTACTATGCAAAAACTTAATAAAATGGTCGGATCATAGGATGGTTCCGTACACAAGCACCCACGTGTCGAGAGATGCCCACGATTAGATGACCATGGCGTAGATGCCGTTTGAGGATCTCTGAACTGGACCTATAATCTTCGAACGTTATGGTAAAAGTGTTTCGACATAAATTGTAAGTTGAACATACAATTTTCTGAGAACGGAGTGCTATATAGTGTATTGCAGAGCTATAAATAAACGTGATATATGTGAAGACCAAATCTAAGGACTCTTATTTACTACATACATACCTCATGCACAAAACCCGTAGATAGGTAACAGGGTCTCAGGCCATAAGTATCTCTGACGCTAGCCGGTGGAAGAAATATTTTCTTTACACCTTTTAATGTCCTCACTGCTGGAGCACAGGCCTCCTCTCTGTGAGAGGGTGTGGGCCGTAATCCACCACGGGGGCCCAATGCAGATTGGTGGATGTCACTTGTCTTCGAATTTTTGGTTTTCCTCACGAAGTTTTCCTTAACCGTTTTGAGAGCAGTGGTGATGAAATAATTTACACAAAGTAAAGCCTGTCTGGGTTTGAACTCACGGTCTGCAACTTGTAAGTCACGGCCAATACCAGTATATTTACCAATATAGTTTTCTTAGTTATTTTCATTATTTTAAAAAGGAATTTCAGCATTTTTTATTTGGGGGTGTGCGTTTCCACTGAAGCGGAGCGGAGCTGAGCTGAGCTGAGCGGAGCGGAGATGTGCAGAACTCGACCAATCACAATGGTTGAAATCCTCATTGCGTCATTCGTCTTGTCTGTGATTGGCGATCCCTCCACGTCTCTGCTTCGCTTCACACAGCTCCACCACTACGTCCGATACTTATCCGTCAAAATACAGATCTATAGAAAACTCGGACCGAACTCGGATCGGTAGTGCGTAACCTACCATACAATTTGTTCTACGACCACGCCGGACCGTTATTTCACGGATAAGTATCGGATAAGTATCGGACGTAGTGCGCAACCGCTATAAGGCGTGAATTTGCGAATAGGTATTAACTTAAAACAGTGAGACCGCGTTCGAATTGTTCGTTTAGAATGTTGCTACTCAAGACGAGGTTAAGGTGTCTGTATATGGTTTAACTAAAACGATTGGAGTTTGAATTGTGTTCGATCACATTTATAAAGTTTGATGTGATTTTTTTTTGTGTTTTTTTTTTTTTTTTTTTTTTTTTTTTTTTTTTTTATTGTTTATTTTTATTTACTACTACACTACTACTACTAAAACTATTGTATTACTACTTACTTGGTACTACAACTATACTACTTGGTCTTTGCTCAAAAAACAGTGTCCTTTGGAACAGATGTTTCACAAATCGAAATCTATAAGTTGTTAAAAATCTAACCTCCTCTGCGTGGTAGAGGGCTTATGTAATAAAATTATTTTGAGTTGAAGCTTTCAAATATTTTGCGGCCTTTGGGTGATTTTTTTTTAATTTTTTGAACAGTTGAATCGTTTCTTTCAAAATTTAGTTAAAAGCTTGCTTCTTTCAAATACCTAGTTGGACTTAATTCTATTTCAATATTTTATTTGTTTTAGGGAATATTCCAATATCCAGATAAAATAAGACACTTTACTTGGTATAGTTTCCCCAATCAGAGGAAGTCTAGGCGCTGTTTGAAGGTTTGCCCCCAAAAATAAAAAGCCCAGCCAAGTGCGAGTCATACTCACGCATGAAGGGTTCCGTATTATAGTCATTGGTTCCGTACCATCGTACAAGATGTGGTTAAACTATGTAGGTACTTTTTGAATACTGAACCCCTATAATTTTTAATTTATCTTCAGAAATACACATTCTGTGAAACATTTCAACTGTCTACCTATTACGGATCATGAGATACAGCCCGCTGACGGACAGACGGACGAACGTATAGTAGAGACTTAGTAATAGAGTCCCGTAGGTTACCCTTCGGTTATGAAACCCTAAAGAAAGAGTAAGTGGTAAGAGTAACTATTCAGTGGATAAAAATAAACACAGTGTTGCTTCAACAGCTTGATAGCCGCAATAGGTTATTAGCTGTTCAAAAGGTGACATTTCTAATAAAAAAACATTAATGCAGGGACCATAAGACTCTGTTGTCGTATATTTTTCCCAATGGGTTAGTAAAAAATTTAAGCGGTGCCTATAAAATAGATTGATATTGCTCGCGTTCTTGAAGCATGCCCTTAGTAAATCATGCTTTTAGTTAGGTATTATACCTAAAAACAACTGGCCAAGTACTTGTCGGACTTCGCACATTTAGGGTTCCGTACCATATGAGGGAAATCCATATTTTGGTATTTGTTAGAAAAATATATGTAATAAATACACATTATCACCAAATTTCAAGTTCAGTGAAATTTTGTGACAGACGATGGACAGAAAGACAGACGGACTTGTGAGTGACAGCAATAGGGCTCCGTTTGGATCCTTCAGGTTCCGAACCCTAAAAATAAACACCGATTATACACAATCGGTGTTCATTTTCCGTTATCTATGTAAGTGGAATCTCAAGCCACTGCAATCGAGGTGGTTATAAATATAACCGACTTTATAAAAGAAGATCGTTTAAAAAAATGTTAGTTTGCTTTTAATTAGGACATAGGTACCTACGGCCTTATTTATAAAAAAAAAACATTTTTGTTTAGCGGGTTCTTAATTCAAAATTTTCTATGGAGAATTTGAATTTAGAATTCGCTTATCATAATAAAATTTAACTAAGCATATTTTGAAAATTTTATATATTGTTAGTTTATATAATATGTACTTGGTGGAAATTTTAAATTAATATTTAGGTGATTATAGTTTAAACTAATAACACATGTAACTAAAAGAGTTATGAATATAAATGTGGATGGATGGAGAGAGAGAGGGAGGCCAAAGAAAGGATGGATGGATAGTGTGATTAGTGATATGAAAGAAAAGGGAGTTAGTGATAGCGTGACGGCTGACAGGACAGAATGGAAGAAAAAACGTGTTGCGCCGACCCCAAGTAACTTGGGATAAGGGCAGGAAGATGACGATGATGAGTTTAAACTAATCATATAGGTAAGTTGTTAATTTTTTTATAAATAAGGCCCATGGTTAGTGAGTTTTATAATGCTGTATATTTAGGTGTCGTCTAGCGTTAGTCAAAAAGGCCTCGAGTTTACAGTATAGCCTGATATTTAAACTTAAATTCGTAATCTTTTTGTGTTTTAATAATTTTTTTTTGTTTAAAAAAACTATGAAACACATTCTATTTTATATTTTTCACGTTATTCTCAGCAAACCCTTTCATTTGATACCCAAATCATGGGAACGCATACAAAATAACTAGTCCGCCATATTAGATTTAGAATGACGTCACTTAGCTAATCGTGCATTGTCATCCAAACTAAGCATGTCTTACTCAAAATTTCAAGTTAATCGGAAACCGGGAAATGGGTCAAATTTAACTTCTAAGATTTGTTTACAAAGTTAGTTACAATAGAAGCTACTTATTATAAGTGTGTAAAAAATAAAACTTCATCTTCGTACTAAAAGCAAGATGAAAATATTCACCTCACTTCTTATACGGATGGATAAGTCTCATAAAAGCCAGTAATGGCACTACGACCGCCGCCATACTGAAAAGTGGAAGGAGGGGTGGAAACGGGGGTGTGCCCCCCCTTTTCTTGGCTGTCTATGAAAATGAATAGCTTATACTTTATAGAATAGTCGCCTTTTGTGTGAAGTGCATAATGATTTTTATTATGAAGTGTTTTCTTTGAAGTTAGTAATAATGTTGGAGGGAGTGAAGTAAACTCGTTATATTGTCGTAGTCTGTGTGAGGTCTATTGAGGTTCTTTAAGGGTCTACTACCCGCCAAGTGGCGCCCTCATTGAATAAAAAATCTTAGCATAGCATAGAAAATAAAGATTAAAGAACCCTACGTTGCGTTTGTTACAAAGAGTATAAAGTATTTTTACGTTGTTAAAACAGGACTCAAAATATTTCGTATCCAAAGTAGTAGGCAAAAGTACCAAAAACGGCCGTTTTTGACAACGTAAAAATACTTTATCCTCTTTGTAACAATCGCAACGTAGGATTCTTTAATCTTTATTTTCTATGCTATGCTACGATTTTTTATTCAATGAGGACGCTACTTGTCGGGTAGTAGAGCCTTTTTTTATTCTTATTTAAATTAGGGTCTTTTATAAACGCAATACGTATGACAGTCCCATCATACCCTGAAAAGACTCCTTGCATCATCACCATTTGATTGAGACAGAATTCTATTGAGTGTGCCTACATCAAGTCGGTTCAACCTCAAAAACCCAAAGAGATCTTTTCTTTCAGACTCATATCGTACACAATCCATCAATAGGTGATGTAGGTCCTCGACAACTCCACAATCCACACAATTAGGTGAGGTAATTTTCCTCATCATGAACGCAAACTTATTACATGGAATGTGTCCAGATCTGAGTCTATGAGCTGTAACAACTAATTTCCTACTTAGATTACTATTAATAAACCAGGGCACACGAAAAGGCTGACCGTGCATGGTTTTATACCAGATCCCTTTTTTCAATGAACGTTGTATCAAAATACTCCTTCCAATCATCATAACACTTCTTTTTAAATTTAGGTAGAACTTCTGTGTAATCTAAGGTGACATTGTCTTAACCATTTTTAGCAGCATATTTTACTAGCATATCAGCCTTTTCGTTGCCCTGTAATAGTAGAGTCTTAATATGTTATTGGTTTCTATTTGTCACTTCATATTATAAAACAACGTCCCCCGCCGCCTCTGTTCGCGATAAACTCAAAACCTACTGATCGGATTTTTATGCAGATTACAATATCATAGACAGAGTGATTCATGAGGCAGGTTTTGGTGTATAAATTGTTACCTGTGCAAAGCTGGTCGCTTTTTATAATAATTCGATACATAAGTAATTTAAGTGTTTTTTTCTAGATGTAAAATTTCTAACGTCTATACTACGCTGTGTTAAAATGTTAGTACGCTTTTATTAAAGACATACGTTCTTATTAAAAAAAAACAATATATAGTTTTTAGTTTAGCAGGTTCTTAGTTCAAAATTTTCTTTGGAGAATTTGAATTTAGAATTCGTTAATCATAATTTAGATTTAGATAATTATGTAATGTAAGTGTTTTTCTAAATGTAAAATTGTTATGTAAATGTAAAGGGCTTTTATATCCTGAAATAAATGTTTCGCATTAAAAGTAGTAGGCGAAAGTACCAAAAACGGCCGTTTCTGACACTTTTGCCTACTACTTTGGATACGAAACATTCTGAGACCTGTTTTAACAACGTAAAAATACTTTATCCTCTTTATAACAAACGTGATGTTAGATTCTTTAATATTTATTTTCTATGCTGTGCTACGATTTTTTAATCAATGAGAGCGCCACATGGCCGGTAGTAGACCCTTAAATTGAAACAAAGAGTCTACTATAGTTTTTTGGTTGTATCATGACAAAAGTGTTCATTTATTTATTTAATCATTTATGTACACACAGAGACACAGTAACAATAGACATCATTATAAATATAGTACAAAGGAACTGCTTGTTTCTTAAGAAATTTCTACCAGCAGACCTGCGAAAGGAGAACTGAGAAAGAAATGTAGACAAAAGTATGTAAGAAATAGAAAAAAGAATACAAGATGTCTTATACTAAGGTATCAAATAAACTTACACATCATCATCATCTGCCTAGCTTTTTCCCAATTATCTTGGGGTCGGCTTCCAGTTTAACCGGATGCAGCTGAATACCAGTATTTTACGTGGAGCGACGGCCTATCTGACCTCCACAACCCAGTTACTGGGTAATACGATACCATTTGGTAAGACTGGTTGTCAGACTTTCGGGCTTCTGACGACCCGTAACGACGGTCAAAGATCCACGATTAACACCCGGGACCAACGGCTTAACGTGCTTTCCGAGGCACGGAGTCTCGGTATGTAAAGATGGTGACCCATCCATTAACAAACCCCGGCAAGCGTAGCTTAACCTGATGAATCGACCCGTGCGGCTGTTATTACTTTAGCCACGAGCTCCTCAAATAAACCTACACATAATATAATGTAAAAATACATATATATATACTCACTGATCCTTTTTATAACGGGCGATTTTTTAAACGTTGACCCACACTAACATTTATTTCGGTACATGATACAGGTGCGTTCATAAACATGTAAAACTAACATACACAGGACACTCAGACCCGGAACAAATACTATGTAGGCCTTTCAAAAATTTTTTCCGTGCAGGATCGAACCCGCGACACGCAGCGCAGCAGCCATTCGCTCAACCACTGCGCCAGCCGTCATAGAATTTTCTGTACATAAAAACGCTTTAAAGAAGTAGAGCTTACCTGCCTTATAATAACACCTAGCCTCATCTAAAAATATTATTTCCTCCTGCTCTCAAAGAAAAATATCTACTTACCTACAGCAAGATTTTCTTTTAATTTACAGACCTGCTTGAAAATTCATTACCTGTTTTTCTTTGAAACTCTGTATTTCATTCAGAGGCAACTTTTAAAGTGGATCAGATACGGTTGGTTCTGTTTACCGAGATGCAGTGGAATACTGTACTGCGTTGCGAGGAGTAATCTAACTTCTATTTGAGAATCCAATTCGTATTTCCAGTTTGCTACGAGTCTTAGGACAGATTTAATTTATTTTGAACTACATACTTGTTGCCCGCGACTTCGTCCGAATTCAAACTTTCAGTCCCTGGCAGATGGCAGTTCACTTCCGGGTCGGCGAGTAATGGGTAGCTCGCCGTCCAATCAGCACCAGGCCCGAGAGTCGACGGCGCATAATGTTCCACGCGCGCCTCAAATAGTTGTCAGCATTCATGACGGGGCCCGTCATGGCCGATGCCTGCCCAGGGGTTAAGGATAAATTCGAAATAGAGTTACCTCGCCCTTGGGCACTCAGGGCAGGGAAGGAACAGGGGTGGGTTTTAGTCAGTAAGAGTCTGACACGCCCTTCCGCTCCACCCTAGAGCGGTAGATGTCATTAGATGATTTCCCACCTCACAAAAGAAAAAAAGGAGCTTAGTTCACTTATATAATAATAATATGTGGAATAGGTCGTCTGCGATTTAGCTTAGATTTAGAGGCAATTTACGGATTTTTCAGCGTCACCCTACACCCAACATTTTTAAACTTATTTAAGAACACGAAAAAATACAAACAAAAACAACATAGATGAAAATTGCAATTTCTTATCTATGATTTTTAAAAACATGTTATAAAGTTATGATTCGTTCTTCTGAAGTCAGCTACGTGTAGGTTTTTTGAAAATGGAAAGTTGCTCGGGGACATAAACTCGAGCAGTCAAACCCACTAGTGAACACACAGCTATAAAACCAACTTATTATAATTCCAAACTCAAATATTTATCAAACTCGACGAGAATTCCTGTAGGTAACCCAACAAAGGCACAATATAAGAATGCCAGTGCCACAGCTAGCGTTTAAACGAAATAAAATTTCCCCTGAGATGTTTTTCCCGAGTTATTCTTTCGAAGTGTGGGTGTGTCAGCGAAAGGTCGCGTTCACAGGCGGTGCCGCGCGCGGCAGGGCAGGTAAAGGAGTTTGCAATTCAGATGCGTTCATAGTGACTTGATTCTGTGCATCGATTGCCCTATTGACTGCCAGTGACCTTTAGTGGTTAGCTTGCGAGTTCTGTGCTGAGATCACGTAACGCGTCGTACGTCCACCCAGTAATAGGACTCGCCCATCAAGGAGCGCTGTTCGAAATTAGACGCTGTTTCTGGTTTTGTTTCTTCGTGTTTTGACACCGACTTCCGAAATTAAAGTTATTTTGCACTTTTTGTTTTCTTTGGAAGTCGGTTCTATTTTTTAGTAAAAAGGTTTTTATTTTTCACTTTTCAGTTGTGTCTCCATTAAATTGTGTTAACAATGGATATCTAGGCGATAGCAGCAATCGCGGTTGATTTGCTGTCATCTTTTTAAGAGTTGTCCGTTGTCTGTCTACGAAACGCATCATCAGATCTATATGAAATTTAAATGGGACCATTTCGAAACAAACTCCTTCCGAACAAAAAAAGAATTTTGGAAATCCGTTCATAAATGACGTAGTTATGCCCGAACATACATAAAAAAAATACAAACATCCAAATTGATAACCTCCTCCTTTTGGAAGGCGGGTAAAGAACGAGGTTTTAGTCAAGGGTCTGATACGAAGAGCGGGAGAAGTTATCTGGTGATTTCGAACTCCCGGCCCCAAAAAAAACACCATGGGAGCTTCGGTTCTTATTTTAATTTAGACAGTAAAACACGGTAGCAGCATCGTGTCCATTCAGCCACTAGCCTTCCATTTCACGTTCTTTTCAAAACATTTGTAATTTATTCGCAGCTGTCCTCTTTTAACCGTCGAATTGAAGCGTTTTATTTATATTTTCGCTTTCCCAGCTTCGTTATATTCAAGCTTTTCATTTTCGCACTCAGCGCTCCGTTGTCGAAACCTCTCCACATTGAATGCGAATGGCAGACTGGCAGACTGTCAGTTATTTCGAAGTTAATAGAACAGCCATGTAATTGAGTATGAAATAGGTAATGTGGAATATGTGTTTGATGTTTTCATTATTTCTGGTGTTGAAGTTTATTTTGTTTTATTGGTACGGTGTGTTTTGTATTAATTATTATAGTTATAGCCTGGGGATCTTTAAGTTAAGAGTGCTTAAGTTACATCTTGGCATCGACTATTATCGCTTACAATCGGCAGGCGTATTCGCTAACTCAGTTGACATCAATTTGATAGGCACTTTGCCGTACCTTGCTGCTTTTAATTAAAACTAATTAATGTTGCAAGGAGGCAAACTTTTATGTCCTTTTAAATAAAGATTTAGAAGGCCGTAAAATACATCCGTAGACATTTAAGATCTAATTTTCATCATTTCTATCAAGAAATTAAGGCACTGCGAGTTCTGATACATTATGTTAAAAAAACTTTTTTACAAAAAAAACACACGACTTCAAAAAAAAAAACACTAAAAATAAAAAAAATAACTAACTAATTTTGGAAGTCAGTGTTTGTATTTTATTTCTTCGTTATTTGACACCGACTTCCGAAATTAGTTAGTTTTTTTTTTTGGAGGTCGGTTGTTTTTTTTTTGGAAAAAAGTTTTTTATTTTTCACTTTTTAGTTGTTATATCCCAGAACTGAAAACCCCAATAACATGGAACGTGGAATTTAAACATAGTCGTAATTGGAGAACACCAAAACGTCATCTAGGCATACGTATTTTTCGTTTTTGTTCAGTTTTTCAAAAAGTGGTTAAGCAATTTAGATAAAATTTATATGGCACCACCTCGGAAGTATATTCTATCAGATAAAAAAGAATCTTGAAAATCGGTCCTCAATTGACAGAGAAATCGGCGGTAATATAAAAAAAAAAGTGTAATAAAAAAACATAGTCTTTTTCGAAGTCGGTTAAAATGACAAATATAGCTAGACACACTGAGTAATAGAGATGCCGATCTACAAAAACGAACTATCTGGTCTACTATAACTATTTATTTATTTAAATCCAACGGAACCCGCCTTGCAACGCACCCTTACATACAAACATACACCCTTCCTCGTAAATTGTATTTTTTATTATCATTTGACATAATTTCCTCTGTTTTATTACGGGGAACATGAATAAAATGAAGGTGCACACGGGAGAGCAATATATTCTTATCTCTCTCAAAAATAAAATGGAACAAAATTTAAAGGTCTCTCGAATAAAATAAATTGTCCTTTATAAACGCCATACAAAAGGGCCTAAAACCGATTCAGACGTCACAATATTCAGTATATTGCAGCTTGTAATGTTTATTCAACTAACAATACTCAGCGATACGAATTATACCCACACGCTAGTTAGTGAACTAAGAGAGCCCTGTCACACATAATATACTTAACAAGTTTAATCTTGGCTTGGTTTAGTTTACAATTAACCACACTATTTGTCAAAGCAGTTTTGTAGTGACTTTTTTCTATTGAAAAATGAAAAGTTGGTAATAAAGATTTTAGGGGGTATTTATTTATTCATTTATTTATTTTATTATTTATTTATTAAACTTAATGCACAAGTAAAAATTACTGTACAATGGCGGACTTAATGCCTCAGGCATTTTCTACCAGTCGACCTTAGGGTGGTGCAGAGACGGAACGTGGCAGGTGCAACTTAAGGGAAAGAATAAACGGAAAATAAAAATACTATAATAAATATATACTATACATACATACAACAAAATTAAAAATGTAATTGAGAAAAACGAAAACAACGAATCAGCGTTGTGACGATTCATCCTTTTTTGACATTTTCAGCTGTGCAGAAAGCACACTCATGGCAATACAATGTGTGTTACTTAACATCTGTGATCCTGTATGATCGAGAATATATAAAAAATTATACAAATTCGGGAACAAAAACGTGAAGAAAAAGTAAGATTTGTTTTACGCTTGGCATAGAAGTAAGAAGCTTGAGACTAGAAGAAATACAATAAGACTATTTTTCAAAATAAAAATAAAACACGTTAGAAAGCGCAAGCAAATCCATAGCAACAACTAGTACGTACTTCCCCAAAGATAAAAACTAGTTCCAAGCTCCCAACCTTAAAACAAAAAAAAAACTGGCCAATTGCGTGTTGTATTTCGCACATTAAGGGTTCCGTACCAAATATTGGTATTTGTTAGTAAAGTATAGGTACGTGATAATAAACATTATCACTAAAAATGTTCATAAGATCAGTGAGAACTTAAAAAATTCTTCGTAACAAAATTTTGTGACGGACGGATATACAGACAGACGGACACTTTGGACCCTTCGGGTACGGAACCCTAAAAAGGGAGCCACAGTCACAACCCAGGCCGCGGTTTTTAATTAGCTTTCTACTACATGTTCTCTTTGTTCCGAAGAAGTTACAGAATTTATTTTATTAGACCAGAGGCGCCCAACATTTTTTTGACAGGGCCGGGGACCACTTTGGTTTCTTTGTTATTAGCAGGGACCAGAATTCCGGAGGGAAATGTTACTATATTAATCTAATTTACCACAATCTTTTCATTTTAGATTAATATAGTAAGATTTCCCTCCGGAATTCTGGTCCCTGCTAACAACAAAAAAAAAATCTAAACTTTTACCACAATTCTTCTTTAAAATAAAAAAAATATCGAGCATTGTCATAGTAAACTCAAACGTTTCTGATAGAAACATAAAATCAGTTCGCGTCTGATTATATCATGGTAGAAAAGTAACCCATCTATGTTACTTTGCGGTTAGAAAGTTTCAAATTTTTTGATCTTTCGCAGACTATATTTTAGCTCTAAGGTACCACCAGTAGAGTTACCGCTCCCCTGGGCACTCAGGCAGGGAAGGAACAGGGGTGGGTTTTAGTCAGTAAGATTCTGTTACGCCCTCCCGCTCCACCCAGAGAGGAGATGTCATTTTCTTTCTTTCTTAAATAGATTGCTCATTTGAGGATAGTACTTACGAGCTTCTTTTTGCTGATTTGAAAAAATGAAAGGTACCTGTGACGTCCACTTGTCACAGGAGTAAGCACAGATCGTTTAATAAAACAGTGGTTTGGTGTCTTGAAACAGAGAAAAGAAAAAGGGACCACCAGTGGTCCGCAAATCACAAGTTGGGAACCACTGTATTAGACCTTTCGCCCGGGGCTCTACACTGCAGATGAAAATAAAGGAACATCGGAGTTGGTATAAAGAAGATCATAATGAAAAGACAAGTTGAAGAATCTTTCATTATGAAGTTTTGAATTTGTCGAGGATTGAACTTTGATATTAATGGATGCTTATGGTTTTTGTATGAACTTTTTCGATAAAAGGGCGAGATACAGTAGCATTAAACTAGCTTCTGCCAGCGGCTTCGCCCGCGTGGAATTAGTAGGTACTTCCCCGATATAAATTAGATTATTATTTAAAGCTTGTGTGCTATTCCAGACTACCTATCTATCTCTGTGTTTAATTCCATTCAGATCTTTTCAGTCGTTCTGGCGTGATTGAGTAACAAACGTCCATCGAAACTTTCGCATTTAAGTTGTATAGAAGGGATTACCTGGGGATATTGCTGTTGGTACTGGCACGATACTCTACTACTCCCGCCTTATCCGACAGAGAAACCTCCCGAAACAGCCGTGTCTGGTGAGGACCTGCGTCAGGCGGAAGGTGAGGATGCCATGGCACCTCTCAAGTCACTCCTCAAAGAGAGGCACCAACGCCGCAATTGTGGCGTGCCCAGCGCTGGGTTGCAACAGTCGCTCTCTCCTTGTTGCCATGAGATCCTGCCAGAACTCCGTCCGCCGAGCCGCGAGATGTCGCGACAGCGGAGTTTCGCCCCGGCCGGCTTATTCAGAGACAGCCTGCAAGGACAAGTTCAAGCGCTCAACCATAGCCTCTCGGAGAAACCGAACCTGAGACCCATCAGCTCGTGCGTTGCACACGTATCTCTCAGCAACAGTGTTGTCGTCTGCATACCCGAAGGTATCGGGTTTTAGCAGATCGTTAATATGTAGCAAAAACAATGTTGCCGAGAGTACCGACCCCTGAGGATCCCCGGCATTAATATATAAAAAAAAGGCAGTCCGGACGAGCCGGAGATCTATGATCACTCGGATAGACTGATCCCCCAGGAAATCTGCAATCCAATCACACAATCGCCGGCTATCGTGCCAGACCCTGTCGAAGGCCTTTGAGATGTCAAAGGAGACCGCAATATTGCCTCCGCACTCCAGATGTGAATGGCATACGCTAGAAGATCCCCAGTTGACCGATTTCGGCGGCAGCCGTATTGTCGGTCACTAATGATATCGTTAGCTTCTAGGTATGCTAGGAGCTTACCATTAACTACACTATAGTACAGTAAGTCATCGAGATGGGTCTATAGTTCGCTGGGTCAGCTCGACTACCCTTCTTGGGCAGTCGCTGCACGTTAGCTTGCTTCCAAGTCATCGGCATTTTTCCAGTCTCAAACGAAAGGCGAAATAGGCGTGTCAAGATTGGAGACAACTCAGGTGCACAAGTCCTCAGACCACCGGTATCCGGTCATCGGGATCCCGTTGAGGCCACTACCGAACGGATATTGATGAAAATTTACAGTAATATTGCTTAAACATCAGAATAACACATAGGCTATTTTTTTTTTTTTTATGTTTGATAGGTTCGCGTTTGACCACTATCTCACCTGATGGCAAGCGATGATGTGGTCGAAGATGGAGCACGCTTACCTAGAAGTAACCTATTCACTCTTGACTTAAAGACTCCCAGGTTATAGCTATCAGGAAACACAGACTCCGGTAGGGAATTCCACTCTCTAGCTGTACGCACAATGAATGTTTTCTCAAAACGCTTTGTGCGTATGGATGGGATGTCTACCATGAACCGGTGGCACTTCGCCGTACGTCTTGTGGTCCTTTGATGAAACGGGCTTGGCGGAATCAAATCATGCAATTCCGTAGCACACTCCCCAAAATGTAATCGATAGAAAACCGACAGGCTAGCAACTCGGCGTCTATGTTCAAGACTTTGGAGTTTTGACTCAACGAGTCTATCATTGCCGATCATCCTCTTGGCTCGTTTCTCAATTGACTCAAGGGCATCAAGCTGGTATTTGGCAGATCCGTCCCAAAGATGAGAGCAGTACTCCATACACGATCGGACTTGCGCTTGATAGAGTTGGAGCAGCTGTTCCGGCGTGAAGTATCGTCTCACCTTGGCGAGGATCCCCAACTTTTTGGCAGCCACTTGAGCCTTTGCCTCTATGAAGGGACCAAAATTGAGGGTAGATGTTAAAGTAACACCAAGAAGATCAAGTTGATCGGTTATCGGCACGGCTACACCTCGGAAAGTTGGAGCCGGGTGAAATTGGCTCCTTTTAGCAGAAAAAAGGCACGCCTGGGTTTTAGAAGCATTGAACTTAACCAGATTGGCATCGCCCCATTCTGAGACAGCCTGCAAGGACAAGTTCAAGCGCCCAACCATAGTCTCGCGGAGAGACCGGACTTGAGACCCACTAACTCGTGCGTCAGGCACGTATCTCTCGGCAACAGTGCTGTCGTCTGCGTACCCAAAGGTACCGGGTTTTAGCAGATCGTTAATATGCAGCAAAAACAATGTTGCCGAGAGCACCGACCCCTGAGGAACACCGGCATTAATAGCCAGCAGTCCGGACGAGCAGCCATCTATCACTACTCGGATAGACCGATCCCTCAGGAAATCTGCAATCCAATCACACAAACCAGCGGGCAGACCGAAGGAAGGAAGCTTGCCAATTAGGCTGTCGTGCCAGACCCGGTCGAAGGCCTTCGAGATATCAAGGGAGACCGCAAGGGCTTCCCCTTGTTTGTCGATGGCCTCACTCCAGATGTGAATGGCATACGCTAGAAGATCTCCCGTTGACCGATTTCGACGGAAGCCATATTGTCGGTCACTTAGGATATCGTTAGCTTCTAGGTATGCCAGGAGCTTACCATTCAGTATACGTTCCATACTCTTACAGAGTACGGAAGTTACCGAGATGGGCCTATAATTTGCTGGGTCAGCTCGACTACCCTTCTTGGGTACGGGTTGCACGTTAGCTTGCTTCCAAGCCATCGGCACTTTTCCAGTCTCCAACGAAAGGCGATATAGGCGCGTCAAGATCGGAGACAACTCAGGCGCACAAGTCCTCAATACAATTGCCGGTATCCCGTCGGGGCCACTAGCCTTGTTCACGTCCAGGTTACGCAGTACCCCTCGGACATCCTTCTGATGAATGCGAATGTCTGACATAATCGACTCGCATCCACCAAGAGTACCAGGGGGCCTCGCGCCACCAGGATCTAGACGCGAAGATTCCGCAAACAGAGAGGCAAACAAGCTTGCTTTCTCTTCAGCGGAGTGGGCCAGTGACCCGTCAGGTTTCAGCAGTGGAGGTAGTGAGGGGCGGCAGAAGTTCGATTCAACCGACTTAGCCAGGGACCAAAACGCCTTACTACCAGCTGGGTAAGAAGCTAGTTTGTTCCCAATTCGGCCAATGTGGTCAAACCGAGCCCTCCGCAACACCTTCTTGCAGGACTTGGCAGCCCTGTTGAAGGCTCTCTTCTTCTGACTCACGTCATTTGCTTTACGCGATCGAGCGTCGACCCATGCCAGGTAGGCCGCGTGTTTAAGCGCATCAGCGCGATTGCACTCGGCACCAAACCATGGTCGAGCCACGCCATACATTGTTACGTCAGAGAATGGAATGTAGTACTCCATTCCCCTCCGCAACACATCCGTCACGGCGTCCGCGCACGACGAAACATCAGTCGAAGAAAAGCAAGTGGGCCGCCAAGGATAACATGCGAAGAAAGGTCGCATGCCATCCCAATCTGCTGACCTGTATCGCCAAACCCGCCTGGTGCCTCTAGGGCTAGGATCGGGCGGGGAGTAGACGGATACAGATTTCACCAGACAGTGGTCGGAAGTACCTAATGGTGAAGAAATCGACACTGAGTAACGGTCTGGATCTGTTGTCAGCAGAAGGTCCAAGCAATTGGCTGTGTGCGAATCAACATCCGGCACCCTCGTTGCCCCCTGGACCAGCTGGGTAAGATTTAACGCCAGCGCTAGCTTATACGTCTCTTGTCCAGCATGGTCTGTGTACTGGTATGGGAAGAGCCACCCCTGATGGTGGGCGTTGAAGTCCCCCAGTAACACCAATTGGGCAGAAGGGTACCGTTGCTGAGCCACATCCGCTGCTTTACTCAGGTGTTGTGTGAGCCTAGTTGTCTCCAAATCACCGATGTGCGAACGGTAGACACAGGCGTAGACAATTTTATCTAGGCCTGTGTCCACTAGGACCCAAAGAGTTGAGAACCTGGAGTCCTCAAGGTTACGGAGACGCCGATAGCAGATGTCGTCCCGGGCGTACATGCATATACCAGCTAGTGGCTTAAAATTGTGCTCCAGGGTAAACCCTGGGTAAGATAGGTACGCCACGTCAGACGGACATCCGATCTGCGTCTCCGAAAGGAATAAGAGAGCTGGCTTCTCAGTCTCTAGGTGGTGGTGGACTGCGGCGAGATTTGAGTGCAGACCTCGAATGTTAGAAAGGTGCACTTTGAGTGAGAGGGAGTGCTGCCGCTGTACAGCTTTTTTCTTTTTAGTTCCTTTTATCATATTTGTGAAGAGTGAAGGAAGGAGAGGAGAAGGAAGTGAAATGAGGTTTCATGCTGGCTACCTTCAGGCACGCACTGACAGGACGGTATCATTGGCGGACTAGTCTGGAGACTGCGGGGACGCCCGAGCCCCCCCGGGAATGTCCATCGGGCCCTCTCGTCTGGTCGCCAACCAGCACGATGGTGCATTCCGGGATTTTTCGTCAGTTGGCGGGGCAGCCTTTCATGTGTGGCTAGTACACTACTTGGGCCCCCAACTAACTGCGGTCGGCCAGCGGCGCACCGTGCCTCGGATCCCGCTACCCTCCGCGACTAGTCTCCCGATACATCCATATCAGCGCGAGCCCGGTTGGTCTGCCTGCAATGGAACAACTATTTCGACCCAACTCCTCTGGATTGGCTACACTGAGCATCATACCGGAACACGGCTAGGCCGCTTGGCGGTACGTCTTTGCCCAGTGGGTGGTCACAAGCCATCGGTCGAAACCTACCACCAGTTAGTGTCACCTGATTAGCACCACCCGGGGACCACGTGTAGGGACTCAATGGGTATACTCCTACGGACGCGGGTGACTCGGCCCCCAAAAGCTATAATTTATATTGGGGAGAAGTGCTAATATCACGCGGGCGAAGTCGCTGGCAAAATCAGCTTTATTTTTAACTAGACTTCAAAAAGAAGGAGGTGATAGCAAAAAATAATCTACATTAAAAAAAAAAAAATTTTAATGTAGATATGCTCCGTCATATATTGTCGGATTTTCAAAATAATTTTTTTTTTCGAAAGGGGTTTGTTCCGAAACGGTCCCATTTAAATTTCATATAGATTTGATGATGGGTTTCGGAGACAGATAATGGAACTCTTCAAAAATTGACATCAAATCAACCGCGATTACTGCGATCGTATGTCTATGAATTGCTAACATAGTTTAATGGAGAACCACATCTAAATAACGATAAATAAAAAAAAAACCTTTTTTACACAAAAATAGAACCGACTTCCAAAAAAGAATTTCGGAAGTCGGTGTCAAAAAACGAAGAAACAAACCAGGAACACCGTTGTAAAGAGATTATTTAACTTTACAAGCCAAATATTTTACCAGCAATTCTCATACCTCAACCGTGCGTAACGATCGAGACGACAGACAGGCAAATTTTACTCATACGAAGGCAGGTTTGTTCTGCTTATCTCACGACGCAAAAGAAGCGTGAAGCTAACTTGATTACAAATCTATTCAGCGTTCAGTACCTTCTGAATCACATTCTGTGAAGCGCATTTGAAAGGGAATTAATATCATTTGAATGAACTTATCTCATTTGTTCGCAGAATGATGGAGCAAGCAGGTGATTAAATAGGAATAAAGGCTCCTTTTGTTTGACTCAAGTCGATTACTGGGTTCTTGTTCTGCTATTTATGGATTCAATTGTTCTCGTTTGCATTTTATTTGGCCGCTTTGATTTTTTTTTCTTCACGACCTTCAAATACTCTATGCTAATGTTTTGGATTAGTTAGATTACAGCTGCTCAAACATTATAGGGAACGTGCACGGCGTAGTCTGTGCCATCTAGTGGAGTAAATTCGAAACTTTTACCCTTTAGAAACTTGTCATTGACATTTTCATGTCATTGTATAAACACACGCATCATGCACACATGCAGCACGCGTAACGTAGACTGCCATCTATAGACTGCAATCCGCAACTTGTACTGTAGAAATACTTGACATTGACATTTATGTGGCGCCATCTATAGTTCCTGCACGCTCCCTATAAAGCCCGAGTTCGATCGTGTATGGAGTACTGCTCTCATCTTTGGTAGATACCAGCTTCTGCCAGATACCAGCTTGATGTCCATGAGACAACTGAGAAACAAAAGAGAGAGGGTGGCAGGAATCCGATAGATGCGAGACACACATGATTGGTCGTTGTGACGACACTTGGGCTAGCCCTATGTCCTGCAGTGGACGTCCTTAGCCACTAAAACGACCTAGAAACAACTGTTGCCCGAATTTTTTGCGCGCAGACTCAGGCGGTGTTCTCCACTTGAAATCGTTACGCGGGTGAAACCGCGGCTAAATTTTTTTTACATAATGACTGTGTAGTAATAACTTTAGAATCATTTAATGATCAGTCAACAATGTCAATAATTTAAACCTAGTAATTTAATAATCACTTCTTGTCTATTTTACAGTTAATTTTACCTAACAACCACTTCGTGTTAATTCTATACCATATCTAATGTCACATAGACGTACTACTTCCACGCGGGCGAAGCTTGTAAATAATAAATATGAAGTTATACCTAATTTATATTGTGTTAAGGAAAATGTATTTTTCTTGTAAAGAAAATTTTTATGAATCACTGAAACACCGGTGGCCCGAAAATAAAATTTAACATCAGAACAAAAATAAATTGTTTTGTGCTCAAATAATTTTCTTTATTTAGGAGCAAGGAGAATGTAATTAAACCCGTAAGCGGTCTTAATAAATTACGGCGAAACGGAATTAAAGGCTACTTAAACAAACTTACAGCTGAAGCAGTTGGAGGAAAGTGGCCTCACGCAAATTATTTGGCTTTTCTACCTTGATTAATTCTTTGTAATGTAATTTTTTTAAATACTTCCTCACTAACTTACTGGCGGCCGGTAATTTTTTTTTTCAAAGTTCATTTAAGTAGGTTTGCAGGGCTCGTGGGTAAAAAATAACAGCCGCACGGATCGATTACTGAGGTTAAACTACGCTGGCCAAGGTCCGTCTGTGGATGGGTGACCACCCATTATATTGTAGGGACCTGGAGCACCTTCTCGTACTGCAGGGTCCCTGGGGGTTCTTCGTAATCTCTAGGGGCTGTCGCACTCGCTGGCAACGCGAGAGTGTGGTGTATGAGAGTGACTGCTTATTGTGTGTAGTGTTATAAAAGAAAGAGGAATAGCGCACTAAGAGGAACTATATTGAAACTATAATAAAATAACATGTGTGCCCTCTTCGGTCAGGCTATAAATAGCAGAACTGTACACCAAAACAAAAGTCTTCTCTATTCTTCTTAATTTCAATCGGCGTTCCAAGAGTTTCTAGAACGTTCCAAACTTCCAACGTGCCAGTCTCCACCATAAGGTCGCCAACATAAGGTTGTCACAATATACTGTTGGAGTGATGGACTTTTAATAGACATAGCAAAACAGACCAGTAGTAGTATTAATCATATTTATTAACTTTTTAACACAGTTCAACACTTACATCTTACAGACAGATGCCAAAACGCGGATTGGTAAAGTAAAGTGCAGATAGGTGGCGCTCTGTGTAGCATTATGAAGATCAAGATTATAATATTTACTACAGATTATAACACGCCTCCTTAAATTTATAGTCGTGATCTACATGAATAAAACTGTTATTAACAAGACTCTTTCTTGCCTATGAAAGCACGTTAAGTCGTTGGTCCCGGCGGTATATTTTTGACAGTCGCTAAGAGTAAACGCGATCGTGCCAAGATCTCTAGATTACTTAAACCTCAAACTGACGTCTGGGAGGACCTATTATCCGAATGGCAATGTAGGTGGAAAATTTCCATCTAAGGCCGTCAGCTCCACCAGTTCTATTTATCCATCGGTTCGTGAGCGGCTGGGTAGGACATGGCTGGAGGTGGATCACTGTGTTGCCCAATTTCTCACAGGTCATGGCAACTTTAAAGGTAAATTATTTTCCTTCAAGCTTGTATATAGCCTCGCCTTTATGTCAATTTTCTACACCTGATTGCGAATACGAACAACCCGCACATCATATGCTATGGGAGTGTACTCTTTGGCAAACTAAAGGCAATATTATGTTGTATAGTATTCAGCCTATGTCTGGAGTAGATATAGATAACATAGACCTTGTGGAAACTAGAACGAACTTCCGTGCGTTCAAGCGTTTTTGCCATACCTATTATTGGAATCAAATGTAACAGCTCACATTTAGGATTCATTAATATTAGTGTTTTAATCCGTGGTGCAACTGGGCGTGGTGCTGGGTAACCTTTTGGGTAGCTCCTACAGAGGATACACAGATACCTTATGACTTGTCTTACTTTAGAGCTATAAGCTTCTAAGGCTGACCTTTAAGCCTGAATTTTCTCAACGTAAGTGGTGTAAAAATAAAACACAGTTAAGCCAGTGTAGCCTAAAGCGCATAATTTATAACGCTCACTTATTTTTTTAAACAATTTATTCTCGTTCGAATCAAGTGGGTAAATAATGTCTATTGTTTAGACGCATTGCCGGTGATTAGTTAGAAAATTGGTTGGGTATATGGCTTGTAATGGCAGTAATTTTGTGTTGTGACGTAAGACGGAAGGCACTTACATATTCTTCTTCTTAGCGTTAAATTTAGTGTTTAAAATATAATGTTTGGCCCAGTATTCAGCCACGGCAATAGCATTCGCAGACGAAGCCATAAAGGCCTCACATGAGCAGGCGACAGGGTATGCGCAGCAATACGGCCTCATCTAGCTTAAACTGACAAAAAACATTGACGTGTAAAAGTGTTCCTTGTAATCTATTTACTGAATAAACATCATTTATCATTTATAATATGAGATGTGGGCCATGGTCTGCGAAGAGACGCCGTATAAATACCGAAGATCGGAGCCATACGACTTACATAATTATATACTTGAGTGGATTGTGCTACCGGAAAAAAAAAAAAAAAAAACCGGAAGACGCACCGTTGGAAGGCCTCACAAAAGTGACAAGTGACCGATGACATGGTGAGGGTCACAGGATGACGGGTCCGATAGATGTGATGATCATGTGGCGATGCTTGACGGAGGCTTCTTTCAACTGAAATGATGCTGATGATGATGATTAAGGATAGTGCTACAAACTTAATATTACATCACGATAGTTTTCTCTGAAGGGTTAGGCAGCAGTGTCGCTATAGGTACATTAGGTACATCTTGAACATCCTATCCACACGCACAAAACGTTTTGAGAACACATTCATTGTACGTACAGCTAGGGAGTGGAATTCCCTGCTGGAGTCTGTGTTTCCTGATAGCAACAACCTGGGAGTCTTTAAGTCAAGAGTAAATAAGTTACTTCTAGGCACGCGTGCTCCATATTCGATCACATCATCGCTTACCATCAGGTGAGATAGTGGTCAAACGTCGTGCCTATCAACAATAAAAAAAGCTCAGATTTATTCAGTTTCATTATATTTTTAGTCCAGCATGGATAAGATCTGGAGAACCAGGAGCAGTGGTGGCCCAGTGGTAACGCCGCGACTTAAAAGTGGTCGTGAGTTCAAACCCAGGCAGGCCCTTTACTTTGTGTAAATTATTTTCACCACTGCTCTCAAAACAGTGAAGGAAAACATCGTGAGGAAACCGTATATCCTAGAACCAAAAATTCTAAGACAAGTGACATCCATCAACTCGCACTGGGCCAGCGTGGTGGATTGCAGCCCACACTCTCGAACTGAGAGGGGGCCTGTGCCCCAGCAGTGGGGACATTAAAAGGCAAATGATGATGGATAGGATTTGATAATCAGATCAAGATAATGTTGGAATTTACTCTTCCTATTTGAATAAGTAGAAAAATCTAACCCTTCTGTTTTCGTACAACCTACGAAATTAATATAAAGATGTTACGTAATTTTTATCTAAAAATATACGAAATTCCATGAAATAGAAATATGATATTATATTTTCGGTCCACGCTTCGAATGAGTAGAAATAAATATGTTACGATAAATTACATTATTTTCATGTCTGTAACTCGATAAGAAGCTACGAGGAAGCCATATAGGTACATATTAATTGATTTTATTTTCCTTCCTTAGTGACATTGAGTTTCTTCCTTCATTCAATTAAAAATGTAATTAAATTAAAGAAGCAGAGGACTGCAAACCACATCTACAGGGAGGATTTATTCAGATTGATGCAATGGTAAAAATTTTGTAAACGACTTCAAAAAGAGGAGGAGGTTCTATGTTCAACTGCATGTATTCTTTTATTTTTATTGTTGATAGGCACGCGTTTGACCACCATCTCACCTGATGTATGTACGCATTTTATGTATGTTCACCGATTTCTCTGTCAATTGTGGAGCGATTTTCAAAAGACTTTTTTTATTCAAAAGAGTATACTCCTGAGGTATCCCATATAAATTTCATCGAACTTGATTTAGCGCTTTTTGAAAAATCAATAAAAACAAGAAATATCGATACACAGATAACATTTTGGTTTCCTCCAATGTTAGGCTAGGTTATCAATTGGGCATACTTAACTTTAATATTTAGTTTTAGTTTAGTACCTACAACTAAAAAGTAAAAAATAAAAAACTTTATTACAAAAAAACTTTTTACAAAAAAAAATACAACCGACTTCCATAAATAAAACTAAAAAATGCAAAATAACTTTAATTTCGGAAGTCGGTGTTTCTAGTTTGGTTTCTTCGTTATTTGACACCGACTTCCGAAATTAAAGTTATTTTGCATTTTTTAGTTTTATTTATGGAAGTCGGTTGTATTTTTTTTTGTAAAAAGTTTTTTATTTTTCACTTTTTAGTTGTTGTACCCCATTCTAAAACTAAATTAATAGTAAAGTTATGCCCGAATTGATAGCCTCAGAAATAGGGAATTTGAACATAGTTGGTGAAATTAGGGTGTATCAGGGTGAACTGTACAAATCTGTATACCCCTTCAGAGCGTATCAGCCTGATGTAATGTTGTGAAGTGGTGAAAACAATATACAGACATGCGATTGCAGCAATTCTGGAAGGTTTGCTATCATTTATTGAAGAGTTCCATTGTGTATCTCCGAAGTTCTTCATCAGATCTTCACCAAAACTTTAATTTCGGAAGTCGGTGTCAAATTACGAAGAAAAAAACTTCAAACACTGACTTCCGAAACTATTTTACAATTGTTAGTGTATTTTCTTTTTTGGAGGTCGGTTGTATTTTTGTAAAAAACGTTTATTATCAATCTTATTTTTAAGGAAAAAAGGATTTTTTGTCGACCTGCTATTATTTACTAAATAAATTATATAGGTTAAATCTAAAAGCTGATTGCAGACCAAAAGCTAAACTTTATAAGCAATGAAAAGCCTAAATACATAACTGGTGCCCGCTTAACACGAGCAACTCACGGTAGAATCTATCGATATGGTTGTGATTCAGCGCATGAGCAGACCTCGCAAGTGATTCCAATGTAACTTGTGTAACTTCAAGTTGAGACCACATGTAACTAAGTTTGGCCGGCTTTCAGAGCTCTTAACTACTTTGATGGACTTCGCTTGCCTTGCATGACCAACAAGGGGTGGGAAGAAGGAGGGGGAGTGTGGATTTTGTTCATACATACAGGTGTAACGAGAATGAGTGTTCATATTTTAGACAGGTACTGCTATTTTAGACGGTCCTTTTTGTGTGTTATGAAGAAAAGTATCTAAAATATGGTTTGGGCTCGGCTCGCCCCTTGAATCTTGCCCCTAATTGCCTAAGTATATCTACTCGCCTCCTTGAATATTAGATACACCAAATCGCCCCCGATTGTGACCACCCGCAGTCGTTATTGTGTGTTATCAAGAAAAGTGTCTAAAAAGTACGACGCAATAGATAATAATATAACCCTTATACTTACGTAGTTCATTGAACGACCTTGAGTTTATACAATAGCCTCCGACTATCGGTGGAATGTGGCATTAAACTTATTTATATTTTGTTTTTAAACGTGCAGGAAAACCACAGTGAATTGAGTTTATCAGTACACTCATTGTTTTACATATCTTGCTTACCTATTTATAGGTACTTTATATAAAATAAATATTTTGGTAGCACGAGATCGTATAGTAATTGAATTATGTTATGAAAGTTATAGAATACTTGCTGTAAAAGAGTTAAGTACATACCTACTTAATTATTTTTCTCCGAACTACCGCTACACCCACATTTGAAAAGGACAACGTCTCGTCATTGGCTAAACATACGCACCCTAATTAGTCCAAAAAGCAGATTATCCTACATAAATAAACATCTTATTAATTCTTACAATAATAGGTTTTTATAGTGGGGCTTTGCTCCCGAAATACATCTCACGGAAACCGTGCCTTTTCCTGGGATGAAAGGTATAAGCATAACTATGAAACTCACCGATAATGCAGCTTTTATATATCTTTGAATTACCGTCATCATCATTTTAGTCGAAAGATGTCCACTGCTGGACATAGGCCTCCCCCAAGTGCCACCACAACGACCGGTCTTGTGCGTCTCGCATACATCGGCTTTCCGCGACCCTCACCAGGTCATCGGTCCATCTTGTGCAAGGCCTTCCAACGCTGCGTCTTCTGGTACGCGGTAGCCACTCCAGAACCTTTCGGCCCCATCGAATATCTGTTGCTTTTCAGTGTTTAAATTAATCACATTTTTTTTTAAGTTATACTTCTTTTGGCTCGTTAGGGAAAAATGATGAGAGTAAATTTTTACGATGCGCGCGCACACCGTCACAAAAAACCTACAGCCTGAAGTTAGCTAGAACCGACACCTTGAAGTTAGCTATGGTCTGTGGTTCATGAAGAATGATTGTTTTCCTTTTGTAAACTTTGTGACAGTTTGGTTTTTATCTTGTTACGCCAAAGAAGTATAGCTTCTTACGTGCGTACATAAGTACACACACTTTTTTTTTATAAATAAAGCCCAATATAATAATCAATGTAACACATCCTAAATCAGTATTATTGAAACTGGTACAAGTCTGTGTTTCGGAACCTCACATGATTGCTCGTGACGTTTCGGAACGCACCTAGGAAGCGTCGTGACCTTGAAAGGGCGTCGTGTTTCAGAATTAGATTAACTAGATGAGAATTTGCGCTCATTGTAAGTTTATGTGAAGCAATGAATACTTTGGTGATCCTGTTTTTAGGGTTTCGTAACCAAAGGGTAAAATGGGACCATATTACTAAGACACCGCTGTCCGTCCGTCTGTCTGTCTGTCCATCTGTCACCGGCCTGTATCTCATGAACCGTGATAGACAGTTGAAATTTTATCAGATGATGTATTTCTGTTGCCGCTATAACTACAAATACTAAAAAAAACAGAGTAAAATAAATATTTAAGGGGGCTCCCATACAACAAACGTGACTTTTTTGTCGTTTTTGTAGATAATGGTACGGAACCTTTCGTGCGCGAGTCCGACTCGCACTTGGCCGGTTTTTTACGAATATTTTTCGAAAGAAATAAAAAAATGTACAGGGTGTAACGGAAAGGTGTGGTCAAATTTTAAGGACTGCATCTGCCCATCGATATGAACAAAATTCTTCAAGAAAATTTGTGAAAATTCTCAATTTTTTTTTTACCTCCCATACAAATATTGATCAGCTGATGATAACTTTGTATGGAAAGTCCAAATTTTTTTTGGGAATTTTCTATTTTTTCTTAGAGAAATTTGTTCATATCTATGGACAAAAACGGTTCTCAAAATATGACCACACCTTTCCGTTACACCCTGTATATAAAATCGGTTTGATGAATAAATGAAAAAAAGGTGTACTTTCAGGCTTCATTTATAATGCGATGCGTTGGGCATTTTTTGCGATTTGTCTAAGGCTTTCGATTGCGTTCTCCATGATACATTGATCAGGAAGCTGCACTACTACGGAGTCCGGGGCGCCTCTCTGGATCTTCTTACTTCATACTTGAGTAATAGGATTCAGAGAGTTGATGTGAACGGCAAAAGGTCTTCCGGGTCTGTAGTCAGAATGGGGGTTCCTCAAGGCTCAATTCTGGGTCCTTTTTTGTTTCTAATCTATATCAACGACTTGCCTTACCTCATAAAGGATAAACATGATATAGTGCTGTTTGCAGATGACACTTCACTTTTATTTAAACTCAAACGTCAGCAGGTGGTTGTTGATAGTGTAAATAATGCTCTTTCAACTGTAGTTAACTGGTTTAATGTCAATAATCTTCTCCTTAACGAGAAAAAAACAAAATGCATAAAGTTCACATTACCCAATGTAATACAAGTGAACACTAGTGTGTCAATAAAGGGTGAAGAGTTGAAACCCGAGGATTCCACAGTGTTCTTAGGTTTAACTTTGGATGCGCAGCTTCAGTGGAGCCCCCATATAGATAAACTGTCCAAAAAACTTAGCTCTGCAGCATACGCCGTAAGGAAAATTCGTGGTTTAACTGATTTAGAGACAGCTCGTTTAGTATACTTTAGTTATTTTCATAGTGTGATGTCGTACGGCATTCTGTTGTGGGGAAATGCCGCCGATATTCAGACAATTTTTGTTTTACAGAAAAGGGCTATTCGTGCAATTTATAAATTAAGTCCCGGACACTCCCTCAGAGACAAATTTAAAGAGATTAATATTATGACTGTTCCCTCTCAATATATTTATGAGAATCTCATGTATGCACATAAAAATATTAATCTGTTTAAAAGATACAGTGATATCCATAGCATAAATACTAGGAACAAAGACAAATTTATTGTACCAAAAACCAGGCTCAAGAAAAAAATAGGTGGTTCGTTTAGATGTCAATGTATACGTTTCTATAATAAACTTCCTAGCCAAATTCAAGAACTAAGCATAAATAAATTTAAATCATTTATTAAACGTAAGCTATGCCAGAAAGCTTTTTTACACAATTAATGACTTTCTTGAGGACAAAAAGGCGTGGGATTGAGCTGCTTCAATGATATACATGAGCCATTGTTTTCATATGTACTACTTACTGATGAAAAATTTTTTATATATATATTTTTTTTAAATATTCGTTTTTGACATGAATACTTGTATAGTATTGTATTATATTTTTTTATTGACATTTTATAATTATTATTTTTTTTTGACTTGAATACTTTGTTAAGTATTATATTTATTTTTATTTTTTTGATTGACATATTATGATTACTATTTTGTTTGACACAAATATTTACTTTGTAAAGTATTATATTTTTTTTTTTTTTTGATTACTTAATTATTGTAAATGTGAGGACTATGTGGGTTATTATTATTATTTTCTCCTCCTTTTTACAGTAATTTTCAACGTTGTCTGACAGTTTGAGTACTTTTGCGGCCTACCCAAATGTCTTTTCTTTGGTATTGTTCGTCATGTCATTGAGCTCCTTAGTGGTTTTTAAGTTGAGCTATTCGACTATTGACAAATGCTTGCACTGACTGGACAGGTCCACTCAAATATGTTTGGTTCTTTCTTCAAAAGACCACTACAGACACTAAGCTGCATGGTCCTCATATAGAATAATGTGAATGCGAGAACTATGTACTCGTATGTCGTTATATTCATGTAGATTTTATGATTGTCTGGCAGTTTGAGTATTTTTTGCGGCCTACTCAAATGTCCTTACTTTGGTATTGTTCGTCGGTTCGTTGAGCACCTCAGAGTTCTGAGTTGAGCTTCGCGATGACTGACAAATGCTTGCACTGTCTGGACAGGTCCACTCGAATTCGTGTGTTGCTTTCTTCATAAAGCTCATCCCAGACATAAACGTACATGGTTCTCATAGGATCTAACCAGTCCACATTGTATGGATTTGAACACTAAAAGAGACTTTGACCTCTGAGTTTGTTTCGGTGTTTCTTCTCAGGGTAGTCAGCTAGGAAACACCGGCCTCATCTAGCTTAAACTGACAAAAAAACATTGACGTGTAAAAGTGTTCCTTGTAACCTATTTACTGAATAAACATCATTTATAATTTATCATTTATCAATGTTAACTAGTATTACAAAAAGAGGAAAAAAATATTGTTTACTTGTAGAGGCAATTTCTGGAAGTGTCTTTAGAAGTCAGAGGCCATAACGACAAAAAAATAAGACAGAAGTGAAAACTTGAAGCTTTGGATTAAATTTCTTTTTTTTTAATTTTGAATTAAATTACGGTATGCTAATTTATTGTTACCTGTAGTAGTATGCTAACTGTTGTTCGAAAATCATTAACGATGGTGACGAAGCACATTTTAAGCAAAATGTTATTCCTTACCGAGGGAATTTTGTGGTGTTATTTCTTTGATATTTTGTAAACAAACATGCCTTTTCGTAGAAACGACGGGATTACGAACACGTAAATCGTATTTGCGGAGAAACAAATAATCCGTATACACACAGGCAAATAAAACTCAGGAAGGCACTCTAAATTCGCGTTTGTTGACAATCACTTCGGGATCCACGAATTTACTGAAAATAACATTATGATATCGTAAAATCGAAATGATATTCAGTGTTTTATTGTAACGTAGTGGCGTTACAATCCTAATGAAAACATAAACATACGGAATAAATCCAGCAGAGCTATTCTGTAAGATCTCACCGTGAAAACTTAGGTGAAGTGACCGTAAAGTGGGCTGTCAATCCATACAATCAAGGTGGAATGACAGTTCACTTCACGCTCACTCCACCTAAGTTTTCACGGTGAGCTGTGAACAGAATCGACCGGCTGATACCAAAAGCCATTGTGATGGCTTTGGTAGGCATAGACAATTTTAGTTGACTGACAACACTGTTGTCTTTGGATTCTATGACATCTGTCAATGACGGCGTGGATATAAAAACCCTTCACGACAGCGTGGGTCCTTTTTGAATCTTGGTCCAGCTGTTGGCGGTGGACTCGCCTTGTTCTGTAGAACATCCTTGAGCCGTGAACCGATCGCCGAATCCTAGCAGTTGCATGTTTGCATTGGCAAATATTTGCCAACTTAATTACGTGTTCTTCAACCCCTGTAATTGGGTGAGTGTTTGAACAGCATTCTGTGTTCCTAATCTTGTGTATAAATTCTTTCCAGAACATGTCTTTCTTAATTTCTTTTCTTAGCATTGTATAATCAAGGCTCATAACCTACAAAAGATCTGTCGCACATTGTAATCACGCCTTCCGCGTGGCTAGCTTTACGAGGCCTTAGCTATGCACATACTGACTTGCGCGTGGCTGCTGCTGCTCTCGAATGTGCATGTCATCATGCTTTTCCACCTCACCTTTGTAAACTCCGTCTGATTTTGACAACCACACAAATTAGCGCACGTTCAGCCGCTTTGCTCATGCCTGTGTCAAAATCAGCAGAGAAGCTTATCATCATCATTGTGACACGCTGGACATTATTTCCAGGGTCCCAGATCCGGGTTACCAGCTCCGGATTCCCAGATCCAGATTCCCAGATCCAGATTTCCTGACCCGGCTTCCCAAATTCTGAAAATGGAGGGAGAGGACTTGGAGCCCTACGCTCTGAGCAAACTACATCGTCCTCCATCGCGGCCATCCTGCCGCAGTGCCTCGTGGTGTGGCCACTAGGCCACTCATCACGGCGGCCCGCTCCACGCCGGGTGCTTATTTACCCGCGTGGCCTCAGCAGGCCGTCTCCGAGCCGGCTAGACCACCTGCCGGCCGATCATCCTGGCTCCTGTCGACCCTGCGAGCCGGCGCCGCCACCTGCCGGCCAACACCTCCGGGGCAAAAGCAACGTGGCTTCCCCGAGACACCAAGGCTGAGCCAGGGCAGTAGCGTGCTATCTCCCGGGGAATACTAAAAATTGTGACTGCAAACTTTCCCACACCCTTTCTCTATTTTAAAATAAAAAATTTTAACGTTGACCGAGGTACGTGTTGTTATTTATTATCCCACGTAGGCTCCTTACGTCACACTATAGATTTTTGGATACAATCTTTGGTACCCGTCAACTCGGCAGCGCATACTAAATCGGGGACACAACAATAGGTTTTTAATTGTGTCTGTTATTCCGGTACCTGACGGATTAAGCGAGAGTAGTACTTACAGTATATTATTTGTTCACTAGGGCTGAGTACAGCACGTGCTGCTATGCACGGCGGGTCTCAGGGGAGACCCCTTGGGTCGCGGATAAATTCGAAAAAGAGTTACCGCGCCCCTTGGCACTCAGGAAGGAAAAGGGGTGGGTTTTAGTCAGTAAAATTCTGACGCGCCCTCCCGCTACGCCCAGAGCGGGAGAAGTCATTGGATGATTACCCACACCAAAAAAAAAAGGGGAGACCCCTTAATAGACTTCTGGGATGTGCCCTAAACCAAACAGGCGTTGGAAGAGGGGGTCCTGGAGAGGTATTTTAAGAGGTAACGGCTCATTTTTTTAAAGTTACCCAATTATGACGTTTATTTTACAAAATTGCACGAACCATTATTTTTCTGTGCACCACTTTTTCTTTTTTTTTTAGTATGAGAAATCATCAAATCACTTCTCCCACTCTGGGTAGAGCGGGAGCTCTCCCGCAGACTCTTACTGACTAAAACCCACCCTTGTTCCTTCAGTTGCCTGTGCCAGGGCAAGGTGACTCTTTCAACACTCCCGCAACAATGGCAGTTCTCTACATCATGCAAAGGTTGACTGGTAGAAGAGAAATATCATCTGCCTAGCCTTTTCTCAACTATCTTGGGGTCGGCTTCCAGTCTAACCGGATGCAGCTGAATACCAGTATTTTACATGGAGCGACTGCCTATCTGACCTCCACAACCCAGTTACTGGGTGATACGATACCCCTTGGTAAGACTGGATGTCAGACTTTCGGGCTTCTGACGACCCGTAACGACTGTCAAAGATCCACGAATGTCAGCCGGGACCAACAGCTTAACGTGCTTTCCGAGGCACGAAGGAGTCTCGGTATGTAAAGATGGTCACCCATCCACGGACCAACCCCGGCAAGCGTAACTTTACCTGATGGATCGACCCGTGCGGCTGTTATTACTTTAGCCACGAGCTCCTCCATCTTCTCATCCTCCAAGGTAGAAGAGAAATAATTAAAATAAAAGTAATTAATAATTAAATATAAGTAATACATTACATATTTCTTTTTCTTTTTGTGTTTCTCTGTTTTTTGCGTCATGTTTACCGTAAATAAACGTATTTTCTTTCTTTCTCTTTCTATTTATACTTACTCATATTTTACAATGAATGCACTTAAACGCTATATACCTAGTAGTGTCATAACATAATTATTAATATTATTTTAATTTAACGAAACACAATAGGTACTATTTCATATCTCGGTCTACCGTCCTTGGAATTTGCCTCTTGTTATTTTAATACCAACATTCACGGAACCATTAATATGCGTTTACAACCAGGAAACTGTAATGAATATCTAACCTTCAGTTTAATGATTCAAAATAACCAAAATTTTATGTAAAATGTAACTTTTTGATACTGAATAAACAACTTTATTTCTTGGGTGATAAGATTCTGCGTTGATTTTTATTTTAACATGATATATTCGCACTTAAACTTTGTGATTTTGCATGTTAGAGTTTTTCTAATGTTACGCAACGATGTTTTTAAAATAGAACGTGTTTACAATATTTCTTCTGGAGAAAGTAATTATACTATGGTTTCCCAAGAAAACAGTCAATATTAATTCAAGAAACGCAAAATATTTGGCGCAGTTAAACGACTTTTAATGGTTTTTAACCAACTTCGAAAAAGGAGGAGGTTATCAATTCGGATGTTTGTATTTTTGTTTTTTTTTTAATGTATGTTCGGGCATAACTCCGTCATATATTGACGGCTTTGCAAAATTCTTTTTTGTTCGAAAGAGGTTTATTCCGAAATGGTCCTATTTAAATTTCAAAAAGATCTGATGATGGGTTTCGGAGACAGACAACGAAACTCTTCAAAAATTGACAGCAAATCAACCGCGATTGCTGCTATCGTATGTCTATGAATTGTTAACACAGTTTAATGGGGAACCACAACTAAAAAGTTAAAAGTAAAAAACTTTTTAAAAAAAAAATAGAACCGACTTCCAAAAAAAGTGCAAAATAACTTTAATTTCGGAAGTCGGTGTCAAAAAACAAAGACACAAAACAGGAACACCGACTTCCGAAATTAAAGTTATTTTGCACTTTTTTTGGAAGTCGGTTCTATTTTTTTGTAAAAAAGTTTTTTTTTAATGGAACATTACGTCTAAACGACTTGTCTTATTTCTTTGTAAAAAATATATGTTACTCTAGACAATTTCTGTCGTAATTTGATCTCAGAATATTTGAAATTACGAGTATATTTAATTAATTACATTATAACATAGTTCAATCAATTTGTTAAGTTATGTCTAACTCGTGAGTCATAGGACACTGACGAGACTAATTAACGGTAAAATAGGAAATATATAGTAAATCACAGACACCGTGTTACTTGTAAATTCAAAGAAATCTTACCAAAAATGTCGCGAGAAAATAAAATGTTTCCTGAATACAAAAATAATAAAATTCTATTTCGTCCGTAAGTTAGATTAATTATCAAAAAATATTGGTAATGTATTTTTTGCTTTAAAAACCAAACCAATATAAAATGACAAAGATAAAACGCATCAAATTTCAGGAGTGTGGGCTTGTTAATTCAATTCTTGGTAAAAAGTATATGACGTCACGCAAAAAAAAATAATAAACAATTAAAAATCATAAAACTAAACACCCACGCGGTAAAAACGAAAGTAACAGAGTGGCTTCTAGAAAGGGACTATAGGTACACGGAGTCTCTACTTACATACACCACCTAATCTCTCACGCACACCTAATTCATAACATCACTTAAAACATGCGTGCACGCACCCCCCGCCCACCCAACCTTATCACACATGCACTCACCCCCACACAATACTCACCTTCCACTACATGCATACACACCCTCCCACACAAATATACACGTCACAACTATTACAGAATCACATAGTTCATTACAGTGGCAGCGCTAGAACGACACCGTTCATTAAATGTTGTAACAGTAATAGTGTATAAGAATTTTGTGGTCGTACACTGTTTCTCAAAACACAGGTTATAACCTAGTTTGAGAGGCAGGGTTTTAAAAATATTTCGTACAGATTTTACTACAAACCTGATTAACTGTTTTACTCTCTACCCACTGTTTGTTGCTGTAACTATCTGTAATTTTTGATGAATAAACATATTATTATTATTAACTTCAACGCACTGTGTTGTTTTAATTTTTTATCGACGCGTGACTAAAGAAAAAGACATGTCCAATATTTTTTGATAATCTTACTGGTGAACTTAATAGATTTTTTAGGAAACTAACAATTGGCAATATATTGATACACCTTTACAGTTTTTTTCTCTGTTTCTGAAGCAATGTGTCCATCTATTTACATTCAGCATCTGTTGTGTTCAAATAAGATTTCCTCATGCATGGTATGCGCCCAAGTGCATCCACATCAATCCGTTTTATGATTACCATTACAAATATTGTGAAAATTGTCACTGCTTACAACATACGAATAATTCAGTCATGAATCTATCTTCATATTTCTGAAAACTGAGTCGCTGTAACTTATTTGAAAGCTATCTTTCACGTGAAACTTCTAGTAACCTACATCCATGTTCAGCTATGACGTCATTCGGAACAGGAGTGTGGGATAGGGCGGGGAACTTCTCCAACTTTACGTTAGCCTGTTCGGCTTCCTGGTACCCTAGTACTCTAAGCCTGACCATTAGGCTCCGAGCTGATTTCCTTGCTTCAATGCCGAAGTTTCAGGTAATCACTTTAGTTAAAAGCCTTTTAGTAGGTATTAAGAAGTTAGCCAGTTGATACATTTATTCTAGACTTGCGGAAGAACCGGTAAAACAATCTTTTTTTTATCAAACCTTTAATTATGATCAATCAGTTTCAAAATTGTGAATATGTAAAGAAATCAAGAACTCGAACGACTCATCATTCCCATGGCTCTTATTCCAATTTATTAGGGGTCGACGCGACATGTCTTTTTCTTCCATACTTCTCTATTACTCGTCATCTCTGTAGTCACCCCATTTTCAACAACAACATGAAAACAATACGAACAGTAACAATACTAAAACAACTAAGGATCTAAAAGCAACAAACATTTCCACAACTGACCAATCTCACGAGCCCTTAGCCCCAATACTTCTATCCTTTCTAATCCCGCTAAACTCTTCCACAAACAATACCAGCGGTCGGCCATCTTGATTATGCCGCCATCATATAATAGACTGAGGCAAAACATCGGGTATTGTTAATTTAGACAGTGTAGTCACGTCTGAGGAGTTTTCTACGGTAATGAGAAAAGGCAGATCAGGACGTGAGAATTGATGAGGTGGTGGCACACTGATGGATATAGGCTATGTGGAGATGTGAAGCAGCGAAAGACTTGTAACAAGGCAGTGTTTAAAGCCTTGTTTATTTTCTGAACTCAATTCCAAATTACGTTCTTTCGTACTTAGTTTTTAAATTCAGATATTACTTGCCTTCTCTGTCTAGCCTCTGTTTTTATTTTAAAAAATCAGTTCAGATTCAGCTAGAATAAGCTCTTCCTTATCATTGTAATTTACAGACCCTTCAGAAAATAGTTACGAGTTTGCAAGAGTTTTCTAGAACAGTGAAGTGCAGTTTTTATAACTAGGCAGATTCAAGCATGTGTCCTGGCAATAATACAATTTGAATAATGTACAGTGTATGGTGTATGCACAAACCCCTCAGGCCCCGCGCGCGTCAAATGTCAACATCTGTCAATCTCCGTTGACAGGCGGCCATCGTGTAACTACAGACTTTGTCAGGTTTCGGGTGTATGAACCACAAGTCTAAAGACCTTGGGTAATAGTAATAATAGCGGTTTAAAACGCGTGAATCGGGTTTATGGCAAAATTTATAAAATCTAGCCTTCTTTAAATATTGAAATATACGTCTTAACTCGTCGTGTGTTTATCTTAATTCAACTCCTTTTCTACGGTCGTCCTCTGCGTGTTACTCCTACGTTCCTCTCCATCGTGTCACTCCTCCTCCCGGCCACGACGTGACAGACAAGCTGATAAACCCACAGAAATTGCAGAAACTTTCTTACTATATTTACTTACTAATATTGGAACGAAGTTCCTTATCGCGCGTTGTGAAAGGGGGCTAGACGGAAAAAATGCTTACGAAAAGTTGTCACGGCACTTTTTGCTATAGTAAAAAAAATAAAATTTTATTACAATTACTTTTGTTACAGTTGTTGTTATTGCTAAAGAGTTGAGTTGAGTTGAGCTGAGCTGAGCTGAGTTGAGCTGAGCTGAGCTGAGCTGAGCTGAGCTGAGCTGAGCTGAGCTGAGCTGAGCTGAGCTGAGCTGAGCTTAGCTGAGCTGAGCCGAGCTGAGCTGAGCTGAGCTGAGCTGAGCTGAGCTGAGCTGAGCTGAGCTGAGCTGAGATGAGCTGAGCTGAGATGAGCTGAGCTGAGCTGAGCTGAGCTGACCTTAGCTGAGCTGAGCTTAGCTGAGCTTAGCAGCTGAGCTGAGCTTAGCTGAGCTGAGCTGAGCTGAGCTGAGCTGAGCTGAGCTGAGCTGAGCTGCGATGAGATGAGATGAGATGAGATGATGAAGTATAACTTCTTACGTGCGTGCGTGTGTGCGTAGTTAATAATAAAAAAAATATTATAAATTAAAAAAAAAAAAATATATTACAATTCCTTCGCTAATTAATCGAAAGGAACTTCGTTCCATCCGGGTGTCCCTTGACACCTCTCAAGTTTTTTTATAAATGTGAAAGTAACTCTAACTGTCTGTTACCTTTTTACGTCTTAAAGGATGAACCAATTTGGATCACACATACACGGGTAAACCATGTCTGTTCCCTTTGGATAGTTTTCAACTAGCACCTGGGTGAAGCCGCTGGCGGAAGCTAGTATTCAACAAATTAGGGCACCCTGATGAAGAAGAAAAATTAAGGCCAAGATCTATCTGTATAGGCAATTAGATTTATCGTTAGTTTGAAAACACTTTTATTATTATTATCTGTAGGCAATATGAGTCGCTGGAGTGATCGAAAAAGTTACCTTGAAGGAACACTAGTGGGTTTTAGTCACTAAGAGTCTAAGGCGTCGTCCTAATAGAATGCGATCATCGTGCGTATACGCGACCGTCACTGTCATTTGTATGGAAAAACCAAGCAGGGCAAGCGCTCTCTGTCGACGCAACAACGCGATCAGGTTTGCCATACAAATAAACACGACGATTGCTTATGCGCGCGATGGTCGCTTTGTATTAGGACGACGCCTAACACTCCCTCCCGCTCCACTCAGAGCGCGAGAGGTTATTTGATAATTTACCACCATATAAAAAAAAAACCGGCATGAAGGGTTCCGTACTATCGTACAAGATTATACGCGTCTACTTGTTGCCATTACTAAGATCGAGCAAAAAAAGCCAATAAAAACACGTTTCTAGTAGGCAAGCCCCCTTTAATTTTAAATTTATTTTTATCATTTGTTGTTATAGCGGCAACAGAAATACACATTCTGTTAAAATTTCAACTGTGTACCTATTACGGATCATGAGATACAGCCCGCTGACAGACAGACAGACGGGCGGACGGAGCGGAGGCTTAGTAATATTGTCCCGTTGGTTACCCTTCGGGTACGGAACCCTAAATAGGCAATATCAATCGACCGACTAAACACAGTCAATATTCAACTGCAGTAGAAGACACTTATTATTCAGTCGTAGAATTTAAAATTTATGCACATAACACACTGTTGGCTGATATTCTCTTGCGAACCTTCTGTTCATCATTTCCCATGCGCAGCTGTGCAAAAGACATTCCGTAAGCCCTTTGGATCCCACTCGGAGTATTACGAGATAATGGGATGAAATTAAATTATGGTTATGATAACTGTTATATTTCAGGGCCAACGTAGCAAGCTATAACAATTTATAGGCATGCAGTGTAACCGTTGTCATGATAAATGAGTGGGGGGAATTTTCTTCAAATGGAAGTAGAATTTGGATTTTATCGTATTATTAACCAAACTGAAAACGGTAATATTTGTACAGCATGAACACTTGTTAGCGTTAAATATAGAAATAGACTATCCTGAGACAGTGATTTTCTTCTCAATACTTAGTTAATAAAATTAAATACTGAAAGTTGTGGTCATATTTTAAGAACCGTTTCTGCCCATGGAAATGAAAAACTTTCTGTAGGAAAAAATAGGAAATTCCCAAAAACAAATTGGACTTTCCATACAAAAATATCATTAGCTGATCAATATTTGTACGAGGTAAAATTTTTTTTTAGAATTCCCTCTGGTTTTCTTGAAGAAAGTTGGTCTATATCGAGGGGCAGATGCAGTTCTTAAAATATGACCACACCTTTCTGTTACACCTTGTATAGCTAAAGTTTAGCTTCACCACTGCGCACAACACCTAATCTATTGAATATTTGTGGCGAGAGAGCTAGGTCCTTCGCTGAAAAAAAATCTGGGAACTAACAGGAACTCTTGTTTCACGAAACTTATTCATTCGGATTAGCTTTTTCACAGGAATTTCCTTTTTATTTTTAAAGTATTAGGCTATTGACTTCGCTGTTTATTCTGAGAACTAAGGTCGATCCAGCAACCAATTTACCAAAGAAGAGTTATTCTACAAAGTTTTAATGCAACTCATTTTCTTTGAAACCGTAAGAAGTAAGAAATAAATTTTATGTACCTACATATAATATATTATACAGGGTGTAACGGAAAGGTGTGGTCATATTTTAAGGACTGCATCTGCCCATCCATATGAACAACTTTCTTCAAGAAAAATTTAGAAAATTCTCAAAAAAAAAAATACCACCCATACAAATATTGATCAGCTGACGATAACTTTGTATGGAAAGGCCAATAATTTTTTTGTTAATTTTCTATTTTTTTCTTAGAGAAAATTGTTCATTTCCATGGGCAGAACCGGTTCTTAAAATATGACCACACCTTTCCGTTACACCCTGTATATTGTATTATATTTTAGCTAAGAATCTCGGTGTCTTAATTGACAACAATCTTTCTTGGCGAGCGCAAGTGAACGAGGTTAGTCGTAAAGTACACTTTACCTTCCACTCTCTAAAATTTCTGCAAAGTTTCTTGCCCTTTAAAACTAAAATTACTTTAGCTCAAACCTTAATTCAGCCGATCATTGATTACGCTGATGCCTGCTATCTGGATGCCACTGAGGAGCTCTTAAATAAGCTTGAGCGCTTGCAAAACCTGTGCATTCGGTTTGTTTTTGGTCTGAGGAAATACGACCATGTTTCTCAGTTTCGCAAGGATCTCAAGTGGCTCCCTATCCGTCTTCGCAGGAATACTCGGATATTATGTCTCCTGTACAACATCCTTTATAATCCTAAATATCCTGGCTACCTGCGTGATCGTTTTTCGTTCACTCGCCCTGCCGACGCCCCGTGTAGATCCCACCTTAAGCATCATCTCAATTTTCCATCCCATAAAACCCATTTCTATTCCCACTCCTTCTGTGTTCATGCGGTACGATTGTGGAACTCACTTCCACCTAATATCGATAGCGATTCTAAAACTGTCTACCAATTCAAGAAGCAAGTCAAAGAGTATTACCTCTCCACCATTCCGTGATTATATTTATTTTTGACATTTATTTTATATTTAATTATGTACTTTGTTTTTTTTTGTAAAGTTAGGTATATTTTATGTATGAATTATTTATGTATTCTAGTCTATTTTATGTTTCTATATCTATTTATACACACTGTGTCTACATTTCTCAACCAACTTTCCAGTCACAGGTCTGCTGGAAGAAATTTATTTTTAAATAAGCAGCACCTTTGTACTCTTCTATCTGTATTTGTTCGTTTTTTATCAGTAAGTGTTTTTGTGTGTGCATAAATAAATAAATAAATAAAAATAAATATATAACATTTATCGAATCTATCTTCAAATTATATATAAAAATCTCGTGTCACGGTGTTTGTGGTTGCCCTCCTCCGAAACGGCTCGACCGATTTTAATATATATTTTTTTTGTACATGTGGTAGATATGAGAATAGGTCATAAAGTATTTTTCACCCTCCTACCCCCACCCCCCATTTTTTAATCGCAGAACGTTTGCCGGGTCAGCTAGTAATGAGCACGCCAGAATTGCGGTGATAAGGCCTCTTTGAGGAGTAGCTGGAGAGGCGCCACGACGTCCTCACCTTCTACCTGACGCAGATCCTTACCGGACACGGCTGTTTCGGAATGTTCCAGTGTCGGATAAGGCGGGAGGAAACGCCCGGGGTTTCACCACAGACATGGCTCAGAGGACATGGTAGACCATACGGTGGAGTTCAGACCCGTTTAGGCGGAGCACCGCCGTGTCCTCGTGGAGGCGATCGGCGGCAGCGACTTCTCACACCCGGCTCCGGTCCAGGCCATGGAACGGAGCGAGAGGGAATGGGAAGCAGTCGCCTCCTTCTACGAAACAGAAATGCTCGCGAACGAAGAGCAAGCATGAGGGAGCCTCAACGTAGACGCCCCAATAGCCTTTCTCAATGTCAAATTAACGATACGCTTAGAAGGAGAAGCCGAAAGTTCTGGAGTGGTGATCGCGGACTGGAAGATGCAGCGTTGGAATTGAAGTGAGGGTTGAAAGTACCCAATGGATGCGAGACGCACAGGACCAGTCTTTGTGGTGACATTTGGGGGAGTCCTATGTCCAGCTGCAGTGGACGTCTTTCGGCTGAAATGATCATGATGATGATGATGAAGAAGAAGATTGGAGACAGACGTTAAATTTTGTCTCTGTGTTTAGCTTTTATAATTTATTTTAAAATTGTAGATGGCTTTTCTTGCAAGTCGTGTAAAACTCTTAGTAGTGGCTACACAAATCAGTCGAGAACGTAGTCTTAACACCGCTGTTCCACGATGGCCGGTAATTTGGAGTTACGAGCGGTGTCTAATGAGACCCCTAGTGGTCCTATTTTGTATACGATTGGTTGTTATTTGGAGACGGACAGAAATTTATCTATTTTGTCTTTAAATTACCTACACAATCTTATATTATTTTAGTTTTTACTAATACTAGGTACTACTACTCGTTCAAAGCGATGGCGAAATAGATCGGTCTGTTAAACACAGAATTGACACTGGATGGATGAAATGGCGGCAGGTCACCGGGACTATCTGCGACTCCCGCATTCCCCTTATACCTAAGGGGAAGATTTATAAAACAATGGTCAGACCTGCTGTCTTGTATGGTTCAGAATGTTGGGCCACAAAAGGGATGAATGAAAAGCAATTGCATGCAGCTGAGATGAGAATGCTAAGAGCGATGTGTGGTGTTACGCGCATGAATAGAATTATAAATGAGTACTTATATAAGAAGAAGTCTGAAAGTGGCACCGCTGACTGAAAAGTTGTGTGGAAATCGGTTGTCGTTGTATGGGCATGTGATGCGGAGGAATGAAGAAAATGTCGTGAGGAAAGTCTTGTGTATGGATGTGGATGGCTAAAAGAGTAGAAGAAGGTCAAAGAAACGATGGTTGGACTGTGTGAAAGATGATATGGGTAAAAAGGAGTTGACTACAGAGATGACGACTAATAGAGGAGTATGGAAGAAAAAGACATGTTGCGCCGACCCTAAATAAATTGGGGTAAAAGCAGGAGAATGATGACTAGGTACTACTACTATCCCCATATTAGCAATATTATAAATACGAAAGTTTGGTTTTGGTTTTTGATGCTACTCAATCATGCAAAAAAATAAAATAAAAAAAAACAGCGACTGAACGGATTTGAATGAAAGCCACATACATAGATTATGGTCTGGAATAGCATAAAGGCTATAATATAAAGTGACGGAAGTACTAATTGCACCATTGGCAAAGCTAGTACATTATTAATTAACAAATAAAATATCATCATTTGCCCTAATAAAATATACGACACGACAGCGAGCTTGTACCTACAAATCATTGTTATTAAGAAAATGGCCCTGCTACGAGCGTAGGCGACAAGGGCCAAGCCTTTCATATTTATAAATAAATGAATATATTCCCCCGTATAAGATAAACCTTCTATGTTTTCGTTTCAGAGGGTTCTTTAACAATATTAGCTAGTAACGCCTACACGATACTTCATAGCAGACAGTAGCTTTTAAATGTTACTTGTGTGATTAATTTTGGTGAACCGTGGAGTACACGGCCAACTATTCATTTTATTTAATGTGAAGTAAAATTAAATTTAAGGCGATAACCGTAGTGTCCCGGATATTTAAAGTATTTTAATTGAGGTACATAACAACTAAGAGTTTTAAACTTTACAATTCCAGGTGATTGTCAAGAATTGTCTTTCCAGAAATATAGTGTTTTTTACCTATTACTCTAATATTGTATACTATAATGTAACTATAGTCTTGGAAAAGATTTTCCAAAAAACTATAAAATATCTCATGAACATTCTATGCATTACTTTTCAAAAATAGCCACTAAAAATAGTATAATACAATAATAGCCTCAGAGTCATGAAACCTGATCTCCCATATATATTTTTTTTTGTGTGGTGGGAAATCAACCAATGTCATATTCCGCTTTGGGTGGAGCGGGAGGGCGTGACAGACTCTTACTGACTAAAACCCACCCCTGTTCCTTCCCCGCCCTGAGTGCCCAGAGGCGAGGTAACTCTGTTTCGAATTTATCCTCAACCCCTGGGCAGAACCTGATCTCCCATTAAGGTAGGTAAGCATCCGACATCCATTGTGCTCATATCTACTAAGATTTAACTTACTTTGAGGATCTTTGACTCTGAATCTGAAAATAGTTTAATTAATCCAATATTTAAACCGAACTATAACTAAGTGATAACTCAAAACGACCTAAACATCAACAAACCATATCGCTTTCAGCCTTCACCAACTGGAATGTTGCCATACAGAAAGAAAAACGATTCAATAAGAGATTATATTCAAACAAATAATGCTGTGCTGCTACAAAA
Organism: Polia nebulosa; assembly: GCA_951329385.1. Classification (NCBI taxonomy): domain Eukaryota; kingdom Metazoa; phylum Arthropoda; class Insecta; order Lepidoptera; family Noctuidae; genus Polia; species Polia nebulosa. Next base: position 7,506,770 of record OX589604.1, read on the forward strand.
GCATGCAAAAAAAACAACGAAGAGCGAGTCGGAAGCACCTACCGAGGGTTCCGTCGGGTACCTTGGAAGGAAAACCATTTAGTAAGTAACATATTTTTTTTGCGATCGCAATAATATGTTAGATGTTCAGGGTTTTCTGCTGATTATTAGTTAAAAACTGTGGTTTAATTTACCTTGTAATATTGACAAAAAAAAAATTAACCATCTACAGGTTGTCTTGAAAAGATCGCTTTTAGCGATAAGGCCGCCCTTGTGTCACCCTATGTAAAGTTTTATTTCATTTATATATTCTGTTATCTAAATGGTGTACATAATAAAGAGTATTCTATTCTATTCTATAAACCTCCATCACCGAGATTTATTTTCAAATTTTTAGTTTTGCAAGGAGATAAGGGGTCATGTTATTTTACCGAAGCTTAAACACGATGTCCATTATGAGACCGCTCTCTGATGAGGCAGACAAAACGCTGATACACCACCGACTGCAAAAATTTCGCTTCAAAAGAATTTCTTTTAAATGCCATTTTAGCTGATTCTGTCATTTTTACAGAACTAGCGGTTTCTGTGGCTTTACTTCTTGATTTTCGGGGATTCAAATATTTAGTACGAGTATTTGTTCATTTGTGCACAGATTTGGGTAACAATTTGGCTCTCTGTCAATCAAAGTCATTAGTTGAGCAGCATAGTTAATAGCTATGAAAACGTTGGCAGATAAACAGACAAATCTATTTTTAATTTGAATAGTGCCTTTATCTATGTAGGTATTTATTATAAGTAGTATTAAAAGTATTTACGTTTATCTTGGTCATAAATGACATCGGTGAAGAAAAACATCGTGATGAAACATGGACTTAAAGTAACTACAAGTCTGAAATGGCTAAAATATTCGAGGAGCAAGCGTGGTTATGAATGCTCGTGCCTTCTCTGTATCAAAAAACAACTTTTCCCTGCAATTGGACAGTTACAAACTGGTATTTTTAACCGACTTCCAAAAGGAGGAGGTTATGAATCCGATTTTTTTATTTCTTTTTATTCTTTTTATGTATATTCGGGCATAACTCACATAGGTCATAATTTGACGGAGTTGCAAAATTCTTTTTTTGTTCGAAAGGGGTTTGTTTCGAAATGGTTCCATTTAAATTTTATATTGATCTGATGATCGGTTTCGGAGACAGACAACGGAACTTTTCAAAAATTGACAGCAAATCAACCGCGATTGCTGCGAACGTATGTCTATGAATTATTAACACAATTTAATGGAGAACCATAACTAAAAAGTAAAAAATAAAAAGTTTTTACAAAAAAATAAAACTGACTTCCAAAAAAAGTACAAAATAACTTTAATTTCGGAAGTCGGTGTTTCTGGTTTTGTGTCTTCGTTTTTTGTGTCTTTGTTTTTTTTATAAGTACAATACATACACACATAACACAATACACAACAGCACACCAACCCACAACACAAGACTCACACAAAACACACACTAATTAATCAACACTAACTCACTTACTTTGTACAATAAAGTTTATATAATATCTATGTACATATACATATTAAGAGACAAAATACTTAACCAGAAAGTAAAAAACATTATTCTTATCCCACTGTATTCCAAAATCTGAAATTATAACTGCGACCTTCATTATGTGCTATACATAGGACTATGTATCGTTGGCACATTTTCCCTTATACAAGATAATTAGATTTCAATACCGAATAAACGCGAACAGTGTCAGAGTTTCACACGAAAATAGCTCTTACATGAAAACCTCTGTAATTTATTTCACCGAGTTTTCCTTACCGATTGCGTGAGAGAATATACACGCGTCGATTTTTTTAAATGCTATTATGGAAGTATGTTTTTCATGGTGGAGTATTTTTTAAAATAATTTACTGAGTTGTTTTTCTCGTTACGTTTTGGCAATATAGGATAGCCTAAGCATAATCAGCCTGTAATAATGTTTTGACTGCTGGGAAATGGGCTTCCTCTCTATGAGAAGGTGTGGGCAGTAATCTAAATCGTGAGCCCAATGCTGGTTGTTTGTGGCAGTACAATCTCCAATGAGGAATGCTATTTGGGTTAAAGCGACGCCGATACCGACACCGAAACCGACGGATTGAAGTGAAAACTTCTCTAGGCGCGTTGGGCATTTTGTTTAAGTTTTCATTTCTTTTGGCACTCATGCATCGGTTATAGACAGTTAAAATCGCGTCACCCGCTGTTTTACACGCTTCTATAATCATTCTGTTAGATATTTGATGTAGTCTCCTGACAACATTCATGAATTCGTCAGTGGATGGAAGGTCTGACGCTGGTGACTCATGTGTCACAGCTTCCCACGCTCTAATCTGTTGGTGGTATTCAGTGTCATTTACAATTTTTTTTTTATAAATTTAGGTACGGAGTAAAACTACATTTTAGTGAGTTATATTGACGACCTCGTGACTAAAGTAATAACAGTCGCATGGGTCAATCCATCAGGTTAAGCTACGCTTGCCAGGGTTGGTCCATGGATGGGTGACCATCTTTACATACCGAGATTTCTCCGTGCCTCGGAAAGCACGTTAAGCTGTTGGTCCCGGCTCTCAATCGTGGATCTTTGACAGTCGTTACGGGTCGTCAGAAGCCCAAAAGTCTGACAACCAGTCTTATGTCTTAGTCTGGGTGATACTGTACTTAGTATGCGTATCACCCAGTTACTGGTTGTGGAGGTCCGATAGGCAGTCGCTCCATGTAAAATACTGGTATTATTTGACTGGAAGCCAACCCCGAGATAGTTGGGCAAAGGCGCAGGCAGATAGTGAGTTATATTTTTGAAATTTACTCCTAAAGTTCTTTATTTTGATATTGCTTATGACCGTCATAAAAAGCGACCAAAGTTACCTAATGGCAGCCGCTATTTTTTAGGGTTCCCTACCCAAAAGATAAAATGGGTGCCTATTACTTACTTCTCCGCTGTCCGTCCGTCTGTCACCAGGCTGGATCTCATGAACCGTGATAGTTAGACAGTTGAAAATTTCACAGATGATGTATTTCTGTTGCCGCTATAACAACAAATACTTACTGTCAAACGGAATAAAATAAATATTTAAGGGGGCTCCTATACAACAGACATGATTTTTTTGCCGTTTTTATAGATAATGGTACGGAACCTTTCGTGCGCAAGTCCGACTCGCATTTGGCCATTACGAGTATTAAGACCAATATAATGATACCTTATTTGTTAAAATCCATCCAGCTGTTTAAATTAATAGTAAAAAAATATTTTTATCTGGGACACACGGGCACTACCCGGTGCAGGTTATAGGTTAGATACTTACTATAACTTCTGTGTCTCAAGTTTTTAAGAATATAGAAGTACCTACACGCCAAATACTTATTTGAATTTATTTTTAACTTTTTATTATGTAAGTTTTTAGAGTAGGCGTGATGTTTTAAAATATTCTACGGATAATTATTATGATGTGATTTACCTAAAGTGCTCCTCAAGACGAATCAATCGAGCTCAAACTCGATGGGTTTATCTTGTTTATTTCAGAAGTTCCTATGGCCATCTTCCGTCTCCATCATCAGATTAGCTCCATGGTACCGTATCATTGTCACCGAAGATACATAAGTACACCAAATTTGAGTCCAATCGGACATCGGAAAGTGGGTCTAATTTACGAGTAGCTTGCAAGATTTGATTACAGACAACGGGACAGATAAAACTAAATAAAAGCTTGTAAAAACTGGTAGATATCGTACCAGCGCAAATTTTTGCAGACAAATTCAGACAATTGTTGCAATTTGATTTAGTTAGCTAACAGCAGCGAGCGAAGAAAATCGTGTCTGTGGCGTGACAATAATATATCTATGATGCCAAGTTTTGTCTTAAGAGTGTAAAAACTGTGGTTTTTACACTCTTAAGACAAAACTTGTGTAGTAATTTCATACCATAATTACTATACACCTGTATGCAAGGACATTTGTAATAACAACTCAACGATATCTGAATGAATATCCGCTTTATATGAACGTAGCGTATCCTTAATAATATCATTGCATCCTTAATATTATCCTAGCTGTACGCACAATGAATGTGTTCCTAAAACGTTTTGTGCGTGTGAATGAGATGTTCACCATGTACCGATGGCACATCGCCGTACGTCTTGTGGTCCGTTGGTGGAACGGGCTTGGCGGAATCAAATTATGCAATTCCGTCGCACACTCCCTAAAATGTAACCGATAGAAATCCGACAGGCTAGGAACTCGGCGTCTATGCTCAAGACTTTGGAGCTTCGACTCGACGAGCCTATCATTGCCGATGGTCCTCTTGGCTCTTTGATTAGTAAGAAAACAAAACACAATAAATTATACTAGAGGACATTTAAAAAAGGTGCAACATTTACGATCGGCTGAATAAATCTGAACACTTAAATGTATTAATCAATTAAAACAATACAACTTACTCGTATTAAGCACAGAGAAAAGGGTATTATTTCTAAATCTATTTTAAGAACCACGCGGGCATTAGTCCCTTTTAAATAATTTACTATCTCTAAATAGTACTACGTAGTAGATAAATACTAAATCCAATTTTAGCCCAGGAGCTTAAAATAATATTAGAACTTTATGAATAATTATAAAACAAAAATATGTACAGTTACCAGCACAAGTGCAAAAGCAATTTTTCCGTGAAATAAAAACAGAATAACTAAACTTTGATAAGACAACTACTTCAAGTTAATTTTGATATTAGAATGCTTCATGCTCTTCATAGCACCGGATTTTAAAAAAAATCATACTTTAGTGGTAAATAATTATTAAATATAAAAAGTCATCTAAGTATAATATACATAAATGACTTTTTATATTTAATAAACATATTATGTCTGTTGGTATTTTTTATAGAATAGAATAGAATAGAATACTCTTTATTAAAAATTCTTTATTTTCTATAAATAAAAAAACCGATTAAGTGCGATTTTGATTCGTACATGAAGGGTTCCATGCGATTTTATTATTTGTTGTTATAGCGGCAATAGAAATACACATTCTGTGAAAATTTTAACTGTTTACCTATTTTTTTTTGTTTTTTTTTGTGGGGTGGGAAATCATCGAATGACATCTCCCGCTCCAGGGTGGAGCGGGAGGGCGTGTCAGACTCTTACTGACTAAAACCCACCCCTGTTCCTTCCCTGCCCTGAGTACCCAGGGGCGAGATAACTCTGTTTCGGATTTATCCTCAAACCCCTAGGCAGAACTGTCTACCTATTACGAATCATAAGATACAGCCTGCTGACAGACAGACGGACAGCAGAGGCTTAGTAATAGGCTCCCGTTAAAAATCGGGTACGGAACCCTAAAACTGCCCGAAAAAAAAAACTTTATACTTACTTTATACGCTCGTGAGTGTACATACGTTCAAATATTTAATAACCCAGAGAGCTAACGTAAGGGCGAAGCAACTTCTGTAATTAAAATATGGAAAAAGGAGGTTTTCCTTTGGCTTCCCACTGTTATTTTTAACGAAATTGCTTTTCCTACAATTTTTAGCTTTTGAGAAATCGGACTAAAATAACTAGCACCACGTTTTAATTTATGTAGTTGAGAGATCAAAAATAATTTGATTTATAAAATGGTAAAAATTGTTTTTAGAAAATACTCAGCTGGGCTTACCCCAATTGTAAATTTCCCTTTGTGCCTCTTGATCTAGTTTTGTTCTGTGTCCTGGTTGATAAGGAGGGAAGTGGAAATTCAGCTTTTTCTCTCTGAATAAAAAATATATAAGAAAGTATTAGCTATTAAACACTGCCTTTTTACCGCGCCTGTGCTTACGTGGCCAATCCCACAGAAACTGCATTTTTCCGGGATAACAAGAAACCTAGTGCACTTCAAAATTGTGTAGCTTAATATATTAGTGCAAAAAGGAAAATAGAAAAAATGCCTGAAATGGACAGAAACTAATAATAGCCCTTAATTCTATTTAGATTAAACTATAAACATAATAATGAAATAATTCTTATTTTTTTTTAACTAGGGTAAAAATATAACGATCACTAAAATAGTTAACTAGATATTCGCCTTATATACAGGGTGGAAAGTATCAATGGGCCCTGGAGGGAAACTACTTTAAATCCTTACGATAGATTATTTTACTTAAAGGAACCATTCCTTTATTTTTAAAAAGAAACCAAACTGCATTCACAGATTTCTTGAAAAACTTACCTAAACCGGGAATCGAACCAGATAAAAATTCAAAAAATAAGATCTCTCCCTATTTTATTTTACTACTCGATACAGTCAATGTTAAAGATAAAATTTCTCCAAGAAACATTAGGTTTTACACTCGTCTATCGTACAAGATATCAAGAAATCTAATGTTTAGTACACAAGGGATTTAATCATCATTACCTAGACTAGAACTGTTCACTTTCAACAAGTAAAAGACATGTTATAATTTTCTTATAAGTCTAACGTCCAAAGACATTCTATGAAGTACAAGCTGCTAATTTATCTCTAAGTACCTTGTTGTAAGTCTGACAACCAGTCTTGCCATGAGGTATCGTCACTACATAGTGGTAGATAGGCAGAGTCTTGATGAAAATTACTGGTATTCAGCTGCATCTAGTAAGACTGAAAGCCGATCCCCAACATAGAAGGGGTTCCAAAGTGGTATTTAAGAGATCACGGAACCCCCTTCCATGTACTGATGGTGATCACCGGGTAGGTTTTAGTGAGCTAAGAATCCAATACTCCCTAGTCTTTTTCCCAAAAGCCCAGGCGCCTGACGGGTTCCCCTAAATAAACAAAAAGGTAGTTTATAATCGGCTTTTCTTGTGGTTCACATAAATGCACCTATGAAGAACAATTGAATATTGCCCGGGGGTTGAGGATAAATTCAAAAGAGTTACCTCGCCCCTGGGCATCTAGGGCAGGGAGGAACAGGGGTGGGTTTTAGTCAGTAAGAGTCTGACACGCCCTTCCGCTCCACCCTAGAGCGGAAGAAGTCATAAGATGTTTTCCCACCCCCCAAAAAAAAAAAAAGTACCTTGTTGAAGACTTATATAAGGAAATTGTTTAATAGGGTAGTCATTGGATGATTTCCCACCGCCACAAAAAAAAGGGTAGTTCCCAAAAAAATCTAATTAGTCCGTAAGATTACCAAAAAATTTTGAACACGTATTTTTTCTATTGACACGTAGACAAAACATGAGGACGATACAGTGCGATGAAATTCCGCGTGACGTCACGGTGTGCGACACTTTTTACCACTAAGTGACGTAACGAGCCCCCACTCCTGAACTTAGATGCGTTTTATCTTTATCATTTTTATTGGTTTGGTAAAGCAATAAAAATGTAAAAATACGTGTCCGATATTTTTTGATAATCTAACTTTCGGAATAAATAGAATTATTAGTTTCATACCCAGGAAAAACCCCTATTGTTAATAATAGTTCTATACACATTTCCTTCTGAGATGAGGCATTCTGACGAAAAGTTTAAAAATAAAACGACAAAATAAAATTAAAAATAGATTTCTTGATCTATGACCAAATGTATATTAGAAAGATTTTATCCTGAACAACAATCCTATCGATTATTACAGTAAAATAGAGAGTGTTTATTTTTTGAATTTTTATCTGGTTCGATGCCCGGTTTGGGTAAGCTTTTAGACAAATCTGTAAATGCAGTTTTGTTTCTTTTTAAAAATAAAGGAATGTTTCCTTTATGTAAAATAATATATCTTAAGAATTTAAAGTAGTTTCCCTTCAGGGCCAATTAAGGACTATTTCAGGCATTTTTTTGTATGGCTGATGGGCAATCCCTTTTCAAATACGGATCAGTACTTCCAGCGATTAACTCACACAAAAAAAAAAAAAACAGAAACAACCATCAATTTTACATCTTTACAATATTCCTTTAGAAACCCAGTTACCTATATAGTAGATGGTTATTTATCGTTTTCATACGTACGTGCCAACCTACCTAAGCTAAATATGCTAATTCTCAGAGAGGGTCCAGATCAATACAACGGGCGGCAGATAAATTCACAAACTCTCAATAGCCAACTGGTCGAACTATGTATATTGCCACTTCGCCTTTTCGTTTTAACCATTGATATTGTGTAAATAACCAATAGCTCATTGGTAATATGTTATGTATGATAATGTGAGCAGTGGGATTCTGTGGTAAGGGTCACGACTTACAAGTTGTAGGTCGTAGAATCGAACCCAAGAGGCGTTTTTTTCGCCATAATTTCAGACAAAAGACGTCTACTGCAAAAATCCAAATTCAAAGCATATAATTTAACCAAACCATTTACAAGCACTCTTGAATTATCAAGTCGGTCAGTCAGAAAGATGAAGCTAATCCGTCAGGCCCCTCGCGTCTCCTTATGGAGAGGCGACAATAGGTTTTTAATTGTGTCTACTAATGAGAGGCTTGACGGGTTTGCACATTCCAAAGCGTAGATCTCTATGGAGAAGAACATGTAAGAAACTCCATGGACACTCTTCTAAACCATGTTGTATATTACAAATCCTGGTTACATATAGGTATCATGTTGCTTCTTTTATGTGAGAAAAATGATAATAATTTTTGATTAAAAATATAACTATTAAAATAAGCCAGTGGCAGTTAGGAGATGACCGGTCTCAACTGACGGCGCCCGTTCAAGAACAGGACACGTGGATCAGCACCAGCAAGACAATTGAGTGAGCATGACAGACTCTCAACCGCCATGTTCGTTCATATAAAAAAAAATAGTAACATAATAGAATTAAAACGCCCCAGGGTCTTCAGATTTACAAAATTAGAAAATTTTTTGAAATTATACAAAACAATAACTTAACAAAAGTTAAAAAAAGGAATAATAATCAGTAAATCCAAAAAAAAAATAATTAAAAAGATAAAAAAAACAAACCATGTCTAGAAAAACAAAAGGGCATCTCTTACAAATATATATAAAATAACTAACTTGTGCTATATGTTTAGATTGAATGAACTCGACTAACTGCCCGGCTTTCGATTGAGCTGAAGCTCAATTGGAAACCGGGAAGTGAGTCAAGTTTGACATCAAATATATTTACATAGTTACTGACGGGTGAGAAATCATCCTATGACTTCTTCCGCTCTAGGGCGGAGCGGAAGGGTGTGTCAGACTCTTACTGACTAAAACCCACCCCTGTTCCTCCCTGCCTCGAGTGCCCGGGGGCGAGGTAACTCTTTCGAATTTATAGGCAGGCATCGGCCGTGGCAGGCCCCTTCCCTTGGCTGACAACTCTTTGAGGCGCGCGTGGAACACTACGCGCCGTCAACTCTCGGGCCTGGTGCTGATCGGACGGCGAGTTACCCACTACTCGCCGTCCGCAGGCCCGGGTGACCTTGAGTGGTTAGCTTGCGTATTCTGCGCTGAGTTTACGTAATGCGTCGTATGTCCACCCAGTAATAGGACTCGCCCATCAAAGAGCGCTGTCCGAAATTAGACGTATTATTAGTTTATTACACATAAAACAACAAGTATTATACTAAAACACATGAGACTTAATTATAAATAATTAAATGATCTTTAAAAAAAATGGTGAAGGTTTCATAAAAATACGCTTTATAGTTTTTGCGTGATTCCCAATTTTTTATCCGAGTTAGACATAACTTTAATAATTAATTACACTATGTTTTAAAAATATAATATCAAAGAATCTGAGATCAAATTACGACAGAAATTGTCTAGAGTAACATATATTTTTTTCAAAGAAATAAGACAAGTTATTTAGACGTGATGTTCGATTAAAAAACCATTAAAAGTCATATAACTGTCCCTTAGTAAAAATATAGCTCACCAACCGGTATATTCTGTAGCATCTTGTCCGTAGCTCGTAGAGCCTTCGTAGCCTTGTAGCAAACAGCGTAGGCGTTGTTTATGTATATTCAGAATTAAATGTATTATAATCATGTTTATTATTCCCGGGTTGCGGTTCGAGTTTCAGAAGTTCAGTTGTAAATGCGTAGTAGTACTTTCTCAGTAGTTTGGTAGAGCTTGTGGTTAAAGTTATAAATTAACGCGCATCTACGATCGTGAACGCTCGGGAATTGAGGATTGCGCTCTCCTGAGAGCGCGCGTGTTCGTGTGTACGAAGTCTCTTATGTAACAAAGTCCCGGGCCTGCGTACGGCCCGGGTCTGCGGACGGCGAGTAATGGGTAGCTCGCCGTCCGATCAGCACCAGGCCCGAGAGTCGATGGTGTGTAGTGTTCCACGCGCGCCTCAAAGAGTTGTCAGTAATAAGAACGGGGCCCGTCATGGCCGATGCCTGCCCGAGGGTTGAGGATAAATTCGAAACAGAGTTACCTCGCCCCTGGGCACTAAGGGCAGGAAGGAACAGGGGTGGGTTTTAGTCAGTAAGAGTCTGACACGCCCTCTCGCTCCACCCAGAGCGGGAGAAGTCATTGGATGATTTCCCAACCCACAAAAAAAAAAAGCCGCATGACCCCGATCTATGTTTTGCTTTATCAAATCATTAAAAATTACAAAGATAAAACGCATCAAAGTTCAGGAGTCGGGCTTGTTACGTCACTTTTGAATAAAAATCTTAAAATTTTTGACATCATGCGAAATTTCAACGCAATGTATCGTCATAATTTTTTTTTTAAGTGACCAAAGATAAAATATATGTCCAATATTTTTTGGTTATCTAACTGACGAACTAATTAGTTTTTTGGTCATCTACCCAACTTTAGAGGCCGGTCTGTCGATGGGTGACCGTCTATTAAATACTAATAATTCTACACGAGACTCCCCGTGTCTTTTTTTTTTTTTGTGGTGAGGGAAGTCCGGGAGGGCGTGTCAGACTCTTACTGACTAAAACCCACCCCTGTTCCTTCCCTGCCTTAGTGCCCAGGGGAGTGGTAACGCTCTGTTACGAATTTATCCGCTACCCCTAGGCATGCGAAGCAGAAAAAAAAAAAAAAAAACCCCTAGGCATGCAGGCACCGGCCACGATGGGCCCCGTCAGTGGTGGCTGACAATCATCTCTTTGAGGCGCGCGTACACAACGCGCGAACACTACGCGCCGTCGACTCACGGGCCTGGTGTTGTCATTTGTAGATCTTTGACAGTCGTTATGGGTAGTCAGAATCCAGAAAATCTAACACCAGTCATACCATAGGGTATCGTGTTCTGCCAGGGTCGTCGGTGTTTTTTTTTGGGACAAGCCTTGAGGACTCCAGGTTCTCAACTCTTTGGGTCCTAGTGGACACAGGCCTAGATAAAATTGTCTACGCCTGTGTCTACCGTTCGCACAGCGGTGATCTGGAGGCAACTGGGCTCACACAACACCTGAGTAAAGCGGCGGATGTGGCTCAGCACCGGTACCCTTCAGCCCAATTGGTGTTACTGGGGGACTTCAACGCCCACCATCAGGAGTGGCTCTTCCCATACCAGTACACAGACCATGCTGGACAAGAGACGAATAAGCTAGCGCTGGCGTTAAATCTTACTCAGTTGGTCCAGGGGGCAACGAGGGTGCCGGATGTTGATTCGCACACAGCCAATTGCTTGGACCTTCTGCTGACAACAGATCCAGACCGTTACTCAGTGTCGATTTCTTCACCATTGGGTACTTCCGACCACTGTTTGGTGAAATCTGTATCCGTCTACTCCCCGCCCGATCCTAGCCCTAGAGGCACCAGGCGGGTTTGGCGATACAGGCCAGCAGATTGGGATGGCATGCGATCTTTCTTCGCATGTTATCCTTGGCGGCCCACTTGCTTTTCTTCGACTGATGTTTCGTCGTGCGCGGACGCCGTGACGGATGTGTTGCGGCGGGGAATGGAGTACTACATTCCATTCTCTGACGTAACAATGTCTGGCAGGGCTCGACCATGGTTTGGTGCCGAGTGCAATCGCGCTGATGCGCTTAAACACGCGGCCTACCTGGCATGGGTCGACGCTCGGACGCGTAAAGCGAGTGACGTGAGTCAGAAGAAGAGAGCCTTCAACAGGGCTGCCAAGTTCTGCAAGAAGGTGTTGCGGAGGGCTCGGTTTGACCACATTGGCCGAATTGGGAACAAACTTGCTTCTTACCCAGCTGGTAGTAAGGCGTTTTGGTCCCTGGCTAAGTCGGTTGAATCGAACTTCTGCCGCCCCTCACTACCTCCACTGCTGAAACCCGACGGGTCGCTGGCCCACTCCGCTGAGGAGAAAGTAAGCTTGTTTGCCTCTCTGTTTGCGGAATCTTCGCGTCTAGATCCTGGTGGCGCGAGGCCCTCTGGTTCTCTTGGTAGATGCAAGTCGATTATGTCAGACATTCGCATTCATCAGAAGGATGTCCGGAGGGTACTGCGTAACCTGGACGTGAACAAGGCTAGTGGTCCCGACGGGATACCGGCAATTATACTGAGGACGTGTGCGCCTGAGTTGTCTCCGATCTTGACACGCCTATATCGCCTTTCGTTTGAGACTGGAAAAGTGCCGATGGCTTGGAAGCAAGCTAACGTGCAACCCGTACCCAAGAAGGGTAGTCGAGCTGACCCAGCAAATTACAGGCCCATCTCGGTAACTTCCGTTCTCTGTAAGAGTATGGAACGTATACTGAATGGTAAGCTCCTAGCATACCTAGAAGCTAACGATATCCTAAGTGACCGACAATACGGCTTCCGCCGAAATCGGTCAACGGGAGATCTTCTAGCGTATGCCATTCACATCTGGAGTGAGGCCATCGACAAACAAGGGGAAGCCCTTGCGGTCTCCCTTGATATCTCGAAGGCCTTCGACCGGGTCTGGCACGATAGCTTAATTGGCAAGCTTCCTTCCTTCGGTCTGCCCGCTGGATTGTGTGATTGGATAGCAGATTTCCTGAGGGATCGGTCTGTCCGAGTAGTCATAGATGGCTGCTCGTCCGGACTGCTGGCTATTAATGCCGGTGTTCCTCAGGGGTCGGTGCTCTCGGCAACATTGTTTTTGCTGCATATTAACGATCTGCTAAAACCCGGTACCTTTGGGTATGCAGACGACAGCACTGTTGCCGAGAGATACGTGCCAGACGCACGAGTTGGTGGGTCTCAGGTCCGGTCTCTCCGAGAGGCTATGGTTGGGCGCTTGAACTTGTCCTTGCAGGCTGTCTCAGATTGGGGAGATGCCAATCTGGTTAAGTTCAATGCTGCTAAGACCCAGGCGTGTCTTTTTTCTGCTCAAAGGAGCCAATTTCACCCGGCTCCATGTTTCCGAGGTGTAACCGTGCCGATAACCGACCGACTTGATCTTCTTGGTGTTACTTTAACATCTACCCTCAATTTTGGTCCCTTCATAGAGGCTAAGGCTCAAGTGGCTGCCAAAAAGTTGGGGGTCCTCGCAAAGGTGAGACGATACTTCACACCGGAACAGCTGCTCCAACTCTATCAAGCGCAAGTCCGATCGTGTATGGAGTACTGCTCTCATCTTTGGGACGAATCTGCAAGATACCAGCTTGATGCCCTTGAGTCAATTGAGAAACGAGCCAAGAGGATCATCGGCAATGATAGACTCGTTGAGTCAAAACTCCAAAGTCTTGAACATAGACGCCGAGTTGCTAGCCTGTCGGTTTTCTATCGATTACATTTTGGGGAGTGTGCGACGGAATTGCATGATTTGATTCCGCCAAGCCCGTTTCATCTAAGGACCACAAGACGTACGGCGAAGTGCCACCGGTTCATGGTGGACATCCCATCCATACGCACAAAGCGTTTTGAGAAAACATTCATTGCACGTACAGCTAGAGAGTGGAATTCTCTACCGGAGTCTGTGTTTCCTGTAAGATACAACCTGGGAGTCTTTAAGTCAAGAGTGAATAGGTTACTTCTGGGCAGGCGTGCTCCATCTTCGACCACATCATCGCTTGCCATCGGGTGAGATGGTGGTCAAACGCGAGCCTATCAAACATAAAAAAAAAAAAAAAAAAAAAAAACAAGCCCGGCACTCTATTCACAAACCACTGTAATTCCTGTAAGCTAGAATCAACAGTGGTGACCACCAGAAAAAAATGCCGAGGCAATGAAGCTCGACGAGTCCCAGAGAAGCGATTAAAGTTAAAGTTTGTTATAAAAAATGTTTTTATAACAAACTTTATAACAAGCTACTTAACTTGAAATTTTCGTATGTTAGTTGTCCACTTCACAATTAGCAAACCATTTTTTTCTTGGTTACTGATAGAGATGAAATTTGGCGTACTTATATAAGTCCGGTGACAATGCCATATTATTATGCTACCATCGAGCTGATCTGATGATGTCACCGGGTTGTAGGGACTGGAACTCCCTGATGGCAAATGGTAGAACAGTTGAATTTGGGCTAATGTGTTTCGTTATCATGAGTACTTCCCATTAAACATGATGACGACTGTCCTAGGATTGATTATTATTTTTTTATTTATTTATTCATCTGCATAATCTAAAAAGTTCAGTCTGGCTAAAAATTTGGAGACAGTCCTCTTTGAAAGAGGTGGGCCAGGTGGGTTCTTGTTTACCATTCTATGGCATAAAACAAGTAATGTTTGATAACTAATATTATACTCTCAGAAAAATTTATTGCTAAACGAAACCATGTATTGTAAATAAGATTCCCACCCTGTATACCATTCATTTCCTTTAACAGGTACATTTTCATCGACACAAGGAACGGTACTGCGTAATAGACACGTTTTGTTGATCCCCGGCGGCGTCAAGGTGAAGGACGAGATCGATAGCCCACATTCCGCGTTTTGTTACTTGCACTAAACTACGAGTATTATATACCTATGTGGGTGAAGGCGAGGATATTGGTTTTGTATATGTTTTTGGTAAGTAGAGGAAATAATATTGTACCTCTGTATGTAATTATTTAGTGCTTAAGGCGCAATTATACGACTTTTAATGGTTTTTAATTGAACATCACGTCTAAACGACGAATCTTATTTCTTTGAATAAAATATATGTTACTCTAGACAATTTCTGTCGTAATTTGATCTCGAAATATTTGGAATTATATTTTTATAACATAGTGCAATTAATTTATAAAGTTATGTCTAACGCGGATAAAAAATTGAGAATCACGCAAAAACTCTATAGCGTATTTTTATGAAACCTTCACAATTTTAAAGATCATTTAATTATTTATAATTTAGTCTCAGTGTTTCAGTATAATACCTGTTGTTTTATGTGTAATAAATTAATAATGCGTCTAATTTCGGACAGCGCGCCTTGATGGGCGAGTCCTATTACTGGGTGAATATACGACGCGTTACGTGAGCTCAGCGCAGAACACACAAGCTAACCACTCAAGGTCATTGGCAGCTAATAGCGCCTTAAGGCAGTTATCTCACCGCCCGGTGAGGAAGCGACTAACTATCGGCTTTTTAGACAAAATGATAAATAATAAATAATTTTATTTTTGTAAGTAGGTTTAACAACACTTTAACACGTCAACATTTTTTACTTTTGACGCTCAAGAAACGTACAAATGATATACATTCCGTGTAACAAAAGAGATGCATATATTGGGTTCCCACCTATGAAATTCGCGTTTTTTTCTCACTAATAGAGAACCTCGTCACTTCTATGAATTCAATCATCAACAATTGCTTGATATTATATCGAATAATGACCGTCATAGACAACTGCCAATAGTAAAAAACCTTATTAGGTACTTATAGTTATATAAACAAAAAAAAAATACCTAAAAAATGACTCCTCTTTTTGTTAGCAGAAATGACCACTATTGGTTTTTTAACTTAGCCAAAAATTATTTTTCTTGCTTAATCTAAGTAGCATACGTTATCTTAGTTTTTAAACATTATTGCATAAAAGTTTTAAAACATTAGTGTTCGTAGTTAAATAAATTAAGAAAATGTTAGTATGAAAAATGCAACTTCTTTACAATTCTCCATACAAAACGCTGATTTCATAGGTGGGGATAATTAATCGCTGACAATTCACACTGCCGGTGAGCGAAAGATCTATCAAGGCTTGCTTGCTCAGCTACACTTGCTCAGCGATGCTCGCTTGGCGGTTAGAATTCACGCCGCCGAGAGACTAACTCGAGTGAGTGAGGCGAGTAATCGCCCGTGGCACTCGAAGCCAACGACATCCTTTGCCTAGGATTCATCAATAGGATGGACCCTAATCTTATTACAATCTAGCCATAAAGATATACTAATAAGTAATTAAATTATGACTTAGACTAATTAAAATTGTCTTTAATAAGTATGTGTCCAATAGCACTTTTCTTATTGTCTCTATTATGGCGAATACACTTCTTTCTTGTAATTGTTTGGCAATTTGTGAACTTTACACTATTCACTGACACTAAACGGGGTTTTGTTCTTTTTAGTCTTCATGTTTATGTGATCGAGAAGCTGGATTACCTCGACGTTCACATGCTGATGAAGCCTCTTTTCGTGATCTTCTTCAAATTTCTGGATCACTTTTTTGATGAACTCAACTTTTAGATCCCGATGGAGGTCATCATTTCGCATGTACCAAGGTGCATTTACAATTTTCCTTAGCACTTTGTTCTGGAATCGTTGTATAATTAATATATTGGTCTGCTTAGTGCAGCCCCATAGCTGGATATCATAAGTCCAAACTGGCATCAGGACTTGTCTGTATAGCAACAATTTGTTTTCCACGGACAACATTGAGTTTCTTCTAAGCAGCCATTCCATTCTTTTGAATCGGTGGTCAAGTTCATCTTTTTTCTTCTTGACGTGGGCTTTCCAGTGTAACTTTGCGTGAAGGGTCATACCGAGATACTTGGCTGTATTCTCGTATGGGACTTGTTTATTGTTTATATAAACTGGAGAATACTGATGTTTTTAGTTGGAAAAGTCTGTGAACAGATTTAGATTAATTTAGTTTAATCCTCCATTTTTTGATCCAGTTATAAACTTGATTTACAGCCGTTTGGACCTTTTCTACTGCTTCTTTGTGGCTGTTTCCTACAGCCATTATGGTTGTATCATCAGCAAAGGTAGTGGGACAAGTGCCTTAAAGGTTTCAAAACAGAACCATAGCTCAAATAAAGGGCAGAATAATAATAATAATAATAATATTTTATTTCACCAAAAACAACAACAGATTACAGCATTCTTAAAGGCTGTTCTAAAGGTTACGTTACATAGAAGCATCTGTAGCCGAAATAGGACGGATCCTGTATGTACATACAGCGCCATACCACCGAGAATAGACAACATATGTAGCCCAAAATATATGCTAAGAGATGCTTCTAATCAAGTTAACAATATATTCTTAAAAGTTAATAATCAAAATTAAAGGTCAAAAGATTTAAGATAAAATGTCAAGAATTAAAAACCAAATTTAACAATTGAAAACTAAAAATTAATAAATACATGTCATCATATTACATTCATAAAATAAAAAATTATGATTAAAAATATAAATAAAAAAATACTATACAGTATGGGGATTTAAAGTTGAAAAACTTTTGAAAACCTCATCTATCGCTACCATCAGGCGAGATGAAGGTCAAGCGCGGACTGTTAAGGAATGAAAGAATATACATATTATAAAATTGTTTCTGTTGAATTTAATATAGTCCGAAGAATCGCCAAACTTAAGTGGTAGTGGGCAGAGCACATCTCGTAGAACAGATGGTCGGTGGGGCCGTATGGTTCTGGAGTGGCGACCGCTTACCGGAAAACGCAGCGTTGGAAGGACTGCCATAAGGTGTACCGATGACCAGGTAAAGGTCACGGGAGTCCGCTGAATGAGAGACACACTGGATCGGGTGATGTGGCGACACTTAGGGGAGGCCTATGTCTAGTGGTGGACGTCTTTCATTTGAAATGATGATGATGATGATGATGATGAACGTAACATGATATTAAGCCATGGCAAGACCTATACCAATAATAAATAAAAAAGTACTAGCGTCTCGGACTAATTAAAATTATTTTATTTACTAGGTAACTCTATTTTCATTTATCGTAAGTTAATGTGGCTGCTATATAAATTCCAGTATTGTTACTAGTAAAAATCAGAGGCCTAAGTGGGTCTGCGTTTAATTGCTTATCCTTTCAGTTGTGTCTAAATCTTCGAGAAAGATCCAGAATTCCAGAGCATTTCTTAATAGCTACGCCAGATGTGGTTCGGTAATGTTAAATTAGTCTGTCCTATACCTTATAAACCAGATTCATCCCGCGGTTTTGCTCTTGTGGTCCCGTAACCGTGTATTGTCCGAGATAAAAATAGACTAACAAAAAGTTTTTGAAGTGAAAACTTTTTTAGGCGCGTTGGGCATTTTTGAGATGGGAAAAAACTATTGAACTCGCCACCGACACCAACACCGACACCGACAACGACACCGGTACCGACACCGACACCGACACCGACACCGACGCAGACACCGACGCTGACAGCGACACAGCTACGCGATCGCGTAGCGGATTGAAGTGAAAACTTCTTTAGGCGCGTTGGGCATTTTTGTTCAAGTTTTCACTTCTGTCGGCACTCCCGGAGTGCCACTCTTTTTTTGGACAAGCTTTTAATGAACTTACAATGAAAATTCATATAGAACAATGCGAATGCGAGAACTATGTATGTCGTTATATTCATGTAGATTTTATGATTGTCTGGCAGTTTGAGTATTTTTGCGGCCTACTCAAATGTCCTTACTTTGGTATTGTTCGTCGGTTCGTTGAGCTCCTCAAAGTTCTGAGTTGAGCTTCGCGATGACTGACAAATGCTTGCACTGTCTGGAATGGTCCACTCGAATTTGTGTGTTGTTTTCTTCAAAAAGCTCATCCCAGACATAAACGTACATGCATGGTTCTCATATGATTTAACCAGTACACATTGTATGGATTTGAACACTTTAAAAGAGACTTAGACCTCTGAGTTTGTTTCGGTGTTTCTTCTCACGGTAGCCAGCTAGGAAACACCGGCCTCATCTAGCTTAAACTGACAAAAAACATTGACGTGTAAAAGTGTTCCTTGTAACCTATTTACTGAGTAAACATCATTTATCATTTTATCATTTATCAATGATTGTATGTATGTTTGTTCGGGTCAAATCTTGCAAGTTGAATTAGAACCATTAGCTATTATCCTATGGAGTTGAATTTTTACATATCGATTCAGTTCCGATGAAAATGCATTTTTATGGTAAGCATTACCTGAAACGACATCCTGGATTAGCTCCAGATAAAGGAACTCTTCAATGGTCAACACGGCCACGAAATATTTGTATGCTTTTAATTAGGACAGCCGGCATAAAAACTTGTTCTAAAAAAAGATTAGTTTTATTATTAACTTATTTTATAATTTATATGCTCGCGTTTGACCACTATCACACCTTCTTCTTCACTCGCACTCCCGCTCTGGGTGGAGCGGGAGGGCGAGTCATACTCTTACTGACTATAACTTACCCCTGTTCCTTCCCTGCCCTGAGTGCCCAGGGGCGAGGTAACTCTGTTTCGAATTTATCCTCAACCCCTGGGCAGGCATCGGCTATGACGGGCCCCGTTCACTCTACGCGCCGTCGACTCTCGGGCCTGGTGCTGATCGGACGGCGAGCTATCCACTACTCGTCGTCCGCAGGCCCGGGTGACACCACTATCACACCCGATCCTTAGAAGTATCCTATTCACTCGTGACTTAAAGACTCCAGGTTGTAGTTATCAGGAAACAAAGACTTCGACAGGGAATATCACTCCCTAGCTGTACACACAGTGAAAGTGTTTCCAAAACTAGACCCATATTGCTATCCTCACGTGTCCGTCGTCTGTCACAAAATAATTTTCCGAAGAATTTTTTAACTTTCAATTGACTTAGGAACTTGAAATTTGGTGATAAAGTTTTTTTTATTTCTCCATTATAAAAAAAAAATTAAAGATATTGGACTATGGTTTTGGGAGGCTCAATTGTACTGGTTACCAAGAAATATGTAAAGACTATGGCCCCTGCCAGAACAACATCGTTACAAAAGGCAGGAGGTGACTGGCACACTCAATAAATGGGCCCCCAAAAACGGTCGTGACGTAGCAACAAGGAGGTAACATATTCTGAGGTGCTTAAGGAGTGGAAAGGTATACCACGGCTATCAGGACAATCCCGGAAGTACGGTCAAGATCCCTACCAGCATCTTACTGGATCATACATTCTTCTCCCGAGCACGATTGCTCTCGCGAACCTCTACACAAGCCAGCTAATAAAGGCAAGAGAGAGGTGGGAGCTCTGCTCCTTATCTGTGTTCACTACGATCGGCCATGTGTTTTTACTAACAAAGGCCAATGTACAGGGTGTAACGGAAAGGTGTGGTCATCATTTAGGAACTGCATCTGCCCATCGATATGAACAACTTTTTTCAAGAAAATCCGAAGAAATTCTAAAAACAAATTTTTACCTCCCATACAAATATTGATCAGCTGATGATAACTTTATATGGAAAGTCCAATTTTTTTTTTGGGTTATTTTATTTTTTCTTAGAGAAAGTTCTTCATTTGCATGGGCAGAACCGGCTCTTAAAATATGACCACACCTTTCCGTTACAGCCTGTATTGATAAATTAGATTTTTTCTTTGATTTTTGATTTGATTCCCTCATTTGGTACGGAACCATAACTGTGCGAAGTCCGACACGCACTTGGCTGGTTTTTCTACAAGTTCAGATTTAAATGACTTATTTCAGCCTTGATTTTCAAGCACCCCGTTAAGTAATATGCCCGCAATATTCGGCGGATTTAAGACACATTTTGCGCGAGGATTTATTCCAGAATAATTTATTTAAGCTTGATAAAGTCTCTTATTTAAGTATCCAGGGACATGACTGAATTTTTATCGCTTAATATTTTTCTAATCTCGTGGCATTATCTTGGTGGTGCCTAAAGTTGTTATTAAGTCTATTTTAATTCTCTTAATGCCTAAGCCATTAAGTCTGCCTTTGTGCAGTGCTTTTACGTGTGCATAAAGTTTTAATACCTAAATAAATAAATTCTTCATAATTATGCAACAAAAAAAACAAAACAAAAGGTGTCAATATCTTAAAAAAAGTCAGTTAGATGGACAAATGATACTACTTTTTCCGTACCCGAAGGGTAACCAACGGAACCCTATTACTATGCCCCCGCTGTCCGTCCGTCTGTCAGCGGGCTTTATCTCACGATCCGTAACAGCTACACAGTTGATTTTTTTACAGAATGTTTATTTCTGTTGCCGCTTTAACAACAAATTTATAATATATAATTACATTAGCAGGGCTTACCAAAGTTGGAGGGCGATTTTTTGCGCAACGCCGAACATCTCTTTTCTATGGGCTATCTATATATTTTTTTTGCATTTGTATAGATCTATGTTTTCTCTACGTTCTCTACCTCTTCTAATACCAGCTTCGGAATATGTTTTGTGCTTCTGATCTCCTGGTAGGTTATGAATCTATACCTCTCATGATTCCAGCCCCGAAATCACTTCTTCATCATTCTGGTCTCCTGGTAATTTATGAATCTGTACCTCTCATAATACCAGCCTCAGAATATATTTTGTGATTCTGATCTCCTGGTAGGTTGTGAATCTATACCGCTTTGGATTTAAGCCCCAAAAAATACACTGTTTCATGACTATGGTCTCCTGGTAGTTTTGGAATCTATACCTCTCATGATTCCAGCTCCGGAACTACTTTTTCGTGAATGATCTTCTGGTAGTTTGTGAGTCTTTATCGCTCATAGTTTCAGTCCTTGAAATAACTTATCATGTTTCTAGTCTCGTAATTTGTGAATCTCTGCTTCTCTTAAAACCTGCTTCGGAATTAATTTTGTGATTCTGATCCGCAAATGCTGCGATGGTAACCCTTTCGGTATGGCACGCTCAGAGCAATTGTATTGTATCTTTGTTCTACTGCACCTACTCTTTTCACTTCTACTTTGTGTTGTGTCTGTGTCAAATAAAAATTTTCTATTCTATTCTATAAATAAGACCTGATAATCAGTGTTTAAACTAATCACATGGTTATTTTTTAGGGTTCCGTACCCGAAGGGTCCAAACGGAGCCCTATTGCTGTCACTCACGTATCTGTCTTCTGTCCGTCTGTATGTCCGTCCTCTGTCACAAAATTTTAATTCCGAAGGTTTTTTTAACTTCCCATTGACCTATAAACTTGTTTGGTGATGTTAATTATTACGTATATTTTACTAACAAATTAAATTGATAAATAAGTTTTTGGAACGAAGTTCCTTATCGCGCGTTGTGAAAGGGGCTAGACGGAAAAAATTCTTACGAAAAAGTTGTCACGACACTTTTTTTGCTATAGTAAAAATAAAAAAAATTATTACAATTACTTTTGTTATAGTTGTTGTTATTGCTAAAGAGCTGATCTGAGCTGAGCTGAGCTGAGCTGAGCTGAGCTGAGCTGAGCTGAGCTGAGCTGATCTGAGCTGAGCTGAGCTGAGCTGAGCTGAGCTGAGCTGAGCTGAGCTGAGCTGAGCACAGCTTAGCTGATCTGAGCTGAGCTGCGATGAGATGAGATGATGAAGTATAACTTCTTACGTGCGTGCGTGTGTGCGTAGTTAATAATAAAAAAATAGTGTAAATTAAAAAAAATTAAATTATATTACAATTCCTTCACTAATTAATCGAAAGGAACTTCGTTCCATCCGGGTGTCCCTTGACACCTCTCAAGTTTTTTTTTTTGATAATTCCCTCATTTGGTACCTACGGAACCCTAAATATGCGAAGTCCGACACGCACTTGGCTGGTTTTTTCCAAATGCTGAAATCTTTTTGGTTTTTTAATGTAAACAGGAATGGGCAGTGCTAGAAGCTTTAATTTGAAATTAACTTTGTAACATTGACATCGAAATATCATTCATCACATTACAGACTCAACATCATCTGCCTAGCCTTTTCCCAACTATCTTGGGGTCGGCTTCCAGTCTAACTGGATGCAGCTGAACACCAGTATTTTACATGGAGCGACCGCCTATCTGACCTCCACAATCCAGTTACTGGGTAATACGATACCCCTTGGTAAGACTGGATGTCAGACTTTCGGGCTTCTGACGACCCGTAACGACTGTCAAAGATCCACGATTGACAGCCGGGACCAACGGCTTAACGTGCTTTCCGAGGCACGGAGGAGTCTCGGTATGTAAAGATGGTCACCCATCCATGGATCAACCCTGGCAAGCGTAGCTTAACCTGATGGATCAACCCGTGCGGCTGTTATTACTTTAGCCACGAGCTCCTCATATTACAGACTATATACCCATTTACAGTTTAGCGAAAAAACATCATTTATTATAAATACGACGATGGTTTGATTTAATGCTTCTTTTTTCAAGAATAGACATGAACACTTTTATTAGTTGATACTGGGAGTGGTTTGAAATACATTTCGAGTTACATCCCATAACATTTTTAATACCTTTGTTTATTTATAGTATTTTTACGGCGTCGGCGAAACTCCAAGGTCATAATAAGTTGTTTTTTTTTATTACTCGTTGTTTATGTTGTTAGTTTATAACGTTGGATAAAGGTAGCCTTGTGATATGGTTTTATTATGAGAAGTTGCGTAAGGGATGCCAAAGCTATTTGAATTTGAGTCAAAATCCACCCGAAATGAAGAAGATTAGGAAGCGTATCGAATAATAAAATAATAAAAATGTTTATTTATCTCCACAAAATTACTTAATGCTAGCTAAGTATGTTGACAGATATTTTGGCAAAACAATTGTAATTTGTGAGAGATCTGGATTCTGAACTAAGCCTAAGCCTGTATTTCAGAGCTCCAGGCCCCCAGAATGTGATATCCTAATAGTAAAGATTGCCAACGTGTAAACAGTGCGATAGAGTGTGTGTGGTGTGTGTATGTGTGTATATAATATTTATAAATTAATAGAGAAAGAAAGAAAGAAGTAATAAAAATTGCAATGTTTGATAATGTAAACATACAACGAGGCTAAAAACCTCGTATTCAACCTGTAAAAATCTTTTGTTCATTGCCTTTTTTTTTTAGGGGAGGGGGGGGGGGATATCATCAAATGACTTCTCCCGCTCTGGGTGGAGCGCGAGGGCGTGTCAGACTCTTACTGACTAAAACCCACCCCTGTTCCTTCCCTGCCTGAGTGCCCAGGGGTGCGGTAACTCATTTTCAGAATTTATCCGCTACCCCTAGGCATGCAGGCACCGGCCACGGTGGGCCCCGTCAGTGGTAGCTGACAACATCTCTTTGAGGCGCGCATGGAACACTACGCGCCGTCGACTCACGGGCCTGGTGCTGATCGGACGGCGAGCTACCCACTGCTCGCCTCCGCAGGCCCGGGTCTACGGTGGCCGGAAATCGTCTCGCGACGTCCTACGCCCAGTGCGCCCAGTACCTCTCCTGCGGTGGTAGCGGCCGGGGCCGTGAGGGCCACTCCGTTGAGCTTCCCTCACGCGTCCCGCCTCCATCTTCACGAGCATTATTGCTTCGCAGAAGGCGGAGACTGCCTCCCATTCCCTCTCGCTCCGTACCAGGGCCGGGCGCGAGAGGTCGCCGCCACCTGTCACATCCACGAGGACATGGCGGTGCTCCGCCCAAGCGGAGCAGACTTCCACCGTATGCTCCACCGTGTCGTCTGGGCGATTTGTTCATTGCCTGATGACAGGGTCCAACAACCAAGAACAATACACATTGCGTAGTAATAATTATGTAATCTGCGTTGCGACACTGTCAAATGATAACAAACAAACCATCAACACGAAACAAAAAGTGATATAGAAGTCTATAAACTGCGAATCTGAAAACGTAAGGTGGGACGCCCTCAGGCTAGTTGGAGAGATGATCTTCGCTGCTTCCGACAGTCGATATACTTAAATGGCTTGCCTGTAGGTACGCCTGGTCCATAAATTCAAGGTCACTCAGGGAGCTATGGAACGGGCTATGCTTGGATTCTCTTGGAGGGATCGAATACGGCACAAGGTGATCCGGCAGGGAACCAACGTTGTCGACATAGCTCACAGGATAAACAAGCTGAAGTGGTATTGGACCGGCCATATCTGTAGAACCGATGATTGTTGGAGTAGACCTGTTCTTGAGTGGAGACCGCGAATCGGCAAACGTAAGGTAGGACGCCCTCAGGCTAGCTGGAGCGATGACCTTGGCAGCGTGGCTGGTAGCATCTGGATGAGAGTTGCTGAGAACCGAGCTGGATGGCGTGCAATTGGAGAGGCCTTTGTCCAGCAGTGGACTGCTATACGCTGATGATGTGATATTATGTGATATAAATGGCTTGCGATGTCGACTGCCCACCGCTGACGCTACCTGGAGAGGCAGGCAGTGTTAGTGGTGAGCAGCTGTAGGCTAATAATGATGATGATGAAAAGTCTATTACCTACTAATAATACCTCATAATCTACTGCAACTGATGCTAATAGGAAAAGCAGCGGAGTAACGTGGCATTCACCGAAAAGAAAGTCTTGTCTGAGAAACATTCGCGAATGGAATGGAGTCTCGAGTATATTGAGATGTACTACCTCTCAATTGACATGGAGATGATGGTTAACCTTCTTTGATTAGAGAGGAATCAAAAATAGAAGAAGAAAAGTCTGTTTATAGGATCCGATACAGAATGTCAAAGAAAATCTAATATTCAAAAGCAATCAACACCTACATATTGTCATTGTAAGTTGACAAAGTTAACTAACCCAAAAGATGGCTTCTCAGAAGTTTTAGAATACATAGACTACTACAATTCTGATACCGAAAACCAGACAATAGTTTCTACAGAAGAAAAGGCAGATCTTTGTTCGCGAACATCAATAAACTTGGATCGTACAAAAAGTTAGAAGTCTGGAACAGTTTGAATATCAGATTCTTTGCCTAAGTCTCTCCGGGGCGTCTTGTCTGTAAATTGACCGATATATTCACTCATTTTTGATCGCCGCTTTCACTTTTTTTGTTTGTTTTTACAGGCACAATGAGTTTTTAACCAACTTCAAAAAGGAGGAGGTTCTCAATTCGTCTGTATGTTTTTTAAGCGATATATACGCCATTTGTGAATAGATTTTGATGATTCTTTTTTTTTGGTAGATCGTACTTCAGTGGTGGTCCCATATAAATTTTATTGAAATCGATTAAGTACTTTTTGAAAAAAACAACATAAACAAAAAATATGTATACACAGATGACATTTTGGTTGTCTCCAAATGTTCAAATTCCAATGTTATTAGGGTTACCCATTCAGGCATAACTTTAATCATTAGTTTTACTTCTGGGATAAAACAACTAAAAAGTGAAAAATAAAAAACTTTTTTACAAAAAATACAACCGACTTCTAAAAATTGCAAAATAACGAAACGAATGTCAAATAACGAAGAAACAAAATATAAACACCGACTTCCAATATTAAAGTTATTTTGCAATTTTTGGAAGTCGGTTGTATTGTTATGAAATACGATTTTCATGTAAATATTGATGTAACCATATTCCTCTTTTATTGTAAAATATACTTACATGGTAACTATGCATCTGGAGTATTATTTCTACACACCAACTAAGCGCAACAAGGTGACCCTACTTACAGCTTGTTATTTGACCTTCATTAGAGACGTTTCAAACGCTATCTAAGCAAATGACCTTCAGATAACCTACACTGCCTTTATATATAGGTGTTCGAATCGGGAGGACAGACATTAATTTCATCGTATTTGAAAAAAAAATGTATATATTTCGGTGCTTATGTTTTTTTGCAATGATGTACACAGTGTTCGCTTATAATCCGTGTCATCAGAAACAATATTCATCCTATGCCGACTGTGACAGATACTGTGCTATATGGATGTGAATATGGATGCGGAGCAGCTGCTACTTGTTACACTAGCGGCGGTATATGCCAGACCCATGGCTTACGAGGAGGCATCTGCATTTGTCAAGGAATCGGTAAAGCCTGTGCTGCATAACTTTTATGTATGTTGCGTCAACTGAAGTGAATTAAAATTTTACTCAAATAAAATTGTGTTTTTTTATTGTTATCTTCTATTCATTATTTTATTTATGTTTTGCCATTCACATAGATAGCATCTAAATCATAAATTAAAGATAAAGATGCCTTTTCAAAGACTTCTGACTGAAGTCGAACAATAAATTCTTAATTCTTAATTCTTTATTGTACACCAAAAATTTCACATAGTATTTAGTGGTTACACAATGCATGTACAAAGGCGAGCTTAACTCAATGTTGAGTTTTCTCCCAGCAAACCTTTGAGTGATAGAGAAAGATCACATTTGAGGGTAGGATCCAGTGCACAAAACATATAAACCTACATAAATAATTCCAAATATATATTATACCTACATACTAATAAATACCAATATATACTAATATTATGTCAATTTGAAAGGAAGTGTTCTTTGATTTTCTTCTTGAAGACATCTAGTGAAGGACTGTCGCGTAGTGAGTGTGGGAGAGAGTTCCAGAGACGCACTGCAGTAACAGAAAAGGAGCCATTATAGCGGCTGGAAGTGTGACGTGGAGTACGAAGGAGAAGAGAATTGACAGTGCGACAGGATTTACCCCTCGGGATGAAGTACTCAAACCGTTCACGAAGGTATTGAGGAGAAGAAGGATTGTGCAGGATAGTATAGAGAAGAGATAGGGTATGGGTATCTCGCCGACGCCGAATCGTCAGCCACCTCAATTTGGTCCGAAACTCCGACATCCGAAACTCCGACAATTCTTAAATACATAATATATTTAAGATTTCAAAATCAAGAACTCTTAATAAAAGATGTTTTTTTAAGGCAACAGTTTTCTAATGTACGTATGCTTTTTTTATTAATTCTTCATCTTAATTTTGATTTCAATAAAGTCAAAATTATTATTATTATTATTATGTCGTTTATTAATTTTCTATACATATATAAATTATAATTTTAAATATTTCTTACAAATCATATAAAAAGAAAAAAAAAACATTTAAAATTATAAAAAATAGTAGTCCGCCGGTGTCGGGAGCAGGGTCCAAGCTACCGGTGGTTAGAGCTCCAGAGACAGGAACCTCCTCACAATGCGAGCCGTATCGAGGAGTACTGCCTTCTGTATCAGGCCCTTGATCCAACCGTGCAACGACAGCTTCGACAGGTGGTCGTCGAGGCTTTTGGCTATCAGGCCGTTGGCGGTAACGACTATCGGCACAATGACAGCCGAGTCCACATTCCACATATCGACAACCTCGTGTGCTAAATCAAGATATTTCAATTGTTTCTCTTTCTCAGCTTTCACGAGGTTCTCGTCATGTGGGATGGTGACATCGATTATCATTGTGCGGCGCGCTAATCGGTCTATCACCACTATATCAGGCTTATTTGCAACAATAGTCCTGTCAGTGATGATAGACCGATCCCAGTACAACGTGACATGGTCATTTTCGAGAACTGGGTCGGGCACATATTTGTAATACGGCACCTCAGAATCCACAAGTTTGTATTTCAAAGCAAGTTGCTGGTGAATAATCCTGGCCACTTGGTTATGCCTGTGCAAATACTCGCTGTTAGCAAGACGAGAACAACCAGAGATAATATGTCTGATGGACTCACCCGGACGATGGCATGCCCGACACACGTCAACCGTCCCATCCTTCATAATATGTCTCCGGTAGTTATTCGTCAAGATAACTTCGTCCATAATCGCACAGACAAAACCTTCAGTTTCCCCGAAGAGGTCGCTGAAACGTAGCCAGGCCACGGACGCTAAGAAATCTACATCAGGCCCATGAAGAGCCCGATAAAAGCGCCCGTGAAGCTCCTTGCTTTTCCATATCTCCTTGCGGTCATCAGCAGTGAGTACTACAGGTTTGCGCCAGTTCTCTTTTGCCATGGACAACGGGGTGAGTCCCTTGTCCACTGAGACCACATCTCGGTGCATACCCACGTCGGTTTCTAGAAAATATTCTCTTAGACTGCACACCTCGCGGTTGTGGAGAGTCTTAGCGTTTAAAAAGCCTCGACCTCCACACTTCCGCGGGATGTACAGTCTCATCACCGATGAACGTGGGTGATGCATCCGGTTTGCGGTCAGCAGCGTACGGACCCTCCTATCCAGGGCGTCGAGTTCGGTCTGAGTCCATTTGAGTATGCCGAAAGAGTACATCAAAACCGGCATGACCCAACCGTTGAAGGCGCGCACCTTATTCCCGCCCGATAAAAGGCTGTTCAAAACCTTTTTCAGGCGGCCAAAGAAGCGCTCCTTCAGCGATTGTTTCATGTCAGTAACATTAATGCCTAACGCTTCCGACATACCCAAATATTTGTATGTTTCGGTCGAGGAGAGGGATCTAAGGTGTATGAAATCCGAGAGTTGGATCCCTTCGGATTCCATAATCTCCCCTCGCTTTACATGCATGACTGCACATTTGTCCACACCAAATTCCATCCTGATCGCGCTACTGAAAGTTTCAGTTACCTTCAGTAACTCCATCAGTCGCAAATTGTTGGGGGCAAAGAGTTTCAGGTCATCCATGTAAAGAAGGTGAGATATGGCTTGACCACCTGTTCTCAACCGATAGCCCAGCCCCGAGTCCTCCAGCAATGTGCTTAGAGGATTCAGGGCCAAGCAGAACCAAAGAGGACTCAAACTGTCGCCCTGAAATATTCCCCGTTTAATCCATATAGGTTCATCACTCCCCTGGATTGGTCGACATCCTGGATAGCGAAGGACTGTCTTCCATTGCCCCATACATGACCCAATGAAGGTGCGCAGAGTTGCATCTATTTTGTACAACTCCAACAACCTCATGAGCCATGTATGTGGAACAGAGTCGTAGGCCTTCTTATAATCTATCCAGCATGTCGACAAATCCTTGTGGGATCGACGAACCTGCTGGCTTATGGCCATGTCTATGAGGAGTAGCTCCTTAGTACCGCGGGACCTGTTCCTACATCCATTCTGAGAGGCAGACATAATTGAATTACTGTTAATGTGCAGATTAATTTTCGCTCTCAGGATGGATGTAAGAAGTTTATAGACCGTCGACAAACACGTTATCGGTCTATAATTCTTAGGTTCCGCGGGACTACCTGTTTTATGGAGCAGGTGGGTAACACCAGTTGTTAGGAACTCAGGCAGCGACCCAGACTCTAAGGATGACTGGAACTGAGATGCTAGAAGCGCGTGTGAGCTGCTATACCACTTTAGCCAGAAGTTATGCAGCCCGTCCGGTCCTGGAGACTTCCAATTCGGTAACGGACGGACTGCTCTGGCTACATCTAATGGGCTGATGTCTATTTTCTCCATTTCTGGTATAGCTTCGCACACACGCTCGAGATCACGCATCCAGCCACCCTCAGTGTGACAGACGGGCACCGACCAAATGCTGCGCCAGAATGTACTCGTGGCAACATCATCCGGGCGGCACCCATCCGTCACATTTTGTTCAGGTCGCTCCCAAGCTCTATATATCCACCTCGCATCGCTCTGGAACATGCGATTCTGCGAGTACCGGTCAACTCGCCGCTTATACCGCCGAATACGGTTTGCCCATGCACAAACTTTCCGCTTCAGGAAGTCGATGCGCTCTGTGACTCGGGACATGTATTCTCGAGGGTTGATTTCAGTCCCCGAGAACGCCCGCCTCACAAAGCGCATCACACGTGGGCGTGTTGTCCTCCCTGAAGCAGATTAGTTTGCCGATGAGTACCCTGGCCCCATCGATACGCCTCTCGATCCTGCATTGCCAGGCTGGTACAGCAGGCTTTGGCCGAATATCTCCGTCGCTAATCGGAAACTTCACGTTGGCCAAACGACATGCCGCAACAGCCCCGCAATACAAGATTGAGTGCGTATCAACGAGGTTCTCGCTGCTTTCAAAGATGTTTTTAAGCAGCGAGTCCAAAGCACACACCAACGCCCTATTTTTTTTGTGCATGGGTAAACGTGGTAAACGGGGTCTAAGTTCGGTCGGAGTGAACCTATACTCGCGAAGCGCATCCTCCAGTGCGCTCCTCAGTCAATCGTTGTACTGGCTACTTACCGTAACAACCCTATCATCTGCCTCATCATTTATATGAATGGGACGCGGTGGAATTGCGCCACTAGCGGGTGCTTGTACCGCTGTCTGTGTCGGGGTTGAGATGATAAGGTTGCTCAGTACCTCTGAGCGCAGCCTATCAAGTACAGCATCGTCCAACCTGCGGTTACGTTGGATGACCCGCATCTGATCCGACAATCGTTGCGCCGTGACGTCGACGGTTGGTTCTAGTTCCTGGAACAGAGACAGCATCCTGACACGGTACGCAGTGAGGTTAGTTCCCCCCTCTGTAGACCCATAATATGCGCGCATGACGTTCTCGTTCATGGACTGAGTCCATTTCATGCGCTGCACACAACCACCGGCAGCGGGGACCCGGCTCGGGGTCGGTTGGCCCCTAAGTCCCAGGCTATTCGGTGGCCGGCCTCTCCCCTGCCGACGTACAGGTGTTGGCGACGTCGGCGGGGAGAAATACTCGTCGCTCGAGCTCGACGCGGCTGCAGCCGCCGGTGACACTGGTGATCCGAGGACCGGCGGCGGCGAGGCGGAGCTGAGCAGCGAGTCCGGGGGTGGAAGGCGTGCGCTACGGGCAGCTGCTCTGGTCAACATTTAATTTTATTTATTCCAATTTTCCATCATTTTGTTTACATTTATCATTTTTGTTTATTATTATTTGTTTATTTATCTTTTTAACATATTAAATACATTTTTAAATATTTCTTAAAAAAGAATATATAAAAAACATTTAAAAATATAAAAAATAGTATCCCACCGGTATCGGGAACAGGGTCCAAGCTACCGGCGGTCAGGGCTCCAGAGAGAGAAACCGCCTGACAATGCGAGCCGTGTCCAGAAGTACTGCTTTCTGAATCAAGCCCTTGATCCAGCCGCCTAACGAGAGCCTCCTGAGGTGTTGGTCGAGGCTCGTGGCTATTAAGCCATTGGCTGACACGACTATCGGTACAATGATCGCTGAGTCCACATCCCACATGACGACAACCTCGCGAGCCAAGTCAATATACTTGATTTGTTTATCTTTCTCGGCTTTCACGAGGTTCTCGTCATGTGGGACGGTAATGTCAACAATCATTGCACGCCTCTCGATTCGGTCCACCACCACTATATCAGGCTTATTGGCTAAAATAGTCCTGTCAGTGATGATGGACCGATCCCAGTACAATGAGATATGACCATTATCGAGAACTGGGTCGGGCGCATATCTGTAGTACGGCACTTCCGATTCCACAAGAGAGTACTTCAGAGCAAGTTGCTGATGGATAATCCTGGCTACAAGGTTGTGCCTATGCAAGTACTCACCGTTAGCTAGACGAGAACAACCAGAGATTATGTGGCGGATTGATTCTCCCGGACGATGACATGCCCGACATATGTCAACCGTGCCGTCCTTCACAATAAATCTCCGGTAATTTTTCGTCATGATAACTTCGTCCATAATTTCACAGACAAAACCTTCGGTTTCCCCAAAGAGGTCACCGACACGCAGCCAGGCTACGGACGCTAACTGGTCTACATCGGGCCCATGTAGTGCCCGGAAAAAGCGTCCGTGAAGTTCCTTACTCTGCCATACTTCTCTGCGATCGTTAGTGTCAAGCACTAGAGGTTTGCGCCAGTTCTCGTTAGCCAAGGAGAGTGGAGTAAGGCCCTTGTCCACTGCCACTACATCTCGATGCATACCCACGTCAGTAGCTAGGAAATATTCCCTTAGACTGCATACCTCGCGGTTGTGGAGGGTCTTAGCATTTAAAAAGCCTCGGCCTCCACACTTCCGCGGGATATACAGTCTCATCACCGACGAACGTGGGTGATGCATTCGAAATGCAGTCAGCAGTGTACGGACACGCCTATCTAGGGCGTCAAGTTCTGTTTGGGTCCATTTGAGTACGCCGAAAGAGTACATCAATACCGGCATGACCCAACCGTTGAAGGCGCGCACCTTGTTTCCGCCCGATAGAAGGCTATTAAATACCTTCTTCAGGCGGCCAAAGAAGCGCTCCTTCAACGATTGCTTCATGTCAGTAACATTGATACCTAACGCTTCCGACATACCCAAATACTTATAGGTTTCGGTTGGAGAGAGGGATCTCAGGTTTATGGAATCCGAGAGTTGAGTACCCACGGATTCCACAATCTCCCCTCGCTTTACATGCATTACCGCACATTTGTCTACACCAAACTCCATCCTGATGGCACTACTAAAGGTTTTAGTTACCTTCAGTAGCTCCATCAGTTGCAGGTTGCTGGGGGCAAAAAGTTTCAAGTCATCCATGTAAAGGAGGTGAGATATAACCTGACCACCTCTCTTCAACCGATAGCCTAGCCCTGAATTCTCCAGCAGTGTGCTTAGAGGATTCAAAGCTAGGCAAAACCAAAGCGGACTCAAACTGTCACCCTGGAATATACCCCGCTCGATCCTTATCGGTTCGCTATTCCTCTGGATTTGTCGACATCCTGGATAGCGAAGGACCGTCCTCCATTGCCCCATACATGACATCATGAAGGTGCGTAGCGTTGCATCAACTTTATACAATTCTAGCACCCTCATGAGCCATGTATGAGGAACTGAGTCATAGGCCTTCTTATAGTCTATCCAACATGTCGACAGATCCTTTCGGAAACGTCGAACCTGTTGGCTAATGGTCATATCTATGAGGAGAAGCTCCTTAGTACCGCGGGACCCATTCCTACATCCATTTTGAGAGGCCGACATGATACAGTTACTATCTATATGTGTGTTAATCTTAGCTCTCAAAATGGATGTAAGAACCTTATAGACCGTCGGTAAACACGTGATCGGTCTATAATTTTTAGGTTCCGCAGTACTACCTGATTTATGGAGCAGGTGGGTTATTCCTGTAGTTAGAAATTGGGGCAGCGACCCTGACTCTAAGGCAGACTGGATCTGAGATGCCAAGCGGGTATGCGACCTCGTAAACCATTTTATCCAGAAGTTGTGCAGCCCGTCCGGACCTGGAGATTGCCAGTTAGCTAACGGACGGACTGCACGAGCTATATCTTGGGGGCTGATGATAATTGCCCCCATTTCTGGTATTGGATCGCACGCGCGCTCAACATCCCGAATCCAATCGCCCTCGGTATGACAGACAGGCACCGACCAGATGCTGCGCCAGAACGAGTATATGGCGTCATCATCCGGCAGGTGCGTATTAGTCACACCTTGGTCCGGTCGCTCCCAATCCCTATACACCCACCTTTCATTACTTCGGAATGTGCGATTCTGGGTGTATCGCTCCACTCGCCGCTTATACCTGCGAATACGGTTTGCCCATGCATATACTTTCTGCTTCAGGAAGTCGATGCGCTCTGTGACACGGGACATATAGTCTCGGGAGCTGACATCAGTCCCCGAAAACGCCCGTCTCACAAAGCGCATCACTCTTGGGCGAGTGTTGCCCTCCCTGAAGCAGATTAGTTTGCCTATGAGTGCTCTGGCCCCACCAATACGACGCTCGATCCTAAACTGCCAAGCCGGTACGGCTGGCTTCGGTCGTGTAGCTCTGTCATTAGGAAATTTGACGTGAGCTACACGACATGCCGCTACAGCCGCGCAGTACAGCATCGAGTGTGTATCGGTGAGGTCTTCGCAGTCATCAAAATAATTGGACAACTGCGAATCCAGAGCAGCCACCAGCGCCTTATTCTTGTTATGCATGGGCAAACGAGGTAAGCGTGGCCTAAGCTCGAGCGGCATGCTGCGATATTCCCGAATAGCACACTCCAAAGCACTCCTCAATTCACCATTGTAGTGGGTACTTACGTTTGTAACCATGTCATTACACTCCTCGTCAGCGTGGCTGGGAGCATAGTTGGACGGTGGTACCACAACTGGTAACACAGTCTGCGACGGAGGGGCAATAACATGGCTACCCATTTCAGCTCGGAGGCGATCAAGTACAGTATCATCCAACATATGATTACGCAGGATGACCCGCACCTGATCCGACAGTCGTTGGGCTGAAACGTTGTTACCTCCCTCTGTAGCCCCATAGTATGAGCGCATGACGTTTTCATTGATGGATTCCGTCCATCTCATGCGCTGCACACTTCCGCCGGGAGCTGGGACCCTATCAGAGGCCGGTGGGCCTCGAGGTCCTAAGCCGCTCGGCGGCCGGCGTCCTCCCCGTCGACGCGCAGGTGGTGGTGTCGTCGGCGGCGAGAAGAACTCGTCGCTGGAGCTCGACGCAACTGCCACGGCCGGTGTCACAGCACTCACGATGGGGCTGGGTTCCGGCGGCGGCGAGGCGGAGCTGAGCGACGAGGCCGGAGGTGGTGGGCGTGCACGGCGAGCTGCTGATCTCGTCAACATTTAGGACGTGTTGTCCAATTTTTCGATTATTTGTTCATTTTTTGTTCCTTGTTTATGACAGCTTAGCTGTCATTTCTATAGTTTTTAGTTTTTCGGTGTAGAGGTGGTAGTTTTTCATAATTAATTTTTGTCGGTTCTTGACAAAATGGTAATTAATTTAATTTTGGTTGTGAGCTTGAAAATACTTTAAATAATATATTAAAATCGAAATCTGGATTGGACAATTTTATGACACGTCTGACGTTGTTGGTGTTGCCAGCTTTATTAAACAACGCTTTAGCAATGACAACAACTATAACCAAAGTAATTGTAATAAAATTTTATTGGAACGAAGTTCCTTATCGCGCGTTGTGAAAGAGGGCTAGACAGAAAAAATTATTACGAAAAGTTGTCACGACACTTTTTGCTATAGTAAAAAAAATAAAATTTTATTACAATTACTTTTGTTATAGTTGTTGTTATTGCTAAAGAGTTGAGTTGAGTTGAGTTGAGCTGAGCTGAGCTGAGCTGAGCTGAGCTGAGCTGAGCTGAGCTGAGATGAGATGAGATGAGATGATGAAGTATAACTTCTTACGTGTGTGCGTGTGTGCGTAGTTAAAGTAGTAGAAGTAAAAAAAATATTATAAATTAAAAAAAATAAAATTATATTACAATTCCTTCACTAATTAATCGAAAGGAACTTCGTTCCATCCGGGTGTCCCTTGACACCTCTCAAGTTTTTTTTTTAAATGCTGAATTTATTGAAATTTTCAAATTTATTTTACCTCCATTGTATTTTTTTACCTCCTGTACAAATATTGATCAGCTGATGATAACTTTACATTGAAACCCCAATTTTTTTTTGGGAATTTTCTGTTTTTTTTTTACTATAGCAAAAAGTGTCGTGACAACTTTTCGTAAGAATTTTTTCCGTCTAGCCCCCTTTCACAACGCGCGATAAGGAACTTCGTTCCAAAAACAGAATGTATTTCTTTACATAAAGATGACAGAAAACCTATACCTAAGTTCAAAAATACCTGAAAAAACTTTTTTACAAAAAAATAGAAC
The DNA here is from genome assembly GCA_951329385.1 of Polia nebulosa. Taxonomy (NCBI): domain Eukaryota; kingdom Metazoa; phylum Arthropoda; class Insecta; order Lepidoptera; family Noctuidae; genus Polia; species Polia nebulosa. Next base: position 7,543,105 of record OX589604.1, read on the forward strand.
ATACTTCCAAAAAAGGTGCAAAATAACTTTAATTTCGTAAGTCGGTGTTTCTGGTTTTGTATCTTCGTTTTTTGACACTCACTTCCGAAATTAAAGTTATTTTGCACTTTTTTTGGAAATCGGTTCTATTTTTTTGTATTTTTTTTTATTGTGAATAAGTACGTTATGTAATAAGAATAGGACCGAACAGTCCAGCCTATCAGCAATCATGCTCAGGATACTGTTGGAACTGGCTCGAATCCTGCGCACCAAGAATGCAAAAAGATGCGCAAAAATACTCGTATTGTAATAAATATTTCTGTGTACGGCCTACGGCGATAATTATAATGATTAAAATCTTCAATACAACTCTCTCAGTTAGATTGATTCCAAATGTAAGTATTCCATGAAATCATGACATCAATTCTAACTGAGAGAGATGTATTAATGATTTTAATGATTATAATTCTATAAATACATATTTGCTACGGTTGCGAATCAAATTTTGACCAAGATATAACCTGACACTGACCTGCAAATTGCAAAAAACGTAAGAAAATTTGAATTTCGCGGGCTACCCTAGAGCATTTACCTTAAAAGGCTGATAATGGTGATGATGATGTTGTCTGATAACTGACAGCCTTATTTATAAAACTCGCTAACCATATGCTTAGTTTAAATACTAATTAGCGTATTCTACATTCAAGATTGCAAACTTCTCATGCATCACATTCAGCCGTCTATAAGACAAAATATCCTTGAAATGATTGGTCTATACTACCCACATTTTTATTTTTCTTAGAAATTTTTAAATTAAGAACCTGCTAATCAGTGTTAAAACTAATCACATGGTAATTTTTTCATAAATAAAGGCCCTTAAAGGATGATTCACGTTACACCGTGTCGCCACCGGGCCGTGCCCCGGCCGGGAAACAATTGCCGGCCAAACAATTCCACGGTCAAATATCTTTAGTATACTTTTTGTACGAACTGATCCATGCTTGGCCGTGCCCCGGCCGGGGCACCGTGGCGTCATGGTGTAACGTGAATCATCCTTAAGGCGAAAGTTCCGGGGACGACCGCGAAATTCTAATTTTCTTAAGTTTTTTGCAATTTGCAGGTCAGTTCTTTTTTTTTGTGTCTTGGTCAAAATATGATTCTCAGTTAGAATTGATGTCAAATGTAGTATTTCATTGAAATCATGACATTTGGCATCAATTCTAACTGAGACAGTTGTCTTGATGATTTTAATGATTATAATTCTATAAATACATACCTGCTTCGTCCGCGAATCAAATTTTGCCACTGACCTGGAAATTGCAAAAAACGTAAGAAAATTTGAATTTCGCGGGCTACACTGGCACTTCCACCTAAAGAGGCCGTACACAAAATTTTGCCGGTTTCGCTGATTTACGTGATTTTATAGACGTGATTTTACAGTTAAAATAATGTATTTCTATAAGTTTTAATGAACAACATGAAAAACCATTTCAATTATGATATAATGTATGTGCTAGTTTATTTTTTATTTTATTTACGGTTAATTAACCACAAACCGACGACGGTAATTACGAATCGTTTTGACTTCTAAACGGTATGAGAAAATTAGAATGTTATGCTGCAAATGTCATCTATATAATGTATGAATCACTTTTTACCACTTTTACATAAAAATTTTGAATAAAAAAATATTTACCTTAGTCAAATTTTAGAGAAAATGGGCAAAGAATTGCTTTTGATTTAGAACTCGCGTTCATAAAATTAAAACAGACTAAAAATAAACTTCAGTTTACCACCAATCCTGGTGAACTGAATTTCTTGAGGAAAAATTTAAAAATTACAAAAATATGTCAATAAAAACCCAAATCTCGACTTATAATACGCAACGCAAGCTTCAAATCTAGCTCATTCATTAGATTATTATTGAAATGATCTTTCATGTTGTGCATTAAAACTTATAGAAATGCATTATTTTGACTGTAAAATCACTTAAATCAGGGAAAACGACCAAAATTTCGTGTATGGCCTCTTAATGTCTCACAAACATCGTACGAAAACATAAGGTAATACTCTATCTTCACCCCGTCAAGCTCTTGATTTATAAATATATATTGTCAAATATTACAAGAAATATATTCTCTGATACTTGACATAACTTGTTACTGTGACCTTGACTTCGCGTGAAAGATATCTTGTTTTTCTATCTATTTGAAGAAAGGAGGAAAGATTAATGGAGATCCTGATAAGTGAATATAGTACCAACGTGTTGTCTATTTTTACACGATTGCGATATAATACCGATACAGGGTGTAAAAAGACATCACAGAGCCGTTAACTACCCATACTGTACGTTTAACAAAGTAGTTTTTTTGCGCAAAAATTATTGGTGGCAAACGCGTTTTAATTTTAGGTATGAAAAATAAAACTATTTTTAACCGACTTCGAAAAAGGAGGAGGTTCTATGTGCGACTGTTTGTACGTTTTTTTTTTTAATATTTGTTTCCACCCAATTTCCAAATTCTTATTTTATCCGATAGAATATACTCCCGAGGTGGTCCCATATAAATTTTATCGAAATTGCTTTAGCGCTTTTTGAAAAACTGAACAAAACCGAAAAATACGTATACCTAGATGACGTTTTGGTCTTCTCCAATTACGACTATGTTTAAATTTCACGTTCCATGTTATTGGGGTTTTTAGTTCTGGGGAGCAACTAAAAAGTGAAAAATAAAAAACCTTTTTTTTTAAAAAAAACAACCGGCTTCAAAAAAAAAAATACACTAAAAATTCAAAGAATAACTTTAATTTCGGAAGTCGGTGTTTGTATTTTATTTCTTCGTTATTTGACACCGACTTTTTTATTCCGCGCAATGTAACGCGAACACAGGCAAGTGGAGTTAAACCCCAAGGAGGAGTTAAAGCCACGTAGGTACCTGTCAGATACGTTTGATATTCATTACGTTTTCGTAACTGAATATTCGTAATATCGAAATTTCGAAAAAAAATAGCAAAATCAGGTAATGTTTGTTTGGAAAAAAGTTTAGTAATAACACTTAGAATTCATTTTAGTAAAAAAAAAAATGGCGACTTTAACCTTCAATATCTCCAGAACCAGTGGTTGAAAAAAAAAATCCAAATAATGGGTAGAATATGTGGCTTTCGGCTGCTTATGTCATGAGGAAAGTCTTGTGTATGGATGTGGATGGCTATAAGAGTAGGGGAAGGCCAAAGAAACGATGGTTGGACTGTGTGAAAGAGGATATGGGTAAAAAAGGGGTGACTACAGAGATGACGACTAATAGAGGAGTATGGAAGAAAAAGACATGTTGCGCCGACCCCAAATAAATTGGGATAAGGGCAGGAGAATGATGATGATGTGGCTTTCGGCTTCGGAAACTGTCTTTTTACACCCGATATAGGTATGTATGTATGATTGGCATGCCATGTAGCTTAAACGGCTGGATGGATTCTGAAAAATTAAGTATCATTTGTTTAGTTTTGACTGTCGATAAGTTTTGCAAAAAAAAAAAAAACACAGCGACCGCAATTAGGAAAGTGTGGTCGTTTTTAGGGTTCCATATCGTTCGTCCGTCTGTCTGTCAGCGGGCTGTATCTCGTGATACGTAAAAGGTAGACAGTTGAAATTTTCACAGAATGTGTATTTCTGTTGCCACTAATACAACACTAGGCTCCCCTACTAGAAACGTGTTTTTTTGGCTTTTTTTGCTCGTTCTTAATAATGTCAACGAGTAGACGCGTGCAATCTTGTACGACGGTACGGAACCCTTCATGCGTGAGTCCGACTCGCACTTGACCGGCTTTGTTTTGTGACATGTTCATGTGCAATAAAGAACTTGAGGTGGCAATTTCAAGAGCGTTAGCAGGGCCGATAACCTGGTGAGGCTTGCGGGAATCCGATGGATGCAGGAGGCCAGGACCAGTCCTTGTAGCGACACTTGGAACCTCCACAACGACGGGTTCTGCTGCCAGCTGCCTGCTGCGACTCGTGCTGGACCTATGTCCAGCAGTGGACGTCTTTCGGCTGAAATGATGAGGACCATACAAATCATAAGGTTTGGGTGGACCGTGTAATACTGCCGTCATAATACCAAGTTACCAGACACATTTCGTACTCAAAACTATTAATAGAGCAACAAAGGGTTTATTTATGAAGCTGTATTCACGTCGAAAATAACAATGACACGAGTTTAAATGTGATGTTATATCAAGAACACTTTCAACTGTCGGATTTCAAGAACTGTGTGTGGGTATGTCTGAAATTGTGGTTGTGATATCACATAAAACTTTAAAATAGCAAAACAGTCCTGAAACTTGATGTAAAGTAGTAAACATGACTTCCGAAATTAAAGTTATTTTTAAAATTTTAGTGTATTTTCTTTATTGGAAGTCGGTTGTATTTTCACCAGTAATGTTTGTGTCCGGTGTTACACAGTAAACGAGCCATTAATTGAACACAAATCCAGACTCACTATTTATTGTGGATTCTCTATGGGCTTCACAGGTTATGACGGCAGTATTACACGGTCCACCCAAACCTTATGATTTGTATGGTCCTCATCATTTCAGCCGAAAGACGTCCACTGCTGGACATAGGTCCAGCACGAGTCGCAGCAGGCAGCTGGCAGCAGAACCCGTCGTTGTGGAGGTTCCAAGTGTCGCTACAAGGACTGGTCCTGGCCTCCTGCATCCATCGGATTCCCGCAAGCCTCACCAGGTTATCGGCCCTGCTAACGCTCTTGAAATTGCCACCTCAAGTTCTTTATTGCACATGAACATGTCACAAAACAAAGCCGGTCAAGTGCGAGTCGGACTCACGCATGAAGGGTTCCGTACCGTCGTACAAGATTGCACGCGTCTACTCGTTGACATTATTAAGAACGAGCAAAAAAAGCCAAAAAAACACGTTTCTAGTAGGGGAGCCTAGTGTTGCGAATTTATGGGCAGGCATTGGCCATAACGGGCCCCGTCCTTATTGCGTACAACTCTTTGAAGCGCGCGTGGAACACTACGCGCCGTCGACTCTCGGGCCTGGTGCTGATCGGACGGCAAGCTACCCATTACTCGCCGTCCGCAGGCCCGGGTGACAATATCTCCTTGCCGACTTATTTCTGATATAAATTTTATTCTTACTCTTTTATTGCTTGTGGCTGCCAAAAGCTGTTAATGTGCCTGCTAAAGAAGGCCAAAAAAGAGTCGTTGCAATTTTGAGGATCCAGTAAATCTGTCACACAGAAAAAAACATTAATTGAAGCAAAAACATATTTAACTAAAACAGATTTCCAGTTAGTTACTCGTAAATTATATCAATAGGCTCGTTTTTGAAACCCATTAAAAAGTTTGTCTCGATAAATCCCTTTGTCGTTTTCTCCCTGTCTCCCCCGGGATTAGAGCCCAATGTTTAAGTATGTAATAAGCTAATTCAGTGTCCAAACGTTGGTTGGACCTCTGAAACAGATTTACTTTGTTTGAGTTAAGGCCAGTTTTAAATTATATTCGATCGAGTATTTGTTTGAATAGGTAGGTGTCACCAATTTGTGTATTACGTATGGGAATATAGAGCAGGAGGAGCTCGTGGCTAAAGTAATAACAGCCGCATGGGTCGATCCACAGGTTAAGCTACGCTTGCCAGGGTTGGTTCATGGATGGGTGACCATCTTTACATACCGAGACTCCTCTGTGCCTCGGCAAGCACGTTAAGCCTTTGATCCCGGCTGTCAATCGTGGATCTTTGACAGTCGTTACGGGTCGTCAGAAGCCCGAAAGTCTGAAAACCAGTCTTACCAAGGGGTATCGTATTATCCAGTAACTGGGTTGTGGAGCTCAGATAGGCAGTCGCTCCATGTAAAATACTGGTGTTCAGCTGCATCCGTTTAGACTGGAAGCCGACTCCAAGATAGTTGGGAAAAGGCTAGGCTGATGTTGTATGGGAATATAAAGCATTGTGTATTATGAGAAGTAAATATCTTCGTTGCTATGTGCGGCAAAGTAAACATTTAAAGAAGGCAAATATTAGTGTTCTGCAATTATTAGTCACTCGATTTTTGCCCGGTTGATGACATTAGGCTCGATAACGTTATTATTAAGCCTTTATTTCTGATACCAAACATTATCATTTTTTATATAATAGTTTTAACTTCAAATCTAGCACATCAGATTTGCCGGTTTAATAGTCAGCGTGTCCTGTGACACAGGCCTCTTCCAGCTGTTTCCATTCATTACTAGATTGTTTGATTTGACTAGATTGTTTCTCCAATAGTCTTAATGTCATCTGTCCACCTTTTTGTCTGCCTCTTATTCTTTTGCCATCACGTGGTGCCATTATGTTATGACCTTTGTCCATTTCATCCTGCTGTCTCATCATGTGACCTGCCCATCACCATTTCAACTGTCTTGTTTTCTTTGGTATCTCATCCACCTTTGTTCTAGATCTTATATTTTCTGCTCTTTGACGATCTTTTAGCGCCCATACATGGGACTTAAAAATCATCACATCTCACACAGAGAACTCCTGTTTCTTTTTGGAACATTATGCTGGTTATGTTATGCAATTATGAAAGTGATGCTAGATAGGCCATATTATCTTATGAAACCTCACTTCCATCATCAATTAAAGAAATTATTTTTCAGATTTATTTTCTCTTCAAGATACCGTACAAAAAAAATACATTACGTAACTATTTTATTTGCTATATCCTTACCAAAATGACGCCTTAACTTGGCCAAAAGCTTATTGTAGTATTTAGCATTTCAGCAACAACATTATTTCCCAACAGAGTAAACATACAGTTCATTTCACCCTCAGTTTGCAACGTTGCACCGACAAATGTCTGTTGATTGGACGCTTGTAGTCGCCATTAGGTCCCGGTTCCTTTAGTTAACTCCACAAACTTGATTACTCGGAATACAGATGTGTTTTAGTTAGGACTGATTTAAGACTGAAGTTTGAATTTTGTTTATTTAAAGGAGGAGGAGCTTGTGGCTAAAGCAATAACCGCCGCACGGGTCGATCCATCAGGTTAAGCTACGCTTACCGGGGTTGGTCCATGGATGGGTGACCATCTTTACATACCGAGGTTCCTCCATGCCTCGGCAAGCACGTTAAGCCGTTGGTCCCGGCTGTCAATCGTGGATCTTTGACAGTCGTTACGGGTCGTCGGAAGCCCGAAAGTCTGACAACCAGTCTTACCAAGGGTTATCATATTACCCAGTAACGCTTCTCTGCAAAAAATAAAAAAATAAGAAACTATGCAACTTTAACTATTTATAACGAACCGCTACAAAAATCTAACCAAGAAAAATACCTTGGCATAGTATTAGACAACAGACTGACATGGAAACCAGATATCGACTACGTACGGTCTAAAATATCTCCACTGATTGGTTTAATTAAAAAGATATCTAAATGTGTTCCATACTCAGTATGTAATTTGATTTATTCTACACTTATTAAGCCACACTTAGAGTATTTAATAACAAACAGTACACGGTCTCAAATATCATTTATTAGAAAAAAATACAAGTATAATACAAGAAGCAGTAAATTAAACACTCTAGAAGTCTCTATTCCAAGAAAAAATTATGGCAAGTATATAAGATTATATAATATAAGACATAAGATTTGAGGGAGCCAAATTACATAATATGTTACCAAATGATATTAAAATGTCAAAATCTTTAAGCATCTTTAAAGTTAAACTAAAAAAAATATTTAGCAGAAACAGTTAAGCCTGTATGTACCTAACCTTAGAATTATTATAAGTAATATCCGATGTAACTAATTTAAATGATCATTCTGCCCGATGTTGTATCTATAACTATTAAGTATGTTTTCTTTTTTGTTTCTCTTGTAAGTGAATATTGTAAAAATTCTTTTAGAGAAATAAATTCTTAAAACCGAACTGAGCCTTTAGACAAAATATTTTTCTGTAAACGTTAACGCTAACGCTTCGTGCAAAATGTATGGCAAAGACATTACTGGGCGTGAGTCACGTGACAGTTCTCTGTCTAACGCTTCGTGCAAAACGTCGTTGCCATACATTTTGCACGAAACGTTAGCGTTAACGTTTACAGAAATATATTTTGGTTAAGGGGGCAGGGTTGTGGAGGTCAGATAGGCAGTCGCTCCATTTAAAATACTGGTATCAGCTGCATCTGGTTAGACTGGAAGCCGATCCCAAGATGGTTGGGAAAAGGCTAGGCAGGCAGAAGGTGTTAGAGCGGTGGCCCAGTGGTAATGGCCCCAACTTCGAGTTGTAAGGCCACGGGTTCAAACCCAGGCAGACAGGTACTTTGTGTAATTTATTTCGTCAACACTGCTCTGAAAACGGTGAAAGAAAACATCGAGAGGAAACCGGCATGTCCTAGACTCAAAAATTGGAAGACCTATGACGTCCACCAACCCCCACTGGGCCACGTGATGGATTACGGCCCATTCCCTCTCCTGGAAAAGAGAATTGACTCCCAACAGTCGAAACATTATAAGGCTATGGTAAGGTTGTGGAAACTGTTTTCGTTTAAAGCGACATATTGTTACCGAAAAAGACTGTCAAAAGGTGGTATTGACATGTGCTACCGAAATGTCGCGAATTTAACTTTGCCTCGATACCATTGAGACTATTTGAGACTCTACAGTCGTCGTTTGCGCGCGAATGTGAACGTACGTACTACCAGCGCGGCAGTGTACCTAATTTGTTTTGGTGCAATGGCGTCAGATATTGTGAAATGTGCGAACTGTAACATAGTGATAAACGAGCTGCTAGCGTTTATCCAGAACAAGGCGGATGTTATGGATGAGGTTTCCCTCACACGGATATGCAGTGATAGTTTTACGGACAGTGAAATCTTGGCGGCGAAAATATTGCTTTTCGATTGTGTTCCAAACACAAAACGAAAAGTTCGTAAAAGCAAGGGGAAAGGTGCTCGTGATATCGACGATATCATATGTCTTATGAAGCTCACGGATCCTGAGCTAGTACCTATATTCGTGGCGCGAGATCTTCAAAAACTACCACCGGTTACGTTTGATCACATAGACGTAACAAAACTGTTAAAGGATATTCTAGTGCTACAATTAGATGTTAAAACCCTCAAAAATTGCTGTGCTACAGAGAATCAGTTAGTGGAATTAAAAAATGAAATTGATAATCTAAAGAGTGCATCAATAGTCCACAATAATTTTGATTTTGTGAATAGGAGACGAGGCGCCTTTATTGCCAATTTGGATCATTTTGACAGTGGCCCCATGGCATTACAACAGCGATCAAAGTCAGGAAGTAAGGATAAATCTCCTAAATCATTGTCACAATCGAATATTAGTGACTACTTTCCTAAATATGTAGGTGTGCAGAAAAAACTGCTATCGACTCCAGAAGGTACTAACGACGCGAAGCAATCAGCTGGTTGCGCGCATGCAACAGATAGTTTAAATCTGTGTGATGCTGTCTCGCTCGCACCACGGCAAGGCGGCCATGACTCAGAGCAAATCACTGGCCAGCCAAATCAACACTGCAGAACCCCTACCGCGAGTTCAAATCTCATTAACTCGAACGTAAATAGTAATGGCTCAACCGTTCTGAGAAGTAATGAACGCAAATCGATGGCGGATGCACTTAAGGCGAGAAACGAGTGTAACGAGATAGTAGGGGAAAATTGGAAGCTTGTGACTAAGAAGAAGCAAAAGAAGCTAACTTCAAGTGGAAAGATGGGCAAAGCTGACGTCGGTCCCGATGGAAAGTTTAAGGCAGCTATCATCAGAGTACCACTGTTTATTTCGAATGTGTGTAAACAAACAAATGAGAGCGATATTATTGCTTACATAAAAGACAACACTCAGGAACATGTAACTCTGTTTAAAATTAATAGAAAAAGCGAAAAACGATATAACTCCTTTAAGTTGTATGTCCCTAAATCAAAACTGGAGTTGTTTCTTGATAATAAGTTCTGGCCCGACGGTATTACTTTTCGCCGTTTTGTAAATGAGACTTATAAGTCAAAAACTGGCGTATTGAAGCAAACATTGTGACACTATTATGGGTAAATGTGAACCGAGTCGATTTGTAAGTTTTAATTGCAAATCGGTGAAACGATCTGCCGATGCAGTTAAACTTTTGTGCCAGTCAGCTGACATTGTTGCCCTCCAGGAGACGTGGCTGCTTCCTCATGATGTACCCTACCTTGGCCAAATTCATGATGATTTTGAATACACAGGAAAGTCAGCCGTTGATACATCAGCTGAAGTTCTTAGAGGGCGGCCGTATGGTGGTGTCGCGATCCTGTGGCGTAAGCGTGTGTTTGAATCGGTATCGGTAATTAGCTGTGTTAGTGCGCGTTTGACGGCTGTTAAAGTGTCGCTCGGAGATAGGTCCATACTTGTATTCAGCGTATACATGCCGACTGACTCAAGCGAGAACTTAGCGGAATTCACCGATTGCTTGAGTGAGATGAGTGCGATTATAGAAACTGCTAACATTGAAACTGTTTATATACTCGGTGATTTCAACGCCCACCCTGGTGAGTTATTTTGCTATGAACTTTTAGATTTCTGTAAGGAACAAAAATGGATCTGTGCGGACATTGAAAAATTAGGTTTAAGGTCGGACAGTTATACCTTTATCAGTGACGCACATGGTAGTAGGCGATGGCTTGATCACTGTGTTGTCTCACAATCGGCTTGGTTGACGGTTGCGGATGTTGGTGTGGTTCATGATGTGTTTTGGTCTGATCACTTTCCCTTATTTGTTGAATGTAGGTTAGACAAAATTAAATCAAAGATTGAAGCTACCAAGAAATCTAGTAACAGAGTAGTTTGGGGGGAAAGGGACAGTGATCAAATTCAGGTATACTATGATATTTGTGATAGTAAATTAAGGTTGATCGATTACCCTCAGGAATTTGGTCTGTGCAGCAATAAACATTGTGATAATATTGAGCATAGGCAGATTATTGACGACATGTATGATAATATTGTATGTATTTTGTCTGAAGCCGCTATTCAGAGCCAAGGGGAAACCCGATCAAACAGATATGGTGGCCGTGTTGTCGGGTGGAATAAGCACGTACGAGATGCCCACGCGAGGGCCAAGTTTAAATATCGGCTGTGGTTATGGCATAATAAACCGACTTCGGGTGATATTTATGACGACATGTGTCTTACGCGTAAGGTATTTAAAAGCAAATTAAAGTGGTGCCAGAGGCATCAAGAACAAATCAAGCTGGATATTATAGCTTCTCACCGTAAGAACAACAACTTTCAGAAGTTCTGGAAGGCGACAAAAAAGTTGGACGTTAAGCCTGGCCTTCCAGTGAGTGTTGGGGGTGCTGATCAGCCGGACAGCATTGCCAATATGTTTGTTGACCATTTTAAAGTGGACTCACCGCTGGGCTCACCGCTGCGAGTGCTCGATGACGGATGCTGTGGTGTTAGTGATCTTGTTCGTTTTTCCGCTAAACAAGTGTCACATACTATTAAAAAAATGACTAGAGGAAAGTCCCCGGGTCATGACGGGCTGAGCATTGAGCACTTGCAGCATGCCGGTCCTCACATATCCAGAGTACTGGCCATGTTTTATTCACTGTGTATGTGTCACTCTTACCTACCCCACGATCTTATGCGAACTGTGGTCGTGCCTATTATAAAAAACAAGACTGGCGACGTGACTGATAAGTGTAACTATCGACCCATCTCTCTGGCTACGATTATTGGAAAGGTACTGGACAGCCAGCTGGACGCGCGTTTAGGTGGCTTTCTTGACATACACGATGCGCAGTTTGGGTTTCGTAGTGACCTAAACACTGAGGGCGCGATTCTTGGTCTCAAGCACACAGTGCAATATTATACGAAACGTCGAACACCTGTGTATGCTTGCTTTTTAGATCTCTCCCGTGCTTTTGACCTGGTTTCGTACGATATCATGTGGGAGAAACTGCGAAAGAGAAATGTGCCGGCTGAGCTGTTGCGTATCCTCCAGTTTTGGTACTATAACCAGATAAATAGTGTGAGATGGGCCGATAAGCTCTCTGTGCCATATGGTCTCAAGTGTGGGGTGAGACAGGGAGGGATAACGTCACCAAAGCTCTTCAATCTCTACATCAACGATCTGATCGTTGAGCTCAGCAGTAAGAAAATCGGCTGTCGTATTGATGACGTCAGTGTCAATAACATCAGTTATGCTGACGACATGGTGCTGCTGAGCCCAACGGTCAGAGCGCTCAGAGAGCTACTTACATGTTGTGAGTCTTATGCTCAGGCGCATGGCTTAATGTACAATGTGACAAAAAGCGAGTTCCTGGTCTTTAAGGCGGACGGTGGGAAGTGCCCTGAGTCCGTGCCCGCAATAAAATTAAATGGTTATGAACTTAAACGGGTCTTTCAGTTCAAATACCTGGGGCATTTTGTAACTGATGACCTTAGAGACCAAATAGATATTGAGAGGGAACGTAGGGCGCTGGCAGTCCGATGTAACATGTTGGCTCGTAGGTTTGCGCGCTGTAGTAGGGCAGTCAAAATAACACTTTTTAAAGCTTATTGCCAAGTGTTTTACACGTGCAGCCTGTGGACCAACTATACTCAGAGGGCTATCAGCGCCCTACGGGTCCAATATAATAACGGGTTCAGGATGTTGATGGGGTTGCCCCGTTTCTGCAGTGCATCAGGTATGTTTGCACAAGCACACGTTGATGGCTTCCATGCCACCGTCAGAAAGAAATCTGCCTCCTTGCTCTGCAGAGTGCGGGGGAGCTCCAACTCCATCCTGAAGACCATAGCGGGGAGGTATGAGTCTCCTTTATTAGGTGATGTTGTTCGAAGATGCATTTCGAACAACAGCCTTGTTTCCAAATAGATAATAAGTTTACTAACATAGGCATAAGTTATCTTTCTTTTTGTTTACTAACCCATATGGATGTTTCTTGTCCGAAATAAAGATTATTTTATTTTATTTTTATTTTATTTATTTTATGTAGTTAGTTAAATTTCGAAAAACGGCTTTGTAATCCTTATTAGTATAAGACGGGTGTCTAATATGTTAACAGCTTAGGTACACCTGCCAAAATGCAGATGTTTATCAGAAGACGAGACGTGTTAAATCTTTTAGGGCCGATTTTTCAATAGTCAGAGGTATAAAAATGGCGGTTTGACAGCCTTCGTATAGAAAATATGCCAAACATCCTTATTTCCATATATTTTATTCTTTTGATAAAACTTATCCGACTATTGAAAATTCGGCCCTTACTCAGTCAGAGAAAAAATAAGAATATAAAAAATGTTAGTTCATCGACGTATCGAAAAGAACTCTTTCTCTTGCAAAAAAGCTGAAAGAGTAAAGGAAATTAAAAGTGGATCCTTAGAAGAAGCGTACAAATAGCACAATGTTACAGCAGTAAATATTATAGCAGGTAGCTTATTGTGTACCCACGTATAACATCGAAATTACGGATAAAAGCCGACTCATTTCCCGAAATACGTGATCGGAAATTACGTCATTCATTTTGCGTTAAACCTTAAACCCGAGGTCTTTGCCCTATTGAGTACAATAACAATTGCCAAACGGGGTGCAATAAAAGAGCCTCCTCGAATGACGATATTAATGTTTGTGCGGCGTGCCCTTACCCAGCGGTCAACCTTGAAACAAACTTAACTAAGAGTCAAGTCTTTTAACTTCAGCAAAGGTTTTTCTCGGACCTACTACTCATGGCGGTGTGAGAGTAAAAGGACATATAGATCATAAACCCGAAGAATCTACATAAGATTTTGTTTCAGAACAAGCCCGCCACACTATTCCTAACTGCTGAAAGCCAGAATCAACGGTGGCAACCAGAAAAGCGCCAAACCAATGGAGCTTTACGAATATCGGAGAAACGATTCAACTGTCTTTGACCACCCCGCGAAAGTATTCAGAAAAGAACAGCGAAAGAGTAAGAAAAAAAACTAGCGACCCTTACCTTACAGTAGTCGCAAACGATGTGTAACATTTGACATCTCACCTTGGTAGTAAGAAACATTGAAATTCTATTCTGAAAAATAAAATTAAGAAGTTTAGTTCCGATTTCGACCGCGCGCAAACTTATCATGCGCGCGCTCTATCATCTTTTTTTTTGCCGACTATATCGACGGTCTTCAAGAAAGACGTAATAAATGCCAAAAAAAAATTAGAACTTGAATACTAATTTTGGTCACCTGATGTGATTGTCAGGTGAGTTTGGTTTGTTTTGTAGGTTTATTTGGGACTAGTGACGGGTTTGGGAAAAATTGTTGGAAAGGCACATAGCACCATCTAACGTACTTAATCACAAAACTAATATAGCATATTATGTCATCATCATAATCATCAGCATTTTAATGTCCCCACTTCTGGGGCACAGACCTCCTCTTTGATAGAGGGTGCATATGTCATTCAGGAATAATGTAGCTTTCTACTGGTGAAAGAATTTTTAAAATTGGTTCAGTAGTTCCTTAGGTTACTTCCTACAAACAAACTTTACCACTTTATAATATTCTAGTATAGAAGATTTAACTATTTTCCATGAAGAAGTTGTTCATTTCCATGGACAAAAGCAGTATCTATAATATGACTACCCATTTCCGTTAGACTCTTTATAATACATCCAAAATTAACGAAGCTTCGGTAAAAGACAGCCTACACAAATTACTTGAGCGCTTGACCCTAAAAGGGTCATTAAGTAACTTGGAAACTTTCCTTTGGCGTGCAATTAAGTTGAAACAAAAAATGGCAAAGCGCTGTCTGCCCTTGATCTAGTGACGTCATGAGCAGGGTGGAACACCCTCGACGCCCACGGAGCAGAGTTTAAAGACAAGCTTAGAGTAAGGTCGTGGTTAGAGTGAAGGCGGGCGGCAGTGACCGGGTTCATGGAGACCGCGGGGTAAGTTCTGGGTCATGGAATAAATAACAGTTCTGCCAGCGTAGGCTGTGTCATTCATAATTCGCACTCGGTGAGAAAACCTTCACGACTCTTTTGGCATGGTTCAAGGTTCAAAATTGATGGATTTCTTTTTATAAATATGCAGAGTGTACATTGTCACGTTACGGAGGTGGTGTCACGTTGCAGGACCGGAGTATTAGTGTGACACGTAGAGGAGGACGTAGAGTAGGAGGACCGTAGATGAGGAGTTGAATGAAGAATAACACACGACGAGTTAACACATATATTTTGTTATTTACAAAAGTAGGCTTGAATATAAGAAGCACTCATTAATAGTACAAACACATACACTGTGACTTGGTACGTAATTAAATTGTATTATTGCACAACTCTTGGAAACTGGTAACTGACAGTTGAAGAGTCGAAAAATGATAATGAGGAGCTTCTACTAGCTCAGCTGCAGAATTAGAACTCATTTTTAATATAAAAACAGAGACTTGACAGAGAAAACAAGTAATTTTTTAATTTTAAATTAAAAAAAGGTAAGAAAGAACGTAGTTTTGGAATAGAGGTCAAAAAATAAACAAGGCTCTAACACTGCCTTGTTACAACATCATCTTCCTGCCCTTATCACAGACACAGTACATGACAGAGCATAAAGGTTGTTCAAGTATGTTGTTATATCAGCCATGTTTGGCCTTCGAGGTGTACTTACACATATTTTAATGTTAGCGGAGAACGGTATTTAATAATTGAGTAATTGTTGGTCAAAGGTCACTCAAAATTATTAAAAACGCAAATAATATCTACTTCAGACTTCGAACTTATACCAATACAAGTCTAGAGAATCTTTACCAATACTACTTAAAATTTACTACACTACTAGTGACAAGCACCTAAGGCGCTGTGTCCTTACAGAGGCCATGATATTGTACGTCGCTATAAGCCTTTATGACATTGAGACATCTAAGAAAATATTAGGGAATGCAATAGATGAATATGAATAAGTGGGTTTACACTACTTTTTATTTTATGACAGATCGACTCGCGTTTGACCACTATCTCACCTGATGGTGAGATAGTGGTCAAGCCAAACCACATCGGTCTACGATGGAGCACCCTTACCAAGAAATAATCTTTTCAGATATCAGGAAACACAAACTCCGGCTGGGAATTCCACCTTTAGCTGTCTGTACACACAATGAATGTTTGCGCAAAACGTTTTATGCAAATGGGTTTTATTTTTTGAAGTTATACTTCTTTTGGCGTGTTATGGAAAAATGATGAGAGTAAATTTTTACGATGCGCGCGCATACCGTCACAAAAAACCTACAGCCTGAAGTTAGCTAGAACCGAAACCCTGAAGTTAGCTATGGTCTGTGGTTCATAAAGAATGATTGTTTTCCTTTTGTAAACTTTGTGACTGTTTGGTTTTTTATCTTGTTACGCCAAAGAAGTATAACTTCTTACGTGCGTAGATAAGTACACACACACTTTTTTTTTTGCATGGATTATACACAATGTACCGGTGGCACATCGTGCATAGTGGTCCAATGGTGAAACGGGTCTGGCGGAATTAAACTATGCGATTCCGACGCACGATCTCCGAAATGTAACCGATAGGCTTAGCAACTCGGCGTTGATGCAGCTTTTACTCGACGAGTGCATCAATACAGATGATCCTCTTGGAGAGTACTGGGTAGAAGACATAGATACCCATTGTAAACACTTTCTTATATCGATGCCACTCTTACCGCTTTCAGTATGTCCAAAGCTTTATACAAAGCTTGCCAAAGACAATAGCTGAATTCGGTATTCCGTAATACTGAGGTGTGAACGGGTAGAGTTTTCTTGGCAAGCTTCCTGCTGGTTTAAATGGTAATTTATATCCTTTGGCAGAATTGATGGGATCCTTTGAGGATGTAATATTTATTTTGCTGGATATATTTGTGTAGTATTCCTACTACGTGGTTGGTTTTAGATTTATTTAATGTGGGCTAAATAGATTGTAGCATCAATCGTATCAATCGTGTCTTGGGTTGGAGTAGCTAAGCAAGGTTAATACCCTAATTTTGGTACTGTACCTACTTATTAATGGTTAAAGGATTACATCTCTCAGACTACATCAGTCTCATGGGACCCTCTGGTACCATGTTCAGTCATCAGACTGAACATGGAGAGGGTCCCATGTTCAGTCTTGAACTCTATACTGAGCATCATGTTGTACTCAACTAATATGTCGTGTGTGTGTGTCGTGTCGTGGTCGGTGTGTGTGTATAGTATATCAGTCATATTGATTTGTGATCGTTTCTATTATTTATTAGGTACTTGCTTTTTCTAATTTAATTGTGCTCTTATGTATTGTATATTTTTTTACTCTGTGTATCAAATAAATATTTTATCTATCTATCTATCTGTCTTACCTTTGACCTGTTGTAGTGTGTTGGAGATCCTTGTTTTCACTTGGTCGTCTTGGTTCATCATGTATGGCTATTACTATTTCTTTTAGTAATAAGTTTTGCCCGGGTATTATTGCCCAGGTCATTCTTAGAAATACAGTTTTTTAGATAATGTGCCCTAATACGGCCATCGATAAACTCCACTTACCCGACGGAGTGATAAAAAAGTTATTTATTCATAAAAGAATACCGTTTTTCAGGCTATAACTTTTTCCGTCTTCAAAGGCGTCTTCAAGCCATTGTATGGTAACTTAATCTCTGTCAGTCATCGTTCAATTTTATCCAATATTCTTTACTAACTCGTTTAAAATGCAAAGAAGAATGACGTAAGCTTCTGGGAAGCTCTGTTTTTTCCACAGAGCACAAAATCGTAGCACTAGCAGCGACTAGAAACGCCTTTAACTAAAATTAATTTCTAAACACAAGTTGCGGACCGGACGAGTCCCGACTTACGAGTTGTAGGTCGTGAGTTCAAATCCAGACAGTCACCACACATTTATGTAATTCATTCATCACTACAACGGTGAAGGTAATCATCGTGAGGAAACCGGCGTGTCTTAGAACAAAAAAATCGAAGACATGCCTCCAACCCGCACTATGCCGCGTGGTGGAATACGCCATTCCTTCTACTAGAAAGAAGGTCTGAGTCCCAGCAGTTGGAACATTAAAATGCTGATTATGCTTTAAGTTACTAGTTGCGGCTGTCAGCCAATGTCACAAACGTAGTCTGGAATGGCTCAAGATTCTGGGCTGGGTCGAAGGACAACGTGCTCAAGACAGAACACTGCCAAGATGGACAGACGTAATTAAGAAGACAGTTTTAGGCAGCAAATGCCTAGAGGTTCACACTACAGAGAACGCATGACTTGGAGACGAGTCGTATGTGGTTGGAATCCTCAGCATTGAGAGAACGACGTAGAAGAGTCTTGATCGAGGTTCACGGGCGGTCAATTTCTATAAGCAAACGGTGACACTCACTGTTACATTTGGTTTATATGGAAAACTAGCTTCTGCCAGCAGATTCGCATGTACATATTTATGTATTATTTATTTATTGTACCTATATATTAATAGTACACCTAAGACTACCTACGGTACTGTAACGACCTTATGTTGGCAACCTTATGGTGAAGACTGGCACGTTGGAAGTTTGGAACATTCTAGAAACTCTTGAAACGCCGATTGAAAATTAAGAAGAAGGAAGACTTTTGTTTTTGGGTTCAATTCTAGTAGCCCGCTCGAAGAGGGCACATGTATTTATTTTATTATTCAATATAACGTATTAGTGTGCTATCCATCTTTATTTTATTACACACCACACTCTCGCACCGCTAGCGAGTACAAAAAACCCCCAGGAACCTAAGAGAAATCTCCAGGGACCAGCATTAAGAGAAGCTGCTCCAGGTCCTTACAGTACTGTCTTTTCTTTTTCTCTTTAAAATCCATCCAAAAGTTGTCTTGAAAAGATCGCCTTTAGCGATAAGGTCGCCCATTGTGTCATCCTATGTAAGGTTTTCTTCATGTATTATGTTCTGTAATATAAACGCATTATAAAGAGTATTCTGTTCTATTCTATTCTTCGCCGGCGAGGTTTTATTAGTACTTCCTACATTATAAATTATAGCCTAAGTGCTTTTCCAGACCATTATCTATATTTGTGCCAAATTTCATCCAGTAGGTACAAATACATTTTATACATACATCCAAACCGTCGCATTTATATTATTAAGTAGGATTTTGATGATACCGTTTCTAGCACTGACCGTCGATCTTGCCGTCTCGATGTTCCAAGTCTTTTTTTCGTTTTTTCCTACGATATTGTTTCCCAATAGTTTTCTTACGTTGATGAAGGTATCCTTCTTCTTTACTTGCCCTAGTAATCAATATGAGAAAAGCTGTGATTTATTTCTTTTGTGAAGCACTGTAAGTAATGTGTGGATAGTGTTACTCGATAAGTAATAAACGTAGTAGAGAAATACAATTAATATTGTTACTGTGATCGATGTTAGTGTGTACTAGGTACCATTCAATATGAAGCAGTAAATGTTAGGTATCCAGAGAGATTTTTTTAATTCTTTGGTAAATTTTCAGGGGGTGAAAGTTTGCGGGATTTTACACTCATTCCGCATACCTCGGCTGACCTGCGACTAGACGGTTGTTGTATCTGGTCTGGGCAACTGCCCGATGGTTTATTTCGGACTGTTGTATGTGTTTAAATCGTGCGGAGAATTTAAATTGCGCGATGCAGGATTTGTATGTTTATTTTGTATGTGGCAACATAGATGTTGCTGTTTTTTTTTTTTTTTTGGGATGGGAAATCATCCAATGACTTCAGACTCTTACTGACTAAAACCCACCCCTGTTCCTTCCTGCCTCGAGTGCCCAGGGGCGAGGTAACTCAGATGTTGCTGTTGGTGCTACATACTCATGAATATAATATATTTTACTGTGAGATCAATCAGAAAATCATTATGTTCCTGCGCGTGTGCCATATCACGTGTTTATGGCGCAACACCTTTCTGCTTCCATTCTGTTCTGTTAACCGTCACGCTATCACTGCACACTGGTGCCACTTTCAAAAGTTCTTATAATATACTCATTTCTCACTTTATCCATTCTCGTCACTCAACAGTAACAAACCTAACTAAAAAATCGCCTCCTCTTCTTTGTTCTCGTCATTTTCTCTTATTTTTTGCGTGTGGGTTCTTCAATGTCAACTAGAAGAAGACAAAAAAAAAACTATTTAACAAAAAAATTAACTGACGAAAAAGAACTAAAAAGCAAAAAATAAATAAACCTTTTAAGTCTTGAGTAATGAGCTTATTTACCTACATAAAATATCAAATTTTATATAAACTAATTTTGAGTCGGCGCCAAACAACAATCTGATTATTAAATATCTAAATTTTATAAGTACTTACAAATGGAGAAGGCTGTAAGTAGGTAATTAATAATTTTATTAATTGGCGCCGACTCAAAATTAGTTTATATAAAATTTGATATTTTATGTAGATAAATAAGCTCATTACTCAAGACTTAAAAGGTTTATTTATTTTTTGCTTTTTAGTTCTTTTTCGTCGGTTAATTTTTTTGTTAAAAAGTTTTTTATTTTATGATTTTTTTGTGGCTCGCATCATCTTTTAACACTCTGAGGCTAATTTCTAATTCTTCATCATTCCTCTTGCCACTGAGCTGATGATATAACAATCCTTCCATGAAGTTCCCAGGATATTGACCAGTTGAGGTTACCTCCAATATTGTAAAGACGTCTTTTCGTCAAAGCATATTAAGTGGTATTTGTCACTAAAACCAGTTTTTATATCTGACTTCTATTGTTTAGGAAAGGTATGGTTTCCATCATCAGCTCAGTTTCATGATGTGATGGTTCCTAAATGCAAATACCTGATTCAGTTATGAAAAGTAAACAGAAACAATATTCGTGCCCAATTTTTGAGGTTCCCTCTCAATTTTTTCAGGATCCCATTATCAGATTCTGATGTCCTTCACATGGGACCATTCTTGAGGTATACCCTATCTAAGAAAAAAAGAATCATCAAAATCGGTTCATAAATAACGGAGTGAGGGCCGAACATACATACAGAAACGTTAAACGTGCCCACAATTTTCGAGATTTGCTCTCAATTTTATCAGGATTCCACTGTCAGATACTGATTTCCTTGACATGGGACCACCCTTGAGGTATACCCTATCTAACAAAAAAAGAATAATCAAAATCGGTTCATAAATGACGGAGAGAGGGCTGAACATACACAAAAAAAAAACAAAAAAAAAAACATATATACGGTCGAATTGAGAACCTCCTCCTTTTTTTCGTCGGTTAATAAACATTTATATTGATTTTATTTCGTTGTTTTCAGCAATAATCCCAAAAGTAGGTCAAAAATCCACCCCTAAAAATAATATCAATTAATTAAAAGTCACTGTATTTTCCGGTTGACCTTGTTGACAACATAAAAGACTTAAATATCTGACAAACAGCTTTCCAACTCACATTCCATTATATTTGATTAGGCTAAACTTTGTTACGTCATAAAAATAAAGCGAAAACGTCATTAAGTAAGAATACGCAGTAACTTGACGCTTTATTGAGCTATAAAAAGGTAGGTCCCATAAATTGACGAATTTTCCTCTACACTGTTCCTGGGAGATTGGTATCTGTTTTATTATAAGTGTTAACTTTTGATCTGAGAACAAGAGATGGAAATAATAAGGTTTTATTATGCTTCCTGCAAAGAAATGATCTGGCAAAGGATCCAAAGAATCGCCCAACTTAAGGTGAAAGCTCCAGGGTAGCCTGCGACATTCAAACTTTCTTGTTTTTTGCTATTTGTAGGTCAGTATCAGGTTGTATGTTGGTCCAAGTATGATTCGCGGCCGTAGCAAGTACGTATTTAAAGAACTGTAATTAGTTTAGCGAGTAAAATTGTGAAAACAACAATTAGTGTGTTGTGAGTGATGATTTAAAAAAAAAACATCAATACAACTCTCTCAGTGAGAATTGATTCCAAATGTAAGTATTTCATGAAATCATGACATTTGGCATCAATTCTAAGTGAGAGAGATGTATTGATGATTTGAATGATTATAATTCTATAAATACATACTTGCTACGGTCGTGAATCAAATTTTGACCAAGATACAACCTGACACTGACCTGCAAATAGCAAAAAACCGTAAGAAAATTTGAATTTCACGGGCTACCCTGGCGCTACCACCTGGGGGCTCTTTATGTCACTTTGTGGTAAAGTGTCACACGTCACGCGTTTCAACGCACTGTATCGTCGTCATTTTTAGTTTTCGTGACAAAAGAAAAATTACGTGTCCAATAGAGTGCCTGCATGCCTGAGGGTAGGCGGATAAATTACGTGTCCAATAGAGTGCCTGCATGCCTAGGGGAAGGCGGATAAATTAAGTGTCCAATAGAGTGCCTGCATGCCTAGGGGTAGGCGGATAAATTACGTGTCTAATAGAGTGCCTGCATGCCTAGGGGTAGGCGGATAAATTACGTGTCCAATAGAGTGCCTGCATGCCTAGGGGTAGGCGGATAAATTACGTGTCCAATAGAGTGCCTGCATGCCTAGGGGTTTTTTTTTTTTTTGGGGGGGTGGGAAATCATCTTATGACTTCTTCTGCTCTAGGGTGGAGCGGAAGGGCGTGTCAGACTCTTACTGACTAAAACCCACCCCTGTTCCTCCCTGCCCTACGTGCCCGGGGGCGAGGTAACTCTTTCGAATTTATCCTCAACCCCCGGGCAGGCATTGGCCGTGGCAGGCCCCGTCCTTTGCTGACAACTCTTTGAGGCGCGCGTGGAACACTACGCGCCATCGACTCTCGGGCCTGGTGCTGATCGGACGGCGAGTTACCCACTACTCGCCGTCCGCAGGCCCGGGTGCATGCCTAGGGGTAGGCGGATAAATTACGTGTCCAATAGAGTGCCTGCATGCCTAGGGGTGGGCGGATAACTTACGTGTCCAATAGAGTGCCTGCATGCCTAGGGGTAGGCGGTTAAATTCTGAAAATGAGTTACCACACCCCTGGGCACTCAGGCAGGGAAGGAACAGGGGTGGGTTTTAGTCAGGAAGAGTCTGACACGCCCTCCCGCTCCACAAAAAAAAAAACCAGTGCACTTTTTGTTTGTAGTGTAAGTGTGGTGCAAGAAATGGGTGGTCTTATTTTAAATACTGCTTCTCTGCCAACAGAAATGAACAACTTTGTACAAGAAAGCCAAAGCGAATTCTGAAAAAATAATTTTACCTCCCATACTAATTTTTATCAGCTAATTGAAAACGAATTTTTCTATAACTGCATCGAAGAAATACCAAGGGGTATCGTATAACCCAGTACCTGGGTTGCGGAGGTCAGATAGGCAGTCGCTCCATATTAAATGCTGGTATTCAGCTGCATCCGGTTAGACTGGAAGCCGACCCCAAGTTTGTTAGGAAAAGGCTAGGCAGATTGATATTTTTCTCGAATAAAGTTGAGCATTTCCATGAAAGTAATATATTCTAGAATATGATGAGAGAAATGAAAATTGAATTGCTGATGACCGCTACAGAAGTTTACAAAATAAAATATTATTATGTAACCATCAAAAGTAGGTACCACTCTTAGAAATAACAGAACAAAAATTATGCAACATCTTTTAAAAGTATATTAGGTAGGTACACTTTGCCTGATATAATAAGAGTTTTTAAAGAGGGGAAACAAAAATAACCCTTTCACAGTGGCCCGGTAGGGTGGAAACCTAAAAATAGCCTAATGTAACTGATTCAACGAAACGACTCTTTTATAATTATAAAAAAAACTTTTTTACAAAAAATACAACCGACTTCTAAAAATTACAAAATAACTTTATTTTCGGAAGTAGGTGTTTATATTTTGTTTCTTCGTTATTTGACACCGACTTCCGAAAATAAAGTTATTTTGTAATTTTTAGAAGTCGGTTGTATTTTTTGTAAAAAAGTTTTTTATTTTTCACTTTTTAGTTGTTGTACCCCAGAAGTAAAACTAAATATGAAAGTTATGTCCGAATGGATAACCCCAATAACATGGAATTTGAATATTTGGAGAAAACCAAAACGTCATCTGTGTATACATATTATTTTGTTTATGTTGAATTTCCCAAAAAAGTGCTTAATTGATTTCGATAAAATTTATATAGGACCACCTCTGTAGTATGACCTACCAAACAAAAAAAGAATCGTCAAAATCAATTCACAAATGGCGGAGATATCGCGTAACAAACATACAAAAAAAAAAAACATACAGACGAATTGATAACCTCCTCTTTTGTGAAGTCGCTTAAAAAAGCACAAATAATGTGTCGTTACTTAAAAGTTTTCTAATCGTTTTCTAATCCTATACTACTAATATAATAAATGTGAAAATTTGGATGGATGAATGTCTGTTACTCAATCACGCCAGAATAGCTGAATAGATCTGGATGAAATTAATAATAGGGGAATTACTAATTCCACGCGTGCGAAGCCGTTCGCAAACGATGCTGGTTAATATGACAAACCACCCACACAAATTCTTTAATTTTCTTTTGCTCTTGTCGCTCTTGAACGATCGACATTGGTGCGGATTCTGTTATACACAAACTAAACTTAAGAGGAAACAGGGCCTGTGAGGAATTTACAAAATAGGTATTTGAAGAAAATATTGCCATAGTGCTCCCTCAAGCCTGCCCCCGTAGAGTGTGCAGACGGCGAGTAATGGGTAGCTCGCCGCCCGATCAGCACCAGGCCCGAGATTCGACGGCGCGTAGTGTTCCACGCACGCCTCAAAGAGTTGTCAGCAATGAAGACGGGACCCGTCATGGCCGATGCCTGCCCGGGGGTTGAGGATAAATTCGAAACATAGTTACCTCGCCCCTGGGCACTCAGGGCAGGAAGGAACAGGAGTGCGTTTTAGTCAGTAAGAGTCTGATACGCCCTCCCGCTCCACCCAGAGCGGCAGAAGTCATTGGATGATTTCCCACCCCACAAAAAAAAAGAGTGCGATAGGGACAGCTGTAAGACCGATTTTATCACAAAATTTTTGACGAGATCGACCTTGACTTATGAAAAAATAATAATGCTCTATAGGCATTATTCAGGAAGAAAACAGGGAAACACATTTGTATGGAGAATCGCAGCCCCTGTTCCCTCTTAATTTAGGCTATTCCTATCTTTTTCTCTCTAATAAAACAAGAAAGAGACGGACGTAGATTAGGGCTGTCAAATTTAGTTGAACTAATATTTGCATACAAATTAAGGTTACACGTAAAAACATGTCGATTAAAAACAGGGTGAAGCGCAAGGCGTAAACTATTTAGTTTGACATCTCTAACTTAGTTCATAGCTTTATCCGTCCTTTTCTCGCACAGCCTTTAAGTAAAAGATAGGGATTCTCTAATTTTAGTTTAGTTATTGAACAAGAGAATCGGCTCCATTACCTAACTCTTCACACGTCGATTGCACACCAGGTGTGCAGATAACAACTAAAATCTATTGTGTCTGCTGCTAATTGGGCGTGCGACGGGTTTTGTGGCCCCTATTTAGGTACATTTCCATAAACGAGTAATGGGTCCAATTGAAAGATAAAAGCGCATTGTGATTGGCATTTAAATCGGCATCGCAAGTGAGCCCAGACATTTGTGCCTGTAAAGTTCTCGTTAAAATGGCTGACTTCACACCGTTGCGTAAGAATTAATTACTGTTTTGCTGCGTCGTATATCATTCCAGATTTTTTAAGGCGCTATTAACTGCCAACGAACATGAATGGTTAGCTTGCGTGGTCTGTGCTGAGCTCACGTAACGCGTCGTACGTCCACCCAGTAATAGGACTCGCTCAGCAAGGAGCGCTGTCCGAAATTAGACGCATTAACTAAAACACGTATACTAAAATATAAACTATCAAATGAACTTTAAAATGGTGGAAATTTCATGAAAATACTTTCTTTAGTTTCTGTGAGCTTCTCAATTTTTAACCGACTTCGAAAAAGGAGGAGGTTATCAATTCGGATGTTAGTATTTTTTTTTTTGTAGGGACACATGTACAAGCTTACTCAGCGCAATATTAGTTGTGACGCACGGCTGCGCCCGTGCTACTTACAGAGAGGATTTTAGTCGCTAATAAACTACAGTCGTAAATGGTCGTTTCTATTAAACCTGCACCCCAACAATAAATAAGTAGAACACGTAGACCGGATATTACCCAACTGTAATATCCCTTAAAGTGGTGACCCCTGTGAACATTACGAGTATTATTATATTTTGGTGAGGTGCGTGGATAGACTGAAACGGAATGAGTCTTCAACAAAGTGTTCCGTCGCGTGCGCAAGATGCGAAGGGCATGTCTGGAGCTGACGCCGAGAAAGAGCTGGCCAGTGTAACGGTCTCTTCGCGTATTCCCGAGTTTTGGGCAGACCAAACGCGGCTCTGGTTCGTCCAATTCGAGGCCGCGATAGAAAATCAAAAACTGAGTGATGCAGCCAAACAAAATCTGGTTGTTACAAAGTTGAGCAAGGCTGCTATACAGCAGGTGAGCGATTTGTTGCTTGCTCCGCCGGAGTCTCGGAAGTATCAGACGCTGAAGGAAAGGCTACTGGAGGTGTTCGAGGAGTCGGAGGCAAGGAAGTTGCAGAAGCTGATTGGTGAAATGGAGTTAGGAGATCAGCGCCCATCACATTTACTGCGACGAATGCGTGAGTTGGCCAGGGAGAAAGTACCTGACGATACCCTAAGGTTGATGTGGCAATCACACCTGCCGACATCGGTGCGGGCTGTACTGGCAGTAGCTGACTCGAAGAATTTGGATGTGCTCGCTACTATAGCAGACAAGGTGTTAGAAAGCACGGGAGAAGGCTCGTCAACGCTAGCCGAGGTCAAAGCAGTAGAGGTTCAGAGCAAGACTACAGGGAAGAGGCGTGATGTATCATCGGATATCGGCCAAATCCTGGGGGAACTGGCGAAGATCAACCTGCGTCTCGCAGGTCTGGAGCGTGGCAGAGGCAGAGAGCGTTGGGATAACGGCAACCGAAGATCGAGATCGGCATCGAAGCATGGTGATGCGGTTGGCGAGAGAAAGAGTGCTAATTGGTTGTGTTTTTACCACTATCGTTACAGGGAGAAAGCAACAAAGTGTGTGAAACCCTGTAATTGGAGCAATGGCCAGGAGAAGTCGGCGGGAAACTAGACTTGGTGCAGCCGACGGCGGGACGTTGCACAATATACAACCGCCTAGTAATATGTGATAAGAAAACAGGTATGAGATTTTTAATTGATACGGGAGCTAATGTGTCCGTAATACCCGTGAAGAGAAATAGTTCGCGTAGTTATTATAATAGTAATAAGTCTAACTTTACATTGTATGCCGCTAACGGCACAATAATTAAAACTTATGGTATTCAGACATTAACTCTAAATTTGGGATTAAGACGTCCGTATACTTGGCATTTTATTGTAGCAGACGTAAATCAGCCTATTATAGGCGCAGATTTTTTGTTAAAATATAAGTTGTTAGTAGATTTAAGCGGCCGACGTCTCTTAGATCAAGTAACTAGTTTAAGTGCACTAGGTTCAATTGTAGCGTGGAAGGGGCCATCCTTAACTACAATCGATAACACTTGCATTTATTCGGATATACTAGCGGAATTTCCCGAGATCACTAAACCTGTGTCTTTTAGGGAGGAACCCCCACACGCCGTGTTTCATTACATTGAGACACACGGACCGCCTGTATTTGCTCGAGCTAGACCATTAGCCCCAGAGAAATATGTCAGAGTTAAGGAAGAGTTTCGGCGCATGCAGGAAATGGGAATATGCAGGCCGTCGAAAAGTCCTTGGGCCAGTCCGCTGCATGTGGTACCCAAAAAGGATGGGCAGATACGTCCTTGCGGTGATTATAGGGCCTTGAACGCTATTACAATACCTGATAGGTATCCCATCCCGCGGATAAATGATTTTACGTATATTTTAGGAAATAAGTACATATTCTCGCGTTTAGATTTAAATAGGGCGTACCACAATATTTTGATTGCACCGGAAGACATAGAAAAAACTGCTATAACTACTCCTTTCGGTTTGTATGAGTTTACGCGGATGACTTTTGGTTTACGGAACGCTGCGCAAACTTTTCAGCGATATATGAATAACGTGGTATTACAAGGCTTAGATGCACAATTCCAGATAGGTTCAGAAGGTCAATCAGAGTCTAATTTCTACTTCTGTTACATAGATGACATCATCGTGGCTAGCGAGACGCCCGAGCTCCATAAATTACACTTAAAGGCGATATTTGAGCGATTAAATCGATTCGGTATAACTATCAATATGGCGAAATGTAGTTTCGGAAAAGAAAAGATAGAATTTTTAGGTTACGAGGTCATGGCATCAGGAATCAGACCATTACCAGATAAAGTTCAGGCAATAATCGATTTCTCAAAACCCAAAACGGTAGATCAGTTGCGGCGTTTCTTGGGAATGGTAAATTTTTATAGGTCAAGCCTACCTAGGGCAGCGGAATATCAATCTGTGTTGAATAAGTATTTACAGAATGTTAAAAAAAAAGATAAGTCTATAATTGATTGGTCGCAAGAGGCAGACATTGCGTTTGCGAAATGCAAAACTAGCCTACAGAATGCAACTGTGTTATCGTATCCGGTGATGAACGCTGAGCTTGCTATATGGGCGGACGCGTCGAACGACTGTGTTGGTGGCGTGTTGCAAGTCAAGGTTGACTCACACTGGTGCCCGTTAGGTTATTTTTCTAGGAAACTCAGTGATGTGCAACTAAAATATAGCACATATGACAGGGAGCTTTTAGCTATCTATTTAGCGGTACAGCATTTTCGTTATATGGTAGAAGGCAGATCATTTACAATTTATACGGACCATAAGCCATTAGTTTATGCGTTCACACAAAAACCCAGTGATAAAGAGACAGCTAGACGCGTCAGACAACTTATGTTTATCAGTGAGTTTACAACAGATATTCAGCACATCAGCGGTAATGACAATATTGTAGCGGATGCACTGTCTCGGGTTGACACTATCACATGCCCGACAGCGCTCGATTTCAGCGAATTAGCATTAGCACAACGGACTGACGACGAGCTGACGTTGCTCTTATCGGCAGAACACAAATTGATGCAATTTAAGCGAATTATTTTACCCGACTGTCAAAGTGAGGTAATGTGCGAAGTATCAACAAGGGTTGCAAGGCCATATCTACCAGTAGCTTTTAGGAAAAGGGCATTTCAAGCTGTGCATAGTTTGTCCCACCCAGGAATTCGTACTACTCGGAAATTAGTGACGTCTAAGTATTTTTGGCCGAACATGAACACAGACGTAGGAAAGTGGGCCAAAACCTGTGTTCAATGCCAAAAGTCGAAGGTAATACGTCATACTGTATCGGGACTAGGACAATACGAAAACAGTGGACGATTTGAGCACATACATGTTGATCTAGTAGGACCATTGCCTACGTCACCTGATGATTATAGGTATTGCCTTACGGTGGTTGATAGGGCGACAGGCTGGCCGGAAGCTTTTGCAATTAGGGACATTCACGCTAGCACGGTAGCCAAGACGTTGTACGAAGGCTGGATTACGAGGTACGGTTGCCCGGTAAGGGTTACTACAGACCAGGGCAGGCAATTTGAGAGTAGCTTGTTTAATGAGTTGATGAAATGTTTAGGAATAAATAAATTAAGAACCACAGCGTATCACCCGCAAGCGAACGGCACTGTAGAAAGGTTTCATCGGGTGTTAAAGGCAGCACTGATGGCCAGAAGGGACAGTGGCACGTGGGTTGAAGAGTTGCAGACAGTTCTGTTTGGGTTACGACACCGCGGAGCGACACTGGTGTCAGTGCCGCGGAATTAGCGTTTGGAAAGACATTGCGGTTACCCGGCGATTTTTACGGTGACAATAGCATGAGCGTCAGCGATTCAAACGAATATGTTAGCAAAATTAGGAATATTATCGAAAACCTTAGGCCAAGACCGACGAAACAGAGAGATGCGAGGACTATTTTTGTGCATTCAGATTTACAGACTTGTTCACATGTTTTTGTGAGAGTAGATCTGGTTAAAAGATCCTTACAACCTCCTTATGACGGCCCATATCAGGTTTTAGAGAGGAAGGAAAAATATTTCTTGTTACAAATAGCAGATAAGCGTGTAAAAATATCAATAGACAGATTAAAACCGGCATACGTAGTTAACGAAGGAACCCTTCCACTAAAACAGCAGGAAAAAGATAGTGTTGTAATTAATCCTAATAATAAACTGTTTAGTGATAAGACTAGTAGCTCTAAGCGTGTAACATACACCACACACAGTGGTAGAACGGTTAGGCAGCCGATAAGATTTGTAAAATAAAACTATGTTGTAACTTAGGTAACTTAGATTGTATTTAAGCAATTTGATAAATTAATAATATAAGTTTTAAGTGTACGATTTCAAACAACAAGTACCAATGTAACACTTTAATTGTTTTGCAAATTGACAATTTTGAAGCATGTTGTAATAAACAATGAAATAATGTAATTCTTGCATGTTAACGTACCTATGTTTTTCTAGGTCAACGAAATGTATAAGTTTCATAAAGAATTACTGACTAAGATAAATTATAATTATTATAGAATGATCTTAATCTATAGAAATAGTATTTTAGCATTAAACGTAATTTATTCATTGTATGAATAAGACCTACAATTATTAAGAATAAAATATCTCTGTAATTAAAATGGGTTGGGGCCAAAGTAAACCACAGCAGAGCAACGTAGCTTTAGCGCAAACGGTGTCTAATGAGACGATTGGACAAAGAGTTGGATCTTTGGAAATTATTGTGATTGTGTGCGCTGTTCTCATGGGATTTTTGATACTGTATTTGATCAGAAGCCAGTGTAAGAAACGGGTACGAGGCTGGTTTCAGAAGGAAGCGGTCGTGGCCGGTTGGAGCCCACCCGTAGTAAAGGTGCAAACAGTGCCGCCACCGACTGTACCCCGTAACCCAGATGTGTATTAGTGTTGAGTGTTTAAAAACATAGTATTGTGTGGTGTCGTATGTGCGTCGTGTTATTTTTCATAAATACGTATCATGTTCTTCTTCAACATAAAATAGGATTGTGTAATGTTATAATAATAGTGTTTGGATTAAATAAAACAATGTAATTAGACATACATTATATAATAATATATTGTTGTTGAAAAATAGATATACATTAGCGTAAATACTTCTTTTAAGAAGGGGGCTACTGTAGGGACACATGTACAAGCTTACTCAGCGCAATATTAGTTGTGACGCACGGCTGCGCCCGTGCTACTTACAGAGAGGATTTTAGTCGCTAATAAACTACAGTCGTAAATGGTCGTTTCCATTAAACCTGCACCCCAACAATAAATAAGTAGAACACGTAGACCGGATATTACCCAACTGTAATATCCCTTAATTTTTTTTTTTTTTAATGTATGTTCGGGCATAACTCCGTCATATATTGACGGATTTGCAAAATTCTTTTTTTGTTCGAAAGGGGTTTATTCCGAAATGGTCCCATTTAAATTTAAAAAAGATCTGATGATGGGTTTCGGAGACAGACAACGGAACTCTTCAAAAATTGACAGCAAATCAACCGCGATTGCTGCTATCGTATGTCTATGAATTGTTAAAACAGTTTAATGGGGAACCACAACTAAAAAGTGAAAAATAAAAAACTTTTTTACAAAAAAATAAAACCGACTTCCAAAAAAAGTGCAAAATAACTTTAATTTCGGAAGTCGGTGTCAAAAAACGAAGACACAAAACAGGAACACCGACTTCCGAAATTAAAGTTATTTTGCACTTTTTTTGGAAGTCGGTTCTATTTTTTTGTAAAAAAGTTTTTTTATACGCGTTAGACATAACTTTACAAATTAATTAGACTATGTTAAATAAATGTAATTTAAATATTCACATAGTAAATTACAAAGTAAATTGTCTAGAGTAAACATATATGTTTCGTCATCTATTGCACCTTTTTTTTTTTTGGGGGTTGGGAAATCATCCAATGAGTAGAGGAATGGTAAGAGCAACTTATACGTATGTATGCTTTTTTTTCCCGCTCTAGAGTGGAGCGGGAGGGCGTGTCAGACTCTTACTGACTAAAACCCACCCCTTTTCCTCCCTGTCCTGAATGCCCAGCGGCGAGGTAACTCTTTTGAATTTATCCTCAACCCCCGGGCAGGTCATCTATTGCACCTGACAGGCGACGCGCAGCGACTGTGTAACTATGTAAATAATAATGTTTATAAATATTGGTCACAGTGCCAATAGATGTGAAAAACAGACTAATGTTAATCATTTGAATTAACAAATTATGAAATTTTAATTATTCATATTTTTTTCTAATGGGTGGAAAATCATCAAATAACTTTTTCCGCTCTGGGTGGAGCGTATGAGCGGTGACTCATTCGATCACTCCCGCGGTTCAATTGGTCTGTATCCGGTATTAGACAAATTATACTTCAAAAAATTATGACATTAAATGAAACATAGGTAGCAAAGTATCACAAAAAACTTTTTTACAAAAAAAGAACAACCGACTTCCAAAAAGAAAATACACTAAAAATAAAAAACAAATAGCTTTAATTTCGGAAGTCGGTGTCAAATAACGAAGAATTATAATACAAACACCATTAATTTTTGGTGTATTTTCTTTTTTGGAAGTCGGTTGTTTTTTTATTAAAAAGTTTTTCTTTACAAGCTTTTATTAACTTGCAAAATCGTATGCAAGTTACCCGCTTCAAATTTTGCTAACCATTTTTCGACCACTCATTGTTTCTGATAGAGCTAATTTGGACATTGTCGGAAATGGCCCCAGGACTAACAAACCTCTGATTACATAGTAATTATCAGTATATTTTATTATACTTATTGCGAATATCTGTGTGAAACGGACACTCTGCGTTCTGTATTGAACAAGTAAAAGAGCTTAAACGATTTACGACATCACAAATCAAAAATGGTCCCAGCTTTGATAATTAGATTTGTGATTTGACATGACAATTAGTGATGCCCAATCTTTCATTTCACACACATCGATAACATAACATGCATCCTACATAATTACTTATCTTTTTGTATACAATTAGGTACTACACATAAGGACGTTTGTGCACTACCTCGTATTCGATTCAATTCGTGTTTTTTTACGAACAGCATAAAAACGGATAAAAATTCACGAATAGGCGCTGTGCACTTACACAATCATACTCATAGTCGATTCGTATTCGTGATTCGTTTTGGGGAATTTTTCATGGTCCGTTTTTAAAAACACGAATACGAATCGAAAACGAAAGTCCACGTGCACCAATCCAAGATTCGAGTATTCACTAAAAACAATCCCTCGAATCGAATCGAATATGAGTGCACAAAACGCCCTTTATTAAGTATGACGGCTACTTCGATCCGTAAAAACTGACTCGCACACCCAACCGCACATTTATTACGAAGACTATATCGAATCATATTTTCACGAATACGAACCGAATACGAGGTACGTCACACATGCCTTAGGTGAGATGCACTGTAATATTTCAAATATACTATCACGCTGGGTACTGAACGGTATCGATTTTGTTTAAAATATATCAATACGGATTTTATAGGGCATCCCGAATCCTTGTCATGTCAAATGTCAATCATCTCAACGTTCACCTGTCTGACTGCATTGTGCAGTGATTTCATTTTGTTATTTTTGGAATACATTCGACCACCTTGCTATTTTTACGGACTCTGCTTTTATTAACGTGTTACCTGGCTGTGATAATAAATAACTTTAGTGACAGCATTTCCTAGCATATTTCTAAGTATTGAAGGGATTCATTCTTACCAAAATAACCTCAAAATCTTTGTTTTCTTTTTAAATAAATGCTTTCTACAAGGTGTCTGCCATTAAACTTTGTCTTCATGGCATATACTCGTAACTTAGAACACGCAAAGTAAATTTCCTTCGCTGTTGGATCTGGGGCGAAAGATGTATGGATGCAGAACCATCTCCTGGCATACTTATGTAAGTCCGGTTACACTGCAATAATAATAATAATAAATAAGTTTATTGATCCAAAGATAAACATAGACACAGGTTATATACTAGTTACATGCTAAGACTTAATCAACTAACAATGGGCACTAGGGGAGAAAAATTATAGTCTATATTAACAAAAAATTAAATCCTGTCTCCTAAACTAGGCATGGCCTGTATCTAAATATTACAAACATACACACACACACACACATACATTGTGTTATAATGCCATTGAGCTGATGATGGCGCCGGGATGGGATGTGGACTGGAACTTTCTGATGGCAAATGTTAGGACAGTTGAATTTGGGCTAGTAGTTTTGTTATAATAAGTACTTTCTATTACATTATGAGGAGGGTTTATATTTTTTTAAAGCTTTTAGTTTGTTACTATTAATAGGCTCGCGTTTGACCACTATCTCATCTGATTGTAAGCGATGATGTGATCGACATTGGAGCACACTAATGCCTAGAGATTGGATACTCCATCTGGCCAGATTGGATATGCAGCCACAAAGCTGAGCCCGTATTCAAATGAAAGATGTCTATTACTAATATTAAAACTCAAGCCTCCTAATAAAACTTCCGTAATATTATGAACTTTACTACGTTCACGGTGTAAATGCAGTCTGTCTTTACGACTTGACTACAAAAACGTGACGTTAGACCATTGAAACCTGAACCGTGCGAACTTATTATCTTCCCCCTGTTACGTTCCATTTGTTTTACAAGGGGGTAAGGAGGGAGGTCTTTATAAGCTGGATACCTAGTGATCCGTCGGGGCTTTTGAAATTTTAGATGGCAACTGACTTATTTTAGAAGCAGCGTTTACATTTTCATGTTGAGTTTCCGAATGTTAATTCTTTTGTTATATAATTTAGATGGGAGGTGCTGTATTCTAAGTTTAGTAAGAAGCTTCAAAGAGGCTTAATGTCTCTTTGTTGTAATTATTTAATGCTTATTCTGTATTGTTATTTTGGAGGTAAATAAGGACTATGGAAATCCTTCTTAGCTATTTTCATCAATTTGGTTTAATATTCGTTTAAATATGAATTAGGATTCTTTAGCCGACATCATTAACCGACTTTAAAAAAAGGAGATTCTGTATTCGACCCGTATGTATGTATGTATGTATGAATGTATGTATGTATGTTTGTTTGTTCACAATTTTCTCAAAAACTGCTGTTCCGATTTGGATGGAGTTTTCATTATTCAAATGCATATTTTTCAAGGAAGGTTTAAATATATAATACATTAGGATCTGATGAAGGTCTCTGGAGTTAGACAGTGGAACTCTTCAATAGCTTGAAGAAAATGACTCGCGATTATTGCAATCATTTGTCTATGTATTGTTAACACAATTTAATGGGAAACCACAATTTAATGTTTCTTTGGGTTTTGTTTTTCCTGTGTTTTAAATGGAATAACATGTTACAACAATATAAAGTTTACTTGAAATTATGATTCCAAGCCAATTCGGAGTTATCACAGTTTAAAGTGTGTTTCGTAAAACAGCAATTTACTAGGTCATAATTTTAGCCAAAATATGTCCACTGCTGGACATAGGCATCCCCCAAGTGTCGCCACAAAAAACCGGTCGTGTGCGTTTCGCATCCATCGGATTCCCACGACCCTTACCAGGTCATCGGTCCACTTTGTGGGAGGACAAGGAGGACTTCCAACGCTGCATCTACCAGTACGGGTCTCCATCTCCACCCCAGAACTTTTCATAGGTCATCATCATCTTCCTGCCCTTATCTCGTAACTTGGGGTCGGCGCAACATGTTTTTTTCTTCCATTCAGTCCTCTGCCTCTCCATCCATCCACATTTATATTCATAACTCTTTTAGTTACATGTACTTCATCCCTCCTCTTGACATGACCATATCAAGATGCTTATCTTGATATGGTCATGTGAAGAGGAGGAATGGTGAAGAGGAGGGATGTGGCGCCAGTCACAAAAAAGTTGTGTGACTGGCGCCACTTTTAAACTACCTCCAATGTAATCATTTCTCTTTTTTTCTTTTCATAGGTAAAAGCCCAATATTAGTAGGAATTCAATCTCAACACCTTACGTACAGGTAGTATAAAAAAAAACTCGAACTAAATCTTTATATGTGCTAACGTCATCATCATCAGCCTTTCAAAGTCCCCACTACAGGGGCACAGGCCTCATCTCTGTGAAAGGGTGGGGCCGTAATCCACCACTCGCGACGTGTGCTAACGTACGTATCTGTAATCCCTGCACACACAATCCAATTTAAATTTTCTTCCGAACCAATGTCTAGTTCATTCTGAATGAGAACACATCGGAAATGGAAAGTTATTTAAGTTGTCGAGTTCAAATTGTGAATTGAAATTTATTTTCCTTTCATTAAAATGCAAATATCTTACATTTGAAATCGTTTTTCCTTAGGAACGGTGAAATATCCACGACCCCGGAGCGCTCGGTTTGTCTATTTAAATGCAATATTCATCATGACGGTATTCGTACGGTGGTCCCTATATTGAATGAAGTTTTGTCTGATTCACTGTTGGTTTTGATTTTGCTAAAGTCATATCTCTAAATGTCAGTTAGAGTTGGCGCATCATGTTTTTTTTTTCTTCCATTTTTCCTGTCAGTTGTCACGCTATGTCATGGATTTGATTTGATTTTCTTTAAATTCTTTAATTGACTTAACTCACTTTTTTTTAAGTTTGTCAGTGTTTAGGGAATCTAATCATAAGTCGAAGTTAAGTGCGGCTTATATAGGCTATCTAGCATTACGCTGCAATCCACGGAAGCAGAACTATAACCAAATACGCGAATAAAACCGCGGGCGACAGCTTGTAAATAAAATAAATTGTGGTGCAGGGCTGGCCGCCGTACTTCTCCGCACTAGTGCAAAATACGCTTCAAACTTAAAAGGGGTAGCAGCGGGTTTTCGAGATAGTTTGTTGAAATAAAATTAACTCTATTGGACTGACTGGTATTTCCGTCTTCTGCAAAAAGTGATATTGCACCTTTCACAATATGACCCCAGTTTATGTATGCATGTAGGTTAATGTATTCTGGGAAGCCAATATCGCCCATATTAAAGCAGAGCCTGCCTGTCATGAGATTCATCAATCAATTAGCTAGCTAACCACTTCCGTCCAATAATATCATAATCTGATACGTCATAATGATTAGTTGTGCTAGCTGAACCGGCGAACTTCGTACCGCCTGAGAATGTATTTGACTTGAAGATGCAGAAACAATTGCTTCAGCGATTTTTTTTTTCCCCAATGAGTACCGTTTTAAGTCTTTGACTGCCATACACAGGGGACACACGCTTATACCCAAACACCAGATTTTCAATTGTGTCTGTTGTCTGGCAGTCAATGTGGCAGCGCATTTGGATGATCAGGAAACGCATCGCCTTGCTTCCAACGTTGAAATCTCGTCGATAAAACATTCCTAATGTGGCATAAGTAGAGCAACGTTCGTGCAAACGGATCGCTTTGGAACTTTTCTATATAATACTAACATATAAATATAAGAACTACTAACACTATCGATATGGGTTAAGTTAGTAAAATCATATTGTTGTGTATGTCGTTAATTTGTGGCAAATAAATACTTTTTCTTTCTTCTTTGGAAAATCGAAAAAAAAAAGCTGGTCAATGTGGTCGCTGGGGGTGCTTTGACCATTCTCCAGATGCACCGCCAAATGTGTAACAGTGGGAGGACGTTCATGAATGGGGATTAATAATATCGCCTCATTGCAGCTCACATATCGACCAGCTTGTTAATGCGTGCGTGATTTCATCGTTGATATTAGAAATCTGAACGCCAAAAACCGCTATGTCGCTACCTTTCGTGACATATTTGCAAATGCATTAGATGGATTTCACTGAATTGCAATATTCCACTTCGCGATGTGCTCTGAATGATTTGGAAAACAGTGGCGAATATGGAACAAAGCGTTGTCGACCACGAAATCGTTTAATTTCACCCTCTTTGAAAGAACTTTTCGTTCCATACAAAATGTATGAGAAAATGAATTTTCTTCATGTTTTTTTTCGTGAATATTTCCGTGTTTTTAATAGTAATTCTGCTATTCGGAGCGAAGACAAATCCAACATAATAAAGATCATTAAAATCGGTCCAGCCATTCTTGAGTTATAAATGGTGTAACTAACCCAACTTTGTTTTCTATACAGGGTGTAACGGAAAGGTGTGGTCACATCGTAAGAACTGCATCTGCCTATCGACATAAACAACTTTCTTCAAAAATAAACCTGAGCAAATTCACAACATTTTTTTTTTTGTGTCCTATACAAATATTGAACAGCTGATGATAACTTTGTATGGAAAGTAGAATTTTTTTTTCGGAATTTTCAGTTTTTACTCAGAGAAAGTTGTTCATATCCATGGGCAGAACCGGTTCCTAAAATAGGACCACACCTTTCCGTTACACCCTGTATATAAAATTTAGTGTTGTATTAATCTGGGGTGCAAACGAAGATCTTGTTTTCTTTTATACCATTAGGTTTTTTAAACCATATACTTCAAATACATTTGAGACCTTCCCAATATTGCGTAGGTTTTATTTGATATGTTGAACGGTACCTACAGTTTAAAAAACTATTTTATTTGCCGATTTGCACCTCAATAGTGACCCCCATATTCCAAATGCTTTTCTTTTTACGTTACACGTCCGTGTTCGGATCACAGATATTCATAAATGTACCAAATTTCAACTCAATTGGTTCAGTAAATGCGTAGCAAATTGGCAGTGACAGACAGACACACGAGTGATCCAATAAGGATTTCGTTTTTTCTTTCGGACGTTCAGAACCCCAAACTCGTAGCTTTTCGAAAGCACTTGTCAATCGCATACATTGTGCAACCATACTTCATATAATGTCACTTTGTCTAGGCATATTATCGTTTTATGACGTTTAAGTGACATAAACCAACATAAACATTCAATTTCCCTGACTGTATAATCCACAGGTGAAATCAACATCCCACCTACTTACATTTGTACATACCAATTAAAAAGAACTGGAGTGAGACGGCGACCCCGCCTGACCTATTTCTGCTCCCGATCTGACTCAGGTCACTACGTATACAGGCTTCTATTTAACTTTCAACTTTATATCTCAAGATTTAAAGTAAATTTTTGCGTAGTTTGCCTCTGTTCCTGAAATAGAATCGTGAGACATTCGACGTCGATTGTTCTATGCAGGTGATATAAAATTGATGGCATCCGCATCCGCATTATCGACGGAATTAGTGGTTTCGGCGATAAAGTGCTGTTTATTACCTTTTGGTTAGTGCTTAGCAGAAAGGGGCGTTATTTTTAGAACTGTGGCTTGAAGTTAAATGTTTCTAGGAGAAAGAAAATATTTGACTACTGAGTAAGTAAGAAAGAGTACCAATTGAGTACTTTAAGGGCCTCATTTATAAAAAAATGGCCAAGTGCTAGTCGGATTTGAGCAGGAAGGGTTCCGCACCATCGCAAAATGTATCACAATATTACGGTGTTTACAATTATCTTGTGACATACCTAGACATTGTAATCTTAATCTTCTCGCGTATTGACTGGATTTTTTTAAGTTAGTTCTTCTAGGTACTATTTTCCTGCTACTGTGTAGCTTGATCGAAACATTAAATTTATGTTCTCATAAATATGAATTACCAAGTCTATAGTTCACCCAGAGGATACGGTGGAGCATACGGTGGAGGTTTGCCCCGCTTGGGCAGAGCACCGCCATGTCCTCGTGGAGGCGATAGGCGGCAGCGACCTCTCGCGCCGTGCTCTGGTTCAGGCCATGGTACGGAGCGAGAGGGAATGGGGAGCCGTCTCCTCCTTCTGCGAAGCAGTAATGCTCGCGAAGAGGGAGGCGGCACACGTTAGGGAGACTCAACAACGGCAGAGTCGCCCTAGCGCTCTCAGCCGCAGCCGCCGCAGGAGACGCCAGGGGCTGCGAGACGATCTCCGGCCACCGTAGACCCGGGCCTGCGGACGGCGAGTAGTGGGTAACTCGCCGTCCGATCAGCACCAGGCCCGAGAGTCGACGGCGCGTAGTGTTCCACGCGCGCCTCAAAGAGTTGTCAGCAAAAGGACGGGGCCTGCCACGGCCAATGCCTGCCCGGGGGTTGAGCATAAATTCGAAAGAGTTACCTCGCCCCTGGGCATGTAGGGCAGGGAGGAACAGGGGTAGTCAGTAAGAGTTCTGACACGCCCTTCCGCTCCACCCTAGAGCGGAAGAAGTCATAAGATGATTTCCCACCCCCCAAAAAAAAATGAAATCTATAGTTCAACCTAAACCATAAAAAACCATCCATTAGAAACACACAACAGATACATGCGAAATAAAATAATTGATCGCATACACATTCAGTTCGTTCAATCAATCACGTTCGATTAGAATGTCAGAGTGATGAATTAGTTTTAACGTAACGGTCATCCGTGACCGTTGCTATGAAAATTGCTGCAGGGGCGAAACTTTTTGTTATGTAGGGTTTATGTAGGGTAGTTGTTTGTTTTGTGTGTTGGTATTATGTAAGTGGAAGAAACAAACTAAATCTTTGTTAAAACAAAATAGATTTTCATTCGTAATAATAAAAATACAATAGTTTTATTTACTTTAACAAAATGTTTGTACTACATAGCTGGTGTTAGAAGTGTCCTTTTAAGCAAACAAAATGCCTGTATTACACTCGACTCTTCCGTATCCACATTACCATAGAAAATATATTGTCCGTATTTACTATTTATATAACTTTGAGAAAATATAAGAACCAAATTATATTACAAAAGAGAAATAAAGAAGACTGCTAATTTATATCAGCTTAATTAATTAATTAGCAAATAAGTGTGAGTTTTGTGTATATTATTATGTGAGTTGTGTATGTGTGTGTGTATGGGGTGTATATGTGGGTGTGGGGTGTTTATGTATGTGTGATGTGTACGTGTACCTAAATGTTGTACATGTTAGTAAGTATTTGCGTGAATGAGTGAGTTATGATGTGTACTGCAGGAGGGCTTCCGTGTCATCATATTCGAGTGGTTTTATCCAAATAGTTATACGTTTTTTACATTCATAATATTGTTTAGTGTATACATAATATCTCTTTATTTGCGCTGGGCTGTGACTGTCGCACTCTTCATGTCGCCATGACTTGAGATTCCACCGGAGCTCTGTCCGCCGTGCCTCCAGATCCCATGGCGGTGACTCACTCCTCCCTCCAAAAATAAGCCAAAACATTTTCTTTATTGATAGAAATTAGTTAAGTAAAATATTCAACAAAAAACAATATAATTGCATGCCCGCAGGCAGAAGATGTTATATCTACAGTGACCCATAAAATTACAATCCAAAACGCCCACATACATTTCAAATGCGAACGAATAAATATATAAACAGATATGACAAGATCTACATAAAAGGTAAAGATCTAAAAATAAATAAAACGAAAGAAGGGAGGTCCCATTTGTTTGTTGTTCAATCAATCAGCTAGGGTTGGTAGATGACGAATTGGCTCTCTGGGATTTTCTGTTTGAAATGTTTTCGTTTTTATAGTTCCGTACATAAAACGTGCCAATCGGAACCCGTTTCTAAGTCCAAGATATCTGTTTCTATATTTTCAAACGCACAATCACGATAGTTTTTCAAGACGAAATTCTGTATATGCTTAGTGCGTATTGCCAGTGATGACCAGTGATGAAACGTGGTCTCTGGGGGCCTCATCAGAAGACGGAAAGTCGCTGGCAATGAGCCTCCTCATTGTCAAGTTAATAGTTTTTCTGCTTATTGTAGAAATCCACAGAAATCCGAGGTAAGTCATGAAACTCAAAGAATAGGTTCTTGACCTAAAAAAATTAATTAATTCGTCAGTTAGATTACCAAAAAATGTTGGACACGTATTTTTTTTTTTTGGTCACTTAAACCAAAAATGAGAACGATACAGTGTGTTGAAATGTCGCGTGACGTCATATATCGTATCGTTTTCAATATACTTTGTAATAATAAGTGACGTAACAAGCCCCGACTCTTGAACTTTGATGCGTTTTTCTTTGTAATTTTTTATTGGTTTGCTAAAACAAAGTCAAAGTAAAAAAACAATACAAAGAAAGAAAGAAAAAAGAAGAAAAAAAAAGAAAGAAGAAAAGAAAGTAAGTAATTTTTTTTGATTAACTTACGGACAAAATATAATTATTATTTTTATATCCAGGACAAGATCCTATTGCTAATGTTATAATATGACGTTTGCACGCAGATGGTACTGGAAGGTTCTGCATTGGCAACCGGGAAACGCATAGTTGGAAGGCCTTCCCAAAGTGGACCAATGTCTTTTTGAGGGCCACGGGAGTCCGCTGGAATCTGAGAGAAGCATAGGACCGGTAGATATGGTGACGCTTGGGCTTCCCCAAGCGTCACCACATCTACCGGTCCTATGCTTTTCTCAGATTCTCAGGTCTCCACCTATGTCCAACAATCGATGTCTTTCAGCAGAAATGAATCACGTCAGCTGTAAGGGACAAAAATTTAATTTCTAAAGAACCCTTAGCAACACGCCGCGGTTACGACTGAAAAATTGGATTTATTTTCGTTGGATCCTAGTTTTAGATCCTATTTTTTAAGTATTAACGATGGGTCCCATTTGCTGTTTCCATTGAAAGCCATTAGACAATAATACCTTGCTTAGACAATGTCTGTACGACTACGACGGTACTCTGATGTTGTTTATTTTTAGACGAGGGTAGGAAGATGATGATTACCTACCTTATATATGAGATGATGATTACCATAGATCATGTCACACTTTGTATTTTGGCAGAGTTGGGTTCTCCGATAACAAGTACCAATAGGGACTTGTTGTCAGAGAACTCTTCTATATTAATTGAGGTGATAATGAGAGCGGGCTTGGAAAGCCGGAAATCCGGTGGTGGGTTAATAAGGACCGTTGGTAATAGCTCTGAAAATAACCGTTTAAGTGTACCGTCGTGGTGAAATGATCAGTTAGCAGAGCTAGACTCTGCGTTCCCGAGTGTTAGCTCCCCAGGGTCCGCCGGGCGTTTGGAATTGTAAAAAGATGTTTTTAGCGCCGCTCGGGAGGTACATAAAAATATGTTATTTTTTGCGATTTTAAACTAACATTTGCATTTGGAGGAATTCAATTCTACTTATTTTTGCCACGAAGTAATTTTCATGGTTTTCGAGATGGGTAACTACGGAGCGGCTCGACTCACACTTGGCCGTTTTAATGCTGTCACTAACACGAACTTTTTCTTATACCTTTGTTTAGTTTTTGCTATCGAACGATAAACACGATATAATTGGCTTTAGAATTTCCGGGCTTCAATCTCTCTGACATCCTTAGTCCTTATTTACGGCATCGTAAAGAAACTAATAAAGTTCTTTGTCAAGGTTATCTTGTAGTTTATTTCCAATCGTTGTTGCCAACAGGTTCATATCTTTGTGCCGCCATGTTTGGTAGAATATTGATTACCGATACTAAAAATGTCCGTATTCACTATATATCGACCTTTTTAGGGTTCCGAAAGTCCGAATGAAAAAACAGAACCCTTATAGGATCTCTCGTGTGTCTGTCTGTCTGTCCGTCTCATCACAGCCAATTTGCTCTGAATCTGTTGGACCGATAGAGTTGAAATTTGGTACACACATGAATATCTGTGACCCAAATACGGACGTGTACCCTAAATAAATTAATTTTAAATATGGGTGTCACTTTTGGGGTGAAAATCGGAAAATTAAAAATCAAAGTTTTTCAAATTCTATCATGCGACAATTCAAATGAAAGGGCACATTGTGAGGGTCTCGAATATATTTTTAAAATAGAAAATAGATGAAAATAGAAAAAAATACAATTCACCCCCTTATCTCCGATATCACTGGATCTATAAGGTGGAGGCAGTTTAAAAAAAATCTGAAAAGAGTATGATTTGTTCGGTACCCTTTGCGCGCGAGTCCGACTCGCTCTTGGCTGGTTTTTTCCTATGGTTTTTATTAATAGTTTACGCACGGTTTATATTTGTGCGTGATTTATGGTTAAAGACACGGCCTATTAAATGGGAATTTACCTAAACAAAACTGGTATTACTCTATGAGTAATCAGCCTATAATGTTCTAATTGCTGGGACACAGGCCACAGGGAGGCCTGTGAGAGGGTGCACCCATAGTACACCCAAATTACACCTGTTATATTTGGTGATTGTCTTTAGCCAACCCTACAAGGGAATATAGGCCATAAGTTATATATTTTAAA
This sequence comes from Polia nebulosa, assembly GCA_951329385.1. Taxonomy (NCBI): domain Eukaryota; kingdom Metazoa; phylum Arthropoda; class Insecta; order Lepidoptera; family Noctuidae; genus Polia; species Polia nebulosa. Next base: position 7,587,277 of record OX589604.1, read on the forward strand.
ATGGTACGTAAACCAACAGACATATTATTTTAGTTTTTCTAGAAAATGTACCAAAAAACGAAACTACAATATGAACATTTTAACACTTATTCAGTTTCGTAACAGCAGGTGTGGCTATATCACGCATTTCCTTCCATTATTAGTAATTGAATACCAGAATTGGTTAATCGTTAGCTACAAGGAGTCTCATTAATACTATGGTACCTATTTAAATCATAATGAATAGGAAACACCACTCATTAACACACATATAACAGGAAATAAATACTGGTGTAATCGATCACAATATCTCAAACACTACTACAAAATTAAATATATGGAGATATGTGGAGAAAAAAGAGTCACTAGAATTAAAAATACCTAAATAAAAGTAGCTAGAAGATAAACGATTTGCTAAAAACTGCAACATAAACGGAACCCCCTATAATTTAAAACAGTATCATGCAACAGCTGAGGAAGAAGCTATTAACTATGAAATTACAATTAATGAATCAGAATGCTTCCAAATGCAGACAAAGAGATATAATTATTCAGACGCAGTTAATCAAAGGCTATATAAGCTAGTTTCGCTTAAAACCATTGGAGCACGCAGTCGATTTCCAACATGAAGGTGATCGTTGCGTGCTTGTTTTGCGTGGTACTAAATGTGGAAAGTGTAAGATACCAGAATGTCACGTACCAACCCGCGGAAAGGCAGCTTTTGGACTTTAAACGGGATCATCCGGTAGGTAGTAATTATTGTAATAACGTAGATCTACATTTCAAACTTACAAAAACAGTTAACGAAACAATTTAAAGGCCAAACTAATAATTTCGTTGTCTTTTGTAACAAACGTAATTCAATAGCGTAAATTAATATAAATATCAAATCAGTGTCTACTAAACTATTCACTTTAAGTAACCAAAGTGACAAGCAGATTTGAAAGTTACGCAACCAAATGTGCTAAAAAAATTCTTTCATCTTTTGCAGTTACCAATAGGATTATGGACTAAAAATAATGGAGATCCAACAGAAGTACGGGACACTTTAACGATCAACTCCGATCAATTTAACAATCAGTTACTTCTCGACACAATGCTGACATTTGATGGAGAAAGAACACCCGAAAGAGTGGTCCACGCGAAAGGAACGGGTGCCTTTGGGTACTTTGAAGTCACAAATGACGTCTCCAAGTATACTTATGCTGATGTTTTTAACGGAGTTGGCAAAAGAACGCCAATAGTAACCAGGTTCTCAAATGCAGCTCAAAGTCTCGGAGGAACTGACGTCAGTAAGGAACTAAGAGGCATGTCAGTCAAATTTTACACTAAAGAAGGCAATTTAGATCTACTGTGCCTGCAGACACCAGTTTATCTATACAGAGATCCGTTTCTGTTCTGGTCCTTAGTTCATGCTTTTAAACGAAACCCTCAGACCAATATTTTGGTAGATTTGACAGCCCGTTGGGATTTCGTGACACAAAAACCAGCCTCTTTGCACACCTTCTTTTGGACATTATCTGATTATGGACGTCCGGATGGGTACAGAAGGATGGATGCTTTCCCTATTCATACTTACGAAATTTCCAACAAGAATGGAGAGAGACATTATGTCAGGTTTAACTTTAGAACGGAGCAAGGGTTCAGTTTTATTACTAACGCTCAAGCAGCTGTGATACAAGGCACGGATCCGGATTATTTTAATCGAGATTTGTACAATGCTATTGAACTCGGCAACTTCCCAGCTTGGAGATTAGAGATGGACATGATGACGCCAGAAGGCATTCAAAAAGTTGATTATGATCCTTTTGATGTTACCAGACTGTGGAAGAATGGTACATTTACCACTGTGCAAATAGGGCGTTTAATACTAAATAAAAATGTAGAAAATCAGTTCAGGGATGTAGAACAAGGAGCTTTTAATCCTGCTCATTTGGTGCCCGGCATTCCTGGGCCACCTGATTTTTTATTCAGAGGCCGAAGAATGTTTTACAGAGACACACAAAATTATCGTCTGGGAAGAAATCATAACAAAATTTTCATAAATACGCCACTATACGCAAAAACATACGTTCGTGATGGGACACCCCCTACAAGGCTTAACATGAAGAATGCACCAAACTATTATTCTAATTCATTCAACGGTCCAATACCTTATGTTGACGAGAAACGACCAAGGGAGAAGTTACAAGTATTGGAGAGTAATGCTGTTGACTTGGAGCCGTTGCGGTTTTTCTACAATAACGTTCTTGAAAGTGAGGCACATAGACAGAGGTTTATTGAAACTATAGTTTTGTCTCTTGTACCAGTCACACCACCCGTGTTGCAAAATGTTATAAAGATATTGTATCTTATTGATCGTGACTTAGGCACACGTGTGAGTGTTGGGTTGGAAGTAGCTCTAGAACAGAGGAGAGTCCAGCAAGCAGCAGCGGCAGCCACTCCACCACCTAACCTTCCTATAAGGAACACACCGACTGCAGAAGCTGCTCCCAAGACACACTTCTATGCCAAGAAAGCACAAGGCAACTATAAATAAAGAATAATGTCGATTTATAAATTGAGCATTAAACTGAATACTACGAGTAGATTGTCTCGTCATGCAAAAATATATATAAATCCGTTTTCGTAGATTTGACAAAAAGAGTAGGTACTTAGTTTAATTTAGCATGTTATGAAATGTATTATAATGGAGTATGCATTATGTTAAGTTTTTATTTTTCTCCTTCTTCATCTTTTTTTTTACAGCTTTACAAATACAAAATTGCAAATTCACATAGCAAGTTCTTTATCTTTTTTTTACCTATTCTTTGAACTTCCACATCTAGCCCAAGGTATAGAAAAGGTTGGGGACAAGAGATTAGCGAACTTCCACAGCTAGCCTTTATAAGGTACAGAACATATGGGAGACAAGATAGTAGCAAACTTAATAATTCAGTGGGTCAGTTTAAACCTAAAGGAACGATGGATAAACTTTAAGGAAGATGATATGATTAGAATGGAGATGAGTACTGAGATGACGCCTCTAGAGAAGTATAGAAGAGAAGCAAGGCAAGATTGAGTTAATCATCAAGAAAAAAGTGCCTTTTAAGCTTTCGTTCCGGTATGAATGCACGAATTTATAATGGAGAAGAATATAGGATCACAGAAGAAACCAAACTTTAATTTTAGGAAAAGCCGAACAGTTTAATGAAGAAATAATTGAATGTCCAGAATTTACTGATACAATGAGTTTCCCGCATGGTTCATTTATAGAACATAGATTATACATATTAGGCGTATTGTTCTATAATTATTATGTCAAATCATTTATAACATAATGAGAATAAATTAATATGAAGAAATTAAAGTTGTATTTAACAAATTGTTTTTTATTTCTAAGTTAACTTAATTAGATTTTTTTTTTACTTTCAGAAGATTTTTTTTTAACAAAAAGAACAGGCAATAAACTGGCAATCCCTTAGATTTGTAAGTTTCTTTCTTACAATTTCTGCTTTATAAAAATAAATGTGGCAGTTCTGATTATTTTTGTCAAGTATATCGCGTTTTCACTTTGTTAGTTTAATTAAACAGGTCCTTGATCCAAATATGGATTAAGATCTACAAAGGAGAGGCCGTCAGCAATAGATTGATAAACGCCTAAAATTTGGATTATCTGAAATTATTTAGAGTTCCAAGCAGATAATTATTTTTAATAACTGGCAAGTACAAAATAAATCAACTCATCGGCTATTTGGTGCGTATTAGCCAAACTGGTGGTATCACGCATTTCCTTTCAAAGCATAATTATTGACATAATTGCGGTCAATTAACTTACAGACATGGAATCAATTTCATCTCTGAATAATTTGTTGTGATTATTACAGCAATTGTAAAAGGGTATAATTTGACGGTGTGATTTTCTGAAACTATTAATTCAAATGAAAATACATATTGTGTATTTTATCAGACATTAATAAAACCAGTGCAGGCCAAAGGTTTCTTCTGATACAGAGAAGATGAGACTCCTTCTCTGTATAAGAAGAGGTTTAGTGCATGTTAGTGATTACATACTGTTATAAGTTCTGGTTACCCTTAACCTTCCAGCAAGCACTAAAAATACAACTGGCATGATAAAACAACAACGACAAACTCTCCAAATTGGAACATTCAACGTAAGGTCACTAGCAACAACAAAAAGATTTATAGAACTAACATACATGTTACAAAAATAATAAAGAAAGAAAGAAAGAAAGAAATCATTTATTTGCTGATAATGTAGGTATACATATAAGTTGGAAGGTCGGTCGTTGGGTTGGTTGGTCGGCTTGGCAGAAGTTAGAAGAACGGGCTACGCAATTGAAGAACAAGAAAAGTATGTATTTTGTTACAAAGGTGAAACACTCGGCCAATATGGAGTTGGATTTTTAATAAACAAAAAACACAAAAATAACATTGTCAGTTTTTCAGCGTTCTCAGAACGAGTCGCTCTTTTAAAAATAAAATACAAATCCAACTGCTTTCAATAATACAAGGATACGCACTTGCTGAAAAAGCTACATAATATATGAAGAAATCAACTCATTCTATTCAACCCTGCAGATAAACCAAAGTCAGGCAGGAGATAACGTATTGGTTATCGGTGATTTTAATGCAAAAGTTGGCCAACTGAAACCAGAAAACAGTGAAAAATTTGTTTTGGGAAAATTTGGATACGGGAATAGGAATGAAAGAGGAGAGAAACTAATTCAGTACGCATTGGAACATAAACTGACAATTATGAACTTCTTTTTTAAAGCTCGAAAGAACCGCAAATGGACCTGGCTCTCCCCTTGTGGTAAAAAAAAAATGATGACCTTTATACTGTCAAACCACCCCAAGAGAATTAGGAACATGGAAGTATTACATGGCTTTGTATTCAGATCTGATTATCGCCTAGTTAGAGCTACGTACATGATAGACCAAGGAAAGAAGTGTAGAATATCATTCAATGTACAACCTAAGCTACTAAGGACGAATGAGGATACATCGTCATACTTAAAAAACCTTGAGATCAATATACGTCAACTGGAAAGATACCAAGAAGAAAATATTCAATCTTTTTACAACAAACTAGCTAACATCATCAACACCAGCTTTGCATGCAGATCAAAAAATGAAAAACTAAAAACTACTAACAAAGTACTTAGTGTGTCTACTAAAACTCTTCTCACAAGACGAACGGAACTTCTGAAAACGAAACAAAAAACTAAAGAAATGAAGGAAGAACTAAGCACACTATTTAAAACTAGAAGTAAGGCAATAGATAAATACTACAAATAATATAGACATAGAATCATTGAAAATAATCTAAAAAAAATTAAAATCAGAAGAAACAAAAACCAGAAAAGATATCATGAACTGCGCCACAGACTTCTACAGGGAATTATATGCGAAATCGATTTCTTGTATCACTACGGCCGATACAGCAATAGTAAATTCTCAAAACATGAGCGATTTGCCACCAGTGGATTAGATGGAAGTCATAAAACACATGAGGAAACTCAAACCAGACAAAAAACCCTGGTACTGACGGCATACAAAATGAAGCACTGAAAGCTGGAGCTATTTTGCTAACTCGTCCACTTACATATTTGTTCAATAACGTTCTGAACACAGGCCAGGTACCGATGCAGTGGAAAAGATCTGATATAATCCTTATATACAAGAAAGGAGCCCCCCAAGACATCTCTAACTACCGCCCGATTAGTCTTCTTTCGAGCGTGTACAAATTGTTCACGTCAATCCTACAAAGCCGGCTGAGCCCGAAGATAGATAAGTATCAGCCAGTTGAACAAGCAGGGTTCCGTTCCGGATTTTCTACAACGGATCATATACAAGTCCTACAACAAGTAATGGAGAAATACAAGGAATTCAACAAGCCACTTTACATTGCTTTTCTCGATTATGCTAAAGCGTTTGACACGATCTCTCATGATGCTATTTGGGAAGCACTGAATAAATGCTACATAAACAAAAATTATGCAAGAGTACTGAAACGCATCTATGAGGGTAGCGTAAGTCAAGTTAAACTGGAGACGCGAGGGCCTTATATACCGATCTGAAGAGGAGTGAGACAAGGAGACCCCTTCTCACCCAAGCTGTTCATAATGGTACTACAACACATGTTTGACAACCTTAACTGGTAGTCGGAAGGGATTAGAATTAACAAAGATCGAATTACACACCTCAGATTCGCGGACGACATTGTTTTATTTGCTGAAACAAGCAAAAGATTAGAAAGAAAGATAAGTAGTTTAAAAGAAGAAAGCGAAAAGGTGGACCTTAAAATGAACGCGAATAAAACTAAAATAGTCACTAACAGCTACGCTATCGCCATATACTTGAACGGGAAGCCACTTGAATATGTGAGCAATTACATATACCTGGGAAAACCACTGTCATTCGATGACAAAAATGAAGAACTAGAGGTCGAGCGGCGTATTAACATGAGCTGGAAAAAGTTTTGGTACCTGAAGGCAATCTTGAAAGGAAAATTCCCCCTCTACCTAAAGAAAATAGTCTTGAACACCTGTGTCTTACCTACTCTTACATACGGATGCCAAACGTGGACATACAACACAAAAATAAAAACTAAACTAGTAACATGTCAAAGATCAATGAAATAAGAAGAATACAAAAAGAAAAAGCAAGAAAATTAGACAAAAAACTAAAGTTACAATACGCTCTAAAACAGAAGTGGCAGTGGGCAGGACATATAGCAAGACGCACAGACAAAAGATGGACATTACAGACAACTATATGGAAAGGACCAAGAGGAAAAAGAAGAAGAGGGCGCCCTAGCAAAAGGTGGATAGAAGATATAAAAGCGATAGCAGGAAGCGATTGGAGAAAAAAGGCCATGGACAGAGAGGTTTAGGAGAAGCTTGAGGAGGCCTTTACCCGACAAGGGGTTCCGATCAATGGTACTGAAGAAAGTAACGATAGTGAATAAAAGAAAATGAAAGAAACTTATAATAGTTTATAAGTTTCTTTCATCCCTTCTGCCCCCGCGGCCAAATCCGGGTTGTCAAATTGAACTCCGACGACAATCCGGGTTGACAGCCGATTTTTTTTTCTTTTCTCTTAAATATATTTTTTTTAGTGAGTCTCGGGGCTTAACAGGTTAAGAAAAAAAATTATATTAAAAATAATTTATTTAATGTTAATATAATTTAAAACGCATATAATAACAATTATTATTGTGGACTGGAAATAAATGGGCTTTATTATTATTATTTTGACATATGTTTTATGTTCTCGGCTAGCCGGAAAGGGCTGATAATACGGGCCTAAGCCAAGTGATTATCAGTTGGAATCTGGGATAGATGAAGTGCGGTCACGCGCAGAAGATTATATGGAAGATGGTAGCGTATTTGAGTTTTAATTATGGTTTTCTGATTCACATTGCAGAAACTTTCTCACGAGTCTGCATGTGTTTAAGATCACTGCCTTTTGCAGTAGATGGTATGTATTTGGGGGTAAGCTAAGAGAGTTAAGGGATTGATGAAGATGTTTTGGTATTACTCCTGTTGTCGACAAAACTATTGGTACTATTGTAACTTTTTGCAGATGCCAAATTCGGGTAATTTCATCTTTTAGTTCAATGTATTTGGTTAGCTTTTCTGCTATTGTGGTCTGTAAATTATGAGTATTAGGTACAGCAATATCGATTAAATATGCAGTTTTGTTTATTTTGTTTATAAGTGTAATGTCTGGTCTATTGAAATGAATTGTTCTGTCAGTAAAAATGCCGCGATCAAAATACAGTTTTGTTGAGGAATTTTCTAATATAGTCTCTGGATTGTATTTGTAATATGGTACAACGGAGTCTATGAGTTTGTACTGGTGAGCTAATTTCTGGTGTATTACGTTGGCTACTTGGTCGTGTCTATGTTTGTAATCTGTTTGGGCTATTGATTTGCACGCGCCTGTGATGTGTTGAATTGTCTCAGGGGCACTATTGCATCTTCTACATGTGTCATTATTTAAATTTTTTATGATATACTTTCTGTAATTCTTGGTTTCAATTACCTGGTCCTGTATAGCAAGCATGAACCCTTCAGTCTCTGGGAAGAGTTCGCCTCGATTTAACCACGCGTTCGACGCTTCTTTGTCGACATTTATGTGGGATAAGTCTTGGCGATGTCTACCGTGTAGAGACTTCTGGGTCCATTCTAGGAGCTTAGTTCTTTCGTCGGTAATTTTTTCATTTTTCTGTTCAGATTTATCTTTTAAATTCAGGGGTGTCAATTGTTGGTCGTTTTGAGTAACCACTTTGTGGAGGATAGAGGTTTCACTTTTTGAAAAAAAGAATTGTCTGAGTGTTTTTATCTGTCTGTTGTGTAGGTTAAGAATGTCAATTAGACCTCTACCTCCCTCTTTCCGCGGCAGTGTTAATCTCTGCACACAGGATCGTGGGTGGTGTTTGCGGAATTTAGTCATAGTCGTGTTAATTTTTCGTTGAAGGTTTTTAAGGTCGGTTTTGGTCCAATTGATTATTCCAAAAGAGTATGTAAGAACCGGTATAGCAAAGGTGTTAATCGCTTTAATTGTATTTCGGGAATATAATTGTGTTTTCAGAATTGTGTTTAGTCTGTGTTGAAATTGTTGTGTTAATTTTTGTTTTGTTTCTTTATAGTGAATCTGTCGTGATTGTGTGTACCCTAGGTATTTATAACTATCTTGTTCATCCAATGGTTGTATCTGTTCTCCTGTTCCTAAAGTGTATTGGTGTTGGTAATTCTGCCCTGCTCTAATTGAATTTATTTTACATTTGTCTATGCCGAATTCCATTTTAATATCATTTGAAAATTGTTCTGTCAAGTTTGCTAATTCATGAAGTTGACCCTCACTCTTTGCATAAAGCTTAATGTCATCCATATACAACAGATGATTTAAATCGATTTTTTGTGCATGTCCTTCGGTAGATGTATCTTTTAATGGAAATCCTAATGTTGTAGCGTTTAATACATTAGATAGGGGGTTCAGGGCAAGACAAAACCACAGAGGGCTAAGTGCATCTCCCTGGAAGATCCCTCTCTGAATTTTTATTGGGCTGGTGTCTACTGTTTCAGTAGGAGAACTTAGTCTAAGCACAGTTGTCCAGGTGGTCATCATGGCCTTCAGGAATGTTACTAATGTGGGGTGTATTTTGTATATCTCTAAAATTTTTATAAGCCACGAATGGGGAACAGAATCGTAGGCTTTTTTGTAGTCTATGTACATACTAAACAAATCGGTTTTGGTTTTATGAACTTTTTTAAGAATGACTGAGTCTATGGTTAACTGTTCCTTGCAGCCCTGACTGAACTTTCGGCATCCTTTCTGTTGTTCAGCTAAAATTTTATTGGTATCGATGTGTTGGTAAATTAGTTCAGATATACAGGATGTAATAATTTTGTACAAGGTCTGCAAGCATGTTATAGGTCTATATTTTGCTGGATTAATGAGATCATTACGGTCTTTAGGTATCATAAAAGTTGTACCTAATGTTATGTAGGATGGTATAGATTCAGGATCCTGGATGAATAAATTTATGTAATTGTATAGAAAACTATGGACTGATGTAAATTTTTTGTACCAATAACTATGAATATGGTCTGAACCGGGTGTTTTCCAGTTATGTAACCTAGAAAGTACTCTATGGAAAATTTCTGGGGATATACTGTCAAATGTCATTGCCTGAATATTTGTGTTGCCGTTTGTCAGTTCTGTTTGTATCCAGTCCGCTTGGGCGTTATGTTCGGTTGGCTGTTCCCAAATCCCTGCCCAGAAGTTTTGTAACGTCTCTGGGTCAGAGGTGTTATGATCATCATTTGGGTTGCTATCCTGGACGTTAGATGTTGCCTGTCGAATATTGCGGTAAAAAAGTTTTTCATTGTGGGTGAATTGTGTGTTTTGTAGTTTTCTTTGTGTACATACTCTGTATCTTTGTAGGCGGCCTGTGACGACTGATAGTTTTTGTTTTAGTGTGTCTAATGTGTGTGCAGCATGTGTATTTGGTTCTTCATGAACGGTATGAATTTTATATTGCTCTACTATCTGCTTAACGTGTTTCATTATTTTTCTACTTCTATTACCATTGATAAACTGCGTCATTCTAGCTATTTTTGTTCGTAAATCATCTAATTTTCGTTCTAGTCGTTTCTCCCAGTTGGGTTTGTGTAGTTTTTTTTCCCGTTGGGTGACTACTCTTGGTTGAAGTGTTATCTTTGCTCCGTTAACTTTGGCTGCGGTCCATGCAGCACAATATATATTAGTCTGTAAAGTATGGAAATTGGTTTCTTTATTAGTATATTCAGGGAGAATTATTTTATTGAGGTAGTTAACTATTCGGGCAAATTTTTTAGAAGGTTTTTGTTTAGGAATAAAAATTCTATTTGTAGGGCTAGTTTCTTTAAAATATTGGATTGCTTGTTGGAAAATCTCATCTATTAGAGGGTCTCTATCTAGGTTCTCTTGTTGGTTAGGTGACATTTTCTCTGCAATGTTGACTTCAATCTGATTTAAAGTAAGTAGAGGTTCGCGTGTGGGGTTGGTGTTACTAATGTTTATAAATTGAATGTCAGCATTATTGTTGCGGTTTCGGTCAATTTCTGGCATACTACTAAACCTGGTAACGTTAGTGTTATCTAGCCGTAATTCTTGAGAAATTTCTAGTTTTAATGAGTTTAATCTGTCATCATTGATGTATTTATTATTTAAAATTGCTCTCCTCTGATCAGCTATTCGCTGTTCGCTTAAATGAGAAAGTGCAGGAAAATTGTTGATAAAGTCTTCATACATGCGCCTTCTGTATACTGTTTCATTTCTACCCAAATCTGTTACTCGATAATAGGATCGCATCAAACCCTCATTTTGTTCGCACGTCCATCTCATTCGAGTCTGTGTAGTGATTATAGAAGTATTTGTTTCTAGGGTTGTAGTTTGCATTTGGGTAGATTGTGTGGGTGTAAGTGTTGGGCGTGCAAGGTCCATAGAGCTTTCTATGTGTTCGGTGGAACGATTTAATTGTAGTTGATCTAACTCTTCTTTAACTTGGTTTCGTATCTCCTGTATTATATTTTGTGGTAGTAATTTATTATTTATGATGGCTCTACGTTGGTCTCCTATTCTCTGTCGACTAACCTGCATGTCTGGGTATTTTTCAATAAATTTAAGGTGAAGTGGTTCGAGGTAGGTTTTTTTATCTGTATCTAATAATGTTAATTGTAAGTAAGTGCGCAGAATGAACATATTCATTTCAGGTGTCCATCGCCTGCGCTTAGTAGAAGCGCTTGTAGTGGGTGCAAGCTCATTGTCAAGGATGACATCTTGAACAACACTATCAAGCGTGCTGGTGGTGGACAAGCTAGCTTTTCTTCTTGTCATGTAGCGGGGGCGAGTCGAAGGGATGGATGAAAATACAGAAATAGTATCATCGCCCGTGGAATCGGCTGTAGCTTCTACGTGGTAAGCCCGCCTGTTCAGCTCACTACGACCAGCTGTAACAATTTTTTCGGTAGGAGCCCGCTTGCTCAACTCCTCACCGCCGATGGTTCGCATGCTGTGGCACCCAGCATCGGCTCCAGATGCGCCCCGGCGCTCCCCGGGAAGCGACCGTAAATTATATATTTTTTTACTACTCATCTCCATAAAGGGTTACCCTGCCTTGTTAGCCGCGTAAGTTTTTTGTACAGGTGTACAGTACGCGTGTCCGCCCCCCACGTGTGCTAGGTGTTCAGCTCGGACGTAAGGTTGGATTTTAGGGGGCTTATTATTATTATTATTATAAGTTATGGTTAGCTCACAATGTTTTCTGTGAATGATGATAAACTTTAAAGAATACCATAATAAAGCTATTGTTAATAAATATTACTAATCAGCTGATACTATTACAATTGACGGAATAGAAAAGAATGAAAGAGAGCGTCTGTCAGAAAATATTAACACAATAGACACAAATGATTTAAACTTATGAGCACATAGAGTAGCAAATGACGCGAGAGTCGACCTCGAACAATGGGATAAGGCTAGGTCAAAAGATAAAGAAGCAGAGTGGCGAATAAGTCCGCATATAAATGTAAAAAATAGTCTGATTCATAATGGGTCTTGGAAAAACATTGAGCTACACACTTTTAACTAGCAATTTTATTTATCCCAGTACCACTTCCTTTCCTGCCCAGCATGCACAACTACCTGCATCTTGAGATATGTAAACGAAGGCAATGACTTAGCTATTCAGATACTTGTCGGACAAAATTTTGGTAAAAATCCAATCGAAAAGAAGAAGTAGAACGTCAAAATGGAAATATGGGGAAAGGAAAAAGGGAACGAAAAAATAAGCCAGAAGTATCATCAGGTTCATAAAGTCGATACACTCTAAATAAACAACGAGCAGAACCATCACAAATAAATACTTAGGCATGGAATTTCGGTTAAACATAGTACTCAAAACCCGTTTAAATTCACACACCTAGTTATAATTGATCTTTAATCGGTGGTTAATAAGTCTATATTAGCAAGTAACGCTGGACTAGTGTGAAACACGCAGTCGATTTCCAACATGAAGGCAATCGTTGCGTGTTTGTTTTGTGTGGTCCTAAATGTGGAAAGTGTTAGATATCAGAATGTAACATACCAACCCGTGGAAAGACAGCTGCTGGATTTTAAACGGGAGCATCCGGTGGGTACAAGTTATATCCATTTCTACATCAAATTAGTAAAAAAATGAAGGTTTTAACATAAGTAATACAGCATTTTTTACATTTATGAGTTAAAATTAATATTGTAAATCAAAACTAAAAGTAACACGACCGAAAGTCGAAAAATACACTTCTAAATAAAGACGGATTTTTATACTAAGTAGTAAATTTATTCAGATATGAAAATAAACATATGAATTACAATAGAACTGAAGAACTTACGAAGCATTTACTTTCTCAAATTTAATTAAATCTAACTCTCTTTGCAGTTACCGATAGGACTCTGGACGAAAAATAGTGGAGAACCAACAGAAATACGAGACACAATAACGATAAACTCCGATCAATTTAACAATCAATTACTTCTAGATTCGATGTTAACTTTTGATGGTGAAAGAATACCCGAAAGAGTGGTACATGCTAAAGGCACTGGTGCTTTTGGTTACTTTGAAGTCAGAAACGACGTCTCCAAATACACTTATGCTGATGTTTTCAATGGAATAGGCAAGAGAACGCCATTAGTTGTCCGGTTCTCATCAGCATTGCAGAATATTGGAGGCTCTGACCTCGGCAGAGAATTAAGGGGAATGTCAGTCAAGTTTTACACCAAAGAAGGTAATTTAGATCTTTTGTGTTTGCAAATGCCTGTCTATCTGTACAGAGACCCTATATTCTTTTTGAACCTAGTACATGCTTTCAAAAGAAATCCACAGACACACCTGTTCGATTTCACGGCCCAATGGGATTTAGCAACACAGAGACCAGTTATCAATCACAACTTCTTTTGGACATTGGCGGATTATGGTATACCGAATGGTTACAGAAGAATGGACGGTTTCCCGATTCATACTTATGAAATTTCAAATAAGAATGGGGAGAGACATTATGTTAGGTTTAATTTTAGAACAGAGCAGGGTGTCTCAACAATTACGTCGGCTCAAGCAGCTGTGATACAAGGTACGGATCCGGATTACTTCAACCGAGATTTGTACAATGCTATTGACCAAGGAAACTTCCCTGCGTGGAGATTAGAGATGGACATGATGACACCACATGACATACAAAAAATTGACTACGATCCTTTCGATGTTACCAGACTATGGAAGAATGGCACATTTTTCACCGTGCAGATTGGGCGTTTGGTATTGAACAGAAATGTTGAAAATCAATTTAGGGATATAGAACAAGGTGCGTTTAATCCTGGCCATTTGGTACCCGGTATTCCTGGTCCACCTGACTTTTTGTTCAGAGGCAGAAGAATGTTCTACAGAGATACGCAAAATCATCGTTTGGGAAGAAACCACAATAAAATTTACGTTAACATGCCATTATACGCAAAGACATACATTCGTGATGGGACGCCACCAACAAGGTTGAACATGAAGAACGCACCAAACTATTATTCAAATTCATTCAACGGCCCAATACCTTATGTAGACGAGAGCCGACCAAGGGAGAAGTTACAAGTATTGGAGAGTAATGCTATCGACCTGGAGCCCTTGTCGTATTTCTACAACCACATTCTTGAAGATGAGGCGCACAGACAGAGGTTTATTGAAAATATATTCATGTCTCTTGTGCCAGTCACACCACCGGTAGTGCAGAGAGCGTTGAAGTTGTTGCATCTTATCGATCGTGATTTGGGTAGACGAGTGAGGGTTGGTTATGAGGTAGCTCTAGCACAAGCACAAGCTGAGCAAGCAGCTCAAGCAACTCCTCCTCCGAATTTACCAATAAGAAACTTCCCGACAGCTGAGGGACCTCCAAAGAATCCTTCCACAAAAGGTGCACATAGCATAAGCAGCCTTTAAACTTTTTCCTCCATCTGGGACCGTCGGGTAAAAAACTATTTTGATATAAATACTATAAAAATAAATTGAATTCTCATCTTATTCAAACACAGAAGAAGAGAAAGAAAGAAAAATTATTTATTTTGCACAGATTACAAAACGCACATTAATTTCCACAGGTATTTGTAAAAACCATACGGATGTTTATTCAATTCGTCATTACGATTTTTTCTAGCAAATAAAAACTGTCTACGAAATAAAGACTTTCTTTGATGCTTTACTTTATTTGACGGAAATAAATAAAACTTCGATCTAAGTACTTTTTCAATGATTTGAAAATTATTTTGAATGCTATATAAAGGTATGGTTTCCTATTTTTACCATAATGTTGTAAATGTGTCACTATATAAAATAAAATTGTTAGGTATATACGTTTTTATTTACCCTGATTTCATGAGATCCGTTCTAAAATCAAGAGTCTATGAATAATCTCAGTTGTAAATGCAATGACGTGCAATGGATACATTCGTTAATTTTCATTTAGCATAAAAGGCGGTTACTTGTATATGCCAGGAAAACATAGATTACTTAGCATTAAAAAAAGCAAATCGTTGAATTACAGTATCGACAGAAACATCCTATAACGCAAATCACAAAACATATTTTTTGCGGTTTTGATTGAATTATTTCTGGGCGTCAAATTAACTAGTTATGAGGATAATGATACTTGGCTAATTTTCGAAACTGCAAGTGTAAATGCAGAAATCACAGTCAAAATTTGACAGGCCTGTTGGTCTAGTGGTTAGTGACCCTGACTGCTGTGCCGGAGGTCGTGGGTTCGATTCCCACCCAGGAAAAATGTTTGTGTAATGAGCACGATCATTTGTTCTGTGTCTGGGTGTAATTTATCTATAATATTTATGTATTTAGAAATATATAAGTATGTTTATCAGTTGTCTAGTACCCATAACACAAGCTCTGCTTAGCTTGGGACTAGATGGCGTTGTGTGATAGTTGTGGAATATTTATTTATTTATTTATAAATGTCATATGACTCCTAAATTTCCATCTTTGGTGTTCTCATTCAGAGAAACTTAAAGACTTCAACAACTTTTATTTTATGAATGGTGGAGTAAAGTTGTTAGGATAGCGGCCTCACTTTTCGCAATTTTTTCTTATCTATTTATATAAAGTCAAAATTCCGAAGCACATTTTTCATAAAATGCGCGACGACACTTTTTCGAGCTCGTGAATTGAACTATTGTATTATGCATACGAAATAAAATATACTTAACAAAATCTTTTAAATATGCCTAGTCCAAAATAGTTCATAGTGGCCTAGAAAAAAAAAAACTCATTAAAAGCCATACTACTAAAAAAACTTTTTTACAAAAAAATAGAACCGACTTCCAAAAAAAGTGCAAAAAACTTTAATTTCGGAAGTCGGTGTTTCTGGTTTTGCGTCTTCGTTTTTTGACACCAACTTCCGAAATTAAAGTAATTTTGCACTTTTTTTGGAAGTCGGTTTTATTTATTTGTAAAATGTTTTTTATTTTCACTTTTTAGTTGTGGTTCCCCATTAAATTGTGTTAACAATACATAGACATTAGATCGCAGCAATCGCGGTTGATTTGCTGTCAATTTTTGAAAAGTTATGTTTTCTGTCTCCGAAACTCATAATCAGATCTATATGAAATTTAAATGGGACCATTTCGAAATAAACCACTTTCGAACAGAAAAAGAATTTTGCAAATCTGTCAATATCTTACAGAGTTATGCCCCGAACATAAATTAAAAAAAAAAAAAAATGCATACATCCGAATTGATAACCTCGTTCTTTTTGAAGCCGGTAATAAACGCTCAAAAGTAACTGTTAATTTTGCTTTACTACTATTAGTATTTCGTATATTTATTTTTACACATATTATTTACATTTTTAAATATTTTTAAAAGAAAACATCTAAAAAAACATTTAAAAATATAACAAATAGTATCCCACCGGTATCGGGAACAGGGTCCAAGCTACCGGCGGTCAGGGCTCCAGAGAGAGGAACCGCCTGACAATGCGAGCCGTGTCCAGAAGTACTGCTTTCTGAATCAAGATCCAGCCGCCTAACGAGAGCCTCCTGAGGTGTTGGTCGAGGCTCGTGGCTATTAAGCCATTGGCTGACACGACTATCGGTACAATGATCGCTGAGTCCACATCCCACATGTCGACAACCTCGCGAGCCAAGTCAATATACTTGATTAGTTTATCTTTCTCGGCTTTCACGAGGTTCTCGTCATGTGGGACGGTAATGTCAACAATCATTGCACGCCTCTCGATTCGGTCCACCACCACTATATCAGGCTTATTGGCTACAATAGTCCTGTCAGTGATGATGGACCGGTCCCAGTACAATGAGATATGACCATTATCGAGAACTGGGTCGGGCGCATATCTGTAGTACGGCACTTCCGATTCCACAAGAGAGTATTATTATTACTTACTACGATATTATTATATTAGTTTCATGCTAAAATAATGGTTAGTGCTGAAATTAAAATATTATACATATTTTTACTCGTAATATAATTGTTTATAAATCCATAAACGTAATTACAACTCAAAAAATGCAAAATGATGCGATGAATCAGCCGTTATGAAAGAACGAAATTTTGTGATAGCACCCTTATACAAAATCAAAGCTTGTAAAGCGTAACAACAATGAATACTTAATTAATTGAACCATTGTTGTCTAAACAATGTCTATTCCTTGTTTAGGTATTTTCATTTCATTAACATTCTTAGGAAATGATAGTGTAAATATATATGAGTATACATCATAAAGAATTTGTATGTGGGTTCGAAACTGAGTTAATACTCGTATATTGCGTTATGTTGCAGTCAAAACTCATAATCAGTAAAAAGTATTTGTCTATTAATCTTTTTTTTTTACCGCAAACTATAAGGTAGTTCTTTTGACTGATATTGCAGTAAAACTAGTTTTGCCCAATGGAGCTGGTTAAAATTAGTTTCGATTAACTGATTCCGTCAAAAGTAGTTTAGTCGGAATCAGTCAGAAAATCTTAGAAATTACAAAGTGCCATAATCGCTTGAGTAGTTTGAATAAATAATTCTTCATTGTAAAATGCAAACCATGTAAAAGTTAAAAAAAAAACTTTTTAACAAAAAATTCAACCGACGAAAAAGAACTAAAAACCAAAAAAAAAATAACCGACGAAAAAGAACTAAGAAGCAAAAAATAAATAAACCTTTTAAGTCTTGAGTAATGAGCTTATTTACCTAAATAAAATATCAAATTTTATATAAACTAATTTTGAGTCGGCGCAAAACAACAATCTGATTAATAAATATCTAAATTTTATAAGTACTTACAAATGAAGAAGGGTGTAAGTAGGTAATTAATCATTTTATTAATTGGCGCCGACTTTTTTTTTTTGGGGGGTGGGAAATCATCCTATGACTTCTTCCGCTCTAGGGTGGAGCGGAAGGGTGTGTCAGACTCTTACTGACTAAAACCCACCCCTGTTCCTCCCTGCCTCGAGTGCCCGGGGGCGAGGTAACTCTTTCGAATTTATCCTCCACCCCCGGGCAGGCACTGGCCGTGGCAGGCCCCGTCCTTTGCTGACAACTCTTTGAGGCGCGCGTGGAACACTACGCGCCGTCGACTCTCGGGCCTGGTGCTGATCGGACGGCGAGTTACCCGCTACTCGCCGTCCGCAGGCCCGGGTCTACGGTGGCCGGAGATCGTCTCGCAGCCCCTGGCGTCTCCTGCGACGGCTGCTGCTGGGGGCGCTAGGGCGACTCGGTCTCTGTTGAGTCTCCCTAACGTTTGCCGCCTCCCTCTTCGCGAGCATTAATGCTTCGCAGAAGGAGGAGACGGCCCCCCATTCCCTCTCGCTCCGTTTGGAACTTTTAACAACTAATATTATAAAACACCACTTTACGTACCGGATGACAATGGCCAGGCCATTGTCATCCGGTACGTAAAGTGGTGTTTTATAATATTAGTTGTTAAAAGTTCCAAGTGGAGTTTGAATTGTTTTACAAATTGCCTGCATATGAATAAAAAATTAATAAAAAAGCAGAATTGTTTATGATATTCTTTCCGCTTTTCAGAGACCACTTGGCGTCTGGACAAAACTCACAGGTGACCCAATAGACATAAGAGATACGATAACGATGAACACCGACATTTTCAACAACAAACACCATTTCCTTCTAACGTCTCATCTAGACAGAGAACGAATACCCGAACGAGTGGTACACGCCAAAGGAATCGGTGCTTTCGGATATTTTGAGGTGACTAACGACATATCGAGGTATATAAAAGCAGATTTATTCAATGGAATCGGAAAAAGAACACCAATAGTAGGGCGTTTCTCTACAGCTACACAAAACCTTGGAGGAACTGACCTCGGCAGGGAAATGAAAGGAGTAGCTGTAAAGTTTTATACGAGACATGGAAACCTTGATTTAATATGCTTGCACATACCAATACTATATAAAGACCCTATCGAATTCCTCTCCTTTGTGAGAGCTTTTAGGAGAAACCCTCGAACTGGAATATTTGACAACACAATGAGATGGGATTTTCTAATTCTGAGACCTGAGTTTTTACATATAGTTCTTTGTTTAAATTCAGATCTTGGAATACCTGACGGATATAGAAAGATGAACAATTTCCCTATTCATACATATGAAGTATACAACAAACATGGTGATACGTTCTACGTAAAATTTAACTTAAGAACTGAGACCGGCTTATTTAATCTGACAAGTGCTCAAGCACAAGCAATAGGAGCTGAAGATCCTGATTACTTTAACAGAGATTTATACAATGCAATCGCTGTAGGAGATTTTCCAGCTTGGAGATTAGAAATAGATATTTTAGCAAAACATGACTTGACAAAAATAGATTATGATCCATTTGACATTACTAGACAATGGAGGAGGGGAACTTACCGAACTGTAACTGCTGGGCGCTTAGTTTTTAATCGTCACGTTGATAACACTTTTAGGGATGTTGAACAAACTGCTTTTAATCCAGATAACCTAGTTCCAGGGATAGTAGGTCCACCCGATTCTGTATTCAAAGCTCGAAAAGTATTCTATCCTGATACGCAACACTATCGTTTAGGAGCTAACCATGTCAATTCAAGAATCAATGCTCCTATGTACGACAGGAATTACAATCGTGATGGGAAACCACCTGTGAGGGATAACATGAAAGATGCACCAAACTATTATCCTAACTCTTTCAACGGTCCCATGCCTTATGTGGACGAGGCACGACCTACGGAACGACTGTTCGTTATGGAGAGTACGGCTGTGGACTTACAACCAATGTCTGAATTTTACAATATAGTTGTGGATACCGATGCACACCGACGGAGGATGGCCGATAACTTTGCTGCTTCATTAGAAGGAGTACCACAAGATATTGAAATGAAAGCCCTGCGGTTGCTAACTTTAGTAGATATAGATTTAGGAAGACGCGTGAAACAAGCAGTGAAGATCGCAAAAGCTGCAGCAATGACACCTCTTAGACAAAGGTATGACCGCAGGGCGCAATGTCTAAGTAAACCTTAATAAAATCAATAGAAAGTTCTTTAATCTGAATATTACCTACCTTGCAAATTGCAAATCCCACACCCATTAAAGCTTATTTTTTTAGTTTAGTTTTAGAGTGCATGACTTGCTTAGTCAAATCTACTGTGCATTGGGTAATAAACAAGGTAACGAGTTTTCTGGAAAAAATCGAATAAATATCAAGTTCAAATGCTTCTTTTATTTCCAAAGATGAAGATAGCTATTAATTTTAAAACATTTTATAATTACGATACGATAATGATGATAAATCAAACATCAAATTTGCTGTGGAAATGTGGATTCTGTCAATTAAATTTAAGCAAGGCAATTAAAGAAGAAGAGAAACATCTTTTACATTTTCTTTTATTTGATTCAAATGCAAACCATGATAGACGGTATTTCTAGAGAGGAAGACATGCCCCCAAATAAATTGGGTTAAAGGCAAATGGATAATGATGCTCAAATGAAAACCAACTGTAAAACTTTTCTAAGGTACTGATGTAAATATCACAAATATCAATATAATATAGGTATGGAAAGGTCAATGCTCCGAGTTTTCTTGCGTGATCGAATCAAGAATGATGATATCCTAAAGAGAACCAAGGTTACCGATATAGCCCGAAGAATCGCCAAACTGAAGTGGCAGTGGGCAGGGCACATTGCTCGCAGCACAGGATGGTTGATGGGGCCGAAAAGTTCTGGAGTGGCAACCACGCTCCAGAAGATAACGTTGCGTCTCCGTCTACGAAGGCCCCCCACAAGGTGGACCGATGACCTGGTAAGGGTCCTTGTTCTACAAGTTTCTATTTAGCAAAATTAATTTGTATACATACTGATATGCTAATCACAAACTGTAAACACAATCAAATATAATTAATAAGGGTTACTCCGTAAAAGCAGAACTTTGGGCCATTCACAGTTTTTAACAGGTATTTAAAACTGGTATTAACCAGTAACTTATCAGAGGTCAGAATAAGGTAGAGTTATTTATGTACTTGCATCGAAATGTTGATATTAATATGGATATTCTGGGGATTTCTAATAGACAATCGCGTGTGGCCACACTATTACGAATAAATAATAATAAAAACCAAATGTGGCAGCATCGTGTGTGTGCGCATTGTAATTTTGCAACTTCAGACATCCGATGACGTTGATGTGAATTCGGCAGCGTTGCGCGTGCAGTGGTTTAAATTGTGTAAAAGTAAATAGCTTTTTCATTTAATAAATCACGTGATTTTTCTGCTCTTTAAAATTAATCTCGGGATTTGAGGCATATCCACTTTATTCTTTTGTAGCGACATCTATGACGCCGCACACGAACTAAAA
Source organism: Polia nebulosa (assembly GCA_951329385.1). Classification (NCBI taxonomy): domain Eukaryota; kingdom Metazoa; phylum Arthropoda; class Insecta; order Lepidoptera; family Noctuidae; genus Polia; species Polia nebulosa. Next base: position 7,608,675 of record OX589604.1, read on the forward strand.
ATAACAAAAACCCTACATCGCGCAAGCTGAGTTCTCCACGCGATTTGAACATATACAACAGTCCGAAATCAACCATCGGGCAGTTGCCCGGACCAGACACAACATCCGTCTGGTCGGAGGATCCTCCCTTTTCAGTGGAGGTTGTGGGACTTTACACCCTGTCCCGCATGCCTCCAAACTGGTGACCCTCGAGCATGAACGTCGGCGCAGCCTTCGTGCAGCAACTTCAGCGTGACGTCATCATCATCGCTTCCTTCAAGCTCTTGAGCAACGAGTCATACAGCCAGCCAGTACCAACGGCTTCTACGGGTATCCTGACCATCAGCATGCAGCGGACGCGCATTCCTGGTCAGCATCCTTAGCCTCTTTCATCAACTTCAACCTCATCAGCGATCTTGGCGCTGCGAACAGCACCTTCGGCCGGTCGAAGAACCTCTCCTGGTCGACGCCAGCAGTCAAGCCACTACGTCGCACAGCACCACTCCGACCCACTGGAGCCCGCAGCACCACTCCGACACACTAGAGCCTGCAGCATCATCCCGACTCACTGGGACATCATCACCCCGACTCACTGGGGCATCATCCCGGCTCACTGGGGCATCATCCCGACTCACTGTGAACTATGCGGCTTTTCCGGTTCCGACTCACTGGAACCAACCTTCCACTGGCCCGGCAAGCATCTCAAGATGTATGGACGACTCATCAAGAACCATCGATCTCCGATCTCCGGAGGGGAGTGATGTAGCGAAATCTATGACGCCGCACACGAACTAAAAATAACAAAAACCCCTCACGCCCCGCAAGCAGAGTTCTCCACGCGATTTGAACATATACAACAGTCCGAAATCAACCATCGGGCAGTTGCCCGGACCAGACACAACACCTGTCTGGTCGGAGGATCCTCCCTTTTCAATGGAGGTTGTGGGACTTTACACCCTGTTCCGCATACCTACACACTTTCGCTGCATGAAATCAGTGTAAGTATATTGTAAGTACATAAATAACTCTACCCAATTCCGACCTCTGCTTATCATACTCTGCAGAATTACTTAAAACTGAGCGGAAATAAAATTTTGACGAATATGATATTCTCAAATATCAATAATAACATACAATCATATCGATTTGGCCCACACGTGCATTTTTTCTGCTTGAATAATTATCCTGAAAATTATTAACAGTATTAATTAATTAGCACCAGTTTCCCTGCGGATACTATACCTTATATAAAGCGGTACTATTAAGTAATTTTGCACTTTGCTTTAAGAATAGAATGAGGCAGCTCATAGTCTGTTTTTGTGTCTGTGTGGCTGTGCAATATGTGAGGAGCTATCAATACTACAATGAGACGGTGGGAGATGCCGTTTCACAACAACTGCCTGACTTTCGGAGACGACATTCAGTAAGTATAGACAGATATACAAGATTGCATATGGTGAAAAAGCACAGGTGACCTCTGCGCTGCTACTGACGACGGCGTGGATGTGGCAAAGTTTTGTTTGGGTCAAGAAAATGTAAAATATTGTCGTGCCAGCGACACGAATAAGAAGAAGATGCACATGATACATTTTTTTTCATCATCGTACAATAAAAATGTAAACCCTAAATATAGATCACAGTCAAAACCTGAACTTGATGATATTTTTTTTTCAGAGACCAATCGGAGTATGGACAACAACAACAGGAGATCCAATAGATATAAGAGATACAATAACCCTGAACACTGACATATTTAACAACAAACAACATTTTCGTGCCAGTGCTCACCTTAACAGAGAAAGAATTCCAGAGAGAATTGTACATGCCAAGGGCTATAGTGCCTTTGGGTACTTTGAAGTGACAAACGATGTGTCCAGGTATACAACAGCTGATTTATTCAACGGAATCGGAAAGAAAACGCCAATAGTCGGAAGATTTTCTACAGCAATACAAAATATTGGTGGAACAGACTTAGTTAGAGAAACAAAAGGCTTATCCCTAAAATTATATACCAAACAAGGAAACTTGGACTTATTATGTTTGCACCTTCCTATTTTTTTATACAGAGATCCAATAGATTTCCTCCATTTTGCGCATGCACTTAAAAGAAACCCCCGTACCGAGGCCTTGGATAATATTGTGCGTTGGGATTTTATCAATCATAGACCAGAATTTTTGCACACAATATTTTGGCTTCTTTCTGATTTTGGATTACCAGATGGATACAGAAAGATGCACGTTTTCCCAATTCATGTTTATGAATTATATAATAAAGAAGGTGAAAAATATTATGTCAAATTCAACTTCAGAACTGAGCAAGGATTATATAATCTGACAAATGCACAAGCGGCTGCAATCGGTATTGACGATCCTGACTACTACAACAGGGACTTGTACAATGCAATCGCTGCAGGAAATTATCCATCTTGGAGACTAGACTTGGATATACTAACAAAGGACGAGTTGGATAAGTTGGATTATGATCCGTTTGATGTAACAAGACTATGGAGAAGAGGAACTTATCGTACTGTTACAGTAGGACGTCTTATTTTCAATAAGCTAGTTGATAATAACTTTAAAGACAATGAGCAATCTGCATTCAGTCCCGATAATTTAGTTCCGGGTATATTGGGACCAGCTGACGTAGTTTTTAAAGCTAGAAAGGTTTTCTATCCTGATACGCAAAATTATAGATTGGGGGTAAATCATGCCAACATAAGAGTGAACGCTCCTTTGTACGACAAGACTTACAATCGAGATGGTATGCCACCTGTGCTTGATAACATGAAGGATGCACCAAACTATTACCCTAATTCGTTTAATGGACCTATGCCTTACGTTGATGAGAGTCGGCCCACGGAAAGACTTCTAATTTTGCATAGAAATGCTATAGATTTGCAGCCTATGGCTGAGTTTTACAATGAAATAGTAGATACTGATGCGCACAGACAGAGGATTGTCGCCAACTTTGCAGAAATGCTGGTACAGGTGCCTCCGGACGTAGAAAAGAAAGCTCTGCGCTTGCTGACTCTGGTCGATATCGACTTGGGTCAACAAGTTAGAGCAGCGTTAATAGCAGCAAGAGCTGTTCTACCACAGGAGAGACTGGATCAACTCACACAATGTATAGCCAATGTGAATCAGAATATCATAGTGAACAATACAAAAAATAGGTACACATAAATACGAGTAGGTTTCCAAAAAATATTGAATAAGAAAACAAAATATTTTCAGTGAAGGTATATTCTATTTCTGTGTTGTTCTGATAATATTTATATTACTGTTCCAAGAAAAACAAAAAATTGATTGGTTATTAGTTGTTTTATTCCTGATTTATCTAATTTTTTCTCCACAGCTATTTCAATATAAAGAAAACCGCTACCTGAATGATCCTTATCATCAATCCAGGCTCAAATCCAGGTTCGAACTTTTGTTGAAAAATTACAGATGAATATAAATATATAAAACAACACATTGCCTGACCCGTAAATCGAACCCAAGACCTCATGTTCAGCAGTATCGATTGCAGCTACTATATCAAAGAGGTAGTTAACGTATGTATATAGGTCACATTATCATGACCTGTCCGGAATACGCCGAGTATCCCGGAAAGGTCGGGATAGTGTGACCTATAGTATCCCGGTCAGACGTTGTGCGTGATAATGTGAGCTATTTGTAACAATTAAGCATTCGAGGAAGCCTAGGCGGAAACACATGGGTTTCTCCAATAGTTACACCCACAAAACCGTCACCTAACAAAACTACCATATTTTATCCAAATCCAATGATATTAAAAAAGATGGTGATATATTTCTAGCTGGTGTGTAACGTTTGATATAATAACAAAAGTTCCAATGATCATAAGGCCTAATTTCATTTAATATATATATTTTTTTTAATATAACGATCAAATGATATAGGTAGGTAATGAATTATTTACATAATTTCATTTTACCTAATTTCATATGGTATGATGAACAGTTTATACAATGCACATTTGAAATAATATTCAATTAATATAATATTCAGTGGCTATAATATTCAAAATTTATGAGTATCGTTTAATATGATTGGGAAATGTCTAAAATGAAATTAGAGAAAATGTAAATTATATCAAATATAACATTAGATCATATGAAATTAGGCTAAATGTTTTTCTATCATTTGAATATTATATCATATGTAAGTTATGTCAAATGAAATTAGACTATCTGCTATTATACCAAACATTACGCACCCATTTCTAGCGCACGCATCGTGAAGACTCGAAAACGTTTTAATTGGGACGTTTTGTCATAATATATGCCTCGACTAAACAATTGTAGCGCAATCGTTCAAATGATAAAGCCTATCTCTATAACACACATGCTTATTCTATCTTTTGTACTATTCATTGGCGCAACTTATCAACATGGGTGCAAAGCGTACAGCTTTTAAACATCGATTACTATGAACGTAACATATCTTCGTCTATTATTATTGTCCTAACCAATCACAATAAATGCATAATAATATATGTTTAAGCTACATGGTACACTTTAAAAAAATAAAACGAAATAAAACTGAATAGAATCCACCATTCAACCACATTTATGACCAGACTGTCAAATAACTTTCAGAAACAGCCAAAAAGTTCGTCAATGCATAAAAGACACTGGTGCCGATTTGAGTTATGCACAAACTAAACTTAATTTAGGCTATTACTCTCTTTTTCTCTCTAATAAAACAAGAAAGAGACGGACGTAAATTAGAGCTGTCAAATTTAGTTGAACCAATGTTACCATACAAATTTAGGGTACACGTAAAAACATGTCAACTAAAATCACGGTAAAGTACAAGGCGTAAACTAATTTGACATCTCTAACTTAGTTCATAGCTATAGCCGTCCTTTTCTCGCACTGCCGTTTAGTAAAAGATAGCGATTCTCTAAGTTTAGTTTAGATATTCAACAAGAGAATCGGCACCAGTGTCAATAAAAAGTTTTCGCACAGGAACTAAAAATAGTTTATTTTTACATAAAAAATAACGACACATTTTCCTTGGCAAACATTGTGGCTTATGCTTAGGAAAGTTGGAAAATGTACTTTCACGTGTACAAAACAGTGTATTTTGTGTGTGTTTAACTTGCTAAGCATCGTCTAATGCGTCACTTTATAAATTAATGTAACAACCTACATTTCTACACTCATTTTTATATTATGCTGTCATTTATAAAACATATTTTTGTATCAACTTGTAACGCGAGGATGCTGCCTTCCTGCAACACATTTTTGCGCCTTTTAAGCTAATTACTAAAATCCATGTAATCCAAGGTTTGTTCATGGATGGGTGACCATCTTTAGATACCAAGACTCCTCCGTGCCTCGGAAAGCACGTAAAGCCGTTGGTCCCGGCTGTCAATCTTGAAAGTTGTAACGGGTCGTCAGAAGCCCGAAAGTCTGACATCCAGTCTTACCAAGGGGGATCGTATTATCCAGTAACTGGGTTGTGGAGGTCAGATAAGCAGTCGCTCCATGTAAAATACTGGTATACAGCTGCATCAGGTTAGACTAGAAGCCGACCCCAAGGTAGTTGGGAAAAAGGCTAGGCAGATTGATTTTAATAATAAAATCCTATTACAATAAATTAGTTAGATAATAAAAATAGAGGACTGCCGTAAGACATAAAATCCGCCAATCTCAATTTTTTTTTTGGTTGGTATCTCGCCTACACGTAAAGTGAAAATCTTTTGCTATCTATCTATCTATAGTCTAAGCCACAGGACACATATCCAGTTTCTGAGTGCTACTGAGAAATTTCAGATATCTATATACAGGGTGTACAAAGACACATCACATAGCCGTCAACAACGCATACTGTACATCTAGCAAAGTAGCTTGGCGCAAAAATTATTGCTGGGAAACGACTTTTATGTTTAGGTATGAAAAAAAAGCTTTTTTTTATTTCGCGCAATGTAACGCGAACTCAGGCAAGCGGAGTTAAACCACATATGCGAGTCGAGTTATTTGATTCAACTCGAATCAAATCGTAGTCGAGTCAACTCGGGTTCAGTTTTTAACAACTCGAATCGACTCGATCGATCGAAACGTAGTTCACCGCAAGGCCCGCAGCCCGAGCCGCACGCACCTTGCGGCGTTGCATTCATTGCATCTCACTCAATTCTATGCGAGTTGAGTGAAATACTCGTAGATTTCGTTCGGACGCGACCGGCTAGGATCGGAATTTCGAGTGAAAAACCGCAGTTAAAGTTTATTGTCATTGGCATTTCGTTATTTTATTAGTTGGTTGGCCGTTGACGACCCGCGCGCGACCTGACCTTTTCACCTTGCTAGTTGTTAGTGTCCTGTTCTGTTGTGTTTTGTTTTAAATGAAGTGTTTTTGTTTTTGGCGGAGTGGAAAATCATCCAATGACATCTCCCGCTCTGGGTGGAGCGGGAGGGCGTGTCAGAATCTTACTGACTAAAACCCACCCCTGTTCCTTCCCTGCCTGAGTGCCCAGAGGAGTGGCAACTCTGTTACGAATTTATCTGCTACCCCTAGGCATGCAGGCACCGGCCATGATGGGCCCCGTCAGTGGTGTGTTTTGTTTATAATGGCACCAAATAAAAGAAGTGTGGTGTGGGAATTCTTTGTTAAAATCAATGAAAATAACAAAGTGATATGCAAATTGTGTTCATCTGAATATAAATACTTACACAGGAAATAGTTGTTATTATCAATCAGCGTCTCTCGAGTCGAGCTTCGAGCTCATCTTCAAAGTCTAACTCTCCGAGTCTGTACCTCTACACTCTACAGTCAGAAATCACCGAGTCAAGTCAACTCGAGTTGCGACTCGAGTCAGTAGCCATATCAGCTCGAGTAACTCAAGACAAATCCAACTCGTCACATCGCTAGTTTATCCCCTTTGCTCTAAACCGCGTAGGTACTTGTCAGATACGTTTGATATTCATTGCGTTTTTGTAACTTCAAATGCGTAATTTCGAAAATTCGAAACAAAAAAACCAAAGTACAGGTAATTTTTGTTTGGAAAATAGTTTAGTAATAACACTGGTAATTATTCATCTTCTTAAAAAAGTAAAAAAAAAAATATTGCGACCTTGACCTTCAATATCTCCAGAACCAGTAGATTCCCAGGTATGGTCTAGTGGAAAAAAATAATCCAAATAATGGGTTTAGAATATGTGGCTTTCAGCTTCGGAAACTGTCTTTTTACACCCGATATTTAGAATAGGATTCCAAATAATTCAAAGCCCAGGCAAAACAATTTTCAGGTCATCATCATCAGCCTTTTAATGTCCCCACGTGGGGTTGTAATCCACCACGCGGGCCCAATACGGTTGGTGGATGTCACATGTCTTTGAATGTTTTAGTTCTAGGACATGCCAGTTTCCTCACAATGTTTTCTTTCACCGTTTTGAGAGCAGTGGTGATGAAATAATTTACTCAAAGTAAAGCGCCTGCCTGGGTTTGAACTGACGATCTTGTAATTCGCGGCTGTTACCACTGGGCCACCACTGCTCGAACTATTTAACTATTTTCAGGTATCAGGTACCTGAAAGACGGAGGCTTAGGCGAATAAATCAATAGTTGACACAAGTTAATTTTATTCTTTGTAACGACACTAGGCATTTTAGATCTAGTCAAAATTCAATTCTAATGTCAAATCCGTGCTGCTACATGAGTGCGAAACGTGGAAGGTTACACAGAACACCTAACGCCAAATCCAAGTCTTCTTCAATCACTGTCTTCGTCACATCCTCAGAATTTACTAGCTCGTGGCAATCTCTAATGTTTAGCTTTTGGAGAAATGCCACGAGAGTCCGATCGACCGCAGACCGCAAATGGAGGTGGGTTGGCCTCATCTTGAACAGATTCCGATCACATACCCAAGCATGAGATCCTCTCCTAGATAGGAGGCCCGAGTCTCAGCAATGGGCTATAAGGCTGATTCTGTAAGGTTATGTACCCAAACAAGCGTTGCCATTGAATCCTCAAAGAAAAAGAAAGCGTAGCCGTCCTCATCAAACATGGCGTTGCACCGTGTTGTCAGAGGTGACGAGTTTTGGATTGACGTGGAGCAAAATGAAGCGTGAAGCTCAAAACCGTTCGCGATGGAAGACTACTGTAGACGACCTCTGCCTCATCTAAGGGAACTAGGACACTAAGGGCCGAATTTTCAATAGTCAGATAAGTTTTAACAAAAGAATAAAATATATGGAATTATGGATGTTTGACATATTTTCTATACAAATACTGTCAAACCGCCATTTTTATTCCTCAGTTAGAAGTTATATGACTATTGAAAAATCGGCCCTAAGTCAGGTTGATACAAAATTAATACAATAAAGTCACTGTTCGTTGATCGAGTGGTCGAGGTCCTATACTTGGATTTCTATAATAATTATGGCACATGAAAGGAAATGCCAGTACTAGATAGTTCTGTGAAGTTTGACTAATATCGAATAAAAAGTTCAGTATTATAATAAGTCGAACTTCATCATCAGCCTTTTTTTAATGCCCCCTTTGTTGGGGGACAAGCCTCCTCTCTGTAAAAGGGTGTGGGCCGTTATCCACCAAGCGGGCCCAATGCGGATTGTTGGATGTCACATGTCTTCGATTTTTTGGTTCTAGGACAGTTTCCTCACGATGTTTTCCTTCACTGTTTTGAGAGCAGTGGTGATGAAATAATTTACACAAAGTAAAGCACCTGCCTGGATTTGAACTCACAACCTGCAACTTGTAAGTCGCGGTAAATGCCACTGGGCCACCACTGCTTCCCAGTTAGGAGCAGAACTTAGGAGACAAAAAATACCGTTTACGTACCTATTATATTGAAGTGTTTACATTTTATTTTTTATTTATTTGTTTAAATAAACGGTTACACATTACAATATTACATAATATATGAGCTACAGATTGAGTTCAATGTATAACCCACGACATTTTCCACATTATAAACTTAGAACATACATCTTTATTACATAGCTTCCTGAAATTATTTCTATTAAGAACACACGCACGCTTTAGTTGTTATTCCAAGAATTACTTAAAGGCAGGTGTGTTAATATCATAATTAAGGGATTCGTTTAATTAGACAAATCAATTATTTTTGCATAATCTTGGTAGAAATCGAATCTACATACTTTATTACTTTGCATTGTACACCAAGTAGGTTTTTGCCTATGAAATGCTTTTAGTTGTCTTGCAAAGATTTTTATACTGTCAGAACCGTCCAATGGTTCTGACATTATAAAAATCTTTGCAAGACAACTGCGGAATCAACAGAATTGATGATCAACATCATTAACAGAAACAAAAATTAACAGTCGTTACTTTATGAACTCCAGTAGTAGGTCAATGACTCCAGTAATGGATTATTGTAGTGTAAGATTCCAGAACCGCCATACATTAACAAACAGTGTAAGATTGAGTAGAGTTAGTAGGTACTTTGAACATACGAGTACGCATACGTATCAGGCGCTAAAGTTACGTAATATACATTACTAGCTTCTACCAGCGTTATCCCTGCGTGGTATAAGTACTTCCCCCCATTATAAATTATAGCGTATGTGTTATTCTGATGTATGAGCGATATTACTGTAAAGTTTCATCAAAATCCGTTCAGTAGTTTTTGCGTGAAAGAGTAACAAACATACATCCTCCCAAACTTTCACATTTATAATATTAACTAGCTGGGCCCCGCGGTTTTACCTGCCTAGACCGGAATTAAAGGTATATGTTAATCCAGACTATAAGCTATCTACACACTAAATTTCATTCGAATCGGTCCAGCCGTTTGAGCGTGAAGAGGTAACAAACATACACACTCACAAACTTTCACATTTATAATATTAGTAGGATAACTAGCACTCCGCCCGCGACTTCGTCTGCGTGAATTTCAAAAATATTTATAGCTTATGACACTCACAAATAACGTGGCTATCTATTGGTAAAAGTATTTTTAAAATTGGTTAAGTAGATCCAGAGATTACCCCCTACAACCTCACAAACTGTGCCTCCTTAAAATATAAGTAAAAAAAACGGATTATATACGGATACGGTCGAATTGAGAGCCTCCTCCTTTTTTTTCGTCGATTAATAAGTAAGATTCACTTTTCTTAAAATTTGAGTGCTGATTTTTATGTCTGTTTTGTTCAATCCCTCAAATTTTGCTAATCAGAAAATAAGTAATGACTGGCAGCTCTTGGATCTCACACTGTATTACGCTTTATTGAATAAAACCGAGACTGACAGATTCTTGGACGGAATCACTCAGTCTCGGTTTTTTATTTCAACATTTTGTGCATATCACATTAATTGATCGTGTTTTGTTTCCATTCTCAAAATTGTAAAGCTAAACAGAGTATTCTACTATCCTATCCTATCCTATCTATCATTTAGGTAATTTATTGGTCAGTAAAATGTCGATCGACAAAATAAATAGTACTTACATACGTCGACACGTCGTGCGGTTACTCTAATAACTTACGGTTGCCTATACTTAAGTTCAATTTACTTCGCAAGTATATAAACTTGATGAAACTATGCATCGTTTTCACTTTATAAGGATGAGGCAACTTATCGTGTATTATTGTGTGTGCGTGGTTATAGAATATGTGGCTGCCTATAGATACGAAAATGAAACGGGAGATGCTTTTTCTCAACAATTGCCGGCGTTTAGAAGACGACACCCGGTATGTACTATAAACATTCATCATCATTTCCGCCGAAAGACGTCCACTGCTGGACATAGGCCTCCCACAACTGTCTCGCATTCATCGGCTACCTGCGACCCTTTTTGATTTTTGTTGTAAGATCAGTATTCCTTTGCATGGATAATTTACAAATTATTAAATATTTGAGTCGCAGTGGGCACGGCACTTTACACGAGGAACATATGTTCGATGAGGTCGAAAGATTCTGGTTTGGCGACCGCGTATCGGAAGACGCAACGTTGGAAAGCCTCCCACAAGGTGGATATGACCTGGTGAGGGTCGCGGGCATTCGATGCATGCGAGATGCACAGCGTTGTGGCAACTCTCGCCACTCGCATTTGGAGATGGTCTAAGTCCAGCAGTGGACGTCTTTCGGCTGATATGACGGTGATAATAAAGCACGTGAACGAAACGATAGCACCAGAGCAATAATCACACAGTGCTGTGAATTAATAATAGATAAATTGATTTTAAATATGCATGACGAAACAAAGTGAACTGAACTCATCATTTCAATATGATTTATTTATCATTTTAATTTTACATTCCAGAGACCAATAGGAGTATGGACAAAGTTGACAGGAGACCCAATAGACATAAGAGACACAATAACGATAAACACGGATATATTCAACAACAAACATCATTTCCTTGTCGGATCTCATCTTGATAGAGAAAGAATACCCGAACGTGTAGTTCATGCTAAAGGTTATGGAGCATTCGGATACTTCGAAGTCACTCATGACGTCTCAAAGTACATTAAATCAGAAGTATTTAACGGGATTGGCAAGAGAACACCAGTAGCAACTCGGTTTTCAACAGCAAGACAAAATCTCGGCGGAAATGACTTATCCAGAGAAACAAAGGCTATAGCTATTAAATTTTATACAGGAGAAGGAAATCTAGACATGATTTGTTTCCACATACCTGTATTTTTATACAAAGATCCAATTGAATTCCCTGTATTCATCCGCGCTTTTAGGAGAAACCCTCGTACTGGAATAATTGATAACACAGCGAGATGGGACTTCCTCACACGGAAACCAGACTTTCTGCATGCAAACTTATGGTTACAATCCGATCTTGGGATACCTGATGGTTATAGGAAGTCGCATTATTTCCCATTGCACACTTATGAAATATACAACAAGCATGGAGAACGATTCTATGTTAAATTTAACTATAGATCCGAGATAGGCATGGTTAACTTAACAAATGCTCAGGCAGCGGCAATCAGTATTGCAGATCCAGACTATTACAACAGAGATTTGTACAACGCAATTGCTGCGAAAAATTACCCAGCTTGGAGACTGGAAATGGACATCTTAACAAAGGATGACTTATCTAGAATTGATTACGATCCTTTTGATATGACTAGACTATGGAAACGAGGAACTTATCGTACCGTACCAGTAGGTCGGTTGGTTCTCAATCGTCGCGTAGACAATCATTTCAAAGATGTTGAGACAGGCACTTACAGTCCAGACAACTTAGTACCTGGTATTACAGGACCACCTGATCTTGTATTCAAAGCAAGAAAGATTTTCTATCCAGATACGCAAAATTACCGTTTGGGAGTAAACCATGCAAATTCAAGAATAAACGCTCCTTTGTATGACAAAAATTACAATCGAGATGGGAGACCTCCTGTGCGAGATAACATGAAAGACGCACCGAACTTTTACCCGAATTCTTTCAACGGGCCTATGCCGTACGTGGATGAAGCTCGACCAACAGAGAGGTTGGTTCCATTACAAAGAAACGCTGTTGACTTGCAACCGGTGTCAGAGTTCTATAATGAAATCATTGAGAGTGATGCACACAGGCAGAGGATTGCAGATAACGTGGCAGAATCGTTAGTCGGAGTATCTCCGGATATAGTGAAGAAAGCTCTCCGTTTACTGACTCTCGTAGATATTGATTTGGGCAGCCGTGTAAGAGTAACATTGAAAGCATTACAGATGGCATCTTTAGAGGAGAGACGAAATCAATTAGCGCAATGTTTTGCTAGTACTGGCTAAAACTGATCGATCTGATCTGTCGGAGGCAATTAAGACTAAACATTACAAGTGTTGGGTGCGATTCCCAACATACACCCACAAGTCTATTTTATTATTCTGAATTCATCGAAAAAACCGTTCCAATTATCCTACTAATACTTAACTGAAACGGAAACGGTGATTTTCGATTTATATTAACTACCTAACTAATATTTATGTGTGTGTAAATTAGTTTATAAACGGAGGAACCTCAAATTGTCTTTTAAAATATTATGAAGATTGCGATAATTTAACAAGAAACTTATCAAGTATTTGGTTAAATTAAAATATATTAAGGTACTATAAGACTTTGCAATCTTCAGTCTACAGAAATACGTGTTGCAGCCGTTTTTGTAGTTTTGGTATTTCTATTTTTGAGATTCCTGATTTTTCAACAAAAAAACGTTCCCTTTTACCCGATGGCCCCAGAAGGAGGGTAATGTTTTTCGTGTATATTTATTGTAAGTTTCTATCTACATTTGTTTGTCTATTTCTTTGGCATACCTTGTAGCGAAATGAGTATGGTCTTGACTACCGAAGTGAATTTTACAAAAAAAAAAAACAAAATGGCGGCGCCATAAGGTAAGTGAGCTTGTATTTTTTGTGACATGATCATATGGGATATCAAAATAAAAGGGCTCGTGATTTCAAAAATATAACTCACTAAAACGTATAAAATAACAAAATTGAAAAATTTCAGAAAATATTAAAATTTAGCTTGCTAAACAATATGGGGCATTCTTTTGGGAGAACAAAAACTGGGAATGTGCTAGTTAATCAATTTGATGCGTATAATTTGTTAGCTATTATAAAACACTTTTGCACTATTAGGTACAACATATTACATCCATACATCACCGGTAGTTTTATGTACATAGGATTACTTTACTTGATTACTCGATCATTCTTGTTTGTAGTTGCCGCCTCCGTAATCCATTAGTAAATCAATTTCTGTTATTAACTTATTGAGGTGAGCTATATGTTTCTTACATCAATTAAAATTCAGAAACACATTTTAAATATTCTAAACCATATTTTTACTGTTATGTATATGAGAGGAAATCAAGTTGTAGTTTTAGTTATTGTACCCCATAACTAAGACTAAATAGTGAAGTTATGCCTGAATTGATAAACATGTTACCATAGAATTCGATCATAATTGGAGAAAATCAAAACGTCATCTGTGTAGGTATATTCCTAGATTATAGAATAGAATAGAATAGAATACTCTTTATTATGTACACCATATAAATTACTACTAACTAACACTAACTACTTTCTACTAATTACTATGATTATTTTGTTGATTTTTCTAAAAAAGCGGTATCTTACATAGAGCGACTGCTTATCTGACCTTCATAACCCAGTAACTGAGTAATACGGTACCCCGTGGGGGTGTGAAATCATCCAATGACTTCTCCCGCTTTTGGTGGAGCAGGAGGGCGTGTCAGACTTTTACTAACAAAAACCCATCCCTGATCCTTTCTTGCCTGAGTGCCCAGGGGCGCGGTCCCTCTGTTTCGAATTTATCCACGACCCCTGGGCATGTATCGGCTATGACGGGCCCCGTCAAGTATTGCTGACATCTCTTTGAGGCGCGCGTGGAACACTACGTGCCATCGGCCTCTCGGGTTACTCGCCTTATCTAACACAGGAACCTCCCGAAACAGCTCTGTATGGTGAGGACCTGCGTCAGGCGGAAGGTGAGGACGCCGTGGCGCCTCTCCAGCCACTCTTCGTAAAGGGGCCTTACCGCCGCAATTGTGGCGTGCCCTGTACGATTCCCCTTGGTAAGATTGGTTGTCAGACTTTGGGCTTCTGAAGACCCGTAATGACTTTTTTTTGGGACAAGGCCGCCACTGTTACTTCTGTAAGCCAGAATCAACAGTGGCGACCACCAGAAAAACGCCGAGGCAATGAAGCTCGACGAGTTCCAGAAAAACGATTAAACTGTCTTGGGTCCCGCAACGAAATTAATCAGAAAAGAACAGCGGAGGAGTAAAAAAAATATAATTTCCACTTCCCTCCTAATCAAGCAGGAGACAGAACAAAGCTAGGCCATTAAGCGCAAAAGGGATATTTACAACAGTCGCCAAGCACCACGGACTATTAAATTATTATGAATGGGTCCTAAATTGTCAGCATTGTAATGGAGATTGCTCTGCGCCCATACATTGTTCGCCCTGGAACCAAGAGCATCGAAAAATTATATTTTGTGTTGTCGATCATTAGTAAACTCCTATAAGATCTTATTTTTATAGCGGACTAGCTGCAGAATAGATATATTCCAAAAAAAGAATCAGATTTTGAGGTTATAATCGAACCATAACAACGAATACTTATTAGGTATAGTTTTTCATAGCTTAGTGATTTTTAAGAAACTGAAAAGCAATATCATAATATATTTAGCTATTTTAAGCACCTCCCTAGATAATTGGGTAGGTACCTATGCAGTTTTTTTTTAAAGCCTAAGTGTATGTAAGTTCAACGTTTAAATGCATAGAATCTATTAACATAGGTACCTGTATTCTTAGAATTCGTTTAGGAATGAGAAAAAATAGTAAAAACAGAAACGGCGCATGCTTGAACAGCGCAAACGTGTGACTGTTAACCAGCCTTACCAATTTTGTACCTAGTAAGTTGTTGTTAAACCTAGTCCTTCATTAACTTATTATGTTTGAATAAGAAATAAAACAATATTTTAATTTCATGTTTATTGTTCATCATCTAAATTGGCAATTAAAATATTGTCTAAAAACTGTGCAGGGGGTTCAATATTATTTTGATGTCTCGCATAGCTCAGATACCAAATAATTGTCATAACATGGGCGCAGCAACCGATGGTTCTGCGCCCAACGATGCAATTACAGCAATATTGCACGATTGCTTGTCGACCTATTTGTGATGCATCTACTACAATATAAACAAAATATGTTTTGTTACTGATATGACGGCTGTGAATTTCTCTCGTGCTTTAGCAACAAGTCTTGAGAGAGTACTTCTTCCAATTTTTAATAATGAAGAGATTCTTTCGTCCGAGTCTCCTGTTCTGAGCTTCATTAAATAAGCGCCAAGTGATGTAGCACGTTTTTGAAAATCAGGGAGTTCTGCTTCGAGTTCTCTGAATTGCTCTTTCGTGCGTCCCAGCCAATACCACACTAGATGGTCATCCATTTGCTCAATATTTTCAAAATCTAAAGTGTGGTTTTCATTTTTCAATAACTCACAAAAGTCTTCTATGTGAGCTGCCGTGAAACTTCGGTTAACATTTTCAACTTCGAAGAGTTCTGACCATGACTGCCTTGACAATTAATGCAATTCACATATACGACAACTCGGCGGTATATAATACTTGTGATCTTTAAAGAGCCTCACCCTTAATACAAAAGGAACTACTCGCTGTGAAGTACTATTACATCGCAGAAATATACATCTGTTATGTGTATCTGATGCTCTAGAGTAATTTGGCAAGGTTATTCTTTCAATTTGTTGTGAAACTGGATTGACTCCTGACACAGGTAATAAATCATTGACAGCTGTGATGTTTGCTCTTTGAAAGCATCTATTACAAAGCAAATCTGATGGCTGAATCTAAAAAAAAAAATTAATTACACATTGCATGTATAGTACAATAAATAAAACAATTTACACTACAAATGTTGCATGACTAAACTAACCAGAAAAAAGTCTATTAACTAACACCAAATAGTACATCAGGCATTGCTTTCAAGTTTAAGCTAGCTTAATTTATTGCAATAGTTAAGTCATAAGTCTCTCACCTCTCGCGGTTGAACCCAATTTCGCACAACATCTAAAATGTGACTGTTACTTTCTGCTTGTACAGAGTGACTTTGGATTCGTGCCAGTGAACAACCACATACAACACAAATATGTTGATGACCAACCAGTGGTACATCCTGCAAATCTTGTGATGTTGTGGTATCTCTATTGAGAAATAATGTGTGACAAGCATCACAAATGAAATCATTTGCAGTCACCTGTAATATAAAAAACATGTTGTTATTTTATACCTTTTCTTCTATACAGAGTTATTATAAATGCAAATAGTTTTGAATGGAAATAAAAGCTTACTATTTGTGGTGCAACTCGTTGCTGTATTTGCACAAGAATGGCATCATTATGAAGAATGTGTCGTCTCTGTCTATTGAAATGAATACCACAATTGGCACATCTTGATTGATTGCTTGTTGTAGGAGTATCCCTTGATGAAGATGGGGCTGAATAATGCCTGGCAGCACGATCAGATCTTTGCCAACAAGGATGACAAATATAATGTGATGCACGAATCTAAAAGAAAAAAAATATCAATGACACCACTGCAAATCCAATGTTAAATATGACCCAAAAATAATTTCCTTAAAATATTATACCTCCAATGGCATAAGTCTTTCCACGATGATATTTCTGATATTCACATTATGTTGAGTGTCAGTTCTCAGAGAAATCAGTTGGTGTGAACGTGCCCGAGGTTGTAACATTCTATTGCAGAGTGCACAGTTTCTACCAATATTACTTGTTACTGAAGTGTTAGTCATATCTTGAGCACTTGTCCAACATGTTGTGCATATGAGATCATGAGCTTGAACCTAAAAAAAAACATAGTTCACTTGTTTTGTTAAAGAGTATTTACCTATCAGTTTGTATCTTACTTGAAATGAAAATACCCCAAATACTTTTTTCATTCTTTTTTTTTTAGAGAAGACGATAATTGCAAGCATAATGTGTAAGGTCAAGTATAGAAACTTATGTATGCAGTTAATAGAAGTCGAAAAGAACGCAAACAGAATAATATACACCAAGGGACCCAAAATAGGTATGCAGACAAAGTAGAAATATAATTACCAAAAGAGGTGCAGTCCATTGTTGTACACAGTGACGAATCTGGTCATCTTCCAACAACATGGAACCACCAGCAGAGCCACAATTTACACAAAATCCACTTTCCATTGCGTATGCGTAAGTCCGTTTAAGAGTGCCAGGTTATCGTTTGAGCGGTACACAGTTCCGAAAATCACAGCCAAGTAAGTCGTTTTTTAAAGCAATCAGAGTCCGTTAAAATAGCCAAGTCGTAATATACAATATAGTCCAAGTCACCAAAACACACCGGTACAAACAATTACAAACAGCAAGCGACGCTATTGTAATCATCAGTAGACTGACAGGACAGTGACAAGTGACTAGGGATGACGATCCGAGATCGATTAATCGAAGAATCGATTTTTCCGGTCCAATAGATCGATTTTTTTGATCGAAAAAAATCTGATTTTACTGATATAAGATCATTTATTATCTTTCTTGTTTTTCATAAAATGGATAATATTTACATTATAAATGTAAACTTGAAAAATAAAATCAATTTTTTAGAAATCGATCTTTTAGACCACGATTTTTTTGTAAGTCGATATATTGGCTTACGATTCGAATCGATTTAAATTATACTTTAAGGAAATTAGATATTCAGTCGATCGATTACAATCAATTGGCCATCCCTATTCTTTATCGACACGACATGACGTTTGGTGAAGATGTCGGCCATTAATGTTATTAGTCGCGTAAAATACTTTTTATTGTTCATTTTTGCATACAGCTAGTCCGTGTTACAAAAGTATTTGCAACTAATATAATAAAATAGACAGTTAATTATCGTGTATTCCAATACATTTTGTTGCATAGGGCCATTCCGGACATTGTCCTTTATAGGTGTGGCAAAAACGCTTGAACGCACGGAAATTCGTTCTAGTTTCCACTAGATACGTGTAATAGACAACTCCAGACGTTGGCCGAGTACTATCCAACATAATATTGCGTTCAGTTTGCCAAAGAGTACACTCCCATAGGGTATGATGTGTGGATTTTTCGCAATCTGGTGTAGAACATTGACTTAAAAGCGAGGCTACAAGCTTGAAGGAAAATAATTTATCCTTAAAGTTTATTTATTTATTTATTAAAATCTCCCTTTTTATTAGTTGCTACAAAAGAGTCACCGCGGCCGCTAGAACAGGCAACTGAAGGAACATGGATGGGTACAAGTCAGTAAGAGTCTGACACACCCTACAGCTCCACCCAAAGCCGGAGCAAACTAAAAAGTAAAAAATATAAAACTTTTTTACAAAATATGGAACCGACTTCTTACTTTTTCGTAAAAAAGTTTTTTATTTTTCACTTTTTTCATATCAAAATCGATCATTTCAAATCTAAGTAGGTACGAAGAAACGTTTAAAACATGAGTCTGCATTTCATGATTCAGCCAAAATAGCTTCTGGCTGTTATGATTTATTTTTTTGAAATTATTTGCTTCATTTTAGTATGCATAAAACTTTTTTACAAGAAAATAGAACCGACTTCCAAAAAAAGTGCAAAATAACTTTAATTTCGGAAGTCGGTGTTCCTGTTTTGTGTCTTCGTTTTTTGACACCGACTTCCGAAATTAAAGTTATTTTGCACTTTTTTTGGAAGTCGGTTCTATTTTTTTGTAAAATAGTTTTTTATTTTTTACTTTTTAGTTGTGGTTTTCCGTTAAAGTGTGTTAACAATTCATACACATAAGATAGCAGCAATCGCGGTAGATTTGCTGTCAATTTTTGAAGAGTTCCGTTGTCTGTCTCCGAAACCCATCATCAGATCTTTTTGAAATTTAAATGGGACCATTTCGGAATAAACCCCTTTCGAACAAAAAAAGAATTTTGCAAATCCGTCAATATATGACGGAGTTATGCCCGAACTTACATAAAAAAAGAAAAAAAAAAAAAAAAAATACAAACATCCGAATTGATAACCTCCTCCTTTTTCGAAGTCGGTTAAAAAAACAATAAAATTTCAATTTTGTGGAATTGCAAAATTTCACATTTAGAAAGAATATCGTTTTGGACCATCCTGTGGATGGTCTTAAAAAGGTGGCTACGATAGACTGGATGTGGAGTGCAGAGGACTGGTTGTTGGGGTGCAGCTTGGGAGAGGCAAATGGCCAGCACTGGACTGCGATATAGCCTACTTGATTGACTATGGAAGGTCAAAACCTGATAAATTCAAACAATCTGCATAAATATTAATATTCACACACTTCCTTCATTCCTGAATAATAATAAAAATGCAAATTCATTAGGAGACAGAACAGACTCGGTATAGAATACTTTTCCGACATTATTTCCGTGCTGGGAGTTGTCGTCGTTGATTATGGTAATTCTGGCGATAACTTCAACTGTAGAGCTTTGTTTATTCACTCCCTACGTATTAATTATGAAGCCGAGTCAAGTGGACTGGATGTCAACATGGACACAGTGTAGGAAGGGACAGAAGATCTTTAGGGTGAAGCTATAATAAGAATTCTCCACGGAAGCCAATCTCAAGAGTAGCCAAGTATGCAGGAGATATATTATAGTGTACAAGCGTTTTCACGAACACAGGTGCAATCTATATTCCTTCACTCTCATAGTCCTCAGGTTATCATCATCATCAGCCTTTTAATGCCCCCACCGCTAGAGCCATAATCCACCACGCGGACCCAACGCGGGTTTGTAGATGTCACATGTCTTCGAATTTGTGGTTCTAGGACATGCTGGTTTCCTCGCGATGTTTTCCTTCATCGTTTTGAGAGCAGTGGTAATAAAATAATTTACACAAAGTAAAGCGCCTGTCTGGGTTGAACTCACGACCTACAACTTGTTAGTCGCGGCCTTTACCGCTGGGCTACCACTGCTCAACGTAGTCCGATGGTACGGCAATCCAACACGACCAGGGAGCGATCAGGCGAAGGACCAACAGCTTTACGTGCTTTCCGAGGCATGAGGGTCTTCCAGGGGGGGACCACCCACCTACTTCCAAACTTCGGGCTACTATTGAGTGATTCCTAATGGAATAACCCAATAGCACTTTTTATCCGACCCGGGCATTAAGCCTAGGACCTCACGCACAGCAGTCGTGCTTTCGACCACAAGACCAACGAGGCAGATGAAGTTATAATAACAGTTGTAGCACGTATAATGAAAAACTTAAATTACTTATAAAAAAAATTAGATCGTATTTCCAAGTAATTTATTATCACAGATCATAGTATTGTAATACCTACCTAGATACTACGGTAAGGCTGATAATCTTCTACCTTATCTTGTTAGACTATGGTACTGAGTATGACAGGTTTAGATGCTGTTTCATCGAACCAATTATTCACCCTTTGTGTCAAAATCGAGCCAAAACTTGGGCAGTTGAAATTGATGAATACGGTAATATTTTCTGTCAGTTACCACAGCATTGGTCACTTTTTCATCAATACTGATGTTTTGTCATCATTTAGCGGTTATGCATGCATGTTCTTCATCAGGAAATGACTGTAATCAGTTATATTTCTGCGATGGATGTTTGTCAAACAAAATTGTCGGCCACTGGATTAGCTGACCTATTTTCTACATGCCCTAAATATGAAAGTGTTGCCAAAATAAAGCAGTTTATCAGTTAACAAGTAAAGTAATAAAACTAATATATTGCGTCTTTTAGCAAGTTCAGATGTTTGTAACGACCATTATTTCGGGCACTTAGTCGTTTTAGGACGATAAGGTTTTGTTCTTTGTAATTTCTATCTAAACGGCACTTGTACTTTGTTGAACCTTTAACTTTAAGTCAACATGTAGTTAAAATACGGCAGATGGCAATCATGATCTATTTTTTTAGCTTGGGTCAATTCAATCACATTAGAATTTCTTTATGACCCACGGATACTTGTTCCGGGTTTGAGTGTCTTGTATAATATGTGAGTTTACATGATTGTGAATGCATCCACGATACAGGAGTAATTCCTAATGTGGGTTTTTTATTTAAAAAAAATCTTTTTTCTATATCCCAAGATTTGAGAGCAAAATTACTATTAAAGCGAATATCAGAGATACCATCAAAAAGTTGATCCTTGCGATAAAAATGTCTTGTTTTTGCTGGCTAAGGGAAAAAACGCGAAGTAGAAGAATTAATCGTTCTCTGGCTGAGACTACCTTTTCGTATTTTAATTGAATTGAAGGGTTTTAAGAAGGTAAGAGGTTACTTTACGACGGTAGACGTTTTTTCTTAAACGTGTTTTGGAAACAACCAAATTTTCAGATATTCATATGTTCAAGATTAATATAATAATATTTTTTCCGCAGCAACAACCTCATTAGATATGGCTTGAAAATGTTTGAAAGCCAGCTTTCTTTTGGATATTCATCGCCCTCACATCCGCGGAACACATAAGAAGCTTACACTCCCACATACACTAAAAGTCATCACTGACATTGTGAACAGTTCAATTGTCTCAGCAACCTTCCCTGACACCTGGAAAATTGCTATCGTTAGGCCATTGCCTAAAAAAACAAATCCAACTGATTTAAAAGACCTTAGACCTATTAGTATTCTGCCTTGCCTTTCTAAAATTGCTGAAAAGGCGGTATGCCAGCAGCTGTCAAAATATCTAGAAGACAAACACATTCTGCCTGAGTTACAGTCAGGCTTTCGCAAACAGCGTGGTACTTGTACAGCTCTCTTGGACGTGACAGATAACATTCTGTCAGCACAAGATAAGGGCCTATGCACACTACTTGTCCTACTTGATTTTTCGCGAGCCTTTGACTGCATAAATATAGATCTGTTTCTGTCAAAACTTCACTACTATGGATTTGACCAAAATACGATACACTGGTTCCAAAGCTATCTCACCAACCGACGTCAGCGTGTGGAGATACGACTGAGCAATGGCTCATCTCTTGTTTCGTCACTGACTTCTGTTTACAGAGGGGTCCCGCAAGGGTCAATACTGGGCCCCATCATCTTTATTTTGTATTGTGCGGATATCATAAGCTCCCTGAAGCGCTGTAGTTACCATATTTATGCTGATGACGTACAAGTCTATATTTCCTTTAAGCCAAGTGACTATGACATTGCGATAAAGGATCTAAACGATGATCTTGACAGGATAGCATGTTGGGCTGAAAGTAACGGTTTGGTACTTAACCCCACTAAAACCAAATACATGCTGTTTGGAACCAAGAACCAAATCGATGCAGTGCCGGCATCACTCAACGTTACCCTATTGGGTGAGTCGGTCCGTCGAGTCAGTGAGGCACGTAATCTGGGTCTGAACATGGATGCAGAGTTGAGATACGAATCACACGTGTCAGAGTCAGTGCGCACTTGTTTTTATCGGCTTAAGGTCCTCTATAAAATAAGGCCTTATCTTTCAGAGGAGCTGCGAATTCAGCTGGCTGAGTCTCTAGTCCTGTCTAATCTGAACTATGCGGATGTAGTTATTGGCCCTCGACTACTGGCAAGAACTGATCGACTAATTCAGAGAGTGCAAAACGCCTGCGCTCGATTCTGCTTTTCAATCCCACCAAGAAGTCATGTGACGCCATTCTTAAATAAACACTCAGTCCTCAAGATGAAGTCGCGTCGTAAGTTGCATTTGGTATGCCTACTTTTTGGGGTTATAAAGCACAAGCAGCCGACCTATCTATACAATAAACTGAGCTGGATCGCTAGTAGAAGAGAATGTGCAAGAAGACAGTGCTCACAGCAACTCTTCACTCACTCGCACAACTCAGCGGCTTTCAGGGGAAGTTTTAGATACGCCGCATCCAAATGTTGGAACAATATTCCCCCACCGATAAGGAATCTTAAATGCCTTGTAACCTTCAGAGTTCGTCTGCGGCAGTTTCTTATCGCCTCGCAGAAAAAACTTGGGATGACTATTTCGAATACGTCGGTTATATAACTGGCTGTCACATTCTTCCCGAGCCAATCTATTTAGCGTATCTCGTGGTCAAACCTGCGAACAAAGAATATAGGAACTTTGTAATTGAACCATTTGGAAATCATTTCTTAGATTTAATTAAAATACACATACATAAATATGTTATTCACGTACTTATATTTATTTATTGTAAACGTAGGTATTTAATTATACTGTACTAATTGTTGCAACTCTATTGTAATTAAAAAATTGCGGGTATACTTACAATAAATACTCCTTGCATAATAATGTCACAACACCAACATAATTGTCACGTCTGCTCAGCGTCCGCATGTCACTGCAGGGATTCAGCAGAATATCAGCGTCAGGTATACTTGCCTGACACGTGCTGAGCTGGACTCCCATTTGGTGCAACCTTGAGACGCACACCGCACTGTGTACATTCGTTACTATTTGAAATGTTCCAAGTGTCACTTTTATTTCTATATGTATGTTTTCCTTTTTTTGTTTATTGGCACTTTGCTTTTATATACGTAAGTTTAAATAATTTTACTGTGATTTTGTGTGTCTTTTGTGTGCACTGAATAAATGTTTTATCTATCTTATCTATCTATAAGAAGAATGTTTTTTTTGACTTATGAATTCTGGGCTCTATATTCCAAACTTTGAAAGTTATTTAGTGGCTATGTTTATAGCGTTACGACAGTAGGTATTATTTTGTGGTGTAGTTTTAAATTCTATTGAAAAGTAAGATAAATTAATAAGTTGGTTTAAATTCCCGCGCAATAATTGATATTGTACAAACTAATATTTAACTAAAGCCACTACAATACCGTTCCCAATCAAACCTAAATACCAGGCTAGCATAAGCAAAAAGGACACGGAAAGGGCGCCGTAACAGTTGGTTATATACGTGTTGCGTCTCATCGGATTATGTAAATAGGAGTCTATAAGCGGAGGGTCGTTCCGTGCCCGTTGTTTCGGAAAACCCCCCCTCCTCGCGTCGCTCTTCAGCTCCACCACCCCCCCTACCCTCCTGTACCCCTCGCCCTGTCCACTGTACTGGAAGTTGGCTCGACCGTCTATCTGGTGTATACTTAGAACTCGCCTAGTTTATGTGGAGTTTTTCTTTTAGTTTTCAGCTTGAATGGAAAATTGATTGATGTTTATGATGGATCTGATGTCTGTACTTATCAGATCCATTAAAAACAAACTAGATTTCGTGATAGAACAGAAGATTGTTATTCTTATTTTGTCTTGAAATGATTATTTATGAACAAATCTCTGAATCACAAATTAACTTCAAGGTGCCTATTTCACGATCTCTGGGCCTCCAGACATTACTTATATTCTAATTAACAACAATTGTCGGATTAAGTACTGTTACTATGTACGAGTGCATACATACATACACACTTGTATGACACGCGTGCATACTTGCTAGCAAAATACATAGGTTGCTAGCAATATACGCATTACTCGATTTCACGTATTATGTTATTTAGAATATAAGTAACTGGCGACCCGACCCAACTTTGCACCGGTACAAATTATACACCTAAACCTTTATCATGAATCACTCTGTCTATTGGTTAAAATTGCATTTATCCGTTCAACAGTTTTTGAGTTTTGAGTATCGCGAACAAACAGACTGACAGACGCGGCGGGGGCTTAGTTTTTTTTATAGTACCTAGTTTTTTTTATTGTTGCTAGGCACGCGT
The DNA here is from genome assembly GCA_951329385.1 of Polia nebulosa. NCBI lineage: Eukaryota > Metazoa > Arthropoda > Insecta > Lepidoptera > Noctuidae > Polia > Polia nebulosa. Next base: position 7,633,861 of record OX589604.1, read on the forward strand.
TTGATCACTATCTCACCAGATAAAAATGATGTGATGTGGTCGAAGATGGAGCACGCGTGCCTAGAAGTAACCTATTCACTCTTGAGTTAAAGACTCCCAGGTTGTAGCTATCAGGAAACACAGCCTCCGTTAGGGAATTCCACTCCTTAGCTGTACGCACAATGAATGTGTTCTCAAAACGTTTTGTGTGTGTAGATGGGATGTTCATAATGTACCGGTGGCGCATCGCCGTACGTCTGGTGGTTCGATGATCCGATGGAACGGGCTTGCCGGAATCAAATTATGCAATTCTGTCGCACACTTACCAAAATGTAACCGACAGAAAACAGACAGGCTAGCAACTCGGCGTCTATGCTCAAGACTAGTAGTACTTAGAGGACTTACTACTACCTACATATGCGATCCTATACGTATTTGGATTTACCTCAGATAAATAAGCGCTGTTGATCAAGTTAAACTTACGATTACGACTGCTAGAGGAATATGGGTGAGCATCACTAACTAACACCAAAATAGGCCAAGGTAAATCACAAATTAAGCTACCAATCTGGGCTAGCATTTAGACGCTAACATTGTTAGTCTTTAGTAGAATACTGTTGGCGTAGTTAGAAACCTAGAGTAATGCTCAAACTTTAGTCAGTTCCTGTTAAGGCCTTACTAACGGCCAAGTGGCGCCCTCATTGAATAAAAAATCGTAGCATAGCATAGAACATAAATATTAAAGAATCCAACGTCAGGTTTGTTACAAAGAGGATAAAGTATTTTTACGTTTTTAAAACAGGTCTCAGAATGTTTCATATCTAAAGTAGTAGGCAAAAGTACCAAAAATGGCCGTTTCTGACACTTTTGCCTACTATTTTAGGTAGTAGACCCTTAATTCTAAGCTTGTTAGTACATGAGTCGAAGATCTTGTTTGAATAACTAATATTTCATCAGAACTGTTCGGTTTTGGATTTGATTATGTGCTTACATTTGTTATATTTACATTAAGAGGACTGTTGGCGAATGACTATAATACATATATTAACTAACAATGTAAGTGTCTTAATGACGTTAACATTGTTAACCTTTAATAGCATACTGTTGGCGTAGTTAGAAACCTAAAGTGATTCTCAAACTTTGGTCAGTTCCTGTTAATTCTAAGCTTGTTAGTACGTCGTGAGTCGAAGATCTTGTTTGAATAACTAATATTTCATCAGAACTGTTCGGTTTTGGTTGATTATGTACTAACAGTTGTTATACATTAAAAAAGATGTTGAAGAACGACTATAACAGGCAAAAATAGCTATGGAAGAACAGGAAAATTAGTGAGCTTAAATAAATAGGATAATCCTATTTAATTTGGCACAGATAAATTATAGTCTGGAATAGCACATTTGCTATAATTTATAATGAGGGAAGTACTAACTCCACGTGAGTGAAGCCGCTGGCAGAAACTAGTTGGTTATGCATTAAGAAAGCTGTTGGCGAACGATGATATAGGCGAAAAAGAGAGAATACCTATGGAAGAAAAAGACATGCTGTACCTAAATAATTTAGGTTAACATATCTATATACACTCTATTCAAATTCTTAATACAGTAATCGTGGTTTAATCATCAATTTACACGTCAAAATCCTTTTTATTTTATAAATGTGTAAGTTTGTGAGGATGTATGTTTGTTACTCTTTCACGCAAAAACTACGAACGCTGAACGGATTTTGATGAAACTTTACAGTAATATTGCTTATACATCAGAATAACACAGGTTTATAATTTATAATGAGGGTAGTACTAATACGACGTGGACGAAGCCGCTGACAGAAGCTAGTTCATTCATAAATCAATGAGTGCAAAACATTAAAATTTGTGAAGTCATAGGTACACACGGCTACATATAAAGCTGCACTTTTCCAGTATAAACTGATCTCTCGTTGTACGGAAATCATTTACAATGCGAGATCAGCTTATACTAGCAATGTATAGCTTGATATGAAGCCGAGTGTACATATTTTACGGAGTAATTATTTTAGAAAAAAACTCCGACAGAAATCTGCACTCACAGTAACCCAGTGAACCAGTAAAAGCTATTAGTGGCTAACTGGAATACAATTCATATATAACTAGACGAACCCGCGACTCTACATGAGTAGAAAGTTTTTAATTTTCCGGTCCGAAAAATTGTTTGTGTGATTTTGTGTTAGCAAGTTCCGTGTGTATATTCGGAGAGCAGTAGTGGCCCAGTGGTAACGGCCACGACTTATAAGTTGTAGGTCGGAGTTTAAACCCAGGCAGGCGCTTTACTTGGTATTACATCACCACCCTTATATCATTTAGTGCTGGCATTTGGTTGGGCCTGATGGCCTTTATTGTTATAAATATTATCATTTTATTGTTGACCCAACAGTAAATGCTGTTAGGGCCACTGCTCTCAAAAATTCAAAGACACCACCAACCCGCATTGGGCCCGCGTGGTGGATTACAGCCCACACCCTCTCACAGAGATGAGGCCTGTGACCAAGCAGTGGGGACATTAAAAGGCTGATGAAGATGTGTGTGTATTAGTATTTTATAATCTTTTATTTATCTTTCAATGTTTGTTTGTTCGGGCACAGATAATATACGAGTAATACAAGCGTAGTTTGGGTTAGACCTTGCAAGCTGAATCAGAAACACTTCCTCTTCACTAAATATTATGAAACAAAGTCTCCCGTCGCGTCAGTCTGTCTGTTTGTTCGCAATAAACTCAAATCCTACTGAACGGATTTTATGTGGTTTTCATCAATATACAGAGTGATTCATGAGAAAGGTTTAGGGGTATAATTTGGGCGGGTAGTTTGTCTGGGATAAGAGAAAGTGTGTTTATACGGAGTTGAGTTTTTACATGCTGGTTCAGGTCCAACGACAATGCATTTTTATGGTAACCATAACCTCCAGACCTAGGAACTCTTCAACGGTCGGCAGCACAGATACGAAATTTTGTGTATAAATGTAAGCGCTTGTTTAAAAAATATTTTTTTACTATTAACTTATTATTTATTTAGCCAGTTTGTCAGTCAATGCCTGGAACAAGAAGATAGTAGGAATCAGTTCGTTCCTAATTTTTTTTTTTATCTAGCTTCTGCTCTCAAGTTCGTTCCCGTTTGGTCTAGAAGACCTCAAGATTGAAAGTTGGAGAAACAACCAATAAATACTTTTTGGTAGATTTTAATCTAAACCACCTCCACATCAATTTTGTTACCGGTATTACAAAAACTTTTTTACAAAAAAAATAAACCGACTTCCAAAAAAAGTGCAAAATAACTTTAATTTCGGAAGTCGGTGTTCCTGGTTTTGTGTCTTTGTTTTTTGACACCGACTACCGAAATTAAAGTTATTTTGCACTTTTTTTGGAAGTCGGTTTTATTTTTTTGTAAAAAAGGTTGTTATTCCTCACTTTCTAGCAGTGGTTCCCCATTAAACTGTTCATAGACATATGATAACAGCAATCGCGGTTGACTTGCTGTCAATTTTTGGAGAGTTCCGTTGTCTGTCTCCGAAACCCATCAGCAGATCTATATGAAATTTAAATGAGACCATTTCAGAACAAACCCCTTTCGAACAAAAACAAAAATTTGCAAATCCGTCAATAGATGCCGGCATTATGCCTGAACATACATAAAAAAAAATACAAACATCCGTATTGATAACCTCCTTCTTTTTGAAGTCGGTTAAAAATGTTCAATGGTCAGTGTTTTAATAAACTGTTTCTCAAAGGAAACTCCGCTTTTTCCTCGAGATAGATCGCACTGTGGAGGAAAACCACTTTACAAATCTAAGCGAGTGTACCTAATGATCTGTAACTATTGATAAGTAGTGCTACTTAAAGAGATGAGTAGGAACTATTACTAGGGATATATTTTGAGTCCACTTAAGCTTTGGGTAGGTAGACAGTATTCTTGGACATTCTTAGCATTTTTGGATAAGGTAAGAGGAGGTTTTTTCTTACTCCTCCGCAGATCTTTTCTGATTAATTTTGTAGCGGGACCCAAGATAGTTTAATCTCTTCTCCGGAACTCATCGAGCTTCATTGCTTCGGCGTTTTTCTTGTGGCCAATGTTGATTCTGGTCTTGAGGAGTTGTAGTGGTTGGGAGTTGTGTGACGGGCTTGTCCCTCAGGCTTGTCATGCCACTGTTGATTCTGGCTTTGAAGAGTGGTAGTGGTTGGCAATAGTGTCACAGGCTTGTCCTTTAAAAAAAGGTAAGTGGATATGGTAAGAGTATATTTTCTGATAACGTATCAAGAGCCCCCATCAGTAACACCAGTGACAGAAAAGCTGTAAGGGAATCGTTTATCTTGGTATGGGCATGTGATGAAGAGGGATGAAACGAGATATGATTACCTTTGGTGTTGATGGATTGAGAAGGAGAGAGAGGGAGAAAGAACAGAGAGATAGATTTTATATGCAATTATAAAAAAGAGAAGGGGATCAGTTATAGCCTGACGGCTAACAGGACGCAATGGAAGAAAAAAACCGGCCATGTGCGAGTCGAACTCGCGCTGAAACGGTTTCGAGCGAATCATATTTTTTTTTGAGTCATAGTTCATAAAGTTTTCCCTGTAATCCATAATATAGAACTACTTTATGTATTTGTTGTGTCTCAATACTAATTTCCCATCTATTTTCATATGTAATTAAACTATTAACTTTTCTAAGATAACACACATAAAAAAAATACAGTCGAATTTAGACCCCGCTCCTTTTTTTGAAGTTAGTTAAAAAAGAATATTCGTTAGTAACTTGTCACTTACTGAAACGTAAGCTTAGAAATAGAATTTGGCCTTGAAATAAAAAGCATGATGAATTTTAAGATTTATTTTGATCGTGACTGAAATTGAATGCGAAAAGTTAAGTAATGCCATTAAACCTCTCGATTTCTTCTTAAGATTTTTTAAAAGAAAATTTCTATTATATGTGCGTAGAATACTTTAAGCTTTAAAGTACAATCTTAAACTAAAAGTAACACTTTTGTGCTTAGAAACTTTTACTGCCTGCCTCAGTAAAAAGTTCGTTAGATATCAAATGTACAGGTATTCGATATCAAAGGTTTATAATAGGTATTAAATTTGGTTTTAGTAGGTATTTGGTACCTGTTGGTCTTACTGATAAACTGTATAAATATTGGGTCCTTACATATGAAATTGGCGTTTTTTCTCACAACTAAAGAACCTCGTCACTTCTATGAATTAAAATATTCATCAATTGCTTGATATTCTATCGAATAATGACAGTCATAGACAACTATCAATAGTAAAAAAAACCTTATTACTTATAGTTGCATAAACAAAAAAATTACCCCTCTTTTGTTAGCAGAAATGACCACTATATTTGTATTACTTAGCCAAAACTTATTTTTGTTGCTTAATCTAAGTGGCATACGTTATCTTTGTTTTTAAACATTATTGCTTAAGAGTTTTAAAACATTAGTGTTCTTAATTGTTAAATAAATAAAGAAAATGTTAATATGAAAAATAAAATTTCTTTAAAATTAACAAAATGTTGATTTCATAGGTGGGAACCTAATATAATTATATTTGTTTGTTATGATAAGCTTGCGCTTGATCACCATCTCACCTGATGGTTAACGATAATGTGGTCGAAGATGGAGCACACTTGCCTTGAAGTAACATATTAAATCTTGACTTAAATATCGATTATAATATGATCCCACAAAAACATAATTTTCATTTACTTTAAAAAAAAAAATTGTTATAGGTACCTATATTCGCTAGTGAGTAAATTGTGCATAGTAATATGGTCAATAAAAATTGTATCAGTAATTTAGCGTCTGTATTTACACAGATGTGCAATATATTTTAAGTTTGCAGTTTGTTTGTTTTATTATTTTTGTGCTCACATGCCGGTTATAGGCTGTGTACACAATCGCCTCAGTAGCTCGCTGTCCGATAAGGAGCAGACCCGGTCCGATGGCGCGTTGTGTTCCACACGCCTCAAAGAGATGTCAGCTATAATTGACGGGGCTCACTAGGGACGATGCCTGCTAGAGGCGCGGGAGAGTCTTTGAAAGAGTCACTGCGGCCCTGGAACTGCAACTGAAGGAAGACGGTTGGGTTTTCAGTCAGAAAGAGTCTGAAACGCCCTCCTCCACCCAGAGTGACAGAATTCATGTGATGATTAAGCACCCGAGGAAGCCTAGGCAAAGACTCATGGGTTTCGAGAAAATTCAAGTTTACAATTAGCAGTTTTAAAGAAAAAATATGTTTGGTAAAAAATCAGAGAAAATAAAAAAAAGTTTCACAGTAATAATAATACGAGTAATAACCACAACCGCCGTATCTCTACGTTAACGCCGTAGTGGGGCTTGCGTGCCCCAATGAATACTAGGTCTGTGTTAGTAGACTTAACATGCCTAGGGTTAGGGGCCAGACGAAGAGATATACAATCCACCGGGCAGTTTTGTGGCAAACTGTTGGACAGTAGCGACCCCACGGAGCCGATCTCCCGCGAGAATTTTTGTTCCTTACCTCTTCTTTTATTAGCCGGCCGTAGTGAAAACTGACTAGAAACAGAGCTCCTACCTCTCTCTTGCGTTTCTTGGCTGGCTTGAGTGGAGATTCGCGAGAGCAATCGTACTCGGGCAAAGGATGTATAATCCAGTAAGATGCTGGTAGGGATCTTGACCGTACTCCCAGAGTTCCGGGATTGTCCTGATAGCCGTGGTATACCTCTCCACTCTTTAAGCACCTCTGAATATGTTGCGTCTTTGTTGCTACGTCACACTACGTTCTAGCGACCGTTTTCGGGGGTCCATTTATTGAGTTCGCAACTCAACTCCTGCCTTTTATATCGATTTATATACAGGTTGTTAAAAGACACATCACAAAGCCGTTAACTACGTATATTATACAACTAACAAAGTAGCTTTGCGCAAAAAAGAGGGATATTCCGTCGCCATTCCTTTCATGCTGTAGCTCTTCTTGTACATTCGTGGACTTAAAACTGCACTCAATCGTCCACCCATTGAGTGCAGTTTTAAGTCAAAACTCGGTTGGTCCAACGCATTGGTGATCTGCCGCGCGCTCTTGTGACATCAACTTTTCCCTTTACCACAAGTCGTTCCACAAATGTGTCTTCTCGACGCGTGATATGTCTAAAGAAAGTGAGACTACACAGTTTGACGTAGGAAGAAAGTTGTTTGATACTGAGTTCTTGGAGGATTGAGACGTTGGTTTGGAACTGCGTTATGGTTGTGTCAAGCAGCACATTTATTAAGCGTCTATCTTTTCTGTGTCGCTTTTTCTTAAAGTCCACGTCTCAGCACCCGTAAAGAAATATGGTATACAGCAATGCCCTGGCCAGTCGCATTTTAGTGGTCTTTGTGATGTTTCTGTTTCGCCATATTTTCCTGAGTCGATCTATTGCGGACCTGGTGATAGCCATGTGCCGTTTGATCTCAACCGTGCATTCACGACGGTTTGATATCAGTGCTATAAGAATGATTGAACGACCGACGTCGCTATTTGCAATTATAGTGAATTCAGGCGGATGTAAAATGTAAACTAGTTGTATTCGTTTGGATTTCATACAAATTTAACTCCTCCAAACGGTAAATTAAAATTTGCATGCGGAATTCGTCCGGTTTAAATTTTCAATGAATAAATTTCCTTCCGACTGGGAAATACAACCGAGACATATAGAAGAATTTAGTTCTGATATTATAAGAAGTAAGGAGGTGCGTCAGGAAATAATGATACCATAATCCCGTTTCTTTGTACTTCTCCTGATGATAAGCGATGATGTGGTCGACGATGGAGCACACTTTCCTAGAAGTAACCTGCTGTAAGTAAAAAGCTGTCAGGAAACACAGACTGCGGCAGGGAATTTCACTCCTTAGCTTTACGCAAAATGAATGAGTTCCCAAAACGTTTTGAGCATATAGGAGGAAAGTCAACCATGTACAGTGTCGCTTTAAGATAGTGGTCTGATGATGGAACGGGCTTGGCTGAACGAAAAAAAAAATGATGACGACGATGCGAAAAAGAACATGAAAAACGTAGTCTATGTTGCTACGGATACTTCATCGGATTTGTTTAATAATTGAAAATCCCCTAGGTTCGATGATGCCCGTTCAATTTGACTATAGTCTTTAAAATCAATTGACACTTTTTAAGAGACTAAACCTCATGTTTCGCAAAGGGACATTTTATTTTACCTATTATGCCTATGCCAAAAAGATTATGGCTCTCAATGATAGCGGAGTTTTCTATCTTAGAAAGAATCGGATATTATAGTATTTCCAAAGTTTACCTCCTTTACTATAGATATAATGTTTCTAATATAATAATAGGAAATCCTTGTTCTATACCGTCATCTGTTAACGAATTTGTTCAAGCCTTGGATAATCGCTGAGCCTCGCTCGATATAAATTCCTATCTTAGTTCGACTTGTATCCGGACTATCACCGAACACTGTTTGCAGAGTGAAGTGGGAATGTAGTCTCTTGATTACTCAATACGTACTCTGCAGGTACTATAGGAACCCGATGTTCCTGCGGTGCCAGGTTTGCAATGAAAGGTTTATTTAGAAATTTATTAATAGTAAGATTTATTTCTAAGAAATTCGCAGGGCTATAGCAAGACGTGTAGAAAAGGCGACACAAGAAAATGTCTCACGCCACCCAATGCACAATTTTTACAGCTCAGGGCAAAAAAAAGTGCCCTAAAGACTAATTAAAAACCAAAAAATTTCTAGGATGAGCGAGTCCATCTGGCGAGAGAATCTCGGTCCACCTGATCATCGGGCCTTTGGAGAGCCTTCCACTTGGGCACACGTGCTGTGGCCGACCTGGAAAACCTTAAATAGCAGGTCAGCCGCAGTAAAGACAACCTTCGCAGGTGGGGGTACTTGGATGGCTCCGATCTTCGGTGTTTGTGCGGCGTTTCTCCGCAGACAATGGCCCACCTCTGCTGGCGGCTGTCGCCTGTACATGTGAAGACCTTATGGCTGCGTCAGCGAATGCAGTTGCCGTCGCTGAATACTGGGACTCCAACGATGGTTGGTTGGACAGAAATTTATGATCAGTATTCGAAACAGGATCGATTGACATCAAAATTATTTTTGTGTAAAATTTTCATACAAATGTATGGGAAAAGTTTTTTGTAATTTCTGACTTTTTTAGTACTCTAACCTGGGTTAGTCCCATAGAAGTTTTTGATTCGTATTATAAACAAGTACAAACATGATTGGCAGCAAAAAAAAAAATGATAACTGTAATTTTTTCTGAAAATCTGTAAATGGGAATCCAAATTTCACGAAAAATTATGGATAGTCTCCTTAGACCTTTGTAGCTGCAACGGTTAAGGCAGTTCCCTTTACTGCTCCGCTGAAAGTTTCGACCCTGTGTGTTAAAATCGCGCGAAGAACTCTGCTTGCGCGATGCAGGATTTGTGTTTAGTTCGTGTGTGGCGTCATAGATGTCGCTTCACTATGTTTGGGTACGTTCTAATTTATTGTTTAGGACAAAGACACAGCATAGATGAAAGCCAATAAAGTATTTAAAAATCACAATAAAATGGGCCTTCATTTTTATATACGGTCTTCATTAATAAATGGCAGACGACTGGAGGCCGTTCGGTTCTAGCTTTCAGCTGAATCGGGAATGAATCGAATATTAATGAGGAGATGGGAATAAACCAGACCGTTCTGTTGTTACCTGTGATGCGATCTTTCGTTTGTGGGTCAATCGATGTGTGACAATTCCAGAAACTGTGGGTTATCAAATTGATTTTTAAAAAATGTTGAAGTGTCAAGAGGTGCAGCAAAAAGTGAGCAGTGGTGGCCCAATGGTAAAAGGCCGCGACTTTCAAGTTGTAGGTCGTGAGTTCAAAACCAGGCAGGCGCCTTACTTTGTGTAAATTATTTCAACACCACTGCTCTCAAAACGATAAAGGAAAACATCGTGAGGAAGCCGGCATGTGCTAGAACCAAAAATTCAAAAGACATGTGACATTCACCAACCCGCATTGGGCCCGCGTGGTGGATTACGGCCCACACCCTCACACAGAAAGGAGGCCTGTGCCTCAGCAGTGGGGACATTAAAAGGCTGATGATGACAAGAGGCCCAAAACAAAGTGACAAATACGGTAAATATTGTCGAAAAGTTTAACTGTGGGATAGACTTGCGAAACCAAGATGTCAAGTGGCCAATTTCACATTATATTTTGGACTGTTGGCAATGGTTAACGCTTATCCTACTAATATTATAAAAGTGAAAGTATGGATGTTTATAACTATTTCACGCAAAAACAACAGAACGGATTTTGATAAAACTACAGCTATATAGCTTACACATCAGAATAATACATATGATATAATTAATAATGGGGGGAAGTACTCATTCCACGTGAATGAAGCCGCTGGCCGAAGCTAGTAGAATATAATTTTGTAAAGAGCTCAAGAACAGAGCTAACCATGATTGTGAAAAGGAAAGAACTTATAGTTAAGACAGCAACAGCCACTTTTCGATAAACAACCAAAGGTGAGTAGTCTCATTGTTGTATTCAAATTCACGAGTCTTTATTTCACTTTTACTAATTAACAATTTTGCAATTGCTACTCGTAAGTTGTTAAAAAGGTTACTGATTTTGCTAAACACCAAGGGTATGATGGATTTAAAATCAATAAAAATTTGTCTGCTGTTGAGAGTTACATTTTCTGAACCTGACTGAATGTCAGTTTTAGAAAGTCCAATTCTGAAAATTTCTATGGATTCAAAAATGTCCAATTCCCAGAATGTCCAACCAGGGGACACTCATCATTATGATCATTGGAGCTGACAAACTTTCACCTATATAAAACAAAATCGGGTTAGTTACATCATTTATAACTCAAGAATGACCGGATCGATTTTTATGATCTATTTATTGGATTTGTCTCCACTTCGAATAGCAGAATAACTAATAAAATACCTGTCGGAAAAATACATGAACAAGAAGTATGAAAAAAAATCGTGATCTCATGTATTTTTTATGTTTGATGATATTTCGAGAACGGATTCATTTATTGATTTTGACTGGGCCGGTACGAAGTTTGCCGGCCCAGCTAGTAGGTTATAAATAACACTTTTGCACGTCAATATTTTTTGTCAGTTTAAGCGAGATTAGGTTTTTCCTAGCTGACTACCCATTTTTTTTTTAGAAGGAACACCGAGACAAACTTCCCAAAAACCACTCTGAACTAAACCAAAAACCAACAACAACAACTAGAATCAACAGAACCCATATCACTTTCCATTTGTGTGAGTTTCACCAAATCGTCCACTGAACTCCAAAAAACATGTGTACTTATGCTGGTATATAAAACTTCGGGAAATTCACTGTATGTATATTGTCTGCATTCTTCAGTCAAGAATGATTCGCCTTCTTACCTTACTCATTTTAACCGTATCTACTTCGGGTAAGTTTTTTTTTTATTTCTTCTTCCGTACACTATTCTTTTTAACCGACTTTCGAAAAAGGAGGAGGTTCTATGTTCGACTGTATGTATGTTTTTTTTTTTTTTTTTATGTATGTCCGCGCATTTCTCCGTCAGTTGTGGACCGATTTTCAAATTCTTATTTTATCCGAAAGAATATACACCCGAGGTGGTCCCATATAAATTTTATCGATATTGCTTTAGCGCTTTTTGAGAAACTGAACAAAAACGAAAAATACGCATATCTTGATGACGTTTTTGTGTTCTCCAAATGTTTAAATACCACGTTCCATGTTATTGGGGTTTTTAGTTCTGGGGTATAACAACTAAAAAGCGAAAAATAAAAAACTTTTTTACAAAAAAAACAACCGACTTCCAAAAAAAAAAATACACTAAAAATTTAAAAATAACTTTAATTTCGGATGTCGGTGTTTGTATTTTATTTCTTCGATATTTGACACCGACTTCCGAAAGTTTTTTTTAACAATTTCATCCTTATTTATTAATATTCTTTCCAAATTTATTTTCATTTATTTCGATTCAGAAATTATTTTCAACATAATTTCTCTCTATTTTTTCAATGAGATGTTATTTATTTGATTACAATATACATATCTAAACTAATAAATAACTAAATAAAATAAACAGGCTAAAAGCTAAATTCGTCCACATCGCAGTCAATGGGAAAAGTGCCCAGAACGCTGGCAGCATTGCCACGTTGAATGCCAATGCTGATTCTTTGGCCGAAAAAAAGGCCAGCCCTTGGCCAGGTCACGTGAAGAGTCGAAATGAATGCTTGCTGATGTCAAGGAAAACTCGACGAGAACTCGGACCCCATGGCCCTAGTGTTTCAACCTGTGTCTATTAATTTGTTGTAACGATATATATAAAATATAATAGTCATAATATTTTGTTTCAGGATTTTATGCTCCCGGCTTAAGAGGTGAGTCAAATGGTACTCTGAGAATTAAAGTGACCTTCCTCAAAATACCTGTTTTTATTCTAATTTTGCTATAAACTGACCTTCAAAAGTCTACTCTGAAACGCTGTTGTGAAAAATATCCCGAACTATATGTAAAAAAAAACACGAGAGAGATTCATTAAAATTTTCTCGTATCAACACATTTTAAATAATATGTACTTGCGCATTGCCGACACATATTGCATTTTTTTTTTATTTAGGTCACTTTCATTCTAAAGGTGCGCGAATAATGTTTTGTAACACTTCATGATAAAAGACGAGATGATATGAAATGCCACTTTTTTTTTTTGTGGGTTGGGAAATTATCCAAAGACATCTCCCGCTCTAGGGTGGAGCGGAAGGGAGTGTCAGACTCTTACTGTCTAAAACCCACCCCTGTTCCTCTCTGCCCTGAATGCCCAGAGGCGAGATAACTCTTTCGAATTTATCCTCAACCCTCGGCTAGTGAGGGTTGCGGAAGTCTACTGGATACAAGAAACACAGGATCGGTCGATGTAGCGACGCTCGGGAGTGGCCTATGTCCAGCAGTGGGTTTATCTTTCGACTGATGGTGATAAGGACTTCCATGTTTCACTTCAAGGTTGGAAAATCTATTAGAGAGTTAGCGGTCATGATCATAATATCAATCGTGAATGTTCGCAGTGAGATTTGATTTCTCATGTGAGGGGATTGGAACAACAGCGTTCATCAAATTGCCGCAAACCAGCACTTTGGCAGCTGAAGCCGGATGGGTCCAGAAGACTAGACCTGATTGCCCTGTTGGACTTGAATCTCTTGAATTGTGGTGTCTCGAGAAAGATAATACGGTTTGCCTCTTATTTGATGATACGGGCTACATAGCAGGGTTGCAAATTGCCGTGAGTTTTTTTTTAAATTTTATTTAGTTCTTTTTTACAGTAGTTTCTGTACTATATTTTTGAGACGAGCTTGGCATCTGCCGCTAGGATAAGTTTTATACTGGCTTAAAAAAGAGAGGTTTGACAGAACAGGCTGAAAAATAAATAAAAATATATATTTTGATTAGTGTTTTTGATCTTCCAAAGATGAACTTCAAAATAATTGGAAGAATATTAAACCGATTTATATATTCTAGTTCGACCAAGAATTAGTGTCCAACGCCGAGTACGACTGGGCTGTCCAAGGATTCACAAACTGGACTACCACTCTGAATGGCACCACGAAGAATTATTACACTGTTCAGCAATATTACGTTTCTAACGGTACGTAAATTTGTGTATAGTCACTACAGTCAAGAACAGAAGACTATTGTCTTCTTCATCTCCTCACTGCTCCTGCAAGACGACAGCTTGTGGGCCTAATAAGCCTATAATTTTCTCACAGCTGGGATACCGGTCTCCTCTTTGTGAGAGGGTAATCCACCACGCGGGCCCAGTGCTGGTTGGCGTTACATATTTTCGAAGTTTGGGTTTCACAGTTTTGTGAGCAGTGGTGATGAAATAAGTTACATAAGTAAAGCCGTCAAGTTGTAAGTCATGGCCGTTACCACTGGGCCACCTCTGCCTATTGAGAAGACGATAATTTCGTCTCATAAGCGTGTTATATTATAATAATAAACAGCAAATAGTGATTCAAAATATCTATTACATAACCATATGCTGCTTTGGCCCATGGCAGCTAACAACTTTCTTCAAAGAAGTCACAGTAAATTCTCAAAAAAAAAAGCATCTTTCAGTATATAGTTATCAAAGTAGTTCAGCAGTCAGTCACCACGTGATCGACAGTATCGAGACCCAAATAAAATCTATTGTGTCTGCTAATTAGGATGCGCAAAGGGATAAGCTGATCAAAATTGGTATGGAACATCCAATATATTTTTCAGAATTGACAAAGACTTTCTTGAAGAAAGTTTTTATGGGTCGAACCATTTTGTTCGCCGGTTTCGGATGTCAATTGAATGATGGTGAAACACGTAGTGGACAGTGGGCAGAGAATGTGAGCTTAAGTGGCAAGGTGGTCGCAGAACAGATGGTCGATAGGGCCGAAAAGTTCTGAAGTGGCGACCGCGTACCGAAAGACGCAACGTTGGAAAGCCTCCCACAAGGACGACCGATGACCTGGTGAGGGTCGCGGGTAGCCGATGGATGCAAGATGCGTTGTGGCGACACTTGGGGGAGGCCTATGTCCAGCAGTGGATGTCTTTCGGCTGAAATAATGATGATGAAACACGTAGTACCAATCTTTTTTCAGAAACCATAGCAAGTGATGCAGCTACTCGCATAGCAGCTCGCAACACCTCATTGCTCCTGCAAGAGAACAGCTTGTGGGTGTCAGGTATCAACGGTGAGCTGTCCAAAATACCGACGAAGGCTAGTGACATTACTGCTGATAACAGTCTCTTTACCAAGCAGCAGTGTATCCCGAGGATGGGTAGGTTTTTCTATTTATTTCACTTTTTAACTCTTTAAAGTATGTTATTGATCCAAAAAAGAAGCACGTTCACTTCAACTAAAATTTCATCTTTTATCATCGGGAATCAGAATGGCAATGTCTAACCTATACAGTGGATTTAATATAATTACCTCTTAAATTGTAATTATTTTCTTGATTCTAAAAAGTGATCATAGATTTTGCCCTTTCGTCTCCATTCTTTCCTTTCTTCTCCTCTAATTTTCTATCTTCCTCCTCTGACTCCATGAAAATCCAATTTATTCTTGGTTAAATTTTTCTGTATTTTCTTTTTTTTTTATTTCTTGTGACCCTGAGGTCCCGGACCTTTGGAAGGCATACGAGGGGTCGAAGCCAACTCGTAGAGGCCCCTTTACACGCTTTTTATGAAATGAGGTACCAACCGACGATTATTCCTGTACGCGCTATACAAGTGCACCCAAGGACAACCCCGTTTGGTGTGAAACTATTACGAGATAAGGAAAACAAAGATGGCTATGGTTTTGGGAGGCTAAAGTATACTGGTTACCAAGAATTAAGTAAAGACTGCCCGTACAATGTTATTATAAAAAATCGGTAAAAAAAGCAGGGGGTGACTTGTTTTTTTTTTGGGTATTATTATTATTAATTAAACGGTAATCTACATTCCCATTCATTCAGGTTATCACTACTACTATAACATAACCACGAGTAGTGAATGCATTGACGAGCTCATGTTTCCCTGGTTTCCTCTCATCGACCACGACCAGCTCATCGGGATAGGCTTCAATGTCTTTGCTCAGTACACCCTTCCTACAGACAGTGACTCTACGAACTGGTTCGAATATTCTGGCGAGACTGCTATACGGGTAAGGATATTTTTCTTTCATGTTTGATCATCATCAGCCTTTTCATGTCCCCACTGCTGGGGCACAAGCCTCCTTTCTATGAGAAGGCGTGGGCCGCAATCCACCACGCGGGCCCAATTAAATACGGGTTGGTGGATGTCACATGTCTTCGAATTTTTGGTTCTAGGACATGCCGGTTTCCTCACGATGTTTTCCTTCACCGTTTTGAGAGCAATTGTGATGATTTCATCATTATTGCTCTCAAAACGGTGAAGGAAGGAATACGTTGAAACTAGCAAAAATGCAGGCAGGAGCTTTACTTTGTGTAAATAATTTTATTTATACAATGTACAGCGTCTGCTCGTATGTTTATTAGTTTCATCGTATTATTTCTAATTCTGTTATGTAACAGCATCTAATTAGACTGGAAGACGATCCCAACATATTTTAGTAGGTACCATTTTAGTGAATGGATAATAAAATTCTGCTAGTCTCTGCGTTACAAAGTTCTAGCTGCTTAGGGTGCGCTGGGCGTTTGGAATCGCAGTACGATTTAGATTTCTGGTAATGAGGCGAATGACTTAAGAAAAAACAGTAACCGAAACTTTCTAGCACTTCAAATATTGTAGGACCATCTTCCTGTTGCCATATAAAACCATGTTTTTACTTTTCTTTTCAGTACACAGTTCCTAACGGTCCAGAATGTCTGTACGAGTTGGCTGGTCGTATCGGACAAGTGTCAATGCACACCTACTTCATAGAATATCCGTATGACGTCGTATGTATGGCGTGAACATTGTGTTGTTCCTGACAAAGTTTATTTTCATTGCGTTATATTAAATGGGATTAAATACTTTCTTGAATAATGATATATCAGTTTTTTTAATCTTTCCCTTTGAAACCATGAAACAGTCATCATCAATCTCTTGCCCTTATCCCAATTTACGTTGGGTTGGTGCAAAGTCATATTGTGCCTACCCCAAATAAATTGGTATATACTTCTTCTTCTTGCTTCTTCTTGCTTCTGTACTTCTCTATTACTCGTCGTCTCAGTAGTCACTTCCTTTTTAGACAAATAAGTGAAGTAAGTAAGTAAAGTCAAGTGTGAATAGGTTACTTCTAGGCAAGCGTGCTCCATCTTCGACCACATCATCGCTTACCATCAGGTGAGATAGTGGTCAAACGCGAGCCTAACAAACATAAAAAAAAAAAATATATATAATCTTACAAGGGTCCGTTCATCGTTCCTTTGGTCATCCCATTTTATAACAGTGTAGGAAGAAAAGAAACTATAGCCATGCATTCACAGTTATTCAAACCATAAATTACGTAGGTATAATCAATAATACTCGTATTAAAAACTGACTCTTCAGTTAAAAATTTGTTTAAAAGTTTTCTTGTTTTTGCCGTGCATGATTGAATATCATAAATACCGCGTCAATAAGAGTCAGCAGTTTACAATTTTAGTCTTCATGAAGAACGCAGTACATTTTTGAATGGAATAAAATTTTCTTTGCTAAAGCAGAAACTGTGTTTTTAATTTGAAATCAAGGAAAATAAACTTTTTTCAAAAATTCAATAATTCTATTAGAAAAAAAGAGTATTACGAGTATATTGCAGCAACCCTAACTGGCAAGGTAGCGCTATCAATAAATAAAAAACTAAAGATAATGTCTCAAATAAAACCTCCGTGCCAGAGAGGTAAATTGGTTTGTTCCGTTTTTCGGACAATTATGAAAAAAAAAGAAAATTTCCTTTTTCGCCTCTTTCTAAATCAAGTTACGTTTACGTCCGCTTTTCATTTGTTTTGCTGCACTATCATTGAAAATTGTCGACTGTACCTGTCTACTATGAGTATGTGCTTATCGGGTTTACTTACGAAACGTTGTGGTCTCACAATACATATTTCTATTGCCAACATAACAAATATAAGAGACGTGATTTGGGTACATTCAGTTTGATGTGGGAGTCTTATTCATGAGGTGACGTCAAATAATCCAATGTTATGGAAAGGGACCGTGTTGTAGCATTTATTTGGCGAATGTCATGATTAGGTAGTGTAGATATAATACGTTTTACTCCGCCAGTCTGCGTTTTTTTTATCATCGGTTATAATATACAGGTGAATGATAGAATAGAATACTAAAATATTATATACTTTATTGTGCCCGTATCATCCCACTATGGTTAAAAACCCGTGATGTTCAGCTATTTCAGCTGGTGTTTCATTAATAGACCATATTAGTAACACCAAGTTGCACTCAAAAACACAAATTAGCGTCTGCCGCATACCCTATGAGCAGTAGTAACCCATAATTAATTTGTAGAGCGCTAAAGCTTCGGTCTCATCAGAACACACAACACTGTGCTGAACACATATTCGTTCTCTAAAAAAATCTATTCGGTCCGTAAGTTAGAATTACCAAAACATTTTTGACACGCACGTATTTTCTTTTGTCACATCTTGCGTTGAAACTTTGCGTGACGTCACGCCGTGTTACACTTTTTACCACGAAATGAGTTTTATATTTGTAATTTTTTAATGGTTTGGTAAGGCAAAAAATACGTGTCCAATTTTTTTTTTTGATATTCTAATTGACAGAATAAATAGAATTATTATTTTTGTATGAAACTTCTCCATTGTATGAAAAATGTCTAGGATGGTCTTTTTTTTCCGTCGCAGTAAGGCTTGTCTGACCACGCAAGAGATAGCAAAACGAGCTTGACAGAATTAATATCCAATATTTCAACCTGATCCAATATTTCTCTCACAGAGAGGAGGCCTGTGTCCCAGCAGTGGGGACATTAAAAGGCTGATGATGATGTTGATTTCACCCTGAAAGGGAACCCGGGTACCCGGGTACCACCTGCATCATTTAATGCAGGCGGGACTTCGTAATGTCGCGTGCTTAGAGTTGAGACTCTGATTGCCCACCGTGCGATTTCAGAGATGATGGTGGCACTCAGGGGCGACCTCAGGAGAGCGAGGCTAAGGAGAGACTTTCTACAGTCTCCTCAGGGATGTGCTTTAGCGGGCGTTGCAAAGAGGGTGTTCCGGAGTGCTTCCTTGAGCTGATGGTGATCACCGGAGCGGTTTCAGTGAGAAAAGAATCCCTCACCCCCTAGTCTTTTCCCTAAAAGTCCAGACACCTTGTGAAAGTTTCCCTCCGATAAAAAAAGGTATAGACAAAAAGTATTGAAATTACCTACTCTAGTTAGTGCAGTCAGCTAATCACTCTGCGGCATAGTTTTCCACAAACAATACGTAGTTCCACAAACATTATTAAGTTTACCTGTTGCGTTTCGAAGTAACTAATCACTGATGGAAGCCGAGCCGATGATTGAACTAACAGTTAAATCGGATTTGTGCCACAATTGCCGTTCGCAGAGGAAAATGGCCGCACAATTGGAATGATTGCGTACTCTACCTGTGTTGTGTTTACAGATGTTGTGTGATGATAAATTGGACCTCAATGTGTAAATAGCTGTACTAAACTTATTATGTGTTATTGGTGTAACTTTGATTCCTTTACTATGCCAAAAGTATTTTTTTTCCACTATCTCACCTGATGGTAAGCGATGATATAGCTGTACGCACAATGAAAGTGTTCCCAAAACGTTTTCAAAATACCCATACGGGTGGGATGTCCACCATGTACCGATGGCACATCGCCATACTTCTAGTAGTCTGACAGTCCGAGATTGAAATGGGGTATTTTATTGAAAAAATTAGTACGTCAGTTAAATAATCAAAAAATATTGGACACGGCGGGACACTTTTTACCACCAAAGTGACGTAAAGAGCTCACACTTTTGAGCTATGACGCGGTTTATATTTGTCATTTTTTAATGGTTTTGTAAAGCAAAAAATACGTGTCCAAACTGACGAACTAAATCGATTTTTTTAGTAAAATACCCCATTGGTGCGGATTCTGTTTTGTACGAACTAAACTTAATTTAAGCTATTCCTATCTTTTTCTCTCTAATAAAACAAGAAAGAGACGGATGTAAATTAGAGCTGTCAAATTTAGTTGAACTAATATTTCCATACAAATTTAGGGTACACGTAAAAACATGTCGATTAAAAACACGGTGATGCGCAAGGCGTAAACTAGTTCGACATCTCTAACTTAGTTCATAGCTATAGCCGTCCTTTTCTCGCACTGCCTTTTAGTAAAATACAGCGATTCTCTATTTTTAGTTTAGTTATTGAATAAGAGAATCGACACCAATGTGTAATTATGACATACATCCCCGAAATGAAACCGACAGGCTGGTAGACCCAGTGCGGTTTCCAACTACCAAACAAGCTGTTGATTTTTACTTTATTCCAAATCGGTAGCTTAGGTCGAGCCGTCCGATCAGCACCAGGCTCGTGAGTTGACGGCGCGTAGTGTTCCACGCGCGCCTCAAAGAGATTAGTGTCAGCCACCACTGACGAGGCCCATCGTGGCCGGTGCTTGCATGCCTAGGGGTAGCGGATAAATTCAGACAATGAGTTACCGCACCTCTGGGCACTCAGGCAGGGAAGGAACAGGGCTAGGTTTTAGTCAGTAAGAGTCGACACGCCCTCCCAGCTCCACCCAGAGCGGGAGAAGTCATTAAAAGAATGACCTTAATTAACCAAAGAAAAAGTTAATTAAAAGAAACAAAGTAAGTAAGCAAAGTAATGAAACTTGTATGTTGCACAAATGCGACGTAATTTAATCTCAGTTAATATGTGCTGTGTTTAACTATTCGTTTTTATCTAGACAGCAAAGCTTGCCTGAATCCAGAGAGAAACATAATGCGTATTTTATTAAGTTCGACATATGAAATATATGCAGTATGTTGCCAAAAAAAAAAATTAAATAAAGCACCTACCTTAGCAGACTTTTTAATAAATATTCGCTTTCATGGGTTTTTGTTCTCCTTGTAATTGTTAAGACTCGGCACCCTAAAAAATCACATAAAAATATTAATCTGTTTAAAAAATACTACTTATTACTGCATAATCGCATACCATCAGGTGAGATAGTCGTCAAACGCGAACCTATTAATGATAAAAAAAATATGTAAATACTAAGAAAAAACACACTTTTTTTGTTCCTCAAACCAGGCTCAACAAAATGGTGGTTTGTTTAGATGTTGATGTATACACACTCTATTTTTAACTACGAAAAAGGAGGAGGTTCTATGTTCGACTGCATGTATGTTTTTTTTTTTTATTTATGTCCACTGATTTCTCTGTTATTTGTGGACCGATTTCCAAAATTATTTTTTTATCCGAAAGAATATACTCCCGAGGTGGTCCCATATAAATTTTATAAAAATTGCTTTAGCGGTTTTTGAAAAACTGAACAAAAACGAAAAATACGTATACCTAGACGACGTTTTGGTGTTTTCCAATTACGACTATGTTTAAATTCCACGTTCCATGTTATTGGGGATTTTAGTTCTGGGGTATAACAACTAAAAAGTGAAAAATAAACTTTTTTACAAAAAAAAACAAACTACTTCCAAAAAAAATACACTAAAAATTAAATAAAAATAACTTTAATTTTGGAAATCGGTGTCAAATAACGAAGAAATAAAATACAAACACCGACTTCCGAAACTAAAATTTTTTTTTTTAATTTTAAGTGTATTTTCTTTATTGAAGTCGATTGTTTTTTTTGTAAAAAAGTTTTTTTTATATAGTGAATACTACTTTTATAACAAAATAATACTGAGAATTATCTGCAAATGGGAACAAACGAAACCCTATTACAATACTAAGCCTTCGCTATCCGTCCCACCGTCCGTCTGTCTGTCAGCAGGCTGTAGTCTGCTGCTGTGGTCTCATGAACCGTAATAGGTAGACAGTTGAAATTTTCACATAGTGTGTACCTATTCGTATAGTCGCTACAGACAAATAAAAAAAAATGTATGGAACCCTTTTACGCGAGTCTAACTCGCACTAAGTAGGTACCCCGTGAATACCTACAACATAACGTGAACCCACGCTTATACAGACTTGTATAAGCGTAGGTTCACGTCAGTATTTCAACGAACGGTGTTCGTGTGACGTCTTTACTGACATCTGTCTCTGTTTTCATTTTCCAGTCACCTTTTCTACCGCTCACGTTATGAGATGGGCTATTCTAAGACAAGGACAGTTCGACATTACAAGGTTTATCTAAAGATAGAAATGTCTCTGTGTTTAATTCAAAGTTCTGACTGACTGACTGATATATCAACGCACAGTCTAAACCGCTGGTCCTAGAGACATGAAATTTGAAGGGTGTGTTCTTTGTGAAGAGTAGGTATCCACTAAGAAAACGATTTTAAAAATTAAAAGCTTGGAGCGGAAAAAAAAATGGTGGTCGAGCTCGCCGTCCGATCAGGATCAGGCCCGAAAGACGACGGCGCGTAGTGTTCCACGCGCGCCTCAAAGAGTTGTCAGCAATAGATGACGGGGCCCATCATGGCCGATGCCCAGGGGTTGTGGATTAATTCGAAACAGAGTTACCGCGCCCCTGGGCACTTAGGGCAGGGAAGGAACAGAGGTGGGTTTTAGTTAGTAACAGTCTGACACGCCCTCCTGCTCCACCCAGAGCGGGAGTAGTCATAGGATGATCAAGATGTAATATGGCTGGAAAAGTTTGACTTTCATACCATCCTTGATTCTTGTTGCTGTGTGTTGACACTTACAAATACGAGTAGCTTATGTATTTATGTATTTGTGCTTAAATAATTAACCTTTTAGAAGTATTGAGAGTCGGACGTCATGTCCACAGATGACATTCGATGGCTAAATGCTACAGGCGAGTATACTCGCGTATTGCTAATGTTGGTAACGCTGATGTTGGCGTGGTGTTGGTAATTTGGTTTCGTATGTTTCAATCCTACTGAGGAGCTCGTGGCTAAAATAATAACAACCGCACGGGTCGATCCAACGGGTTAAGCTACGCTTGCCGGGGTTGGTCCGTGTATGGATGACCATCTTTACATACCGAGACTCCTTCGTGCCTCGGAAAGCACGTTAAGCCGTTGGTTCCGGCTGTCAATCGTGGATCTTTGACAGTCGTTATGGGTCGTCACAAGCCCGAAAGTCTGACAACCAGTCTTACCAAGGGGGTATTGTATTACCCGGGCCTGCGGACGGCGAGTAATGGGTAGCTCGCCGTCCGATCAGCACCAGGCCCGAGAGTCGTCGGCGCGTTGTGTTCCACGCGCGCCTCAAAGAGTTGTCAGCATACATGACGGGGTCCGTCATGGCCGATGCCTGCCTAAGGGTTGAGGATAAATTCGAAAGAGTTACCTCGCCCCTGGGCTTTCAGGGCAGGAAGGAACAGGGGTGAGTTTTAGTCAGTAGGTGTCTGACACGCCCTCCCGCTCCACCCTAGAGCGGGCGAAGTCATTGGATGACTTCCCACCCCACAAAAAAGAAATGGGTATTGTATTACCCTGTTACTGGGTTGTGGAGGTCAGATAGGCAGTCGCTCCATGTAAAATACTGCTATTCAGCTGCATCTGGTTAGACTGGCAGCTGACCCCAAGATAGTTGGGAAAAGGCGCGGGCAGATTGATTTGGTTTCAATCCTACTATGTTTGTTACTCTTTCACGCAAAAACTACTGAACGGATTTTGATGAAACTTCACAATAATATTGCTTATACATCAGAATAAGACATAGGCTATAATTTATAATGGGGAGAAGTACTAATACCACGCGGGCGAAGACGCTGGCAGACGCTAGTATGGTTTTTTTTTATTTTTTTCATGGTTTGATGTTTATTTATTGTTTACTAAACTTATGAGTCTATAGTCACTCGAAATAAAAAAAAAATATTATTAATACCCGACTGCACCACAAGAAGGGTAATGTGTTTTAAGAGTTTGTATGTGAGTATGTATGTCTATTTCTTTGGCATGCCCAGTAGCTTAAACGGCTGGATGGATTTCAACAAATTTAGTTTCATTAGATTGGGTTTGACTGCGCCTATATAGCCTGGAAGATCATGTTGTATGTCAAAATATGATTCGTGGCCGTAGCAAGTACCTACTTATTTACAGAACTGTAATAATTAAAATCATCAGAATTTAGGCCAAATATCATGATTTCATGAAATACTTATATTTAACATCAATTCTAACTAAAGTTTTGTATTGATATAAAGAGAGAAAAGAGTAGTATTAATGATTTAATTATTATAACTCTATAAATACATACTTGCTACGGCCGCGAATCAAATTTTGACCAAGATACAACCTGACACTGAACTGCAAATTGCAAAAAACGTAAATAAAAAATGAATTTTGCGGGCTACCCTGCACGCCTAGCATATTATTTGACCACCAAATAAATAGGTTTTGTTGACGGAAGAATAGACAAAATGACAGATTGTAAAAAGTTTTCTACCGTCCTGTAGGCTAATTCACTTTACTAAAGAAGTGCAGTTGCAGTGCAGTTGATGTTAAAATTGAAGAGAAGAAATGTTTCTATTTTTCAGTCAAAATAAGTCTTTACATTGTATATAAAGCATGATGCTCGGGCAGACATCATCATTGGAAAGATGAAAGATGTTAAGCTAGATAAAAATAACTTTGTCTATTCTTGGTAGAATAGAGATAGAATTGGTCACTGAATCAAAAAATTGTATTCAATAATTTTGAAAGATCTATCCAACGATACCCCACACAATAGGATAGGAAAAAATAAAAAAACATAAACACCTTTTTCAAAATTTTATTATTTCGTTTTCTTGACGTGATTAATACTCGTAGCTAATTAAATCCATGCAAAATTGTAGCTTTCTAGTACTAACAGTCTACGCCTACTACGCCGTATGCCTCGTACGGACAGACGGACGGAGCAAAACTAAAAGGGTTCCTTATTTTTGTTAGGATAACGGAACCCTAAAAAACAGCTATTCAGTATCTAATATCTCGACCAATCGTAGGAAACATTTTTTAAGTTTTTTCACAAATTAAAGATTGCTCTCATAGCGAAAGATGTTCATATTTATGAGTGAGTAGGACCTATTTTCACCCCATATAAGGTTACCAAAGAATCAAAAAACAGTTTATGAACCAAAAGGTCACTAGCTGGTAGCACATGGTTAATGTCAGCTTCTCTTACTTTTGATTGATTGACATATCAATCCTCAACCAATCCTATCAAATTCTGCATTTGCTTTTTTCCCGATTCCAATATCGTTTGATGCTTCTTGACATAGTGTTCCTATCCTTACATCTGTCAGGCCATTTGGCGCGAAAAACCCGAATACAGGTGACGTTAAAAAAAAACTGATAAAGTGGCTGTGAGATGTTGTTTGAAGCGAATATAAAAGTTTTTTTTTGTGACGTGAGCAAGTGGGGTCTTACAATAAAGTGCGACAGAGTAGACAATTCCAAAACATAGCTCACTAAAAATTACATGTTTTTTTATTTCCTAAATAAAAAAACATGTAATTTTCAAAAAACCCGACTAACAAATAATAACAAAAAAAAAAGTTCCAAACATGTCACTTTTCAAGCATTCTGTTGCAGTTGGTGGCTTCAAATCTGTAATTAAATTCCACTCGCTATTCTACCGTCTTCCATAACAAAACTTTCACCACCCCCTCTGTTACTAACTAGATAGCACTGAAACCTAAGCTAAATTGCTCAAAGATGAGTTATTACAGCTCGTTATTACAGCTCCCAGGCAAGCTATTACGGGTAGACTAGGTATTTTAATTAGTGGCTTGCTGTTCGCGTTTACCTCACGGAGGTGCAATATCGATCCGTGTCGTTGACCTCTTTGAGTACCTACGCTCTTATAACCCGGGAAACGTAGGATGTCAAGTTGGAAAGATTGTATGAGAGATACGGTTTTTTGCGCATCTTTGTGAGTATGCTGCGTCCGTATTACTGAATTATGGGTGTTATTTTGAGGTTTCGGCTTTCGGTGCTTGCTGCATTCATAACAAAAAAAATTGGTTTGGGCACCAATTTTGTAGGCTTCTTTTAATTCAAAGAAATTTGTTGTAAAAAACACAATTTGTAGTAAATCTGTATAAGCGCCACCTGGTGACAATAACGTGTAACCTTTTTATTTCTATTTTGACATAAGCGAACGTCGCAAGACGCGTTCAAGTGCGTTAATAAACTCACATTAAGCCCTCTGAACTTTGCTAACCTAAACCTTTAGTAGATTTGTATTTTAGTACCTTTCCCTTTTATTTTCATTATTAGCTAGGACCTAATCAAATCACAGAACGAACACATGACACAACAGATTGCTACAACAAAGTTAATATGATTTTAAATATCATTCGAAGCCTCTTCTGCTCACCACTTAGTTATTAGTAACAGTGAGTATATTATGTTTGTCAACGCACCTTCCTAGCGTGCTTCCTAGAGTGGGGCAACGATTTGTAAAAAAAAAATGGAAAACTTACGATTACAAAGGTAGATTTAGTAGATTTAAGTCTTAAGTTTTCATACACAGTCTCCTTATAAGTTAAGCCGTTGGTCCCGGCTGTCAATCGTGGGTCTTCGACAGCCGTTACGGGTCGCCGAAAGTCTGACATCCAGTCTTACCAAGGGGTATCGTATTACCCAGTAACTGGGTTGTAGAGGTCAGATAGGCAATCGCTCCATGTAAAATACTGGTATTCAGCTGCATCCGGTTAGACTGGAAGCCGACCCCAAGATAGTTGGGAAAAGGCTAGGCAGATGATGACACAGTCTCCTTATAATTACTATTTTTAATAGTGTTTAATATTTAGTTTAAATAATTTAGGTATTGATTTGATTCTATTGTTATTTTCTCGGTCTGTAGAATAGTATACCTAAAATTTTGTTCATTATTGTATTTTACTGTCTCTGAGCTGTATGTTACTAAAACACTATCGATTAAATATGTGCATGCTATCACTATGTGTATCTCTTGAACCTACCACATTTTATGTAAATAAATGATATTTCATTAGTTCAATAGGACTAGTAGTGCCTAATAGCCAAGAGGGTGATAATGGCAACTGAAAAATTGATTCATAGTATAATGTAACTATTTGTATGGAGTTGAAATAGCGACTAAGACCAATCAAACGAATCAGCATCAGCTGTGGAGCAGAAAGGGGTGACTCGGTTTTTCAGTTGCTGCCCTTGCCAAGTGCCGCTCAATATGGGGTGCAGGAAATGAATAAGTAGGGCAAAGAAGGACGGATATACTTAGTTTTAAAATATATAGGAGTGTGTAATGATTGTTATATAAAAAAGGTTTTGACCAAGCCACTTACTAGGTAGGTACTTAGTCGGTACTTAGTAGGTACTTAGAAGGTACTTAGTAGTACATAGGTACTACTGCTGTTTTAGTTTCTGCAAATAAATAACATGCCTGTATCATTTTTTTAGAAAGAATGGTAGGTACACGTTTTTTAGGAAATTATTCGTTGATGATTTACTAACACACTGTACATAATAAAAAAGTAGAATATGATAATAGAATCTAAAAAGACAGCCAAATTACTACATTCTAGTAAAAATAAAGTATTTTCTTACGGGACACACGGCAACATTAACATTCCAAAAAGAAAAACAATATTACTATGAACCATTTTACATGAATGAATCCAGGTAACACAAAGAGCCTCATGGTAAAGAATTTTTCCAGGAAAATGGGCAGCATCGACCATCTGTGAACTAACCACATCATATTGCCATGACTTAACCCTTCTGCCAAGCGTAGTACAGCCACATGACCACAATGAGTTGCATAGGTGTTAAAAAAATGGAAGAACCATCGCGTCGTCATTCTTTTGAAATGTGTCAAATCACACAACTAAACTAAGAAATAATTTAAACGGTATACAAACTGATAATTATAATATTATGGACAATGGATTTGGCATCAAAAAATTCATTTACGTCGCTGTCATCAAGAAAAGTGGCCAGAACGCTGGCAGCTTCGCCACGTTGAATAGCAATGCTGATTCACTGGATTTTCGTCAAAAGAGATGAAAGTTTTTGCTTAATGTATTAATTATATGATACTGTTTAGCAGTTGCTAACTTCAAACTCCATGAAAAAATTTTAATTAGGAACCAGGCCCTGTAGACAAAGTAACATCGCTTCGTAGCGAAACGATATCTAAATTCGTCATCGTCTCTGAGATATCGATAAACATTTCCTAGCGTTAGCGTTCCTTCGTTATCTTTTTTGGCGATCACGATCGAGGCGAAGGCGAACTCTGAAAGCGCTGCTTGTCTACACATTTGTATCGGATAAACACGATAGCAATTCGTTTCTTTATGGTTTCGTTATGAATTATAACATTGTCTACCAACTTGCGATAACGATGTCGACAGTCGACTGACCACGTGACTTAGCGCGGTGTATGTCAATCTCATACATTTTAGTCTTTTCTAACTTCGTTATCGTTTTTAAATTGTTACTTTGTCTAAGCCCCCTGGTGTTTAAACTAATCACATACCTAGTTATTTTTTTGTAACTAAAACCCTAAGTCATTCATAAAAACTTCACCCAGCCTTGTCTTAACTAAAATAACATTTCAGTAGATATCATTTTTAGGTAACTTTTTCGAAGTTTCAGAAGAAATGCCTATACACCCACAATATATTTTCGTTGTATTCTAGAATCTTACAAGAAATGAGCAAGAGCGCCTCACCAAAACCATATAGCCAATACGACGCTTAGTTATTTTCCGATGGCATTATCAAATCTGTGTGAAATACATACTGCGCCTGAATTATATGTCCAACTACGCATCAGTTTGTCTAACACCCTGAAAACGTCTGCTTTAAATACACACCAACTATAAATACAGAGACCGGCCATGTTGAAAAAACGTATCCATCCATCCGAATACACAATTCACCCCTGCGCTGCAGTCCAGTATACCTTGATTTCCCTCGACCCCCGAACACTAAACAAAATTGGATGTGGTAGGAAAAAAGTTGCTAGCGTCAGGGCTCTTTTAATAGTGGATGCTTTTGCTTTTATTTGCTCGTGCTACCTTTGTTGACACTGCTCTTTAGCTCCACTGCAGACGATTATGATGAATCAATATTTTGCTGGCGTATTTTTTGTACTTTTAAAAGTGAGAGCAATTATTTTGTGGAAACAGGTGGTGAAACAGCAATGAATTTAATTGCGGATTTACAAAATATTGAAGCAAAAAGTAGTCAAAAAGTTTTTCCCGTACCGGGAATCGAACCCGAGCCTCCTGGGTGAAAGCCAGGTATCCTAGCCACTAGACCATACGGGATACTGACGTGTGTGCTGAAATTAACAATTAATTATTTCACCCATAACTTTCTACACTTTATTTTGTTTAAATTAATAAATGCAATAGGTTTTTTGTTAGGAATACGGCAATACTGTTGTTTTATTGTCACCCAAACTGCTCTGCTCCTTTTTTCTTTTGTGGCTTATAATGTTGTTTGCAAATACTTAGTACCGCTATAGGTACTACATTTTAAGAAACAATTTGAAATAAAAAGTTTATCAATTCGATAAAAGTAGGTATACCAACATTAAACAACTACAAAAGGCGTCAGCTACGACATCTAGGAGTCTATGATAGAACTTCGTTGTGACGCAGCGCCCTCACATTTAAACGTAACTTTTAACTATATACCGAGACCGAGTGTGATCGAAGTGAACATAAATAAACTAGATGTCGCTAGTAACCAGGCCAAAAAGTTAGTCACTGTGACTAACAGAGGGCGCTGCTCTAAATCTTATTTTAATGAAATAGTGTTTGATGTTACTATAATATCTACAAACTTTAGTAAGGAATCTTTGATAGGTAAGTTTTTCTAATCAATAAGTACTCTGGGATTTCATTCAAAAGCGTTTGTTAATGCAGTAATAAATGATATTGTTAGATTTACAATAGACAAAGTTATAACAAGAAGTATTAATTTAAACACATTTATATAAATATGAATATCTCTTTATTTTTAACAATAAACTCTAGACAGGAGGTATTTATCACTTATTTTTATCTATTTACTAATTTGCCACGTACATACATAGGAATGGTAACATTGAATCTATTACAGATAGACTAGAGTTGGGATTTCTTGGAATACTGTAGGTTCTAATTTACAATAAATATTAAGCGTTTTAGGACAGCGTCCATGATTAAATCTTATAAGTTCAAAGATATTATAGGATATTTTAATACTGAAGGAATACTGACACCGAAATGGAATGAAAATTATGAAGTAAGTACGACACGACTAGTAATGACTAGAATAGGTTTAGGTATATCATCAGACTCGTAGAAATGTATCAAAATCAGTCAAATATATTTTTTAAGGTCGAGTTGGCAACTTTTTGTTTTGAATTAACAAAAGCAGAACCAAAATCATATCAGTTAGAGCAAAATTAGATATTTAAAAATTAGCATATTTTTAGAACCTCCACAACTGACTTTTGTAACAATATTTAAAACGTTTTATAAAACTGTCTAACGGATATAATCAAATTCTCTATGACTTAGTTGGAATCGTTTCAAGCGAATAAGTAACAGACCACAATCCATTTCAAAATACATTATTATTACAATATGGATGTTATTATAAATCTCTGACTAGAAATATATCACGTTAAGCGTTAATTTGAATAAAGTTGACTATAAGCTATATGGATGACATATTTGTTCAATGCTGCAATGGAGCCAGCCAAATGGTGATTGACCTAAGCTTATGAAGTTTTCTACTGCATAGAGATGTGGTTATAAGTTATAATGGTTGTACTGTAGTCCACCTCAGTGCAGTATTCGGGTGGTTATGCTAAGGGTTTAGTGGGCATCTCGTCGCCTCCTTCCGGGGCCTCCGGCGTAGTTGGCTGCTGCCAGTCCCATAAGGTGCTTGGCTTGAAGGGCACCGGAGTATCCGCGGCTGAGACCAAGGTCAAGGGCTCGCTTCTCGCTGGAAATGGAGAAATAATGGTTAGATTCTGTAATAAGATAGGTAGAAATGAAGCAAATGTAGAAGCAGTTTTATTATATTAGTTTGTAATTAGCGCATAACATTCATTTTATTGTAACCTAACCAAGAAATGGACTTGTGGAGCCATGCTACAAAATATACTCCGTGCATACTGACAGATATCACAAAACACGCAACTAAGAACGAAATAAAAATACCTAAAAGTTTGACTAAATTAGAACTGAACATAATTATAGTAGTTGTAGATAAAATAAACAAATAATTTACAAACAAAACACCACAATGGCCACCGCTACAGTTTATCAAATTGAATAAGTTAAAGCATTTTGTCCAACAGTTTCGAAACTGTTGGCCAAGGGACGTGAAAAATGCTGCCTTCAATGTAAACGTGGACGGGGATGCTAATGTGAATGCCTCCCCTGAAACGTTGTAAAATGTTTTGCGGGAAGCGTTTGTAACATTTTATGTAAGCCTAAACAAATGCTTGCAGTAAACTACAGGCCATTTTTTCGATGTTCGTTCGCTCATTGCCATGTAATACGTTAATTTGAACTCTGGCTCTTTCTGGTCATTTATTTTTTTCAATTCGTTCTTTACATTGATTGGAAATCACAGTTTTTAGTTGCGTGTTTTGTGTCTAAATAGCAAAGAGATGTATGTCCTATATTTTCACTGCAACAATGGTTGGTTTAGATGCAAAAATTGATTGGCAAAGATACACAATCATAACAATTAGTTGTTGATATTATTATCTAGCATCTTACGGAAAATATCATAGACAAAAATAGACATTATAAACATTTTATTTTACCACAAAATCCTGGTAGAAAAACCTACTGTCAATGACAAGTACTACCGGGAGTTACCGAAGTTCAAATCAGGGACATTAGGGAATACTGCCTTATTACTACTATATTGGTCGATACAGGGCAATAGTTTTGCTGTATTTGTCCACAGTAAATATTAATTGCTACACAGGAAAAGATTTCAGCTGAGTATTATTTTGGTATATAAATTCGTAAAACATTATTCTAATTGAAAATTAAAATTCCACTCTAATTGACTTTGGCAACATTGAATTTGAACGAAGTTATAATGTATTAATTATAGAAGGTTCAAGTACAACTCTGGAGCTCCTCGCAATAATCCTTGATGTTGCTAATACTACGTATAATCAAGCAATGAAGACGCTAGCAGGCACAGCAACTAATACATTAAAGCTAGAAGATGAACTTGTTGATTAAGTAAAGACATTACGAATTTTAGAAATATTAGCAGAACTAAATAAGAGCATTAGTAACTGAAAAAAAAGATGCTATGGAATAGGTAGGTTAATAGGTAAGCACACTAATCTAAGGTAACCTAAGTACGACATATAGTATATACCTAGTAATGTCTTCTTTATAGCTGCAAAGAGATAAAAACAAATATTACTCAAGTAGTACATGATAAAAATGTAGGTGACGATAAAATACCACAGACAATAAATTATATAACAGCAGAAGAATAAAATAAGTGATTAGTTGATTTTATAAAATCCCGAGAGAATCTTGTAACATTTAATTTACGTCCATAATGTTCTATGATCAGATAGGCAGTCGCTCCATGTAAAATACCAGTATTTTACATGAAGCTAGCTGCATCCGGTTAGACTAGAAGCCGACCCCAAGATAGTTGGGCAAAGGCTAGGGAGACACACATTATATGGTTCATCCGTAAATAATTGAAATAGTGCGTGGGTTTAAACAAAAGAACAAAATATAGTTCAGTTACCCAAAAGTAATTCGATTAATATTGGAAGGAATTGTATTTCACAATAGATGCGGGATGTTGAAATTTTGGTACACATATTCATTAAAAATCATGCATAACATTGGAATCATGAATAATAAAACATGTGTTAATGAGCTCTAAATGTAGTGTAATGAGGAGTCTTGATATTCCAGAAAGAAACACTTTTATTATGTGAAGTTTGTTTGTGTAAGTGTTATAAAAACTTGAATAAATATTTCATGAGAATTCAAAATATTGACTTTAATACTATACCGAGTACCTACCTATCATATAACTTTGATCTTGAATGTGTTAAAATGTATATTATGGTCCTGTGATTAGTCAACTTACTTTTCCATTTTGCGTTCCATTTGCATGAGGTTGCCGAGACGGTTCAACATTTCCATGATCTCTTCAGGTTCATATTGGCCTTCTTCGCGGAAGTAGTTGCTTGGACTGGAAATGTTAAAACGCTTTGTATTAGCATCAAGAATTGCGATATTGTGAATTTAAATAAGATTAAGTTAATATTCGTTGGTGTCGGCGTTAAACATTCAAAAGTTTTAGGGGGTCAATATTATTTAAAACCATTTGTAAATAAATAATTAAGAAATCAGTTTTTCTGTCTGGCCGATTGGCCATAATAGAAAAATAAAAAACGGCTACGAAAGTATGTATATAATATATTTATATAATAATAGGTACTCATCTCTAAAAGAATTACTAGCCTTTGAGACCGTTAAGTCCCGGGTTCAATAGCTCTTGGACTATATGGTTTATGTCGATATCGAACTGTATATTATACCACTACCTGGGGTAAGCAGATGCGGGCACGATGAGGAGTAGGGCGAAGAGCACGCAGCTCGCTAGCAGGCAGGTTGCACGCACCATCCTGGAACAATAGCATATGAACTTGGTTAATATGTACATAAATACTGAAAAATGTACGGGCAATATATGTGCCATTCGATACAGTACATCATTGAGTTTCAATGTACAAGCAATTTCCTATTGCCTTGCGTATTTTGCAATGAAGAATTGGAACAGATGCAATCTTAATCCCAGTTCATTATTGTCCCTATTATGTAACAATTTTTATGTTGTGGTCAACTTAATGTACTCAGAAAGAATGCAAAGCAAATTAATGGTTTGGAATGCGATTGTAGAAAACATTGCCTTGAGTATTTCCAACGCAATACACCTACCCTAAAAATTTGGCTAAAGAAAACACAACATCAATATAAAAAAGGTAATATAGAAGAAGATACCAACACAATATCATTATTTATATCCTAAACAAACCTTTTAATAACTTTGATGTCCAAAAATATAATAAAAACGGAAGCTCTTTAATCGAAATCAACGTCAACATTGACATGAATTTTATTAAAATGGAACATTTCAATTTTGTGGTAGAGTGTCGCAACCCGTCGCATTTTATCGAATTAAAATTTATTTTCATGATAAGTGCAGACGGTTTGAAGACAAAACGTCGGATCTTACATACCTTGCAGGGAATTCGTATAACAGTACAGTTTTCCTGTATTGTTCTAATTAATGTTTATTTAATAATATTTATTTAAGTAATCCAATTTCTGAAGTAGAGACACGCTTTTGGGGTTAAAATAAACAAAATATACAATTCTGGATCCTTTTATAATGGAACAAAGCTTGAAATAAATTACTAAAAGCTACAACTTAACCGGTGTAATACAGCATAATTATGATATAAGATTGGATTATCGTGTTGATAATAAATAAAGTTAAATAACTCTTACAAATAAAGGCCGTGTTAATGTTTTATAATGTTATGTTCAACTTTAATCTCTTGACTGTAAAACATATTAAATAATCACGTGCTTTAAAAATATATTGTCGTACTTTTATCCCGTTTCTTATCTACGTTCTACCCCATTTACTCTATTGTAGAACTCTATTGCAGAAACTTTAGTTTCCATTCAAGTTTAGCTTCCATAGTAATCTGTATAAAAGATTGTTGCATTGCACTTAACTACTTCAGCTTTACGTTCTACCTACATTTCCAAGTAGGGCTTACAATCGGATTGCAGCCAGTTGTCCCGCCGCCACCGATCGTCCGCAAAAGGCCCCCATTTAGCTCAGATACGCGATAGGGCAAGTAACCCAGCTTAGTGGGTGTCTGGGTGGCATAAAGTGTTTGCCATTTTACAAATATGCCAACGGAAGTCTTTATCTGTTTCGTATGTAATTTGTATATTTTCGTTGTTTTGTTGTGATTTGTCCAACTATAATCCATCAGCTAGCACCTAATTTATCTGGATATAGGAAATTGGCTGCATGTTAAAACTTGTCAAAACCTCACGCAGCAATCGATCAATCAAAAATTTTTTCGATAGAATATTATCTTACACAAATCCATCATTTAGTTCGGATAAAAGTTAGTCGAATATCTTCACAACCAATAAGCAATTTTTCATCGTTTCTTCAGTGAATTGTCTTCTCAATTTGTCGCTTGTCACCGTTTTCATGTTTGACAAATTGCCTACATTATCTTCATTCAAAATTATTCCTGTAATCTAACATGCTAGTCTATTGTACTCACTTCCCAACTTCAGGAGTATATACTCGTAGCATCCTCGATGAGCTTTTTGCATAAGTGACTTAGGCTTCTGAATAGTCTAGCTCACTTACCGGTCTATTAGGCCGGACATTATACAAACAGCTCTGACCGCATCTTATATGGGGTTAATTTATGTTGTACTCAAGCCTTCTGAGCTGTATCAGTTAATGCAGCTGGATCGAATTACAACGAGCCACCGCAAAATTTGTTGCAACAATGTTAGCGATAATCATAAGCATTATCTTAAGTATATTGTCAAATTAATGTCTCGGAAATAAGCTTCAAAGGTACACCGCATGAAGATGAATTTACTGTTTTCACTGTTCATTGAATGGAATATTCTCGCATTTCGGTTATAAACTATAACAACAGTGGATCCACAAGGGATCTGTAGGATAGTCAAGTTCGTTTGGCTTTAGTGTTCAAATAATTGGATGCGGAAGATATTGTTGGAATAAACTAAAGAATAAACATGGGTCTAAGATACAAACACTGAGAAAATCTTCTGATAAGTTGCGAGGCTTTTTTTATAAGCTAAAATTAATTTCAAAAGAATTTTAAGATGCCGATTATTTTTAAACAGGACAGAAGTTCACAGTTCCATTCTTGGTATTTAATTTTACAATATAATGATGTTCAATAGGCTTTATTTGGAATAAGTCCGCTTGTTACAAACTGCAATGAAGGAGAAAATCGTAAGCAGTGCCCACATGTTAAGATTAACATACAAAACGCCTTCAACGACGCGCTCAAACTTTTAATTATTTCACTAGGTACTTCAGAAAGAACTACGGGATACGATACGCAGTTACGGAGCCGTATAGTTGACCCACTTTTAACTCCATTTCCAGTCTGATTTTCTTAAGTTTGTTTATTAATTGGTCTGTAAATGTCAACACGTGACAACGTAAGTACTTATGATTTGTTAGGCAATATTTTGGCCAATTTGTACCAGCAAAGTAAATGTCAAGAAACTTTTTGCATATACAAGTAATTTACATAATGTCACGTTGATGTTGATTTTGCTTTTAAAAGGAAACAGGAAAGAGTAACCTAAAGAAAGGGTATTGTTTTTGAAGTATCGATTCCCTAATTTTTAAGGTGACGAAAATCCAAGTGAAAAATAGAACGCTTATAGGTTTACTCGTGTTTCTGTCTGTCTAAATAAATTAATTTTTAATATGGGGGTCACTTTTGGAGTGAAAGTCAGAAAATTAAAAAAGTTACTAAAAGTTTTTGAAAAGAAAGAAAGAAACTGCCGAGCGACATAGCAAATAAAAGGGCACATTCTCACAATGTGCCCTTTCATTCGCTATGTCACTCATATCTCGGTCGGTCTCGAACGTATTTATTCATAATTTTAAAATACATAGTTTAGTTACATAAAACTACACATTTTAAAATTCTTTCCTTATCTCCAAAACCTCTGGGCCTAAAATTTTGAAAAACCACAGAAAATAGTTCTGTACTTACAGATTACAGAAAAACCTATAAAGAGGAATTAGTTTTAAAAAAAAACCTTCGTTCGGAACCCTTAGCGCGCGAGTCCAACTTGCTTTGGCTAGTTTTTTTATTTTAGGTGATTCCATCGTGTACTCGTAGTTAAGTAACTATATTGGTATCGATGCAGATTTTGAAAGATTTGTTTTATAGTATGTTTAAAAATGACTCCTAGATCCTACTAATCAAAATTTACATCGGTAAACATCTCATTAGAGCTGTAGCGAAATCCAAGCCAGAGCAAATGCTTAGAATTCCAAAACTTCTCCAAGTAGGTGGTACATACATCCTTATTACCAAAACTAAAGCCACAATTTCTAAATTAAATCTACACTTGATTTACATTTATTACCTTGAAGAACACGAATTGCAAATTGACACACACGGAGACGATATAATAACAAGAGTGTGAAATTATGTTTCTGGTGTTGTGAATTCGCCACCTACTGTTGGAATAACAGAAAAACATTGCAGGAACAATGTGATCATTTCATTGAAGTCTGTTGTAGAAGAAAAAGTTTTGATGGCTTTGAAGGTTGTGGCTGTTTCAAATTATTTAAATATTACGGAGGGTTTCGGGTGGGTTCTGTTTGTAGACTCACCCACGTTGCAAGAGAAATGCTTGTAAGGTATTTTGATGTTGCAAAGTGAAATTGTTACAGTGATAATAATAATATCAAAGAGTGAAAACTATAACCGAATAGAGACAAGGAGGGACCAAAGTGATGGGATAGAGTATTCTGCAAGTATATTTCTATATATATACACAAATGCGCTGTAATGCAGAAACAACAGAATAGTTAATCTACATGCACACATTTTTAAAACACAAACGAGTTCAAAGTCACGCATAAGCCGTCACGACCTTGTCCAAATCCAAAATACAGTAGTACCGACTAATTTTGAACTTAAACAAGCATTGTAACGTAATCTACCTGCACCATTATCATTGTGAAGTCAATCAAGCGGAATGTTGACAAAGCCCTTCACGTAGTAATTAGAGAACGATCAGATTAAAACAAGGTGTAACATGTAGAAGATTCGACCACTCGATAGGGTAGAGTAAACTTTCGAGATCTAGATAATCTAGGTATTGGAAGACCATGAGGCTATTTGCAAAGGCCTTCATTCACAATTTGTGTCGAATGAGGCCTTATTGATACCGTAAACATGGTTTGAAGACTCATTCGCATTAAGGGAGAAGTTTTAATACCTACATTTGTTGCAACTTTATCGGAGTACATTTATCAGAATCTGTTTTTCATGGCCTGAAGTTTCTAAATTTTTGGCGAAACCGTGTTGTGATTGCGATGTGCCCTAATACTAACAAGCTATTATGAAAACAAAAACATGGACGACAGTTAACTTATTGGGTCTAATTAATTATTATTTTGTCTTTCAGGGAAAAAACGTGATTGCAGTTTCGTAAATTAATTAATTTAATAACAGAATAAGTTCAAGTCGTTAAAAATAATGAATCTACAAATAGACGCAGACTACCACTGCCAAAGAAGACGAAAGTTTTAGCAATATTATTTGGGGTGCATTTCAAGTCTGCCCGTTGTTTCCGAGTTGACATTTTGGTCTAGTTAATAAGAATACAAATAAGGTACAGTTTGGTATTACTTTTCTTGCAGACGAAAGACAGCGATAGATTTGTAAAGACTGCCGCGAGGCTTTAATTTATAGCTACATAAAACGCTCTATGTCAGAAACACTGGTTACTTGGTTGCCGTTATTAGGAAGAAGCGAAATTGTTTTAATTTTATTATATAGGATCACGTTTGACCATTATCTCACCTGATGGTAAGCGATGATGTGGTCGACATTGGAGCACGCTTGCCTAGAAGTAACCTATTCACTTCAAACACCCCCAGGTTGTAGTTATAAAAAATACACCAAAACTTGTTTCTAGTTTAATTTTTCAGTTTTTTGTTTTAGAATAGTGTTAAAATTCCTGACAGTTTTATTATACTCCAGTTAAAATATAGTCAGGCTTTTATCAACCGCCAACAGGCAGGTATCGCATGACAAAAAATATTTTAAAAAGTCAATTATTGTTTGCCACACTCACTCCAAATTTCGAGATAAAATTCTAGGGAAATTGCCCACGTAACAATCTCATTTACATTAAGTTAAATATTGCGGCGTACGGCGTCATTTTTTGGGCAGCTGTTATAACATTTTCGCTGTTAAAAATCGCAAACATTCCGTGTTGTCTGAATTTTATATAGTGTGAACACTTGTTTCTAAAATAGCAGATACAGCTTGTTGCTCTAGAACATAAAATGTTTTAGTTCCAAGCAAGGTACGAGTAATAACTGAAACTAAGTATGTAGTTGGAAAGCCAGTGAGCAACAGAAAGGTGTAATTATGTTACACGTGAAAGCGCTGCCCATTCAAGGCCTAATCCTTTAGTCCTTAACTGTACAAAAAGAACTAACTTACGTAACTAACCCATGCGGAAAGGCTACCTTAAGCTGGAAAAATCTAAGATATAACTCAGAATCACAAACCTATTCGAATATACGAGTATTCGGTACTGGAGCGAAACACTTTGCAAACCTACGGTTAAAATGCTTCAGTAGATTTTGATGAAAAAGAATAATCTAATTTTAAGGACTTTATGAAAACCGGTGACGTAATAGCGATATGCGGTACTGAGCTTTGCGTCATGGTTCAATGTAATCTTGTAAAACTCAACAATTACATGATTGTGATAAAGGAAACCGCATGTGATAACAAAAGCACATGGCCGTAGTGGATTTTAAACTGATTAGTTTATAGAAGGTTGTTCTAGACTAGGCTATAGTCAATTTCCACTGTATTAAAGATACATTGTAATGCCTAATAATCCCGAATACCTCTCCTTAACCTATTGATAAAACACAAAATAAGAAATAGATGCTACCATAGATGTTATTAGATAAAATTTTCAATAGTTTAAAAATACTAAAAAACACAAAATTATTTGTGTTCTTCTCATCATGCCCTTGCATTCGATACTCCTATTATAGGAGTATATACAAAATATCTAGTCCGTCCATATTGGATTTAGAATGCATTGTCATCCAAACTAAATATGTTCGTAAAATTTCAGCTTATTAATCGAAAACCAGCAAGTGGGTCAACTTCTAAGATTTGTTTACATGGTTAGTTACAAGTAAGCTAACATGAGTGTGTTAATAAAGATAAGAAAATCTATAAATCTGTGTCAAATTCCGAACAAAACTAAGTCCAACCTACAGATAATGCATTTGAAACTGGACTCGAACACAAAGGTGCAAACGAACCTCCGCGCGACAATGTACAGGAAGGGCTCATACCGACTAACGAGCAAAGAGTTTTTTGCTTCGGGCTAGTGCTACTCAATGAGGCTTTGTCCGTAGAAACTGTGACAGTGGAACATGTCAGT
Source organism: Polia nebulosa (assembly GCA_951329385.1). Lineage (NCBI taxonomy): Eukaryota > Metazoa > Arthropoda > Insecta > Lepidoptera > Noctuidae > Polia > Polia nebulosa. Next base: position 7,673,747 of record OX589604.1, read on the forward strand.
AGTGAAGTTACGTATATTATGTAATATTTTTAGTTTAAAGGTATAACGTCAATCACAATAATAGCGGTTTCGCCCACGTTCGGTATCCAAAGGGTAAACGGGACCCTATTACTAAGACTCCGCTGTCCATTCATCTGTCTGTCTGTCACCAGGCTGTATCTCATGAACTGTGATAGTTAGACAGTTGAAATTTTCACCTGTTGCCGCTATAACAACAAATACTAAAAAACAGAATAAAATAAATATTTAAGGGCCCAAAATGGCAAAATAATCACGTTTGTTGTATTCCCATATTTTTTGCAACGGCGTACGGAACCCTTCGTGCGCGAGTCTGACTCGCACTTGGCCGATTTATTTAATGTATTATTACTAATCTTTTGCAAGTGGCTTCGCCCACGTGACAGATGGATACCATCTCAAGAGATTGTACTCTCGGGATAAAAACTTTTTTACAAAAATAAAAAAAAAATAGAACTGACTTCCAAAAAAAGTGCAAAATAACTTCAATTTCCGAAGTCGGTGTTCCTGGTATTGTGTCTTCGTAATTTCACACCGACTTCCAAGATTGATGTTTTTCTGCACTTTTTTTGGAAATTAGTTCTATTTTGTTTTTTTGTAGAAAAGTTTTTTATTTTTCACTTTTTAGTTGTGGTTCCCCATTAAAATGTGTTATAAATTCATAGATATACGATCTCAGCAATCGCGGTTGATTTGCTGTCAATTTTTAAAAAGTTATGTTGTGTGTCTTCGAAACCCATCATCCATGAAATTTAAATAAAACCATTTCGGAACAAACACCTTTCGAAAAAAAAAAATGCAAATCCGTCAATGTATGACGGAGTTATGCACGAACATACAATACAAAAATAAAAAATACAAACATCAGAATTGATAACCTCCTTCTTTTTGAATTCGGTTAAAAATATCTGATGTCCTAATCCAGATCTTGGTAATCAGTTTAGCTATTGAGGAGTAATAGATTTATAAACATCCAAACGCATTTTTATAATATTTTTTGTATTAAGGTGAATGCTCCAGGGTAGCCCGCAAAATTCAAATTTTCTTACGTTTTTTTTGCAATTTGCAGGTTGTATCGTGGTTTGATTCGCGGCCTATGTATTTATAGAATTATAATCATTAAAATCATCAATACATCTCTCTCAGAATTGACACCAAATGTCATGATTTCATGAAATACTTACATTTGGCATTAATTCTCACTGAAACATTATAATTCTATTGATACATACTTGCTACGGCCGCAAATCAAATTTTTTACCAAGATACAACCTGGCACCGGCCCGCAAATTGTAAAAAACGTAAGAAAATTTGAATTTCGCGAGCTAGCCTATAAATTTTTAAGATTATACACGGAAAAGGTAAAAAATTCTCTAAACATAACCCAACCGAGTTTGGGTCAGGCATCCTATTACCTAGTTAAAACTGTGAAACTACCTCCACGTGGATATTTTCCTGTTCAAGAAAAGTGTCACTTTGCAAAGTTCTGTGATACCTTTGTGCTACTCGGTAGTCAGTCGTTTTGTGCTCGCTCGACCGCTATAATAATTTCCTCTAAATTATTTCTGTGTTCATTGTATATGTCTTTATATTCTCAAAGTATTTTGTTTTCATAAATAAATATTATTCTATCACTTTCAGAATAAACCCAGTTTATTTAAAAACCGGCCAAGTGCGTGTCGGATTTCGCATATTTAGGGTTCCGTACCAAATATTGGCATATGTTAATAAAATACCTACGTAATAATAAACATTATCACCAAATTTCAAGTTCATAGGTCAATGGGACTGCCTAGGGGTTGAGGATAAATTCGAAAGAGTTACCTCGCCGCTGGGCATTCAGGGCAGGGAGGAACAGGGGTGGGTTTTAGCCAGTACGAGTTTGACACGCCCTTCGGATCTGCTCTACCCTAGAGCGGCAGAAGTTATTGGATGATTTCCCATCCCCAAAAAAAAAAAAAAAAAGGTCAATGGGAAGTTAAAAAATCTTCGGAACACAATTTTGTGACAGACGACGGTCAGACACACAGACGGACAGACGCCAGAGGGACAGACGGACACGTGAGTGACAGCAATAGGGCTCCTTTAGACGCTTCGGGTACGGAACCCTAAAAACTAGCGACCCGCCCTGGCTTCGCACGGGTGCAAATTACAAATTAAATTACGGGAGGAATTAGTACTTTAAACAAACTTTCAATCCTCACTTTATCTAATCCTCGCCTAAAGCGGATGAATTTTCAAAAATCGTTCTTACTGCACACTTACGTCATTTATGGAGCATATTTTGTGCAAAATTTCATGCTTCTAGACCCAGCGGTTTTAGCTGTACGTTGATCGATCAGTCAGTGAATCAGTCAGCCAGTCAGTTTCTTATTTTATATATGTTACTAGCACTCCGCCAGCGTGGATTTCAAAAATTTATAGCCTATGACACTCATAAATAACGTGGCTTTCTATTGGTAGAAGAATTTTCAAAATCGGTTCAGTACATCCAGAGATTACCCCTTATTTTTTATTTTTTTTTGGGGTGGAGGGTGGGAAATCATCCAATGACTTCTCCCGCTGTGGGTGGAGCGGGAGGGCGTGTCAGACTCTTATTGACTAAAACCCACCCCAGTTCCTTCCCTGCCTGAGTGCCCAGGGGTGCGGTAACTCATTTTCAGAATTTATCCGCTACCCCTAGGGATGCAGGCACCGGCCACGATGGGCCCCGTCAGTGGTGGCTGACATAATCTCTTTGAGGTGCGCTTGGAACACTACGCGCCGTCGACTCACGGGCCTGGTGCTGATCGGACGGCGAGCTACCCACTGCTCGCCGTCCGCAGGTCCGGGTCTACGGTGGCTGGAGATGGTCTCGCGACGTCCTACTCCCAGTACGCCCAGTACCTCTCCTGCGGTGGTAGCGGCCGGGGCCGTGAGACCCACTCCGTTGAGCTTCCCTCACGCGTCCCGCCTCCGCCTTCGCGAGCATTCCTGCTTCGCAGAAGGCGGAGACTGCCTCCCATTCCCTCTCACTCCGTACCATGGCCTAAACCAGGGCCGGGCGCGAGAGGTCGCCGCCACCTATCTCATCCACGAGGACACGGCGGTGCTCCGCCCAAGCAGGGCAGACCTCCACCATATGCTCCACCGTGTCCTCTGAGCGATCCGCGCCCGGGTGTTAGGGCGTTTCCTCCCGCCTGATCTGATGCAGGAACCTCCCGAAACAACCGTGTCCGGTGAGGACCTGCGTCAGGCGAAAGGTGAGGACGCCGTGATGCCTCTCCAGCCACTCCTCAAAGAGGGGCACTACCGCCGCGATGGTGGCGTGCCCAGCGCTGGGTTGCGACAGTCGCTGTCTCCATGTCGCCATGAGATCCTGCCGGAGCTCTGTCCGCCGAGCTGCGAGTTGTCGCGGCAGCAGAGTTTCACCCTCTACAACCTCACAAACTCACAAACTTTACCTCTCCGCCGCGATGGTGGCGTGCCCAGCGCTGGGTTGCGACAGTCGCTGTCTCCATGTCGCCATGAGATCCTGCCGGAGCTCTGTCCGCCGAGCTGCGAGTTGTCGCGGCAGCAGTGTTTCACCCTCTACAACCTCACAAACTCACAAACTTTACCTCTTTATCATATTAGTATAGATATTATATACATAACTATAATAGATTTGGTTCGTTGTTAAACCCGTCACTCATAATGACAGAATAAGATTATACTCTAAACTAAGTCTAGGAAAAGCAGATTTTGATATCGTTTATAGGTATTCTTTAGAACTTGTTCATTATACATATTAACAAGAATCCCTCTTCAACCACAAGACCTATCAAATTTACACGAGATTACAAAATGCTGGAGAATTCGCCTCGTAAGCAAACGTGCCTTGAGTAATTTTCTAAATTAATTTAGATATTTTAGTCTTTTCCATAAGAACCACGTAATATACCAGAATTATTATAATTATTTGAATGAGTAAATTTCTTTAGTAGATTATTAAAGTACTTAAAGTGTATATGTATCTCTCCAGTCATTACTTACTTCTATATATACAATTTAATTGAAAAAGTATGAAAGAAGAAAACACGTGGCTGCGACCCCAAATAAATTGGAATAAAGACAAGAAAATTATGAAAACATCTTAAATTATACATCGTTAATTAAACGTAGACATCACTCACTGTTAGTATAGAAAAACCTTGAATTAGATAAAAATTCAATATTAAAGTGGTAGCACAGTTGTAACAGCTCCAACTTACGTGTCGTAGGTTGTAGGTTCAAACCCAGGCAGGCACTATACTTTGTGTATTAATCATCACTGATCTCAATAATTATGGTTACAGAGATGACGACTAATAGAGGAGTATGGAAGAAAAACACAAGTTGCGCCGACCTCAAATAAATTAGGATGAGGGCAGGAGAATGATGATGATGTGATCTCAATAATTATCATAACAGAGATAACGACTAATACAGGAGTATGGAAGAAAAACACAAGTTGCGCTGACCTCAAATAAATTAGGATAAGGGCAGGAGAATGATAATGATGTGATCTCAATAATTATGGTAAAGGAAAACGTCATAAGGAAACCGGCATGTTCTAAAACCAAAAATTCGAAGACATGTGACATCCATCAACTCGCAGTAGGCCCGCGTGGTGGACTAATGCTCGTTCCCTCTCACAGAGAGGAGGCCTGTGACCCAGCAGTGGGAACGTTAAAAGGCTGATTAGCTATTAATTTCTTATTATTTTTATTTATTAGCCCGTTCTTTCCTGACCGTCTCTCTTACTTTTTAACCGATTTAAAAAAAAAGGAGATTCTCAATTCGTGTGTTTTTTTTGTATGTTTGCTAGGTCGCACTTCAGAGGTGGTCCCATATAAATTTTATCGAAATTGATTCAGCACTTTTTGAAAAAATCAACATAAACAATAAATTTTAATATGTATACAAAGATGACGTTTTGGTTGTCTCCAAATGTTCAAATTCCATGTTTTTAGGGTTATCCATTTTGGTGTAACTTTAATATTTAGTTTTACTTCTGGGGTATAACAACTAAAAAGTGATAAATAATAAACATTTTTACAAAAAATACAACCGACTTCTAAAAATTGTAAAATAACTTCAATTTCGTAAGTCGGTGTCGAATAACGAAGAAACAAAATAAAAATACAAACACCGACTTCCAAAATTAAAGATATTTTGCAATTTTTAGAAGTCGGTAAGTATTTTTTGTAAAAAAGTTTTTTATTTACGATGCTATTTATTTACATACATCAAACATTCAACAATAAAAAATGTATGAACCTTAACCAGTTCTTATGTAGGTATCAATTACTGGTGTACACAACATTCTCATAAGTTCAATAAAACATTTTTAAAAATAGAAATAAAATAAAATGAACATAAACAAAACATCTACGACTTACAAAGATGAAATAACTAACAAAATAACCTAGGAAATTAATCTTAAAATTGACCCCATACAAGTTAAAATTAAAAAGCAATCCGATGTCGTATTCGAGTTTCATACCAAAAGTTAAGACGAAAGTTCATTATTTGTGATTTATAGCAAAAGAGAAGTTTGCTGAAAATTAACCTTTAGAGATTAACTTTTGAGTAAGTATTAAGTAAATTGATGCGAAAGAGCGTGGAAATTTTAATGTATAAGATACCTAGTAGATATGCTACAATTATTGTTTAATCAATGGGTTGCATGACAGCAACATGAATAGTCTTGTTAAATATAGGATGCTTGACAACTTAATATATCAATCTGCCTAGCCTTTTCCCAACTACCTTAGAGTCGACTTCCAGTCTAACCGGATGCAGCTGAATACCAGTATTTTACATGGAGTGACCGCGTATCTGACCTCCACAACACAATTACTGGGTAATACGATACCCCTTGGTAAAACTGGATGTCAGACTTTCGGGCTTCTGACAACCCGTAACGACTGTCAAAAATCTACGATTGACAGCCGGAACCAACGGCTTAAAGTGCTTTCCGAGGCACGGAGGAGTCTCGGTATGTAAAGATGGTCACCCATCCATGGACCAACTCCGGCAAGCGTAGCTTAACCTGATGGATCAACCCGTATCTACGAAAGTGTATGGTAATGAGGAAAGAGGCTGATATTGTTAACGATGAATCAATTAATTGAAAGAAGAAAGGTAGCAGTGGTAGAGTGGAGGAGAGCAGTGGTGGCCCAGTGGTAGTAGCACTGCTCTCAAAACGATGAAAGAAAATATCGTGAGGAAACTGCACTGGGCCTGCGGTGAATTAAGGCCCGTGCCCTCTCACAGCAAGGAGACCTATGTCTTAGCAGAGGGAACGTTAAAAGTCTGGTTATTGAGCCGGTAATTTTTAATGTCAGTACAGTTACAGAATATAATTACTTGACTAATTTAAATATTTATAAAATACACAAACTATATCTATATTAAAACCAAAAATATAAACCTGACTACGTAAATATTTGATCGGCGGCAGCGACCTCTCGCGCCCGGCCCTGGTCCAGGCCATGGTACGGAGCGAGAGGGAATGGGAAGCAGTCTCTTCCTTCTGCGAAGCAGTAATGCTCGCGAAGGAGGAGGCGGAACGGGTGAGGGAGAGACTGCAACAACATACTCGCCCTCACGCCCTCAGCAGCAGCCGCCGCAGGAGACCCCGTGGGCGGAGGACGTCACGAGACAATCTGCGGCCACCGTAGACCCGGGCCTGCGGACGGCGAGTAGTGGGCAACTCGCCGTCCGATCAGCACCAGGCCCGAGAGTCGACGGCGCGTAGTGTTCCACGCGCGCCTCAAAGAGTTGTCAGCAAACAGGATGGAGCTCGTCATGGCCGATGCCTGCCCGGGGGTTGAGGATAAATTCGAAAGAGTTACCTCGCCCCTGGGCATTCAGGGCAGGGAGGAACAGGGGTTTTAGTCAGTAAGAATATGACACGCCCTTCCGCTCCACCCTAGAGCGGGAGAAGTCATTGGATGATTTCCCACCCCCCCCAAAAAAAAAAACTACGTAAATATTTACAAAAACAAAATACGTTCAGGCGTCGAAGTACTCCTCCACATCGCTGTCATCTGGAAACGTGCTCAGAAAATTACCACGTTGAATGGCAATGCTAATTCTTTGGGAAAAGAACGAGACAACGAGCTTGTGACTTGTATGCGTTGAGTGGATTACATGTTACTGCAATTCTCATCCCATAATTTTAATACACTAATCCATAGAGCTGCAATTGCTGCTACACTTAAACCGATTGGATCAATAAGTATAGTCGAGATAAAATATCTTTTGCTCTAAGTGGAAAACTAGATAAATTATAACAAAATAGTCGGATTCCCAAGCAATAATCATAAACGGTTATTCATAAAATAGCCCATAACCCCGACCTTAAGCCATAAATTCTGGAATGCCTGTTTTATTCCATTCCGGGAACGATTTGGGTCCTTAATGAATCCTTTAATATTGTTGTTTATGATCCACGAATTTGCGTGTTACAACGTAAAACAAATAAATTTGTTTGCGCACTTTTAATTGTATTTTTTGGATGAGTTTTGAAGTTTGAATTTGATTGGGATTGTGTATTTAGGATTCCGTACCGAAAGGGTCCAAACGGAGCCCTATTGCTGTCACTCACGTTTCCGTCTGTCCGCCTGTCCATATGTCTATCTGTCCGTCAGTTTTTCTTACTCCTCTGCTGTCTTTTCTGATTAATTTCATTGCGGGACCAAAGACAGTTTAATCGTTTCTTTGGGACTCGTCGAGCTTCATTGACTCGGCGTTTTTCTAGTGGTCGCCACTGTTGATTCTGGCTTACAGAAGTTACAGTGGTTTGGGAATAATGTGGTGGGTTTGGCCAAAAAAATGTCCGTCTGCCCGTCGTCTGTCACACAGGTTTTACAGCCTGAGAGTCTTTTAGTCAAGAGTATATAATAGAATAGGTTACTTCTAGGCAAGCGTGCTCCATCTTCGACCACATCATCGATTACCATCAGGTGAGATAGTGGTCAAACGCGTGCCTAACAAGAATAAAAAAAAAACGGTTTTATCTACAGTCTTCAAATTTTCACAGTATAAGCATCTTGTTGACCCAAAGATATACAAATAGTTAAAATACATTTGTTACGGAACCCAAAATGAGCGAAGTCCGAAACGTACTTGGCCGGTTTTTCTATGTAGGAGGTTTTTCTTCCTCCCTTGTGGGTCGTCATAACAGTTAATTTATGTGTTAGGTTGCATCACAAATCATGATTCACGTTTGTTTTTACCCGATTGCCCCAAAAGGATGATAATATTTTCCCAGCATGTATTGGAGTGGCGAAAGATGTTTGTGACAAAAGGATAATTGTGTGTCATGACAACTCTCTGTGCTAAAAATGTGTAAAATAGTAGCGTTTCCTAGAGAGATTCTTTGAAAGTATTATACAGAGTGTAAAAAGACACATCACATACCCGTCAACTATGCATACTGTACATCTAACAGGGAAGCTTTGCGCAAAAATTATTGCTGGGAAACGACTTTTATTTAAAAAACTATTTTTTATTGCGCGCAATGTAACGCGAACCCAGGCAAATGGAGTTAAACCCCACCCCTCCGCTCTAAGCTACGTAGGTACTTGTCGAATACGTTTGATATTCACTGCGTTTTTGTAACTTCAAATGCGTAATTTCGAAAATGCGAAAAAAAAATCGAAAATTCAAGTAATGTTTGTTTGGAAAAAAAATAGTAATAACACTTGTGACTTTGACCTTCAATATCTCCAGAACCAGTGCATTCCCAGGTATGGTCGAGCGGAAAAAAATGATCCCAATAATGGGTAGAATAATATGTGGCTTTTGGCTTCGGAAACTGTCTTTTTACACCCAAAATTAATAAACTGAAAATGTTAATAAAATAGTTGCATATCGACACCAACTTCCTGTACCTACCAACTACAAGACACCACAAACCATATTAAAACATTTAGGTCGTGTACCAATAGCTTATCGGAAACTAATTGTGACATCAAAAATAGATTAATTAGATAATTTCGCTATCTAATCAGGGACAGATACATGCTTAGTAACTGTAATATGGAAGTAAAGGTTACGGAAAATATACATATCGATTTCTGCAAAGCATAACGAGATAGAGTGTCACAATGATATATGCTCGGATATCTTTTAGACGGATCCCGACAAATTGGGAGCCCCCGCAACGGAATCTTTTGTGAGAATGAATAGTCGTTTGTATTGAAAAACATGATATTAAGTTCCTGTTGACCTTATTTGATTTGTTACTGGTTTTGATAATGCGGAAAAGGGTTTAGAAAATTTTGCATAGAGATCATTCTTGGGTACAAAAATAATAATTTTATTTAGTCCGTTAGATAGACTTTCAAAAAATACTGGACACAATTTTTTTTGTTTCACCACACCAAAAAAAAAATGACAAAGATAAAATAAAAATAAAATTGTTTATTTCTCATCACTAAAAAAAAATTACAATTTTTAAGAACTTAATTTCGGAATACTTAATATAAAGTGGTGGCTGTGGTAGTCGCCAAGATGTTTTGACCCTATCCCCTGAACTAGGTGGGTGTTGAGTGAGTGAGTTATACAATATTTACCGAGTGCCACTACTATTCAAATGATTCGGTATTGAAACTGTGTGTATATCAGGAGGATGTGGTGTGTGAACAAATAGGTATGATTGTGATGAGAGTGTGTATGATGAAAGTGTGGTGTGTAAGTATGAAGTATGTAAATGTATTATGAAGGGTGTGGTATGCAAGTGTAAAGATGCGACGGGAGGAATGTATGTATATGTTTATATCTGTATGGGGAGTGTGTAAGTGGATAAGATTGTTGTGTGTATGTGAAAATGCATCAAAGTTCAGGAGTGCGGGCTTGTTACGTCACTTCTAGGTAATAAATGGTAAATTTTTGACGTCGGTGTGACGTTACGCGAAATTTTAACGCACTGTACCTTTCTCATGTTTTGTTTACGTGACGAAAGAACAAATATGTGTCCGATATTTTTTTATAATCTAACTGACTCATCAAAATTATTTCTCCAGTTATTTACCCTATTGTTACAATCCAAAAATGCGAATATTTCAACAGGTTTAATATTGTTGATATGTGGTATTTTTGAGCTTTTTAATGTAGAACATTAACACAAACATAATACCTATTATGAAAAATAAAACAACACTGCCGTCCTACTAATGTAAAATTACCCTGAACTATCTGGACCAGCGCTAATTTGATTACTTTAAACCGATTTCCCAGTTGGTATAACTTTGCCAATGAGTTCAACTTCAAGAAGTTTGCTCAAGTTAATATTTTTCATAATGCTTCACCACATGCGACACAATGCGCACTATCTGCGTCACTGCATCTGACATTGTTCTACGGTATGCATTGTCCAGTCCGAACCAGTCTTATCAACGTTTTCATCTTTTGCTTCACTTCAAATAAATTCTAAGTTATTATTATGATTTTTCCTGTGTGATAATGTGAAGTAAAATAAAAGTTTAAAATAAACAATAATAATAAAGCTTTTTATTGATTCCATACAATTATTATACAATCTTTTCATACATTATTAATAAAAAATATAAAGTGCAATTCAATTTCAATAAAATCATTAATAATTATTGTTTACATAATATTAAAATTATCACAGTTAAAAATAGTTAAAAAAATAAAAGTTTATTAAACTTAAATATTTTAAAAACTTCTAGAAGATAACGCCTACCCAATCTGTTAATTAAAAGAAATGTATTAGTAAATCTCTTTTCAACTGCCTGACTAATCTCAAAGTTGAATTCCTTATTACATTAGAACCTTATCCTAATTAATTTCATTTCTCTTTGTTATTCTCAATTTGCGAATCGGAAATTAACGGTGGCATTTCGAATAGACCAAATATAATGAAATAGATTAATAAAACCGCTGCTTCAGATTCAAAATTGTTATATGAGATGACAATAGCAATGAGTGATGAGGTAATTGATAAAATAGATAAGTACACTGGACTTTTCGATAGAGAAGAATATAATAAAGAAATAAGATGTCTAACTGAAAAGCCCAATGAAACTCGTTACTTGGACAAAGAGTTAGTAGCGTTTATTGAAGCAGGTTCCCAACATCTCCAATGAAAAGCACGTCTGATCAATTTTGAAAATGTCCCCGGTTTTCCGCCTTCACAAAAATGCATGCCATGGAACATTGAAAGTTTTTCAAAAAAGCCTATACAAGATTGTCCATTGAAAACTATATTGGATTTTGGCTCCATTTTGACATAAAAGAACACAGTTTTTCGTGTACGTGAGGTTTTCACTGGAATGGGCTAGAGTCTGGGTTAAGAGGCCTATCCACACTGACTTTGTAAAGTAAATTCAACACGTCCCAGTACGCATTGACAGAAAAAATTACATTCAATGCTCTATTTTTCAGATTCGTTACAATCTAATGTGTCAAGATAAGTTTAGTTTCTCAACTACCTACCAAATAGTAAATCTTGGGCGTAAACCTTTTAAAAGGAATTTAAATATTCAAAAAAATATTTTAAAAAACAAAACTGAACTTAACCACGCACGCCAACATAAAACAATTGAAGATCATAAACCGACCAAAATCTCCAAAAAACTAAAACCTTCTGCAGAGTCAGCAGAAAAAACCAGCCAAAAATATATAGATATTCAAAAAAATATTTTAAAAACAAAACTGAACTTAACCACGCACGCCAATAAAAAACAAATGAAGATCATAAACCGACCAAAATCTCCAAAACACCAAAATCAGAGACAAACAGAGTGAACAGAAAAAACCAGCCAAAAATATCTTGTTTGTTCTAGTATTGTAACAGAATATGCAATAGTGGCCAATAACAAGCTGTCTCCGTGTGATGGATGAGTTCCGTACATATTCGTAATGTGTGACTGATTACACGACTTGAATTGCTTAGCCGTGCTTATTCCTATTTTAATTCCATGGATTGATGTGTTGTCAAAAACTTTTGTAGTGATTATGGTTTAGGTGTTATGCTTGTAGATTTAGTCAGCACCTTGGCCAATATGTTTTTTAGTGATTGGATTAACATTATTTAGATATTGGCCTTGTGATTTAGAAATAAGCTAATAGATTTTCTGTTTTCTTTGCTTTAAACCAAAATAGCCTTAGGTATATGGCCAGATATCTCATGTGGCTGGTTTGGATGGAGAAAAGGGTGCATTTTCTCAGCAGTAGGTCATAATTGAAGCCAAACAAAAAAAAACCTGCCAAGTACGAGTCGAACTCGAGCGTGAAGTGTTCCGTACCATCGTACAAGATTATACGCGACTATTTGTTGCCATTATTAAGATCGAGCCAAAAAAGCCAAAAATAACACGTTTCTAGTAAGTTTGATTTTTAATTTATTATTTGTTGATAGCAGCAACAGAAATAATTCTGTGAAAATTTCAACTATCTACCTATTACGCATCATGAGATACAGCCCGCTGACAGACAGAAAGACGGACGGACGGACAGCGGAGGCTTAGTAATAGGGTCCCGTTAGTTACCCTATTACTAACCCTGAAAACAAAAGCTTGATATTTAACTCATTTCGATTAATAAAATTCCTAACATGTAACTTCTAAATTAACTAGATCAGTAAAAAGGTCTTTTCATCAAAAGCCAAGTTTTTTCAAATGGTGTCATGTATTCTCTGACCAGAATGGTTAATTTTTCACGACATTTAAGGGGAACAAATGCAAGGCACGTTCCTGCGTTGTTGACAGACCGACTTAGCGGCCTCGGCTAATTGTCTACGAGCATTTAATGACAATAGAGAGTAGAAGAAATAAGCGGATTCTTCAAACATTTAAACTTTGTGGAAATGATAATCCGAGAAACGCTTTTAAAGCGAGGAATTCGTGGTAAGTTGAGAATAATTTTAGCTTTAAAAGAAGATTTTGGATTGAAGCAGACAAAGACGATTTTGATCATTTTAGTAATAAGATTTATATTGCTGAAATTACACCAAAAACTGAAATTACACCATCAAGGCAAATTTGATTGATTTGAATGTAAAACCAAAATAAAATTGTCCAATAAAAAGAAACAAAACATTCGTATCGTATTTTCAGACAAAAATAGACGAAATTCGTTTGTATCGTACTCTTTTCAATTCTTTACAATTTCGTGTATTTAAAGTAGCTATAAAATCCAACGCTCTGTCGGTTTTCCTATAATCGTTAAAGAAAAGTATTTGACCGCCTTTTTGCTCGCAAACATTTTCCTTTTCTTTCATTACGATATTGGACAAAAGTTACTTTTGTAAGTGTTTAAATTTTCTGAGATGTTAAATTAGGTTTTGGGTCCGCTTTGTGGATTTTTTAATCTTAAACACGAAAAAATTGTGATGGTAATACCTAGTTAGTCTGTATGCGAGTTTGCTGAAAAAGTTTTATCTATCAAATAAAAAAACATAACGCAGATGTTGAAAGAGATGTGTTTAGTTGAGAGTAGGGAAAATCAAGGAAATTATAGATAGACTGTTTAAAACATGGTAGTAGTAATTGAGTAACTACTGATGGATAATAGAGACGAATATAACGGAAATGTTGATGAAATTTAATGTTGCGCCGTACAAACGCTCCCAAAGGAGACTCCCAAAGATATCAAGGTGAATCAGATAATCAGTGACCCTGGTCCAAATACATTGAGTAAAAGGCAAGATAATGATGAAAAGATAATGGGCCTTGTTTATAAAAAAAGAAATCATGTGATTTAATTCTAACACTGCTCAGCATTTTCTGAATTCAACATTTCTAACTGGAAGAACGAAGTGGGTATGAAAGTACTGACTAATCGTTTGAAAGAGATTCTGTCCTTTAAACAGCCGAATTTATGGATGAGACATATGCTACCTTGAATTTAGAATCTGCTACTCGGTATTTAAATTAAACATACCATTTGTTTTACGAAATCGAGCTCTATGAATAAGGCAGATTATGTTAAATTATGTTGTACTCATAACGAATAACAAGTCAAAGTACCTAATTGCACAGGCAAAATGGAGGCTTTTCCGAAATGTCATATCGAAATCTAAACTCCATCTGCATTTTAAAATCCTCCTCCTCAAATCTCCTTACTCAGTTTTATTTATTCCTAGCATTACCCAGTATTGTTCCCGGTGGTATACAAAAAAGCGTAGATAGACCTGTCCCTAACAACTATATATTTTTGTACTCGTAAACGAACAACCGAAATTAAGCACCGAAATTGACTTGCTTTAGATTGTGTGGTTTTTTTAGAGGTTTGATTTGAAGATGCAAATTCAAAATGGATGTTTAGTGTTATTTTTAACGGACAACTTTTGTGTGGTTGTAGTTTATTAACCATAACTTTCATTTGCTTAACCAAACATTCTTCTAAAACTAATAGGTAGAAATAGTTGTTTTCTGTATATGAGAGAGGGTTTCTGCCGTTTGACAGTAAAATATTGGAAGTATTAGTAAGCCAAGTCTGTTTTAAGTAGTTTCGTTAATTTTGAACAAGAAATTGTGTCTCAATTTCATAATGCAAAAGAAGTCCAAGGACCATGCTACGCCGTTAGTAACCCACCCAAACTTTACACGAAACTAGGCGGAAAATTAAATTTGTCCAAGTTATCCATATAGCCGACAAGTTGGAAGGCGCCTGCGATCCTTCGTTATTTAATAACCGTATTACTTGCACGATTTAGTAGCACTTACTAACTTGCTAATTGCTTTATTGTTGTTACTTAGAATAAGTTTACCTAATATTATAGGCGTCTTAATTGACAATATATCCTTAGTAGGCATAATAGTCTTCTCCTCTTCGTTCATGTCTTCAAATGTTTGGTTCTAGGTACATATCGATTTCCTCAAGATGTTTTTCTTCACCGTATTGAGAGCAGTGGTGATGAAATATTTTTTTTACTCAAAGTGAAGCTTCGAAACCCAGGCAGGGTTTGAACTACTATAATTGTTGGCAGGGCACATCGCCCACAGAACAGATGGTCGATGGGGCCGAAAGGTCTAGAGTGGCGACCGCGTAACGGACGACGCAGCGATCAAAGGCCTCCCACAAGGTGAAACGATGACCTGGATAGGGTAGCGGGAATCCGATGGGTGCGGGACGCACAGGACTGGTCATTGTGGTTACACTTGGGGGAGGCCTATGTCCAGCAGTGGACGTCTTTCGGCTGAAATGATGATTATGAAACTTAATTGGCGAAGTGTATTATGTACTTACTAGGTATAGGTAAACCCTGCCTGACCCTTCGAGGAATATAAGGAAGATATGTTACGTATGCAATATTTGCATTTGTACCTAAGACGGTAGATATAAGCTCATCATAATCAAATTGTTGGTAAACCCCCACCAGATTTCTAAATTAAACAGAAATATTTATAGACTGACGAGAATTTCCTACCATCAAAGGCTGTAACGCATATCCATGCATTCAGTTACCTAACCCACGAAATCTCAAAGGTCCTCGTTTATCCGAAACACGAACTTCAAAAGGTTTCACGTAATTCAGTTACAGTTCCCGAAATGAAGCAACTTCGGGAACAGTTCCCAACGAAATTGACTTACGTTCGAATGCAGTTAGAAGAACTGAAAAAAGAAGCAAACAAGTCACTAATATTAGTTAAGGTTGATTTTCATGATATTTGGTCACTTTAGTAAAACACTAGCTAGCGGTATCGTCCGCGTGGAATTAATACTTCTCCGCTATAAATTATAATATTTGTGCAATTCCAGACTATAGTCTACCTCTGTGTCGAATTTCATCCAGATCCGCCCCTCCAGCCAAATAACTTTTATAATAGCGCTGACGCTAACGCTTCGTGCAAAATGTATGGCAATGACATTACTGGGCGCGAGTCACGCGACAGTTCTCTCCGCAGGTAATGTCGTTGCCGTACATTTAGCACTAAGCGTTAGCGCTATTATAAAAGTTATTTAGCTAGGCCCCTGTTCAGTCGTTCTGGCGTGAATGAGGGACAACAAGCATCGAATTTGCATTATTGGATGCTTGTTCCGAACTTTCGCATTTATAATTTAAATTACCGCGTCGGGTAGCAATAGATTTTCTATTGTGTCTGTTTCTCAGGTAACTGACGCGATTCATAGTTGACGCTGATTAGCTTTCGTTTGGTTATTTTTAAAAGTCTTTACATAAATGGACCTATTGGTCTTCTTTATACGTTAAGAAGTACTTATTACGAGTAATTGATCCAAATATAAAATAACATCTTCTTTTTACAAAAAAATACGAATTGAAGTTGGTTGTATTTTTTTAAATTTTTACTTTATAGTGAACGGCAAGGGTTTTGTTTTCCCTTACTAAAACTTCATTGATCCATGTGATTTATGTTATTTGTTAAAGTAAATATCTTGACAAAAGTCCTAAGTTTAGTTTTGAATAAAAATTGTCAATAATTAACATGGCTTTGCTTCTATTATTCTCCATTTCCTTCAGGTGTGCCCAATTACCCCACTTTCCTCAATGTGAGGCCCAAAATATTTTTTTTGGAATTTACTATTGGGTACTTTCTTGAAGAAAGTTGTTCATTTCTATGGACAGAAGCAGTATAGAATAGAATAGAATAATACTTTATTGTACACTAAAACAGTTAATAAACTTGTATAAATTAACTTAAATTTATGGGTACAATGGCGGTCTTATCACTGACAGCGATATCTACCAGACAACCTTTGGATGGACTAATAATTCTTAAAAAGGGGGTAGTCTGCGGTGTATTGCTAATTAGTAAACTGAACATCAAAATTTATTTTATTTTTATTTAATTTTTTTTTGCATTTCCGTTACTCTCTGTAGGTATACCATCACATTTGGGTACTTTCAAAATGACGATTTGTTTGAAATTATAAAAAGTTGCGTAACTATGCTTATTTACAAGCTCGCCACTGAACTTTTCAAGAGTTCTTTGAGCCGACATAATGAGGTTTGCATAATTATGAATGCACACAAGCTTAATGCGATTAGAAACTTTAAATATATTCAACAATGTAAATTGTGTAGAGACTTAAAATCTCATGAAAATGATAATGTTAAGGTATTCAAATTATCTCATGAGTGCATTTTATGCAAGCCGTGTGTGGAGTCTGGAGACATCCTGTTTCTTAGGTTACGTTACATGCAAGGTAAATTACTATATGCGGTGGAAAAATATTCTGGTTGATAACTTAAATCTACCTACTAAATATAAATATGTAAATGATATTATCAAACATTTTGTTTTATTTTATTTGGGAAACAAACAGATACAATATTATAAGAAGATAGTACGGAATAAGATCACATAATCCAAAACAGTTTCAAAATATAATAAATACAATTTTGTATAAACTCAATAAACCCAAATTAATTACCTAACAATGAAAAAAATATACAAGGCAAATCATAATTTTGCTGGAACCTTTCCCTCCCAAAGTTCTAGAAGTCTGTTCAAGACATTCTCTTGAACAGACTTCTAGAACTTTGGGAGGGAAAGGTGAAACATATACATACAATCACATTCAGTAGTCTGCCATTTTTTTTTTAAAGTAAAACCTTCTTTAGGC
This sequence comes from Polia nebulosa, assembly GCA_951329385.1. Classification (NCBI taxonomy): domain Eukaryota; kingdom Metazoa; phylum Arthropoda; class Insecta; order Lepidoptera; family Noctuidae; genus Polia; species Polia nebulosa. The sequence continues at coordinate 7,691,333 of OX589604.1, forward strand.
GCGTTGGGCATTTGTGATAGGAAAAAAATATTGAAATCGCGTGTCACCAACCGTCGTTGACGGGTAGGTGTCGGTGTCGACAGTCGACACCGACACCGAAACTTTTTACGTTTCGATTTTGTTCAAGTTTTGTATTTTGTAAACTAGTTTTCTTTCTTTCTTTATATGAACGACAAGATCTTTTTATAAATGTGTTAGCACCATAATTAGTCCTAGCAAAGGGAACGCAGAATTTTCTTCATGTTTTTCCGCCTAATACAGGTGTCACGGAAATGAGTGGCTATATTTTAAATACTGCTTTTTGCCATGGAAATGAACAACTTTTTTCAAAGAAAAATGAATTGGACCCCCTATACTAATTTTGATCATCGGATGATAGATAAGTAAGGAAAGTATTTTTTTTTGGAAATAATATATCTATCCGCGACCCTCATCAAGTCATCGGTCCGCCTTGTTGGAAGCCTTCCAACGCTGAGTCTTCCGGTACGTGGTCGCCACTCCAGAACTTGTCGACCCCATCGACCGTCTGCTCTGTGAGCAATGTGCCCTGCCCACTGCCACTTCAGTTTGGCAATTTTTCGGGCTATGTCGGTAACCTTGGTTCTCTTGCGGATGTCTTGCCGATGGATGCAAGACACACAAGACTGGTCATTGTGGCGAAACTTGGGGGAGGCCTATGTCCAGCAGTGGACGTCTTTCGGCTGAAATGATGGTGATGATGATGATGAATATTTTTATGGGCAGAAGCATAAAAATATAGTAGTGTTAGTATCTAAAATATGACCACGTATTTTGGTTACACCCTGTATATTTGTTTACCTAAACTATTAACAAATTAGAGTATTTCATATACTTGAACTTAACACAAACGCATAGCACCAGGTCAAAGGGAATAGCTGTCGTTGCTGCCATTCCATACTAAAGGCCCATAACTCCAAACTTTCACGTTTGCGTTTAACTGAAAACGCGTGGGCCGCAATAACTTTCATGAAACACGGGCACTACAAAAGTGTTGTTGTGACTAGCACTGTGAAAAAATGTTTCAACATTATCTTTGAAACTTAAAAACTATTTTCATCCCAGACTTTTAAGTAGTTAGTCAACTATTTACGTGACCAGAGGACAGACTTTTAACGTGGCAGTGTGGTAGCCTTTATGCCCTTTTTTACCAGACTGCGCGACGCAAGGTAGGATAATGTGTTTATCAGAATATTTATTTATTTAAACTTCATGTACAATAGTGGTACATAGGCGGACTGTTTGAAATTGAAAATGTTGCATTAAGCAACAAGGCATTCTCTACCAGTCAACCTTTGGGTTAAATAAACAACTCTGTGGAAGGTAACAAAATTTAAATTCGAAAATACTAGAAATGCTATGTATGTATGTATATTTGCTTCTTTGTGGTACTTTAGAGACCAAATGCGTGGGCCGATTTTGATAATTCTTACGTCAATTGTTTCGTCTTAATCTTGCGAGTGCTACTAAAGATATGACAGTAATCAAAATACAATATGGCGAAAACCAGACGCCATATTGCGAAAAAGAAAAAAATGAAAGTCAGAGAACTTTATTAAGTGTGGTATCAAAATAAAGGGTATACAATCACATTTGGTGGCATGAAATCAATAATATAACTGCCACCAGCTGCATCAGACTGTTTGAAAAGTGACTTGTTTGGAACTTCTTAGCTATTTTTTACAGTCGAGATTTTTTTTTGAAATAGTAAATTTTTCCATTGCCAAGACTGCGGACGAATTTATTTACCCTTAAACTAGCTTTTATACTAAAATTATAGAAGCTGGAACAATGTCTTTTTTTTTGTCCTATTAATATTATAAAACCAAAAGTTTGTGTATATTGATGGTTGGATGTTTGTAACTCAGTCACGCCAGAACGGCTGAAGGGATCTGTATGAAATTTGACACAGAGATACATGGAATAGCACATAATTTATAATGGGGGAAGTACTTATTTCATGCTGCCGAAGCCGCTAGCAGAAGCTAGTTATAAATATACCTTTAAGTCGTATATATAGCCGCCAAGTGGCGCCCTCATTGAATAAAAAGTCGTAGCAAGGCGTAGAAAATAAAGATTAAAAAATCCTATGTTGCGTTTGTTACAAAGAGCTTAACATATTTTTATGTTATTGAAACAGGACTCAAAGTGTTTCGTATCCAAAGTAGTAAGCAAAAGTGTTAAAAACGGCCGTTTTCGGTAAAAATACCTTATCCTATTTGTAACAAACGCAACATAGGATTCTTTAATCTTTATTTTTTATGTTAAGGTACGAATTTTTATTCAATGAGGGCGCCACTTACGGGGAGGTAGGAACTTAAGTTATTAAAAAAAGAAAGTACATACAGTAAAACTTCGAGTAAAGATTAGGGCTTCTACAATAGGTTTTTTGTTTTTTAACAATATTCCTGATACAGAAATTATAACAAGTATGTATATTTGGAACAAGCTTACTGTAGTGTCTATGTGACCTCATTCGAGGCCAACGTTTAGGTTAATTTTGGTATCTAGTGGGATGAGGGCGGACTTCTCACATTGTCTTTGATCCTTTATCAGGTTTGTGGAGAAATATACAGTGAAGGTATTTCATTCAAACATTAACCGCTATGCACATGCATGCGCATGTATGTTTACGTTATTTAATCCGTTTTTTCTGTAATGTGCGTTAAATTATTTTTCTTCCAATTCTTTCTTTCTTATGGTTTTGACAAGTTTGTTTTAATAACGCCCTTCCTTCATTTATGCTACGGTGTTTTTGCAAACACCGTAATTTCATAATAAATCGCGTCATATTGTAAACAAATTTTTCTCGATAAGATACGGGCATATTATAAACAATCGAATTTGAATCGGATTTGATTTAATTGAAATTACCTGTTAACTATTTATTGAGATTTTATAATATAGGCAGATTTAATACAAACTTGTGGTTTTTGCAATAATCTGGTGACATATTAATAAATTACAATACTTTTTTTTAATATGAATATTAATCGCTTCTGAGTTTCGATACATAAATCTGAACGATGTTAAGATTGATTGCTAAATAACAATCATTCTATAATGTAGGTTCCTACTTCATTTATTGAAGTTATTTAGCTGTAAGTAATATAATTTAGATATTCGTTAGACAGCAGACAACATCGTTTGTGTCTAGAAGCTGGATTTACTAGAAAAATGGAGAAATATTTATGTGAATTGTAATAAATGGCAGAGATTTTGTAAATCTAAGCAGGAAAAATTAAATAATGGTGCCGATTCTGGTTTGCACAAACTAAACTAAATTTAGGTTATTGCTATCTTTTTCTCTTTAATAAAACAAGAAAGAGACTTACGTAAATTAGAGCTGTCAAATTTAGTCGAACTAATATTTCCATACAAATTAAGGGTAGGTACACGTTAAAACATGTCGGCTAAAAACACGGCACAGCGCAAGGCGTAAACTAGTTTGACATCTCTAAATGAGTTCATGGCCGTCCTTTTCTCGCACTGTCTTTTAGTAAAAGATAGCGATCCTCTAATTTTAGTTTAGTTATTGAACAAGAGTATCCGCACCAATGCCCATCGTATAGTATAGAAATGTAGATATTCTCACCAATAAAAAGATAGTCCCATAAAACTATGACAGTTAGTTGCAAACCTTACAAAAATAAAGAATCCACTATGGAAAACCCACACAAAATGAAGTAACCCGGTTCTTTTTCAATCAAAATTGATATCACTATTCAATATATTAAGACCAATCGGCGTCGGACAGACCAACAAACCTACAGGGATTTCACACATGATCTCATTCAATTTATTGTTCCCTGAAATTGCTTTTTGTGGGATAAACTGGATGTATCTAAGAAGCGTCGCGGTTAAACCACCCTGGTGTAAGTGGCCAGTATTTTAGAGCAAAGAGGTCAGTGTGGTTGCTAGGTGGAATAAACAGCTGATCTTGAAAACTACAAACTACCCATGATTTGTTGCAGATCGCTATTCTTAGGCTAGCCGCTGACTTGTGATTTTTGTCACCATGACTTTTTGTGACTGTCACCTACTGTCACCCACGATGCGCCCACTTGAAAGTCACTGGGCAACAAAACGCGCTCATTCGAGTGACAAAAAGTCGCCTTGTAGTAATGTACAGGTCGGGTGACTGTCACCTAGAAACTATTTGTCACCGTATTGTTACGTCACCATAAGCAGTGCACTCCCATGTATCTTCATAGCACTCGACTGAGTAACAAAAAGTCACGATTTCAGAAATCACAAGTCGACGGCTAGCTTTAGATCTCACATTTTCAAATTCAAGTTAGACTGAATTGTCCCACTTCTGGGCAAAACCCCCATTCCGTCCTCTTCTCTCTTAGCTGTGCCTCTTCACGCCAATTCACCAGAAAGCCATCCAAGGCGTTCCGCCATCTGCTCCTCGGTCAGCCGCGACCCCATCTAGCTGTATCAGGGCTTCAGTCTTGCGATATACGGGCCCACAGCTTTGACGGCATCCGATAGACATTACTAGCCCAGTCCCACTTCAGTCTTGCAGCTTTTAGAGCTACGTTCGCAATTTACGTTCTGGAGCGATTGTCCTCTCGATTGACTGAGCCGCTTAATGTGCACACACCCTTATACTTAATGTTTAGAAAAGAATTTATTGAATACATTATACCTGGGTACCTACTGATGCTTCAGACGCACTAGACCATCAGTCGTAGTTGTTTTTAGGTCTTTGATAGTGTGACAGACGATGGTGCACACTTGCTTAGAAGTAACCTATTCACTCTTGAATTGACCAGAATTTTTGGTCGTAGTTGTCAGGACAAATCGCATACCCAGAGTGGTTGCCATGCGGTGAAAATATTTCGTCGATTGACTTAGCTTTAGTTCAGGGCCCCTTTAATTTTAAGGGTGGGTAGGTAATCATTTTTCTTCCGTAGTGGGTGGAGCGGGCGAGAGTGTCAGACTCTTACTGACTAAAACCCACTCGTGTTCCTTTGCATTCTAGGGCCACGGTGACCCCTACGAAAAATCCCATAACCCTGGGAGGGACCGGCCTTAGTGGGGCCCGTCAAATATGCTGGCAGGTCACTGGCCCCCACAACCTAATCACTTCGACTAGATTAAGAGTATTTTTTTTGGAAATCACGTTGTAGGAAAATGTTCAACCTACCAACGTTGGTACTAGGAGGTCATTTATCATTATGAGTAGGTGATTAAAATTTAATCACGCTAAGTACATTAATGAGATAAAATTATTTATATTCAACCGAGTCGCGTGGTATGTTTTGCGGTTATTCAATTTGAATAAATTAAAATGTGGCCACAAATTAAATAAACATAATTATTGAAACAAAGGACATTAAGGTACTAATGTCTTTTGTTTACAGTACAAACATACGTTTATTAAGGCGTATATAGCCGCCAAGTGGCGCCCTCATTGAATAAAAAATCGTAACAAAGCGTAGAAAATAAAGATAAAAGAATCCTATGTTTCGTATCCAAAATAGTAAGCAAAAGTGTCAAGAATGGCCGTTTTTGGTAACGCAACATAGTATTCTTTAATCTTTATTTTCTATGACAAGATACGATTTTTTATTCAATGAGGGCGCCACTTATGCGGAGGTAAGCCCTTAAGGAAAATGTGTACCAAATATTGAATTAGACTCGTGAAACTGTAAAGCCAAGTATATTTTGGTCGGTTCCCAGTCTAAGCATATGATGATTGTTTTATTTGAAAGCTGGTGCTTCTCATGTAGTCCCATTTAAATGGTGAATATCTGATGAAAACCTTCGGAGATACACAATGGAACTCTTCAATAAATGATAGCAAACCTTCCAGAATTGCTGCAATCGCATATCTGTTTATTGTTTACCACTTCATAACATAACATCACGCTGATACGCTCTGAAGGGTGCTACAGATTTGTACAAATCCTTACCCTGATACACCCTAATTTCACCAATTATGCCATATTATAAGCGCTGTAATTCAGCCATTACTTTACTATTAATTTTAATTATGGGGTAGGTACAAACACAAAAATGTGAAAAATAAAAAACTGTTATAAAAAAAAATACTTTCATAAAAACACAAAAAAAAATTCAAAATAACTTTAACTAATATTTTGCATTTTTTGTGTTTTTTTATGGAAGTCGGTTGTATTTTTTTTAAGTTTTTTATTATTTATTAAAACTTTATGCAAAGTGCATAAAGACACAAACATGCAAAAGCCCTGTACAAAGGCGGACTAAATGTTTTAGGTATTTGCTACCAGTCAACCTTAGGCTACCTGCCATATCCACCTAAGGTTATGCAGAAACGGTACTCCGCACGACCTTTTTGTTTAATGTGGACGTGGCAGATGCAACTTAAGGAAAGAATAAACGGAAAATAAATGTATAGTAATAATGCGCCTGAATACCAGTAGGTATTTTCCATGGAGGACTGCATAAATTATATATGACCTTCACAACTGAGCAATTGGGGTTTCTTCAATTGTGAGAAAAACTTATTTTATGCCGCACTACCGACCCGCCCCAGCTTTGCACGGGTACAAATTATACACTTAAACCTTCCTCATGAAATACTCTGTCTATTGGTAAAAACCGCATGAAAATCTGTTCAGTAGTTTTTGAGTTTATTGCGTACAGATACGGCGGGGGACTTTGTTGTATAAAAAACACTAGTTGTGAGAGTGTTTTTCTTATTGAAACTCAAAGAAAATGCTATGAAACATAAATTAAAGCTTTTTACCTCGCCGACAAAAGTACGAGATTAAATTATGCTTGAAAACTTCTCCAAAGTCTAATCTCTTTTTGAACAATTGTTACATTCGTATCTCATCAATCTTGAAGGAAATAAATGTTCAGGTGCAAAAATGTAAAACATTTTCTCAAAGAATTTATCAAGTTGAGAAAAAGTTGCTAACTTAAGCAACAACGTAGCTTGAACTCAACAAGTGCGTGCTTGGATCAACTGTTTAAGATATGTTTCAGTACTTTACCAACTAGAGAAGTTTGATCTAAATTACTGAATTTAACTTCTATGAAATTGGCTACGAAATGTATGGCCCAAATCATTAATACGTAATGATGTACTATAATCACTAAATACTAAAAAACTTTTTTACAAAAAAAACAACCGACTTCAAAAAAAAAATACACTAAAAATTAAAAAATAACTTTAAGTTTGGAACTCGGTGTCAATTAACGAAGAAATAAAATACAAACACCGACTTCCGAAATTAAATTTATATTTAAATTTTTAGTGTATTTTTTTTTGGAAGTCGGATTTTTATTTTTCACTTTTTAGTTGTTATACCTACCCCAGAACTAAAAACCCCAATAACATGGAACGTGGACTATAATCATCTAGGTATACGTATTTTTCGTTTTTGTTCAGTTTTTCAAAAAGCGCTTAAGCAATTTCGATAAAATTTGTATGGTGGTCCCATACAAATGTTCTCGGGAGTATAATTATTCTTTCAGATAAAAAAAGAATTTTGAAAATCTTCAATTGACAGAGAAATCGGTGGACACACATAAAAAAAGCATACAGTCGAACATAAAACCTCCTCCTTTTTCGAGGTCGGTTAAAAACATAGTCCTCCACCGCATCTGTCTCTTTCTCTGTCTGTTCGTGATAAACTCAAAAACTACTGAACGGATTTTCATGCCATTTTCACCAATAGAGAGTAATTCGTCGACACGGTTGGCGCAGTGGTTGAGCGTTCGGCTGCTGCGCTGCGTGTCGCGGATTCGATTCCCGCACGGAACAAATATTTGTATGACCTACAGATAGTTGTTCCGGGTCTGGGTGTCTTGTGTATGTGAGTATGCATGTTTGTGAACGCACCCACGATACAGGAGTAATTCCTAGTGTGGGGCAACGTTTTAAAAAAAAAAAATATCATGAGGAAGGTTTAAGTGTATGATTTGTTACTGTGTGAAGCTGGGGCGGATTGCTAAATGATAATTTTTTTTTTTTTTTTTTAAACTTGTTTATTTTTCTCTAAAATATTACTCTTAATTGCTAGCCTTATTTCTAAAGTGACATATAGGTGGGGCATTATATTGTGGGAGACTGGTGCCTAAACTAGGCTCAAGACCTGTATTTCAGGTCAAAATAAATGGTAAAATGATGTTTATTCAGTAAATAGGTTACAAGGAACATTTTTACGCGTCAACGTTTTTTGTCAGTTTAAGCTAGATGAGCCCGGTATTTACTAGCTAGTTTAATATACATGTAAATTGGATTTCCAAATTAAATCAATTCTTAAAGAAATATGTATAAAGTTTTACTAAATAAACTCAGTTTCACTTACAATTTTGTGTTCGACACACGTACTACGAAACACTGCTAATTTTACTTTACGAACCAGAATCACAATCGTTTTGCAGACAAATACCGACTACTTCATCCTGAAGCTAAAGTGGCCAATGGTTAATGGTAACAGATTTCTGTCCATCTCTCAAGGGACCCAAACAAAGTGGACGAGTTCTGATAAACTGTTCACAATTATAACCACCTGATGTGTTAAAATTATTGCCTTGGATTAGTCTTCATGAAGTAAAAAATGGGCTTGGCAAAAAGGTTCTGTTTTTGTCTCTAACTTAAGCGATATTGTTAGCCGAAAAACCTTTTACGCTCAGTAGCGTCATGTTTCAATGTTAAAAAGCTTCTTAAAAATTATGTATTTGTGAAACTTGAGTGAGTTGAACTTTATTCTATTTTACGTCATTAAAGTCCAGAATACACATGCTACCTAGTAGCATAAGAGCACGCTTCTTTCGAAATAATCCTACGTAGTAGCATACAATAAGCAAGTGTATACGAAAAGAGCATGCTTATGAATGAGCACGCTACTAATCGCAATCCGTTCTTTTTTTCGGGTTTACTAGCCCACGGTGTGAGGCGCTGGTGAGAGGGACTGGCTCCAAAGCAAGTCTGAACGCTTTCTATGCGAGCATGCTACTTGATTAGTTTGCGTAGTCACGATTGGGGCGATAATAAAACTCTAAATTTTGTATTTCTTAATAGAAATTACGAATGTTTATGAAATATAAATAAATCCGACTCATCAACTATATCGGGAGTATAATGTTTTAACCGTTAGGCAGCAGTTTGTTCTTCGCGTAATTATGCGTAAGCACTCTACTCTTCTACCTCTCGAAACCTCTAGTCTCACTCAAAGACGAAGACCAGTTCCCGCTTGTCCCAAAGTACAAGTAAACTCAGCTTTCGCAAAACGGCACTTCCCATTCTTGAGTTCTTTGCTTTACAATAAACTACACACAAAACTTAGCATCCACACTTTGAACGCACATCAATGCAGACTCGATACCAGAGATTACCTTTTGTCGCTAGATTATAATGAAACAGAAGCACTGATAGAACCTCCATTAATATGACAATCTTAATATCATTGTAATATATTTGCGGTTTATCTCAAACTCAGTAATCATACTTCATTTAACCTTACACCACACCCACAAGTTACAACATATCACCCAACACCACTTCACACACCTTCCAACACTCCTCTACCCATATACATACACCCTCACACCACACCACACTCATCACTACTTCGCATGTCTTATTGAACTCCTCCAGACTCTGATGTTTGTTGGTTATACATTGTTAGTGAATTTTCTTTTATTGAATCTAAAAATATGAAATGTCTGTAAGATTTAATTCTACTTTTAAAACAACATTGTTTAGCATTTAATGGACGGTTGGATGCCCCTCATAACACAGGATTTTCCTAGCATGGGGGTCATTAATCTATTAGCTTGTCAATTGTTTTAAAGTGCTCTGTATGTGTCTTCTCTTGTATTTTTTGTAATAGAAAATAAATTATTATTATTTCGTATATTTATTTTTACACATATTATTTACATTTTTAAATATTTTTAAAGGAAAACATATAAAAAAACATTTAAAAATATAAAAAATAGTAGTCCACCGGCATCGGGAGCAGGGTCCAAGCTACCGGTGGTTAGGGCTCCAGAGACAGGAACCTCCTCACAATGCGAGCCGTATCAAGGAGTACTGCCTTCTGAATCAGGCCCTTGATCCAACCGCGCAACGACAGCTTTGACAGGTGGTCGTCGAAGCTTTTAGCCATCAGGCCATTGGCGGTAACGACTATCGGCACAATGACAGCCGAGTCCACATTCCACATATCGACAACCTCGTGTGCCAAGTCAAGATATTTAATTTGTTTCTCTTTCTCAGCTTTCACGAGGTTCTCGTCATGTGGGATGGTGACATCGATTATCATTGTGCGGCGCGCTAATCGGTCTATCACCACTATATCCGGCTTATTGGCAACAATAGTCCTGTCAGTGATGATAGACCGATCCCAGTACAACGTGACATGGTCATTTTCGAGAACTGGGTCGGGCACATACTTGTAATACGGCACCTCAGAATCCACAAGTTTGTATTTTAAAGCAAGCTGCTGATGAATAATCCTGGCCACTTGGTTATGCCTGTGCAAATACTCGCTGTTAGCAAGACGAGAACAACCAGAGATAATATGTCTGATGGACTCACCCGGACGGTGGCATGCCCGACACACGTCAACCGTCCCGTCCTTCATGATATGCCTCCGGTAGTTATTCGTCAAGATAACTTCGTCCATAATCGCACAGACAAAGCCTTCAGTTTCCCCGAAGAGGTCACTGAAACGTAGCCAGGCCACGGACGCCAAGAAATCTACATCAGGCCCATGAAGGGCCCGATAAAAGCGCCCGTGAAGCTCCTTGCTTTTCCATACCTCCTTGCGGTCATCAGTAGTGAGTATTACAGGTTTGCGCCAGTTCTCTTTAGTCATGGACAACGGGGTGAGTCCCTTGTCCACTGCGACCACATCGCGGTGCATACCCACGTCGGTTTCAAGAAAATATTCTCTGAGGCTGCACACCTCGCGGTTGTGGAGAGTTTTCGCATTTAAAAAACCTCGACCTCCACATTTCCGCGGGATGTACAGTCTCATCACCGATGATCGTGGGTGATGCATCCGGTTTGCGGTCATCAGCGTACGGACCCTCCTATCCAGGGCGTCTAGCTCGGTCTGAGTCCATTTGAGTATGCCGAAAGAGTACATCAAAACCGGCATGACCCAACCGTTGAAGGCGCGCACCTTATTTCCGCCTGACAAAAGGCTATTAAATAGCTTTTTCAGGCGGCCAAAGAAGCGCTCCTTCAGCGATTGCTTCATGTCAGTAACGTTAATGCCTAACGCTTCCGACATACCCAAATATTTGTATGTTTCGGTCGAGGAGAGGGATCTAAGGTTTATGGAATCCGAGAGTTGAATCCCTTCGGATTCCATAATCCCTCCTCTCTTTACATGCATGACTGCACATTTGTCCACACCAAATTCCATCCTGATCGCGTTACTGAAAGTTTCAGTTACCTTCAGTAACTCCATCAGTCGCAAATTGTTGGGGGCAAAGAGTTTCAGATCATCCATGTAAAGAAGGTGAGATATTGCCTGACCACCTCTTCTCAACCGATAGCCCAGGCCTGAATCCTCCAGCAATGTGCTTAGAGGATTCAGGGCTAAGCAGAACCAAAGTGGACTCAATCTGTCGCCCTGAAATATTCCCCGTTTAATCCATATAGGTTCATCACTCCCCTGGATTGGTCGACATCCTGGATAGCGAAGGACTGTCTTCCATTGCCCCATACATGACCCAAGGAAGGTGCGAAGAGTTGCATCTATTTTGTACAACTCTAACACCCTCATGAGCCATGTATGTGGAACAGAGTCGTAGGCCTTCTTATAATCTATCCAGCATGTCGACAAATCCTTGTGGGATCGACGAACCTGCTGGCTTATGGCCATGTCTATGAGGAGTAGCTCCTTAGTACCGCGGGACCCGTTCCTACATCCATTCTGAGAGGCAGACATAATTGAATTATTCTCAATGTGCAGATTAATTTTTGCTCTCAGGATGGATGTAAGAAGTTTATAGACCGTTGACAAACATGTAATCGGCCTATAATTCTTGGGTTCCGCGGGACTACCTGTCTTATGGAGCAGGTGGGTGACACCGGTTGTTAGAAACTGAGGCAGCGACCCAGACTCTAAGGATGACTGGAATTGAGATGCCAGGAGCGCGTGTGAGCTGCTATACCATTTCAGCCAAAAGTTGTGCAGTCCGTCCGGTCCCGGAGATTTCCAGTTCGGTAACGGACGAACCGCTTTGGCTACATCTGATGGATTAATGGTGATTTTATCCATTTCTGGTATAGCGTCACACGCGCGCTCGACATCACGCATCCAACCACCCTCAGTATGACAGACGGGCACCGACCAAATGCTGCGCCAGAATGTACTCGTGGTAACATCATCCGGACGGCACCCGTCAGTCACATTTTGTTCAGGTCGCTCCCAAGCTCTATATACCCACCTCTCATCGCTCTGGAACATGCGATTCTGCGAGTACCGGTCAACTCGCCGCTTATACCGCCGAATACGGTTTGCCCATGCATAAACTTTCTGCTTCAGGAAGTCGATGCGCTCTGTGACACGGGACATGTATTCTCGAGGACTAATTTCAGTCCCCGAAAATGCCCGCCTCACAAAGCGCATCACACGTGGTCGTGTATTGCCCTCCCTGAAGCAGAGTAGTTTGCCGATGAGTACCCTGGCCCCATCGATACGCCTCTCGATCCTGCATTGCCAGGCTGGTGCAACAGGCTTTGGCCGAATAGCTCCTTCACCATTCGGAAACTTCACGTTGGCCAAACGACATGCTGCAACAGCCCCGCAATACAAGATTGAGTGCGTATCAACGAGGTTCTCGCTGCTATCAAAGATGTTTTTAAGCAGCGAGTCCAAAGCACACACCAACGCCCTATTTTTTTTGTGCATGGGTAACCGTGGTAAACGGGGTCTAAGTTCGGTCGGAGTGGATCTATACTCGCGAAGCGCATCCTCCAGTGCGCTCCTCAGTCGATCGTTGCACTGGCTACTTACCGTGACAACCCTATCATTTCCCTCATCACTTACGTTAATGGCCCGCGCTGGGATTGCGCCCCTAGCGGGCTCTTGTACCGCGGTCTGTGTCGGGGTCGAGATGATAGGGTTGTTCAGTACCTCTGAGCGCAGCCTATCAAGTGCAGCATCGTCCAACTTGTGGTTACGTTGGATGACCCGCACCTGATCCGACAATCGTTGTGCCGAGACGTTGACGGTTGGTTCCAGGTCCTGGAACAGAGACAGCATCCTGACACGGTACGCAGTGAGGTTAGTTCCCCCCTCTGTAGACCCATAATATGCGCGCATGACGTTCTCGTTCATGGACTGAGTCCATTTCATGCGCTGCACACAACCACCGGTAGCGGGGACCCTGCTCGGGGCCGGTTGGCCCCTAAGTCCCAAGCTGTTCGGTGGCCGGCCTCTCCCCTGCCGACGTACAGGTGTTGGCGACGTCGGCGGGGAGAAATACTCGTCGCTTGAGCTCGACGCGGCTGCAGCCGCCGGTAACACTGGTGATCCAAGATCCGGCGGCGGCGAGGCGGAGCTGAGCGGCGAGTCCGGGGGTGAAAGGCGTGCGCGACGGGCAGCTGCTCTGGTCAACATTTTATTTATTTCATTCCATTTTCATTGTTGTTTTCCTGTAAGCATAGTACGTCGTCGTTGACAGACGTCATTCTGTGATTTCTTGATTTTAATTTTCTTCTTTTTTGTTTAGGTACTTTATTTGTTTGGTTTTCTTGTAATTTTTCAGTTTAGGCTTCCTGTATGGTAATATTAAGTCCGAAATTGGGTAAAAAATGGGTTTTTACGATTATAAATGGGATAGAAAAAATATGACTTGTGTTGCCAGTGGGTTGCCAGGTTATTTTATTATTAAACAAAATCTTTATTATTATTATTATTATTATAAATAAATTAAATGTGTTGAAAGTAATAATACCTATTACTGAATTTATTTCATTCCGCAAAGAAACGTCCATTTTAAATACTAAATAATATCGATGTACTGCCTCCGTTATAAACTTTCAACCCGTTTTTCAACCCCTTTTTATTTTGGGGTTGGGAAAAAGGGTTGTATTTCGAAAAACCCTTTCTTAGAGGATACCTTCACAAAGAACACATCCTCCAAATTCCATGTCTCTAGGACCAGCGGTATAGGCTGTGTGTTGATATGTCAGTCAGTCAGTCAGTCAGGACTTTGAATTTGATATACACAAATGAATTCTGAGACAGTAGTACGCTTAACTTAGTTCTAACTTAGGAAACTAACTAACTGTTACTGATACGATAAAAATATATATCCAACTTTTTACGGTGACCAGTATTGGCTACTTAGGAATTCCCTTTCATTATTTGGTTTCCTTTGATCAGAAGTACGTTGAAATTTTATATTTCCACGTTACAGTTTTCTTTTTTATAAGCCTTGCATTCGTACTTAACTTTTTTACTGTTGGCATAAACCTAAACTGATTTTATTTTAGTGCTACGTTGATCAAGATTGTGATACGTATTTCAAACTTAGGGCCTTATTAAAAAAAAAAACTAGCTGCGCCTCGAGGTTTCACCCGCGTAGACTGAAAAACAACAACTGTGTTAATCCAGTTGTTTTTTGTGTGAATATTGTGTGCCTTAACCTCGGTCAAATACATTTATTTTCTTTCTTTCCAGGGTATAAACTATCTATATACCAAATTTCATCCAAGTCGGTCCAGCCGTTTTGAGTATGAAGAAGTAACAAACATACAAACACACACACTCACAAACTTTCGCCTTTATAATATTAGTGTGATGTGTGATAACATGTGATTAATTTAAACTGATTAGCAACCACCAACCAAGGCCTACTGACCAAATCTAAAGAAGGATTTATCCTATAGACAGCTGAATCTGATGGATGGGACGTATTTTATCTTGAATTTAGAACCCGCTTATCAGTATTTAAACTAAGCATTTGGTTAGTAAGTTTTATTAAATAAGGCTGTTCATCTTATGAATCGTAAAAAAATATATTTATGTTTTCAATTATAGAGCAATTGTTTTTTTTAAGGACATGTGCGCCACACTATTCCCAAACCTTCTTATGAAAAAAAAATACGATAGTTGCGCAGAAAATTAGAAAATTTTAGAAAACTTAACGACTATTTACCTAATCTTCGCGCGTTTGATAGTTCATAGCTAAAACAGGACCACGTCCTGTCAGGTCAACCAGTACACAATAAATTTAATAGAGATTTTGGCGGGATTCTTTCGAGTGAAGATGAGTGGCTGTTTTAATTATTCGCAAATTGATTCCTAGTAGATATTGTGATGTTAAATTGGTGTCGTTTTGTGTCTCAAGTGTCTACGCAACTGGAAAATATATGGAATCATTAAAACAGGCGCGATCTCAATAAAATTTTGTCGTAGTATTTATTGACTACCTCAGCGAAGCTTGCCGAGAAGGCTGACTCCATTCATTTGCTGCCAAATGCAGTAAAAACATTAGAATAAGTTACATCTGCATTTTAATGGGAAAAGTGACAGTACTTTGTATCTAAAATGAAATACTTTCTTAACTTGACACTGGTTAAATGCACAAACCATGCGAAACCAAAATTTAAAAAAAAAGTCTAATAATTGACGGATATGGAAGTCAGCATTCGTTTGTATTCGGAAATGCAATGATTGCCGAGGGACAGTAAGAAAATAGTTGTACTGTAAAACATATAAAGATCGATTGTAGTTAATGTACTCGGTAAATTGAAAAAAATGTTATTTCAATACGTCAAATCATTTTCAATAAACGATTTTAAATATGTTGGTCATGACCAGAGGTCGGAATTAGGTAGAGTTATTTATGTAATAGCATCGAAATGGTGAAATCTGCCCGGGATTTCTAATGAACAATCCCGTGTGGCCAACAATATTACGAATAAATAATAATAAAAACCTCTATTGTTTTCTTTTGTTCTCACAAGCTATGTTGTATGAACTACAAACGTGGCAATATCGCGCGTGTGCTCATTGGAATTTTGCATTTCGGACATCCAAAGTCGTTGATGTAAATTTGGCAACGTCGCGCGTGCAGTGGTTTAAATTGTGTAAAAGTAAATAGCTTTTTTAATTTAATAAATCACGGGGTTTTTCAGCTCTTTAAAATTAATCTCGGGATTTGAGGCATATCCACTTTATTCTTTCGCTGTACGAAATCAGTGTAAGTACATAAATCATCATCATTATCAGCCTTTTAATGTCCCCACTGCTGGGGCACAGGCCTCCTCTCTGTGAGAGGGTGTGGGCCGTAATCCAACACGCGGGCCCAATGCGGGTTGGTGGATGTCTCATGTGTTCGAATTTTTGGTTCTAGGACATGCCGGTTTCCTCACGATGTTTTCCTTCACCGTTTTGAAAGCAGTGGTGATGAAATAATTTACACAAAATAAAGCGCCTGCCTAGGTTTGAACTCACGACCTACAAGCTTGTAAGTCGCAGCCATACCATTGGGCCATCACTGCTCTCAAGTACATTTATTTTTTATTATTTATTTATTTAACCAGAACGACAATTTACATAAATAGCTCTACCTAATCCCGACCTCTGGTCATGACTCACTAAACCCATGATAAGTAATAAAATATGACAATTTCATTATATCCCAGTTTTCATGACTTGAGACACAAAGAGCACAAACGACAGACTGTATAACTCTACTTGACATAAAACTTTCGACTTGAAAAGGGTAGAGTAATTTAAATGTAGTTTGTGATTGTCCTGACGTGTTACTTGATAAATGTTTACGTTGAGAATAATTTGTTTATCCATTTGTAGTGGGAATTAAAATTTGAACTGGCTTTTCGTTCTATCTCTCTGCAATTACAGGAAAAACTAAGTTTGTAACGATTAAAGTGTCATTTTTATAAAAAAAATGTTGGACACTATTTACAAAATAACCGTTCAATCCTTTTATTTTTTTTTTTTGGGTGGGAAATCATCCAATGACTTCCCCGCTCTAGATGGAGCGGGAGGGCGTGTCAGACTCTTACTGACTAAAACCCACCCCTGTTCCTTCCTTGCCTGAGTACCCAGGGGCACGGTAACTCTGTTACGAATATATCCGCGCACCACGGCATTCAGGCATCGGCCATGATGGGCCCGTTAGTGGTGGCTGACATCTCTTTGAGGCGCGCGTGGAACACTACGCGCGCTCGACTCTCGGGCCTGACGGCGAGCTACACCCGTTTCAACCCTGCGTATCTTTTCTCCTTCTCTATCTCTCTATCAAATCCATCCAAAGGTTGTCTGTAAAGGATCGCTTTTAGCGATAAATTTTATTAATAATAAGCTTCTACTGTAATGTGTTATATTGCACAATATAGAGTACAATCTACCAATTTATTCTGGGAATGCGGAACTGAGTTGAGCCAACTATGATTCACCTCATATCCTTCCCAATGAAACCTCTGCACAGCCACCGATGATGCCTTGAAAGTGGTAAAGTTTTGGACCAATACAAACTGAACACGAAGAATAAGAAGAAAAATAATTATAGGAGTGTGAAATGATGTCCGAAACATTAATGACATTCATCAATGCATTACGTCAAAACTAGTAATTCAGAGGAAAAGTCGAATGAACGATCTTGGTTACTTAATGATGCCAGAACGGCTGAGATAGATATAGATTATATTCTAAAATAGCATATAAGCTATAATTAATGGCGGCAATACTAATTCTACGTGGTCGAAGCCACTGGCCACAGAGAGTTGCCGAGAACCGAGCTGGATGGCGCGCAATTCGAGAGGCCTATGTCCAGCAGTGGACTGCTATAGGCTGATGATAATGAAGCCACTGGCAAAAGCCCCAAATTATTTAAAAAAAAAACGTATAAGATATGTCTTTTCGGAATGGCTGTCCCAATAATCAAAACTACCACAGATTAAAAATTAAACTGTCAACAAGCGACAATTTATTCATGAATCTAATGAAATGTCGAAACAAAATGAATTGCCGTTTATTCTGATCGATTCGATAACTGTTTTCAATTAGTTATATCACACTCAGCTGTCACATAAACGTATGAGCTAATAATATTTGGACGGTCGTACCGTGTCACGCTGGGTTTGAAAACCTGTGTTTATTTCTAGAGTTTATGGTACGGGTGAATAAAGTGTTTTTTTGACAATCATTTTCATGCTGCAGTTTCTATTTTATTCTGTAGATTTAAAATTAGAACTTCATGTAACATTCAATTACTGCGGATTTTATCGTCCAAATATAGAATTGTATTAAATGGCCCGATGACCTGGTGAGGGTTGTGGGCAGCCGATGGATGCGAGACGCACAAGACTGGTCATTGTGGCAACACTTGTGGGAGGCCTATGTCCAGCAGTGGACTTCTTTCGGCTGTAATGATGATGACGATGATGATGAAGTAAATCTGGTGAAATGGTAATGGAGGCCTTTTGCCCAGCAGTGGGATAATCTAGACTGACAGTAACTAGTGAATACCTAACTCTGTTTTTTTAATCGTTACTACTTAAATTAAGTTTTTAATAAAAAATGGAATTGCTTTTAAATAAGGTCACGCTGAAGAGATAAAACTCTAGAATTTCGCATGGAAGCGATAACTTTTTTATGGTTGTTTCTCAGGGTAGATTGTGCCAAATATTGCACGATAAGGGATGTTATAATTTATGTGAAATCGGAAATAATTTACTTAAAAAGTTGATGTACATAATTAATACAAAACGTTATTAAATATCCTGCAGATAGTAGGTGCTTATCTGACAACCAATACCTACTCAACAGCAGAACTTAATGAAGAAGTTTTAGGCCAGCACAATTTGAAGCACTGTGTTAAAATGTTGTCATGAAATAAGAACTGCCTACCTAGCCATATTTTTACTGCCATATTACTTTTCTGTTATCGTTGACGCTAACGCTTAATACATAAAAACTTTTTTACAAAAAAAAAACCGACTTCCAATAAAAAAAAATACACTAAAAATTAAAAAAATAGCTTTAATTTCGGCAGTCGGTGTTTGTATTTTATTTCTTCGTTATTTGACACCAACTTCCGAAATTAAAGTTATTTTTTAATTTTTAGTGTATTTTTTTTTGGAAGTCGGTTATTTTTTTGTAAAATTGTTTTTTATTTTTTACTTTTTAGTTGTTATACCCCAGAACTAAGAACCCCAATAAAATGGAACGTGGAATTTAAACATAGTCTTAATTGGAGAAAACAAAACGTCATCTAGGTATGCGTATTTTTCGATTTTGTTCCGTTTTTCAAAAAGCGCTGAAGTAATTTCGATTAAATTTATATGGGTCCACCTCGCGAGTATATTCTTTCGGATAAAAAAAGAAAATCGGTCCTCAATTGACAGAGAAATCGGTGGACATACATAAAAAAAAAACATACATATAGTCGAACATAGAACCTCCTCCTTTTTCGAAGTCGGTTAAAAATGTATGGTAATGACATTACCTGCGATAAGTCACGTGACACTTATCTACGCAGGTAACGTCATTGCCATACATTTTGTACTAAGCGTTAGCGTAAACGATAATAGAAAAGGAATATGGCTGGGAGGGCAGAGCATTTTTAGAACAATTTAAACCTTGAAAGAGTACGAAACTGACAGAACTACACACTCAACTACAGTGCCTTGCAGAAAAAGTACAACTTTTTCTCATGAATAGCGAGCTGTATGAAACGTTTTTAGTTTTTATTCCATGTGTGTGCTTTGTCACTAGTTTCTTTTGCAACTAGAACAATCACAACTGTCTGTCATCATTTTTGACCAATTCTATGATATGTAGGTATGTATAAGAAAAACCGGCCAAGTGCGAGTCGGACTCGCGCATGAAGGGTTCCGTACCATCGTACAAGATTATACGCGTCTACTTGTTGCCATTATTAAGATCGAGCAAAAAACACACGTTTGTATTAAGAGACCCTATTTAATTTTAATAAATTTTTATTATTATTGTTGTTATAGCGGCGTTATGGATCATGAGATACAATCCGCTGACAGACAGACGGACGGACAGACGGT
This sequence comes from Polia nebulosa, assembly GCA_951329385.1. Classification (NCBI taxonomy): domain Eukaryota; kingdom Metazoa; phylum Arthropoda; class Insecta; order Lepidoptera; family Noctuidae; genus Polia; species Polia nebulosa. Next base: position 7,711,371 of record OX589604.1, read on the forward strand.
CGAACGACGGACGGACAGCGGAGGCCTAGTAATACTCGTAGGTTCCCGTTGGTTACCCTTCGGGTATGGAACCATAAAAATGAAGTAGGTCCTTTTTATCTGTTTTCTAGAAGAAGAGTAACCTAACTAAGAACAAAATGAATCACTGCAATAAACAGTTAGGCAGGTACAACGTGATTTACGCCAGTACAGATAAGTTAATACAGAAATAAAAGGGCAAAATAATATTAAACGTAATTCACTTTAATTTTTACGACAAGGTAGGTACGGGTTCATCTTTGGTGGTTTTGATTTGTTTATCAGCCAATGAAATATCTAATTTAAATGTGTATAGCAAATCCCTTTTCATTATGCATCTACCCTTATTCAAAAACTAGGAAAGACAGGAGTCATTGCCAGAATTTCGTTCAATCTAGCTTACAACAATGCTTATCTAGGGACAGTGGGACTGACGGGCGCAATTTAAGTCCTCTGGCCTTAATTTATTAAATGGAAATGCAAATGTAAAGGTAAAATCTTAACCGAGGTATACATACATAATTTTGCAGTTATGTTTACTCCGATTTTGGTGACGTTTATCTAAGTTTTCAATCAATCTGCCTACCCTGTTCCCTAATAATCTTGGGGTCGGCTTCCATTCTAACCGGATGCAGCTGAATACCAGTATTTTACATGGAGCGACTGCCTATCTGACCTCCACAACACAGTTACTGAGTAATACGATACCGCTTGGTGAGACTAGTTGTCAGACTTTCGGGCTTCAGACGACCCGTTACAACTGTCAAAGATCCACGATTGATAGCCGGGACCATCTTTACATACCGAGACTCCTCCGTGCCTCGGAAAGCACGTTAAGCCTTTGGTCCCGGCTGTCAATAGTGGATCTTTGACAGTCGTTACGGGTCGTCAGAAGCTCGAAAGACTGACATCCAGTCTTACCAAGGGGTATCGTATTACCCAGTAACTGGGTTGTGGAGGTCAGATAGGCAGTCGCTCCATGTAAAATACTGGTATTCAGCTGCATCTGGTTAGACTGGAAGCCGACCCCAAGATTGTTGGGAAAATGCTAAGCAGAGAAGATGAAACGTGTTCGTTCAGATGTCTCACTGCATCTCATCGATATCAAAACTCAAGAGGTTTGATTTTTTTTCTATGGAATCTAACGTAGAACTCAGTTCACTAGTATTTGTTGTGGCGTCAAATGAAAGTATTGTGAGCTGAAAGTTCCCATATAGCAATTTTTACAGTGACAGCTTAATACTACATAAGTGTGCCCTCTTTCATTCTTTAATTTCAGATGGCCCGCGTAACGCTACTTAAAAAAAAAAATATTGTTCGTGTTTTCTGACCATGTACAGAAAATACTAACGATGACACGATACAATAACATGGCAACGTTTATACTTTTCATTTGTTCACCCCTTTGTTCTATAAATGTCGCCCCTACGTGTCAGTTTTCTCGAGCAATTGACTTCAAGGATGCCTCGGAGTGGCGTGGCATGCTACCGCTAAGCGAAAAGTTGACAAGGTACCTGGACTGAGGCGAAAGAAAATAGAATTCTAGCTCATTTATGGTAAATAATATTTGACATTGACAACATCTTTATGTAACGATTTTCGTAGTGCAAGTGTTACCATTAAAAAAAAATGTGAGCCGTCACAGGACGCCTGGCAGATGTGAAACATCGACATTATTTTGTAAAAGTAATACCTATGCAGAAAAGAACATATTGTGATAGGAACTAAATATGTCATAATGATAAAATAAAATATTACGAATAAAACCTTTGTAATAACAAAACAAAAAAACATCGTATAGCGTGGCGACGCGCCGCCGCGGCATGCGTCGCCACGCCAGAAATCGATTTTACGTGCGGCTATAGATGTTTCACATCAATATTTTTTGGGGTTCCTTACCCGAAGGGTTCAAATGGAGCCCTATTGCTGTCACTAACGTGTCCGTCTGTATGTTCGTCGTCTATCACACAGGTTTTACAGCCAAACGACTGGAGCTACAATCTTCAAATTTTCACAGTATAAGCATCTTGTTTACCCAAAGCCATACAAATTTTCAAAAATACATTTGTATGAAACCCTAAAAGTGCGAAGTCCAACAAGCACTTATACGTTTTTTTTTTCTTGGTTTTGCACTGTTTGTGCATTTAGTCAGTGTCAAGTTTAAAAAGTAATTAGTATTTTTTTATGCAAAATACAGTCACTTTGTTTTGTTTTCCATTAAAATACGGATGTAACAAATTCTAATGTTTTATAGTATTTGGTAGCAAATGTATCAAGTTAGCCTTCTCGCTGAGGTAATCAATACCACAATAAAATTTTCGGCTACATTTTACCAAGATCGCGCCTGTTTCGAAGATTCCACATTTTGCCTAGTTGCGTAGACACCTAAGAAACAAAACTAATCACAATATCCACTACTCCATTTGCTACAAATAAAAATAGCCACTGAAATTCACTCGTAGTCCTACCACATTTGTGCAAAAACAAAATAAAATGGGGCTCAAATAATAAAATATGGGCTTGTCAAAAAAGCCTAGAAATTTTAAACCACTGAAAAATGATATATCTAAATCTATTCACGCCAGCTAACTCAGCTGAAACGATTTATGACCTTTTTCACTATATTTTTTACGGTGTGATGTGTTTTATTTTACTCCTATGATATGTTACTGTTATGATATGTTACTGTTATGCTTATAAATTGCAGGGGCGTGTAATTGTTAAAAACCCTGCCAAGTGCGTGTCGGACTTCGCACATTTAGGGTTCCGTACCTGAGGGAATAATCGAAAATGATGCAAAAATGATCTATCAATATATTGGTATTTGTTAGTAAAATAAATGTATTAATAAACTTTATCACCAAAGGGGAATACTATTAATAGACCTTAATTATATTTAGAATAAAACATGTATAGTGAAATTATTCTTAAGTTTGTTTAACTAGGGTAAAAATATAACGATCACTAAATATAATAAATAATAAACTTAAGAATAATTTCAATATACCTATTGAATTCTAAATAGAATTAAGGACTATTAGTAGTTTATGTCCGTTTCAGGCATTTTTTGGGCATTCCCCTTTTCCCATTCGAGTTCATAGGTTAATGGGAAGTTAAAAAACTCTTCGGAACAAAATTTTCAGGTCAAGAATGGGCATGATTCTTTCAAGTCAAAGGTCAATGGGAAGGTAAAAAATTCTTTGGAACAAAATTTTGTGACAGACGACGTACTGACTGGCAGACGGAGAGACCGACAGACGGACAGACGCACAGACTGATAGACGGACAAACGGACACGTGAGTGACAGCAATAAGGCTCCGTTTGGACCCTTCGTTTACAGAACCCTAAAAAGTGTAAAACATTGATTTTCTTTTGTGTCACAACCTTAGACTATGAAAGGTTATAAACGGAGTGTCAAAATTCAGCAATCTGAAGTACCAGAATGAGAAGCCGGCTTGTATCTGTACACGCGAAATAAGCTTACATAGAAAAAATGAGAAGCCGATACGTCATCGTTATGTTCGTCAAGGTCACTCACACATTTTAACGATCCTGCTTCATTTAATGTTCAATGACGTTCCGTCTATAACCTTTCATAGTCTAAGGTCACAAAAATCATCAAAATTAGGTACAAAATGAACAGGGCATAGTACACACAAGACGAATTCTTTCACAAACAATTCAACTGCTACTACTAAACGATTTCAGGAAATCGATTTTCCGACCATTGAAGCTTTCTCTTTACCTCGTTATTGGAATTTTAGAAAAAACAATGATTTTACGATTTTGTGTTCAAAAGAGATTTTGCATATTGTTTCTACGATTCGTCGAGCATGATGACAATCATTGCTATGAAAAATCTGAATACAGTTTTTTGTTGTGGTTGTCTCGTTTTGTCACGTTTTCTTTTAAATTATTTCGTACCCAACCGCCGAGCTTTGTTTTAAATGAAAAGTTTCGTAAAATTAGTACTACCACAATGCTGGTGTTGGAAACAATAAATAACAACTTTAGGTAGTTGTAAACGCGTTAAAATCTCATTCTAGTCTGCACGAATTTATTTGTTCTACGAGTATTTCGTCTAAAAGTTTAAATAACTTAACAAGCTCAAAGTTAACTAGTCAGGAAAAGGCGAGAATAACTGAATTGCTAGTACAAAGTTTTTATTTATGAGGAAATCCTAATTGCTTTTGAAATGGTGTGCAGTGAGCGCATTTCTCCCCCCACCCTCCCCGCTACCAGTATTAATGAGGGGGCGAGACTGGCTGGTAATGAGAGAAAATGGCCCGTTCGTTATTTAAAAAAACCAAAACAAAATACAAATGTTTTTCTGAATCACAAATTGTTGCTTTTAATATTGGAACAAAAAGTTCCAATAGGCTTTGTGGTGATAAAAAAGTAAAAGCGTAAAGAGTGTGAGTGGTGGCTCGTAAGAATGAACTTCTAAGCTTTTGTTGAAGTTAGATTGTTTTTCATATTATGCCTATTAGAAAACTAGAAAAAAAATTTACCTCTATAATAACTTTCATGACTGATAGATAATATTTATCTATACTTATAAGTTAATATAAGTCGATTCTATTTTTTGCGATATTTTTTTTTATCAAACTTTTTTAGCTTTGTAACTATGTAAATAATCCTAGAAGTTAAATTTGACCCACTTTTCGGCTTCTGATTGAGCTGAAATTTTTCAATTTGGATGACAGTGCATGGTAGTGACGTCAATCTAAATCCAATATGGACTAGATGGCGGACTAGTTATTTTTTATGCATTCCCATGATATTACGGGTATCAAATAAAAGGGATTGTTGAGGAGAATACGAAACATACGCGTGATTTTCAGTTTTTAAACTTAAAATATTTTACTACAAAAATATAGTTTACAAAGTTACAGAACACAACATGTGTTGTGGTTCTATGTAGCAAACTTTAATTTAACTTCATTCTTTAGCTCCATAAACTTTTAGTTACATAGTTTTATATAAACCTGAAACTCACACGTTCTAGTTCGAACACTGTAAACCACAAGTTTATTTACATCTATCATAAAAAAGCCATCTTATTTTCACTTTGACATCGTAAAAGTCACTTCGTTTCACGTAAAGGTGCAAAAGTGCAGTTCTCAACTAACAAGAAATGAAAACATTGTGTCGTGTCTGTTTCTACCACAATAATAGAGGGTATTTTTAAAAATGGTATTTTCTTTGAACAACTGTGAAAGCTGGTCGAGGTGAGTAAACTTGTGAATTTTATGTGTCAATAGTGTCTGGGCAAATATGATTATTTGGTGTGAAGGTATTTTATTGAAGTCGCTTTTTGAGAACAATTTTTATTAGTGTCTTTTGATTGCAAGACATACGTACCTACTAATATATACAATAATAGGAATGGTGGAAATTATTTTATTTATCTATCTTAAAACTATCATTACAGGCCCAGGTTGGGTAATCTAGTACGAGATATAGTACAATAATTTAAATATTTATAATTCAATTAGCAATGCAATTTAATAAACAAAACTATTCGATTAACTTTTTAATGAACCATGCAATTATTAGTAAAATCGCAGTTAATCTTTTAACCATGAAAATATATAGCTTCAAATAAAGTAAAAAGCATAGTTTTTCACCATTAAAAAAAAAACCTTTGTTAAAAACAGTTTTTAACAAAGAATTTTTTTTTTCCTAAGCCTAAGGAATAGAAAGCGTGATCAGTATCTTGTAATTAAAGTTCTTTGATCAAGATCAACATTCGGGCAAGCCTTAGAATTTAGGTCTAGAATCTAATTTTAATTATTTGAATAAGGTGTTGAACCAATAAGAAGTTCTCAAGGTATTTTTAATTGTTTAAAAGGAGACTATAAATCTAAAGTGCTTTCTAAGTATTGAAAAGATTATCACCAGTTTGCAGCTTTTCTCTGTTGTATAAAGGAATATTAATAGAAGCTTAAAATATGGCTGAAGGTGAGAATAAAATTATCATAATATCTTAAAGTATTGTTGAGACTGGGGGCGCGTAGCTCTGTGTTGGTACTCTTAATGTGTGTTTCTAGAACTTCCTGTGTGTAATAAACGAAACATGGGAACGCAGTACTTGATAATTATGTAACGAAAACGGTTGGTCGTGTTTTAAGAACTTCTTCAGACCATTGAAATAAACAACATTCTTTAAAAACTTCTTCAACGCATTGAAATAATCAACTTTCTTTAAGAACTTCTTTAGCCCATTGAAATAAACAACTTTCTTTAAGAACTTCTTCAGGCCATTGAAATAAACAACCTTCTTTAAGAACTTCTTCAGCCCATTGAAATAAACAACTTTCTTTAAGAACTTCTTTAGCCCATTGAAATAAACAACTTTCTTTAAGAACTTCTTCAGCCCATTGAAATAAAAACTTTCTTTAAAAACTTCTTCAGCCCATTAAAATAAACAACTTTCTTTAAGAACTTCATCAACCCATTGAAATAAACAACTTTCTTTAAGAACTTCATCAACCCATTAAAATAAAGAACTTTTTTTAAGAACTTCTTCAACCCATTAAAATAAAGAACTTTTTTTAAGAACTTCTTTAGCCCATTGAAATAAACAACTTTCTTTAAGAACTTCTTCAGCCCATTCAAATAAACAACTTTCTTCAAGCAAGGCACAACCGATTCCAAACAAAAACACCTACCATAGAGGTTAGGCTCCTTACCTCTGTACCTCTCCTACTAATTTTGATCAGCTGAAGAAAATTTTGTACCGCAAGTCCAATTTTTTTAAATGTGATTTGGTCCTTCTAGAAGTTGACCATATCCATGGGCAGAAACAGTATGTCCAACATAACCACACATTAACGTAACATCCTGTATAGGTAATTATAATTTAGTTTAATTCACTAGCGCCTATCGGCCTGACAGCTGCTCTCAAACTATCTTACAATCTAATTTATTTAAAAACTCAAATGAGTCTTTATTTCTTTTATTCATAACCAGCAACCCGCCCCGGTTTCGTACGTAGCGCCGTCTAGCGTCTTTAAACACATATAGCTTATATCATTCAGGAAGAATATAGCTTTCTACTGGTGAAATAATTTTCAAAATCTGTTTAGTAGTTCCAGAGATTACCTCCTAAAAACTAACTTACAAACTTTACCTCTTTAAAATATTATTGAGTACTAGCTTCTGCTAGCGGCTTCGCCCGCGTTGAAATTGGTACTTCCCCCATTATAATCTTTCAACCCCTTTTTCACACTCTTCAGCGTTACCTACTCTTTACAAAGAACACACCCTCTAAATTTCATGTCTCTAGGACCAGCTGTTTAGGCTTTGCGGTGATATATCAGTCAGTCAGTCAGGACTTTGAATCTTATATAATTACTAGCTGCGCCCCGCGATTTTAACCGCCTAGACCGCAATAAAAGGTAGCCTTTATTGTAATCCAGGCTATAAGCTATCTACATACTAAATTTCATCCAAATCGGTCCAACCGTTTGAGCGTGAAGAAGTAACAAACATACACACTCACAATCTTTCACATTTATAATATTAGTAGGATTAGTAAGTATAGATCTGTCATGAGTTCTAAACCCTCTAAAGAAGTCCTAATGAAGTAACTCTAAAGTATCTTTAAAAAAAATGTCACTTACTCAAAACTCAAACCAGATGAGACCCATATAGAAACTGTCTTGAACTAAGGGATAAACTGGCTTAGTTAACTTTGAGCAACAACATTAGAACATTTAGAAATGAGTTTGTAACTGATCATCCATCAATACTTGATTGATTGTGTAGGTAAAGTTGGTTTTTGTATCCCAAACATAACAACTTATTTTTATTATGGTAATGATGAATCACATAATGTATAAGTAGGTATAGGCAGAGCTGGAAGCTGGAAGTTTCAGCAGAATGCCTATAGGTATAAGAAATTATTATAAGCGTGGTTGCCTCAGGCAGTGGAGTTCTTATATAATAATAATAATAATAATATTCCACAACTATCACACAACGCCATCTAGTCCCAAGCTAAGCAGAGCTTGTGTTATGGGTACTAGACAACTGATAAACATACTTATATATTTCTAAATACATAAATATTATAGATAAATTACACCCAGACACAGAACAAATGATCGTGCTCATTACACAAACATTTGTCCTGGGTGGGAATCGAACCCACGACCTCCGGCATAGCAGTGAGGGTCACTAACCACTAGACCAATAGGCCTGTCGATATATTTTTTGGAAACAAATAAAAGGTATTTTATCTACTTCTAATTCGTTAATATAGACTAATATTATAAAGAGGTACAGTTTGTGAGTTTGTGAGGTTGAAGGGTAACTCCTATGCCTAGGGGTCGTGGATAAATTCTAAACAGAGTTACCGCGCCCCTGGGCACTCCGGCAACTGAAGGATCAAAAGTGGGTTATATTCACTAAAAGACTGACACGCTTTCCCGCTCCACCTTGAGCGGGAGAAGTCATTGGACGATGTCCCACCCCCACAAAAAAGGGGGGTAATCTCTGGATCTACTGAACCGATTTTGAAAATTCTTTTACCAATAGAAAGCCACGTTATTTGTCACTCCCAAATAACGTGGCTTTCTATCTTTCAGCTGTAAATTTTTGAAATCCACGCGGACGAAGTGATAGTATCTTATATTGCTTATAGCGTTCTGACTGAACTTATTTTAGAACAAGCTAACCTATTGTACCTACTTCTAGATTTAAGTTCGTGTATAAAGTTGTGTAACTTTGATGCTGTTCAGTTTATTTTATTTAGCTAAACATCAGCATTAAAAATTTCTGATTCTGTAAAATAAAAACCTTGAAAACTTAACTAATGTCAAAGTGAAGTATTTTTTAACCAGAAGGTTAAACAATGTCAGGTAGAGAATGCCTTGTTGCATTAAGACCGCCTTTTTTATTTTTGTTATCTAGGGGAACCTTCAAAAAGCACCTGGACTTCGGAGAAAAAACCAGGGAGTGTGGGCTTTTTACCTCACTAAAACCAACACCTGGAAGGGATGACCTCTTAAAGACTACACTGGGACCCCTTCTATACAACGCCTATTAGGGTACATCCCTGAGGAAACTGTTAAGGGGTCTTCTCTAAGCCTTGCTGAGCAGGGCAGCAATTGATCACTGTGCTATCGTCTTTCCTAGGGTCTCTCGTTGGAGGGACAGAGACCCCGTTCTGAGAGCCCGTGACCCGGAGTCCTGTCTGCCTTGCCAATATTGCAAATAAAATTTTATAAAAGGTAAGCCGTCAATCCTTAGCTGGTGGAATAACATAAAAAAAAGAAAAAAAGAAAGAAAATACGTTTATTTACGGTAAACATGACGCAAAAAACAGAGAAACACAAAAAGAAAAAGAAAAACTGGGGGAAAAAATGCGTCACATCCACGCAAAACGGCCATCGCTCAGTTTAGTGCTATGACCCTATGCAAGACAGAGCCACAGCGCTGGTGGTGGTGGTGTGGTGGTGGTGGTGGTGGTGGTGGTGGTGGTGGTGCTGGTGGTGGTGGTGGTGGTTTACATCTCACGTCACCTAAGTCTTGTGGTGATTTTTTTACAGAATATACCGCAGATCTATTGTAATCACATACAGGAACTCAGGGACGTACTATTTCACGCACAAATTGTCGAGTTGCTAATAAATTCTGCAAGTCTGTAATTCATTCATACCGAGGTCTGTCGGATTGTCCTGATTAAAATTTAAATTGAATAATATATGTCGGTGTGGGCGGGTGAAATGAGAAATACTAAATTTCAAAATTAATTCGGCAACACGGAAAATTTTGTTTTATTAATGAACTATGTGTTTTTGTCGTGGCGAAAGTTAACTTAATAAGTAAGGGTAGATTTCTTTGTATCAGGACGGGATGGGATTGTTAATGTTTCTTATATCGTATCAAAATAATCTAATGTTTATGCAACTACAGTTTTCAGACTACTGATTTTAGTTTTTAAAACTAAGTCACGAAGCAGTAGAATCACACTCACAATAGTCCATGGATAGAGGTACTTTAATTGGTATAATCACAGGTGTCACTAAAATTTAAAGCGTACAAGCCACTCCTAGTACCCATTAATTAATCAATGTAATTTAACAAATAGCTAAAATCACTCTCAAAACGGTAGTTAAACCATTAAATTTGATGCCCAGTCCACACATTACATTATCTGCAATCAATGAATGGTAAGTAAGTTAATTAAACCATTTTTCATTATATTGGTATAAGACAACTAAATTAATTAAACCTGTACATAATTCAATTAAGTACTAATGCACTCTCAATGGTACAAACTTTACGAGATAATGTTTGTAAACGAGGAATTAATTACTTTTGAAGATATTTCGATGAAATGAAGATTTTGGCTCAAATTATGATTTATGTTAAAACATTAGATACAATAACATAGAAAATGGCTTAAAATTTGTTGAAGTAGATCATCATCATACAAAGTTAGGTACCAGGGAAAGTTGACAACATAAAAGACATAAGAAAATGAGTAAAATATAGAGTTTAAGAATTTCAAAATAAGAATTCTTCAAAGCTTAACAAAATTGTTACTAAAAAAACATCTTTTACATAATTTTTACACATTTTCGACTTTCTTTAAGAGACAATTAACTCAGTAAACTGAAAACACAGCTACTTTATAGAAAAACAAAACACCCTGAATAGCTTTGTAAAGGGAAAATTATGTTAATGGCGGTAGTTGTAACAAACGACATAATCAAAACAAAATAAATATGGTTTTGTAATGAATACCTACGTATTTATAAATAAGTACGCCCTTCCATGTTACAAAATTTGGTTGACCCGTGTAATCGCTAAAGTTTCTCAAACATATTTGAAGATTTTACTGATGAAAAAAGTGAAAAATTAAAACTTTTTACGAAAAATACAACCGACTTCCAAAAAAGAAAAATACACTAAAATTGTAAAATAATGTAAAAATATTTTTTTCTGTTTACATGTACCCCAGAACTAAATCTAAATATTAAAGATATGCCCGAATTGATTACCCCATTACTATGGAATTTCAACCTGGTAATCGGAGGAAACCAAAACGTCATCTGAGTATACCTACATATTTTTTGATTTGATGGTTTTTTTAAAAAGCGCTTAATCAATTTCCATAAAATATGTAGGTATGGGACCACCTCAGGAGTATAGGTAATATTTTGGAATAAAAAAAATTGAAAATGGGTCCACAATTGACAGAAAAAGGTCCCGAACATATCTAAAAAAAAAACATACATACAGTCGAACAAAGAACTCCTCCTTTTTTTAAAGTTCGGTTAAAAGAAGGAAAATGTAGATTCATAATTATCATGTTACTAGTACTTACCTAATTCTTAACGCTGCTTGTTCTGTAGAATTATATTCTAATAAAATGCATCTAGTTTGTTATAATCTACTGCTGTTTTATATTATCACCGTCGTCGCTTCGAGTTTCAACAATATTAATTAATACTTTCTTTATATTTCTTATGTCAGAAATAGAATTTTAATTTAAAGTTGTATGATATTTTTGGCTTATAATACTCAGCACCAGCGCTAAGTGACAGTGTGGTTAGCTCCACTTCACTTTTCGTAATCAGATCAGTGAGACCTTCTAATTAAATAAAGGGAGAGAGATTAAATTGTTAGAATTTTACACCTTTTAACCAAATATTATGAAAATCAGAATGTAATAGATACGTTGAACCGCCAAACTTCATACCGCCTAAGAATAATTTTAAAAAAAAACCGTTTTATACAAAATGTATGAGAACATTAGTCATAGCTCTTTGAATTAATTAATTAATTGTTTAATATAAATAAAGTTATTATTATTCAAATAATAAATCTAAATAAATAAATTTTAAAACATACTTATATGCATGTTGTTGTAAAACCGCAACATACCGTTCAGTCGACTATAAAATAAAAATATGTGCTCGATACATACGCATTTTTCACTCGTTGATTTTTTTTTCGTCAATTTAACCTATGTTTTAATTGTTATTCTGCTATTCGGGGCGGACACAAATGCATACGAGTATCAAAGATCATTAAAATCAGTCTAGCCGTGCTTAATTTATAAATGGTGTAACTAATTTGACTTTGATATACAAAAGAGAGAAGAAAATATAATTATAGATTATTTATTGTTGTTACAGGTGTTAATTAATTTGAAGTTTAAATTTAAGTATATTTTCGTATAAAATACCAACTCTGTGAGTTACTTTCATTACACACCTAAAAGCTAATAAAAATGGTCATAAAAATATCTATCTGTAGTGGTGACGTCAGCATAGCTGGTCCTGTCACGTCCCAGCTTCAATATTAGCTGAATATTACCCTTTACCCTTATTATTGGTAAATAAATCATTGCTTATGGAATGATGTCACTTGTTACGAAGATGAGCTATTAATATTGGCTATTGTGTTGTGTAAACGGATCTATGTATGTAGGTTAACCTAATTATGTTATGGTAAAAAATCTATCACCATGGGAAGCTTGAGGTTTATTCAGGTACACTTACTAGTCCTAGTTTCTGAAACGAAAACTATCGAAATGTAATAATTAATTGTCAAGAGCGCGTTTTCTGCTGTGGTGGCTCTGTCACCCGTCACTCAAGGTTCATAGGAAGACCAGCGTCAGGCTGCTTCTTTTTATTTTTGTTTGTGATCAAAATATATCTATCAGAGTATTGCATATATATGCTACAAACCACAGAAGCCTTTGATGACTTATATTATGGCTAGTGAGATCCGAATTTAACTAAATATATAAATATATATCAATTGAAACTAACAGATGATAAATTTGTGAGTTTTACATTGTAATATTGTTTCCAAGTACTTAATGTAGCACAATTAAAGATGGTAGTAAGTATTATCAAACTAAAGTGTGTACTCATAATGTGTAATTTGCGTAAAATGCTTTTTTAATTCACTTTTTGCTTGTTTAGGGTTGCAGAGGTATTTATTTTGTCTGTTTTGTTATTTTTTTGTATTTATCTATCTGGCAATATTGCTGAAATGAAACTTTTTGGCGCAGCCGTGAGGCACGCGCTATGTTACTTGCTTTTTTAGGGTTCTGTACCCGAAGACACGTTTTTCTTTTTGATGCAATTTAAAAGAAAATCTTAAGTTTAGATCAGAAACCAGACACTAAATGGGATAATTATCTTAATTTAAATTTTATAAAAGAACGATCAACATTACACGTTTTTGTTCTAACATACAACTCTTCTGAGCTCCTTTAAGACTAAGAACGAGGAAAATCAAAGAATTCCTGTTACTGTTCTTTCATTTCCTTAAAGAGTTTGTATTAAAAGCTAACCTTTTCTTTGTGTTTTGTCCATATCTAAAGATTTGGTTTTGGCATTTCATTTTCAAGTCTTATTGTCAAAGAAGGTACCTAATAACAAGAAAGTATTCGACGAAATTGCTTGAATTGACTAAAATAAAATTATCCTTTACGAATATGTTCCAATTCAAATTAATTTGTTTATTAGCATTCGAATTTAGTTAAAAAAACCGAAATTCAGAAGCTTTAGGACAAAACGTTATTTATAAAACTCTATTTACTGTGTATTTCAAAGAGAAACGTATACAGATGAATCCCTAAAGTTTTCAAAAAATATTTTGGTTTTTCAAGCTAGAATATGGATAAAGTATCAATGTTTTTTTTTCTATAGATACCATTATTTATCGTAATGAAAAGAGAAGATATCAAAATTCAATCTGTAATTATAGAAGTTATAAAAATAAAATGAAACGCACAACGTTTTTTATTAATGTGCAAGATAAAATTAAACTTTAATAGGTAAATGGAAATACTCAATTACCCATGATCGCGAAATTAATTAATGAGAAACGTTTTAATATTTATAATTGAAGTCATGACAAAGGAAAACAAATTAAATACCGAATATATAATTGAACCAAATGATTTAAAGGAACATTACCTAAATAGGTAATTTTCGCTTTTGTCTTTTTGATCAAGAGGCTCTGAACAACGTAAAGTACTCTAATCAACAACGATTGTCAAAAACTCCAAATTCTATGAGATTTACACGACCAACCAAAATGTCATGAAGTCAAACTCTTGCAATTATTTCAGACAGAATGTAGCATTAGCATAATCAGCGTATAATGTTCCCACCGCTGGGATATCGGCATCCTCTCTGTGAGAAGGTGTGGGTCGTAATCCACCACGCGGGTCCAATGATGAGGGTCGGTAGATGTCATTTGTCTTCGAAGTTTGGGTTCTAGGACATGCCGGTTTCCTCATGATTTTTTTTTTCACCGTGGTGACGAAGTAATTTATACAAAGTAAAGCGCCTGCCTGGGTTCGAACCTTAGACTACAACTTAGACTTAGACCATCACTTGCTCAGACAGATAGAATGTAACTACTGAAAGCGTTACCCATTTCTATTTCTGATCGGTATCTTTCATACAAAAATAAACAATGAACTCGCATGGTTAAAATTACTTCCATCATTTCTTTAATAATTCGGTTCTAAGTCAAAAGCTCTGCTGCTATTTTTAAGGTTCCGTACCTGAAGGGTCCAAACAGAGCACTCATGTGTCCGTCCGTCTGTCGTCTGTCACACAGGTTTTACAGCCAAACTGTTGAAACTACAGTCTTCAAATTCTCATAGTATAAGCATCTTGTTGACCCTAAGCCATACAAAAAGTCAAAAGTACATCTGGTACGGAACCCTAAATATGTGAAGTGCGACACGCACTTGGCCGGTTTCTTGTCATAGGAAGCTACTTACATTATGTTTCTAATGCTTATCGGAACTTTTCACCATATTTATATCTAAGCACCAAATACGAAAGAAACTGAAATACTTATCGAATTATGCTGTGTTATACCTGAAAGAATATTTCTGCATTTTATTTTATCTTTCATAGGGTATATTGTTGTTTGCAAACCGAAGTGGCGCGACGTGTACTGATCCATTACTGAATACACCGACATCTTCTTATGTTACCGACAGAGAGCTGAGTCAAAACAAGATTGTGTTTTTTTTTCCAACGAATTCTATACTAATATTATAAAGAAGTAAAATTGATCACTTGTTTCTATGACGTCATCTCTCTCTTAACTAGTCATTCATTAGTAAGTTATTTAATTCTTTATAAACAAACTTATAAAATACATAACTAACTGTAGTTAAAACAAAAACTCCTAACTAAATAAAACTTACAATCTGGCGTCAAAAAATTCCTCCGCATCGCTGTCTACTGGAAGTGTGCCCAAAAGACTGGCGGCATTGCCACGTCGCGTTGTATGGAAATGCTTAACCTTTGGCCGAGGAAAAAGACTAATTAGATTACGAAAATACTTCATCGTTAATAAGCTGCGAGACTGCTACGTACCTGAAGACATTATTCATAAATTAAGACTTATATATGTAGGTTTTATTGTACCCTGGACCCTGCCCTCGAATGTGATCTCTCTGTAACGCTCAAAGGTTTGCTGGAAGAAAACTCAATGTTGAGTTAATCACCTTTGTACATGAATTGTTTAGTGACTATGTTCTATGTTAAGTTTTGGTGTACAATAAAGAATTAAGGGTGCCAGATACTTTTAGTATTGAAAAAATCACAGTTCCGTTCAAAAAAAATCTAGTAATATCTACCTAATATTATCGAAAGGTGCAGTTGACTTAGTAGTTCGATAGTCCTCTAAGAATTTCATGAATCAACCTAGAACAAATACTCTGAAACCAACTACTTAACAAAACAATCAAATAAAAAACACTGCCTCCGTAAACGTACAGTATCAGATTAAATTTAAAAGTCCCTATAATAAATGACTGACCATTTGATCAAAATTTCTTCTTAATCATCATAAATAACTGCCACACTCCGCTCACAATCACAACACTTTGTCGATGAAAACACAATCAAAATCTAGAATATATCATTGTTGACACGAAAAAAATCCTAAAGTGTAACAGATTACTCCCTGGTTTATATTTTATTGACAAATAAACGTGTGTCACTTTTGGCAAAGAAGAGAGAATTGAAATCAATATTAAATGATTTATGGACGAGTTACCTACAAGCTCTCTGACTCTCTGACCAACTTTTTGACAGCCAACAGTTTGAAAATATTTAGCGGGAATAAATTCTTTGACATAATATATTAAGGCACAATGTTAGTTTGAAAAACTTCACATTTTCTTTTCTTCAAATGAAATCTTCTCGAAAACTTTGGACTTATATAGGGTGACTGGTTATTAGTGACCGATACTTTAGCACGTGATTGTACTCATGATAACAAACAACTTTTACTATGGGACCAAACCTGAAATTGCGAAAAAAAATAGGCAATACAGTACATTTTGACGAGTCAGTAGGCGAACATAAATGTACTGGACAGCAGATATTTTTCGCGATTTCAGGTTTGGTCCTTTAGTAAAAGTTGTTTGTTATCATCAAAACAATCACGTGTTTAAGTATCGGTCACTAATTACCAGTCATCCTATATATGACACAGTCAGTCTTAAATCCTTGCGAAAGTTTAGTTGGATGGATGGATGTTTATTACTCAATTACGCCAGAACAGCTCAACGGATCTGGATGAGGCACAGAGATAGATTATAGTCTGGAAAAGCACATAGGTAGTAGGTAATTAATAATGGGGGAAGAACTAACTCCACGAAACCAAGACGCTCGCAGAAACCTGTCTAATATACTCAAGAAATCACGTTCCTTCAAACTCCTGTTTATGTTTTAAACACGCTAAAGACGGTAGTTTAAGAGCTTACCCGGGCCTGCGGACGGCGAGTAATGTATAGCTCGCCGTCCGATCAGCACCAGGCCTCAGGGTCGACGGCGCGTAGTGTTCCATGCGCGCCTCAAAGAGTTATCAGCGATCACGACGGGGCCCGTCATGGCCGATGCCTGCCTAGGGGTTGTGGATAAATTCGAAACAGAGTTACCACACCCGTGGGCACTCAGGGCAGGCAAGGAACAGGGGTGGGTTTTAGTCAGTAAGAGTCTGACACGCACTCCCGCTCCACCCAGAGCAGGAGATGTCATTGAATGATTATCCACCCCAAAAAAAAAAAAAGTTCAAGAGTTTGTTAGTTCCATCAATTTGCGACAACCCTAACGCGGCCACAAAATATATATTCCAAGAGCATCGCTGCTAAAGTTAATTGCCATGATAAACAGTTACAGGATCGTTTGCCACTGTCCACAAACATTTTAGAACCTCCAACATCTGTACATAAAAATTGTGCTGTTGATAAAATGCTGAACAGAGAGTTATTTTTTTAAAGGTTTTTTTTATGGCATTTAAACTGAAAGGGCTTAAGTTTTTGAATTGTCATCGAGTTTTGGTGGCTCTAAGAGTTATAGCATTGCAGGTAATTGTAGTCATGTAACTAGAATAATTCAAAGACATGTGACATCCACCAACCGTACTGGGCCCCCATGGTGGATTGCGCCCCATTATCTCCTAGAGAAAAGGCCTGAGTCCCAACAGTGGGAACATCATTCAACAATCAAAAAAAAAAAAAAGGCTGTTTATGTTATTTATTTATAATAATAAGCACACCTCAAATCGGCATTTCAGTAACCATTCAAATAACAGGTATGCATGACATTGACAAAATTAGATTAGATACAAGAAGAAAAAATAAAATGTGTGTCCAATAAATCTAAAACCAGAACACTACAAAAACAATTTGAGCTATATATGTTATGTAATTTCAAAAAGACAACACTAAACATACATGCACTACCATAAAACTACTAAACATCCACAAAGTTTTAGTTCAATGTAAGAATTGTAGTTACACCAGATCTTTTACAGTGTCGTATTTAAAACTAGAAATGGTTCCGTAGAGAATTTGGACTTTGTGCGACTGAATAAAGTCATCTCGTATAAATGAATAGGAAATCCAGTCTTAAGACCACACATGTTGTCTTTCACTTGGCTTTGTATATGTATTCAATCGCCTTTACATAAGATAGAGGGCAGCTCGCACTCCTCGTTAGACCAGCGAAGATAGCATGCACACTAATATTATATAGGCGAAAGTTTGTGAGTGTGTTTTAGGCTATTTTGATCACGGTCTACGCGGGTGAAACCGCGGGGCGCTACCAGTTATACATGTGTATATAAGGTGTTATAAAATTAACTCTCAAAACTTTAAGGAGTGCTTTGGACTTCTTTTTCGCGATTTCAAAATTGGTCCTATAGTAAAAGTTATTCAGTTCGATGGTCCAAAGCACTCCTTAAAGTTTCGAGAGTTAATTTTTTAACACCCTAAGTACGTGTTCTTTTGATATCCCATGTCTCTAGGGTATTAAAGTGACCATGTCAAAGAATCAACTCGCATAATATGAATTATTTTATTTTTCGTTTTTAGTTTTCATAGAAAATAATTCGACAATGTCACGATTATGTATGTAACACCGTTACGTGAAATAATTATGATCACGTCGGATTTTCTTAATTTTAAATATGAATTATTGGTTTAACTGAAAATGATTTACTCGCAAAATAATGATTCGTCATACGGGTTACAATTTTTAAGTAATTGAATATGATTGATGTTATCTTCGAAACCATGTATTTTTGGAACACTTGTTCTTGAACATTATTTTTACCTATAGCATATAACCTTTCAGTGGTGGCCCAGTGGTATTGGCCGCGACTTACAAGTTGTAGGTCATGAGTTCAAACCCAGGCAGGCGATTTACTTTGTGTAAATTATTTCATTACCACTGCTCTCAAATGGTGAAGGAAAACATCGTGAGGAAACTGGCATGTCCTAGAACCAAAAAAAAAATCGAAGATATGTGACATCCACCAACCCGCATTGGGCCCGCGTGTTGGATTACGGCCCACACCCTCTCACAGAGAGGAGGCCTGTGCCCCAGCAATGGGGATATTAAAAGGCTGATGATAATGATGATATTACCTTAGAGTTAGAATAGAATAGAACAGAATAATAAAAATAACCTCAAAAATTATAGGGACAATTACGGGCCACTGTCTCTTAAACAAGCATCTTTTCAATCTAGACATCACGAACAGCCCTCTTTGCAGAGGATGTTTTGACGCCGAAGAATCAGCCGCCCACGTCATCCTGGAATGCGAGGCCGTGGCTACCCAACGTGCACAAATCCTCGGCACAGTGAGGTCGCTCCACGAAGCCTGCGAAGCTCCCAGGAAGCTTCTGTGCTTCTGGGCGGAGCTGGGCTGGCTATGTTAGCCAGAAACCCCCACGCACAACGGACCAAATGAGAATCTAAGTGCGGACAAAGGAGTACCTTTTCTATTCTAACCTTAGAGTTATGGGGCATCCTAAGGAACACGTTGTATAGACAAAAAGACTCAAGAATCGAGAAAAAACGATAAATCATCATTTTTTAAAAGATGTTGCTTAACGTTGCCTTCAAAGCCAATGGTTTAGAAAACAGGATTAGCCCAAAAACAGCAAACGAATTATTTTGCCATTATTTCACTCAAAGAAACAATGAGCAGTCATGGACGTTTTATTATAGCTAATTTAAAATGAAGGAATTACTGCAAGAGATTTTTTCTTTGACAACGATTAGTTCAGCTGTAAAGTAATGAATGCTAAGCCATAGTAATTCATCTAGATATACACAAAACTTAGTACCGATTCATTACCATCACCATTTCAGACGCTGCTGGACATAGGTCTCCCCCAAGTGTCACCACAACGACCGGTTATGTCCCGGGCCCGCGGACGGCGAGCAGTGGGTATCTCGCCGTCCGATCAGCACCAGGCCCGTGAGTCTACGGCGCGTAGTGTTCCACGCGCGCCTCAAAGAGATTAGTGTCAGCCACCACTGACGAGGCCCATCGTGGCCATTACCTGCATGCCTAGGGGTAGCGGATAAATTCTGAAAATGAGTTACCGCACCCCTTGGCACTCAGGCAGGGAAGGAACAGGGGTGGGTTTTAGTCAGTAAGAGGCTGACACGCCCTCCCGCTCCACCCAGAGCGGGAAAAGTCATTGGATGATTTCCCACCACACCAAAAAAAAAAAAACCGGTTATGTGTGTCTCGCAACAATCAGTTACGCGCGACCCTCACCAAGTCATCGGTCCACCTTGTTGTAGGCCTTTCAACACTGCATCTTCCGATACGCGGTCGCCACTCCAAAACTTTTCGGCCCCATCGACTATCTGTTCTGCGAGCATTACCTTTTTAAACAAAATCCAATCCCGAAATTGTACACAATAACCGAAAAAAATAAGCTAGAAAAAGATAAACATGCCAAAGTTAATTTGATTGATAAACATCTGCCGGTAGGTAAGAATCCAGCCGAGAGGCGGTGATCCAATAAGTGGAATGGCGTTACGTCGACTAACGAGATCGCACCTCACTGCACAAGTTTGAAAAATAATTAAAAATTATACGAAGGAACTAGCTGGAGAAAAGGCTAGAAATCTACAACCTGAAAAAGGAGAACAAACGTATTATGGCGGTTCTAATTGCAGGAAGCACTTCCTCTTGTTAATTGTCTTGTCTTGGTTGAGATTTTTAATGGATTTTCTTTTCTGTAAAAATACTAGTTTTTCTTGAAAATTTTATTTTATTCTATTTAAATATAAAGTGTCCTACAATCACATCCTGTTTGTCGAAAATATCTCTTCCTTTGTTCTACCCACTCATAAATTTCAATCTCGACCCGCGTTCTAGATCAATTTTTTAAAGAATTGCAATCATCATCTGCCTAGCCTTTTCCCAACTATTTTGGGGTCGGCTGCCAGTCTAACCGGATGCAGCTGAATACCAGTATTTTACATGGCGCAACTGCCTATCTGACCTCCACAACCCAGTTACTGGGTAATACGATACCCCTTGGTAAGACTGGTTGTCAGACTTTCGGGCTTCTGACGACCCGTAAAGACTGTCAAAGATCCACGATTGACAGCCGGGACCAACGGCTTAACGTGCTTGCCGAGGCACGGAGGAGTCCCGGTATGTAAAGATGGTCACCCATCCATGGACCAACCCCGGCAAGCGTAGCTTAACCTGATGGATCGACCCGTGCGGCTGTTATAACTTTAGCCACGAGCTCCTCTCAAGAGAATTGCAATATGATTCTTAATTGTGAACATAGGATATGTCTGCGTCTTTACTAAACTATGCTTCTTCAGTTTTGTTTCTTTTCATTTAGTTAAAATATCATTAATCAATTTTGCAATCACGGATAGTTACTTAAAATTAAATTACTGTACACGAATAGTTTAACATCGTAATCAACAGGCTTCTGTTTATTATGTGGTTCCCTAGAGACTGGCCTATTTCACTTTATGACACCGAAGGATTATGTTTAAGATGTTCACGTGGATTGCGGCTAGATGAGGTTAACCTTTATCTTTCAGCGTTGCTAAATATAGGTTGACCCTTTTGTAAAACTTTATTATAGTTTTAAGTGTTTCGTTTTACCGTACAGGTAAATGTAAATATTTTTTGTTCGGTAAGATAAAAAATTGCACCAAACTGTTATGCTATCAGCAATAATGATAGTCTAAAACTGCAAAATTTATGAAAATGACATGCACAATCGAAATGTCCCAGGCGCTCTACCCAGAGCGGGAGATTTCATTGGATGATTTCACACCACCAAAAAAAAAAGGCTAGGAGAGTTAAAAAAAAAATGAAAACGTACACTTTTGCTCCTCAATAGTTACATATTATTTCCGTAACCATATTGCCAAGTAAATATTAAATGTTCTCTCAACTACCTAAAAGTGTTACTTTGGGTAATATTTTACGAGTTGGCCTTAAGTGCTATGCATTTTCATTCAACATAATCATAAAATTGTGTTTTCTTGTTCACGGCCATAATGATAAAAGGTTGCAAAACGAGGTTAATGTAAAACGATTACAATATATTCGTCGATCGAAAGTAAAAAAAAAACTGAATAAACGCTTTACTAGGCAGAAAACAACTTAATGAAGAGTAAAAAGGTTTTGTAGAAAAATAGTCTGTATCAAGTCCGTGCCTATCTACCGACAGAGATAGTGCTATTCGTCTTGTATAGCTCCGTCTCTCTCTCACATTGAAATTATGATGATTTTAAGACGTCATAGTTGGGCCCCAGATACCATCATCATCAGCCTTTTAATGTCCCCACTGCTGGGGCACAGGCCTCCTCTCTGTGAGAGGGTGTGGGCCGTAACCCACCACGCGGGCCCAATGCGGATTGGTGGATGTCACATGTCTTAAAATTTTTGGGTCTAGGACATGCCGGTTTCCTCACGATGTTTTCCTTCACCGTTTTAAGAGGTGAAGAAATAATTTACACAAAGTATCCAAGTAGTCGCGGTCAATACCACTGGGCCACCTCTGCTCCAGATATATTGCTAATTAAAATATTAAAATAAAAAATAGTGACCCATGCCGACTCCGCACGGGTACAAAATTATACACACAAACCTTCCTCATTTATCGCTCTTCTATTTTCGAAAACCGCATTTAAATCCGTTGGGTGGTTTAGGAGGAATTAGCGGAGTAACAGACATACGCGAAAAGTCACTTTGATTTATACTTTATAAGAGAGATAGAGATGTTTATGCTATGTTCTATAGAAAATTTCTGAAGAAAACTATTTAAGTACTTAGGAAAAAGTAGACCTTTAAAATTCATTTTAATAGGATTTTAGACTGGCCATTTCTTTCGGGTTGCCATGGAAAAGGAAATTACTAACATTGAGATCTTTTGCGTATTTACCTTTGACAAACAGTAGGTAGGTAATTGAACTTTCCGTTTTAATTTAAAATGACTCTAAACTTTACAATAGGGACGATTTCTGGGTAAAAAATAATAATTATATTAAGCCAGTCAGATTATCAAAAAATTTAGGACAAAAATTCATCATTCAAAAATTTTTGTTTTATCAAATCAATAAAAATTTCACAAAAACAAAACGTATCAAAGTTCAAGAGTGGGGGCTTGTTATATCACTGCTAGTTAAAAAGTGTTACATTTTTTACGTAGGTGTTTTTTTTTTTGGGAGGTTGGGGAAATCATCCAATGACTTATCCCACTCTGGGTGGAGCGGAAAGTCGTGTCAGACTCTTACTTTTGTTCAAGAAAAAAAGAAATGCAAGGCCTGGTGCTGATCGGACGGCGAGCTACCCACTGCTCGCCGTCCGCAGGCCCCTGTCTACGGTGGCCGGAGATCGTCTCACGACGTCCTACGCCCAGTAACGTCACGTGCGTGAAACAACGCACTATATCGTCTGTATTTTCTATTTACGCAACAAAAGAAAAAAATACGAGTCCAATATTTTTTTGGTAGCCAACTGACGGATTATTTAGATTTTTTTAGTCGTTTAGTTACTAAGACAAAGTTACATAACGATTTTAGAAAATTATTAATGACCAGTTTAATGGTTTGGACGTTTTAGTATAATAGCTATTTCTATAGCCTCAAAATTAATATAAAAGGTCTACAATTACTGAAATGATTAGTGTGTGGGCTTTGAACCTTCATGTTACATTTTTAACCGACATCAAAAAAACGGAGGTTTTTTTTGTATGTTTGTTACACGAAATCTCCGCCATTGTGAATCGATTTTGGTGGTTTTTTTTTGTTTGGTAGGTCATACTTCAGAGGTGGTCCATATAAATTGTATCTAAATCGATTCAGCATTTAAAAAAAAATCAACATAAACAAAAAACATGTATACACAGATGACGTTTTGCTTGTCTACAAATGTTCAAATTCCATGTTATCCATTCGGGCATTACTTAAATATTAAAAAAAAAAAAACTGAAAAGTGAAAAATGAAAAACTTTTATCAAAAAATACAACCGACTTCTAAAAATTGCAAAATAACTTTAATTTCGGAAGTCGGTGTCAAATAACGAAGAAACAAAAAAAATGTATACAACGACTTCCGAAATTAAAGTTATTTTGCAATTTTTAGAAGTCGGTTGTATTTTTTTAATAATGTTTGTTTGATAACATGTAAATTGTTTTATGTTGTCAAAGGTATTCTGATTTTTACATCTGTAATACCACCGTTTTAGCATACTAACGAATTTTATATTGGTCAGGTTCCTGGAATACCGCAATGGATTAACTCTCTTAAAATTGGAATAAACTTTTAGGAATCGACTAGGTACGGCTTTTGTCAGCGGCGATGCATAAGTGAAAGTTGATTTTTTTCTTATGCAACGTATTTAATAATGGAATGAAAAGCCTATGTGCTAATCCAGGTTATGATCTACCCGTGCGCCCATAGCTTTCTGCGGTTGAGGTTCAATTGATTAACAAATATGTTTTATTTAATATTGATTAGTTTTGAAACCGGCATGTCCTAGAACCAAAAATCAGCACTGGGTCCGCGTGGTGGATTACAGCCCACTTCCTCTCGCAGAGAGGTGGTCTGTGTCCCAGGAGTGGGAACATTAAAAAGGCTGATGTTAATGATTTTTCTTGCCCTAATTACATTTAAACCAATAATTTCTTGTATGACCCAAGAGTCTATTCTAACGTTAAAAACATCTAGATAACCTACATCACTGTAAGCACAATTTTACTATTACTTTTACTACAACAGCATTCCGTAACACACTAAAGTATGTGGTATTTCGCTCGGTTTGCGAACTTCAACAAATCTTTGCCTTTATGGGCACATAGGGCGAGATAAGAGGGATTCCATATATTAGGCTACAGCTCTAGTTGGCCCTCTGAGGGAACTAGCTCTGTTGTTACTAGTGGGAAAGCGAACGGAGTTAGTAGCAAAACTGGAGTAGAAATTTAAAAAAAATTAACATACGTATTCAAAAGTTGGGCAGCAAAACTTTCAATTTTTTATGCATCACTTCTTTTTTTGGGTTCCGTACCCAAAGGGTCCAAACGGAGCCCTTTTATTGTCACTCACGTGTCTGTCTGTCTGTCTGTCCGTCCGTCGTCTGTCACAAAATTTTGTTACGAAGAATTTTTGAACTTCCCATTGACCTATGAACTTGAAATTTGGTGATAAAGTTTATTATTACGTATACTTTACTAACAAATACCAATACATGGAACGTAACTGTTAATGTGTCCTTAATGTAAAGACAGCATTTTCGCAATATATTCTTTCTTAGAAAAATTGAGTCGTTGTCTAATAGGCGGTCATTTACATGCAATCATTATAATCATTCCAGCCAAAAGACGTCCACGGCTGCACATAGGGTGTGTGTGTGTGTCAAGTGTCACCACAAAGACCGGTCCTGTGCGTCTCGGATCCATCGGCGACCCTCGACCCTCACCAGATCATCGGTCCACCTTGGGCCTTCCAACGCAATGGAAAAGTATATCTTCATAGAACTAAACTCATAGTTTCACAATACAATGTTCGAGGGGCCAAAAATTTAAAAAAATCTTAATTAAAATTTGAGACCAAACTCTTTTATTTACACATTAGTATAGTACCCGCGTTTCTGGCATCCCACCACCTACGTAATTTCTAGTAACAATGTAGACAATGCTTGTGTTGTTTTTCTTTTTCTGACAAAGGAAACTCTGCTATACAGCCACCGTGTATACGTACTCATTACGCGATTGTGGTGCCGAAAATAAGGTCTTTCAAACACCTTTGAACGTTTAGCTATCTAGAAGGGTTTGTTCAGGATAAAATAACATAGGTTTTGCTAGATTATTTTTGAGAGTTGATAAAACAACAATTGTATCTTTTCTCTAAAAACCCAACTGTAAAAGCAACTAAAAAGTTCCAACCGAGTCTCTTTTCAAGCAGTCTGATGCAGGTGGTGGCAGTTATTTTAGCTCAATTATTGATTTCATGCCACCAACTGCATAAGACTGCTTGAAAAGATACTTGTTTGGAACTTTTTATTAGTTGTTTTTACATTTGGGCTTTTTGAAAATATACAGTTGTTTATTTTCTACATTTTAGTGAGTTATATTTTTGGAATCGCCTCCTCGAATCCTTTATTTTGATACCCCACTTAATATAGTTCGTCGACTTTATTTTTTTTCTTTTTCACATTATGGCGTCTGGTTGTCGCCATATTGTATTTTCATTAATGTCATGTCTTTAGTAGCACTCACAAGATTAATATGAATCAAATGGCGTAAGAATTATCAAAATCGGTCCACGAGTTTGGTCTCTATAGTGCCACAAAGGAACATACATACATACATAGGTTGATAAACACATTACCCTTTCTTGCGTTGCGCAGTCGGGTAAAATAAAAGAGTTAGTCGATGACAAGCGTTCTGTTGTTTTATTAGGTTACTTGTGACCCGCCCCGGCTCCACACGTGTACAAATTATACACACTAACCTTCTTCGTTAACTTTTATCTATTGGTTAAAATCGCATTAAAATCCAATGTGTGGTTTATGAGGAGTTAGCACGGTCCTCGCGCAAAGTGACTTTGATTTATTAAATACTATGTAGAGAAGAGATAGGGATAAAGATGGACCTAGTACCCAAAAAAAATTGCAAAAAAGTGATAAAATGGTAGTTGGTAAAAGTCGTTACCTGGCTTCAGTAACTTTATTTTCTATTAAACAAGTTGTGGTGAAAAATTGACCTTACCTTACATCGCAAATGTACCCAAACTCAAGGGTCGCGAGAATTACGAGTATACCTTTGCATTACATTACACTGCAGGTCCTTGGTTAGATTTCAGGGTCAAGCTAATTGTAATATTTTTGTCTAGAAATTCTCAGCACCAGCGTGGAGTATGGTTGATGGCGGTACAGTAAGAGATCTCTGCCTTACTCTTCGGTGAACACAAGCGTGATATTAAACCATTTGGATCCGTCAGGCCCCGTGCGTCTCCAATCGAAGACGCAACAATAGGTTTTTAATTGTGGCTGCTATTCCGGGGCCTGACGGTTTAGATTAAAAAAATATATATTATAAGTTTTTTGTTTATTAATGGGTTTTTTTTTTTAATTTTGTGAGCAGTTAAGAACCAACTTTATCAAAGAATACAATCTTTTTAACAAGATTTTTCAAATTTACACGAGCCAGATTCAACTGCGGTCTCTAATATAGTTAAAATAGGAAAATCGATTTTACCGCAAAGGCGACGACGAATTGAGCAGTCGAATCGACTAAACCACAAATGGATGGCGTCGACCTCCCGAGGGCTGCCATTTTATCAAACGCAAGCACTATTTTGTACACAATCGAATATAGGTGACGGATATTTGATGCTGAGATATAGTGAACTTTTTAGCACTTATACTATAGTAAAATGTTTTGTTTTGACACACATTTCTTTGCGTTATTGTGTGAAAACTTGCGGGTAGAGATATTTGTACTAAATGGAAGAAGAAGGGAGAAAATTTGAAGATCAATGTTTTTGGGCGCTGTAAAGTCTATGATTTTGTCATTTGTAATACAAGACTTGCTTTTTCAATCTTATTTTACGTAATATTGTAAATGCAAAAGTTTGGTTGGATTGATGTTTTACTCAATCACTCTAGAATGGCTCAACGGATCTGAATGAATTTTGGCTCAGAGATAGATTACAGTCTAGGATAGCACATACCCCCATGCCCGGGAGTTGAGGATAAATTCGAAACAGAGTTACCTCACCCCTTGGCACTCAGGGCAGGAAGGAACAGGGGTGGGTTTTAGTCAGTAAGAGTCTGACACGCCCTCCCGCTCCACCCAAAATCAAGAACCAAATTCAAGAACTAAGCATAAATAAATTTAAATCATTTATTAAACGTAAGCTATGCCAGAAAGCTTTTTACACAATTAATGACTTTCTTGAGGACAAAAAGGCGTGGGATTGAGCTGCTTCAATGATATACATGAGCCATTGTTTCCATATGTACTACTTACTGATGAAAAATTTTTTATATATATTTTTTTTATTATTCGTTTTTGACATGAATACTTGTATAGTATTGTATTATATTTTTTATTTTATTTTTTTATTGACATTTTATTATTATTATTTTTTTTTTTTTTTGACTTGAATACTTTGTTAAGTATTATATTTATTTTTATTTTTTGATTGACATATTATGATTACTATTTTGTTTGACACAAATATTTACTTTGTAAAGTGTTATATTTTTATTTTTTTTTTGATTACTTAATTATTGTAAATGTGAGGACTATGTGGGTTATTATTATTATTTTCTCCTCCTTTTTACAGTAATTTTCAACGTTGTCTGACAGTTTGAGTGCTTTTGCGGCCTACCCAAATGTCTTTTCTTTGGTATTGTTCGTCATGTCATTGAGCTCCTTAGTGGTTTTTAAGTTGAGCTATTCGACTATTGACAAATGCTTGCACTGACTGGACAGGTCCACTCAAATATGTTTGGTTCTTTCTTCAAAAGACCACTACAGACACTAAGCTGCATGGTCCTCATATAGAATAATGTGAATGCGAGAACTATGTATGTCGTTATATTCATGTAGATTTTATGATTGTCTGGCAGTTTGAGTATTTTTTGCGGCCTACTCAAATGTCCTTACTTTGGTATTGTTCGTCGGTTCGTTGAGCACCTCAGAGTTCTGAGTTGAGCTTCGCGATGACTGACAAATGCTTGCACTGTCTGGACAGGTCCACTCGAATTCGTGTGTTGCTTTCTTCATAAAGCTCATCCCAGACATAAACGTACATGGTTCTCATATGATCTAACCAGTCCACATTGTATGGATTTGAACACTAAAAGAGACTTTGACCTCTGAGTTTGTTTCGGTGTTTCTTCTCAGGGTAGTCAGCTAGGAAACACCGGCCTCATCTAGCTTAAACTGACAAAAAACATTGACGTGTAAAAGTGTTCCTTGTAACCTATTTACTGAATAAACATCATTTATCATTTATCATTTATCATTTACCCAGAGCGGGAGAAGTCATTGGATGATTTCCCACCATACAAAAAAAAAAAGGGATAGCACAAAAGATACGTTTTATCCCAGGAGCATGTCCCTTAGGATAATTTTCGATTTTCAAGCGAGTGAAGCCGCTGGCAAAAGCTAGTTTCCGATAGGGTAGTTTCCTGAGTACAAAAATAATTACTCTATTTAGTCCATATGTTAGATTATCAAAAAATCTTGAACACTTATTTTTTGCTTTACCAAACCAATAAAAAATGACAAAGATAAAACGCATCAAAGTTCAAGTGAGGGTGTACGTCACTAAACGGTACAAAATATATCGAGCTGTATTGTCCTCATTTTTGATTAACGTAACAAAAGAAGAAATACGTGTCTAATATTTTTTGGTAATTTATCTGACGAACTAATTAGATTTTTTTAGGAAACTAGCTCAATATATGAGTTAGTCTTTAGGTAGATTGTAACATTTTGTGTTTTAAAGTGAAATCTTCTTTAGCATCGTTGTGATTTGAAAGTCGACGAAAAAGCGACAGTAAGAAGAGAGTGGCACATAAATTCATAAAATTTAGCGTGGGAGAAATTGATATAGGAAGCATTACACAGTGTTTTGTTTTTGTGTTTTAAAATGAGATAGGAAGCATTATACAGTGTTTTGTTTTTATATTTTAAAATGAGATAGGAAGCATTATTCAGTGTTTTGTTTTTATGTTTTAAAATGAGATAGGAAGCATTACACAGTGTTTTGTTTTTGTGTTTTAAAATGAGATAGGAAGCATTATACCTACAGTGTTTTGTTTTTGTGTTTTAAAATCAGATAGGAAGCATTATTCAGTGTTTCGTTTTTGAGTTTTAAAATGAGATAGGAAGCATTATACAGTGTTTTGTTTTTGTGTTTTAAAATGAGATAGGAAGCATTATAAAGTGTTTTGTTTTTGTGTTTTGTTTTAGTTAAAATTTTGTATGGGTTTCACTTCTACCACGTGTGAATTGTATACATGATTTATTTATTCTGTACTGCAATAAGAAATTCGACTAAGTACAGTAGAAACATACTTTCAACACTAACACAAACGAGACTTAAAAACAGCAAGGCAAGTCGGAGTTCATAAATTAGACTAGACTTCTAATTTAATATTATTTTAATAATATGGAACTGGTTCATAAGAACGAATCCCAATATAATTTTGAGATCTGATATCGTAACTAAACTTCATCTTTAAACCTTTAATGATAAAAAAGAGTGACCTATTTAATCTAATAGCTGACCTACTCGCATAAAACGAAGAGAGAAAATCATTGACCAAATATGTCAATACTGCGAAAATATAAATCCACGTAAGCACAAATTATGCAGTCGTCCGGGATTCGTGTATCATTCACCTTCTCTCATCAATCATCTTCACTCCGCTCCCAGGGTTCATTCGTTCGTTCACCCCTTCATAGCAAAACATATTGATTGATATAACATTATAATCAGTCATTATAAGGTTTAGCTTTCGTATATCAACAATTTCATGAAATCACTCGTATCAAAATGAACGTGAAAAATAAATGATTTATTTAATTATACATTAATTTGTTATCTCATTTCACGTGGCTTTTAAAGCCACGTTAAATTTTAAATCAGCCATTTTAATGTGCTTCCAGACCGATTAAACAAATTAAAGGATTGTATCATTTAATTGCAAGCCTGATTAGTGAAAATCAAACCTGACGATGCGAAAATGATGATTATCTTTCATGCAAGAATTTTGTATTGTTATGGTAATATTTTCAGTCGTTAATTTTGTAATAATGTGTGAATTTATTAATATTGACTGACATAATTAATTAAGGCATAAAGTTGAATTAAACACTGTGACCAAGTTCATCTATATGTTTTTCTTTTATTTTTTTTTTAGTCTCGCGCTAGACCACTATCTGACATGATGTTAAACGATGATGTGGTCGACGATATAGCCGAAGACGACCACAGAAAAGACCCAGAGGAAGACCCAGGAAGCGGTGAAAGGATTGTTTAGAGAAAGATCTATGGAAAATAGGCAGGAAAACATTTTGGCGAAGGGAGGTCAGAGATAGCAAAATGGAAGAAGATCGTTGAGGAGGCCAAGACCCACTAAAGGTTGTAGCGCCGAAGGAAGTAAGTAAGTAAGTGGTCGACGATGGAGCACGCTAGCCTAAAAGTAACCCATTCACTCTTTTCTTAAAGACCTTCAGGTTGTATTTATCAGGAGGCACAAACTCCGACAGGGAATAGCACTCCTTAGCTGTAAGCACAATGAATGTACAGTGAACTAAGTAAAAATTAACGTTATAAACCATCATCGTTCAGAGTCCCAAATAGCAACTAAACTAACTTCTCATTTTTCTTTTCATTAAATCTAATTTAAATCGAAATCCTCTAGTATCCCTTTACAAAAGTAATTGCAAGATCGGATCACGTATTAACGATACTATCTACATTCGGCAGAATGCAATCCTTTCCGAAATTCACTGAACAGTGAAATAATGATGCTTCTATGATCAATAATAATTGAGAACGAACTCGAAATTCGTATTATTTTCAGGTGTGGTGAGCATTTTCTCGACCATTGTAGTCTCTCTGGAATATTGGGATTCCGCTAGCTTGTTTTAATCTGGCACTAGTGTCCATGGGGACCAAACTAATATTTGCTTTAACCCAGTTCTTGTTTCTATACAAAAAATGATTTATTGTTACCGAAAACTCTGTGCTTGATTATTATTAAGTCATGGATTAGAAATCAGTATCTTTATTTATTTTTTTATTTTATTTACAGTCGTAAATATTAACGTAGAAAACATTATATTTTATTATCTATTTTTTTTTATTTCATCATTCTCCTGCCCTTATCCCAATTTATTTGGGGTCGGCGCAACATGTCTTTTTTCTTCCATACTCCTCTATTAGTCGTCATCTCTGTAGTCACCCTCTTTTTACCCATATCCTCTTTCACACAGTCCAACCATCGTTTCTTTGGCCTTCCTCTACTCTTATAGCCATCCACATCCATACACAAGACTTTCCTCATGACATTTTCTTCATTCCTCCGCATCACATGCCCATACCACGACAACCGATACGACAACCGATATTTTTTATTTATTTAATTAATTTTATATAAGTGTGATATTTTTTCAGTCTATTCATCACTTGAAGAATAAGTAACACAATACTCTCAACTACTTCCAAGTGCAAAAAAAAACTCTTGAAACACGTTGAGGATAACAAAACACATCTTAACAATAATGCTTTTAGTACAAGAATGCTTTTATAAGCATAATAATAATGCTTTTAGTAGAAGATTCTGACTCTGATCATTCAAACCTAAAACTTCAATATTATTCAAACCACAATAATTGTTCACCCAGCAAATAAACCTTAGCATAAATACCCGTTTAAGTTTGAACCAATTTGTGACCCTTATAACAAAAAAGTTGCCTACAAATTAACTTCAATGAATAATTTTCTACCAAATTTCAACAACAAAAATTAGATGTTAACAACAGACCACGATTTAATCAAGGAATCGTTGGAATTTCACGTTTGAATACGAAAAGGTAAATGCGATAAGAATATCGACTTGGGGAAGGAAAACCGGGGTCCTTTGCATGTTAAATAATTTACAAAACCCTTTTGGTAAAGCCTGTTAGCAAACGGTAAATATTAAGGTAACGATACTGTATTTCTTTGCTAATGTTGTTATATTGGGGAAACTAGGGAAATGGCAATTTTGTAATGTCATTCGAATGTTAAGAAATGTTTAAAAATATCTTCTGGAATTAGATTCTATTTGGAAGGTACAGTACCGGATCTTAGCAGAGGTCTTAAGGCACAGTTATATCTAATGATTTTTAATTAAACATCACGACTAAACAACTAGTCTTATGACTGAATTGCATAATTTGATTCCGCCAAGCCCGTTTCATCAACGGACCACAAGACGTACGGCGAAGTGCCAGCGGTTCATGGTGGACATCCCATCCATACGAACAAAGCGTTTTGAGAAAACATTCATTGTGCGTACAGCTAGGGAGTGGAATTCCCTACCGGAATACGTGTTTCCTGATAGCTACAACCTGGGAGTCTTTAAGTCAAGAGTGAATAGGTTACTTCTATGCAAGCCTGCTCCATCTTCGACCACATCATCGCTTACCATCAGGTGAGATGGTGGTCAAACGCGTGCCCATCAATAATAATAATAAAAAAAAAAAAATGTGAATATTTGAAATCATATTTTTTTATCATAGTGTAATTAATTTGTAAAGTTATGTCTAACGCAGATAAAAAAAATTGAGAACCACGCAAAAACTATAAAGCGTATTTTTATGAATCTTTCACCATTTTAAAGACCATTTAATTGTTTATATTTTAGTATACGTGTTTTAGTATAATACTTGTTGTTTTATGTATTATAAATTAATAATGCGTTAAGTTTTGCAGTGGCCTACCATGGACTGAGTTGTGACTTCCTTTTTTTTTGAGGCCCTAAATCTCATCATCATTATCATTTCAGCCGAAAGACGTCCACTGCTTGGCCTCCCCCAAGTGTCGCCACAATGACCCTGTGCGTCTCGCATCCATCGAAATCAAAACTGTATTCTCGATGGGTAACATTTTAACAATGAATTTTTCATACCTCCCAATTTGATTTTCCAAAGTACTGAAAGAAAATATTCAAATTCGTATCGTCAACGATCGTAAGTCCCTGTGGGAACGGTTACTGAATTTTCATGTGTTATGGTTTCTACAATTTTATATGTTTAAATAAAATCGAATAGGTAATGATACATCGAAAAGTTAATAAACGATGTGAAGTTGTCAAATAAGAATTATGTTTTATGTCAGACTAATATTTTTAAAGAAGAGCACATTATTATTTTGCTAGCGAACCCCAATATTTTTTTTTTCGATTTCTTAAAATATTCTTTCATACAAACCTTATCCTGGCAATTACGAATACAACAAAGTGGTTTAGTGGAGAAACAGACATACACGGAAAACGACTTTGATTTATACTATGTTTAGAAGATGTGCTATTCCATACTATAATCTATCTCTGTGTCAAATTACGTCCAAATCCGTTCTAGCGTGATTGATTACAAATATCCATTGAAACTTTTGCATACATAATTTATATTAAATTAAATTTATTTAAACTTTTTGCATTTATATTTGTGTTATATTAGGACTAAGATAGACATTAATAACGTAGGTACATACAATACGTAATGGTGGGTATCAATCCAATTAAAATAATTTTCTATGAAACTTGACAAAGGGCAGAAACTGTACAATCGTGCCAACTATTGCTAAACTTGACACAGCTTATAAAGCTACATATTTGCCGAGAAATTCCTAACTTGATACGACCATTATTAAGGCTGACGTACTTATACGAAATTCTGAAATTACTGTAATTTTGACACAATTATTTTTAATTGACGGTTTATAAACGGTTATTCGTAGCTTATTTAGGCACGTAAGCCTGTGAGGGTGTTGTGTACGTAAATTAGCGGATCTGTGAAAATATCGGAGGGTGGAATGGATGATATAATTAAAGCCGGGTGTAGAAGTGCGGACGCGTGAAATTGACGCGGCCGTCCACGGCAGCATGTGCAACTGCCACTATATCCAATTTATTTGGTGTTATTACGAGAAGTGAAATTTTAAGCTTTTAAATGGACCGAAATTAAAATTGGTTTGGTTTTTGAATGGAAGTTCTCGATATTTTGTTTGTTTTTTCTTACGTCCATACTAATTATTATTATAAATGTGAAAGTAACTGTCTGTTTGTTAAGTTTTTACGTGTAAATGGCTGAATCAATTTTGATAAATATTAGTAAAGATATATACTGAACCTTGGAGAAGGACAGAAGATACTTTTTATCTCAAAAGCACGTCTCTTCAGATAATTTCGGACGTTCAAGCCAGCAAAGTCACTGGTATAAACTACTAAAGCACCGTTTCATATATCTATATATGAAAACAATCCACTTGTCATCTTAACCCACACATCAGCTTAGCATTATTTTATAACAAGGTTTTGCTCAGAATATTATTGAAGGATACGGGTATCATTAATATTCAAATGAAGGTATAAGCTGATCCGTTAATAGCAAAGGTCACCCTGCAACTTGCTACATCTATTGATACCACAGGCTAGCTAGCACAAAAAGAGATTGCGTAAGAAAATGCTGTTTACAGCAAATAAATTGAGAGGAGGTCTTGGCTAAAGTGATAACAGCCGCACGGGTCGATCCATCAGGTTAAGCTACTCTTGCCGAGGTTAGTCCATGGATGGGAGACCATCTTTATATCCAACTGAGACTCCTCTGTGCCTCGGAAAGCACGTTAAGCCGTTGGTCCCGGCGGTCAATCGTGTATCTTTGACAGTCGTTACGGGTTGTCAGAAGCCCGAAAGTCTGTCAACCAGTCTTACCAAGGGGTATCGTATTACCCGGTAACTGGATTGTGGAGGTCGGATAAAATACTGGTTTTCATGTGAATCCGGTTAGACTGGAAGCCGACCCCAAGATAGTTGGGAAAAGGCAAGGCAGATGAAATTAAAAAGCCAAAGGAATGAAGAAAAATATCGTGAAGAAATCCAGAACAAAAAAAAATTAAGACGTGACATCCAGCAACCCGCACTGGGCTCCGGATTACGACACATTCCATTTCCTAGAGAAGAGGCCTGAGTCCCAGTAGTGGGAACATCATAAGGCTGATTATGTCATAAGAGGCCAAACAAACGATGGATGGACTGTGTGACTGATAATATAATTATTTATGCGGTCAAATTTTGATCAAATATCTACTGATGGCTTGTTCGGATTTGAAGGTACATGTTGAATAGGGAACATGCATGATATTTTTTTATTTGTTCAATTGAAGACTTATTAACTATAGTGAACAAATATGAAGGAATTTTCAAAATATCATCATCAGCGACGAAGTTCTATAGCTTTAAAGTTGATAATTAGAAAGAGAAGTCCGACGTGTTCTTTGACGTCAAAGGACATGACACCCATACAACTGCTATAGAAAACAATGTTTTCAAGAAAGGGACAGATACATTTGTTTAAAATTGTTATATTTCGTTTAATTTTTGATCAATTTTGATTCTGTGTTCACGGTTCGTACTCTATTTTAGTATATTCATCGATAAACCAGTTAGATAAAAATATTTTTTTCATGCATATTCCCTATTGTACCCTAATAATTATTGAGAAAATTCGGTTCAATGTGATATAACTCTATGTAGATCAATATTCACGATAATTAGACAGAAATATAAAATGTGAAAATTAATATAATCGCTCTTATACCACGAAGCACGAAAAAAAAATGTGTAGAGCAATTACTTAAAGAGGTTACAACTTGACATATATCTATATTCACGATTTTTTTCCAAAATCCTGCCAGTTATATCACTTTGCACCAAACTGTCTCCGAAACTAGAGCAGATAGAAGAACGTGAGTTGGACCAAAAAAATCGCATTTTTTTTCAGATAATATCTATGTAAAAATCACAAAAAGGGTGCAACTTGACTAAAATCACTTATCACAGGAGGCACAGATATGTAGTTAGAAAGAAGGTGACTACTAAGATCACGGCTAAGATAAATACGAGTATGAAAGCAGAAGACATGTTTCACGACTCTCAACAAATTAGGATAAGAGCAAATGCTGATGATGCTGATGACAAAATTGTCATGAAAAACTATTCTATTTTCAAATATTTTATCTAAAATATTGCTAGATTCACTGCTCTTCATATCAGTAACTTAACAACGTTTGTGACAACCATCCGAGTCGCATTGATATACTTCATTTTGCGCTCAGCAAATTTTAGATGTACTAGGAAAACTGATGCTTGGCTTCTTTTTACACATACTTTGTTTGAAGATGTTGATGTGAAGGTATTTCATGTCTTTATCTACCTTTGAAACTCTTTTAATTATTTATTAAGCGATTTTCAAGAATATATGGTGACCATAATGTCATGGTCCGTCCAATGTATTATTAACTGGCTTCTGCCAGCAGCTTCGCACTTAGGTTTTTTTCTGACTTAACTATACTAATATTATAAAGGGGTAAAATTTGTTTTTAAGTTTGTATGTAGGGGGTAGTCTCCGGAACTACTGAACCGATTTTGAAAATTCTTTCACCAGTGGAAAGCTACACTACTTGTGAGTGCTGCAGGCTATGAATATTTTTGAAGTTCACGCGGACGAAGTCACGGGCGAAGTGCTAATAAGTTATATTACTGTAAAGTTTCAACAAAATACGTTCATTAGTTTTTGCGTAACAGAGTAACTAACATCCATCCTCACAAACTCTCACATTTATAAATATATTTAGTAGTAATTATGTCATTAATATTAAGGAAAGGAATAATGCGATTAACTCTCACTCTTTGCTATAATTGGTAGGTACCCATAAATATCATAATATTTTGTAAGTATCTAATTAAAGTCAAATGATAGACAATGCCTCAAACTATTAAACTTTTGGCATTTATAACTTTATTTCTCTACATATTATAAAACAACTCGCTTGCCGCGTCTGTCTGTTTATCCGCCAACTACTCCTAATCGACCCTACGGAATTTAATGCGGTTTTCATTCATATTACAGACCGAACGATAAGCGAGGATGGTTTCTGTATATAATTTGCAACCGTGTGAAGTCGGGACAGGTTACTAGTATATTATGTTACTAATATTATAAATGTGAAAGTTTGTGAGGATGTATGTATGTTTGTTACTCTTTCACGCAAAAACTACTGAACGGATTTGGATGAAACTTTACAGTATTAAAGCGTAAACATCAGAGTAAAATTTGGGCTATAATTTATAATTGGGGAAATACTAATTCCACGCAGGCGATGCCGCTGGAAAATGCTGCTACGTTCAGATATAATAATTAAAACCGATTTAACTTACAATTTATTTTAAATAGCTGCATAGAATAGTACGTTTTTGAAATTATGATAAGTATCCACTTCACCTGAGATTATTTACACGTATTGTAATAGTTATTATAGTTTATTTAGTATTCAACTTTGGCACGGAAAAAAAACGTCACTATATAGTTACTCAAATAAAACAAAATTGTGACCTAATTTATGCAAAAACAGAAAGCTGCCTTCTTAAATTTTTAACCCTTCAACCCCCGCGGCCAAATCCGGGTTGTCAAATTGAACCCCGACGACAACCCGGGTTGACAGCCGATTTTTTTTTTTTTTTCTCTTTAATTTTTTTTTTTTTTGTCCGACTCACCCGTGAGTCGCGGGGCTTCACAGGTAGTAACACTTTTAGAAGGTAAGTCATGCTTGAATGAATAATACTCTATTCAGCTAAACATTTGCGGCTTGGGTAAACAACTTAAACTTGAAACATAGATGAAAAAGCTGTCCCGAAACAACTATCTGGTCAAAGTAGAGGACTTTCAACATAAACTTGACGCTATATTATTTGTTTACTGGTTGGATTGAAATAATATATACTTTTAATTATGGTAACTAATTTATATACAAAAGAAAGCTCCTCATTATCATTTCAGAATGGTACCTACTTTCTTTTGCCATACTCCACAATGTCCTACATATCACATTCTGCATACTTATGTAGGATGTGATATATAGGATAGGTTTTTCGCACTTCCGGCGATATTGTCAGCTCAACGCGATTTTTGACGTCAACCCTTTTCACCCACTGCCGAGTAGGTATTTTTTGTTATTCTTTAAATCCATACATCATCATACATCACATCGAAAATCGAAAGGTGGATAATCCACGATTATTTCATTAAAACAAGTGAGTTCACTGTCACTCTATCAATCGAGTTCTTATTCACTTGAGTGGGGTTTAAAGTGGACCTTACAGAATAATCTGTAGGTACGAGTATATATAAGATTCAAAGTCCTGACTGACTGACATAATAATATCAACGCACAGCCTAAACCTCTGGTCCTAGAGACATGAAATTTGGAGGGTGTGTTCTTCGTGAAGAGTAGGTATCCACTAAGAAAGGGTTTTTCGAAATTAAACCCTTAAGGGGGTGAAAAAGGGGTTGAAAGTTTATAACTTGAGAAGTATTAATTCCACGCGGGCGAATATACTAATATACGGTACTAGCTTCTGCTAGTACCGTATTTAGTATAGGTATACCGATTGATTTTTAAGACCATTTTTCAGGGAGTGAAATTACGACACTATAAAAGGTGATTTCAGGGTTGTTCCCACATTAAAAGTCCGAGTAACCCCCGGAAAGATTGGCAACGAATTAAAAATTACCCTTTAGTACTTCAGGGTCTTCTAGAATATCAGTAAGTGTTAACTTTAATTAATATGCAAATAAATAATAGGTACTTAGACACCAACAAACTTAGTACCTACGTGCATTCGTACATAGTGTTGTAACAATTTTATTTCTAACTACTTTAGCTTTTCATAGTTTTCACTCAACTTTTATCACCAACTTTATTTTAATTGTC
The DNA here is from genome assembly GCA_951329385.1 of Polia nebulosa. Classification (NCBI taxonomy): domain Eukaryota; kingdom Metazoa; phylum Arthropoda; class Insecta; order Lepidoptera; family Noctuidae; genus Polia; species Polia nebulosa. The sequence goes on from OX589604.1 coordinate 7,750,741, forward strand.
TAGTTTTGCATATTCTTAGAAATTGTTAAATTAATTTCGTTCACGTTGCCAACTAACCTTTAAAGACCAGATACGTGTATATTTTTAATTTTAAAGAAATGTTTTTCTTTTTCCGAAAATTGTTGATCTGATCCCATAGATATTGCTGTGTATCCATAGGTATTGGTGGTAATAGGAAGTATTGGAACGAAGAAAATTTAAATAAGTACGAATAATTTCGAAAAATTCTGGTGTGAATTGAGAAAAATCGCGATTGGGTTTTGACGTTATTTATTCAATTGACAACTCCCCTGGATTTTAATTATATGATGTTTTCATGTAAAAATTATTGCCTGGAAATATGTAGGCATGAATTTCAATATTATTGGGGTATAGAAACATGATAAAAATGCGTTTGATTCTTTGAACGCGTTTGCGTAACTTTCTCTTTCAAGATTTTCCTCAATAGTGTAGGAAAGTGACGTTTATATGTCATATCAAATCAGGAAATATTATATTTGAAAAGAATTGATTTCACCTACTTTTGAGGTTAGTGTCAAAATCGTAAGCATTGACAAGCATATACTTAAGTATCTACCTACGCTTATGTGACGTAAGTCATAACTAGTATAGTAAACCGAAGGTTTTGAGACAATTCAAGAGTTTAAACGTTCACGTTTAAGTTTCAAAATCATGTCAAAAACTGGTCAAAATGTAGAGAAACAGGTGTTTTTAACCGTTTGCGTTTGAGATCCGAATGTTCCTTAAAAATATGGTAATTGCCCTCCTTGTCTTTTGATATAGGCCTATCTGGCAAATGATAACTCTGTGGTTTTTTATTCTCCTCACAAGACCATATACAGGGTGTAACGGAAAAGTGTGGTCATATTTTAGGAACTGCATCTGCCCATCGATATGAACAACTTTCTTCAAGAAAATCGGAGGAAATTCTAAAAAAAATATTTTACCTCCCATACAAAATATTGATCAGCTGATGGTAACTTTGTATGGAAAGTCCAATTTTTTTTTTTGAGAATTTGTTATTTGTTCTTAGAGAAAGTAGTTCATTTCTATGGGCAGAACCGGCTCATAAAATATGACCACACCTTTCCGTTACACCCTGTATAACTCGAATGAATTCCGAAAACGGAACACGTTCCGTTTTTTTTAATAATATTGCTTGGAACTTAGTCCGTGAACGCAACTCAGAAAGTCTAATAAAGTTCTATTTTAGTCTACGTATAATGCATACGTCAAATCGCATTGTGAACCCTTCGTTTAGCGATAGTGACCTACTTCTTCCGCTTGAGAGACGAGTAGGTGACACATTATGTCATTCATTCGTTCGTTTACATTCACTGATTGGTATAATAATAATACTGAATATTGAATTTTGTATTGAAGATGGATTGATATTCGAAAATTACATTAGAAACTTGAGAGGTTTTTTTGGAAAACAATAAGCTTGATTAGAGATCAAAGAGGTGGAACACTTTAAGATGTTTGAATATGAGTTTTTGAATTAAAACTTCTTTACGCACGCTTACTAGGGGAGTATATTGGTGAATGCGTGACGAGAGCGTTACGAAAAGTGTGATTGGGCGAGACGAACGGAAGTTAAGGAGGCGCACGCTTAACTTGGGGAGTAAGCTGGTGAAAGTGTGATCTGGCGAGGCGAACGGAAGAGATGGAGATAAAGAAGTTTTACTTCACTCGTGTGGCTTAAAGCACACTCGTTTTTTTTTTCAGCTTCGGCAGATACCTAAATAAGTTTCTATAGTTAGAAAAGAAACTAACATGCTTTATTTTGCGTATTTTTCTCAGTGACCTCTTTCATTTGATAGCCATATCATGGAAATGCATAAAAATAACTAGTCTGCCATCTTTGGGAGCCATAGTCGGCCATATTTGATTTAGAATGACGTCACTTAGCTAACCATGCATTGTCATCGGTCCTTGATAAGTGTGCGAAGTTTCAATTCAATCCGACGTTTTGAAGTGGGTGACAATCACGTTCAAAGATTCCGTTACATAGATACATACCAAGCTACTAAAAGCGTGTTAAAATGGTACGAATTTAATGAAATTTGAAGAAAAATAAGCCTTTTTAGGCTTGAATGTCTCAGTCAAAGATAAGTTAAAGTTTTAGAAGTTAGAACTTAATTTTCTTGAAGATGAATATCTGATTTCAAAATGGTTTTTGTGATTATTAACCAAGTAATGAAACTGGAAATACTTATAATAGAATGTACTTACATTCTTACATTTACATGTGGAATCCTACCATCTTAGGTAGGATTCCACATTGGTAGGCTAAACACAAATCAACTTCTTATATCAAATAGTTTATTTGACCAAGTGTCTGAATTATGTGTCTAGTAAGCCCTAAAATGCTGAAGTTACGAAATTGGGTACTCCATTAAAAGTAAGTTTTAATTCTCGGGCCATGGGGTCCGAGCGCTCACTGAGATTTTTGGGATATCAGCAAACAGCTTGTCGTCTCTTCACGTGACCAGAGGGCTGGGCTTTTCTTTGGCCAACGAATCAGCATTGCTATTCAACGTACCAATGCTACCAGCGTTCTGGAAATTTTTCCTATTGACAACGATGTGGTTGAATTTAGTTGTGTTTAAATATATTGTAATTATATTCTGTTGTAAATAAATGATTCAATCAATTGTTGTCAACTGAGTTAGCGAATACACCTGCTGATTCTATATCGGATTCATATAACAACACTTATTACTAAGGGTTCATAATCTTACGAAAACGTGCATATCGTAAAGGAAAATGTTCCAATAAACATTATAACGTGAGAAACACTGCGTTTTGCCTTACACTATTGACTTTAACAAGATGATTACTTTGAAGTTGTTACCTTAGACCGTCGTATAAGGGAAGTAATTAGTAAAGGTGTATGTTTATGTGACGACATATGCAAATATGAGAAGGTTAATCTAACTTTTTTAAAGAATTAGCATTGCCATTCAACGAGGTTATGCTGCCATTGTTCTGTGCACTTTTCCCAATGACAATGACGAATTTTTCGATGTCGAAGAGTTCTACGCTTCCCCTTTTTATGCCGCTTGTAAATGTTTTATTTATTTTTATTATCTTGTTTTACTTTGTAATTTAATAGTTTGTATTTATCTGTAACTAGTTTGTATTACTTAGTTAAGTATATGAATAGGTTTTGAAATTTTAGAAGGTATTATCAAAAAAGAAGTTCCTTTACTGAAAAAAAAATAATGAGGAACATGTCGTGAGTATTAATGTGGATATTTTAAACACGAGGGATATAAAACGGATAAAAACGCCGGTATTTAGAAATGTGTGGAATTATGTTGCACTGACCTAAAATAATTGTCATAAGGGCAAGAGAACGATTTACTAAAAATACACAGTTTAAATAACTGTGAATACAAACATGTTTAAAAATTAAACACAGCCAAAGTCGCTGGTCAAAGCTGGTTTCACTTCATACCAATTTAAAGGAAAGAAAGCTTGTATAAATATTTAGAACTATTTTAAATTTAATGTCGGTCGAGAAAATTGTTTGTAAAATTCTACATTACAAAGTATGTGATGCAAAACATGACGATTCATATTCTCTCATCAAAGGCTTGTGCCGCCTCTGACGTAAAACGCATTACACTCAGTTAAATTAAAACCACTGACAACTTTACTCAACAATATACCTACATAAAACGAGAATGGAAACCATACGTCCACTAGAAGCGGGTTCTAAAACGTGGTAAGTTATAAGCCTAGTAATAATTCAGGCTGGACTTAAGAGATTCGTTCAACTGGTGGCTAGTTAGGCCGTTCTGATTCGTTTTTACAAAAGAGAGTATCTAAGCAGTTGCCTTAATCTTTGTTTAAGTTATAATATAAGATCCATACGTGTTTATAATTATGCTGTAGGTACCTAACTACCTCTTTTGTCCCTGCGACGATGTGTTTACCTACTTATTTGTTAATTAATATTTTACTACATTGTTACTATTAGATTACATTAGAGTAGAAGAATGTATCCAAGAGAATACTGCCGACAAACTGTACTTCACTTTGGCAGAAAACACACACTCAAGAATTCAAGCATGTTTAAATATTTTTTTGATGTTTTTGAAACAATTTCATCAAAAAATATACAGTATATCATTTAAGTGTAAATGTCGACTTCTTTCAGTCTTTGATAAGAATTGCGGATACTTTTCAGATCAAAATCTGTGTTACTTTATATATTTTTATCGAGAAATGAAAACCTTTGGTTTCATGTTTGAATGCTATGATATTAATCAATTCTTTGCTGGCCGTGGTATTGTTTTCTTATGAACAATATCTAAGAGAATATTAAAACAAATTTATTGAAGCAAAAAAGAAGGAAAAATGTTGGTTTGGAAAATATTTTCGCGAATGGTCAAAGTTTCAGTTAGTCGTCGGTTTCAGGGGTTTATAATATCATACATAAGTATTGTATTTCTATATGTAGCACAAAATAACTAACTTTTATAAGAGACTATTACACAAAATTACGTAAATCATTTTGATAAAAATTTTGAAATTGATACGGAGAAAAGTGAAAATTAAACAAAGAAAATTAATGTCTTGACCGCGTATTTTCTTAAATATTAAATTCAAAGCTTTTCTATAATCACGTTACTTCCAAACTAAATATACAAAATAATTTTTGTAAGGATATTAAATGACCTGATCAAAGGGGTTTAAGCAAAGTTGAAACGTAACTTTTCTAATATTTCTCGACAATCGCTTTGGTAACGTTTGGAAACTTTTTTATAGTTTTTCAACTCTGTGTTACGGGGTTTATTAGTTCACAAGTTGAAGTAAAGCGGTTAAAAGTGAAGTTGGAGTCATTAATGAAATAATAATTAAAGTTTAGAGTAATGTTCGTCTTTTAGACGAAGGATATCTTTAGTGTCGTTTAAGCGATTATGGTTTGACGTCAGTTTAATATTGTTTAAAGTTAGAAGAGCGTTTTACATTTGGTTATCAAATGTTATTTTGTTTATTTATTGAATTACTTCCGTATATTGTTTTGTCACTTTGCTTTCAATAATTTATAATTAGTAAAGTATGTACATTTATAAAAAAAATACCTGTTTCAGAAAGTCTCAATTTAAAGAAAATTACTTTGAAAAATGCATTTCAGCACATACCGATGTTTTCAAAACTCGCAAAAATTACTTAAGAAGTAAAGTAAAATATCAAAACATCTTAGATTGAAATTTCTATATTTTATTTGAAAAAACGGGATTTGATAACTTTTTAAGGAAGTCGGTTCATTTACTGCGCAGTAAATACCAGGCGCATTGAGCTTAAAAGTTTTAAACTGTCTTATTTCACAATGTTTTGTACTTATTGTTTAAACTTTTCCAACTAACTGTATTGTTTTAAATGCCAATAGTTAGATGCACTTTTGCATGAGACATTTTTATTAAATAAATGCATGTCTACTATAATATGATTTCTTTACCAAAATTAAATTCTAGCCTATTGGTGTTTAATTACGAAAATTATTTTTATAAAGTTTATATATTTGAAAAAAAAATTACAATAAAAAAAACAGGAAAACTTTTCAGATAATTCTAACCGATTTTTCCAGTTCACTATATTTTTTCCCACTTACCTGAATCGTATGAAGTGTTTTTCCAGCAACGTTGGCAACAGGCAGGCACTGGCGTCGGCAACAAGTGGTGCTGTGCAGTCGCCGGGCCTGGCGCCCGCTTATATAGCGCTAGGCGACCGCCCTTCCCGCCCACCGCCCTAATCAGCTCCCCAATGCTACTAACATAGTTTGCATTTCAATTTAGGCAACAAAATTGTGTGATGACATTAAATTTAATACTTATTTTAAGCTTTTGCGTATGTTGGGTAATTTAGATTTCCCTAGCAGATTTTTCTCTGAAAATATTTGCGTTTTCAAAATGTACTGCGAATTTTGCGAAGTGGTAATTCCTTTTTATTAATAATATCTTTAGATGTTTTTTAATCGCTGGAGATAACTTTTTACGGGAATAAGCTTTTAGAGCTTTTTAGTAAAATGAGTGGAGCTTTTTAAATGCAAATCGTGTGAAAAGATGCGTTATTTCGTTATAAAAAAAAAAGTTTTATTTCATGAGTAGCTATAATTTAGTATTTCATCGAATTTTGTTTCAGGTATTTACTTTTTATTTTATAGACTGGCATAACTGTAAAATACGAGTATGTTCCTTCGAGTAAAGTTATCTCGTAAAAAAGTGAATGAATGTGATATGTTTCCTGGAAGAATTCCCTTCGGAAACGTTTGTTTTTTTTTATTTTTGCAAAAAAAAATATTGATGCTTTCAGATAGTAACAGATACTGTTTTTTTTATATATAGAAAATTGAGGAAATGATTTAGGTAATATTTATAGCTAGCTTAATAATACTTAAAGTACTTGATTTGTATTGTGATACAAATCAAGTGCCTAGTTAATGTTGGATAAATGTGGTGATTTACATAATAACTTAATCCAGTACTTGTTGAGTTTATCACTCGTGTCAACCGACTACAACGCAATTAATAAATATTGTTATGATGTTCTACCTAGAGGTAAGTTATGTTCAGACTAACTTTTGAATAAAATGTCTGTATAATATTCTTGCTTAAAATCATTCAAGATTACACAGTTTTAACCGAGTGACCCAGAAGTAGGGTATCGTTTTTCGAGACTATGCCTGTATGTGTTTGTGTCTATTTCTTTGGCATGCTCTATATCTAGGCATTTATGGCTGGATAGATTTTAACAAATGACGTATCATAAGCTTCGTCTTGACTGTCAAAATGAAATAGACTATATGAATTGGGAAAAAAAAAACTAAATGGCGGCCGCCATTAGATAAGTGTGGTCGTTTTTTAGGGTTGCGTACCCAAAGGGTAACCAACGGGACCCTATTACTAAGACTCCACTGTCCATCTGTCTGTTAGCGGGCTGTAAAAAAACCAAATAAAACACGTTTCTACAAACGTGTAGTTTTTGTTTTTTTTTTTCAGTTTATGGTACGGAACCCTTCGTGTTCGAGTCTGACTCGCATTTGGCCGGTTTTTTTTTTTGTGACATGATGATGTGGGATATCAAAAGTGCTTGAACAAGTGATATATAGAACTGTTTATTTGTTTTTTCCCGACGACAGAAGGAAAGTAATGTTTTTGCAGTCAATATTTTAGAAAATTATCTTTTTTTAACCTGTAAAGCCCCGAAACTCACCGGTGAGTCGGACCAAAAAAAAAAAAAATTACTGAGAATATAAAAAAAAAAAATATCGGCTGTCAACCCGGGTTGTCCTCGGGGTTTAATTTGACAACCCGGATTTTGCCATGGGGCTTCACAGGTCCTACTTTAATTTAAATTATGTAACATAAAAATGCGCCTATTTTTCTCGAAGGTTTAGTCTGATTTGTATAAGGGGCTGAATTGCCATCAAGCTGGCACAAATGCAGACTCCTGGATACCGAGAAATTCCAGACGGAAAATTCAGTAGAACTTTCTCCAAACTTGGAATAAAGCCTAGCAAGAGTGCTCTCGCCTGCTAGACCAAAGAGTTAATTTAATTACTTATTTTAATCAATATGAAACTGACCGGGGATTTAAAAGATCCTTATCACACGCAAGTTGTTAACGTCGACCAAAGTCTGAAACTATTCGTAACGCAAAAGTAAGTTCCATTTCAAGAACAAGTTTTTCTTTAAGGGAACTAAGTCGTGGTAACCTTTCTCGGGAGATAAAGGGTTATGTCGACTACCTACCGACTTAAAGTTCCCCGTGCTTCTTCTTCTACAGTTTGTCGGACAAACAGGAAATTCTACTTGTTGCGTTTTGTTAAATAGCCTAAAAAAGTGCTATTTGCTATGTTTGAATTGGCTTAAGGTGAAAGCTCCAGGGTAGTCCGCGAAATTAAAAATTTCTTTAATTATATATTTCTTTAATCAAAAATCTTAATCAGTATCAGGTTGTATGTTGGTCAAAATACGATTCGCGGCCGTAGCAAGTATGTATTTATAGAATAATAATCATTAAAATCATCAATACAACTGTCTCATTTAGAATTGATGCCAAATGTCATGAAATACTTACATTTGGAATCAATTCTAACTGAGAGAGTTGTATTGATGATTTTAATTACTATAATTCTATAAATACATACTTGCTACGGCCGCGAATCAAATTGAGTCCAAGATACAACCTGACACTGACCTGCAAATTGCAAAAAAACGTAAGAAAACTTTAATTTCGCGAGCTACCCTAGAGCTTTCACCTTAAGCCTAAATCCTACAAATTTATAAATTCGAAATTATTGACAGATGGATGTATGTTTGTTACTCAATCACGCCTGAACGGCTGTAAGGATCTGGATCAAATTCAAAACAAAGATAGATTATAGTCTGAAATAGCAAATAAGCTATAATTTACAATAGGGAAAGAACTAATTCCACGCGGGCGAAGCTACTGGCAGAAGCTAGCCAGAATGCTGTGTGATGATTTGTTGGCATTGCTAAAATCTATGGCAATGTTTTGAGTTCTCTGTTGTTATTGCACACATAAATTAAATTAAGCGATTATTACACATTTGTCGCCTATTTTGTGCTTTAAGGGAAGAAGGTAATAATTATACCACAACAGTCCCAGAAATTAAAGGCGAGGTCAGAACTTATTAACGATTGTATTCAGCAATGGATGGGATGGAGAGGGAGAGGGAGGCCAAAGAAAATATGGGTAGATTGTGTAACGAGTGATAAGGAAGAATAGGGTACTTGTATCAGTGATAGCGTGACGCTTGATAGAATAGAAGAAAAAAAACCGGCCTATGCGAGTCGGACTTCTTATAGGTTTCCTGTAAACTATAGGTAAAGAACAATATTCTGTATTTTTTCAAATTTTTAGACTCAGTAGTTTTGGAGATAAGGTCGGGTAAATGGTAAATTTTCATTTATTTTCTTAAATAACTTTGAAATTATATATTTTCTAATTAAGAAAAATAGATTTAATTTTTTCGTTAAGCCGTTGGTCCCGGTTGTCAATCGTGGATCTTTGACAGTCGTTACGGGTGGTCAGAAGCCCGAAAGTCTGATAACCAGTCTTACCAAGGGGTATCGTATTACCCAGTAACTGGGTTGTGGAGGTCAGATAGGCAGTCGCGTCATGTAAAATACTGGTATTCAGCTGCATCCGGTTTGACTGGAAGCCGACCCCAAGATAGTTGTGAGAAGGCTAGGCAGATGATGGAATTTAATTTTTTCACTGTGAAACTCTTTAATTTTTTATTCCAAAATCATTTATTTTTGTCACACGTCTGTGTTTGGGTCACAAATATTCATATGCGTACCGTTCAACGCAATCGGTCGAGTAGATTCGGAGCAAATTGGCTGTGACCGACGAGTGTTCCTACTAGGGTTTCGTTTTTTCATTCGAACTTCGGAACTTTAAAAAAAATACTCATATTTTCACGTCCTTAATATTATTATGTTTCTACCTTCTGGAATATTCAAAGACAATATTATAACTATTCAGAATTGCCAAATAAAAACACGTGAACAAAACATAAGTATGGAACTGACATGATATTATATGATCACGTGACCATTAGGTAACTTACAGACGCTTTCTTGACTGATACGTGTTTTATGTAAGCTTAAATAGATTTTTTTCTGAACAAAACATTGCCATTATTATATTTTTACGGGTCGCAAGAACTATTTCTTCTTCTTCTTGCACGTTCATCTCCATAGAGCACTTTTTTTGTGGGGTGTTCCTTCCTTGCCTGAGTGCCCAGGGGCGCGGTAACTCTGTTTCGAATTTATCCGCGGCACCTTCGTATGCATGCATCGGCCATGATGGGCCCCGTCAATTGTTGCTGACATCTCTTTGAGGCGCGCATGGAACACTACGCGGCATCGACTCTCGGGCCTGGTGCCGATCGGACGGTGAGCTACCCATTACTCGCTGTACGCAGGCCCGCGCCTACGGTTGCAGGAGATCGTCCCGCGACCCCTGACGCCCAGGAAGTCTCCTGCGGCGGCTGCTGTTGGGGGCGTGAGGGCGACTCCGTTGAATCCTCCATAGAGATCTACGCTTTAGAATATGCAATCAGCTTCATCTTTCTGACTGACTGACTTGACAATTCATAAGTGCCTGTAAATGGTTTATTTGAAATAAATTCTTTCAGTTTTAGTTTAGATTCCCGGATTGTTCAGAGTGTTATTGGGTTTTCAATCTGGAAGTCCTAAGTAACAGTACAGAGCTACCGCGTCCCTGGGCACTCAGGGCAGGAAAGGAACAGAAGTGGGTTTTAGTCAGTAAGAGTCTGACATGCCCTCCCGCTCCACCCTAGAGCGGGATATGTCATTGGATGATTTCCCAACCCACAAAAAAAAATGGTACTTAATCATAACTGGCGAAGTGTAAATGTAGTATACATCTCTGTTAAAACTTTGAGAATAGGTACAGCCGTGAAATGTTTATCTCTTTATTATTTAACATGACCTTGTCACACGTGTGTCAGAGGAAAATTACGATGAAAATGGTACAGGTACAAAATTCACGTTGTTAAAAGTTCAGTAGTGTCAATGATTGCTGTAAGTATTACTGTTGCTGGGGAATTGGTTCCATACTTTTTTTTTAAATATTGAACGATATCATGTGAAGCGTAGACGGTTTGTTATGTTGGCGGTCTTCTGTTACTTTCGGCTTTCAAAAAGGCCTGATTTTTAGCGTAATTGGAATTAAATAATTTTTAAATAAAACAAGATACCAATTAAATTCTAAGTTCAAAAAGACCCCAACGCTTAAAAGAAAAGTGAACATTTAAAACACAAAAGAGCTGATAACCTTGAAACGACTGAACTAATTTTGATAAAACAGTGTCTAAGAACCACTGCTAGGAAATTTGATTTTAAATAAAAAAGACTGAAGTCAAATCGGTTTACCAGTTTAAGAGCTACGGTGCCACAAACAGACAGACAGACACACACATCATCATCTGCCTAGCCTTTTCCCAACTATCTTGGGGTCGGCTTCCAGTCTAACCGGATGCAGCTGAATACCAGTATTTCGCATGGAGCGACTGCCTATCTGACCTCCACAACCCAGTAACTGGGAAATACGATACCCCTTGGTAAGACTGAATGTCAGACTTTTGGGCTTCTGACGACCCGTAACGACTGTCAAAGATCCACGATTCACAGACACACACACATTGCGGTCAAAATTATTACACTCTTCTTTTTGCCTACTGATTCTCAGTGGTGTATTTTTCTACACCTATGTCATGTCTTGTTTTCAGTAACAAAAACATGAGCTTTTCTTAGGGAGTTAGAAAGGTTTTCCTAGGGGTAGCGGATAAATTCTCAACATGAGTTACCGCACCCCAGGGCACTCAGGCAGGGCTCCACCCAGAGCGGGAGAAGTCATTGGATGATTTCCCACCCCACAAAGAAAAGGGAGTTGGAAAGGTTACAGCTATGACCTACAACTCAGGGTGTGTAGATGGTATAGGAACCGATCATCGCTGATCGTGAATAAAAATCCATACTCATGTATTAATGTAAAAGTATGTACTTAACTCTGTCGTCTATTTGTTACCTCTTCATGTCTTAACGACAGAACGGATTTGGATAAAACATAGCGCACGTCTAGACTACATTCCTAGGATACCTTTTATCCCCAGAATTTGTTCCCTTGGGATGATTTTCGACTTTAACCGCTGGCCAAGCCGCTAGTAGAAGTTAGTAAAAATTATAAAAGCTGATATAATCCTTGAGAACAAGGACTACCTCATAAATAAAAGCCCTAAGGACACTTCGCCCACTTCTGCTCGTGTTACTCCTTGTCAGCTTCACTACTGGTACCACCATGAAGTAGACACCTAACTACTCGTAAGTCGTAAGTAACGACCCGTAAGTTGCCCCTCGGTAAAAGACGCTTTTCTTTGATACGCGATGCATTGTTCAATTTATTGGAACCGGTAAATTTTGCTCGTGTTTGCTTTCTTTGAGAACGCAATTTGTCAATTTTCTTCAGTCACAATCGGAAATACTATTCGATGGACTTTCATTTGCTGCCTCTTTTTAGGGTTCCGTACCCGAAAGGTTCAAACGGGGCCCTATTGCATCACCCACGTCTATGTCTGTCCGTCGTCTGTCACATAGGTTTTATAGCCCAACATTTGGAGCTACAGTCTTCAAATTTTCACAGTATAAACATCTTGTTGACCCAAAGCCATACAAATATGCAAAAATACATTTGGTACGGAACCCTAAATGTGCGAAGTCCGACACGCTCTTGGCCGGATTTTTTATTATTTTGTTGCAGGATCCAATACAGTTAAATCCTTTATCTAGGATTCGTCGAGCTTCATCGCCTCGGTGCTTTTTAGTTGGTTGCCTCTGTCGACCGTCGCTTTCAAGAGTTGCAGTGGTTGGAAATAATGGTGAGCTGGCTACTTCGCTGATTAAGTGGTCAACCTTTGATTACTTATTAGTTTTGGATTCAATTTCTAAATCAGTCAGTGCAGTACTGACATTACTGGTTTCTAACACAAAATTCTCATCGACTTATGACATTGAATTGGAATAGTCACTTTTTCTTTTGTGATGGTTCGACTTTGCTTTTTGAAAGGCATGATACTGTGATAGCTTAGCGATCCTCACAAGAAAGACGAAAGGCTAAAGCATGATACTGTGAAAGCCAACAGCCTTCCCTGGATCATCAGTCTACTTTAGACTGATGATCCAGGGAAGGCTGCGGTCACTGAAGATGAGAAGCACAGGACCGGTCGATGTGGTAACGCTTGGGGAGGCCTATAGCCAACATTGGATCTCCTTCAGATGAAATGATCATGATGATGACGATTATCGAAACGTTTGGGGTGAAAACTTTTTTCAAAGTGTAACCGCACCCTTACTCCTTACCCGGGCCTGCGGACGGCGAGTAGTGGGTAACTCGCCGTCCGATCAGCACCAAGCCCGAGAGTCGACGGCGCGTAGTGTTCCACGCGCGCCTCAAAGAGTTGTCAGCAAAAGAACGGGGCCTGCCACGGCCAATGCCTGCCCGGGGGTTGAGGATAAATTCGAAAGAGTTACCTCGCCCCTGAGCATGTAGGGCAGGGTCCAGGGGTGGGTTTTAGTCAGTAAGAGTCTGACGCGCCCTTCCGCTCCACCCTAGAGCGGCAGAAGTCATAAGATGATTTCCCACCCCCCAAAAAAAAAAAACCTTTACTCCTTAAATCACCTTTCAAGTTCAGGCCGCAAATATGTTTATACGCTTAGCTAATAAGTAACGTAATAAAAAATAATGAACGACCAACAAATGTTATGTGCTTATAATTTAATATGGCTAACTTTTACTACACCATGGGATGAGATAGCCAACGGTACCAATATGGGACATTCTCACCATACGTGTGTCCAAGAATGAGCTTCACTAATTGTTAGTTCACAAATATGTATGGTTATCTATTTCATTAGACGTCCCTTACCATGAGATTCTTTGATAAAATGAGTGGGGATTATGCTACTATTCTAATAGCAGATAATTAATATTTGACGTAAAGTTAAGTTCCAGGTGATTTTGTTTTATTATGATGTGCCTTGAAAATATCTACCTATTCAAAGTCCCCTTGACTTGTCCGTATTTTTTGTCATTAATACTGGTTTTTTTTTGTCGAGTCAAGTGGAAGTCTTTCAAACTGATTTGGAATATAGACTTTTCTCACGCTTCCCGCCTCCTCATTCGCGAGCATTACTCCTTCCGCCTCCTCCTTCGCAGAAGGAGTTGACAGCTTCCCATACCCTCTCGCTCCGTACCATAGCCTGGACCAAGGCCGGACGAGGTCGCCACTGCCAATCGCCTCCATGAGGACAAGGCAGACCTCTACTGTATGCGCCACTGTATCCTCCGGGCAATCCACTATGTGTCACCCGGGCGTTTTCACCCGCCTTATCTGGAACAGGAACCTCCCGAAGCAACCGTATTTAGTGAGGACCTGCGTCAGGCGGAAGTTGAGGACGCCGTGGGGCCTCTCCATCCACTCCTCAGAGAGGGGACTTATCGCCGCAATTTTAGCGTGCCCCGGAATATGGACCTGAATCTGCCCAAGTAAAGATTATATATACCTTCGAATTGAAACAGGTAAACTCATATTTTACAGGCTCGTTGCCCGGTAAAACTAACAGAATATTCGTGAATTATTCAACGTTTGTACTTTGGAAACTCATTGAAAAACTAGTTTAAAGAAAGTAGTAGAGTTTTTATTCTCTTATAAAATTTGCCTGCAGCTATATTTCATTTAGACTTTTTTTTTTTCTTTTATTAAGTATGAGTTTAGCTTTCTATAATTTAATAATACCACAGTTAAATAAGGAAAAACTGCAAAATAAAATACTTCCAGCATTGAAGTACAAATTATGTTTTTTAACTTTTTCGGATTGGGAAAAAGAAAATAAACTAAGCACAAAAGTTAAGACCTATTTAAAAGTAAATATTCAAGAAAGTTAGATCGCTCTAATTTAAGAATTATAAGTAATATAAAAGCATTTTAGTCCGGAATACATTTTGAAGGAGATTTGCACAAAGGAGTTTAAAACAATTTAATCTTGGTTCTGCGTGGGTGAAAGGTGTCTAGACCTGTGAATATTACAGGTAGGTACTCTTAAAGAATGCTACTTTAAATGATGGACGGGAACCGATGAGCCGCAAATTGCTTGTTATTTCTGAAATTATAGGCATTACAGCAGAAAATTATTGATAGGATAAGGACTTTTAGCAATAGTCAAAATGGCTAGTATAGTAATTTCTATTTAAAGTATTTTTTGTAGTAGATATTCCAATCACTCCACTTGATAGGTAGAGAATGCTTTGTTGCTTTAGGACCACCAATGTACCACTATTGTACATGAAATTTTAATAAATAAGTATTTTAAATCTTACTTAATTATTAAGTAACAAACTAATTTATTAAAAAAAATGCAAAAAAAATTTAGTTTCGGAGGTCAGTGTTTAGCGGATAAATTCTTGACAGGGTTACCGCACCCTTGGGCACTCAGGCAGGGAAGGAACAGGGGTGGGTTTTAGTCAGTAAGAGTCTGACACGCCCTCCCGCGAGCGAGAGATGTCACTGGATGATTTCCCACCCCGCCAAAAAAAAGGTGTGTGTTTCTTGACTTTTAGTAATTGATTAGATTTAATCGAATATTATTATTATTTCTCGAAGACATATTGTGACATCCACCAAGTCACATTGGGCCCGCGTGGTGGATTGCGGCACACACCCTCTCGACAGAGAGGAGGCCTGTGCTCCAGCAGTGGGAACATTACTGATGCTGCTGATGTTGTAAAATCGAATATTTAACATTTTTTTTCAGGATTGCGATTTGATTACAAGGATATTCTCTTAAAAACAGCCTCTTATGTTTTCTAAGCCAGCTCTTCATTTGTTTCATTTTTAATTTTAGAACTATGACTGTTATGTACATTAAATCAATACGTTTGGATGTAATTTATTGCCTTTATTATTCCATTTTATATACACAATGGTAGCCTTCAGTTTTTACCATACAAATTGAAGTAATCTATAATCATCTGATCCTGAAAGACTTTTCTCCCACAAACTCGAACACACATGCTAACCCTTAGTAGGGGCTTTCTATTTTTTCTGACCTGACAATGGCGACGTCCGACTATAAGGAGACTGTGAGCAAACAAAAGGAAATATGATTGGTGCGAGATGACGATAAGACGCCCACCCACGTGCCAAGCCGGCTCGCTAAGGTGTCGGATAACTAAGTTCCGACACGGCAGACTTCCTATCATATGAAAGGTGAGAATATAGAGCATTATACTAGTTTGTAGGTTAACAAGTTAATGGTATTGGGCTTAGCGGATCGTGTTTGGGTGGGTTGGTGAGAAAAATAATTTTTCTTTGTTAGTTTTGACGGAACGATATATATTCGTATGTCTTTTCTTAGGTAACACTCCGGATAGTGGACCTTATTGTCATTAGTTTAAGCACTGATTAGCTTTCTTATTACAACATTTTCTACCCTGGAGAAGGGCAGCTGTGGGCGATACACTACGCGCCGTCGACTCTCGGGCCTGGTGCTGATCGGACAGCGAGCTACCCACTACTCGCCGACCGCAGGCCCGGGTCTACGGTGGCCGGAGATCGTCTCGCGACGTCCTACTGCCAGGGCGTCTCCTGCGGCGGCTGCTGCCAGGGGAGTGAGGGCGAATCTGTTGAGCCTCCTTCACCCGTTCTGCCTCCTCCTTCGCGAGACTTACTGCTTCGCAGAAGGAAGACACTGCTTCCCATTTCCTCTCACTCCGTACCATGGCCTGGACCAGGGCCGGGTGGGAGAGATCACTGCCGCCGACCGCATTGACGAGGACACGGCGGGGCTCTGCCCAAGCGGGGCACAACTCCACCGTATGCTCCACCGTGTCCTCTGGGCGATCCTCACAGTGTTGAAACCCGGGCGTTTCCCTCCGCCTTATCCTACACAGGAACCTCCCGAAGCTTCCATGTCCGGTGAGGACCTGCGTCAGGCGGAAGGTGAGGACGCCGTGGCGCCTCTCTAGCCACTCCTCAAAGAGGGGCCTTGCCGCCGAGACGTATGCTATCTTGAATTTAGAAACCGCTAATCAGTATTTGAGCAGTGGTGACCTAGTGGTAACGGCCGCGACTTACAACTTGTCAGTCGTATTTTACCCAGGCAGGCACTTTACTTTGTGTAAATTATTTCATCACCACTGCTCTCAAAACGGTGAAGGAAAACATTGTAAGGAAACCGACATGTACCAGAAACAAAAATTCGAAAGCAAGTGACATATACAGTTCTCGCCAAACTTCTTGGCCGCTCTGAAGTTCGCTACAATGGCTGCGCAGTAGTAAATCTCATACTCGCGCTGCGCCTTGCGCATCGGAAATTCAACTTCAGGGCGGCCAAGATGTTTGGCGAGAACTGTACTAATCGGCATTGGGCCCGCGTGGTGGTTTACGGCCCACACCCTCTCACAAAGAGGAGGCCTGTGCCCCAGCAGTAGGGACATAAAAAAGGCTGAGGATGATGATGAATAAGTCATAATGATAATTAATTAAAATACGACGCAGAATGAATCGTGTGGGCAATGTTAAGAAATTCAAGCAAGTTCTAAGACTCCAATTAAATTTTTTACTGTCTTTCAAACTTTAAATTTTTTTTCGAATAAAAATATACTTAAACCCACCAGTTATCGCTACAATAACCTTTTACCTATTGTTATTGTATTTTATTCTGTTATCCAAAATTACTATTTTACAGTTTCAGTTATTTTACTGAGCATCCAATCAAGCAGTCTGTTTTATCTACATTTTGAGCTATGAAGCAACGAAGCCTTAATTATTACTGTGATTATTGCCTTTTAAATTTTAGGGTTCAAAAAATCTACAGAAGAACTATTACTGTTGTCGGAATTACCTGTAACTCATTAATTGCATTTTGAAAATCTCTCTAAGACCTGTAATGACTTCCCACTGGATGAAACATCGGTTTCAGCTTATCATCATCCTCATTTCAGCCGAAAGACGTCCACTGCTGGACATAGGCCTGCCCCAAGTGTCGCCACAATGATTGGTCCTGTGCGTCTTGCATCCATCGGCTACCCACGAGCCTCACCAGGTCATCGGTCTACCTTGTGGAAAGCCTTCCAACGCTGCGTCTTCCGGTACGCGGTCTCCATTCCAGAACTTTTCGATCCCATCGACCATCTGTTCTGCGAGCAATGTGCCCTGCCCACTGCCACTTTAGTTTGGCGATTCTTCGGGCTATATCGGTAATCTTAGTTCTCTTGCGGATGTCATCATTTCTGATTCTATCACGCAAGGAAACTTGCCCTCTTCATTGTCCTTTGGGTAACTGTAAACCTTCTGATGAGGCCCATTGTGAGCGACCACGTTTCGGTTCCATAAGTTATCACTTGCAACACGCACTGGTTATAGACTTTCGTCTTGAGACACTGTGGTATGTGAGTTATAGACTTTCGTCTTGAGACACTGTGAGACGAGAAGATACCACGCAACTTCCCGAACGCCGCCCAGCCGAGTCGGATTCGACGGTTGACCTCTTTCTCGAAGTTAGCCCTGCCTAACTGGACCGTTTGTCCCAGGTAGACGTACTCGTCTACAACTTCGAGTGTAGAGTCTCCGATCTTGATAGGAGTGGGTGCTAGATGGGTAGTTACCATGACCATGGTTTTGTCCATGTTGATTTTAAGAACCACTCTTTCGGAAGCTCTACTGAGGTCATCGAGCATTGTACTGAGGTCCTCCATAGTCTCAGCTATGATGATCGTCAGCAAATCGAAGATGAGTGATGTATTTGCCATTGACATTAATGCCTAGCCCTCTCCAGTCCAGAACATTGAAGACATCCTCCATTGCGGCCGTGAACTGTTTCGCAGAAATGACGTCTCCCTGCCTGACACCCCGCTGTAGGAGGATAAGTTAGGTTAGGTTGGGTTAATAATAGGTGTCAGCTTATAAATTTTCTTAATTAGTAGTTAAAGTTATCATCATTTCAGCCGAAAGACGTCCACTGCTGGACATAGGCCTCCCCCAAGTGCCACCACGACGACCGTTCATGTGCGTCTCGCATCCTTCGGATTCCCGCGACCCTAACCAGGTCGTCGTTTCACCTTTTGGCAGGGAAGGCTAAGTCTTCCGGTACGCGGTTGCCACTCCAGTACTTTTCGGCTCCATTGACCAAAAAAGTCATGGTAACTAAAAAAACACCACTTTTGATAACATTTCCCAAGAAATTCAAACAATGTTGGACAAACAAATCTTGTCTTGCATGTAATATTCAACCTTAAAGTATATTTACTAATACATATTTATAAAATACTCAACTAACTAAATATACACTAAAACCTAAAATCTTAACCTACGTACATACTCGTATATACAAAAATGTTCAGGCGTCGAAGTACTCTTCCACATCGCTGTCATCTGGAAACGTGCCCAGAAGAATGGCAGCATTGCCACGTTGAATGGCAATGCTAATTATTGTTTGAGCAAAGAACGAGCCAGGCTTCTGGTCGCGTAAAGTCGAGATCAGTCAAAACCTTAAAGTGATTTACAATTACTTTTCCAAACTTTTTTTGTTTTGGGTATTCCTCATGGATACTATTAGATATCCTTCGCCTGGGGAGAACGGAGGCCTACCGAGTAAAACGCCACAGTTTCTACCTGTATCATGAGTCGGGGGCTCGGGATACAAGAAACGCGAATACTATACACTTGTGAGCGATAAAAACTGTGATTTAAAACTAAATCCATTATTTCGAATTTTAGCTCCCAATTATAGTGAAATATGCTACGTGTATTAATCCCACTAATATTATAAATGTGAAAGTTTGTGAGTGTGTATGTTTGTTACTTCTTCACGCTCAAACGGCTTGACCAATTTGAATGAAATTCGGTATGCAGATAGTTTATAGCCTAGATTAACATATAGGCTACCTTTTATTCCGGTCTAGGCGGGTAAAACCGCGGGGCGCAGCTAGTAAATCATAAACCAAATCAAATTACGAAACATACATCACGAAAACCGATGTTCACTCATCGATTCGGCCTGAAGCTTTCAGGATGAGTTTTTTAAGTAATCGTCTGATGTAATACCGACGCCGCCTGGTAATTCACTAAGCAATCAAATGAGATAGGTCAATAAGCCCAAGAGTGGATCGCAAAACGTTTAACGATGTTAGAGTGTAATATACGCTCACGCGGTTTTTCTTAACGGGGTGAATAGGACGTCATACTGTAGATGGGGACTGTTACTATGGTGACCGGTCAAGGCTTTTATGATGTCCAGTGGCTATTTTTAGTATTCCGTACCCAAAGGGTAACCAACGGGACCCTATTGCTAAGACTCCGCTGTCCGTCCGTCTGTCAGCGGGCTGAATTGAAGGGGAATCAATAGGGAGCCCCCTTTAATTTTAAATTAAGTTTTATTATTTGTTGTTATAGTGGCAACAGAAATACGCATTCTGTGAAAATTTCAACTATGTAGCCGTGAGATACAGCCCAAAAAAAAGAAAAAGAAAAACACGTTTTTAGAAACGTCTTTTTTGGGGGTTTTAAGTGCGAGTTCAACTCGCACTTGGCCAGTTTTTTTTATAATGTAGCCTACGTTGTGTTCCAATGCTGAACAAAGACCGACCTTTATGTAACTTTAAAAGCCATCCAAAGCTGGTATTTAAAAGATCGCTTTTAGCAAGAAGGCTGTAATGGGCAGCCAATGAAGTGCTTTCTAAAATTGTACCTATTTTCTGTATTTTATGTAAATAGTGTACGTTCATAATAAAGAGTATTATAACTATCTGTCTATAAGTGACAGTGGACCTTTGGTATTTTTTTTTTGAATAAGGTAGGGTCTCAACAGAATTGGTGCCCTTTTTTTTTTGTGGGTTGGGAAATCATCCTATGACTTCTCCCGCTCTGGGTGGAGCGGGAGGGCGTGTCAGACTCTTACTGACTAAAACGCACCCCTGTTCCTTCCTGCCTTTGAGTGCCCAGGGGCGAGGTAACTCTGTTTCGAATTTATCCTCAACCCCCGGGCAGGCATCGGCCATGACGGGCCCCGGCTCTTGCTGACAACTCTTTGAGGCGCGCGTAGAACACTACGCGCCGTCGACTCTCGGGCCTGGTGCTGATCGGACGGCGAGCTACCCATTACTCACCGTCCGCAGGCCCGGATCTACGGTGGCCGGAGATCGTCTCGCGGCGCCGGAAGTCCCAGGCGTCTCCTGAGGCGGCTGCTGCTGAGGGCGTGAGGGCGACTCCGTTGTTGGTGCTCTCTCACGCGTCCCGCCTCCGCCTTCGCGAGCATTACTGCTTCGCAGAAGGAGGAGACGGCTTCCCATTCCCTCTCGCTCCGTACCATGACCTGAACCAGGGCAGGGCGCGAGAGGTCACTGCCGCCTATCGCATCCACGAGGACACGGCGTGGCTCCGCCCAAGCGGGGCAGACCTCCACCGTATGCTCCACCGAGAATTGGTGCCCTGAATCGGCTAGACGGGGTCGCGACAGGCCGCAAAGCACTGAATAGATTCCGTCGAACCTATCAGGAAGTTACGCTGGAAGAAGTGGAGGGAGGCCTTTTCCCAGCGCCGGATAAAAATTAACGGTGTTGTAGTACTTACATTCGTGACGTCGGATATCCAGGAAGAGGCTTCCTGGTGTATGCTGTTTGCTGATGACATTGTGCTGGTTGCCGAAAGCTGCTTAGAGGTCCAGAGCATATTGGAGACGTGGTGGCAAAGACTGGAGAGTGTGGGTCTGAAATTGAGCAGAACCAAAACAGAATATCTGTTCTGTGATTTCGGCGGTCTCTCCAGTCCTATGTCTATAGCTCTCAACGGAACGCCTACACCGATCTGCTCCGTCTTCCCGTACCTCGGGTCGCTTGTTCAAGGGGATGGCGATATAGACCGAGACGTAACGCCCTGTGCGATCAACTCAGGATGGATGAAATGGCGACAGGTCACTGGAACAACTTGCGACCGACGGATGCCCCTTAAGTTAAAGGGGAAAATCTATAAGTCCGTGATTAGACCTGTCGTACTGTATGGGTGAGAATGTTGGGCTGTGAAAAAGACGGATGAAAAAAGATTGTATGTGGCGGAGATGAGAATGTTGAGATGGATGTGTGGAGTAACGAAAATGGATAAAGTGAGAAAAGAGATAACAAAGACACGGCAAAGTTGAAAGGAAACCGCTTGTCTTGGTATGGTCATGTGAAGAGGAGGGATGCAACACATGTAACTAAAAGAATTATGAATATAAATGTGGATGGATGGAGAGGGAGAGGGAGGGCAAAGAAAGGATGGATGGATTGTGTGAGGACTGATGTGAAAGAAAAGGGAGTTAATGATAGTGTGACGGCTGACAGGACAGAATGGAAGAAAAAAACGTATTGCGCCGACCCAAGTAACATGGGATAAGGACAGAAAGATGAAATGATGATGAGTACTTACCTTTAAAAGATAACATTCAGTGTAGGTACATATTATGAGATCTCGGAAACGGTACAATAATTTATTTAAGACGAAAAAACAGTACAAACTAAACCCCTAAAATAACGAAAAGGTTGTCTGTTCTCTGCCCGGAATTAAATCACCAAGGAAGCATGGGGAATTCCGTTCCTTTATCACCTAAAAATACACATTACGCTCACCAATCAGTGTTTCAGTACTTCGATGACACGGCAACATTACCCCCTTTCATCGAAGCGGTCTTTCAGAAATTCCGTGTTCCCAGTAACTACTCGTATGTGGGCTGATAATGTCAAAATTTACAACAAATCACAGCAAATTACGTCCGTACACAGTTTAGCATTTAATAATCGTTATCAGATCGATTATCTAGACCAGTCATTGCCTGAATACGTGGAACCAGTGATTTCTAATTAGTTTAGCCAATCACGTTGTTGTTTGGTAAGCCTCTTCAACTAAATGTCAGTTGTTTTTTTTTATGGTTCACTGCTAATTCACGAAGTCAGACGGTCAGAGACGGTCGATACATGAAAAAAATTTCAAGTTTAAAAAAAAAGGCCAAATTTTGTTTTTTAAACTTGAAATTTTTTTACGGCAATATCACTCTGCCAGCTCATCATCATCACCATCATTTCAGCCGAAAGACGTCCTCGACTGGACATAGGGCTCCTCCAAGTGTAGCCACCCGCGACTCTCACCAGGTCATCGGTCCACCTTGTTAGAGGCCTTCCAACGCTGCGTCTTCCGGTACGCGGTCACCACTCCAGAACTTTTTGGCCCCATCAACCGTCTGTTTTGCGAGCAATGTACCCTGCCCACGACCACGTCAGTTTGGCGACTGCCCACTGCCAGCTTGTTCGGTGGTAGTTGATTGAGTCAGACAGTCAGCCATGGATTCATGAAAAAAATAGCACATTCATAATGACTATTATATTTCATATAGTCATTATGAAAGTGTGTTTTTTATTGTAATATGGCAATTTCATTTCGTCAGTATTTTAGAATGAATCAGCTGCACTATAATTCTTAATTCTTTATTGTACACCAAATCTTAACATAAAATAAAGTCATTACATAGTTCATGTACAAAGGCGAGCTTAACTCAAAGTTGAGTTTTGTCCCAGCAAACCTTTGAGTGATAGAGTGAGGTCACATTCGAGGGTACTATAAGTTTGTCCGTAATAAAAAACTTTTTTACAAAAAATACAACCGACTTCTAAAAATTACAAAATAATTTTATTTTCCGAACTCGGTGTTTATATTTTGTTTCTTCGTTATTTGACACCGACTTCCTAAAAAAAAGTTATTTTGTAATTTTTAGAAGTCGGTTGTATTTTTTGTAAAAAAAAGTTTTTTATTTTTCACTTTTTAGTTGTACCCCAGAAGTAAAACTAAATATTAAAGTTCTGCCCGAATGTATAACCCCAATAACATGGAATTTGAACTTTTATATTGTATACATATTTTTTGGTTAGGTTGATTTTTTCAAAAAGTGCTGAATATATTTCGATAAAATTGATTTGGGACCACCTCTGAAGTATGACCTACCAAACAAAAAAAGAATTATCAAATCAAACATACGAATTAAGAACCTCCTCTTTTTTGAAGTCGGTTTAAAACGGGTTACCATCTTCCAATAACTGACGAGCCATACCTACTTGGTAAATATCCAGGGAATGAATCCTACTTCCTACTAATATTATAAATGCGAAAGTTTGGATGAATGAATGAATGAATGTCTGTTACTCAGTCACGCCAGAACGGCTGGATGGATCTGGATGAAATTTAGCACAGAGATAGATTATAGTCTGGAATAGCACATGGGTTATAATTTCTAGCAAGGAAAGTACTAATTCCACGCGGGCGAAGCCGCTGGCAAAAGCTAGTAACATTGGTTGTTTTTTAGAGCCTTATTAGTTTTATCTCGTCAAGATTTAGAGTTATTGAGTTTTATTGAGTGATCTATTGCATTAATTGTTTGTTGAAAGCATGCTGGATTGCTAGATTAAATGATGATGAGTACTTACCTTTAAAAGATAACATTCAGTGTAGGTACATATTATGAGATCTCGGAAACGGTACAATAATTTATTTAAGACAAAAAACAGTGCAAACTAAATCACTCTTCAAAATTTCAAAATTTTCCTAAAGTTCTATACTAAATAAAACTGGCCAAGTGCGAGTCGGACTTGCGCACGGTTCCCTATCATTATCATTATCTATAAAAGCGGCAAAAAAAAAAAAATCTGTTGTATGGGAGCCCCACTTAAATATATTTTAATACTGTTTCAATTTTTTTTTTCTTATTCTGTTACCTACTTTTGTTTTTCTTTTTAAATGATTAAGTTTTTATTTATTGTTGTGCGTGCCTCTATCTGTGGCAAATAAATGTTTTTGCTTTCTTCTTTCTTTTATTATAATTGTATTTGTTGTAATAGCGGCAACAGAAGTACATCATGTGTGAAAATTTCAACTGTCTAACTATCACGATTCATGAGATACAGCCTGGTGACAGACGGACAGCGGAGTCTTAGTAATAGGGGTCCGTTTTACCCTTTGGGTACGAAACACTTAAAAACCGGTCAAGTGCGAGTCAGACTCCCGCACATCGGTTCCGTACAAACTTGAAGGTATGATCGGTAAATTTTTAATAGAGAGGGGGAGGAGAGAGAGGGGTGGGGGGGTTAGTTTGTTTGTATTGTAGGTCGCGGTTAGTTTACCAACTGCAATTAAGTTTGTAATCAGATTTTTTTTGTTATGTACATAAATAACTACAAATTTACGTTATTCGGATTTTTCCCTTAACATGTGCTCTAAGCCAATGCTTCTTGCCAAACTTCATGATTCTAGGTCAACGGGAAGTACCCTATTGGTTTTGATTCCCTTGAAAATGTCAAAATATGCCGCTTAGATGGAGTACAAACGGCCGTATCTGTAGATTGCGTCAATATAAAAGTTCTTATTTCACTGCTCCAAGGGATTGCAGACTTGATATATTAATTTCAGCTTGATACCTCCACGCACTCCTGAGAAAAATGGTATTGACAGACGGACAGAAAGACAGACAGACAACAAAGTGATCCTATAAAGGTTCCTTTTTCCTTTTGAGGTACGGAACCCTAAAAATGCTAAAAAAAACACTAAAAAAAATAACAATTACATTTCAAAACTAAACCTAATGCAATCGAAAATGCAGATAAGTTTAGGTCGTAAACGGAATGGTCGTGGTAAATGTAATAAAACGTGTTATGGGCAGTGGAGGGTTGTCTCGGCGACAATGTGCGTGAGACACTTCAGACCGACACGTTTACTGGCTATAAACCCGTTACGACCTGTAATACTGAAGCCTATGGACTTACGTGTTTAAATTATCTGTACGAGTATCTGTGGGGACGTGTGAAACAATAGAAATTATAATCACTACATATTATAAACCAAAGTCCTCCGCCGCGTTTGTCTATTTGTTTGTACGCGGTAAACTCAAAAACTACTGAAGTTTTCAGACAGAGTGATTCATGAGAAAGGTGTATAATTTATGTCCGTGCAAAAACTATTGGAAAATTCATCTTTTCCATCAAAAATCAATGAAATTGTCACATATCATATCGATGGTAGCAAAGTGGAAACGGACATCTACATTTTTGCGAAAACGCTTTTTTTTTACAAAAATTAGCTTATTTCAACACTATCTACAAGTCTGTATTAAAATTATTTCAAATTTCAAAATAATTAAGAAAATCTGGCACGTAAATAAGGAAATCTACACTCAATTTAACGGACATTTGAATTTGTCCGCCTTTACTTCGAAGCTTTGACAGATGATTGAAATGTAAAAAAAGTCATATGTCACCTATCAATCGTGAATTTTTATTTTCTCCTATAATCCTTTTATTTTTTTTTAAATTATATATTTCGCGTGGTTTGAGAACTAAATAAATGATTTAACTGACATGAACAGCTGAAGTTTGGTGGTAGATAACTCATTTAGTGAAATATGCAAATTGATACATTTAAAATAAATAAAGACATCTACAAAATTTAGTTAAAATAAAAAACTTTTTTACAAAAATACAAACACCGACTTCCGAAATTAAAGTTATTTATTAGTTTTTAGTGTATTTTTTTTTGGAAGTCGGTTGTTTCTTTTGTAAAAAAGTTTTTTATTTTTCACTTTTTAGTTATTATACCTCAGAACTAAAAACCCCAATATAATGGAACGTGGAATTTAAACATTTGGAGAACACCAAAACGTCATCGAGGTACACGTATTTTCCGTTTTTGTTCAGTTTCTCAAAAGGCGCTGAAGCAATTTCGATAAAATTTATGTGGGACCACCTCGGGAGTATATTCTTTCAGATAAAATAAGAATTTTGCAAATTGGTTTACAACTGACGGAGAAATCGCGTAACATACATACAAAAAAAAAAAACATAGACGAATTGAGAACCAACCTCCTTTTGGAACTCGGTTAAAAAGCGAAATATCGATTGCAAATTGCTTAGATTTTCTTTAAATATCCAGATATGTATTACTGGAGATTGTTATCTTAGATATTCGATATTTTAGATAACGTAGAAACGGATATCAGGCACATGTCTACTTCTACGTAGAAGACTTTTCAAAGAAAAAAGTACATTTACATTATTTCAGTAAAATAACGATATAGTGATTATTTCTTTCATAAAATCGATAAAAAAGATAAAGAAGGTTATTTTAATGCATCATAGAAGATATCATGTTAATCAGTCTACAACTCTCAAAATAGTCACCATTTTTTACTAAATGTCCTGTAAAATTGCGATTTTGTAGATATCTTCTTCTACTTTGCTGCCATCGATATTCAGCTCGACCGATGTGGGTGATTTCAGAAAATGAAGTTCTGTATTCGGTTCATACGTATGTTAGGTAAAGTCCGCGAATTTTTAAAAACTACTGCAGGATTTGGAAATGTTTTCGTTATTTAAATATATATTTTGCAGAGTAGGTTATAGTTTATACGGTACCTATTATATTAGGATCTGATGAAGATCTTCGTAAATAGGCAATGGAACTCTTCAATAACTTTCAGAAAATGACCCGAGATTGCTGCGATCGTATGTATATTTAAATATTGTCTAAAACATTTCGTAACATTACATCAATCCGGGAGGTACGCTCTACAGAGGTTTGCAGATGTATACAGTTCACCCTGGTACATCATCATTGCAAAGAGCACCAATGTGTAGATTGAGGTGATGGACCATTTTATCATTCCTAGAATAGGCACCTTATCGTTTGGGACCTTTCTTTTTAACCGACTTCGAAAAAGGAGGAGGTTATCAATTCGGATGTTTGTATTTTTTTTTTTTTTTTTTTATGTATGTTCGGGCTTTTTGCAAATCCGTAAAAGTTAAGTAAGTTAAAGAATTTTGCAAATCCGTCAATATATGACGGAGTTATCTCCGTCATATATTGACGGATTTGCAAAATTCTTTTTTTTTTCGAAAGGGGTTTATTCCGAAATGGTCCCATTTAAATTTCAAAAAGATCTGATGATGATTTCGGAGACAGACAACGGAACTATTCAAAAACTGACAGCAAATCAACCGCGATTGCTGCTGTCGTATGTCTATGAATTGTTAACAAAGTTTAATGGGGAACCACAACTAAAAAGTGAAAAAAAATAAAACCGACTTCCAAAAAAAGTGCAAAATAACTTTAATTTCGGAAGTCGGTGTCAAAAACAAAGACACAAAACAGGAACACCGACTTCCGAAATTAAAGTTATTTTGCACTTTTTTTGGAAGTCGGTTCTATTTTTTTGTAAAAAAGTTTTATAATATGTAGTGATTCATATTAAATTACAACTGCTGCCTCTTGTCACTGCTGCACTTTCATGCTCTGTGAGGCACACTTCTTCTTTATACATTGCTGCGCTTATACTTTCTAGTTATTATTGATTTGTCTAAGAAGTTGCACAGAAAAAATCAATAATTGGTACCTAAATAAGAGGTGAAGAAGTTCTGTTGGAAAATTGAAATCTTTTAACCAACATGAAACTGCATCGTGGTTCAAGTAGAAACATAAGCTGGGCGACTATTACTCTAAAACTAACAGAACTAATTTAACCGTAATAGTTTACCTTTTAATTTCGTTGATGTAGTATAATGCCGAGAATTTTTTCACGTAACCAAAATTAACCTTTTAGCTGGCAGGGGGGGGGGGAGGGGGGTCACTTGACTCTAACAAAAATTAGCAATTTAAAGCATAATTTTACGCAAATGGATCCCTGAATCTAAAAATGGTTTGAGACACCGTAATATTTTTGAGTTTAGTGGAGGAGTAAGAAAAAGTAATAATTTCCACTCCCCTCTTAATCAAGCAGGAGACAGAACAAAACTAGGCCACGAAGGGGTTAACAACTGAGGTAAGCCCAGTTGCCAAGCTCCACGGATTAAAAACACTAATATTAATAGGTCCTAAGTTGTGAGCACATTTGATTCCAATAGAAAAAAATTGTCTTTTATTAAATCTGTCGCCTCCGTCTTGCAATAGCTTATACTTATATGATCGTATTAACCCACAGGTAAGTCGGTATCCACAAATCGACCCTATGAAGTTGCATAAAGAAAATTCGGAAAAACTCAGTAATAAAATATTTACCTACAAAATTCTTCAACCTTCGAGCCCATACTGACAAAGCTCATCAGAGTTATATTAGAAAACCCGTATACAATTTGTTTATGTGTAATTTTCTTAGTTTAGTTCATATCTGTGGTGACTTTTGCAATGTGTTTGTTTTTAATTTTAGTAACTAGTTTTTCTTGTTATTTTATCAAAACGTGTTTCTACCAAATAGCATTTTTGAGACTTCAAAAGAATATTTCTTACTGTCAAGGTATGTTTTCGACTACTGCCTACAAATAATAAAAATGTTTTTTATTTAAAACATTGCAAAGTGAAATGGTTTGCTTTGGAAAATTGCATAATAAAGATAGAAGACAGAATAAACTTTATTACAGTACTTTTTGTTTTTTAAGTTATCTTTTTATGCCGCCGACGACGGCAAAACTAAATTATTGGGTTGTGATTTTTACAATATTTAATTAGCCTTGCATGTTAGATTTTTCTACATTTTTTTTTTCGAAAATTAGTAACTAAACAAAGTTAGGTAGGTACTCTGTTTCGTGAGTTACACACCCTAGTTCCTACTTACTATTATAAATGCTAAAGTTTGGATGGGTGAATATATAATAATAATAATTTATTTGAAAAAAAAACCCTTAGACACTAATAACAGATTTGAGAACAAGTATACAGTAGATATGGAGGTCACATTACTGGTAGGTATACATTGTAAAATAAATGAGGTTGGGTTTACAGTAAATAAGGGGCAAATACAAAAGTTGAAAACTCTGGCTCTGAAACTAGGCAATGCCTGTATCTTCAGAGTCAGTGATTCCTCTAGATAGTTAAAATGAGCCTGAGTACAATAAGGATACAGTGTGGCGAGTAGTAGTGGGCAAGGGCAACTATTTGTAGGGTTTGTAGGGTTTACGTATTTGGGTAGTAAAGAGTGTGGAAAAAATTTATCAGAGTGTGTAAATGGATGTTTTTTATTCAATCACGCCAGATTAGCTGAACGAATCTGGATGAAATTTGGCAAAAAGGTAGATAGAAAGAAGCTGAAATAACACATAGGCTATAATTTGTAGTGGGCTAAGTACTAATGCCAGGCGGGCGAAGCCGCTGGCAGAAGCTAGTTATTCCATAAACAATCTATCGCCAACTCTAAACAATAATGCGTATGTATTTAAAAACACATACAACTCCAGTGTGTGTACTCACATTTACAAAGAATATCAAAACCTACGTATACTCAGTTCTTTTACGCTTCACCGTCCGCAGTATAAAGGAGACGAAAATTCAGGAATCACACGCCAACGCCAACGAATTGCGCGATCGACAACACGAAACACAAAGGAGCTCGGAGATCACAAGTGGGAATTGTTAACACCAATTTTAGATTGTCATACGTCATTGTGGTAAAAATAAGTAGGTATTTAATTATGTCTTCAACGAATAACAAGACAGTTTCTCGCCAGTTAAATGTATTGTAGAGACTTTCATCAGCATCTCTTTAGAGAGCTTAGAACGCATGGCACATCTATACTTATTTATATTATAATTATATATTATTATTTATATAACAAAGCGGAAGAGTGTGTTTGTTTGAACGCGCTAATGGAACTACCAGTCGGATTTGAAAAATTATTTCTGCATATGATAGCCAGTCTTTTTTTCTGTGGTGTAGGCAATCATCCTATGACTTCTCCTGCTGTGAGTAGAGCGGCAGGGCGTGTCAGACTTTTACTAACTAAAATCCACCCCTGTTCCTTCCCTGCTCTCCGTGCCCAGGGGCGGGGTAACTCTATTTCAAATTTATCCACGACCCCTGGGCAGGAATCGTCCATGAGGGACCCCGTCATATGGGTTTAAATTCACAACCTACAACTTGTAAGTCGCGGCCATTACCACTGGGCCACCACTGCTCTCCATGTTATTATCAACGAAGCTTTACTCTCAAAGCTTTATCCTAGACCGTGAAAGTAGGTTAATGTGTACATTCGTCACAAACTCAATTATTCGGCTCTTCAATATCAAAGTTAGACTAAAAAAAAGAAATAGGGACACCTTATATGCTTACTTTGGGTATTGCAAAGCGAGCGTAGCGTGCATTGGTGAAAAAGCAGACATACCACGATTAATGTTTTTTTTTGTATTGTATTTTTTTTTGTTTGTGTTTGTGTTGTTTATTTGTTTGTTTTTGTGTTTGTTTGGTTTTGTAATGTCTTGTCTTGTCTTAACAATATCTACTTTAAATTGAAAACTTTTCAAACTTTGGCTTTAAAGTAGGGTTCCTAACGTTCTTAAAGCCAAATACTAAAGTCAGAAACGGCCCATGAACTTGCTTTAACAAATTAATTTATACGGTTTAATACATTACCCAAACAAAAAGTAAACAAACAAACATTAGAAAATATTTGCGTAGACCTCTTTTCATTTGACGAGAGGAGTGAGGAAAACCCTTTACGCGTCCCTTTACCTAATAATGTCGCCAGCAAAGAAAATGTTGGCATACCTATTTTGAACACTAGTATACTTATACCAACATACAAAAGACAAAGGTGATTGTGTATAGAAACCTTGGGCTTTATAAAAAAATAAATACAATCATCGATTGAATGAAGGGACCACACGACATTTCTGTAGCTTAAATCAATTCCATGTACTTTGGTTTTTTTGGGGTTCCGTAGTCCTAACTGGGACAAAGAACCCTTATTGTTTCTGTCTGTCCGTCTGTCCGTCTGTCCGTCTGCGGCATAGCGTAGAGACTATTAGTACCTACTAGAAAGCTGCAATTTTTGTTTGGGTAAGTATGCAAATATAATAATATAGTATTTAAAACGAAATTTATAAGAAAACTATTACGGATTTTTTTTGAGGGCCTGTCAGTTTTTACTGACTAAAACCCACCCTTGTTCCTTCAGTTGCCTGTGTCAAGGACCGCGGTAACTCTCTTTCGAATTTATCCTCGACCCCAGGCAGGCATCGGCCCTAACGGGCCCCGTCGGTTACTGCTTTTTTTTTTTGGGGGGGAGGTGGGAAATCATCCAATGACATTTCCCGCTCTGGGTGGAGCAGAAGGGCGTGTCAGACTCTTACTGACTAACACCCACCCCTGTTCCTTCCCTGCATGTAACAGCATCTCTTTGACGCGCGCGTGGAACACTACGCGCCGTCGACTCACGGGCCTGGTGCTGATCGGACGGCGAGCTACCCACTGCTCGCCGTCCGTAGGCCCGGTCGGTTACTGCTGACATCTCTTTGAGACGCGCGTGGAACAATACGCGCCGTCGACTCTCGGGTCTAGCCCTTTATCGGACGGCGAGCTACCCATACTCGCCGTCTGCAAGCCCGCGCCTACGGTGCTCGGAGATCGATTTTTTTTTACATTGGATAGCGATCTGATAAAATGTCATTTTGTTTAGGCCTTACCCTTACAGACCTAGGTATGTTTCTGGAATCGTTCTCCGACACACGATTCTTCGATGAAGAGTTCGCCGACAGAACGTTCAATTTTATAGTTACTTTTTTTAATTTTTTTTTTTTTGAAAGCCAGGCACGGGGCAGTGGTAATGTATCTCAAATATAAGTGTATAAATAATGTTTTTTTTTTCAAAAAAAAACAAACGATAAATCCAGTGGCTAAAGTGGTATTTTGCCATAAAAAGTTTTGCAGGCGTTCATATCAAAAACTGAATTTTTGACAATAACTCGTAATTAATAACGGATTAGTTCAGGTCTCAACACACTAAATAGTTTAAGGTAATATAAATAGACAAAAGCGTTATTATTGAAAGACTAGTCGCAAACGTTCCAGAAGTTTCAGATTGCCCGACACAAAGCGAAGAGGAAATGATAAAATTCGCCACTAGAACATAATCATTGTTAAGATCGTATGCCTGTATTGTAATGAAAATTTTAAAAGAAGCGCCGTTTATGAAATATAGTTGTATAAGTACTCTGACCAAATAACAACGGCAAACAACCAAATGCTTCGTATCTACCTAGGTACCTACAAGTTATAAAATTATTCGGCCACGTATTCAATCACGACACGTGCGTAACAAGATTTATTGTACATGACGATGGCATCTGGTTGAATCCGCCAGTCAATTGGACGTCTAGGCCGTTCATTAAACGCCGGCCGGCATTCAATTAAATGACTGAAGGACATCCAGCCAAGTCGTTGAACGTAACGTTTAACCAGATGGCTGGATGTCATCTAGTCATCATCATCTCAGCCTTTTAATGTCCCCACTTCTGTGGCACTGGCCTCCTCTTTGTGAGAGGGTGTGAGCCGTAATCCACCACGCGGATTGGGCCCGCGTGGTGGATTACGGCTCACACCCTCTCACAAAGAGGAGGCCAGTTCACAGCGGATTGGAGGATGACACATATCTTCGAATTCACATGTCTTCGAATTGTCATCTAGTAATTTAGTTAAATTGGATATTGATGAGTTTGTGATACCACTGATCATGATTATGTGTGTACAAAAGGCAATCGGGACATGGGGCAACCCGACTCGGATAGGTTAGGTCTGAAGGGGATGGCGGGCTCTAGTGAGCGAGCGAAGCGAGCGAACTTAGACCCCGCCATCCCCTTCGTGGTTATATATTTTTAAACCATTAAACCCCGCGAGGCGGGGCTCCGATTACGCCATTTAAATAAATTGAATAACTAATAACTTTTTTTTTTCATTTGCTTATATCTCGAAAACGGTGTGTCCTATCACAAAAATAATGAAAAAATTGCCAACCTTAATAACGCCCATCTTTCATCATTTTTCATTTAACTTGAAATTTTGAATCACTTGGCTGAGTCTTGGTCAGTCATCTTCAAAGGGCTTACTTTGTACTTGCTTCTGCAGTACATATACTAAAATTGGAACGATACAGAGAAGATTAGCATGGCCCCTGCGCAAGGATGACACGCAAAATCGTGAAGCGTTCCACATTTTTTTTTTCCAGAGGACACGGTGGAGCATACGGTGGAGGTTTGCCCCGCTTGGGCAGAGCACCGCCGTGTCCTCGTGGATGCGATAGGCGGCAGCGACCTCACACGCCGTGCCCTGGTTCAGGCCATGGTACGGAGCGAGAGGGAATGGGAGGCCGTCTCCTCCTTCTGCGAAGCAGTAATGCTCGCGAAGAGGGAGGCGGCATACGCTAGGGAGACTCGACAACAGCCGAGTCGCCTTAGCGCCCCCAGCCGCAACCGCCGCCTGAGACGCCAGGGGGTTCGGACGCCGCGAGACGATCTCCGGCCACCGTAGACCCGGGCCTGCGGACGGCGAGTAGTGGGTAACTCGCCGTCCGATCAGCACCAGGCCCGAGAGTCGACGGCGCGTAGTGTTCCACGCGCGCCTCAAAGAGTTGTCAGCCAAGGGAAGGGGCTTGCCACGGCCGATGCCTGCCCGGGGGTGGAGGATAAATTCGAAAGAGTTACCTCGCCCCCGGGCACTCGAGGCAGGGAGGAACAGGGGTGGGTTTTAGTCAGTAAGAGTCTGACACGCCCTTCCGCTCCACCCTAGAGCGGAAGAAGTCATAGGATGATTTCCCACCCCCCCAAAAAAAAAGGGCTTACTTTCAACACGGCAAGTTGTTAAACGTTGAGTGATTCTAGTTGAATTAACTAACGGCTTAGCCATAATTGCGGGCTAGGCTTCCAATTGAATGGCGAATTGAACCAGATGGCTACGACATATACGTGGAAAAAGAACATTAGAATGTTGTGCTCACGCAATGAGCGTACCTAATATACTATCTGGCTTGGACAAGGCATCAACAACAGTATTTTAACCACCCGGCTTTAGGCCTAGATGATGTATTATTAGACTTAGAAAGTATTTAATCTTTTAAAAATTACAAAAAATAAATCACATTTAAAAACAACAATAATCTTTTCTTATTACCCCGCAAAATTCCTAGGTGTAGGTTTAGTGCGTTGATACTGGAACTAATAAGCTATTAAGTGCGATCTATTGTCTAAAATTCGGTTTTTCAAATGAACGCCTGCAAAATTTGCTACAGCAAAAATACCACTACAGCCACCTGATTGAACGTTTATTCTTTTTTAGATAAAAATATTATTTACTTATACACTTAATTATATGAAGTTATATTACTTTTGCGCCGGGCCTGTGTTTTTTAATATGGGATTTGAAACACCTCAGCTTTCATGAGTCTCAGTTAAAAACAGATGGAAATGGAAATCGATCCTAATAATTTAGTATTCACGAATAACCTTATAAAAACATTGCTAGCCGCCAATCTGCAGCCGTGACTGATTTAAATGGTCTCAAAGGGATATATGATAAAATAACGAACTCGTATGTATGTAGGTACCTATGGGGTGTGAGTGAAGTATAAACCAGAGGCTCTAGACAAGTAAAATTCTATCAACGAAAGCGGAGGCATTTTTTTTTTGTTGACTTTTTGGCAATCGCTACCGTTCGCGGTAGCGCTGTCCTGATGTCCCTCGTCTTTGAGAAAAGACTGCTTCTTTTCTTTAAAAAACAAAAGTTGTATTTGTTCAATGGTAAAGGACAGCGCCACCTCTGTGATTTTTGTGGAACATGGCTTGGAAAATAGCGACTTGTCATAAGCATGGTGATTAAAGTATTTACAATTTGGTCTAAATGTTTTTCATTCTGACTGTACTGTGTAATTTTTATCGTTTCGTGTAGTAGTAGAGAGTTGGGACTTTTGAATCGTGGAGAACCGGGATCGGTGAGAGTTGGGATGAAGCCTGTGTTGGATGTGGATAGTCCCTTTAGCATTTCGATAATTGTCATCGCTTATGGATTGGCACTTTGTCTACAGATTCTGGTCCACCCCAAATGTACATACGCACCAGTCATGGTCCCGTCAAGTCGCCGATCAATCACGTCGAGAAATAAGTTTCGTAGGAGCCGTAGGACACTTCGGCCCCATACGTCAGTCAAACCAATACCGGCGCGTCATAGTAATTCGTGGCGCTAACGTGAATAATGTATGTGTGTGTGTGTGTCTCAAAGCAGAGAACCACGGAACCATATTGTTGCCGGCCTATTATTTACACCTCGGCACAAGCTTCTTGCAGCTCGAAAGTCTGACAACCAGTCTTGCCATGAGGTATCGTCACTACATAGTGGTAGATAGGCAGAGTCTTGATGAAAATTACTGGTATTCAGCTGCATCTGGTAAGACTGAAAGCCGATTCCCAACATAGAAGGGGTTCCAAAGTGGTATTTAAGAGGTCACGGAACCCCCCTTCCATATACTAATGGTGATCACCGGGTAGGTTTTAGTGAGGTAAGAATACCACACTCTGTAGTCTTTTTCCCAAAAGTCCAGGCGCCTGAGGGGTTCCGCTAAATAAATAAAAGTAGTTTATAATCGGCTTTTCTTGTGGTTCACATAACTGCACCTATGAAGAACAATTGAATATAGCATTTCCCATACAACAATGGTTACCTGACGAGTTAACGACCATTTTGAGCAGGACTATTAGGTATGATTTACGTTATTTACGAGTTTCATTGATGGATTTCTACCTACTACCACAGATAATATAATACTAGCGTACAGATGCCTCATCCCATACAAAGAAACGGTACCGCCGTAACTACGGGTTTTCGTCTGGCACAAGTAACTTTTGTTCTTCATTCGGGCCCCTCTTCTACACCTCGCTAGATGGTGCTAGCAGCGACGGCTTGCAAGCTGAATTAATTTACTTAAAGTCTTACCAATATTTTCTCACACATTGAGAAATTATTTTATAGTATTTTTGGCACTTCATAACAGTTTTACTGTATCAAAATGTGTCACTATTAACATTTTGAAGAGGCAAAGATAAACTCTAATACTTCAAACAGCGCCATCTATTGGTAGACAAGAAGTTTATATATGTCTAAGGATTCGTTCCACTTGTCGTCTAAATTCAATTCAATGCAAGGCAGTTTATTAAATAATAAAATACAGTTTTTACCATATTTATTTAAAAAATATTAATATATTAGGTACATAAACTTCAATAAAAAATCGATGCATATTACGCCATCTATTGAGATTTATTTGAACTAATTTTTCTTTGTTCGAGATCAGACCACGTGTTACTACTAGACTAACCACTATTTGCTGTTTAGCACTGTTTTGGATTGAGGAACCGGAAACTTCGGTTCTACAAAAGTCGCTATATCACTCACAAGCTCTCCGTTGGTTTATAATAGAAAGGCATTGGAAGGAACGTTACTTTAACACTTACCTGTAAAGGAAAATTGACAATATTATAATCCCATAGATAGACAACAACCCTTAAATAAGTAGTTAGGGTAGTGCCGAGCTCCTTGGGAGTTTTAAAAAAAATAATTGTATTTAGAACTAAATCTACTACGGATTTATTTACGCGATATACTTGCCCTATAATTTTTTTTTTTTTACCAATTTTTACAAAAACATTAAAAAAAGATTTTGCCACTTCTTTCTAATATGTACCTACATAAGATAGGTTAGATACATAAAACAATTCACTATCTTCTAAAAAAAAAAATATTCCCCATAGATAAAATTTAAATAAAATATCAATCAATTACAAATGATCCCAAACACTTATCTCATACAATAATAATAATACAGCCGTGTTGAAACACGGCTGCGACAGATTCTAATAATTATAATTATCTAGTGTTAGTTTTCTGATGAGACTTTAATAAAAATAAAGTATACGGAACAGAGGAAATAACAAGTTACCAAAAAGACAGAGGTCTGTGTCTCTTTAACATTTTCCGGTTCACTCACCTGATTAAAACTCAACTGCACACTGAAAGTATGCATAATTGCTAAATAGTGTTTTGAAAGTTATAATATTTTCTCTTCAATTTTATTTTTAATTAATGGCTATAATTAATTAATGAAGGCTTGTTTTAATCCTTTTTTTTCTTGAAATATTTTTATTTTTTGTTTAAAATTGTTCTCGCATAATAGAAGCAACAAGAATAATGTAACCAACATTTTTGTAACACATAACATGATTAAAAGAGTGTCCACGGAGTTTCTTGCACGTTCTTCTCCATAGCGATGCCTTGGAATGTGCACTTAGCTTCATCTTTCTGACTGTCCGACTTCTTGACAATTCAAAAGTGCCTGTAAATGGTTTATTTGAAATAAATACTTTGATTTTTTTTTTGTTTAAAGTATCTTAAATTTTATAGTTCGTTTAGTTTTTTTTTTTTTTTTTGTGGGTTGGGAAATCATGCAATGACTTCTCCCGCTCTGGGTGGAGTGGGAGGGCGTGTCAGACTCTTACTGACTATAACCCACCCCTGTTCCTTCCCTGCCTTAGTGCCCAGGGGTGCGGTAACTCATTTCCCGAATTTATTCGCTACCCCTAGGCATGCAGGCACCGGCCACGATGGGCCCCGTCAGTGGTGGCTGACTACATCTCTTTGAGGCGCGCGTGGAACACTACGCGCCGTCGACTCACGGGCCTGGTGCTGATCGGACGGCCCGCCCGTGCTCGCCGTCCGCAGGCCCATAATTCGTTTACTTAAGATTCTAATTTTCTAGTAGGTAGGTTACCTTCCAAATTCTCTTAGTTTTCACCATCCATAGCAAATGCATCAATATTTCAGTAAAAATCAGGTCAATAGACTATATGTCCTGCTACTAAGTGCCAATTGGCACATTAACTGGATCAGACTGCACTTAAAGCCATGCCGAAGACTAATTAATTGAGAGCAACTCTCACTGACAATTCGTACCTCTATAGAGCTTTTGAAAATTGTGTGAATGCAAGAAATTATGTAAAATGGAGATGGTTCAGAAGAGGAGCTCGTGGCTAAAGTAATAACTGCCGCATGGGTCGATCCAACAGGTTAAGCTACGCTTGCCGGGGTTGGTCCGTTGATGGGTGACCATCTTTACCACAAAGCACGTTAAGCCGTTGCTCCCGGATGTTAAACGTGGATCTTTGACAGTCGTTACGGGTCGTCAGGAGCCCGAAATACTGACATCCAGTCTTACCCAGGGGTATCGTATTACCCAGCAACTGGGTTGTGGAGGTCAGATAGGCAGTCGCTCCATGTAAAATATTAGTATTCAGCTGCATCCGGTTAGACTGGAAGCCGACCCCAAGATAGTTGGGAATAGGCTAGGCAGATTGATTGGAGACGGTTCAGAAGTTTGAAGGCGAGTTTCAATCGGTTTCGTGCCTATAAGAAAAATGAGCATTGTCATTTGCTAAC
Source organism: Polia nebulosa (assembly GCA_951329385.1). NCBI lineage: Eukaryota > Metazoa > Arthropoda > Insecta > Lepidoptera > Noctuidae > Polia > Polia nebulosa. The sequence goes on from OX589604.1 coordinate 7,789,614, forward strand.
ATACAGCAGTGCTATTCTGTACACTTTATTTCGCACTCAAAACATTTTTCTAGCTAAAAAAACTCTCACGGGACTAATATGAGAGTAAGAAACAGAGAGTGCACCTGTGTTTGCACATGCTTGTACACTATAATATCTCCTGCGTAGGTACAAGACTATAGTGTACAAGGGTAAGCTAAGTTAGTACTTGGCTAATCTCCATTGACCGCCGTGATCGAAATTCAGTCAGGAGGATTAGTATAATTATATTAGGTCCCCACCTATGAAATCAGCGTTTTGCATGGAGAATTTTAAAGAAGTTGCATTTTTGACACTAACATTTTCTTAATTTATTTAACAACTATGAACACTAATGTTTTAAAACTTTTATGCAATAATGTTTAAAAACTAAGATAACGTATGCCACTTAGATTAAGCAACAAAAATAAGTTTTGGCTAAGTTAAAACAAATAGTGGTTTCATTTCTGCTAACAAAAAGAGAAGTCATTTTTAAGGTGTTTATTTTTGTGTAAAACATAAAAATATGAGTAGGTAATAAGTTTTTTTTTGTATTGGCAGTTGTTGAAAACGATCATTATTCGATAGAATACCAAGTAATTGATTGATGAATATTTTAATTTAGAGAAGTGACGAGGTTCTCTATTTGTGAGAAAAAAAAACAAAAATTGGACTGACAATATTTCATTATTTTTTTATCACTGCAAATCCCATATAAGTACAGTACATTTCCCTATTAATACTCTAATTCACTCGTGACTAATTTGTAAAGGATATGTGTCACCACATAAACGCCTCGTCTCCAGTCCGATTGACAAAGGTCTCGGTTTACGAGCAATAAACCGCGTGAGCTCATGCCAATAAGTGATCACTCTTACGTCTTACACGTTAAATGCTGTGTAAACTGTGGTTTCGATTTGGACTGGATTGGACTGTTTCGAAGTAATGAAATTTCTTATAAGTACTATCCTGTTTTTTTATATGTTTATGGTACTATTTATTTATTATTTATTTATTAAAACTTCATGCAACACAAATGTACAAAGGCGGACTTAATACTACCAATAATAATTATTTGTAATTACTAACTTTTAGACTATAATCTATCTCTGTGCTAAATTTCATCTAGATCCGTTGAGCCATTCTGGCGTGATTGAGTTATGAACTTCCATCCAAACTTTCGTATTTATAATATAAGAAGATCTAAAAAAATATTTATTCGAGAAACCCAACTGCAAAAAGCATCTTAATATTTCCAAAAAAGTCACTTTTTCAGCAGTCTGATGCAGTTAGAGGAATATACTTTAGTTCAATAATGAATTACATGCCACCAACTGCATCAGACTGCTGAAAAAACGACATGTATTTCGCAATCAGGTTTTTCGTTTTTTTTTTTTAATACGACGTGCGAGTCGGACTCTCGCAGGACTGCCTAGGGGTAGCGGATAATTCTCAACATGAGTTACTGCACCCTTGGGCACTAAGGCAGGGAAGGAACAGGGGTGGGTTTTAGTCAGAAAAAGTCTGACACGCCCTCCCGCTCCACCCAGAGCGGGAGAAGTCTTTGGATGATTTCCCACACCACAAAAAAAAAGGTTTCTGTACCATTATCTATAAAAACGACAAAAAAACACGTTTTTTGTATGGGAGCCCCCTTAAATATTTATTTTATTATGTTTTTTTAGTATTTGTTGCACAGATTAAAAATCAAACTGTCAACAAGCGACAATTTATTCATTAGCGGCAACAGAAATATATCATCTGTGAAAATTTCAACTGTCTAACTATCACGGTTCATGAGACACACATGGACAGACAGACAGACGGACCTTTTGGGTACGGAACCCTACAAATGAAAACCAAAATAACTCTTCCCTCAAGTCTTCTTACAGAATTGTACCTAAATATTCTAATATTTTTCTGACATCCGCATCACCCACCTTAACAATCGGGAAATAAAATATGAACTAATCTAACTATGACACCACATCATCGCTAACCATCAGGTGGGAAAGTGGTCAAGCGTGAACCAATCAATCATAAAAAAACTAGCCTGAAATGTTGTACTGCAGGGCGACCTTTCTTCATTTTACTACATAATTTAACTACCTACCCATGTTTCTCCAACTGTAATATTAAATAATCGCTCCTTATATCAAAAAGTGTATTATATCAGTACCACTCAAATACCTGGTCTTGTCCGTGGGTGGGGACCTGGTGATTTAAAATACAGGCATTTTCATGCCTACCTCAGACACCAGCTTCTCACATATTCTAGACTATCCACGTACCTGTATTAAAATAGATATAAGTAACATTGTAATTAAAATGTAAGGTCTGTTTTTGTGAAGAGAAATAAATAAACATTATTAAACATTATTAATTTTTTAAAAACGACGATTTTGGTTAAAGGCCCTAGATGGCGCTACGTGCCGTTCAAATAATTTTGCTCCCGTGCGAAGCCTGGGCGGGTCGTTAGTGTTATATATAATTATGTGAATTTGTTTATTGTAACTTTGTGTAGGTATATTATTATGTTTCAATTAGTTAGTTTTTATTGTAAGTATATTTTGAGTTTCCACTATTTACACACACTGTGTCTGTGCTTTCATTCAACTTCCCCGTCGCAGGTCTGCAACAGCATCTTGGTGCTCTTCTCTTTTAAGTGTTTTGTGTGTAATCATATAATAGTTATAACTTGCATTCCTTCACGACAAATCAATAACTATTTCTCCTACGTTCCCCCGAATAACATTGCTAACTAAAACAATGGAGGGTGCCAACTCAATGTGAAACCATTGTGGTGTCTCGTCTGACAACTGTCACGTGTGGTCTCGATGCCCAAACAGAGGTTATGTAGGGCATCTCAAGTATTTATAGTTAAATTAGGAAACCTATCACTAAATTAACTCCAGAAAACGACCTGAAATGTACTGTAGAATACCTGACAACCTGGCATGTTATCTCGTGGACCCCAGAAAGGTAACTCGACAGAAAAGTATCCACTTTGTTTATTTATTGGGGACAAAAACACAAGCAAGAGAAAATACATGAAATCCTTAAAACTAAAATCACAAACATGTAACCCGACACCAATGCCCATGCCTTAATAGAAAAATAATAGAAGTCAGGGACTATTCCCCGACTTCTATTATTTAACAGCTAGTGTACAGAACCCTGAGCTTTATGTGATAGTTTTATTTCATGTATTACAAAATTTATTAAATTCAACAAAAGTAAACGTAATACCGTTTCATGAAACACAATTTATTTTAATTCCATTAATTTTTTAATTTAATTTATCTAAAATTATTGTTTATTTACTCTGGTCGCTGTGTAACTGTATAATTAAAATAACGATTTACTAAAACCAATAGCGTGCTCAGAGTCTGTCCATAATTTCGCTAACCCTGCCGTAGTAAATCAATTAATTAAGAAACGACGATAATGAGGGTTCAATTTGTAGAGTAATAACGGTTCGATAAACCATATTCATAACTGCCGTGACCGCACTCCTGTCATATTTGATGTTCACCACAAAGCCTGCGAATGAATATTAATTTGCGATTGGCCCTCCCAATTGAAATAAAATTAAAGGCGACCTGTCTGCTGCCAGAACCTATTCATTTTTCAAGTACTCTTACTGAAATGAAGGTCACAAACTAAAGAGTTCCTTGAAGCCCTGGAGCCTACCAAACTTATGCAGAGGCCTTATAAGTTTAACAGGAAAACATCATCATTCTCCTGCCCTTATCCCAATTTATTTGGGGTCGGCGCAACATGTCTTTGTCGTCCATACTCCTCTATTAGTCGTCATCTCTGTAGTCACCCCGTATTTACCCATATCCTCTTTCACACAGTCTAACCATCGTTTCTTTGGCTTTGCTCTACTCTTATAGCCATCCACATCCATACACAAGACTTTCCTCACGACATTTTCTTCATTCCTCCGCATCACATGCCCATACTACGACAATCGATTTCCACACAACTTTTCAGTCAGCGGTGCCACTTTCACACTTCCTCTTATATACTCATTCCTAATTCTATCCATGCGCGTAACACCACACATCGCTCTTAGCATTCTCGTCTCAGCTGCATGCAATTGCTTTTCATTCATCCCTTTTGTGGCCCAACATTCTGCACCATACAAGACAGCAGGTCTGACCATTGTTTTATAAATCTTCCCCTTATATAAGGAGAATGCGGGCATCGCAGATAGTCCCGGTGACCTGCCGCCATTTCATCCATCCAGTATTAATTCTGTGCTTAACAGTCCGATCTATTTCGCCATCGCTTTGCACGAGTGAACCAAGATACCGAAAATCGAAGCAGACTGGGAGAAGCGCGCCATCTAGCGCTATAGCTTCAGAACTGTTTAACAGGAAAACATTTGTAACAATCCTTGTAGGTACACCTTATTAAAGTAAAGTTAACCTTTAATTAAACACATGGGGTCCATGGGACCCCAACTTTGATTTGCAAATTTTACTCACGCGACTGTCCTTTTAAGTAGCTCCTTTCTTCACGTTGTTCTCGTCCTATAATTCGAAAAAAATATGTCTTTGCATTAATTATTTTCGTCTTTTTTGCACAAATTCCCGTGGGTCCAATAGACCCCGCGCGACTAATAGTGTAGATACTGTGGCGATTGTACACTCTGCCTAAGTCCGTGTGTGGGTACCGACCTTCAGCTGGCTGTTGAGATTATTGAAAAGCTGTTCGAATATAAAATTGGTAGGCATCACATTTGTATTAGGGATCAGTTCTGCTTGCCTGACCGAAGTGGGAACTTGTATTATTCTGAGTTTATCAATATAGTTATATACACTCTATATCCCGTTTTCCTTCCTTACACTGCACATATAAGCCAGTCACTCTCATACACCACACTCTCGCAAGCAGCGAGTGATCAATATAAACAATCCCCCAAGCTATAGAGCACCCCTGGAGCCCTGCAGGCCTTACTGGAGCCCTGTGGGTCCTACAGTACTTTAGCGTGACTAGCTAAATTTAACGTTCCAAATATTTAGGAAGGCTTTCATTCTCCCAATTAAGAAGCAGGAAGTGTTTCAGTCCAAAAATAATATTTCTAAATTCGACCCAAATATTCGCCAATTTTAACCCTTCAACAAATAACAGTCATCAATCTAAACAGTGATGTAATAACAAAACGTACTTAAAATTTTATTTTCTCCTAATCATTACAAATAGCTGTGATATTTCAGCAGTTAGTGCGGGTTGAATGGGCATCTAATGAAGCCTATTATTTAGATTCCCGAAACAATACGATTTATAGGAGGCCCGGGAGGCTTATGTATTTTAATCAATCTAAATAACGAGAATCAAGTGCGACTGTTGCTTGTCTAACCAAAGAAAAGGGTTTGCAGTTGCGTGGCAAACCCTTCTCTGGATACCGGAATTTGATTGTTTAAAATGGGTAATTCGGTTTCTGGGATACAGCAACATTTATGTATTCACCAACAAATTTTTGAAAATATACTTTAAAACATTAAATATTTTTAAAACCTAACTTCAAAAAAAAAACCGGCCAAGAGCGAGTCGGACTAGCGCACAAAGCGCTCTGAACAAATATTTTTTATACAGCTAAACTAAATACCTGTACTTCTTTTAGGTTTTTCTGTAATTTTCAAATACAGAACTACATTCTGTATTTTTATTTTTCAAAATTTTAGGCGTAGTGGTTTCGGAGCAAATGGTAATTTTTCATCTATTTTCTTAAATAACATAAAAACTAAATATTTTCAATTTATGAAAAATAAATTTCAAATCCTTACAATAATCTTTTCATTTGATATGTAGTGCAGTTTGGTTTTTTTTTTAATTTTCTGATTAGCGCCTAAGTGACCTCCATTTATTCCAAATTCATTTAAATAAATGAATTTGGAATAAATGGACATGTAATGTAAATACATTACATGTCCGTGTCTGGGTCACAGCTATTCATGTGTGTAACCATCTCAATCGGTAACGTAGATTCGGAGCAAATTGGCTGTGACAGACGAACAGACCGGAGTGTTTCCGTTTTTCATTTAAATTTTCAAAACCCTAAAAAATTAAAAAACAATCAAGTTTTTTTGTTTTTTTTTTATTATTTCCTTTAATTTAGTGAGCTATATTTTTGAAATTACCTCATCAAGCCCTTTATTTTGATATCCTTCATAACTGTGTCATAAAAACAAGATGACCACATTACCTAAAATGGCGTTCGCAATTTTATTTCGTTTTTTTCAAAATTCTTATATAGTCTGTGTCATTTTGGCAGTCAAACGCAATCTTATGATAAGTAATTTGTTGATATCTATCCAGCCCTTTAGGCTACAGAGCGTGCCAAAGAAATACTCGTAGAGTTACAAACACAGTACACACATAAAACTCTCTAAAAACATTACCCTCATTGTGAGGTAGTCTGGCAAAAATGAACAAAGTTTCTTGGATTTTTCATGACAATACCTGCTTACTTAATTACAACTAATTTATAACAAACTAGCTTCTGCCAGCGGCTTCGCCCGTGTGGTATTAGTACTATAAAAAATAGCCTATGTGTTTGTCTGATGTATATGCAACATTACTGTAAAGTTTCATCAAAATCCGTTCCTACTGAACCTTTTTGTGTGAAAGAGTAACAAACATACATCCTCATAAACGTTCACATTTTTAATTAGTTTACAAAAAAAAAGGATTACATAGATAATTCCTCCCTCTGCTTTATTTATCGCTATCCATAGCTATGAATAAAAATTGGAAGATTATATTAAAACTTATCACCGGTTTGCAAATTCAATGTTTAACTAATATCCATCCATTTTTTATCAAGATCTAAAAACTTTCCAATGCATTTTGGAACCATGATTGAAACTGAGTAACTGAATAAAGATTAATAGATACTGTCATCTGTCACTTGGCGTATGAAATCATATGGTAGACAAAGGTTGCATTATGGTTGGAACTCTGCAATGAAAAAACCGATGGCAGTTCAATTTTGAACGAATAGATTTATAACTGTAAAATCAAACTATCCATACAGTTAATATTTTGTTTTTTTTTATGTTAATTTATTTTGTTTTCATCTTAATTTAACATGCTTTTATTAGCTTGATAAGTATCTATGCAACGAAATCTTTGAACGTGATTTTCACCCACTTCAAAACGTCGGATTGAATTGAAACTTCGCACACTTATCAAGGACCGATGACAATGCATGGTTAGCTAAGTGACGTCATTTTAAACTATTAATTAGTCAATCGGTTAAAGATTCTAATGTAAATAAAGTATGATATTGTGATAGTTTATAAAAGGAAAAAAAAATATCTTACAGTCAATCCAAAAGTTGTCTGCAAGAGATCGCCCTGCCAGACTTGACTTGTTTCTCGAGAATTAAAAAAAAAACAATATTTTGATGATACGAGCTAAGCCGCGAACGGACAGAAGGACAGAGCGAAACTATAAGGTTGTTAAGACTATGAAACCCTAAAGAGGAACTTCAACAAGCAGAAATTAAATGAAAGAGGTAAGGCACCTGTCCCATATTACGACAGTTTTGACGTTCATCACCTCCGTATATTCCGAGTAAGTTGGCCAGTTGCATTTTTTCATTATTAAAAATTTTAAATATGTTCCTTACTTGAAAATAATTTAATAACCTTGAATTTCTAAAGGCAATTTTGTTTCATAAAAAATTATAAATTCATTAGTAACTCGTTACATTCAGATTTAAATAAGCTCAAATAAACTAGGGCCATCTTTTTGCCGTGCTTTTTAGAGGGATTTACCTTATGGGGTTTTTTTATAGAAAGAGGGTCACATTCCACAATAGCACACATTTAAATTCTTGACGCTTGTTTTACTTTAACAAAGGCTAGATTACGATTCATTCTAAATACTTACCTACGTTTCAGTATACCATCAGTGGTGTAAGTAAAAATTATGCAAGTATCTGAATAGTTGGAAAACTTACAAGTATCTTGCATTTAAATGTACTTATTAAACTGTACATTTATGTTACATTTGTAGGTGTTATACAAATAGAATTGGGACTATATTGGCTCGAAACGATTGTCGATTGTCTTTCTTCTAACTTCTTTCTTCTTTATGAAATAGAGACGACTATTGTCGGTTTTTCTTTGCATGATCAAATCGAAGAATCTGGAAGATTTCCACAGTAGAACCAACGTTACCGACATAGACCGAAGAATTGCCAGACTAAAGTGACAGTGGGCAAGGCACGTTGCTCACATAACAGATTGGTCGATTGGACCGAAGGGCTCTGGAGTGACAGAGTACCGGAACACGAAGCGTTGGAAGAAATCCACAAGGTGGACCGATGCGATGGATGACCTGATGAGTTATGGTGACATTTGAGGGGACGATGCTGATGATGATGACACTTTGTGCTAGAAACAGATAAATGATAAATGATGTTTATTCAGTAAATAGGTTACAATGAACACTTTTACACGTCAATGTTTTTTGTCAGTTTAAGCTAGATGAGGCCGGTGTTTCCTAGCTGACTACCCTGAGATGAAACACCGAAACAAACTCAGAGGTCAAAGTCTCTTTTAAAGTGTTAATATCCATTTGTATGGATATTAACACTTTAAAACACACCCACCACACTCACACACTTCACTTCACTCACACACCACACACTCACTCACACACACCACACACTGAGTGGTTCACTTTTTTTTGTGTACTGGGCAAATCATATGAGAACCATGTACGTTTATGTCTGGGATGAGCTTTTTGAAGAAAGCAACACACAAATTCGAGTGGACCTGTCCAGACAGTGCAAGCATTTGTCAGTCATCGCGAAGCTCAACTCAGAACTGTGAGGAGCTCAACGAACCGACGAACAATACCAAAGTAAGGACATTTAAGTAGGCCGCAAAAATATTCAAACTGCCAGACAATCATAAAATCTACATGAATATAACGACATACATACTCGTAGTTCTCGCATTCACATTATTCTATATGAGGACCATGCAGCTTAGTGTCTGTAGTGGTCTTTTGAAGAAAGAACCTAACATTATTTGAGTGGACCTGTCCAGTCAGTACAAGCATTTGTCAATAGTCGAATAGCTCAACTTAAAAACCACTAAGGAGTAATTTTATTTATAGAAATAACTTAAAAGATATATATACAAACTAACAATAATACCTAACATGTACAAATGCGTATGAAAAAAGAACTCACTGGGCATCAAAAAATTCATCCACATCGCTGTCAATGGAAAAAGTGCCCAGAGCGCTTGCCACGTTGAATAGCAATGCTGATTCGTTGGCCAAAGAAAAGCCCAGCCCTCTGGTCACGTGAAGAGTCGACTAACAGCTTGCTGATATGCCGGAAAACTCGATGAGCACTCGGACCCCATGGCCCTAGTGTTTCAACCCCAAACGGCTCAAACATGTAACTCCCTATAAGGTTGTTATATTTGCGCCGTTTGAGGTTTTCTGCACCTGCAGCAGCCGCCCCAGCACAGCCTGCCGTGCTAAGAAGATGGGATGGCGCAAGGGTGTCGACACATGTTGCATCCCACACCAAAGGCCTACCCAACTTCCAAGGCATTATGGTCATTCCGTCTGGCCTCTTCCCATCGTCACGTGCTAAGCCATTGGGTTCTAAAACAGCTGGCACCCCGGCGGTGACAAGAGCCCGACGGATGATGTCATTAATGCTGGCGTGCCGTGCTATCCGACCAGCACTCCTACCGCAGGATAGGCCGTGGTGTCCGAGGCGGTCGACTGCTTCACCGCATTGACAACGATGTGGAACTCCACTCGGAGCACCCAGACGCAAACATGTAGCGATCCGGAAAGTAGCGTCACTCAGCATGGTACCAATGTTGGGTGACGGTAGTGCCTGTAGCCAAAGGCCCGACTCCCACTCACCCACAGCCAGTAGGCGGGCACGCTCAGCAGTATTGGTGGACGTATTAATGAGATTATTCCGTACCAACCTGCAGAGCGGCTCATCCCACTGTCTCTGGGAAGATGGGTTTTCGGGCAACGCCGTGTTCGGGCAAGCCGCTTTCCAGGCGTTCACAGCATCGGTCAAGCTCGGCACCTCACAGTTAACCAGCGATGGGGTTAAAATTCGTGTGGTTAACTGTCGAGTGCTGTGGACCGAAGACAGGAACGCCGGTAGGCTTACACTAGAAATTTTGCGGATGCCGAGCCCACCAAAGCGAATGGGTAGCGTGGCTTGCAGCCATGCTCGGTCATCCAGGGCCACATTTAAGATGGACGTAAGAGTGGAACGAATAATTTGATCGATTTTGTCCAAGAGATGTGGCTGCTTCCATAAAAGGGAAGAGCGAAGAAAATATATGAAATTTGGTCCGAAACAGCAATACCTGATGAGGGTGACCGCCGAATGTAAATTAATTTTGGAAAGTCTATCTGAAATATCGTTAAAACGTTTAATTTTGTCGTCGATGAATGAAGAAAAACTGTCTTCCAATATTGGAGAACCTAGGAGGTGTAATGAACTTTTCTCTAAAATTTTGATTTCTGGAGCTATTGCACTAAATTTCTGTATGGTCGATTGTCTGTCGGTATTGTCACAAAGAAATATTTCACATTTGGAGTAGTTAAGGTCAAGGCCAATGGACTGAAACTGGTTCTTTAGGAATTTTAAATCTTCTAAAACGGTGTCTACGTCACCTCCTAGTGTTCCATCATCTAAATACCACAGGTTAAATTTTGAATTTAGTTGTTGAATTATTGGGTGAATAGCCAAGCTGAAAATGACTGGCCCGAGAGGGTCACCTTGTTGGCATCCAACTGCAGATTCCAAAACGTTGTCTTTATATAATAATTTTGATGGATGCCTATAGCATTGCCACAAAAAGCCGAAAATTTCTGGTAACTCTTTTTTTCCTTCAGCCAACAAAGTGTCCCTGTTTACTGAATTAAAGGCGTTTTTAACGTCAACCTTGAGGATGACCTCACCTTTACCAGAATTCAGAAAGGTGGAAAGGGCGTGTACGGCAGCCTCACAGCCCCCTCTGGAACCAAAACCAAGTTGTAGGGGCTGGAATTTGTTGGTCAGTGATTTGCTGTATATTTTGCAACAAATTTTGGCTGCCATACGCCTGTAGGTGCACCCGACGGCAATGGGACGAATGCCGCCGTCCTTCTTGTGCAGGGCACATAGGTTGGCCCCGTACAAGACATCGACGACGGCATCGTTCACGCCGCCGGAGAGCATTAAGGTAACTAAAGCCAAGAGCTCCTTCAAAAGCGACTCACCAGCTTCCCCGGCGCCTGAGCTTAAAAGATCCTTCAAGTGCTGAGGAGTCAGGCCGTCGAGGCCGCCGGCGGAACCGTTTCTGAAGGAGCTCACGGCTGCTAGCAACTGGGGGGCTGTAATTTGGAAAAATGAGGAATCAGGATTAGGGGAGTCGGGAGGGTCAGGGAAAGTGAGGTCATCCGCAGGCGCTGGGTGTTTACTCTCCAGGGCTGAAATTGTTTCTGGAGAGTAAGGCGCCACCACATCACTGCTGAAAAGTAGCCTAGCAGCTCCCCTTATGTCACCATCGCTTAATTTGGATTCTACATGTGAACATAAACCTTTCTGGGGAACGTTATTAAAAGCTGGTAATTTTGGATCTAAAATGTAGGCCGAATTGTTGCAATTGTCTTTAATTTGGGTCATTAATGTTTTTTTTGTAGCCAAATTTTTTTGAACATGTAGAATCCTATAAGGGAAGGTGAGTAATTCCTCCCAGGCACTTTGTGTGTTCTCCTGGGCCGCAAGACGGACGCATCGTGCTAAACTCAGCGCAACAGACCGTCTTGCGCCCCGGGGAACTCGCTTCAGAATGGGAGTCGAATTTTTTAATTTTGACAGTGTTTTCCAAAGTGATTCGTTATGTGTCTGAGATGTGGCTGGTGTTGATGTTTGAGATGTGGCTGGGGGGCACAAAGGTACACTATGTGGTTTGTGAGCCTTGCCATAGTGTATCTTTAACCCCCGTTCACCTTTAAAAAAACGTGCCTGGGAGCAATGGGGACATCTTACCAACTGAGTGTCGAGCGATGTGGCAGGTTGACTGCTACAGTTTCCAGCGTCGCTACAGTCAGCGTTTGACATAAAAAAAGGATTCCACTTACCTATAAATTACACAAATACTATAAATAATTTATTAAAATAAAAAAACACAAACTATAAAGTCAAAATATTGTCTGACGGCTTGCACTGACGTGACGGCGCACAGGGTTACTGAGGGCGCTCCTTCGCGACCGTTGCCTCGGTAACGACACGGGCGTCGCGTCGTACGTATATTTACGAAAAAAATTACAGATCTCCATTTGATGAAAGCAATTGATATTGTTGTAGTATTATTGAGTCATCGGGCTAACATTCCACAGATTTTTGCACAAATTTTCGACTTGTTCTTGTGATGTTTTACACAATCCAAACTGTTTCTTGCAGCGCATATGGTTTCGTAATAAATTTTAAGTTTTTCGCACAATTAAGGCACTGAAGCCTTGGATAACACTTCCACTGGTTAATCGTCCTTCTAGCTTCACTTTGATGACAACAATATGTTGTTGTTTACGAGGAGTTAGTCATTTTTTAGTCATTCAACTAAGGAGTTCAATGACTTGACGAACAATACCAAAGAAAAGACATTTGGGTAGGCCGCAAAAGTACTCAAACTGTCAGACATCGTTAAAAATTACTGAAAAAGGAGGAGAAAATAATAATAATAACCCACATCCTTCCCACCCACGTTCCTCACATTTACAATAATTAAGTAATCAAAAAAAAAAATATATAATACTTTTCAAAGTAAATATTCGTGTCAAACAAAATAGTAATAATAATATGTCAATCAAAAATTAAAAATAAATATAATACTTAACAAATTATTAAAGTCAAAAAAAATAAAAAAATAATAAAATGTCAATAAAAAAAAAAATTAGAAATATAATTTAATCATCATCTGCCATCATCTGCCTAGCCTTTTCCCAACTATCTTGGGGTCGGCTTCCAGTCTAACCGGATGCAGCTGAATACCACTATTTTACATGGAGTGACTGCCTATCTGACCTCCACAACCCAGTAACTGGGTAATACGATACCCCTTGGTAAGACTGGATGTCAGACTTTCGGGCTTCTGACGACCCGTAACGACTGTCAAAGATCCACGATTGACAGCCGGAACCAACGGCTTAACGTGCTTTCCGAGGCACGGAGGAGTCTCGGTATGTAAAAATGGTCACCCATCCACGGACCAACCCCAGCAAGCGTAGCTTAACCTGATGGATCGACCCGTGCGGCTGTTATTACTTTAGCCACGAGCTCCTCCTCCTCCTAAAAATATAATTTAATACTATACAAGTATTCATTTCAAAAACGAATATTAAAAAAATATATATTAAAAAATTTCATCAGTAAGTAGTACATATGAAAAAAACTTTTTACAAAAAAAACACAACCGACTTCCATAAATAATACTAAAAAATGCAAAATAATTCGGTGTCAAATAACGAATTAGTATTATTTTTGGTAGAAGGTGTTTTTTTTTTTGTAAAAAGTTTTTTATTTTTCACTTTTTAGTTGTTAATTTGTTATACCCCAGAACTAAAAACCCCAATAACATGGAACGTGGAATTTAAACATTTGGAGAACACCAAAACGTTATCGAGGTACGCGTATTTTTCGTTTTTGTTCAGTTTCGTAAAAAAGGGCTGAAGCAATTTCGATAAAATTTATATGGGACCACCTCGGGAGTATATTCTTTCGGATAAAAAAAGATTTTTGAAAATCAGTCCACAACTGACGGAGAAATCGGCGGACATACATAAAAAAAAAAAAAACATACATACAGTCGAACATAGAACCTCCTCCTTTTTCGAAAGTCGGTTAAAAACCGGCCAAGCGCGAGTTGGAGTCGCGCTTGAAGGTTTCCGTACCAAACGTTCAGATAATGTAAAAACCGGTCAAGTGTGAATCAGACTCACACATGAAGGGTTCCGTACCATCGTACAAGATTATAAGCGTCTACTTGTTGCCATTATTAAGATCAAGCAAAAAAGCCAAAAAAAAATCGTTTCTAGTAGGGCAGTCTCCTTTAATTTTTATTTTATTTTATTTTTATTTCACATTCTGTGAATATTTCAACTGGAGATATAGCCCGCTGACGGACGGACGGACGGACAGCGGAGGCTTAGTATTAGGGTCCTGTTGCTTACCCTGCGGGTACGGAACCCTAACAACACACACACATGTTTGCATTATTATGTTTACAAGGGGCGACGGAAATTTTCACAAATCACGCCGCAGCCGTTGTGGCGACACTTGGGGGCAGCCTATGTCCAGCAGTGGTCGTCTTTTGGTTAAAATGATGATGATGAATTCTGTCCTAATCCCACTCGAGGGTTAAAGCCCCCCTACGCGGGCCTGCGGATGGTGAGTAATGGGTAACTCGCCGTCCGATCAGCACCAGGCCTGTGAGTCGACGGCGCGTAGTGTTCCACGCGCGCCTCAAAGAGATGTCAGCCACCACTGACGGGGCACGTCATGCTAAGGCGTAGCGGATAAATTCGTAACAGAGTCACCGCTCTCCTGGGCACTCAGGCAAGGAAGGAACAGGGGTGGGTTTTAGTCAGTAGGAGTGGCACGCCCTCCCGCTTCACCCAGAGCGGGAGAAGTCATAGGATGATTTCCCACCCCCAGAAAAAAAAAGGTTAAAGCCCCTTCTCATAGGATCGAGCATTGTTCACCATGCTCGCTCACTGCATTCAAAGTTACAACGAACAACGTTATTAAAATGGCAGAGAGTATTGGCAGAGATTATTTATAGGAGAGTATTGGTAGAGAGTACTGGCAGAGATTACTGGCGGAATATTACTATATTATTATTGCTATATTATTATTATTGGCGGCTGGGGGATTATTTCACATTCTGTGAAAATTCCAACTGGTGATATAGCCCGCTGACGGACGGACGGACGGACGGACAGCGGAGGCTTAGTATTAGGCCCGAATTCCCCTGTCGCTGATGTCGGTCGCTGATGTCGGTCGCGCGTACGAATATACGTTGTGTTCTATGAAGCACCACACTGTGACGCTGACATCAGCGGCGCGCGAGTTGCTACGCGCCGCTGATGGCGCGCGTCGGTCTCGCTCGTCAGCGCCGCGTTCGTCGGTCGACTGACGCGCTATAGAACGCTATGAGCGTCCTCACTCTGTTCCCGACCGTCGGCACGCGCGCGTACAGTCGCCCGCCACCATGAACATTGATACCGAACGTGTGATTGCCGAGGTGCGCCTACGTCCTGCATTGTGGGATTTATCGAATGAACTTTACAAAGATCGCGATGCCAGAGCAAAATTTTGGTTACAAGTTTATGAAGCACTTTTTCTCGAATTCAATAATGAGGGCGATGATAAAAAAAAGGAGATCGGAAAGTAAAAGATAATTGTGTTTATAATAATTTTAAAATAATCTATCTGTTATTAAAATCTATGTGTTTAAAATAATCTAGTCTAATGGAATAACATGCTGTCAATTTCAGAACAAAGCATGGCATATTATTATAAACCTAACTGCATCGGATTTCCAGGAAATTGGTCCCGCTGTTTTGATATCAAAATGACGGGACCACTATTCAGTTACCATAAAGTATATTTTAGTCTATTCTATTCTAAGATTGGGTCCTGTTGCTTACCCTTCGGGTACGGAACCCTAACAACACACACACATGTTTGCATTATTATGTTTCCTAAGGGCGACGGAAATTTTCACAAATCACGCCGCAGCCGTTGTGGCGGCACTAGTACTGGCAGAGATTACTGGCGGAGAGTACTGGCGGAGAGTACTGGCGGAGATTACTGGCGGCGAGTACTGGCGGCGAGTACTGGCGGCGAGTACTGGCGGCGAGTACTGGCGGCGAGTACTGGCGGCGAGTACTGGAGGCGAGTACTGGCGGCGAGTACTGGCGGCGAGTACTGGCGGCGAGTACTGGCGGCGAGTACTGGCGGCGAGTACTGGCGGCGAGTACTGGCGGCGAGTACTGGCGGCGAGTACTGGCGGCGAGTACTGGCGGCGAGTACTGGCGGCGAGTACTGGCGGCGAGTACTGGCGGCGAGTACTGGCGGCGAGTACTGGCGGCGAGTACTGGCGGCGAGTACTGGCGGCGAGTACAGGCGGCGAGTACCGGCGGCGAGTACTGGTGGTGAGTACTGGCGGCGAGTACTGGCAGTGAGCGAGTACTGGAGGCCTGGAGGCGAGTACTGGCGGAGGGTACTGGCGGAGATTACTGGCGGAGATTACTGGCGGAGATTACTGGCGGAGATTACTGGCGGAGGTTACTGGCGGAGATTACTGGCGGAGAGTACTGGAGGCGAGTACTGGCGGCGAGTACTGGCGGCGAGTACTGGAGGCGAGTACTGGCGGCGAGTACTGGCGGCGAGTACTGGCGGCGAGTACTGGCGGCGAGTACTGGCGGCGAGTACTGGCGGCGAGTACTGGCGGCGAGTACTGGCGGCGAGTACTGGCGGCGAGTACTGAGCGGCGGTAGAGAGTATCAGCAGTGAGTACATGCAGAGAGTATCAGCAGTGAGTACTGGCGGCGAGTACTGGCAGTGAGCGAGTACTGGAGGCCTGGAGGCGAGTACTGGCGGAGGGTACTGGCGGAGATTACTGGCGGAGATTACTGGCGGCGAGTACTGGCGGCGAGTACTGGCGGCGAGTACTGGCGGCGAGTACTGGCGTCGAGTACTGGCGGCGAGTACTGGCGGCGAGTACTGGCGGCGAGTACTGGCGGCGAGTACTGGCGGCGAGTACTGGCGGCGAGTACTGGCGGCGAGTACTGGCGGCGAGTACTGGCGTCGAGTACTGGCGTCGAGTACTGGCGTCGAGTACTGGCGTCGAGTACTGGCGTCGAGTACTGGCGGCGAGTACTGGCGGCGAGTACTGGCGGCGAGTACTGGCGGCGAGTACTGGCGGCGAGTACTGGCGGCGAGTACTGGCGGCGAGTACTGGCGGCGAGTACTGGCGGCGAGTACTGGCGGCGAGTACTGGCGGCGAGTACTGGCGGCGAGTACTGGCGGGGAGTACTGAGCGGCGGTAGAGAGTATCAGCAGTGAGTACATGCAGAGAGTCCTGGCAGGTAATACTGGAAAAAAGTACTGAAAACCCAGTAAATGACGCTCATCCAAACCAAAGATTTAATAGATCATATCATTTTATGTAATCAACAAAAAACCGGTTCACCGGTTTACCTTTAGGTTAGTTGTAGTTCACCTTACTCTTGGGGTAGATGTATATGTATTAGATGTTGAGAAGTACGGAACGCCGTGCTGGCAGTAACTAGAGACGACGTTGCGGTGCTTATACTGGATAAACTAGAATCTCGGCTTTTAATACACTCAGTTTTCAACGTAGCCAAATGTGAAATGACGTTGTCTCATTTACGGAGGGCCCGACGAAGAAATTCGAATGTTTTTAAACAAATAATACAAAAAAAAAAATACTAAAATATTTATTAGAACAAAAATAAAACAGATTACAAAAGTTTGTGTTCGTTAACAACCGCATAACGCATTAGTATGGCGCGGCCAATTAGCGCCCACCTCCAAGAGGGGAGACGACAGTGCCTATCAAATTGATGTCAACTGAGTTAGCGAATATACCTGAAGAACTTTCCATCCCATCGACCACCTGTTTTACGAGCAATATGCCCTGCCCACTGCCACGATTCTTCGGGCTATCTCGGTAACCTTGGTTCTCCTGCGGATATCTTCATTTGTGATTCGATCATGCAAGGAAACTCCGAGCATAGACCTCTCGATTGCCCTTTGGGTGACTCAACCCCCGCGGCCAAATCCGGGATGTCAAATTGAACCCCGACGACAACCCGGGTTGACAGCCGATTTTTTTTTTTTTTCTCTTTAATTTTTTTTTTTTTGTCCGACTCACCAGTGAGGCGCGGGGCTTCACAGGTAGCCTTTTGATGAGGCCCATTGTGAGTGACCATCTTGTACCGCATACCTTTACAACATAATACTCGTATCGTATATAGCTGTTGCCACAGATGAGTCTCGTTACTCTGTGACAATTAGTAACTTTTCTAAGGACATAATTAGTTACGTGTAAACTAGAACACCTCGGTTTGAACGGTTGATTACAGTTTAAAGTCTTATGATTAAGTTAGATCAAGAACAACTTGCGGCCGACGGATGCCCCTCAAGTTAAAGGGGAAAATCTATAAGTCCTTGATTAGACCTGTCGTACTGTATGGGTCAGAATGTTGGGCTGTGAAAAAGACGGATGAAGAAAGATTGCATGTGGCGGAGATGAGAATGTTGAGATGGATGTGTGGAGTAACGAGAATGGATAAAGTGAGAAATGAGTACATTAGAGGTAGTTTAATAGTGGCGTCAGTCACAGAAAAGTTGAAACGGAACCGCTTATCTTGGTATGATTGTGTGAATGGGAGGGATGAAACACATGTAACTAAAAGAGTTATGAATATAAATGTGGATGGATGGAGAGGGAAAGGGAGGCCAAAGAAAAGATGGATGGATTGTCTGAGGAGTGATATTAAAGAAAAGGGAGTTAGTGATAGCGTGACGACAGGACAGAATGGAAGAAAAACTTTTTTACGAAAAAACAACCGACTTCCAAAAATGAAATTACACCAAAAAATTAAAAAGTTGCTTTTATTTCGGAAGTCGGTGTTTGTATTTTATTTCTTCGTTATTTGACACCGACTTCCGAAATTAAAGTTACTTTGTTTTAATTTTTAGTGTACTTATTTTCTTTTTTGGCAGTCGGTTGTTTTTTTTTTGTTAAAATGTTTTCTTTCGATCGTCTTTGAGTATAGACAACATTGTTGTCCGACAAGAGAGTGACTGATTTAGTTAGCAATCTATTTCTAATATTTAGTTCATCAATCTGCCAATCTGCCTAGCCTTTTCCCAACTATCTTTTGTTACTACTGTTTGTAATTTATTTCTTCGTTATTTGACACCGACTTCCGAAATTAAAGTTATTTTTTAATATTTAGTGTTTTTTTTTTAAAGTCGGGTGTTTATTTGTAAAAAAAGTTTTTTATTTTTCAATTTTTAGTTGTTATACCCCACAACTAAAAACCCCAATAACATGGAACGTGGAAATTAAACATTTGGAGTACACCAAAACGTCATCGAGGTAAACGTATTTCTCGTTTTTGTTCAGTTTCTCAAAAAGCGTTTAAGCAGTTTCGATAAAAATTATATGGAACCACCTCGGAAGTATATTCTTTCGGATAAAAAAAGAATTTTCAAAATCGGTCTACAACTGATGGAGAAATCGGCGGACATAAATAAAAAAAAAAAAAACATACATACAGTCGAACATAGAACCTCCTCCTTTTTCGAAAGTCGGTTGAAAACAATGGCTCATGTATATCATTGAAGCAGCTCAATCCCAAGCCTTTTTGTCCTCAAGAAAGTCATTAATTGTGTAAAAAGCTTTCTGGCATAGCTTACGTATAATAAATGATTTAAATTTATTTATGCTTAGTTCTTGAATTTGGCTAGGAAGTTTATTATAGAAACGTATACATTGGCATCTAAACGAACCACCTATTTTTTTCTTGAGCCTGGTTTTAGGTACAATAAATTTGTGTTTGTTCCTAGTATTTATGCTATGGATATCACTGTATCTTTTAAACAGATTAATATTTTTATATGCATACATGAGATTCTCATAAATATATTGAGAGTGAACAGTCATAACATTAATCTCTTTAAATTTGTCTCTGAGGGAGTGTCTGGGACTTAATTTATAAATTGCACGAGTAGCCCTTTTCTGTAAAACAAAAATTGTCTGAATATTGGCGGCATTTCCCCACAACAGAATGCCGTACGACATCACACTATGAAAATAACTAAAGTATACTAAACGAGCTGTCTCTAAATCAGTTAAACCACGAATTTTCCTTACGGCGTATGCTGCAGAGCTAAGTTTTTTGGACAGTTTATCTATATGGGGGCTCCACTGAAGCTGCGCATCCAAAGTTAAACCTAAGAACACTGTGGAATCCTCGGGTTTCAACTCTTCACCCTTTATTGACACACTAGTGTTCACTTGTATTACATTGAGTAATGTGAACTTTATGCATTTTGTTTTTTTCTAGTTAAGGAGAAGATTATTGACGTTGAACCAGTTAACTACTGTTGAAAGAGCATTATTTACATCATCAGCAACCACCTGCTGACGTTTGAGTTTAAATAAAAGTGAAGTGTCATCTGCAAACAGCACTATAATTATCATGTTTATCCTTTATGAGATAAGGCAAGTCGTTGATATATATTAGAAACAAAAAAGGACCCAGAATTGAGCCTTGAGGAACCCCCATTCTGTTTACAGACCCGGGAGACCTTTTGCCGTTCACATTAACTCTCTGAATCCTAGTACTCAAGTATGAAGTAAGAAGATCCAGAGAGGCGCCCCGGACTCCGTAGTAGTGCAGCTTCCTGATCAATATATCACGGAGAACGCAATCGAAAGCCTTAGACAAATCACAAAAAATGCCCAACGCATCGTATTTATCTTCCCATGCATTTTAAATGTGTCCCAAAAGTTCAACACCAGCATCAGTTGTTGAACGACCCTTTGTGAAACCAAACTGTTTGTTATGTAATAATTTGTGTTTATTAAAATATCTTTGAATTTGATCTAAAATAATTTTCTCAAAAATTTTACTAAAAGTAGGTAGCACTGATGTTTAGTGAATCACTTTATGTTTATAGGTATTATGATAATCTGTTCTGGTTGTGGTTCTGTTTGTTAAAGCCATAAATAATATTACAGAATGCAGCATGTGTTCGAGAACTCCCAATATAGGTACTTGTAGTCCTGCTTGTAAGTTTATCTTATTTTGTGCAAAACCTATCTCCATTGTTACAGTCAAACTATTAATTAGTCAATCGGTTAAAGATTCTAATGTAAATAAAGTATGATATTGTGATAGTTTATAAAAGGAAAAAAAAATATCTTACAGTCAATCCAAAAGTTGTCTGCAAGAGATCGCCCTGCCAGACTTGACTTGTTTCTCGAGAATTAAAAAAAAACAATATTTTGATGATACGAGCTAAGCCGCGAACGGACAGAAGGACAGAGCGAAACTATAAGGTTGTTAAGACTATGAAACCCTAATGAGGAACTTCAACAAGCAGAAACTAAATGAAAGAGGTAAGGCACCTGTCCCATATTACTACGTTCATCACCTCCGTATATTCCGAGTAAGTTGGCCAGTTGCATTTTATCATTATTAAAAATTTTAAATATGTTCCTTACTTGAAAATAATTTAATAACCTTGAATTTCTAAAGGCAATTTTGTTTAATAAAAAATAAAAAATAAAATTTCATTAGTAACTCGTTACATTCAGATTTAAATAAGCTCAAATAAACTAGGGCCGTCTCTACCGATTTTACCCAAGTGATTTTGTATCACTACATATTATGTAACAAAGTCCCCCACCGTGTCTGTACGCGATAAACTCAAAAAATACTGAACGGATTTTCATGCGGTTTTCACCAATAGACAGAATGATTCATGAAAAAGGTTTTGTTTTATATTTTTACCCAAGTGATGCTGAGGCGGGTCGCTAGTTTAGAATAAAATACCGTAGTTACAAAAGAAACGATAAGAAATTTTACTTATTTTGTCGTTTAACCAAAGTAGTCTCGCTGTTTTATGAAAACCCGAGATTTAATTTACTTTTTCGATCAGTGTCGGTGCAGATCAGTCAGATCGAGTAAATCCACTTACCTTTACGGGATAATCTGAAATTTCGTAAAAACACCATTAAGGAAACTCTATGATAAATAAATAATTAAGTAGCATACTTACTTCCATGGTGACAGCGATTTTGTTTGTTTTTTTTAAACATTGCCATAGACTAAGGCCGCGGACACGTAGTCAGCGGGCGCGGGGCGGCGGCGGCGCGGCAACGCACCGGGCTAGACTTGTGAGCACAGAATAGAAAAAACAAGTGGAAGTGCCCATAAAGCTATCCGACGCGTGTCGCAATTATGCGAGAAAAAATTAAAATAATAACAAGTATGGAATATCCCATAGCATGGAAATGCATAAAAAATATCTAGTCCGCCATATTTGATTTAGAATGACGTCACTTAGCTAACCATGCATTGTCATCGGTCCTTGATAAGTGTGCTAAGTTTCAATTCAATTCGACGTTTTGAATTGGGTGAAAATCACGTTCAAAGATTCCTTTACATAGATACATACCAAACTAATAAAAGCGTGTTAAAAACAAATGTGTTTCGTCAGTTGTAATAAGACTTAATTTTGTATGAACACCTTTGTACTCATGTTTATTATGTTGTTTATTAATAGCTTGTCTCTGTGTGTAAATAAATTGTTGAGTAGATAAATAAATAAATAAAGAACAAATAAGCTATTCGTCAAAATTGAATTTATTATCAAATTCAAATTCGAGGCCTGTTCCCTATAAATCTATGCATTAAAACGCGCCGCTCCTCGTACTGCCAACGCCGCCACCCCGCCGCCGCTAACTTCGGGTCCGCGGCCTAAGAATTACTTCCTAATCGTAGGTGTGTACAGACACATGTAAAATCACATACCCAAGGCACCTAGACCCGGTAAAACTATTTGTAGGTCATGCAAATTATATTTGTTCTGTGCGGACCCTTGACACGCAGCGCAAGAGCCATCGCAAACCCTTTTTTTGTGGGGATGGGTAATCATCCAATGATTTCTCCCGGTCTGGGTGGAGCGGGAGAGCGTGTCAGACTTTTACTGACTAAAACTTTTGCCTATTCCTTCAGTTGTCCAAGTGCCTAGGGGCGCGGTAACTCTGCTTCGAATTTATCCACGACCCCTGTGCAGGCATCAGATATGAAGGGCCCCGATATGTTTTGCTGACATCTCTTTAAGGCGCGCGTGGAATACGCGCCGTCGACTCTTGGGCCTGGTCCTGATCGGACCTGCAATCTATCGTGTTATCTTTGTGTACTAACAAATTCTATTAAGGCCCCTCTCGCGGTCCAGTGGCGCCCTCATTGAATAAAAAATCAATGAGTCAGAAACGGCCATTTTTGGCACTTTTGCCTACTACTTTGGATACGAAACATTTTGAGACCTGTTTTAACAACGTAAAAATTCTTTATCCTCTTTGTAACAAACGTGAAGTTGGATTTTTTAATATTTATTTTCTGTGCTATGCTACGATTTTTTATTCAATGAGGGCGCCACTGGACCGCGAGAAGGCCCTTAACTTATTGTTTTCGTTTTGCAAACTGAAACTGCCAATATCAAATTCAAAAGAACAAATTTTAGTAACAAATAATATTTTTCCTAGTATTATATGGATAAATAAATAATAGACTTTGGTATCGCTTTTGTACAGTTACAAGGAATCCCTGTAATTCTTAAAAGTAAAGTCCAGTGTACACGGAGATCTTGAGAAATAATAACAAGATACATTTACAATTAATAATAAATAATTATAAACATCGAAGCTGATTTTAAAAATCCAAATTATTTATCTAGAGAGTTTTCATACATATTACGTACTCGTATATCACTGAGTAGTGCGATGACATGTAATGAAAATTGCAAAATAACTTGAATTTCGGAAGTCGGTGTTAGTATTTTGTTTCTTCGTTATTTGACACCGACTTTCGAAATTAAAGTTATTTTACAATTTTTAGAAGTCGGTTTTTTTTTGTAAAAAAGTTTTTTATTTTTCACTTTTTATAACCCCAATAACATGAAATTTGAACATTAATGGAGACAACCAAAACGTCATCTGTGTATACATAATAATATTTTTTGTTTCTGTTGATTTTTTCTAAAAGTGCTGAATCAGTTTCGATAAAATTTATATGGGACCACGTCTGAAGTATGGCCTACCAAAATCTATTCAAAAGTGGGGGAAAAATCGCGTAACAACCAAAAAAAACATGCAGACGAATTGAAAACCTCCTCCTTTTGGAAGTCGGATAAAAATAAACATTACCCGTATTCCAGGTCGGTAGGGTTAGAACGTGTGTCCACATCCTAACTCAACAAAGCAATGCAGAAGTACCATACCTATCCAGATAATAACAAAAGAGTATTCCAAGAACATTAACCGAATGAGTAATTTGCTCTTTGACACGCAGATAACAATAGTATTTATAAACACAGATACAATTTTGTTTAAATATAATATACGCCATTTTTTACATATATCAGTAATAATAAAGCTACTGTCTCATTCAGACGTTGTTCAAGATGTTTAAATATTTAGTTTATGTTATTTTTATTGCCGTAAGTGTAACAGTACTACAAAATTAATTTTTTATTAAATTTATTAGAATTGAGATATAAATTGCCTTCACAGTTTTTCAGTATACGCGCGTTTCATCTACAGAATTTTTGGTCAGAGTAAATTTTCAAGAGTGCATCTATTTAATTGTGTACACTTAACAGTTTTTCGACCTTGTATAACATAAAAAAAATCTGGTGCCTCCTTAAATGTTTAATTATTCGTAATTTCAGGCATCTCACGCTGATCTCCTGAGTCAAAGAGAAAACAAAGGTGCCACACTGGTAAATATTATTAAAATGACTTCATAAATAATTTATACTAACCTGTGGTTTCTGAATTGAGTATTCGATATATGAGAACTTGTCATACTTTAACATTTAAGTAGAGCTTGACTAGTTCTTTACTTCAATTGGCTCTTGTGATACAGGATCTCCTATTACAAGAGCCAAAGCAGCACAAACTTTTGTTTTTAGTGTGTTAAAAAAAAGTCTCTTCTTTTATTGGGTGGGAATGATTTCCCCCCCAATTAAACCAATAACTGGTTTTTGTGATTTTGATGATTCAAATAACTTTTCCCGCTCTGGGCGAAGCGGAAAGGCATATGTCAGACTCTTACTGACTGAAACCCCACCCGTGTTCCTTCAGTTGCCTGTACCAGGGCCGTGGTGACTTCTTTGATCACTCCCACAACCCTGGCAGGCATCAGCCGTCAGTTACTGCTGACATATCTATGAGGCGCGCGTGGAACACTACGTGCCGTCGACTCGGGCGTATTCCTTATCGGACGGCGAACTACCCATTACTCCGCCGTCCGCCACCCCGCGCCTACGGTGGCCTGGAATCGGCTTGCGACTCCCGATGCCCAGGGCGTCTCCTGGGTTAAGGGCGGGAGGGCGCAAAGATTGCCTCTCCCTCACGCATCCTGCCTCTTCCTTCGCGAGCATTACTGCTTCGCAGAAGGAGGTGACAGCTTCCCAGCCATCTCCAGCCATCTCGCTATGTACCATGACCTGGACCAGGGCCGGACGTGAGAGATCGCCACCGCCGATCGCCTCCTCCACCCAAGCAAGTCGTACCGGGCCTCAACCGTGTCGTACCGTGCCATGAGCTTACATTTTTTATTTTGTATTCCATAACAAATTAAAACATTGTTATTTTCAGAAACCATTATCAGTTTGCTGTGATATACCAGAATTGGGTAACTCAACACATCTGGCGAAGTGCTCCAACCCTAAATTGCCGGGTCCGGTGAGTTTTTCAATTAATAATTGAAATTTACATCTACTGTGGTCAGTTTTGACTGTAATATCTTAGACTAGGGCCTTATGTATCAAAAAAAGTGTGTGTACTTATGTACGCACGTAAGAAGTTATACTTCTTTGGCGTAACAAGATAAAAAACCAAACTGTCACAAAGTTTACAAAAGGAAATCAACCATTCTTCATGAACCACAGACTATAGCTAACTTCAGGGTGTCGGTTTTTTGTGACGGTGTGCGCGCGCATCGTAAAAATTAACTCTTATAATTTTTCCCTAACACGCCAAAAGAAGTATAACTTCAAAAGAAAACCATGTGATTAGTTTAAACACTGTTTAGCAGGTTCTTAATTAAAAATTTTCTATCTGGAACAAGGGTAGATGTGGGTGGTAAAGTATTGACTAATCATTGAAAGGAGGGTTTGTTCTATATACAGCTGAATTTGATGGATGAGACGTTTTTTTTTTTTTTTTTTTTTTAAAAATAAAACGTCCCCCACACTAGGAATTACTCCTGTATCGTGGGTGCGTTCACAAACATGTATACTCACATACACAAGACACCCAGACCCGGAACAACTATCTGTAGGTCATACAAATATTTGTTCCGTGCGGGGATCGAACCCGTGACACGCAGCGCAGCAGCCGAACGCTCAACCACTGCGCCAACCGTGTCGCAAAACATCGTGCCGCCGCCACCAGGCTGCTCGCCACGTTGGCTCGCACTACGCCGGGTGCTGATTTGCCGCGTGGTACCTGCCGGCCGTCGCCTTCCGGGCCCTGACGACCTACGAGTCGGTGGCACGCTCCACGCCGGGTATCCAGTTACCCGCGTGGCCTCAGCAGGCCGTCTCCGAGCCGGCTAGACCAGCTGCCAGCCGGCCCATCCTGTTTCCTGTCGACCAACACCTCCGGGGCAAACGCAACGTGGCTTCCCCAAGACACCAAGGCTGAGCCAGGGCAGTAGCGTGCTATCTCCCGGGGAATATTAAAAGTTGTGACTGCAGACCTACCCACACCTTTTCTCTATTTAAAATATATTTATTTAACGTTGACCGAGTTACGTGTTGTTCTTTTTTCTATCCCACGTAGGCTCCCTACGTCACACTGGCCGGAATCTGTGACTGTGACGTAAGGAGCCTACATGGGATAGAAAATAACAACACGTAGGTCGGTCAACGTTAAATAAATATATTTTAAATAGAGAAAGGGTGTGGGTAGGTCTGCAGTCACAATTTTCAATATTCCCCGGGAGATAGCACGCTACTGCCCTGACTCAGCCTTGGTGTCTCGAGGAAACCACGTTGCGTTTGCCCCCGGAGGTGTTGGCCGGCAGGCGGCAGCGCCGGCTCGCAAGGTCGACAGGAGACAGGTTGGATCGGCCGGCAGGTGGTCTAGCCGGCTCGGAGACGGCCTGCTGAGGCCACGCGGGTAAATAAGCACCCGGCGTGGAGCGGGCCGCCGTGATGAGTGGCCTAGTGGCCGCGCCACGAGGCACTGCGGCAGGATGGCCGCGATGGAGGACGATGTAGGCGCTCGCTCAGAGCGTAGGGCTCCAAGTCCTCTCCCTCCATCTTCCTAATTGGGGAATCCGGGCCAGGAAATCTGTATCCGGGAATCCGGGGCTGGTAATCCGGATCTGGGACCCTGGGAACAATGTCCAGCGTGTCAATGATGGCTGAATGAGCTTCTCCGCTGATTTTGACACCTAAGCATGAGCAAAGCGGCCGAACGTGCGCTAATTTGTGTGGTTGTCAAAATCAGACGGAGTTTACAAAGGTGAGGAGGAAAAGCATGATGACATTCAAGAGCAGCAGCAGCCACGCGCAAGTCAGCATGTACATAGCTAAGGCTATATGTATGTGCATAGTAAAGCTGATCACGCGGAAGGCGTGATTACAATGTGCGACAGATCTTTTGTAGGTTATGAGCCTTGATTATACAATGCTAAGAAAAGAAATTAGGAAAGACATGTTCTGGAAAGAATTACACAAGATTAGGAACACAGAATGCACAAAGCTACCTGTATGCTGTTCAAACACTCACCCAATTACAGGGGTTGGAATCGCGTAATTAAGTTGGCAAATATTTGCCAATGCAAACTACAGCTGCTAGGATTTGGCGATCGGTACACGGCTCAAGGATGTTCTACAGAACAAGGCGAGTCCACCGCCAACAGCTGGATTAAGATTGGAAAAGGAACCACGTTGTCGTTTATCGGGTTTTTATATCTCCGCCGTCATTGACAGATGTCATAGAAACCAAAGACAATAGTGTTGTCAGTCAACTAAAATTGTCCATGCTTGCTTTGTGGCTTTTGGTCTCTGGATTTTTCCGTATGTTTATGTTTTAATTGAGATTGTAACGCCACTACGTTACAGTACCCCCCAAAAAAGGTAGGATTTTTACCTGGGTAAAAATCCTTATGGTGTTGCACTAGCCACCATCTGAAATACGACCCTTTTATTCATCTTCATTCAGTTGCCAGTGTGACGTAGGGAGCCTACGTGGGATAGAAAAAAGAACAACACGTAACTCGGTCAACGTTAAATAAATATATTTTAAATAGAGAAAGGGTGTGGGTAGGTCTGCAGTCACAATTTTCAATATTCCCCGGGAGATAGCACGCTACTGCCCTGGCTCAGCCTTGGTGTCTCGGGGAAGCCACGTTGCGCTTGCCCCCGGAGGTGTTGGCCGGCAGGCGGCAGCGCCGGCTCGCAGGGTCGACAGGAGCCAGGATGGGTCGGCCGGCAGGTGGTCTAGCCGGCTCGGAGACGGCCTGCTGAGGCCACGCGGGTAGATAGGCACCCAGCGTGGAGCGAGCCGCCGTGCTGAGTGGCCTAGTGAATCATGAAATTAGAAACGGCTGATCAGTATATAAACTAAGCATAATTTATAATTAGCGAGTTATAATAATACGGCCACCAACAAGGTGGACCAATGGCCTGGTGAGGGTCGCGGGTAGCCGATGGATGCGAGACGCACAGGACTGGTGCTTGTGGCTACACTTGGGGGAGGCCTATGTCCAGCAGTGGATGTCTTTCGGCTGAAATCATGATGATGATGATAAATACGGCATTTTGTGTTATTAAATTTATGTGCTACAACAGCTAAATTAGATTTTAAATATATGTAGTAATAGTATCCTAATATTGAATTGAATAATAACAAGATTAGCAGGGCGCCTCATTGAGAGTTCACACATAAAGAACAATTAAATGAGAATGGTTTAAGAAAAATGCCTAGTTATACAAAACAATCTTTATAAAAGTATACAATAATTAAAACAAAATATTATACCTAGTTTAAAAAAAACTGAAAACGCTTATAGTGACGTCATTTTTTTTCGCATCCTTCTCTACCATTGTACATGAAGTTTAAATAAATAAATAATTAGCCTGCCATCTTTGGGAGTTCGCCATAATGAATTTAGAATTACGTTACTTAGCCTAACCATGCACCGATTTTTTTAGTAAAATACCCCATTTGGATGACAATTCATCCAAATGGGGTATTTTTCTAATTAGTCTGTCAGTTAAATAACCAAAAAATATTGGGCACGTTTTTTATTTTTTGTTGACATGACGTCACGTGCGCGTCACACTTTTGACCACCAAAGTGACGTAACGAGCTCACACTCCTGAACTTTGATGCGTTTTATTTTTTGTCATTTTTTATTGGTTTGGTAAAGCAAAAAACACGTGTTCGAAATTTTATGGTTATTTAACTGATGGACTAATTAGATTTTTTTAGTAAAATACCCCATTAAACATGTAGGTATGCCAAATTTCAGCTCATCGGAAACCGAGTTGTGAGTCAAATTTAACTTCCTACAGTTTTCTGGTATAGTTAGCTAGCTAGTTGTTGAGCTGAATCTAATAAAAGCTTGTTAAGAAAATATTACAAATAATTTATTAGAGTTTAAAAAAAAAAACTAAAAACACGCTCTATTTTTTATTTTTTTATATATTTCTCAGCAACCTCTTTCATTCGATACCCATATCATGGAAATGCATAAAAAATAATTAGTCCGCCATCTTTGGCAGTCCGCCATATTTGATTTAGAATGACGTCACTTAGCTAACCATGCATTGTCATCGGTCCTTGATAAGTGTGAGAAGTTTCAATTCAATCCGACGTTTTGAAGTGGGTGAAAATCACGTTCAAAATTCCGTTACATACATACATACATACGTACCAAGCTAGTAAAGCGTGTTAAAAAGGAATAAGTGTGATTTATTTTAATATTGATTCTTTTCAAACTTCAAAAATCTTAAAAATCGCGCTATTTTCAGTGTAATGACATACAATGTGTGTTTGAAGCATCTGGTTTCCTGATTGACACGAATACTTTGAACAAGGAAGCCTATAAAAATCATCTGAAGGACTGGGAGGAGAACCACAATGGCTGGTCTGTTGCCGTGGACAAGGCTATTAAAGACTGCGTCGACAGCGACCCGAGGCAACACTTGAAGTACCCTTGCAAGGCGTATGATGTCTTCACTTGCACTGGCATCGCTATGTTGAAGGTAGGAAATATTACATTAAAATAATGTATTTTTAAATTATTTAGCCCATACTGTCCCACTGCTGGGCAAAGGCCGCCCCAAATTCCTTTTAGATATTCTTTTCACGAACCACGTCGAACCAGGCCTTGGGAAAGGTGTCTGAGTCATCTCGCAACCTTTTCCTAGACCAGCCTCGGCTAATACTATATTATGTTTATTCTAATATGCGTTTTAATGATCTAATTATTCGATTTTAACACCTTTTTAGTATTAGGTAAAGCGTATGGGACCAAACTTTTTTTTTATGGGTAAACTAATTTGTGGTCGTCCAAGCAAAAAGAGTCCAGTAGTGGGGTATTGAGTTAAGACTAGATTTGGTATCTAGAATAGTCAATTGATTGAGACTAGCACTTCACCCGCGACACCGTCCGCGTGGATTTCAATATTTATAACCTTTGACACTCACAATAAATAACGTGGCTTTCTATTGGTAAACAAATTTTCAAAATCAGCTCAGTGGATCCAGAGATTACCCCCTACAACCTCACAAACTTTCCCTCTTTAATAGATTAAAAAAATATTCAAAAACTGGCACATTTTGTTATCTGATATTTGAATTTGATTTTCTAAAAAAGCTTTATTTGAGAAAAAGCATAAAAAAATAAGAAATATAAGCAAAAAAGAAATTATTGGTACTAAGAAACATCATTAAAGTCATTTACTATACAGGGTGTAAAAAGACACATCACATAGCCGTCAACTACGCATACACACACACATACAATGTAATGTATGCTTTGTTACATGTATAGTATACATGTAACAAAGTAGGTTTGCGCAAGAACTATTGCTGGGAAACGACTTTTATTTTTAGGTATGAAAAAAAAAACTATTTTCTATTGTGCGCAATGTAACACGAACCCAGACAAGTGGAGTTAAGCCCCGCCCCTTCGCTCTAAGCCGCGTAGTTAGGTACTTGTCGGATACGTTTGATATTCATTGCGTTTTTGTTACTGCAAATGCGTAATTTCGAAAAATCGAAAAAAAAATCGAAAATTCAGGTAATGTTTGTTTGGAAAAAAGTGTAATAATAACAAAAAAAAATGTGACTTTGACCTTCAGTTTCACCAGTTTCAGAGGATAAAAATTACCCAAATAATGCGTAGACTA
Organism: Polia nebulosa; assembly: GCA_951329385.1. Classification (NCBI taxonomy): domain Eukaryota; kingdom Metazoa; phylum Arthropoda; class Insecta; order Lepidoptera; family Noctuidae; genus Polia; species Polia nebulosa. The sequence continues at coordinate 7,820,875 of OX589604.1, forward strand.
TGTGGCTTTCGGCTTCGGAAACTGTCTTTTTACACCCGTTATATGAACTTGTAGATAATTTAATAATTAATCAATTAATATCGCGAAATGCAATTTTTCAGCGAACTTTACATAAAAAACTGCGTATTCTCGGACACTAAATGCCGAGAATTAGACTCTTTTTGCTTGGACTCCCACATTTATTTATTATTTTATTTTTTTTATTTTAAGTTTAGTTTAAGTTTTTTAAAAGTTTAATTTTTTTTGTTTAGTTACTTAAATTATTTTTATTTTGTTTCAGAAATGTCCGCCGACAGCTTGGAAATGTTAGCACGATACTGACAAAACTTTGTAATTATTTTCTTGTATATCATTGGTGTAACGATAAATATTTTTGAACCCGGTATTTAGTTTTTGAGTTATTGAGGTTTCACGAAACATCCCTGTTTTTATAAATACTTACCTTCCTACCAAGTCTATACGCCGTTTTATAAATGATTAATAATCATCAATTTTATCACTGGTCTCTCATATCTCTAAATATGTAGTTAAAAACACAGTCAGTCTGCCTTTGTATTTTTCTAAGCTTACTCCTTTGACGGATTTCTCTAAAAAATAACGGCAAACGAGGAAGGTTTGTGTAAATATAATAATTGGCACCCATGCAAATCCGGAGCGCGCTATAATGTTATTATTCACTTTTTCTTTATTTTCAACTAAGTTTTAGTTATAAATTATGTTAATATATGCGTATCTCCCGAGTACCCAGTTCAAGGACAACGATTAATGAGTACTTTGACATTAAGATAAACAATTAATTATGACTCTCTGTTCACATTGTCAATATTTTGATTATTATTGCAATATTGTTGCAATAAATCAATGACAGTAGCGGTTCTTTCTAGGGCTCCTCATATCAAAATCATGTGACTCCAAAATTAAACAATCTTTACATTGTTCATTACCATTACAAGAAAAACATAATTTTATTTTTATATAATTATTACTAGCTGACCCGGCAAAAGTTGTCCTTCGATAAAAAAATGGGGGTGGGAATAAGAGGGTTTTTTTTTAGAGGGGTTGGGAAATCATCCAATGACTTCTCCCGCTCTGGGTTTTAGTCAGTAAGAGTCTGACACTCCGGGTGGGCGTGTCAGACTCTTACTGACTAAAACCCACCTCTGTTCCTTCCCTGCCTGAGTGCCCAGGGGTGGGGTAACTCATTTTCAGAATTTATCCGCTACCCGCATAAATATTTTACAACCTATTCTCATACCTACCAAATATACAAAAAAAAAAGGTGTGTGTGCGATTCACACACGATAGAAGTGAAACTTCATGTGGGCAAAGATGGGCAAAGATGGTCAAAAGGTGGCCAAAGGTGAGCAAAAAGGTGGCCAAAGGTGAGCAAAAGTTGGTCAAAGGTTTGCAATTGGTGGTCAAAGGTGAGCAATAGGTGGTCAAAGGTGAGCAATCGGTGGTCAAAGGTGGTCAAAGGTGGGCGAAGATGGGCAAATGTGGGCAAAGATGGGCAAAGATGGTCAAAAGGTGGCCAAAGGTGAGCAAAACTTGGTCAAAGGTTTGCAATTGGTGGTCAAAGGTGAGCAATAGGTGGTCAAAGCTGAGCGAAAGGTGAGCAATCGGTGGTCAAAGGTGGTCAAAGGTGGGAAAAGATTGTCAAAAGGTGGCTCAAGGTGAGCAAAAAGGTGGCCAAAGGTGAGCAAAAGTTGGTCAAAGGTTTGCAATTGGTGGTCAAACGAGAGCAATAGGTGGTGCCGGAAGCCCTTTGGCGTCTCCTGCGGCGGCTGCTGCTGAGGGCGTGAGGGCAACTCTATTGTTGAGCCTCCCTCACCCGTTCCGCCTCCTCCTTCGCGAGCATTACTGCTTCGCAGAAGGAGGAGACTGCTTCCCATTCCCTCTCGCTCCGTACCCTACCATGGCCTGAACCGGGGCTGGGCGCGAGAGGTCGCTGCCGTCGATCGCCTCCACAAGGACACAGCGGGGCTGCGCCCAAGCGGAGCAGATCTCCACCGTATGCTCGACCGTGTCCTCTGGGCGATCCTCACAGTGGGATCCACGACCCCTGGGTAGGACCTGAAAGTACTTGGTGTAGTGAACTTATAGAGCAAGAAATAGTGTCAGGTGTTTGTCAAATTAGTTCTTACACGTTTAAAGGTTAAAGGTGAGTTGTAGAGAAAACGAAATGTTTGTCGTGTTTTCTGTGAGATCATAAATATATTTTACGAATGAAATTTAACTTAAACAAACAGTAGCTGGTTTTCAAACATGCTGGTTTTTGCATTTCAGAGGGTTTAAATATTTAAAAGACCATACACTATTTAGATCGGATTCCTATAAAATTTTGAGTTCGATGCAAATATTACGTACTTTCCATTTTATTACAACCACAAATCTATTTCTTATTTCAGAGCTTTATGTAGAAGTAAGTAATGACTCCCAACGATGCGAGAAAATGACGGTTTTCAGAAGATTACAAAAGTTAGTAACAAAAAGAACTGTCAACATTACGATACGCATTCATTTTCTGGTAAACGTCTTGTGATCGCATCAGAATGTTTTGCTCTTTGTTCTACGAACGACAGATTTAATGAGTTGTAAACCGATAGTGTGAATAATCTTGGGAACGCGATATTTTTCATTTCAAGATATATTTTCAAATGCAGCATAGTTTTTCTACAAACTCATTAATTAAAGAATGACAAAGAAAAATAAACATTATTATTAGATATCTATGTTTAGTACCGATGCCGCGTAGGCTGTTAATAAATCAATTAAATCTAACACAATGTAATCATGTATGGACACATGTGATCACTAATGGCAATCAATCTATATTGCTCTTCCTTATGACTCATTCAAACAATAAAACAGACGATCGGACTACAATATAACACATGTATTATAACCTAGAAAGAAAACAATTTTGTAAACCGGTATAATGTTCTAATAAATTATTATTATTAAAAAATAAAAAGTTAAAATTAAAACATGCCGAGATGACCAGCTAATGTTGTTTGATCATACAGAGCCTTCGGATATATGCGGCATAGATTCATTGCCAATGTAAATCTATGCTAGATGCATCGGTCTGATGTAATCTATCATCAGATTTAATTCAGCTCATCAGAGCTAATTGTCAATGCAAAACGATGCTGTTATTATAATAACTGATGGCACAGTAGGTACATAATGTGTCATGTGGTACCTCGCTCAGATTAATAAACATCAACACAAGACAGGACCAAGAATAGATCCTTGCGGTACTCCGATTGCGTTATCTTTATTGCCTCAACAACAAGTACTATGTAGGTGCAGAGCACAGTATTATCCGTTGGTTCATTGTACCTGCGTAATTATACGTCATCTGCAGCATCCAAGGTCGTAAGAGCTCTTGACACTGATTCACTCAGCTTGATCGTAGGCCTCCTTGAGGACATCCGACACACTTCCATGGCTATTGTTGTTATTATGTCCGATTTAATGGTAATTAACTGCCGATTTCGTATGAGTAATTGACTTTTGATTGTCACAATAATGCTTAAGTAGGTAGCGTAAACAATCAAAAGTTATGAGAACTTGGTAGATGAGATTTTGTGACGATTAAATGAAGAAAGTTAGTTATTACCTATATAGTTACTCAAGTTAATAAAATGTTACCAATTTATTAAAGACAAATGGGTGGTACTGGTCTTTAATCTAAAATCAAATTAAAAACATTACATAGTTAAACTTCATGATACTCTGGTAGTATTATAAATCATGAACTAATTTGCAGTTACACAGATGCATGCAACTGATACATGTAATTATTGCTTGCGCAAGCTAGAGATGTAGCAGTTACTGAAAAATACATCAAGAAGATGCAGTAAGTGTTACTTCTAAATGATTATTTTAAACTCCATTCTCAAATAACATAGTGTATACGAGTATTAATAAACAAAACTGTAAATTTCTTCTACTAATTCCTCTGAGTACTTACTTATTATTTAAAACCTTTACATTTGGTTTGGAGTAATTATAGGTTTCCATTTTTTATAAACAAATCCCTCGTCCGTGATGTAAAATGACCCTTGACGAAGGTGAAATGTACAGGGTAGCGAAATTCAAATGTTCTCACGTTTTTTGCAATTTGCAGTTCAGTGTCAGGTTATATGTTGGTCAAAATTATGATTCGCGCCCAAAGCAAATATAGAGAATTATAATTGTTAGAAAATCATCAATACAACTCTCTCATATAGAATTGTTGTCAAATGTCATGATTTCATGAAATAGTCATTCCATAAATTACATCAATATGAAGGTTGTATTGATGATTTTAATCATTTAAAAATTCGGTAAAGACGTACTTGCTATGGCCGCGAATCATATTTTCATCAAAATGCAACCTAATATTGACCTGCAAATTGCAAATAAAGTTGAATTTTGCGGTTTACCCTGGCGCTTCCCCCTTAAGGACTATAACTTAATCCACATGGGAATGAAGGAAGATACTTAAGTACGAGTTGATTTACCCCAAAGGAAATGTGGATCACGTCCAATTGGGAGTCATTATTGAAGCTAATGAGAATGCTATGAGTGGTTGTTAATGGTCCATTTGCACTAAGTTGAGTAAAAACTGGGGAATTACATTTTGAAGTGCAATAAAAACTGCAGTTAGCGGTTTGTTAATTGATACCTACTGGCTTTGACTTGAAACATTGGTAGGACGAAATAGGATTCTAGATTTACCTTTTATGACCGTTCTGAAAACTTTCAAATATCGCTGCTTTAACAAAAATGCAAAAGAACAGTAAAATGGGAAGTGTTTGTAATATTAGGGTGTAGTGTTTCTGCATGATATATTATGGCAAGCAGAAAATGAATATGCTCGTTGATGCAATTAACTCGTTTTCCATAGGGAGACCATTCAAAATTATAATTTGATGATCATCTTGCATCGTTTCAAGTTACCCCTATGGACGATGATTCATCCATATGCTTTTATAAATTTCCGCGTTCGTGAATTTTTCTAGGCAGAATATGTTAGTTTTTATTTTATTAACCGACTTTAAAAAGAAGTTTCTCAACTAATCTGTATGTTTTTTTTTGTGTATGTTTGTTATGCTATTTCTCCGCCACTTGTGAATAGATTTTAACCGACGAAAAAAAAAAAGGAGGAGGTTCTCAATTCGACCGTATTTATGTTTTTTGTTTAGTAGGCCATATTTAAGAGGTGGTCCCATATAAATTTTACCGAAATTGATTCAGAACTTTTTGAAAAAAACAAAAAATATGTATGTAGATGACGTTTTGGTTGTCTCCAATTATGTTAAAATTCCATGTTATTGGGGTTATCCTTTCGGGCATAACTTTATTATTTAGTTTTAGTTCTGGGGTAAAACAATTATAAAGTGAAAAATACAAAACTTTTTACAAAAAATACAACCGACATCCAAAAATGGAAATACATAAAAAATGCAAAATAACTTTAATTTCGACAGTCGGTGTCAAAATAATGAAGAAACAAAATACAAACACCGACTGCCGAAATTAAAGTTATTTTGCAATTTTTAATTTACTATTTTCTTTTTTGGAAGTCGGTACCTAGTATTTTTTCCTGATGAGCCCACTCTTGACTATAGTCGCCTGATGGTAAGCGAAGAATGAAGTCAACCATGGAGTGACCGAGCGCAGAAGATGCCTGTTCACTCTTGTTTTGAAAGGGGTAAGGAACACCAAAAAGGCAAAAATGATTATGATTACACAAATGCGTGTCTTTCTGCTCTCAAAACGGTAAACATTGTAAGGAAATCGGCACGTCCTAGAAAAAAAAAACAAAGACATGTGACATCCACCAACCCGCACTGGGTTTGCTTGGTGGTTTACTAGAGGGGAGGCCTGAGTGGGAAAATTTAAAAGGTGAGTAGGTTATGTATGTTATATGTCTTTTTATATCAAATCATGAATTTGATTTATGGTACATCCTAACTGATAGAAAAAATACAATTATGTAAGTGCAGCCCTTAGGTAACCATCCATTTTAAAAGTGCATAATCAATATGTTAAGGGACAGTATTAAAGAAAAATTATGCAGACCTTAACATATAATCATGATTGTGTTATTGTATGAATTCATACTCACACGTGATATCCATTTGAAATAGCTCTATGAATTCAAAATATTTATTTGTGTTGAGGATTTCAGTATTTTCTCATGCTAACGAAGGTGAAACTTTGCCAAAAGCAAGATCTAATGAAGTAACGCTTGTAGACATATTGTGATCCGCAAATATATGAGAAGCTACGAATGATTTCTTATAAAATCTATTATTAGGAGAAACTGGTCCACAAAAAAAAACACTACAGAAGACAACAGACTGGAAGTATTTTCATGATTTTGATTATTATCGTAGAGTGAACATTACCAAACAGAAGCGACAAAGACAATAATTTGTTAGATTTGTATATACATATTACTCACTAAGAAAACATACTTTTCTTTCTGTTAATAGCCTTACTAACCTACTTACCTAACTTGCTTAGATTACCACCAAAAATTTTTAAGACTTTACTAGTCCGGTACCAAACAGTCCCAATAAAACAAACAACATGATCATTGTCTTGTCTTTAAATTTCAAACTCTATGACAAACACCTTGATAGCTTCCCGTGCTGACAACAATGGTCACGGCCGGTTGTGGCTCAGTATATAACAGCAAGTGCCTACGCCATGTCACTACTACACCCCAAGACAGTATCATGATCAGATCCTGTTTAGTGTTAGCTGCTGTATTTCAGGTAAGGAAAGAAACTTATGATACAGCTATGGCTCCCAAAGATAAGCAGCAAAACTCTTTTTATTTGCTCAATGAATAATTCTTAATTCTTTAAAGGTCTTTTGTAATTTAAACAAGGAAGTTGTCAGGTAGGTAATTCGTGGTTTTTGTTTCATGAAAAGGGACCTCATTCTTTTGTAGTGGTGTTTTTATAAAAAACTTAATTAAGGATATCCCATTTTCAGCTTCTTCTTCTGTTTAGAATGACACTCACTGGAAGAGATGCTCTCCCTTTTATTTCCATGGATTTTCCATGTCTATAAAAATAAAAGGGAGAGCATCTCATCTTGTCTCATTTATGTTTTTTTTTTTTGTATTTTGTTATCATAATTATTTTGCAGATAAAGTGATATATTAAAATTCCTTCTCAGATGATACTCGGACAGGGTTCGGGACCCGTTCAACTTCCAAAGAAGAGAGACAAATATAGGGAGACACCGCACTACTGCCTCTCTCCTCCTCCAGGGGTAATTACTTATTTTTAACCATATTATTACGAGTTATCTGCCGCTAATCAAAGAGTAATCAAAGAGGCCAGCAATGGACCTACCAGGGCCAACGATAAACGCTCAAGCTACTTCCACGTCTTGGTTAAAGTTAAATAGAGGTGCACCAAGTGGATTTGTTCAGATAGATGTGGCAAACTCTACCGTTCAGCTTAGGTTGGAGGTTCAAATCAATGCTACTAGAAGGCCGATACAAATCGGTATTTTTTATTAATGATCAGTATCACCCCACTGCTGTGTATAGGTCTCCCCACAGCCTGACTTTTCTGACTGTTGCCATTACAGTCACGTATTTGTGTCTAAAAATTGTTATGAAAATTATTATTATCTCCACTTTGATTACAGATAGATCTTAAAAAATGTTGCCCAATACCACATATGTTCCAAGATGAAGATATGAAGCGTTGTGGAATTGAAAAACCGTCAGAAGATCAATCCAAAGGCCCACCAAAACCCAGAGTAAGTATTACCATCAGAATATGTCCAAAACAATTGTAGAAAAGTTTCACTGAGAAACTGACTACATTTGTATACGTACGTAATGACTCGACATTATTTTAGGATTTAGTAAACGTGAAAACGAATATCAACTCATCGCGATTCTTGCCAACATCGATCAAAAATAGCAAAGTATCATTCTAAATATCACAAAAATATGAACAGGTATCTCTCAGACAAGTATAATTAAATCAAATTTACTTGTTTCCACTTCCAGGTTCCCTGCACGGAAAGTACTTGTCTGTTGCAAAATGCTAACTTGCTTTTTGCAAACCAAAGCATTGACTATGAAAAATTTAGAACTTTTGTGGACATCTGGGCTGACTCTAACCTTGAGTTTGCTGAAGCTATATTAGAAGCAAAGAAGATATGTGCAAAGGACGGAGGTCCTTCAGCACCACCGGTGTGTGAGCATGATAGGATCTTCTATTGTCTGACTTCAAACATTTTATGGGTAAGTTTTTCTTCTTTTTCTTTCTGTTTGCAACGTCTGGGTCTGTTTTTGGAGAATCCTATTTGTGACCTGACGTGAGACTGTGTTCATTCAAACCTCGACTTTTATTTGATGCTGTACTACGGTTACTGATTTTCAGTTGTTGGTTACAGTAACCTTCCTGATTCCTCAATAATACCATTTATTTTTTGGGATCAGTGCCATTTCGTTCCCTTTCTATGCGGTTCTATCCGCTATCTCTATCATCATTCACGAAAACCATCCTTCGTTTCTTCGATCTGCTTCTATTCCTAAGAACACCGACATGCATACCTAGGTACTACTGTTTGAACTGCATTAGTTGCGGTGTGCAATATACATATATCTGTCTAGGAATTAATAATACTTTAATCTAAATTATAACAACTTGGATTTTATTTTTTCAGAACTGCAATCTTCGAGATGCAGATGGCTGTCAGATTCTAAAGTCTCACATGGACGAATGCAGACCATTTTACTGGAAACTCCAATCAGAATAAATGTCATTAATTAAGTCACATTGTATGTAATTGTATTGCTAACTTAATAAAGATTTCGTAGTAACTATCATTATTTATGTAAGATACTTTAGTAGCAATCATTCTAAAAATATTAACCATTTCATAAGGCACGACGTCTGAAAATAAAATCTTTATTTGAAAACATTTACAGTTTTAAATTTAATCTTCAAAGAAGTATTAAAAGCATTGTAATATCAATAAAATAATACAATAAGTACGCCAGTTTTCTCATATATGTAAGGGAAAACATAGTCGGCCAGTCTAGTTTCAATTTTACAGTTTTTCAACCACCAACACGGCAGTCCATAGTAGTAAAGAAATCTTTTCGAAGGAGCTCAGACGAGACGTGCAAAATAAAATCTTTCATCTTGGAAATAATTGCGGTTCTATATTGAAATTCCTTAATATATGATTTATGAACTTGAATTGACGGCGTCGCCGAGGTTGGCCCAAAAAGCAGTGGCAAGATGACTTGGTCGCGCACCATGGAAGCTGGTTTGAGGTGGTGTAAGAAAAGAGTGTCTGGAAGGATATGAGGAAGGTGTTTGCTCAGCAGACTATAAACTAATACTTAAAAAAAAAGAATTAAGATCGATAACAATGAAGGAGTAAGTTATCCACACCTAAAAGGATGAGATTCACACCGACTAGGGAAGCATGCCTAAAAAGGGAGAGAATACAATAACGCCAATGATAAAACGCGAGCCTTATAGTAGTCGTATATGTGTAACATTTGACATCTCACCTTGCTAATAAGCAACATTAACATTCTATCCTGAAAAATAAAATTACGTTTAGTTCCGATTTCGACCGGACGCAGACTTATCGTGTGCGCGTTCTACCATCTGACGGCCAACACTACCACCACGCGCGCTCATTGGTCAAATCAAATAGCACGCGCTTCGCCGGCTTCTTTTTACACACTTCCGTCCCATTTCACAAAATCACTCTCAAGTATTGCAGGAAAGCGAGAGAAAAGATGCTACATATCAAAAAATGTACTGCTGCGTAAATTGATGATCCTGCGAATGTTGCCGGCTTCGGTAACCCAGCTTATGATCGTCGTCAAAGACGCCTGAAAAAACACCATACTACATTTCAGGTTTAAAGGGTACATAGATTTTTAGATTGATTTCTGGAATGGCAAGGTGCCTGCCGTACTTTCTATAACAATATATTTCATTCGATTCAGGGCCCGCTTCATGGTCTGAGAAACGGTAATTGGCGTTGGCCGAGAGATCGGTCACTGAATGAATTTTTCTGTATAGTACATGACATGTATGGTTTATGATTGACTTTAGTTATTGATAACAGAATTTCACTTTGTGTGGTCACACACACACACAGAACTGGTCACCATGGACCAGTTCTGTGTCATTGTTATGTTTTGAAAATGCGTCCATCATTACCATATGTATAATTATGTTTAATAAACAGCGGCACTCAACTAGCGGTCCGAATGATATTCAGCCATTCAATCAAACAGCTAGGCAAATGACTTGGATCGATAAAGTTTAACTACTTGCATAGCCCAGGCATTTGAGAGAGGCTATCATCATCATCAGCCTTTTAAATGTCCCCACTGCTGGGGCTCAAGCCTCCTCTCTGTGAGAGGGTGTGGGCCGTAATCCACCACGCAGGCCCAATGTGGATTGATGGATGTCACATGCCTTCGAGGTTTTAGATCTAGAGCATGATGGTTTCCTCACGATGTTTTCCTTCACCGTTTTGAGAGCAGTGGTGATGAAATAATTTACACAAAGTAAAGCACCTGCCTGGGTTTAAACTCACTACTGTAGGACCCCAAGGCACCAGTTCGGCCTGCAGGGATCCTGGAACGTTCTTCGAAGCTCGGGGACTCGCTTGCTTATTGCGAGAGTACTGCACGAAGAGATAACTCGCTACGGGCGGATAAGGAAAAGAGCTAAGGGCGTTAAATACTCTATATAGATTTTTAATAAGAAATACATGTGTGCCTACTTCCAAGGGCTAAACTCTCATCTGAGATAAAACAAAATTTATACTTACTCTTCTAAAATAATCCATCGACTCTCCAACCTTCTTACCTGCCAGTTAAAGGCCGGTGCAGACCCGCTAATATTAGGCTGTGTCTACAATCGTCACATGAGCTATGCCCCTACGAATAGAAGCGCAAACGCAAGTAAGTCTTCAATTCATTACACATTTCGAGAGTCGATCGACACCTACCTAACCCTAATGCGAACATTTACCTAACGCCAGAAATAACAGTATATTAAGGGTATGTCTTTTGCAGAAGACGCCTCAAGACAGGACGGACGACTTGTCCTGACATTATAGCATGTGTCTTCAACTTTAATATTTACTATGGTGGCAATGAGCAACAACAAACTCACGTCGTCATGTTTGAAACCCCTGGCACCAAAACTGGCGAAAAAGACGCCAAGCATCCCTCTAATACAAATAAAATGATGTGTTAGCACACATCCTCCCAGAAAGGGATTAATAACTAACACAAACCTTTACAATCATGACTTTAACTTATCGGACGCTTATCGTGTCAGAGAAGACAAAGACAGAACTGTGCCAGTTCGAATAAACGTTAAACGTTGACCCAGCTCCAGTGGCAAAACTTTTAAAAAATCATTAAGTGTTAATCTCTATATTTACTACCAGTTCATAATGACTGACCTGTGGGCCCTCAATCATCAGCTGAACCGATGGTGTCAACCAGACACCCTTTGCAAAGACTATTCTTCTTTAGCAAAGCCGGTATAAGCATCGACTGGGTGCCGACATAAATTCTTTGACCTATTCAAGCTAGAAACAATAATAATAAGTTTATTGTTTATTGTTCTTCTCTCATATAGAATTTTACAAACAATTTAAAAAACAAACAAAACATTAGCGATAATTGTTGTGATCTATGTGAAAGACTGGTTTCTGTACTAGGAGACCTGTATGACAGATTACCAGCCTCTCCAGACTCCGGACAATAGGTGACAGCTGTATACAACATTAGTGAGAAGTAATAATTAAGAGGGATTAAGCTAGGTGCAGTGAGATTGTTGCTGTTATGGGGGTAGAAAGTGGTGCAGTGAGATTGCTTCTGTTATGGGGGTACAAAGTGGGTGAGAGGAACTAAACCGAATGAGTGAGTAATTGAGTATGTGCGTGACAATGCCATGCCTGGACCACGCTCATATCCTAAGCTAATCTAATAAAAACGTAAAACATTAAAAATAACGCACAGTATGTTTTGTTTTTAATCTTCGACGTTCACGCTCGCGTCCCTCATTGAATTGTACATGAAACACCAAAAACAATGATTAATATTACACAAAATACAGTCTAATTGAGAACCTCCTCCTTTTTTGAAGTCGGTTAAAATTTCAACTTTTTTTACATTGTCAAACGTAATAACGTTAACGTACCAGATGTCTGACAATTATTTGTCATATCAAGTGACATCTGACACCACTGTCTATTCTCTACAATTTCTTTTCTAAAGAACAAAAGAATTTTCAAAAAACAATTTATAAATTTCTTCTTTAATTTCCAAAATTTATATTTATTTACAGAAGACAGCTTTATTAAATTATTTATATGCAGTTCATGAATTCTTTCGCATATTTTTATTTTTATAGAATAACTTGGAGATCATAGGATTTACTAAATCCTCACCTTATATTTATGGTCGTCAAATCGTTTATTAATTTGATATGACAATACACGTCAGCCAGAATAAATAAAGTAGACACAAAAATAACTTTATTTTTATCAAAGAAATGTAAACCATCCCTCTTAGCAAAATACGGGAGGGGTAGAGATCTCCTCCTCCAGAATATCCTGGGCAAAATGCCGTTCCGCTTGCTGTGGAATGCTGTGACGTTGTGAAGTGGCATTTATGATGCAGTTTTCACCCCGGTAGATATCCGCTGGACTATCACCTAGTGGAATTATAATAGAAGGATCCTGCATCGCATCTCTTGGCACGCAGCGCTGTGCCGACTCCATCTTCATCTCGAAGCTCTCCTGCTCGCAAACATCAGCAGAAACACATCTTACTTGAACAAAATTATCGTCTGATTCGACGTCACGAAAAACATGTGCCTCCGACGGAATCTCAACCTCGCAGCTTTCCATCACGACGACATCAGCCGAAACAACATCTAAATGAATAAAATTTTCATTCGACTTGTGCTCGCCATTTGTTTGTTCTAATAAAGTTGTTTCTTGGTTCTCTGAAACATTATTTACAGGACTAACTGGACAGAAGTGACCCGATTCTGTATTTTCATCCACGTAATCCTTCTTCGCCTCATCATCAACCTGGCTGCTATCGTCACAGCTTCGGTCATCATTGCCTAGGCCGCGCTCTCCATAGTCTTGCACCTCATTGACTGGGCTGGCCTCAACGCAGCTCCGTTCATCATCATCATATTCATCCTCATTTGTTTCGATTATTGAGCTAGAAAATAACTGTGCATCATTATACTCGCTCCCATTATCCTCTGACTGTTCACCCGCCTCGGGCACAACGTCCGGCCTCTCAAGATTATAAAAACATCAATTATTCCGCTTCTTGCAAGAAACACATTTGCATGGGAATTCCTTTCTAAGCTCTTCGCAAAGCGATTCAAATTCCATATCATACTCGAACGTATATCTAAAAAAATGATGGGCGGCGCCCTGGAGCCACACTCCTAAAATGAGAGCATAATCACCTTTTCGCCACCCGTTAGCAATGGCCATCGACACAAACTCGTCGATGAATTCCTCAAGGCACACTTGATATGTGTGGCCTGAAAAGTAACGCATTTTTCACTCTCTTATGTGAGTGACACTTATAATAAATAAAACCACTCAGCTTTGATCATACACTCCTCTTATCCTGGCACTCGTATCCGGCGACCACCGCCACATGTAGGACCCCAAGGCACCAGTACGGCCTGCAGGGATCCTGGGATGTTCTTCGAAGCTCGGGGACTCGCTTGCTTACTGCGAGAGTGCTGCGCGAAGGGATAACTCGCTACGGGCGGATAAGGAAAACAGCTGAGGGCGTTATTTATACTCTATATTGATTTTTAATAAGAAATACATGTGTGCCCACTTCCAAGGGCTAAACTCTCATCTAACATAAAACAAAATTTGGAGTTGCCCAAGCGTGTAAATAGCTGTGGTTCTCTGCAGTGTGGAGGACAGTGTTACGGCCAAACACTTGGATTGAATGCTGGCCCAAAATTGCCTATATTTGTCTGTATAACTTCAAGTTAGGAGTGGTTGGCAGTAGACGGCGCATGTGGCCCAACTCTAAGCTATTAAAACCAAGTGGTACCTGACTTTTTCTCCGACGGCTTGACGAGTGGCCACTCGATTCTCTTCACACCAACACACCTGATTATTCACTAGTTACACGGACGCGGTAAATATGGGTTATTTATTATTCCCGGAGAATCCCCAACGTTTACGGGATATTACTCGGGATTTTAGTGTAATTGCGGGGACGATGTTAATAAGACATTAATTTAGTCTGCGGTGAATGCGTTCTGCCTCGCGGCGAAAGGCGCACTGACGTGACGTCGATTGCTGCATTTTAGATTGCCTATGGTTCCCGTAAAGCCGGCTACACACCTGCCTCACAAGCCAAAGCAGGACACACACGTCGTGATACCACACCCCATCCAACTTGCAGAGTGGCGGCAACTCGCCACACCATGCTCCCCGCCTTGAAAGGTCCAGGAGCTTTCAAAAGCTGCTAATCTATGCGGCGCGAGTGAGGTTCAAGAAGCGGTGATGATATGTAAGCATTTACTTGTTGAAGAGCTTTGAGGGAAATCCAAGCAGCAGTCCGAAACACCATCGCATTGATATAATGCTCGGGAAAAATAATTATCAGTGTCCTGAGAATGAATTGCGGTTCGACTTGACTATAGTAAGTCGAATAAACTAAATTACAACTATGTAATGGCGTACCATTGGAACGTATACTATGAACCCTAAACTAAATTAAACTAAATTACGTAGTAATAATAATCTACTGAGTTGGCAAAGGATACAACTTAGTGACAGGACGTTTATACGTGCCTGACGCGGTTTGAATGTTTTCAACAGAACTATGACTATGTAGTCTGTTTGTAAATTTAAGAATGTACATAAATACACGTAACAGTTTATTCCATGAGCAAACACGGTCAGCTATAGTATCTAAAATACGCGGTTCAGTATTCGAAGTTTCTATAAGAAAAACCTTTGATTTAAACTCCGGCAATGATTCACATTGAGCAGGAGAGAACTTTAAAGGCCACTCGCTCATGGGCTAATGGAGCTATGTGGGGCCGTTCCACCACAACGAGTGTCTTTTTCAATCCGACGGCAGCATGCCGCGAGACAGACAATCGCTAGGATTCTCTTTCCCGGACACGTGACGGAAACAAGCGGCTGGTAAGTTTTCCTGTATTTGAGCAATGCGGTTGCTGACAAAAATAGACCATCTATGGGGAGATGAGTGGATCCACGAGAGAGCTATGGTGGAGTCCGAGAAAGCGTGGACACCTGCAATAGGTACACGAGCGGAAAGTTTTTCCTTGACTACGCGCACAAGTTTAGACAGAAGTAAAGCGGCGACAAGTTCTAATCGAGCTAGCGTTGTTATTTTAGCGGGGGAGACTTTGGACTTTGCCCATAAGAGTCGGACAGTGATATCACCTGTAGGGTTGGTAATGTGTAAATAAATACAACAGCCATAACCAGTAAAGCTGGCGTCGCAAAAGGCTAAGATGTTCACTACAGCTTCTCTAAAGACGCCAATGTGGCGAGGAACCTTTAGAGAAGAGAGTGAAGGAAAATCGCGCGTAAAAGCGGCAAACCGATTTGTGATGGATTCCGGAGGAACCTCATCCCATCCTACTTTAGTTAACCAAAGTTCCTTAATTAATACCTTCGCGTACAGCACAACGGGTCCTACAAGGCCAAGTACGTCGAACAAGCGGGCAACTAGCGATAGAATCGCGCGCTTCGTGCATTTATCATCCACGGCGATTGTTGTCAAAGAAAAATAATCATCAGCGGGTTCCCAGGTTAATCCAAGGATTTTGAAATTATGGACATCATTATCCATGACAGAAAAATTAACTGGTAAGCGGTGAGACTCTGGGAGAATCTCTAATAAAGCGGGTGAATTGGTAGCCCATTTGACTAAGTCAAAGGAACCTACCTTCATTAAATCAATTAAATCGCGGGATAGACGCATAGCTGTCTGTTCGTCCGAAACAGAGTAGACGTAGTCGTCCATGTAAAACTGAGTTTCTACCAATTTAGAAGCCTCAGGAAAGCGGTCGCTTTGCTCACACGCCAAGTTACGCAGTGTGCGCATCGCTAAATAAGGACTAGGCTTTAGTCCGAAGGGAACGCGGTTAAAATGAAAGGTGCGAATAGGCTCACCTTTGCTAAAAAGATACAAGATTCGTAAATATTTGCGGTGGTGCTCTTTTACACCGATACGTAAGAACATTTGTTTTATATCCGCTGTCATCGCGACAGGGAATGTACGAAAATCAAGTAATAACAAAAACAAGTCTGCTTGCAAATTAGGTCCGACATGCAAAATGTCATTGAGCGACAACCCCGAGTGAGTTTTGGCGCTAGCGTCCAAAACCACTCGAATGCTGTCCTTGTCCGGTCTAATGACGGCATGATGCGGTATATAATAACCCTCCTCTGTCAATTCAGAGTCGGGCACTTCCGCTAAATACCCCTGAGTTATATAATCCGCGATAGTTTTATTATAATTCTCGCGTAAGGTCGGCATTAACGTAAACTTACGCTCGAGCGCAAGTAAGCGCCGATGGGCGTAACCGCGCGAGCTACCTAGCTCGCTGGGTGAGCGCGCAAAAGGTAGATCGACAAAATATCTGCCGTCTTCAAATAAGACTGAAGAATTAAAATTATTTTCACACTCTAATTCGTCCGTACTAATAAAACGTTGAGATGGAATTTCCTCTAGCTCAAAAAATTTATGTAAATTTGACTCGACTTCAATGTCGGCCTGCGCGGTAAACGAAGATGCAATGTGTGTCACATCACTACTACAACAATCAATATCACCCATAAGTACATAACCGAAGCTAGTCAGTATAGCAGGGGGCGCGCGGGTGCCTGAGTCGACCCTGTCTCCCAGGTAAATAAAGGGGAACAATTGTGCTCCAAGCACAAGATCTATTCCGCTCGGAACATTCCAGAGCGGGTCGGCGAGCGGCAAGCTATTTAAGTATGACATGTTATCATTGTTATGTAATCTAATTAATTTCGCGGGAAGTCTATCTGTAATACAATCAACAACTAACGCTTGTATCGAAAACTTCGTATGAGGATCAAACCGAGATTCTATGTTGAGATGAATAAAACCGTGTACTGGTTTCGATGTCATTCCAACACCTTGTAAAGATGAATTGCGTAATTTAATTATGGGTAAATTCAAACGTTTACAACAGTCCACAGTAATTAAATTATTTTGCGATCCGTTATCTAGTAGGCACCGAACCACCTCCTTATTTCTGATGTCGCGGATAACTGCGCGGTCGCTAGCAAAATGGTTGACCCAGTTTTAACAGCTGTAGTGAGCGAAACAGATGTATCCTTAGTAGGCACTTGTGGCTCGGGCGATAATGACTCATCTTTTTCTCGGAAATGTAAGAGAGAATGATGGATCTTTTTACAAATTTTACAAACGTTACGTGACTTACATTTAACCAAAGAATGGGACAGACTTAAACAGTTTATACAGCCACGTTTAGCTTTAATAAATTCAAAACGTGCAAGCGGTGTTCTAATATTTTTAAACTGCGGGCAATAGAACAGCTGATGTCGTACGTCATCCTTATCGCATAGCGTACATTTGCTATTTGAAACCGGTTCATTACGCGACACGAACGACTTAGCGGTGTTATTTTTTGTTTGATGATTTGCTGAACTTGACTTTGCGCGCGGTTCCGTCTGTAAATTATTACCGTATGAGCGTTGTAGTACTTTAACATATCCTTGCATGAATGTTATAAACTCCGCATAGGAAGGTAATTCTTTCTCACTCACACGGGATTCAAACTGTAAGACAGTTTGCGCGTCAACCTTTCTTAAACCACAGTGTAATAAAACAAAATCCAGTAAGTCTGGAATGTCTAACTGCTTCAAGGCTGCGACGGACGCATATCGTTCCACAAAAGTATTGAGGCTCGCGGCATTTCCGGCGCATTGTTTAATATCCAGTATATTATCCACTCGAACGTAGAAACCCGCAGCGTGGTTATTTTTACACGTCTACCCAACGTATACACCGCTCGGGAGGTCAAACGCGCTTCGTCCACTTTAAATCGGTTTTTATCTGTAGTCGTCATTTTTATTTGGCCATGCTCTATTTGAGACAATAATCGACTAAATTTTGCGTCCGTGACACTAGGCACAATGATATGCAACCATAGCTAATAATTAAAAAAAATGTTTGAAAGTCGATGTTCTGTCATTTTTTCACGTCAGTGCTACAACGGAAAGAGCTCTGTGTTTAAGATGTAAGTACAATTTTATTTAAAACCCTGTGTATTAGTGTATTATATCAAAAGAATCCTCAAGGTTTAAGCTTTACGAGAAACTAAACATGTTGTAGGTTCAAAGTGTGTTGGAACCGAAAATATCGAAACATTAAACCAGGTACTTGGCGGCATGACGCCGCAACAACACCGTGGTCATTTTCGTAAAACTTTTGTATGATTTACTATCTAATCTATTATAATGGTGCTCGTAATATGGAAATTAGTTCATTATTAGTATTTACACACACTTAGACAGTAAAAATACATCGACAATAGTTAAGATTCCATGTTTTAAAATTTACAGTCCTCAGGTTGACAATATGCACCGCGGCAATGGCACGGACGGTTTTTTTTAGTTTTCACAGTAAGGGTTCGTATATACAAGTAAATCGTATGTGTGATGGCATGTTTTTTTCAACGGTTTACCCGACCACGCTAAAAGTCCCGAAGGGTTATGGATTTGGGCGTGAGAATTTTTGTTTTAATGCTTACTAATGGGTGATGATTGCATTTTTTTTTTGTTCAACTGTTTAACCGACTACGAAAAAAGAGAGTTATGTTTTGAGCTTGAGCACAATGTTTTACTAATACTTACTAATTTTATGGATATAATTGTACGCTCATTTCTTTTTGATTTTTTCAACGGTTTAACCGACTATGAAAAAGGATTTGAGCTCGAGCACAATGTCTTTAATAATGCTTACTAATTTTATGGATATAACTGAACGCTCATTCCTTTTAGATTTTTTCAACGGTTTAACTGACTATAAAAACGGAGTGTTAAGATTTGAGCTCGAGCAAAATGTCTTTAATAATGCTTACTAATTTTATGGATATAATTGAACGCTCATTCCTTTTTGATTTTTTCAACGGTTTAACCAACTACGGGGTACTACTAAAGAGATGACTTTTTTCTTGCAGTTTTTTTTTTCTGTCTTGTCTTTCAATGGTTTTGGGCATGAGAACATTGTTTTTTTAATGCCTAATTGCTGTCTTATATTAAAAATAAACTATGGAATCTAAATCAAGTTTCGATTTTAGGTCTCAAAATTTAATTTGGCTGATCGGAGGCTGGAGATGCGGAGAGCGATGAGTTGGCTGATCAGGGGTCGTCGTTATACCAACCGTGAGTATTTTTATTTGAGATTGGTTATGAGCTTATGGTAAGTAGTATGTAATTTTGTTGTAATTTATATTTTAGATCTTCAAGTTATGAAGAGGCGGCAGGAACAGCACGTGGGCGTGGGCGTGGGCGTGGCCGGGGCGTGCACGTGGGCGTGAGCAAGGTCAAGGTGTTCAGGCGTACGTATCTTTTTTAACTATGTATCTTACACAGGCAGAAAATTTCTATGATCGATAATCTCCACGTCTGCGGAGTTTCGCTGGCTGATTTATTTTCAACTAGCTGCGCCCCGCGGTTTCACCCGCGTAAAATGGTATAAAAAATGTTTGTTAATCCAGGGTATAACCTATCTACATACCAAATTTCATCAAAATCGGTCCAGCCGTTTGAGCGTGAAGAAGTAACAAACACACTCACAGACTTTTGCCTTTATAATATTAGTGTGATTATTATAAGTGCCTTGTAATGTGTGTCTATTGTGATCGTTTTAGGTAATTATGTAAATAAAAATAAAAAACATGGTAAAAAAAGTTTATTTTTAATGTAAAATACATTTATATTATTATTAAATAACTATGTACATGTATCATTGTCTCATTTCAATAACAATCACAAAATAAATAATTCCTATCAAACTATCTATATTTAATCATGTACATTTATGCGTAAGAGCCCTACGGGCGGCCATCTTGCCGTATTTTACCTCATTTTCGCTAGCGCAGGTGGCATGAAATTGACGAGGGAAAGGGTGGTTTGTTTTCATTTATTGTGCTACATAAAACAGTCTAAGTAAAGACATAGGGATATCAAAAGAAAGCTTATATAATCTAGTTTCATAATAAATAGGTTTAAGAGATAAAAACTACAAAGATATTAGTAAAAACTTAGTAAGAACATATATTTTGCTGTTTTTCAACCCGTAATCTCAAGTTTAACTTTTTTTTGAAGTACTTAGGACTAGGTGTTGTGATTTAGTATTCACAAGTCAATTCTCTATAGTTTCAGCTATACACACGTATTTTTATTTGTGTGTAGCTGCAGCAGTTTAATAGGTATTTAGCTTTAAGTTGGAAGCGGCACGGGGTGCTGGCGCGGAAGGAATTGCCGAGCGGGACGACGACGGACAAAGTGACAGCAAGGTTTCGTGTCTCCGTATTTCTACGTTCGAGTGGTTATTGAGATAATGAATCCCTAAACTACGCTTATCTTGATACCTTTTAACGAGACTGTTCCACATAACGTTGTATGTATCACCTGTAGGAACAATGCCTGCGGTTAGTTTTAAGGCATCATGAGTCAATTTACTGATCAAGTACTGGACACGCTGCGAGTCAACCAGATCGGTATTTAAATGAACATTGCTGCGAAACATTTCGTAAAATATGGGCCAGTTTTCCGCTTTACCATCAAACGATGGCAAATCTATGGGCGGTAATTTTATCCGAGTACCCACTTTGTGTTCCGATGTTTCGTTTTTCGAAAGTATGAGATTACGTTTATATTTAATATTAGAATATAAGTCTTCAATAGAATATAGACTCGAATAGTCTGGTGCGGTTTGGTCAATCTCGAATTGCAATTCATTCATTTGTTCTACTATTTCCTCAAATTTGTTGTATTGCTCAGTAATTGTTTCTGACTGCGCTAAGAATGTCTCATTTGAACGTGAATCAAAGTTCGAGATGTTTCTGGAATCATTATATATGCGATTAACTCGCTCGAAAATCATTTGTTTTTTAGCGGTAAGCTGAGCCAATTTAGCTTCTTGCTTGCGGGACGCCATTTTGGGGCACTAATAAAGTTATGTGCCTACTGTAATGACTTGTACTTAATTTGTACTGAATTTTACTGATGCCTATCCAGGCTCGAAAGGACCATCTAATGGAGTTGCCCAAGCGTGTAAATAGCTGTGGTTCTCTACAGTGTGGAGGACAGTGTTACGGCCAAACACTTGGATTGAATGCTGGCCCAAAATTGCCTATATTTGTCTGTATAACTTCAAGTTAGGAGTGGTTGGCAGTAGACGGCGCATGTGGCCCAACTCTAAGCTATTAAAACCAAGTGGTACCTGACTTTTTCTCCGACGGCTTGACGAGTGGCCACTCGATTCTCTTCACACCAACACACCTGATTATTCTTGTTCACTAGTTACACGGACGCGGTAAATATGGGTTATTTATTATTCCCGGAGAATCCCCAACGTTTACGGGATATTACTCGGGATTTTAGTGTATTTGCGGGGACGATGTTAATAAGACATTAATTTAGTCTGCGGTGAATGCGTTCTGCCTCGCGGCGAAAGGCGCACTGACGTGACGTCGATTGCTGCATTTTAGATTGCCTATGGTTCCCGTAAAGCCGGTTACACACCTGCCTCACAAGCCAAAGCAGGACACACACGTCGTGATACCACACCCCATCCAACTTGCAGAGTGGCGGCAACTCGCCACACCAAAATTCATACCTATTCTTCTAAAATAATCCATCGACTGAAATGAATAAATAAATAACTATGAGGCTGATTAATCTAATTTGTTTTGGCAGGTACATAACAGCCAGCGCGAGACAGTGTTACGCGTTAACAATCGCTAGCAAACTGGATAAGCCACCAGTTTTCTAGGTGAATGTTCGTATCCTTATTGAAATCTGTTTTTCTCAGAGTACGTGTCACAGCGGCCAGTCGTGGCAAATAATGTGAACTTCAAGTTAAAGACAAAGCAACTATAACCAACTTGTCCGGGTTTTAGGTACAACATTATTATAGAAAAAAACCCGACTGTTAAAAACAACTAGAAATTTCAAAACAAGTTACTTTTCCAAGCAGTCTGATGGAGTTGGTGGCAGGTATTTAAGTTTAGTTATTGATTTCATGCCACCAACTGCATCTGAAAATGAGTTACCGTACCCCTGGGCACTCAGGCAGGGAAGAAACAGGGATGGGGTTTAGTCAGTAAGAGTCTGACACGCCCTCCCGGTCCACCCAGAGTGGGCGAAGTCATTGGATGATTTCTCAACATAAAAAAAATAATGCCACCAACTGCATCAGACTGCTTGAAAGTAACTTGTTTTGAACTTTTTAGTTGTTTTTAACAGACGAGTTTTTGTTTAAATATTCGACTTTTTTATTTTCTACATTTTAGTGTTATATTTTTGGAATTGCCTCCTCGAACCCTTTATTTTGATCCCCACATAATATAGTACGCCGACTTTGAATTTTTTCATTTTTTTTCACAGTATGGCGTCTGGTTGTCGCCATATTGTATTTTGGTTACTGTCATGACTTTAGTAGCACTCGCAAGATTAAGACCAATCAATTGACGTAAGAACTATAAAAATCGACCCATGGGTTTGGTCTCTATAGTGCCACAAAGGAATAAACATACACACATACATAGGCTGATAAACACATTGCCCTCCCTTGCGTAGTCGGGTAATAAAGGTCCCTACAAGCCTGCTTGTAAGTAGGTATCTTTATTCTGCAGGCACAGCTAGCATTGTTACCGTTTCAACAAAGTTCCAGCAAAACACGTAACAACTCATTCTGATCAACTATGTGTTTTTCAAACTTGTATTTGGTATGATAAACAACGCACCTTGTAAGCGTGCGAAAATGATTATCTACTACTGTTTACGAGTTACAAAACAAAGAAAAACGTAGCACATACCAATCTTGGATTGATTTGCATTATTCCTGGAAACTCAGAAGAAGAATTTGTTGACGATGCTTCTCAGTGTGGATTATTGTTGACAATCATCACAGGCTATAAACAGCGGAATGTCTTCATCTTGCCTCACTTTATCACAACGCAGCATCATGACAAGTTCCTGTTGTTGTTTGGTTTTAGCTGCTGTGTTTCAGGCAAGTAAAAGGAAAACTTTATTTTAAGCGAAGCGACATATATGTCACTACATACCAACTAAATACACAAATCTAATGAATAATATAATCAAAGTTCTACGCGCGATTTAAACATAATTATACAATAGTCAGAAATCAGTCATCACGCAGTTGCCTAGATCAGACATAACACCCGTCTGGTCGGAGAATCCTCCCTTTTCAATGGAGGTTTGCGAAACTTTACACCCGTTTCCGTATACCTCTATATAAGCTTTCCTTCAACAGGGATTGATGATAAATTGTACAAAGTTTAACCTAGTGTAGGGTGTGATGTTTTAGTGCCGTGCCGTTTTTTGAATTCCGTCATTTTCATTCGTATTTTTTGACCAAGCGGTTATTTTGTTCATTGCTGTTCATTCCTGTCGAAAACATTATTTAATGACATTATTTTTTATAGGTCATATTTTGTCAAACTACAAGCAATATGAAAAAGAAGGTACGAAGAGATCTGGAAGACTTCGGAGTATATTATCCGTACCAACAGAAGATTCCGAGACGCTGTTGGCAGGCACCACAAGATGTAAAGTTTATTGAAATCCTTATTTTGACGAATAACTAAGCACTTATTTGTACGGAATTGGCAAATTCAGCCTTTTAATTTTCGCACTGCTGAGACAACTGTGAGACGCCACCGGCGGGTTCCCAGATAACGGTAGGAGGGGTTCACATCGGCGTCGAGGGGACGATGAAGTACCTGGGACTCATCCTCGACAGCCGGTGGAACTTCGTCGAGCATTTTCGACGTTTGGCTCCCAGACTGGACAGGGCCGGGGCTGCTTTGAGGCGGCTCCTGCCCAATCTGAGGGGGCCAAACGCCTCCTGCCGGAGGCTCTACGCGGGGATCGTGCGGTCCATGGCCCTTTACGGAGCACCGGTGTGGGCGCGTTCGCTGAGGCAGCGACCTACTCGCCGTCTGAACGCGTCCCAAAGGGTCATGGCGATCCGTATGATCCGAGGATATCGTACGATCTCCTGCGAGGCGGCGAGCCTCCTTGCCGGATTATCGCCATGGGATCTGGAGGCAAAAATCCTCGCGAACCTCTATGAGGAGCGCGAGGAGGCGAAACGCCGGGGCGAAACTCCGCTGCCGCGACAACTCGCGGCTCGGCGGACAGAGCTCCGGCAGGATCTCATGGCGACATGGAGACAGCGATTGTCACAACCCCGCGCTGGGCACGCCACCATTGCGGCGGTAGTGCCCCTCTTTGAGGCTTGGCTGGAGAGACCTCACGGCGCCCTCACCTTCCGCCTGACGCAGGTCCTCACCGGACACGGTTGTTTCGGGAGGTTCCTGTTTCGGATCAAGCGGGAGGTGACGCCCAGGTGTTTCCATTGCACGGATCGCCCCGAGGACACGGTGGAGTATACGGTGGAGGTCTGCCCCGCTTGGACGGAGCCACGCCGTGTCCTCGTGGATGCGATAGGCGGCAGCGACCTCTCGCGCCCTGCCCTGGTTCAGGCCATGGTACAGAGCGAGAGGGAATGGGAAGCCGTCTCCTCCTTCTGCGAAGCAGTAATGCTCGCGAAGGCGGAGGCGGGACGCGTGAGAGAGCACCAACAACGGAGTCGCCCTCACGCCCTCAGCAGCAGCCGCCTCAGGAGACGCCTGGGACTTCCGGCGCCGCGAGACGATCTCCGGCCACCGTAGATCCGGGCCTGCGGACAGTGAGTAATGGGTAGCTCGCCGTCCGATCAGCAACAGGCCCGAGAGTCGGCGCGTAGTGTTCCACGCGCGCCTCAAAGAGTTGTCAGCCACCACTGACGGGGCCCATCGTGGCCGGTGCCTGCATGCCTAGGGGTAGCGGATAAATTCGGAAAATGAGTTATCTGTGTCTATATAAGAGACAACTGTGAGAGGCTGTGGGTCATAATCCACCACGTGGGTCCAATGCGGGTTGGTGGAAGACACATCTTCAAACTTTTTGGTTCTTGGATCCAAAATAAAGCACCTGCCTAGGTTCAAACCCACGACCTACAAATTATAAGTCTTGAACGTTACCACCGCAATGGTTAAGTGAATCAATCAATTTCCTTTACTCTTTAAAATCCATCCAAAGGTTGCCTTGAAAAGATCGCTATTAGCGATAAGGCCTCTGCCAAGGGGTTTTTTTTTTTTGGGGGTGGGAAATCATCCTATGACTTCTTCCGCTCTAGGGTGGAGCGGAAGGGCGTGTCAGACTCTTATTGACTAAAACCCACCCCTGTTCATCCTTGCCTCGAGTGCCCAGGGGCGAGGTAACTCTTTCGAATTTATCCTCCACTCCCGGGCAGGCATCGGCCGTGGCAGGCCCCTTCCCTTTGCTCACAACTCTTTGAGGCGCGCGTGGAACACTACGCGCCGTCGACTCTCGGGCCTGGTGCTGATCGGACGGCGAGTTACCCACTACTCGCCGTCCGCAGGCCCGGGTCTACGGTGGCCGGAGATCGTCTCGCGGCGCCCGAACCCCCTGGCGTCTGATGCGGCGGCTGCGGCTGGGGGCGCTAGGGCGACTTGGCTGTTGTCGAGTCTCCCTAACGTATGCCGCCTCCCTCTTCGCGAGCATTACTGCTTCGCAAAAGGAGGAGACGGCTTCCCATTCCCTCTCGCTCCGTACCATGGCCTGAACCAGGGCACGGCGCGAGAGGTCGCTGCCGCCTATCGCATCCACGAGGACACGGCGGTGCTCTGCCCAAGCGGGGCAAACCTCCACCGTATGCTCCACCGTGTCCTCTGGGCGATCCTCGCAATGGAAACACCCGGGGGTCACCTCCGCCTTGATCCGACACAGGTACTTACCGAAACAGCCGTGTCCGGTGAGCACCTGCGTCAGGCGGAAGGTGAGGGCGCCGTGACGCCTCTCCAGCCACTCCTCAAAGAGGGGCACTACCGCCTCGATGGTGGCGTGCCCAGCGCTGGGTTGCGACAGTCGCTGTCTCCATGTCACCATGAGATCCTGCCGGAGCTCGGTCCGCCGAGCCGCGAGTTGTCGCGGCAGCGGAGTTTCGCCCTGGCGTTTGGCCTCCTCGCACCACTCATACTGGTGCGCGAGGTAGTTTGCCTCCAGATCCCACGGTGACAGTCTGGCAAGGAGGCTCGCCGCCTCACGGGAGATCGTGCGGTATCCTCGGATGATGCGGATCGCCATGACCCTCTGGGACGCGTTCATCTGGCGAGCTGATCGCTGCCTCAACGAACGCGCCCACACCGGTGCCCCGTAGAGGGCCATGGACCGCACGATCCCCGCGTAGAGCCTCCGGCAGGAGGCGTTTGGCCCCCTCAGATTGGGTAGGAGCCGCTTCAAGGCGGCCCCGGCCCTGTCCAATCTGGGAGCCAAACGTCGAAAAAGTTCGACGAAGTTCCACCGGCTGTCGAGGACGAGTCCCAGGTACTTCATCGTACCCTCGACGCCGATGCGAACCCCTCCTACCGTGATCTGGGAACCCGCAGGTGGCGCGTTCCGAGGACCATGAAAACACATGGCCTCGGACTTGTGCAATGCCACCTCGAGTCCCAGTTGCCGGATCCTCCCTATGACTGTCGCAACCCCGCGTGTCATACGGTCGGCCGCCGCCTCGTGTGACCTCCCCTGCGCTAAGACCAGCGTGTCCTCAGCGTAGCACACTACGCTGACGCCAGTGGGGAGGTCGGCACGCAGCACCCAGTCGTATCCGATGTTCCACAAGGGCGGCCCCAGGACCGATCCCTGTGGAACACCGCACGACATCTCTCGCCGGTTCCATACTCCCTGGTGACCGGGGTAGATGACGGCTCTGTCCGTCAGATACGCCTCGACTATGCGACGGAGGTAGGGCGGCACCCGGTGATACCGGAGTGCCTCCACTATGCAACTCCAGGGCAGGGTGTTGAAGGCATTGGCGATGTCCAGAGACACCGCCAAGACGACCCTACCCTCTGCCAAGGGGTTGAGGATAAATTCGAAACAGAGTTACCTCGCCTCTGGGCACTCAGGGCAGGGAAGGAACAGGGGTGGGTTTAGTCAATAAGAGTCTGATATGCCCTCCCGCTCCACCCAGCGGGAGACGTCATTGGATGATTTTCCACCCCAAAAAAAAATTATTAAAATCGATAAGGCACTCACGATAAGACACTCAGCGATAAGGCAGTCACCCTATGTAATGTTTTCTTCATTTATATTTTCTGTAATCTATATGTACATAATAAAGAGTATTCTATTCTATTCTATCAAGTTAATTATAGAATTACTTCAAAAATTTTATGGGGATTTTCAACTATTGAAATTTTTTTAATGCCAACGGCACTTTTATTCAGCTGTTTTTCAACATTACAGATAGACCATCACAAATGTTGCCCAATACCAAATCTATATTCCGAAGAGGTTATGGATATTTGTGGGATTGAAAAATCGTCAGAAATTGACACCGATGTTCCAACTACACCTAAAGCTAAAAAAGTAAGTATATATTATGTTGGTGCATTTATTATAATGCTTAGGTAAGTATTATTCAAAAGTATTACAGTAACATTTCTTATAATTATACCAATATCGAATTGTTGAGGTTCACGCCAACCGAAGAACATAATTATTGGTAGTCTGATTCCCAGATTTGGGAACCTAATCATAGGCAACTGCCTTTTTAGTTTTGTTTCATTTTTCCGTAGGCCGCCTGCGAAGAAGGTAAATGCCTGATGAAAAACGCCAACTTACTTATGCAAAATGGAAGCGTTGATTACGAAAAATTAAAAACTTACTTAGATGACTGGGCTGCTGCCAATCCCGAATTTACTGAAACTATATTATCAGTTAAACCGATATGTGCAAAGGAAAGGGGAGAGGATTGGTACAGGAGTGGCGGGCCCTTGATTTGTGATCAAGACAGAGTGTTCTTCTGTTTGCAGGCTCACATATTCTGGGTAAGATATCTAAATTCTTACCTTATTTTTTAGAGTTGCGTACCCGTTATTTCTCCATTAACTTAGGACAGGTTACCTGAGTTCAAAAAGAATTGACATATAATATACGGTAAAATAATAATTATTATGGTTATTTATTACTCCGTATGTCAATTCGTTTTAACCTTTATTTTGATTAAAATTATCCGACACTAAAACAGCTGAAAAGTTAAATTTTTTATTTTATAATTATTACTGTTTTAAAATTATTTTTTTACAGGAATGTAAACTAAAAAATTTTGAAGAGTGCCACCGTTTCAAGGAACATAGGGATGAGTGTAAACCTTATTATGAGAGACCAAAAAAACCTGACGAAAACACGACAAATAAAAATCAATAGTTGTATTGTATTATTCACAGATAACTTTATTAGTAGCAAGCTAATAATAATGACACATTCAGCTAGACGTTTTAAACGAAAACAGTGCAGTTTTGGCACATTTCAATAAATACTCTTTGTCACTTCTATCTGTTTTATTTTAGTAAACTATCTAATTATTTTGTTGTAATAGTCGAGGCACGAATTTCGTGAGACAACGTGAGAGCATCTAAACATTCTAGTTTTGCCTCCAAATTATAAGAGATTACTAGCTTTTTCCTGCGGCCTCGTCCCTAAAGTAAATCCCTCAGGAACCGCGCATATTACGGGGTAAAAAGTAGTCACTCAGCGATAGTAGGTATAGCTTTTCATCTGTGAAAAAAAAATCTAAATCGGTTCTTTAGATACTTGCAGAGTAGGTATTGTAGGACCCCACGGCTCCAGTAAGGCCTGCAGGGCTCCAGGGGTCCTTCGAAGTTTGGGGGGATGTCTCACTCGCTGGCTAACTGCGAGAGTGAGGTGTAGGAGAGTGACTGGCTAATATGTGCCGCACGCCTGTTCTTTTATCTGCCATCGACTCTCCAATAATCTCAACAGCCAGCTGAAGGCCGGTACAGACCCGCTGAGTTTAGGCTGTGTCTACAAACGCCACAGTATATATTTCGCAACAATTTAAACAAACCATGTTGCCTCTTCATCATATTTATTTCTGAAGCTTGTAATCTCTTGGTCTGTAAGTTTGCCTCTTCAACCAAAGCAACAGACTCCTATGCTCTGCTAAATGTAGTATTGCCTATAAATTGGAATGATCGTAATTTTCTAAAAACTGAGGTCCTGCGTCACCGAGGGAACTCCGCCTTGCAAAAAATACAAGAACAATTAATCAAAACAATCAATTAGAACTGTAACAGGTAGTCACCTTGAACCTTTTTTTATCATTGATAGGCTCACGTGTTTGACCACTATCTCACCTGATGGTAAGCGATGATGTGGTCGATAAAGGAGTACGTTTGCCTAGAAGTAACCTAATCACTCTTGAGGCTCTCTCTTGGCTACCGAGGTATAATGGTTTAGGGGTATGCGGAATATGATGCAAAGTCTCGCAAATCTCCATTCAAAAGGGAGGATCCTCCGATCAGACGGGTGTCGTGTCTCATCATAATCACTATCAGCCTTTTAATGCCTCCACTGCTGGGGTACAGGTCTCCTCACTGTGAGAGGGTGTGGGCCGTAATCCACCACGCGGGCCCAATGCGGATTGGTGGATGTCACATGTCTTCGAATTTTTGGTTCTAGGACATGCCGGTTTCCTCACGATGTTTTGCTTCACCGTTTTGAGAGCAGTGGTGATGAAATAATTTACACAAAGTAAAGCGCCTCTCCTTGGGTTTGAACTCACGACCTACAACTTGTAAGTCGCGGCCAATACCACTGGGCCACCACTGCTCACGTGTGTCACGGTGTCGTGTCTGGTCTGGGTAAATGCCCGATGATTGATTTCGGACTGTTGTTTATGTTCAAATCACGCAGACAATTCTGCTAGCGTGATCCAGGATTTGTGTGTTTAGTTCTTGTGTGGCGTCATAGATGTCGCTACAATGTGATCAATCGGTCGTTCGTACCCCGCAACGTAAATTAACTTGCATGCAATTTCTAGCAGGTGGAAACGCGGGCTCACACTAACACACTGTTAAATTAGATATAATTTGAATACCTACTGCCAGAGGCTTTAGACAAAGTAATACTCTATCAACGATAAGTTGCACACACAAGATAGGAAATTTAATTTTCACCTCACAAGCTCGGAAACATTGTGTTTGTCATTCGAAATCTGAGTGCAAAGTTCATTATTTTTATCCGCTTGCGTGGAAAGGGTTTTTAAAACTTGAACCTTTCTATTCAATAATTTTATATATAGCTAGTCCACTGAAAACGCATTAATACTAATTTCATGTCATTGCGCCAACTTCATTTTTAGAATAATCGCAATGGCCAGCACGTTGTCTGCATGAAAAAAAAATCGTTTTAAATCGCCTGCCAATCCTTCTGTGTCTCCAACATTCACAATGGAATCCAATGAAATTGAGCAATTTTACACAAATTTACCAAATAATTTACCTAGTACAGAGACAAACACAAGCATAACAATTCCAAAAAAAACGTAACTTTTAATATTACCAAATGTAGCAATTTTACTTTTAATTTTTAAAATAAATGAACACTAACTTGTATGCTGTTTTTCTTGCACCTAGCATTTACCTCGCTGTATTGAGGTGAGAAGTTGTGTGTTGCGCTCGGCATCAAAGTTATTCTGTGTCTCGTACCTTTAAGACCCTCACTACGCTCAGGATTCAATACAAGTACTTGCGACAAAAAACAAATTTGCAGCCTTTCATAACAAACAACTTATATCTGCAGTTACATTAGTTTTTGTTTCTTTTTTTGTGGGGTGGGAAATCATGCAATGACATTTATCTAGGGTGGAGCGGAAGAGCATGTCAGACTCTTACTGACTAAAACCCACCCCTGTTCCTTCCCTGCCCTGAGTGCCAAGGCGAAGTAACTCTGTTTCTAATTTATCCTCAACCCCTGGGCAGGCATCGGCGATGACGGGCCCCGTCATGAATGCTGACAACTCTAAGAGGCGCGCGTGGAACACTACGCGCCGTCGACTCTCGGGCCTGGTGCTGATCGGACGGCAAGCTACCCAGTAATACGAGTACAACAGCATATCGTGATTCGGATTGATCAAATTTTGACTTGAGTTTGAATTTAATTTTGATGTGCTAATTAAGGTTTTTTTGATAATTTGGAGGAAGCGGTTGAAATGAAGTTGATTGCTGATTTCAGGCGAGGTACCTACTAGTTATTTCAGGCGAGGTACCTACTAGTTATTTCAGGCGAGGTACCTACTAGTTATTTCAGGCGAGGTACCTACTAGTTTTTTCAGGCGAGGTACCTACTAGTTATTTCAGGCGAGGTACCTACTAGTTATTTCCAAAAACCCATACTTTGTTAAAGCTTTATTTAATTTTTGATTCGCTGGATTTTGCTATTGTGTAAAAACGTTATTGATTCGCGTTTCTTAAAAGTTACTGAATTGTAGTTACTTAGTTTTTATTCCGCTTCTAAGACTGATATGCCGTTATTTGAAACCTGAATAGAGATGTTCAGTCTCTAACAGGGTTGTTAAAAAGAGAGTAGATAAGACGTTGACGTTAGAAGATATTGACGTTTGGTGTTGAGTTTGTCGGTTTTTGAAATCGGGTTGTAGTTTTTGAAAAGAGCTACTGAATAAGATTAGTGGAGCAAACGCGCTGCTTGATCATGATTTATTGTTGGACTAACGTTATGAAGCAAATTTCCGCAAATTTGCCAAATAATTTACCTAATAATAGTACAGTGATAAACACAAGCATAACAGTTACAAAAAAAAACTAAACTTTCAATGTCACACGTTGTAGAAATTTTATTTAATTTTTAAAATTAATAAACACTAATTTGAATGCTGTTTTTCTTACACCTAGCATTTTCCTCGCTGTATTGAGGTGAAAAATTGTGTGTTGCGCTTGGCAGCAAAGTTATTCTGCGTCTCGTACCTTTGAAACCCTTGCTACGCTCAGGATTCAGTACAAGCTCGCGGCAAAAAACAACTTTACATCCTTGCGTAACAAATAACTATTATTTGCAGTAATATTAGTAATAGAGTAGCATATTGTGATTCGGATTGATCAAATTTTGACTTGAATTTGAATTTAATTTTGATGCGCTAATTAAGATTCTCGCCTGCCAATCCATCTGTCTCCAACATTTACAATGGAATCCTATGAAATTGAGCAATTTTTCGCGAATTTGCAAAATAATTTTATCATCTGCCTGCCCTTATCCCATGTTACTTGGGATCGGCGCAACACGTTTTTTTCTTCCATTCTGTCCCGTCAGCCGTCATGCTATCACTAACTCCCTTTTCTTTCATATCACTCCTCACACAATCCATCCATCTTTTCTTTGGCCTCCCTCTCCCTCTACATCCCTCCACATTTATATTCATAACTCTTAATGATATACCTACACAAGTGATAAACACAGGCAACAATTCAAAAAAAAAAAAACTTTCAATATTACCAATTCTAGCAATTATACTTTTATTTTTTTAAATAAATGAACACCAATTTGTATGCTGTTTTTCTTGAAACCAACATTTTCCTCGCTGTAGTGAGGTGAAAAGTTGTGTGTTGCGCTCGGCAGCAAAGTTATTCTGCGTCTCGTACCTTTGAAACCCTCGCTACGCTCAGGATTCTATATTTGAACCCTTCACTTCGCTCGTGGTTCAATCCTAGAATCCTTCGCTTGCTCAGGTTTCAATTCAAGTACTCGCGCCAAAAATCAAATTTTGCAGCCTTGCATTACAAATAGGTATTATTTGCTTGTAGAAGAATCTCTGAATTGTGATAGATGTGTGGTTGACCAGTAGGGACAGTCGACAGAAAGTAATAAAAAAAAAATATTAAAACAAAAAGAGTACATATTACGGTTCAGTAGTATAATATTAATCTTGGCCTGTAATAGTTTTATAATAATCTAGATAAATACTATGGTATAACAAATATAAAATTACCCAATCTAGGTTTATTTAAACCTGTATTTTGGTCACTGATAACACTTTATCCTTGAGCTGGCCTAATATGGTCTATACGTATACGAGATCAGCTTGTATTTTTTTTTCTAATTGACATGTATGTATGTATGTATGTATGTATGTATGTATGTCGGGCTGGTTTCCGCAACTCCACGCCCAAGGCGCGTATTTTGCGTACAGGTGGGACTGCATTGTCATTCGATCCACCCCAGCTCCTCGAGGAAGGCCAGCAGCACCCTGGTGTTACTGACCATCTCGCTTAGGTTACCTGGATGTCCGAAGTGTTTTGCCCTGTATGCAGCGACTACTGGGCAGCTTAGCAGCAGATGAGCCGCTGTCTCGTCCTCCTCCATGCAGGCTCTGCAGAGTGGACTGACTCCTATGACAGAGAGATGCTTATTAAAAGACCCATGGCCAGTTGTAACGGCCGTGACTTTCCGCAACTGAGGTTTGGTCAGTCGTAGGGCTTGCTTTGTGAAGCGGTCATTAATGGAGGGGAGCGCCTCCTTGGCCTGCCTACACTCCCTATGATCAGCCCATAGCTTGTTGTGTTGATCTCTGGTGCGTTTCCTTACCAGATTGCGTAAGTATCCAAAGGGGAGAGGCACAATGGGTTCAGGTCCCATCGCTGCCATGCTCGACCCCCTTCTGGCGAGTTCGTCCGCTGCATCGTTGCCACGGGAATCGCTGTGTCCTTTAATCCATTGAATGGTTACTCTGTTGTGTTTAACTACCTGATTTCTAATTGACATGAGCTACTGTACCCATTAAAAGAAATCATAGAACTTGAAAAATATTATCATTTGTGATGCAACTCGAAACTATGCCTATTGTACTGATTTCTAAACAAACTTCTTCTATTACTTAAACAGTACTAAAACCCAGCTATCATGTGACCGATTGATCATTCGTTTGACTGTTTCCTCCTAGATCATTACGGGTGGGAAAAAAATATAATTGCGAAACATCCTCTTGAAAGTGTTAATCATGTCGGTGGATACAATGAAATCAGTGGTTTTTATAGCGTTGGCTATTTATGTAAGTACTTGCATTTTTTTTAAAGGACCTACTAACTGAAGTAGGTACGGTCAACCTTATGTCTGTACCTAACCAATCCCTTGTAATCACATTTTTTTTTGTAGGTAACTACAAATTTACGGTTTTCGGATTTTTTCCTTTAGGTACCTACTTGTGCTCTATGCCAATGCTTCTTGCCATAGATATATATAGGTTTTGATGGTTTGGGCTCCACTCGCCCCTTGGATCTTGCCCCTTTTGATTAAAATGTTCCACTCACCCCGATTTTATTATTTTGATGTAGTGATTCGCTCGTTACGAAGGGGCAAGTGGAAAATTGACATTTCAATAATTATTTTGGTGTATCGATTCACCCTTTGTGGCATTTACTTTGAAATTTAACCAAAAAAGGTACAATTAGACAGAAAAATGCACACATTAAGAATAACGCTATGTTTAATTACTTTAATAACTACTGTAATCTCACCAGGGTGTTCCTCGAAACGCGCCAACGATGAAACATTGAGAAGAGCATGAAAGATTCATAATAAATGATATCGATAGATGTCTTAAAATTCAACTGTTCTAATTGTTTATTTATTTATTAAAACTACCAGGAGAGCAGAAATTAACTGGATCTGGGCGCTTAAACGACTCACTACTTAACTCAATTATGGTAAAAGTACAAGTTTTGAAATTGAATCATTTGTTATTTTGAAAAGTACCAGGGTGACAGAAATGAACAGAAAATAGACGCCTAAACGATCTCACTAAGTTATGCACCGACGATGAAATACAAAGAGGAATATACAGTATTCATTATAAATCAATAGAAGTCTTAGTCCGAGTTCCAGTTCATTTCTGCTTTCCTGGTAGTTCTAATTGAAAAACAATTAGGACAGTTGAATTTAAAAACGTCTATATTTAAAAAGTTAAGAGTACTGACAGTACTTTTAACTTACTCACAATTGGGGGCGATTTGGGGTATCTGATATTCAAGGGGGCGAGTAGATAGACTTAGGCAATTAGGGGCAAGATCCAAGGGGCAAGCCGAGCCCAAACCGTTTTGATTCCTTTGAGAGTGTCAAAATATGCGGCGTAAACGGAGCATAAACGACCGTATATTACAGTTTAGTCACGTTACTATGAAACCGTTATGACACAAAACAATAAAATTATAAACTTAAATCAAGTACAATGTGTTATGATAACATTTGTTATTTAATGAAACTAAAAATGCAGATATCGTCTAATTAAAATTTCTGAAAATGAACTGAAGTGAAATAATCAATAAGTATGCGGACGATTTGTTTTTTTTTTTTGTGGGGTGGGAAATCATGCAATGACATCTCCCGCTCTAGGTGGAGCGGGAGGGCGTGTCAGACTCTTACTGACTAAAACCCACCACTGTTCCTTCCCTGCCTGAGTGCCCAGGGGTGCGGTAACTCATTTTCAGAATTTATCCGGTACCCCTAGGCATGCAGGTACCGGCAACGATGGGCCCCGTCAGTGGTGGCTGACTGCTGACATCTCTTTGAGGCGCGCGTGGAACACTACGCGCCGTCGACTCACGGGCCTGGTGCTGATCGGACGGCGCGCTACCCACTGCTAGCTACCCACTACTCGCCGTCCGCAGGCCCGGGAAGGTATGCGGACGATGGGCTGCTGATCATTCAGTCAAGTACTTGGGCTGGCCTTGAGAGTTTGGCTGAGACTTCGCTTCGTTTAATATCTCAGTGACGATCGGAACCGTCTTACCTTCGTACCGCATAAAACCTATCAACTTTTATTGAAAGGTAGGTAACCTTAAGTCTTGGCCTAGTATTAAACTTAATAACGTTCCCGTTAAAAAAAATCAGTCCGTGTGCTACCTCGTTATGGTATTAGAAAATTACTTTCCATTTATTGAGCACGTAAAAACAGTAGGTGAAAAAGCTAAAAAGAACTTCTACGCCTTGACGAGAATATCCAAGGCTACTTGGGGCATATCATTCCTCATTCCTAACGTTAAAACCGATCTATGGAGCTACTTACCTGGGTGGTACGTGTACGTAGTGTGTACTACGGGGCACCTGTTTGGGCTGATAGAGCCACCATTGGGCGGTACGACGTAAATTACTACAAAGCCAACGTTTAGCTTTGATTTTCCTATGTAAAGCGTATATGGGACGGTTAGCACTGAAGCCTTACCGGTACTTGCAGGTGTACTTCCAGTCGATCTTGAGGTACAGCGTCGTGCTACAATGTACTATTCCGCACGAAAGACTACGGACCCAGACTTTTTACCTTAACGCGTGTCAATATTTCGATGAATTAAACCTCAAACTGACGTTTGGGAGGATCTTTTATCCGAATCGCAATGTAGGTGGGAAAGCTCCATTAAAG
Source organism: Polia nebulosa (assembly GCA_951329385.1). Classification (NCBI taxonomy): domain Eukaryota; kingdom Metazoa; phylum Arthropoda; class Insecta; order Lepidoptera; family Noctuidae; genus Polia; species Polia nebulosa. The sequence goes on from OX589604.1 coordinate 7,857,542, forward strand.
GCCGACACATCCTCCAGTTCTTCTTATCGGTTCGCTAGCGGCTGGCCAGGACATGGCTGGAGGTGGATCACTGTGTTGCCCAATTTCTCGCAGGTCATAACATAGGTAGAGCGGGAACTGACATCAGTGGGTATAGGCCGGTGGCGGTGTTTTCGACGCCAGCAAAGGTGTTTGAGTCTGCCATTCAGCGCTGTGTGCAAGAGCAAGTGCGCGTACAGTTATCGGATGCGCAGCACGGATTCCGGCCGGGGCGCAGCACTGCTACTAATCTCCTTAATTTCATGGGACGCGTGGTGCCGGCAGTAGATGCTGGGGTACAGGTGGACGCAGCTTATTTTGACTTCAGAAAAGCTTTTGACACTGTCACAATGACATCTTACTGCGGAAGCTAGCAGGGGTCGAATGTACCGAGCATTTGTTGCAGTTTTTCGCCAGTTACATGCAAGGCAGACAGCAGTATGTGGACTGCATATTACACTTGGTCTTAGGTAAGACAGGGCACCAAATTGGGGTCTCTACAATTCATAATCATGATAAATAATTTGCCGAAAGTTATAAGACATGGCTCTTGTTTGTTATTTGCAGATGAACTCAAGTTGCTGCTTGAGATTAGGTCCGAATCTGATTGCAGGCGCCTACAGGAAGACATCGATCGAATAGTACAATGGAGTCATGAAAACCAACTGTACTTCAACGTATCCAAGTGCTCGTTGATGATTTTCCCCCGTGCTCGTGCACCTTTGCTCTACGTGGTGGACTCGGTGCCATTGCAAAGAGTCGCGGAGGTGCGAGACTTAGGTGTTTTCATGACTCCCGATCTGTCATTCCGTGAGCTACATGCTCCCAAGATCTGTAAGAAGGCTTACAGAAACTTAGGATTTGTTCTGAGACAGACGCAAAGCAACAGCATTGCAGCATTGTATTGGTGTACATAATAAAGAGTATTCTATTCTATTCTATTCTATTCACAAATGTAATGTTGGAGCGAATTCAGAACAAGTTCACGCGTTCACCATTTGTACGGGAAATTATGTGGGGAAAACGGATATACCGTTTTCCCCAGTGATGTCTCCCACTCTGTTTGTCATGGGCATGGTTGGCTATAATCAACTGCATGTCTGACGGGAGTTTACGCAGGTCTCCTACTTATTGAGGGTGCTTCGTGGAGTGGAGAGTAACCAGGGAATATTGCAGCGCTTGAGTCTGTGTGTGCCGAACCGCTACGTGTGGAGGCGGCGCAGTCCGCCACTGCTACTGGCACCTGCAGCCAGAACTGACCTGCTTGCCAAGGCACCCCTTACCAGAGCTATCCGTACCATCAACGACCTTCAAACCTAGATCGATGTGTTTGCATGTGGTTTGAGTGAATTCGCAAGGGTATTGCTATTTATATTAAGCTGCAAGAAAATTAATGCTCAAGATGTAGGAATCATGTACAGGCAAGTTAATAATGGTGGTTGTTTAAAAATGGTGTTAGTTTTATTTTTTTTAATTTGGTCATTGTACTTAAGTATATAGTTTTGGTTATTAGTTTAAGTTCTTGATTGTCGCATTAGGGTAAACCCTGTAATGATAGTTTAAGCTGCTAAAAATAAATAAAAATAAAACTTTAAGGGTAAATTATTTTCCTTCAAGCTTGTTGCTTCGGCTTTATGTCAAAGTTCTACACCTGATTGCAAATACGAACAATCCGCACATCATACCCTATGGGAGTGTACTCTATGGCAAACTGAACGCAATATTATTTTAGATAGAATTCAGCCTACGTCTGGAGTTGTCTATTACACGGACCTTATGGAAACTAGAACGAATTTCCGTGCGTTCAAGCGTTTTTGCCATACCTATTATTGGAATCACGTGTAACAGCTCACAATTTTAGGACCCATTAATATTAGTGTTTTTAACCAACGGTCCTTGGTAACTGGGTTTACCCCAGTTTTAAATACCCCCTTTGTGCCTAATGGCCTAGCTTTGTTCTGTCTCCCGCTTGATTAGGAGGGAAGGGGAAATTATGTTTTTCTTACTCCTCCGCTGTCCTTTCTGATTAATTTCGTAGCGGGACCCAAGACAGTTTAATCGTTTCTCTGGGACTCGTCGAGCTTCATTGCCGACATTTTTTCTGGTGGTCACCACTGTCCTTTTTGCAAAGTATGTTAAACAAAAGTGGTTATTTCTGGTGATAGAGGAAGAATTCAAAATCATAAAATAAGTACTAAATACCTATTGTGTTTAAAATATTGTAGGTATTATAAGATTTTTTTAAATGAACGATCATACTTACGTCAATGATAATAAACCTAAAACTAAATGCCTTAAAAGATATTCACACAGATTCGAAGATGATGTTTAATGCTTTTCAATAATCTAGTGAAAGGGCTACATCATTTTCAAATTGAAAGAATAGCAAGAGATGAAAACCGATCTTGTGTCTTCGAATTTCAGGAATTTCATACTTATCCTATAATTAAAATAACCTTTGCTATGAAAGGTCAAGGAAACATAAAATAAAATGTTTCAAAGATTAGCTTTTCTCCGGCTCGAGTTGTTGCGCGAGGCCCCTACAAGAGCGAGGGGTGCAGGTGGTTGCCCTGCTCGCCACCCGCTAAGGCCGCCACTGATGGAACACAATGTGATCATTAATGGGTTCCTTTTTTCCTTTTTAGGTACGGAACCCTAAAAATATGTCTATGTCTTAAAAATGGGCATCTCAAAAAAGTGTGTGGCCACTGGCAACGTATTTTTATCGATGGTTCGTCCTCGTCATGGTGTAATACCTCTGCCGGCGTACACAGGGGAGCGATTTATCTCCTCTTCTTTCCGCTATTTTTATTCAATTTCCAATGAACTTCTCTCATCCTACCACCTTTTCGCTGACGATTTGCAAATATATTCGCAAGCAATTATTCCATACAGCGACCTAGTGATAGACCTGGGTCCTCCTGTGACCTCATTGACATAGACTTTTCGTGGGGTCCTCAGTTGCAAGAAGTTAGTCGCATATTGTTTACGTCTGCGGGCTGTTTACGAACACTGCGCAACTTTCTTCCAACTGCCACCAAAACAGCACAATCCCTCCTTCTCACAATCCTTGATTATGCCGATATTAGTTATTTAGATTTTACTGAAGTACAGCTAGATAAGCTTGAACGACTCCAAAACTTTGGGTTTAAAGAACTTTATTTCTTATAAGAACTTAAAATAACAGTTCGCATAAGCGAACTTACAAATTATTTTTGTATCTCATTATAAAATGAGATACAAAAATAATTTGTAACTAGTAGGTACATTAGTTTCACCTCCAGAGTGTTAGAAATATGGTGTCAGCATTAATTTGGTTTTATTACATTTCTAGTGTTGTGACGTATTGCTTTAATCTATGTTTGAATATGTTTACATTGTCACTTGTTTTTATGTCTTCCGGTAAATTATTAAACAGCCGTGCTCCTTCAACCAAAATCGTTTTTTTGCCATAATTAGTGCGCGCTCGCGTTTGTTTCAACTGGATTTTGTTTTTATTCCTTACGTTATATGTTATATTTTTCTTTTGTAGTTGCAGTATGTTTGATCGGACAGATTTGGTAATGATTTTTTAATAAGGACGCAAGTGCAGTATGTGTAAAGCTGATTTATATTGAGTAATTTGATTTTTTTTGTCTATTATTCTTGTCGGAGTTAAGTAGTGATAGTGAAATAGTGTTTTTATGATTTTGTTTTGTGTTCTTTGTAGTGGATCTAGGTATGTTTTCGCGGCTGATCCCCATAATTCAACCAAATGTTCAAGATGCGATTTAACCAGATAGTTATATATTATTTTACGTACTTTTTTTGGAATACAGTATGAAACTTTACGTAATTCTGCTAGTAATGACGTTAACTTTGTTTTGACATGGTTAATGTGAAGTTTCCAAGTGAGTTTGTCGTCTAAATATAATCCTAAATATTTTTCACAGATAGATCGTTTGAGAACTTCTTTATCTAACTTTTGCATTAGATTCATATTTGTTTTGCGCAAATATGACAATGTCTCTGAATTTCGTATTAAGCTCAAGTTGCTGCCAATCCGTTTTCGCCGGAATGCCCATGTTTCGTCATTACTTTAGTGTTTTGTTTATTTCTACAATCCCCCTTATCTCAAAGATCCTTTTAAGTTCCTTCATGACACATTCTAGACACTTGAGATCATCGAAGAATTTGAAACGTGAGATTGTGGAATGCGTTACCGATGCCAGTTATGCAAGCCCAGTCACTCGCTTCTCTTAAAAATCTAGTAAAAGACCATTTCCTTTCTCTCTAACGCCTTTCTGTTTCTAAATATTCTCATCTCTTCCGTTATTAACCATCCTTTTATTATTATTTCCTTTTTTTTCTCTCCTTCTTCGAAATTATGTAACATGTCATATGTATGTATATTATTATGTATGTATTTTTATGTAAAATTTTGTTGTCCTTTTATTTTATTAGCAGTACACTGCTGACTACCCCCTTTATATTTTGAATTATTTCAGCCCATCCCAAGGTTGTCTGGTAGATATCGCTGTCAGCGATAAGTCCATTGCACCCATAGGTTTAAGCTCGTGTAACACAATTGTTTGACTGTTTTGGTGTGCAATAAAGTTTAATCTATTCTATTATATTCTAAAGGTACGATTTCGTAACCGACTACGGACAGCAGCAGCAGGCGACGTGTTGCCGCGATACTACTGGTTTCTTTGTGTTTCCATGAAATACCTTCCTTAGGTAGCGACACGTCGTTTGCCGCTACGGGCCAAGCGGCCGACGAAACTGTCGCCTGACCGCAGATCAGTAGTGCCAACGACGCTGAAGAATTGTTCTCCACTGTCTTAATTCTTTTTCGTCGCTTTTCAAGTGCTTATTGATCAGTATTGAATAACTTCCCTCACTTGCTCTGCATTTCAGCATAGGACATGTGGCTTGTAGTTTTTTCTCTCTATACTTATATACAAGTAATAAAAACCAGTCATCGTCGTCTTCTTCCTCTTCTAACAAAAGATACAAAAGTTTTTTATTTTTTTTATTTATTCATTCTCGCCTTACATCTATCTTTACAGGTTTTTTTTTTAAATAAAATAAATAAATAAAAAAGTATATCGCGATCTCTATTCTCAAACACGTCAGACATCTTGTCTCACGGAAAACTCAGAACCAACTGGATAATAATATGAAGCTGCCATCCACTGCTGCCGTCTGCAGTTGGGTTCGGAATCGTGACTGCAGCGACATGACGCCATGACGTGTCGCTGCGACATAACACGGCGACACGTCGCCTGCTGCTGCTGTTTGAACCTTTATTAGTGTTTTTGCCTATTCGACATATATCAATACTGTAAACCTCTGTGTGAAACGAGTTCTGCATCTAAATTTTTTATCCGTTAATTATGTTAATGCCTATTCTTTTTTTTTCTTTAATACAGGTTTTACGAACATGTCAGAGAGATCCAGCTTTCTTCGCTGATCCTAGAGAGCCAATCAAGGTACACAAGTGCGCAGCACAACCAGACCTTCTGGTGAGTTAGAAGAAAAAAATATAAGTAAACATATTTTTGAACAAGCTTTTAACACTATCTGTATTTATGAAACAAAGTCGGGATAGAGACACCATTATAACTCAAGAATGGTTAAACCGATTTTGATGGTCTTTGAATTGCTGGATTTCTTTAATTATTATTAATTTAACAGAATAACTATTGCGGAAAAAATATAAGCAGAAAATTAATTTTCTCATACATTTTGTATGGAACGGTTTTTTAGGGTTCCGTACCCGAAGGGTCCAAATAGAGCCTTAACGCTGTCACTCATGTGTCCGTCTATCCGTCTGCCGTCTAATCAGTCTGTCCATCTGTCTGTCTGTCCGTCGTCGGTCACAAAATTTTGTTCCGAAGAATTTTTTGACTTCCATTGACCTATGAACTTTAAAGGTGATAACAACTATAATGTTTGTTTTTACGTATATTTAACTAATAAATACCAAAATATTGATTTCCCCTATATGGTACGGAACCTTAAATGTGCGACACGCACTTCGCCAGGGTCAGCTAGTTTTTAACATTTTTAAAGTATGTATTCACAACCGATGGTGCTATCTTGTTTTGTTGAGAAGTTTCTATTCAGCTTCATAGTAGGTACTATATTATTACCCGGGCCTGCGGACGTCGAGTAATGGGTAGCTCGCCGTCTGACCAGCACCAGGCCCGAGAATCGACGGCGCGTAGTGTTCCACGCGCGCCTCAACGAGTTGTCAGCAATAGAGACGGGGCCCGTCATGGCCGATGCCTGCCCGCGGGTTGAGGACAAATTCGAAACAGAGTTACCTCGCCCCTGGGCACTCTGGGTAGGAAGGAACAGGGGTGGGTTTTAGTCAGAAAGAGTCTGACACGCCCTCCCGCTGCACCCAGAGCGGGAGAAGTCATTGGATGATTACCCATCCCCAAGAAAAAAGAAAGGTACCATATTATTGCATTAAATCCAATGTGGTGCATGGTATCCTAAATTTAAGCTTTATAGGATGTCATAAAAAATCGATTCGTCATTTTTAACCAGACACTCACACGATAATTAAAAAAAAACCAACCAAAACCGTGTCGGACTTCACACATTTAGGGTTCCGTACCAAATCATGGAATTGTCAAAGAAAAAATCAGATTTACAATATATTGTTATTTGTTAGTAAAATATACGTGATAATAAATAAATATTATCACTAATGGATATTGTCAATTTCTATGGAAATTTGGCTCGACCTGAACAAGCACTATAAGTATAAATAATTATTATCATCATCACCATAAGCCTTTTTTTCAATGTTCCCACTGCTGGCACACACCTCCTCTCTGTGAGACGGTATGGACCGTAATCCACCACGCGGGTACAATGCGGGTTGGTGGATGTCATATACCATTTAATTTTTAGTTTTAGGACATGCCGGTTTCTTCTAGATGTTTTCCTTCACCGTTTTGAGAGCAGGGTGATGAAATAATTTACACAAAATAACCCTGGGCCCCCTAATACGCCTGGGTTTGATCTCACGACCTACAACTTTTAAGTCCCGGCCGTTACCACTGGGCCACCACGGCAGTCCTAGTATAAATATAATACAGGTTTAATAGCTAATATCAGTAGGAAATACAATATTGTAATAAGATTGTAACGTGATGCTTTTTATACTTGTTTCGTTTACTTGATTTTTTGAAATAAAACAGAGTTCGATATCCATATTCAAGCTGGGGCCAACGATGGGATTGGTGTCGGAGTCCATAGGTGTGTCTGGGTCAACATGAGAAGGCGTATCAGTGTCCATTTTCAAAGCCAAAACAATACTTGAAAAACAGTCACACTAAAACGAGGAAAACAATATTCACGATGACATGAAATAAAGCAAATGACCAGTGCTTGAAGTCAGAAGTGTCAACTGACATTGAAATATTTTTTTTTAATAATTGATTTACAATCAAAAATTTATTTCGATTATTTTTAAAATACTTTTGTTTTCCATATGGCTATAACATGTTCGAAATAACGTAAGTGATAACAAATAACATTTTTAATTCTTTTATTGAGGAGGACTTAGTTGAACTTCAAAAATAACAATTAGAATCAATATATACGATTAATTGTTGGCAACACTATGAATTTTGTTCTGTGTCTGGGTGTAATTTATCTATAATATGTATGTATTTAGAAATATATAAGTATGTTATCAGTTGTCTAGTACCCATAACACAAGCTCTGCTTAGCCTGGGACTAGATGGCGTTGTGTGTGATAGTTGTGGAATATTATTATTATATTAATTAATAAATGTCGAGTACAGTCAATGAGTCGAAGAATAAAACAAGTTGCAATATTATGTATCTAAAACTAAATACTTTCATAACTTGACACTGGCTAAATGCACAAACTGAGCGAAGCCAAAATTAAAAAGAAAAAACAAGTTAAATACTTATTAAACACACTATTCGTGGGTGCAAGTTGATACAAAATTAGAAGACGAATTAGCGTTTAAATATTAAACATGTTTTTTGTTTTTTCTTTTTGTGCATCGTGTCCACGCGAAGCCGAAAAAATTACAATGTCCTATCAAGTTCATAGGTCAATGAGAAGTTAAAAAATTCTTCGGAACAAAATTTTGTGACAGACGACGGACAGACACTGGACACTGGACCCTACGGGTACGGAACCCTAAATACTAGAAAAACCGGCCAAGTGCGAGTCGGACTTCACGTATTTAGGGTTCCGTATCAAATATATTTTTGACTATTTATAAGGCTTTTGGTCAACAAGATGCTTACACTGTAAAAATTTTAAGCTCCAACCGTTTGCCTGTAAAACCTGTGTGACAGACGGACAGACGGACACGTGAATGACAGCAATAGTAACATTATGCTTGTTGCTTCTACATAATATTATGTGAAAACAGTGAATAAAACAATTCAAAATATAAGATTAAAATAAGCCAATCTAAACTATGAGCACCCGTTCATGAACATAAATGACGCGTAGATCAGCACCATTCATCTCAACTATTTAGAAGCTGACAGAAATAATAATTTTACTACCCTTATTCATATTTTAAAAAAACAATAATTATGTTTTCACTACAGCGACATGCCTTTTCTCTAGCGGGATGAAAAGCTTCCCAAAATAAATATTTTTTTATTTAACGCCATCTAGTTTTATCAAACGGAACTTTAACAGCGGTTACTAGAGACTAGCTGCTCATCATGGTCGAGCAGGCGCTGGTTTTTCACTTGAATCAAACTAGGGTTCGCTTATTTTAATTTTATATTACAGTCACACTTTTTCGGATACCTGTGTACACAAAATAATAGAAAATATTTCCCAAACCTTAATCGTGACTTTGTAAACAAACAAGTCTAGTACCAGTTTTTTTTTGAACTCACTCTTTAACTTCAGTCCCTTTTTCTGCAGCTAAGTGATTTAACATTATTGTAAATTGTAGTATCGAATCTGTTGTGTATTCCCACCGTTCTTCACTCGAGAAGTTGCTAGGCAATGTGGAGCAGCTGTAGCAGGAGAGTTTGCTGACACAAAGAATAATGTATCTGCCTTTACAAGGTTTGGTTTTGATGTAAGTGTATATACGTATTATTATTATCATTGATAAGGTCACGTTTGAACACCTCACTTGGTTGTACATATCTAAAATAAATGTATAATGATTATACGACACTCCCTAAAGCAATTGGCAAGCCAAGACACACAAGACACGGCTTGTGTCAAATCCAAGTTTGGAAAAACACGCCCATGTATGATCTTACATGAAACGTTTCGAGCTACATTTTACTAGCCCCTAAGGGCAAAAACGCACTGGGAGGCGGCCTTGCCTGGTGCTAGGCGTCAAGTGGTTAGTGCGGCCGGCTACAAACTATTTGTTACGTTGATTCTACTTTTGTGCTTTCGCGGCCTAAGCAGTGGTTAATAAAACATAATATTTTTCAGTGCATCCAATGGCATTGTGTCCTTGACAAATACGGTCTCGTGGATGATGAAGGCGAATTGGATTTCGATAAATACTTTGCTCATCTTGATCTATGGGTGTCACTGAACCCGATGTTCGCTGATCCCATGCTTGAAGCTAAAGTTTTCTGCAAGGACGAATTTCGACCCGAATTCCCTTTGCACACTTGCGCCTTCTCCAATTTTCAAGCATGTATCAGAAATTTTATAAATATGGTAAGTGTCTCACATGAGTGTTTATTGTCGTTAAGCATTTAATAAGACTTGTAATCATAATTACTTTTTACAGGAATGTCCAATTTATATACCAACTAGTGAATGTGACGAGAAGAAAGAATTTTTAAAGGAATGTAAACAATTTTTTCATAGACGAAAATAAATTTCAATTGTAATTATCGTATACCCAATAAGTTTTGTCAATGAAGGACTTTCTCAAAGAGATCCCTCGCTATGCCTCAAACGGAGACTTATAGACATGTAAATTCTCCCTATACACACGTACGTTGCATGAACCTGGTCAGTGACACATCAGCACCGCTTGGTTTGCCAGCGAGCCAGCGAGCGCAATGCTCTTTTTTTTCTTTTTTTTTTGTGGGGTGGGAAATCATCCAATGACTTCTTCCGCTATGGGTAGAGCGGGAGTCAGACTTTTACTGACTAAAACCCACCCCTGTTCCTTTTAGTTGCCTGAGTTACCAGGGGTGTGAGAGCGCAATGCCTTGGGGGTTCGAATTGTGGACCGTATGATGAGCCGTGGCTAAAATGCCAAAATCTTGCACCGTGCACACATTACACAAAGTATATAGTAGGAGTCGTACAATACTGTACGTCAAAACCAAAATCACAGATGTAACTCGGAAAGCTGCATTGCTAAAGTGGGATTGGGCCGGACATATCTGCCACATGACAAATGAGCTATAGATTACATAATGTAAAAAGAACCACGTATAGGGTACTATTAAATACCAGGCGATGTCGCGGCGGACTATGACAAAGGTGGGGAGATGAACTTGACTCTTACTGGAAAGACAGGCACGCAATGATGGAGAACAGACGTGTGTGGAAAAGGGAGAGGTAGGAGGACTTTGCTCAGCAATTAAAAAAAGGACACTTACTCAAAACATCGCATTTATTCTAATATTGAAACTAACATGACAGTGAAATGACAATATTCCACGTCAAACGAACTTACACTACTTAATCATTAGCTATTACAGTACAATTTATGCATACATTCAACAATAATTCATCATTAGCATTCTTTTATACATACATGATATGAGACAGAGTAAAAGTACGTCCAGCCATACAATTCTTATTGTACCGCATAACGAGCCTACTCCGTACTGATACACTTATTAATACTGTCACGTAAATGCTCATAGAACAACTTTCATTATCACACTCACCAGTATTCCCTTATCACTTTCCTTTTAGGAATGTTATTTAAACTAAGCTAACAGTCTTTGTAACGCCTTCAAGGGAGAAGCCGAGGGTTGTACCGCCCGAAGTACAATATCATACCAGATGGGTTGTGCCTCACGAAGTAGAGGAATGGTCGGTCGAACTTTAGTCGCGCCGGCAGCGTGCTCCGGGCGGGCAGGCGCGCCTGGCGCGGCCGCAGGTGCAGCGGCAGGTGCATCGCATCTCCGACATCATGAGGATCGTGGAACGCTCTCTGGTAGTCTCTTGGCTCATCCCAATCATTTAACCATCTAGCCCGACGTCTTTGTGAAACACTCAATGTTTCAGGATACTCCTCAGAGTGATGCTGTTCTCCTATACCATCTTCGCCGCAAGTGGCAAATGTGTTTAGTTGAACCATGTCCGACAGGTAAAGATCCTTGGAAGGTCCATTTAAGCCTCCAAGATCAGCATGGTCACCATCGAACAGATCTTTCAATCCCATTTTCTTCAAGCTCAATGAAACATTGAAAGTTGATTTCTGGGCGAATCTTGGGATTTGTAGTTCTAAGCCAGTTCGGGGAAGTAGAGAGCGCAAGACACGATTCCATGTTGGAGTCGTTGGTAAAGCTTCTAGGAGTCTTTGTTCAAGTTTTTCTAAATCATCTGCATGTACTACATTTCCTTGCTGGCCAGGCATCAAAAACAGCGTGCTGATTATTGTGTTAGTGTTTCCTAAAGCTGCTGCGGTAGCGTCGAGGACAGGATCATAGCCAGCCAGAAACCCGCTCTTGTATACCACAGCTGGCACAGGCACGAGGCGACGTTGGCGGACGTTCGGAGATACAACGAAGTACATCTCACCATCCCTGCCTTCTACCGATGTTCCAGAGCAGTCAGTCTGAAAGATTAAAAACACATATCTGAGAATAGTTTTGGAGTGAGGGTTCAAAACATTAGTTATTATTCTACTGCTACTGTTATAAAATAATAGAAGTAAACACTATTTTGGCAATCACTAGAAATGAATATTTTGTTTTAATTTATAATGAGCCCTTTTTTTGTGGGGTGGGAAATCATCCAATGACATCTCCCGCTCTAGGATGGAGCGGAAGGGCGTGTCAGACTCTTACTGACTAAAACCCACCCCTGTTCCTTCCCTGCCCTGAATACCCAGGGGCGAGGTAACTCTTTCGAATTTATCCTCAACCTCTGGGCATCGGCCATGACGGGCCCCGTCATGTTTGCTGACAACTCTTTGAGGCGCGCGTGGAACGCGCCGTCAACTCTTGGGTCTGGTGCTGATCGGACGGCGAGTTATCCACTACTCGGGTCTACGGTGGCCGGAGATCGTCTCGCGACGTCCTCCGCCCAGGGTGTCTCCTGCGGCGTCTGCTGCTGAAGGCGTGAGGGTGAGTCTGTTGTTGTTGTCTCTCCCTCACCCATTCTGCCTCCTCCTTCGCGAACATTACTGCTACGCAGAAGGAGGAGACTGCTTCCCATTCCCTCTCGCTCCATACCATGGCCTGGACCAGGGACGGGCGCGAGAGGTCGCTGCCGCCGATCGCCTCCACGAGGACACGGCTGGGCTCCGCCCAAGCGGGGCAGATCTCCACCGTGTGCTCCTCTGTGTCCTCTGGGCGATCCTTACAGTGGGGACACCCGGGCGTTGCCCTCCGCCTTATCCTACACAGGAACCTCCCGAAACTTTCATGTCCGGTGAGAACCTGCGTCAGGTGGAAGGTGAGGACGCCGTGGTGCCTCTCCAGCCACTCCTCAAAGAGGGGCACTACCGCCGCAATGGTGGCGTGCCCAGCGCTGGATTACGACAATCGCTCTGATCCTGCCGGAGCTCTGTCCACTGAGCCGCGAGGTGTCACGGCAGCGGAGTTTCCCAGCGTTTCGCCTCCTCGCGCCACTCATATAGGTGCGCGAGGACCTTTGCCTCCAGATCCCATGGCGACAGTCCGGCAAGGAGGCTCGGTGCGGTATCCTCGGATCATTCGGTTCGCCATGACCCTTTGAGACGCGTTCATCTGGTGAGCTGATCGCTGCCTCAGGATAATGAGCCCCTCATCTGACAAATACTTTTTTAAATGACGTTTCTATCATACCTACTAAATAACGTCATTTACGTCAATTGTTCCATGCTTCTTTAAGCATCAGAATCCATATTCTCAGCATTCTTATTACAGTTTACTATCACTTTTGGAAGCAGAAATTTATTTAGTAACACTCACCTCGAAAATATTTGCCGTAAACGCCGCTAAAGGTGGTTGCATAACAATGTTATTAGTTTTCATATATTCAGGAATCTTGCCCCAAGTATATCTCTTGACAAGCAAGTTAGTCCTTCGTCTTATTATGTCACTAATTAATTTAAAGTTAATCTCCTCAACATGGCCATTGTAGAAGTGCTGAGCCCTTTCTTTATAGAATGTTAGGATCTTTCCCTTATTTCTATCACTGTAAAGTTCTCTAATAAATGCAGAAACTGCTACTCCAGATTCTGGAGTTGTTTCTATTGAGTCAGAAATATTCTTTAATGTAAAGTGAGGATTAAATGTGACCATGTCATCTAATTTCAGGATCTCATTCATCTCCCCCGAGGTGGCGCCTCTCGCTCCCATAAATATCATAGCTAACATCGAAAATATGGAATAAGGCGACAAAACAAAACTTCGCTTTTTATCGATATCGTCAATCATCACGTTCCAGAATCTAAAAGCTAGTTCATTAGAAAGTTCAGAAAAGCGCGCAAGATCTTCACCCAAATCCTTTGTTGTCACTTCTAATCCTTGGTTTTCTTTTGAGTATTCTAAGACAATATCTTTGTTTTCGTTATCTGGAACATAATGATTCTCTGATTTGACTTTATCTTTTGGGATTTCATTTGCTTTTGGTGGAGAAAGAGTCGGTATAAGCTTCCATGAATTATTTCTATCGTTAACTAATTCTTCTTCATCGATGTTAACCTTCTGTATTTTTTTCTTGAAGTCGTCAACTTTTGGCAATGGTTCAGGAAGTTTATCTTTTTTGTTATTTATATTGATTTTTTCAGGTAAATTAATTTTATTGAACTTCGACTGACTTATCTTATTTGGGACGGTGGAAGTTGATGTAGTATCTAAATTTGGTGGTGTAGTTAATTCAACTCTAGAAACATTGTCCTTATTAGTCACGGTCGTTTTATTTCCGTTTTTAGTCGTTTCTTTGTCGAATTTCGTTTCTACACTCTCTTTGTTAACTTCTACGTTATGTTCAATAGGTTTGTCAATATTTTTTTGGCTTTCTGTCGATATATCAGTGATTTTCTTATCATCAGTAGAAACTGGTTCTACCTTATTTTTATTATTGTCTGTTGAAACTGAGATCTGTACAAAGTTTTGACTATTGTCTTCAGGTAATTCTCCTTTTTTGCTTTCATCTTTCGTATTTTCAATTGGTTTTGCCAAACTTTCAATTTCTTTCTTTTCTTCAACTTCAATTGTTTTGTTTTTGTTATTTTCAAAGGACAAACTAATTTTGTTGCTGACATCGTTGTCTTTTGTTTTTAATGTTTCTTTTTGTAGATTAACTGGTGATTCTGTAGTTGAACTTGTGTGTTTTTTAACTTTGTTCGATATCTCAGAGGTGGTTTCAGAAGTTTTTACACTTTCTACTGTCGTTAGCTCTATATTTTTCTCAGTTGTCGTAACTTTTTCGAAACTTTCTTCTGAATTAACAATAGACTGAGGTGCTTCATTTACTACTTGTGATAGTAAGTCACCCATAGACTCAGATAGAATTGGGTCAATCGTAGTAGCTTCAGTAGCAGCAAGCGTGGTAAATAACTCTACTTTTTGAATGTTATTAATAATTATATTAGGTTTTTTACTGTCAGTTGAAGTCTGAGTTACTGCAGTGTCTATCGTTTCCGTTTCTTTTACTTCAGTTTCCTTTGTATTAGTTTTATGGGTTTCACTTTCCTTTACCTTAGTTTTTTGTACTTCCGTTTCCCTTGTCTCTGTTTTTTGAACTTCAGTTTGATTTGACTCAGTGTTTTTAGAACCAGTTTCTTTTAATATGTTATCTTCTGGTTTTTCACCACTTTCTTTGTTTTCAGTTTGCCCATGGGGATCTATAGTAGATATTTTAACAAAGTTATCAGAATTTTTATCTAAAATTTCAGGTGTTTTTACATCAGTTTCATTACCGGTACCAGATGGTATTTCCATATCAAGAACTTCTTTGCTTTCTAAATCCAACCCATTAAGTTTTGTCGTATCTAATAAATTGCTGGCTGTCGGAATTGGTTGATAACTTCCACCAAGATCGGAAGCTATTTGACTAATGCTTTGAGCAACATCAAACATGAGAAGTAAAGGTTCGACATCTTTTTCGTTGTTATCATCAACTGGTTTATCTTCCATTGCATTCAGATTGTCAGGAGACACTACTTCTGTAGACGACATAGTTATTGACGGAGATACAGATTGTGTTGTTATGGTAGTGACATTAATTTTATCTATTTCCTGTTCCTTCAATGTACTTGAAACGTAATTAGATGTACTGATAACAGATTTATTTGTAGTCGTAAAGGTTTGAGTTTTAGATGCCTCAGTAGTTGGTGCAAGAGTCGTGGTAGTGACAGACCTCTTTGTTGTACTTGCGTAAATAGTAGGAGAACTAGAGGTTACTGTAGGTTTACGCGTTGTGCGATCAGTGATATAATTAACCGTGGACACTGGAATAAAGGTACTTATTTTTTCGAATTCTATTTCGTTTTTTTCAGTAGAAGAAACTGCATTCGCATTTGATTGGATTTGAACTTTGTTATTCTCAGGTACTTGTTCTGGTAAAATGTTAACGCTTTGTTTTTTTGTAGCGACTTCAGGCTCTATAGTGGTTACTTTTGCAGTTGTTCTAACGACTGGTTTCGGTGATGTTGCTTTAACAGTTGTTGTAGTTGGGCGTGGACTCGCAGTTATTTTAGTTGATGGTACACCTGCGGTTGAGCTTAGTCTAGTCGGAGAGTTTGCAGTAGTCGGTTTTTTGGTTGTAGTTGTTGATGTCACTGGTTTTTTGGTTGTAGAAGTGCTTGGAGCGACAGTTGTAGTTGATATTGGTTTCACAGTTGTAGTCGTTGGTTCTACAGTTGTTGTTGTTGGTTTTTCTGTTGTAGTTGATAGTTTTTCAGTTGTAGGTGTAATCTTACGGGTGGTTGTTGTAGGTTGCCGGGTCGTAGTTGTAGGTCTTTTAGTCGTCGTCGTCGGTTTGCGTGTTGTTGTTGTTGTTGGTCTAGATGTAGTGGTAGTAGTTGTAGTGCTGGTCGTAGAAGTAGTCGTTGATGACACTTCTTTAGTTTCAGCCGTCGTAGGCAATTTTTCTGTAACAACAACTTTCTCTTCGCCCAAGGTTGTAGAACTACTAATTACTTGATTACTTCCTTCTTTACTTAACGAATTGTCTTCATCTTCAACATTTTCGTCTAACATTTCCGTCTCTGGTGGTGTAACTGAACCAGATGCTTTATCAAGAACAATATCAACTCCTGTATTTCCAAAAATTGAAGGCAAGATCAAACTCCAGGAATCAGAAACGTCAGGTGTATCTAATGTAGGCTGGACATGGGGTTTGTTTTTGTGGGCCTCCATTTGTGCTTTGAGAACATTTTGCACGTTTGTCACAACGCTATGAACTTTTGTGTAGGGAGGCTGATTCATGTTGAAAGAAACAGTTGGTTGATTGTCATTAGCGAAAGTTACTAAGCCTTCAGCTTCCTCGCCAGCTGCAACGATTGCTTGGATTTCTTCGAGGGTCATGAGCCTCTTCACAAGTTCTCCTGATTCGTCAAAGGTGTAAAACTCATAGCGATCTGGTGTGAGAAGATTTACTGGACTTCCGACGGTGGCTGGCACGCTGGATGGTGGCGGCAATGAGTTCCCGACGGCATCGGCAACAAATGGCAGTTTATTGCGTCTGGAATAGTTAGAAAAAGTGTGAGAAAAATTTACGCAGATTTTTTTTTCAACCATGTCAAGTTTTTTAAAATATGATTATGTAGGTATATTGTTTTATTTTTCTTTTAAAAACATTTTTATATTAGGAATCGGATTGTAAGTTGGTACTGTACCTGTTGTCATTCTTATCAGCCAGCGCGCAGCTGGCAGCGAGCAGCAAACAGAGTAGAGTTCGCATTTTGAGCTCAGCATGCACCTGAAACTGAGAATAAACTATATTATTGACTGATGCGTGTTGAGTGAGTTAGTGTTACTCAATCATAATGTTTACATATACACAGGAACAAATAAAAAAGTGTATTCGACTTAATAAAGACAATAACAAAAATGTAATTCTAAAAATTCTTATTAAATACAATTTATTAGTTTATGGTAGAATTAAATTACTTATTAGTCTATATAAAAGGGTAGATTGTAATAAGTTAGGTTCCATCCCTTAGATTTACTCTAGGATAAGGGAAAACTCATAATGTTACATTAATTTAAAATGACACAAAGGTATGTACTTCGTACAAATACGACTGTCTTAACCATAAGCGTACTTGTATATTATAACCTTATTATATTATCCGATACATAATAATGACACAATACTGCATCAACTGACATAATAACGAGTTGAAAAAGTTGAAAAGTGATTCCGCAAGATCGTCTTAACAGTACAAACACCCCGGGCCTGCGGACGGCGAGTAATGGTTAGCTCACCGTCCGGTCAGCATCAGGCCCGAGAGTCAACGGCGCGTAGTGTTCCACGCGCGCCTCAAAGAGTTGTCAGCAATAACGATTGGGCCCGTCATGGCCGATGCCTGACCTATGAACTTTAAATTTGGTGATAATGTTTGTTATTACGTATATTTAACTAATAAATACCAAAATATTGATTTCCCCTATATGGTACGGAACCTTAAATGTGCGACACTTCGCCAGGGTCAGCTAGTTTTTAACATTTTTAAAGTATGTATTCACAACCGATGGTGCTATCTTGTTTTGTTGAGAAGTTTCTATTCAGCTTCATAGTAGGTACTATATTATTACCCGGGCCTGCGGACGTCGAGTAATGGGTAGCTCGCCGTCCGATCAGCACCAGGCCCGAGAGTCGACGGCGCGTAGTGTTCCACGCGCGCCTCAACGAATTGTCAGCAATAGAGACGGGGCCCGTCATGGCCGATGCCTGCCCGCGGGTTGAGGACAAATTCGAAACAGAGTTACCTCGCCCCTGTGCACTCAGGGCAGGGAAGGAACAGGGGTAGGTTTTAGTCAGTAAGAATCTGACACGTCCTTCCGCTCCACCCTAGAACGGGAGATGTCATTGGATGATTTCCCACCCCACAAAAAAAAACAGTACAAACACACTAATATTATAAAGGCGAAAGTTTGTGAGTGTGTGTGTTTCTATGCTTATTACTTCTTTATGCTCCAACGGCTGGACCGTTTTGGATGAAATTTGGTACGTTGATTGTTTATACCCTGAATTAACACATAAGTTACTTTTTATCTAGTAGTAACTAGTCTGCTAGTTTAAAGATAACATTGTCACTTCAACGATGGCGTAATTTTTTGTTGATTGTGATTTTCAAATATCTCATTATACCTAGTAATATTCAAAACCATCGTTCAAAAAAACAACAAAACAATACTCATCATTAAGAACCACTTTTACTCTGGGATCAACCATGTCATCGCGAAAACCAAAATTATGAACAACAACATATACCTTGGATCCCTTATACCATAACCCCAATCACTATGTTTCCCTGATCAGATCGTAGACCATGATATAGTTATACAAACAATCTGTACCGCAAGCATAACAACAACGGTATATCTCTATTTGATTTCCATTTATGGTAATTCATGTGTGGCCTGTGCTCACTAATCAACTAAAAAAATAAAGCCAGTCTTGTTGTAGCTAAACACAATGACCCATTGGTATTGTTTGGGTCTTTGCCAAACACAGAAAAGTATGACCTACTGCAGATATGTTACTGAAACCGTGTTACAGAATCTCAAAAATCTTATTATGAACTTTTTTTGTGCAGTCATCCTCTTTTGTCAAGGTTAGGTTAGTTACTTGCAAATGTTTTAATGAGAACATCAAATAAGATTTTGCGGTGTAAGGTGTGTACTAGTTTGAAATATATTGAGACATTTTTCCTATAGTTTACCACTTGTAGTATTTATGAGCTGTTCTAAATATGCCTGTAGCATTAAGATTTTTTCTAGTTAAACTCTTGACAGTGACCGCTGGGCAATAGTCTCCACAAAGTGGGTGCCTGAGGTTGGACGTCACCGCCGAAGCTGGTCTAGGAAAAAGTTGCGAGACGATCTGGACGCCTACCGCAAGGGTTGGTTTGACGTGCCTCGTGAAAAGAATGCCTGGAAGTATTTGGGAGAGGACTTTGCCCGGCAGTGGGCCAGTATGGGCTAAAATTGTTAAATTAAAAAATAAAATGTTACGTGTAACCCGTAGAAGGACTATGTTTGAAGAAAGTCACAATCTAAATGGTCCAGTGAGCCGTCGTTGAGTTCCCGCATTGCTACAAACATTGGCAGCAAATATTTGTTCCGAGCACAGCAGCTGCGGCATATGGACTGCCGATATGTAGAGACGGGAAAGCTTTAGTTTTTGAGTTTTGATGAAACAATGGCGAAAAGTTATATGTTATCTGTACAATGAAAAAATAGCAAAAAAAGAAACTTACTTTAGATTTCAAAATCCCGAAATATTATGAAATTACAATACTAGCATATTCTAGTTACCATAGCCATTTATAATCAACATTGGTTATCTGTATGTAACCTAATTTAAACATCTCCATGTTAAATGATTCTTTATTAAAATACCTCGCAAATTCCTCTCATCTAATAATAAAGAAACAAAAACCAATAAACGCAAACATAAAAAATATTTTTTATGTCTCATAAACATAAGCTGTTAAAAAAAGGAACTGTAAAATTGTGAATAAACCTGCTAAACAAGTAAAGTTACGGTCAATGTCACTCCAAGTAGAACTACTAATCTACGTCGATGACTTACTTAAATCATCTTTCCTATTGCTTGCTTTGCCAAAGACTGTTTTAAACGATGTCTTGTAAACTCAGTGATGTATGCAGTCTCAAGTTGAATGTTCAACTATGGTAACGTCATTCGTTGACGGTAGTTCCGTTGTATTTTGACAAGTTGTTTGCCGACTATATGTGGGCCACCCGGCTCATGAGATGAGAGGTCACTCAACTTATATGGTGACATATTTGTTATGTAAGGTAATGGAATGGCTTTTTAAATTCTCTTAAAAGTGGACCTTTGAACTTCAAAATTGGTAGAAGGTCGGACACCATGTGTTTTTATTCATATTCTTCTGAGCAAGTTCATTAAAACCTTTTATTACTTTTTACAACTTGAATATAAATATGCACGAACTGTGCGATAGTCTACAAACAAGATTTCTAGTAACTAGTTTTTTTCTATAAAAGCTATCTCGGAACTAAATATAGATCTTAGTAAATGTAAAAGGTAATAAAAAGACAGATGCAAAGGTAATGAATTAAAGCAATAATAACGCAGGCACTCAAAATACTCTGTAGATGAGGCTTGATTTCGTGTTCAGAAACTATAACAATAAAAAATATGGAGAGAAACGGTCAAGGTAATCCATTCTCACTCATAATGATATTACACTATCAATTACAACATTGCATTTTCTTACCGCAACAATAAGCATACGCAAAGAAGATGAAATAGCTGAATGATGAAATGGTAACATAGTTAATTGAAACTGTTTCACTGTGCAATGAGCAACCGAGGTGCTCAAAGCTCGTGCCTTCACAATATGCAAAGAGTCCTTTACCCACTAGGACCATATAGGCTACAGTGGCAGGTATTAGTGGCATATTAGTAATAAATGATTGTTTTTTCTAAAAATTGAAGAAGCCAGGAATCTAGATATAAACCTAATTGACCTACTGATCAATCCGGTCTGATGATTGGTTTACCAGCTATTATTATATGGCCAATAAAATCTGGATGGACAATGCCTTTATTGGATTGCAAGGGTAAGTAGCCAATTAGCCCATGTGGTGAAAGCCACCACATGGGCTAAGTGCATCCACAAGGCTTTAAGGAAACAACTGTTAATTTTATGACTGACGAAATCTATCTGGTTCAGTTCTGTTTCTAGAAAATACAAGGGTACCTACTGGTTTATTGTCACATTGCCTATGCAGAGACCTATTGCCATCAACAAGGTACTAATAGCAGCTTAATCAAACTGGAAGATGCCGACACATACCGCCATCATCATCGGTTACCTCACTCGATTCGGACAAGCAGCAGATGATGCATCAGACACGACGTTACGGCAATGCTCCACGGTTCGCTGGGCGCCAACAATCGCGACGAGCCGTTAGCAGCCGACGATGCGACTCATGGGACAGTTATACTTTTTGGATTAAGAGATAGGTGACAGCGGATTTTGATCGGTGATGATTACAAATTGAATATTATCAAAACGCTGTTTTTTGTTGTGGTTTTCTGTACAGAAGTCCTGTTAATTTTCAGATATTTATATTGAAGTCAAACGGGAAGCGATTGACGTTTTTTTTTTTAAAGTTTTGTGGTTGTTGAGTATAGGCAAAAAAAGCTTTCTACCTAAATAAAGGTAATCTGCTATTCCTTAAAATATTCAAGTCTAGTACTAGTTTATAGTTAAGCAATATGCTCAAGGGTTCTAAAACTCTTGATGTAGCAGCCTAACGAAAAGCTCCAGGTGTTAGTTGAGGTACATGGCTATTTGAAGCCATTGGCTGGTATAACTATCGGTACAATGATGGCTGAGTTCGCAATTCACGTATCCAAAAATTTTAGATGAAAAGTTTTCAGGCGTATCCATATTTTGTATCTACGAGTACACAGTACGATTTTTTTAAACGATATCCAGATATCTAATTTTTCTTTTAACCTTACCAGAAAAAATAATCTTGTTGTTGCATTTTTCTTTAACATCCCAACCTTTCTTAATTTTTCCACTCCCCGTTACCGCCCCCGCTCCACCTATCCCCGACACCACTCCACATGAGAACTGAGCTGACATTGACATGACATGATGTAACTGAAGTGGGTCACACTCATTACAGAACAATGCTCTGTTAATTAATAACAGCGGATCAGCTTATCGATCAATCGATACGGTATCATACCTTCGTAATTGTGAGGTAACTTTTTAGAGGGTAATTATGGGCTGCAAGACGTATTGTGTGGTATTATAATTATGATTATAAGATGGTTCAATTTTTTTATTTAGAATGCGTGTGAATGTGTGTGTGTGTGTGTGGTTGCGTGTGTGTGTGTGTTTGTGCGTGTGAATGTGTGTGGTTTATTTTTTATTTTATTTTTTTTGTTTTAGAAAAATTATGATGAAACATGCGGTTTACAATAAGTGAATTTCTCTATGAATATCTAGCGAGAGCAGTAGTGGCCCAGCGGTAACGGCCCGTGACCCGGGAGTTGTAGTTTGTGTGAACGAAAGCGCCTGCCTGGGGCAGGCGCTTTACTTTGTGTAAATTAATTCATCACCACTGCTCTCTGAACGGTGCAGGAAAACTTCGTGAGGAAACTGGCATGTCCTAGAACCAAAAACTTCGAAGACAGGTGACATCCACCGAACCGCATTGGTCCCGCGTGGTGGATTTAGGCTGACATCTCCTCAGTGAGAGGAGGCCTGTGTTCCAGCAGTGGGAACATTACAACCTGTTCGACAGTCCATCGCTATATAATTATATGTATATAGCGATGGACTGTCGAACAGGTGAAACAATGATGCAGTTCCGTCCTCCAAAAACCTTGTAACTGCAACAGAATCCTCTAAGATTATGAACATTTTCAGTGATTAGAATAGCTAGATACTTTATAAGCTTCACTTTTGATTAGTGGCTCTAACGACTGTACAAGGTGTAACGGAAAAGAGGGGTCATTTTTTTTTTTTGGGTTTGGGTAATCATCCTATGACGGGCATGTCTAGACTGTCTGTCAAGACTCTTACTGACTAAAACCCACCCCTGTGCCTTCCCTGCCCTGAGTGCCCAGGGGCGCGGTAACTCTGTTTCGAATTTATCCACGACCCCTGCCAGGCATCGGCCATGACGGACCCCGTCATGTATTGGTCACAACTCTTTGAGGCGCGCGTGGAACACTACGCGCCGTCTTCTCTCGGGCCTGCTGCTGATCGGACGGCGAGCTACCCACTACTCGCCGTCCGCAGGCTCGGCGATCGGCTACGGTGGCCGGAGATCGTCTCGCGACGTCCTACGCCCGGGGCGTCTCCTGCGGCGGTTGCTGCTGTGGGCGTGAGGGCGACTCTGTGGAGCCTCTCTCAAGATACTGCTTTAACCCATGGAAATGATCAGCTTTCTTCAAGGCAGTCATAGTGAATTCACAAAAAAAATGGACTTTATGTACAGTATAGGAGGTTCAGTTTTCTTTTTCGGAAATGATTGATTTTCTTGAACAAAGTTGTTCATTTATATGGGCAAAAGCCGTATTTAAAATATGCCCACCCATTTTCATTACACCCTAGCATGCAAAGCATCTTCTCCTTTTCTGAAACTTACTAGGTTCTCAATTTCACCCCTCTCAACAATAACTACAATTCATGAAACGATTCAATTCAACTCAACCCCGCATAAAAGCCCACAGATAAAATAAAACATCATACTACCATTTAATATCAATTGCAGAAACTTGTCTGGCACTTAACAGACTGAAGTTCAGACCAGCCGCCATGAATATTTAAGAGGAAGACTGCTATAACATGGATAATATAACCACATCTGTAGATCGTATACGGGCTAAATGGCTGACGGAGTCTATCTCAGGCAGACTGCTAAAATATGCAACGAATCAGCCCTGTTTTATAGCAGGAAGAGATTTGTGATATGACCTTTGTGGAGTTTAAACTGTGCAGGATTGTATTTTGAGTTGTGTAGGGTGATTTGGACAGATGTACGAGTTTATAACGTTGAGATAAATTTTGAAGACATGGTTGGCGCATTGCCTGAGCGATTGACTGCTGCGCTGCGTGTTGCGTGTTCGACTCCCGCACAGAACAAATACGAGTATTTGTATAGCGTACAGATAGTTTTTTCGAGTCTGGGTGTGTTAACGCACCCACGGTATAGGAAAAATTCGTAGTGTGGGCATTGTTTAAAAAAAATCTTTGCACAGTGGGTCGATCTTAAAACATAACGCTGAAGAAGACAGACTTGTTATTCGATGGCACCCAGTAAATTAAAACCGGTTAAGTGCGAGTCAGGCCACGCGCAAAGTAAGGATCCGTAGGTACGGTCTACGGATCCTTACCTTCCGCGTCTAAGTAATTTGTTTCCAAGGATTTTGTATTTTGTACGAAATTTAACAATTAGAAACATTTTATAAGTTGCGCGACTATTACTTTAAAACAAAACTGAGGTAACTTAGCCGTGATAGTTTTTCTTTAAAGTTCATAATATATGTCTCAGTCATCTGGTTGAATTCGCCATTCAATTGGACGCCTAGGCCGTTCATTAAACGGTGACATTATACTACCATCACAAATTTACTTAGATTTTTCAAGCCTAGTTTAGCTTTAAGGAGGGGAGGGGGGAAAACGCTCGACTCGAACCAAACATTTCACTTTAAAGTTTAATATTTCGAATCGAAAAATAGTCTGTTTAACCCCCCAACCTCCAACCCAATGATTTTGAAAGCCCTATCCAACGATACCCCACACAATAGGGTAGGCGATAAAAAAGTCATCCCCGCTTTAAATGATGGAGATACTATAAAAAAAACTTTTTCAAGATTTTATTATTTCGTTGTCGAATATATATATCCATGCAAAATTGCAGCTACTAGTACTAACAGTCCCTTAGCTATGCCTCGGACGGACAGACCAAAACAATAAGGGTTTCTGGTCCTTGTTAGGACCATGATACCTTAAAAAGCCATTTACAGCTAAGAATTAGGTCCATAGCCATAGTCAGATTTGCAGTACCTATGATATGTAGATAATAATTTGCAAACAGAAAATATTTGAATAATGAATAGGTTATTTCTAGGCAAGAGTGCTCCAGCATCGATCACATCACGCTTGACATCAAGAGCAATAGTGATTAAACACGAGACAAAGAAAATTAAAAGACCACAGCTGGGCACTCTATCAAAAATCACTAGGTATTTAAATAAATAAAATAATACATGCCCCACCCTCATCAAGTATTAAAGCCATTGGGAGCAGATAATTCTGTACGTAGGTACTTCCGTAGGCAGAACTATCTGTGGGAGCACATAAATATTGTTGGTAGGTACTAACAATGTAATATTTAACCGATCT
Source organism: Polia nebulosa (assembly GCA_951329385.1). Taxonomy (NCBI): domain Eukaryota; kingdom Metazoa; phylum Arthropoda; class Insecta; order Lepidoptera; family Noctuidae; genus Polia; species Polia nebulosa. The sequence continues at coordinate 7,882,807 of OX589604.1, forward strand.
AAATTAGACCTGTAACCGCTGCCAGACAGGAAGCAAGCCACTGAAATGTGCAACAGAGCCTGATTTAGCTAAATTGACTGATTGGTTTCCAAAAGGTGTTTGGGATAGTAAAACAATCTGTATAAAAAAATGAAATAAACCTAGCCTCTGAATTCTGAAACTTGTGATAAGATTTATATTTTGTAAGTATTTACCTTAGTGGCTGGAATTTGATAAAAATCATTTATATCATTGAGTTTGATCTTAAACGAAGCCAATAACAAAGGATAGGTTTCTCAGGTCGGACAAAATTTAAGTCAAAATTGACACAAAAAGAAGAAAAATTTATATATTTATAATTTTTGAACGATTGCACATCTCTGAAACTGTGTTTAATTCACACATCACACTAATTGTAACCCGAACACCTTAAGATTTTGTGTTACAGGGTTTTTTTTCTTTTGGGGGTTGGGCAATCATCCTATGAATTCTTCCGCTCTAGGGTGGAGCGGAAGGGCGTGTCAGACTCTTACTGACTAAAACCCACCCCTGTTCCTTCCTGCCCTGAATGCCCAGGGGCGAGGTAACTCTTTCGAATTTATCCTCCACCCCCGGGCAGGCATCGGCCACGACGGGGCCCGTCGTGTTTGCTGACAACTCTTTGAGGCACGCGTGGAACACTACGCGCCGTCGACTCTCGGGCCTGGTGCTGATCGGGCGGCGAGTTACCCACTACTCGCCGTCCGCAGGCCCGGGTCTACGGTGGCCGGAGATCGTCTCGCGGCGCCCGAAGCCCCTGGCGTCTCCTGCGGCGGCTGCTGCTGAGGGCGTTAGGGCGATTCTGCCGTTTTTGAGTCACCCTCACGTGTGCCGCCTCCCTCTTCACGAGCATTACTGCTTCGCAGAAGGAGGAGACAGCTTCCCATTCCCGCTCGCTCCGTTTCATGGCCTGAACCAGGGCACGGCGCGAGAGGTCGCTGCCGCCTATCACATCCACGAGGACACGGCGGTGCTCTGCCCAAGCGGGGCAAACCTCCACCGTATGCTCCACCGTGTCCTCTGGGCGATCCTCGCAGTGGATACACCCGGGGGTCACCTCCGCCTTGATCCGAAACAGGAACCTCCCGAAACAGCCATGCCCGGTGAGGACCTGCGTCAGGCGGAAGGTGAGGGCGCCGTGGCGCCTCTCCTGCCACTCCTCAAAGAAGGGCACTACCGCCGCGATGGTGGCGTGCCCAGCGCTGGGTTGCGACAGTCGCTCTCTCCATGTCACCATGAGATCCTGCCGGAGCTCTGTCCGCCAAGCCGCGAGGTGTCGCGGCAGCAGAGTTTCTCCCCGGTGTTTTGCCTCCTCGCGCCACTCATACAGGTGCGCGAGGATTTTTGCCTCTAGATCCCACGGTGATGTATTACAGGGTAGATCGAGCAGTGCTATCTATCTATTTTTACAATAAGAAAATGAAATTGTCCATCGGTTAGTCAATGTAAAATCGTAGGCCTGCAAACCTAGAGACAGAAGACCGTCATTCCCAAAATGGAGATTTTCCCAATACCTCTTTTCTAAATCTCTCTACTTTTCTAACTACCGGTCATATGCTGTTCGGCGAGCAATGAGTCCTGCCCACTGCCATTACTGTTTGGCGATTCTTTGGGCTATGTTGTTAACCTTAATTCTGCTGTTAATATCATCACTCCTGATTCGATCACGCAAGGAAACCGAGCATAGCCGTCTCCTACGCCCTTTGGGTGACTTTAAACATTCTGAGGAGGCCCATTGCGAGCGATCACGTTTCAGGTCACGTTTTTGTATAACAATCTTCGTGATGAAAAAGTACTGCAGCATTTGACTTTTTTTTTTTTCCTGTGGCAACACTACAGCTAACAGCTGATTTAAATTAGTCCCTTGTAATTTTACTTTTAAATATTAAATTTCTTTGTTTTTAAGGCCTATTTCCTACTATTCATCAAGTTAATGGGACATTTAATTTGTTTCTAGTGTTAAATTCATGCAAAACAGTGTAAATAAGTGTAAAAAGTTCAACGAAACTTGGTGACAGTTAGGAGGTTACCGGCTTGAGTGATCTTTGCATTGTCATCTTGATATCAGGTACAATACTTATCTTACTTGATATTATATTGTTTACGTTCTATTATTTTACTGATTAATACAGTGATCATTTTCTATAGCGCTAAATATTGATGCCAATGAACTTTGAAACGTAAACATAACCTTGGTTAGTTGGTGACAGAACTTCTTACCTTTCCTTAGTTCATTTTCTTTTAACTAATTATCTTTTCCACTTCTGTTACAATCTACCTAGTCTATTCTAATATTCACTTTTATTCCTTATAATCATGCCTATCACTCGAAGCGCCTATGCTCGCCAAGAAGAGTCTAAACTCAATCTGGCTTTGAGCGAATTAAAGGCGTCTAAGAAGTGCTGTGATCAACTGATTAAGGAAATGGATGATAGTGAAAGGGTGCTCCTTGAAGCCCATGATAAGAATAGGAAGTTAAAGAATGAAATGGCTCAGTTATACATTCAATACACTGAGGCCATAGAAGCCCGGGATAGGCTCCAACTTGTTGTGGACGGATTCAGCCAGTGTAGCACAGAGTATGAACAAGCTCTTAATCACAAATTTTTATTGCAACAACAGCTACAAGAGGCTCAAAGTCAAATTTCACATCTTGAGACAACTAACCTGAACATCACAGCCTCTCTGAATCAAAGTTTATTCAATGAGTTGGTTCCTATTGCCCCATCAATGGTTGATCTAGTAGGACACTCTTGCATTATAGATTTGACAAGTGATGATGATTCTAAGTCAAGTAAAAAAGTCAGGATAATCTCTAGTAAAAATAAACTTAAAAAATATATTAAAATAAACAAATACATTGTTAAAACTAAAAAAATGGTTAAAAAACAAAAGTTCTTCATTAAAAATGTAAAACTTAATAGGGAAAGGTTAAATTTATTAAAACAATTAGATATGTATGCTTTGAACTTAGAGAAAAGTACTAGGAAATACCAAACTGACACGGAAGACTTGCAGTGTGAACTTGACCGGTTACAACAGCAACTAAGCTCAATGACCACTAAATATAGAGCCTCAGAGAAACAAATGAAGGAATATGTGTTGGCAATGAATGAGCTGGTTAGCTTACAAAAATCAAACTGTGAACATTGCCAATCACCATCAATGGCATCTACTCCGGACCATTCATTGCCAATATATAATACCACCTTACCGCAGTCTTGTGCCAGTTTGCCAGTAGAAATGACTAATTGTTTATCACAACAAAGTGTAAATAAAGAAATAGTTATCTATTGTGATGAGATTGGAAAGGATTTAGGCCACTTTTTGATAAATGAATATCCGGGACACTCTATAATGAATAACTGCATGCCTGGTTGTACTTTGTTGGAAATAATGAAAGAGATTATAAAATGTAATTTTAACCAGGATACTATACTCATAATTTTAGTTGGTGATAGGGGTACCGTGAACAAAGGAGAATTGCTCCAATATTATAGAACCTTGTCTGACCTTGATTTAAGAAAAATTGTGATGTTCACTTTCCCTTATAGCCAAAGTTTGCCACAGGAAGAAAATCAAATTAGATATCATTTGAATATAAAATTGCACAATTTGTTATTTAATAATAACTTATTCCATCTAATTGACCTTAACAATTATATTGGTAATCGTTTTTATTTGACAAAAGATAGGAATCATATAGATAGATACTATCTTTCAAATTATTGTAGGAGACAGATAGCTGTGTCGCTATCATATTTATTTTGTATAACAGCCAAGAATTTGGCTAAACAAATTGCTTCTATTGAGCAATGCAATGACATTTTTCATAATTCTGCCAATGTCTTGGCATCAAATTTTGACATTAGTAATAATTTAAATTAGAAATTAAGACAACAGAGACAATCTCTAGCAATTATTTAAAGAATGGTGAAAACAATGTTTTAAAATCAACAAATAGTATCAACCTGGTGCACCAAAATATTTATGGTTGTATGGGCAAGGATTTAGAAATAGAATTATTCCTTAAATTTAACAATGTAGATATTCTTTGTATAACTGAACATTGGCTTAGAAGCCATCAGATTATGTTTAATTATAGTAATCACCAGGTTGGTAGTTCGTTCAGCAGAGTAAACGCTATACATGGTGGCTCATTAATTTTCATAAATAATATACTTAAGTTTAAAGACCGCAAGGATATTGTGAGCCTCTCTGTTGAACAGACAGTTGAAATTGCCTGTATTGAATTGGAGCAGTTTGTTATATTAAGTGTGTACAGACCACCTAAAGGATTGTATGATTGTTTTGAAAAAGTAATGGATGAAGTGTTGCAAAAAATTTGTAACTCTAGTAAGTCTGTCATCGTTTGTGGCGACTTCAACGTTAATTTGTTAGAAACTTCTAGCCTAAGCACTAAAATTATAAGTTTGTTTCAGTCATACAATCTTGTAAATCTATTTATGGAGCCTACTAGAATAACCCCCACTACTGCATCTTGCCTAGATAATATTTATGCAGATATTTTACCTACCCACAAAAAAATTATTAATTTATTAGACTCTGATCATAGTGGACTATTGATCACTATACCAAATATAAACAAATATAAACGAAAAAAAGATATCACTGTTAACCCAAAATCTAAAGGTCGCTTGGAAACATTTAAAACTAAACTCTCAAATAAAATCCCACTTTTGTCAACTAATGATGACCCTAATCAACATTATAATGATTTTTTCAAAATGTATTGCACGCAATTTGATACTACTTTTATTCCTAAGACGATTTCGGTAAATAGCAATACTTCCTTCAGTGACTGGGCCACCATTGGTATTAATAAAAGTAGAAAACGGCTGTATGAGCTGTATGAAGAACGGACTTATATTAACACTGTAGAATTTAATTTATATGTTAAGAATTATTCTAAATTATTTAAAAAAGTATGTTATTTGGCGAAATCTCGCTACTTAAGTTCAAAAATTAAAAATAGTAGTAATGTAATTAAAATGACTTGGGATATTATTAATAGCGAAACGGGAAGGTCTTGCAACCGAAGTAGTGATTACAGCCTTGCTATTGACGACAGTATCATTAAATCAGATTCGCAAGTCGCCGCGGCATTTGAAAATTTCTTTGCAGAGATTCCCGTATCGACTACAAAATCTCTAAATTCATCACCAACTGCTGCAGAAATTTTACTTAAAGAAAACGTTCCAGTTTGTGAATCCCAATTTTATTTCCAATATGTCACTTGTAATGATGTAATCAAAACTTTTAATACTTTAAATGTTAAAAAGACTGCAGATCTATGGGGTAATTCTGTTGACGTTGCTAGGTCTATTATAGACATTGTAGCACCTACTTTAGCAGTAATCTTTAATAATTGTATAGATTGTGGTGAGTTTCCTGATCTAATGAAATATAGTAAAATTATACCATTGTTTAAATCGGGTAGTACATCAGACCCTACTAATTATAGACCTATATCAGTGCTACCTACTTTTAGTAAAATTTTTGAGAAAATTATTTTAGATCAAATTCAAAGATATTTTAATAAACACAAATTATTACACAACAAACAGTTTGGTTTCACAAAGGGTCGTTCAACAACTGATGCTGGTGTTGAACTTTTGGGACACATTTATAATGCATGGGAAGATAAATGCGATGCGTTGGGCATTTTTTGCGATTTGTCTAAGGCTTTCGATTGCGTTCTCCATGATACATTGATCAGGAAGCTGCACTACTACGGAGTCCGGGGCGCCTCTCTGGATCTTCTTACTTCATACTTGAGTAATAGGATTCAGAGAGTTGATGTGAACGGCAAAAGGTCTTCCGGGTCTGTAGTCAGAATGGGGGTTCCTCAAGGCTCAATTCTGGGTCCTTTTTTGTTTCTAATCTATATCAACGACTTGCCTTACCTCATAAAGGATAAACATGATATAGTGCTGTTTGCAGATGACACTTCACTTTTATTTAAACTCAAACGTCAGCAGGTGGTTGTTGATAATGTAAATAATGCTCTTTCAACTGTAGTTAACTGGTTTAATGTCAATAATCTTCTCCTTAACGAGAAAAAAACAAAATGCATAAAGTTCACATTACCCAATGTAATACAAGTGAACACTAGTGTGTCAATAAAGGGTGAAGAGTTGAAACCCGAGGATTCCACAGTGTTCTTAGGTTTAACTTTGGATGCGCAGCTTCAGTGGAGCCCCCATATAGATAAACTGTCCAAAAAACTTAGCTCCGCAGCATACGCCGTAAGGAAAATTCGTGGTTTAACTGATTTAGAGACGGCTCGTTTGGTATACTTTAGTTATTTTCATAGTGTGATGTCGTACGGCATTCTGTTGTGGGGAAATGCCGCCGATATTCAGACAATTTTTGTTTTACAGAAAAGGGCTATTCGTGCAATTTATAAATTAAGTCCCAGACACTCCCTCAGAGACAAATTTAAAGAGATTAATATTATGACTGTTCCCTCTCAATATATTTATGAGAATCTCATGTATGCACATAAAAATATTAATCTGTTTAAAAGATACAGTGATATCCATAGCATAAATACTAGGAACAAACACAAATTTATTGTACCAAAAACCAGGCTCAAGAAAAAAATAGGTGGTTCGTTTAGATGTCAATGTATACGTTTCTATAATAAACTTCCTAGCCAAATTCAAGAACTAAGCATAAATAAATTTAAATCATTTATTAAACGTAAGCTATGCCAGAAAGCTTTTTACACAATTAATGACTTTCTTGAGGACAAAAAGGCGTGGGATTGAGCTGCTTCAATGATATACATGAGCCATTGTTTTCATATGTACTACTTACTGATGAAAAATTTTTTATATATATATTTTTTTTTTTTTATATTCGTTTTTGACATGAATACTTGTATAGTATTGTATTATATTTTTTATTTTATTTTTTTTATTGACATTTTATATTTATTATTTTTTTTTTTTTTGACTTGAATACTTTGTTAAGTATTATATTTATTTTTATTTTTTGATTGACATATTATGATTACTATTTTGTTTGACACAAATATTTACTTTGTAAAGTATTATATTTTTATTATTTTTTTTTTTTATTACTTAATTATTGTAAATGTGAGGACTATGTGGGTTATTATTATTATTTTCTCCTCCTTTTTACAGTAATTTTCAACGTTGTCTGACAGTTTGAGTACTTTTGCGGCCTACCCAAATGTCTTTTCTTTGGTATTGTTCGTCATGTCATTGAGCTCCTTAGTGGTTTTTAAGTTGAGCTATTCGACTATTGACAAATGCTTGCACTGACTGGACAGGTCCACTCAAATTTGTTTGGTTCTTTCTTCAAAAGACCACTACAGACACTAAGCTGCATGGTCCTCATATAGAATAATGTGAATGCGAGAACTATGTATGTCGTTATATTCATGTAGATTTTATGATTGTCTGGCAGTTTGAGTATTTTTTGCGGCCTACTCAAATGTCCTTACTTTGGTATTGTTCGTCGGTTCGTTGAGCACCTCAGAGTTCTGAGTTGAGCTTCGCGATGACTGACAAATGCTTGCACTGTCTGGACAGGTCCACTCGAATTCGTGTGTTGCTTTCTTCATAAAGCTCATCCCAGACATAAACGTACATGGTTCTCATAGGATCTAACCAGTCCACATTGTATGGATTTGAACACTAAAAGAGACTTTGACCTCTGAGTTTGTTTCGGTGTTTCTTCTCAGGGTAGTCAGCTAGGAAACACCGGCCTCATCTAGCTTAAACTGACAAAAAAACATTGACGTGTAAAAGTGTTCCTTGTAACCTATTTACTGAATAAACATCATTTATCATTTATCATTTATCATTTGACGTGTTGGAAGTTCGCCTTGCTGACTGGGCAGACTTCCAAAAGATATGAACAAAATTCAGTATTACAGTACATGAATACTGTTTTACTTTTTTTCATTTATACCTTTAATGTGGCTTTGTGAGTTAGTTACAGTGAATGCCTTTTTTTTCTTTTTTTTTTTTAATTAACGTTGCGACAGTAGGAATTATTCCTGTATCGTGGGTGCGTTCACAAACATGTAAGCTGCACATACACATGACATCCAAACCCGGAACAACTATCTGTAGGCCATCCAAATATTACGCAGCAGCCGAACGCTCAACCACTGCGCCAACCGTTCCGTGCGCCTTTGGGGTAAAGGTATCCATATTTCTGAATGATTTTGAGACCCGTGTTCTAGATTTTTTTGTCGCGAGTATTAATTAGAAACTGTATTCGAGATGAGAATTAAATTAAGATCAAAGTTTTTTTCAAAGCAAATTAAGTGTTTATTCAAGAGGCATGAAATTACGGTTTCCTTTTAACGAATTCAGTATAGCTCTCATGTTTAAAGTTCTCCAAATTTGTAGGTTCCTTCTTTAGGTATTACATGACCTTTCCATTAAATACACTTGGTACAAGTCATACTTAGAAGGTCGGGCTTCTAGTTTACAGCTTCAATATGAATTAATTTCTCTGAATTACATTGCCCTATAATACTACCGGAATAATGAGCTTATTTAGGCCGGGTCGGTGGGCCTCCGGTTTGGGCCCCGTTTCCGTTCATTTTGAGTCTTCATTACGGCTCTAAAATGTACCTTCTGAAAGCTTAACTGGCGTTATAAGTCTTCAGCCTCGCAAGACAGTTGAAGATCATGCAATCATTCTATATTTAAACCTTTGTCTCCAATATCGATCGTCTTTTGTCTCTATTTTGATATTTTAGTGAACTGTCATTTAGTTCGTTTTTGACAATTGTTGCGAGTTGAAGAACGAAATCTCAGTTTTGCTCATGGTTTACCCAGTTGCTGGGTTGTGATGGTCAAGGAGGTAGGATAGTGGTCCAATGAAAGCCTATTAGAGTCAACAAACATAGACATTTGATCGCTGATCGTTTTATTTAAAAAGTGACACTGTGAAAATACATTATTAATTTATTAATGGCCTATTAATTCATAACGGTAATAATGTAGAATTCTATATTAACTTATTTTCTATTTATTGAGTTCCAAATTCCAACTATGATTATATAATGTTGGAATATTGTTTACTCTCATGTAATTATAATTTACATAGCCAAACCATGTTTCGAAGTAGACACAGTATAACTAGTTTAGTTTGTATACGAGCAAGTTTCAGTGATAGGTATCCGAGGTGAATTTCAGGTCAATCGTATTCCTAAACTGATTTGCTTTTGATATTGCCTGGCTGAAATGGAAAGCCGTCATGAAGTTCTGTTTGAGTTTAATGACAAATATTTCTTAGAAAATATAGATTGATGAATATATAAAACGCTACTCTAAGTCCCGACGGGTTGAACAGAGGTGAATAGTAGGCGGGTACATTCATAATGTGACAGTTGTATTTAAGCCCCAGTTGGATTAAATTTGATTTAGAGTTGTGGTGCCCCAGTGGTAACGGCCGCCACTTACAAGTTGTAGGCCGTGAGTTCAATCCTAGGCAGGTGCTTTACTTTGTGTAAAGTATTTCATCACCACAGCTCTCAAAAACGGTGAAGGAAATCATCGTGAGGAAACAGTAATGTTCTAGAACCAAAAATTCTAAGACATGTGACATCCACCAACCCGCATTGGGCCCACGTGGTGGATTACGTCCCACAAACTGTCACAGAGAGGAGATCTGTGCCCCAGCAGTGGGGACGTTAAAAGGCTGATGGTGATGATGAAATAATAAGACTCTAAATTGTCATAATACTGCCACAAATTCAGACGCCCTTGTCCCGATCGAGATCAAAGTTTTTTTTTCACTTATCTATTATTGTATGAGTAAGTTCAAGTTAAACCAACTTCGAGTACCTCTACGACGATCACTATACTATTCTCAGATATGAATAAGTTAACAAGATTTAAGGGCACATAAACCTATGTTTTTGCTAAACGGAGAACGTCCAATAGCTCGTAGTTCAGCTGTTACCGCGGGCTATAGCGCGCCCATAGATCTAAACTGCGGGGAGTCCCAGTAAATTTAAGTAATAACCATAAACTATGATTTGTTGCTTTAGAACTACTTTACAAAATCACTCTTGTTACACCTAATGGGTGAGAAATTGCTATAATAGACCATGGTGGAGGATAAGGTCAATTGACCTGTTTGAATGTAACTATATAAAGGATATATTTATTGATAGATAGATACTTACTCTATTTAATAGAGCACCTTAGGCAGTAGGCCCCACTATCACTTTGCTAAATTTATGGTTACCTAGAAGATAGATCTCAAATCTACAGGATGTAACGGAAAGGTGTGGTTAATAAGTAATTTTTTAGAAACGGCTTCTGGCCATGGAATTGAACAACTTTCTCTAAGAAAAAGTGACACTTTCAGTGACTCAAGGGCTGGCTTTTTCCTCGGCCAGAGGTTAAGCATTGCCATACAACGTGGTAATGTCACCAGTCTTTTGGGCACACTTCCAGTAGACAGCGATGCGGAGGAGTTTTTTGACGCTAGTTTTTAAGTTTTATTCAGTTAGGAGTTTTTGTTTTCATTACATTTAGTTAAGTATTTTATTTATTTATTATTTATTTATTTATTTGTATAACAATTGCTTGCTGCACTTACAGTAAACACCAAAGCGCGCAGGAAAAGTCAATTCTTGTCAATTCCCAAAAAAAAGTGTTCTTATCATACAGAGTTAATCATCAGCTGATCAAAATTTGTATGGGAGGTACAATTTTTTTCCGTTACACCCTGTATATTTTTGCTGATACAGGAGAAGAACAATAATGATTTAATAATACTAGTGCTCCTAGAATAAATTAAATTATTTCAGCGATAACGTTTGTTAATAAAAATATTGAAAATATCAAAAAATCTAAAATTTTAGTTCAGTCAGAGATTTGATGCTACCAACTGCATCAGACTGCTTGAAAAGTCACTTATTTGCAACTTTTTAGTTGTGTGTGTGTGTGTTTATATTAGTCGGGTTTTTTTTATGTTTTTAATATTTTTATTTTCTAAATTTTAGTGTGTTATATTTTTGGAATCATCTCCTCGAGCTCTTTATTTTGATACCGGAGACTCCAAATGACTACAAAAAAATACACTTACCTAATGGCAGTCGCCATTTTGTTTTTTTTTTTAATATTCATATGCCTATGTCAATTCGACGGTCAAGTCTAATCTAATAATGGTGCCGATTCTGGTTTGCACAAACTAAACTTAATTTAGGCTATTACTATCATTTTCTCTCTGATAGCGAGAGATAACGATTCTTTAATTTTAGTTTAGTTATTGGACAATAAAATCGGCACCAATACCCCATTTCGTAAAATCCATCCAGCCGTTTAGGCTACAGAGCGTGCCAAAGAAATAGACATATAAACATAATATACATACACACTCAAAAAACATTACCCTCCTTCTGTGGCAATTGGGTAAGAAACTAAAATGTTTGGGAGTCATTATTACATGGCATATCAGTAGCGTATGTCAATCCAATTAATTTTAGTATTTTTAGCAATAATTAGTCATTATTAAGGCAATCTGTTTTTCTTCATTAACCGATTTCAAAAAAGAGGAGGTTATCAATTCGGATGTTTATATATAATATGTATGTATTTAGAAATATATAAGTATGTTTATCAGTTGTCTAGTACCCGTAACACAAGTTCTGCTTAGCTTGGGACTAGATGGCGTTGTGTGATAGTTGTGGAATATTATTATATTATATTATTATTATTATTATATATATTATAATATTTAATGTATGTTCGGGCATAACTTCGTCATATATATATACGGATTTGCAAAATTCTTTATATGTTCGAAAGGGATTTATTCCGAAATTGTCGCATTTATATTTCATAATTATAGATCTGATGATAAGTTTCGAAGACAGACAACGGAACTCTTCAAAAAATTACAGCAAATCGACCGCGATTGCTACACGACGCGACCCCTACCATGTTTTAACCCCTCTGGTTCGGCGTGGTCTTTTAAGAGGGTCACGGGATCCCAAACAAGTGCTGATGGTGATCACCAGGATGGGTAAAGTGAGGTAAATATCCTGCACTCCTTGGTCTTTCACTTAAAAGTCTTTGCCTTTTGAAGATTTCCCCCGGCTCCGTCGGTTTAGCTTACTTACGACCGTCGTTGGCACATTACCGGCTGAATATCTGGCATCTGTTTTGTATGTTTAGTTGATTGAGGCTCGATACCAAAAAAAAAGGAAAAAAGGTCTACCGTATTTATTAATTTCAAGTTCAATGCTCACATAATTATTTGATTTTTGATTGGTTAATAAGTGTTATTAGACTATGAACGTCGTTTACATGCGACACGAAGCAGAGACTAGGACTGTATGTATGTTCCTGCATTCCATACAACATGGCGATTAGTGCGGTTGCATGACGATGTAATGTATTACGTGTACGCACTGTTTATGTTTACGTGACTTTCTATGACAGTAAGTAAAAGTTCATTATTACCTACTGTAATGTCAGTTGTGTTATTTTTTTTATATCGCAGCTTATACTGAGATAGGAGCCTTTTTGACCTCGCACCTCTCATTATTTTTTTTATTATGGTCATGCCTTGTTAATATTTTACTTTATTTTGTGTTTTTCTGTGATAGTCACAAATAAACTTTTCTTTTTTTCATTTCTTTCTTTTCTAAATTTATTCCGATAACCACTTGTTAACTCATTATCACTATAGCGGAAAAACGTCCACTGCTAGACAAAGCCCTCCCCCAAGTTTTACTTCATCGACCGTTCCTGTGCTTCTCGTATTCAAGATATCATGGACTTCCGCGGCCCTCACGAGGCCATCAGTCCACCTTGTCGGTGGCTTATTAAACTAGTTGTACACTATACCCGAAAAGAAAGCAATTGAATTATACAGAAAACACCAAAAATATGTCTTGAGTTGGTCCATGTATGTGGTACCTAATTTGTGTAAAATATTACATAACTATAGAAAGGTAAAGACATGATGTACTCGTAGGTAGGCATTTTGGTAGAACTTTAATCTGTTACTCGTAATAAGCGACAACTCAGTAAAACCTGAACATCTCAGCGAGTTTTGCAATGTCGTAAAAGTAAATCAAATCAGTAGACCGCATCAAGCTCACTTCCTGTCACAGCCCTAAAATCTTGATTACCAACAAAAGTAAATTAGATTTCCTACTTTATCCTTAAGTTCGCAATCCAGTTAAGTTGGCAAGATCGCAGAGCAATGAAGTTTAATCTAGCAGAACAAAAGTTATGATATCCCAAAGTTTTCAGTAACTTCGGTAGAACTTCAAAAAACGAACATGATTAAGTGTTAGAAGAACTCTTGAAGTACCAAGTTATGAGTAGACTTTTGACTGGCTATAAAATAAGTTACCTTCGTTCAAGGATGTAATTATTTTAATGAATAACTTATAATTAAATGATCATATCTGAAGTTTAACGAGCATATTCCAGATCTTGATGGACCTAACTCTCACGCCAGATAAACTGCCGTTTAATTTTAAGGCGTATATATCCGCCAAGTGGCGCCCTCATTGAATAAAAAACCATACCAAAGCGTAGAAAATAAAGATCAAAGAATCCTAAAATGTTTCATATTCAAAGTAGTACGCAAAAGTGTCATAAACGGCCGTTTTAGGTACTATTGCTTACTACTTTGGATAAGAAACATTTTAAGTCCTGTTTTAACCACGTAAAATTACCTTATCCTCTTTGTAACAAACGCAACATAGGATTTTTTAATCTTTATTTTCTATGATAGGATACGATTTTTTATTCAATGAGGGCGCCACTTATGCGGAGGTAAGCCCTTAAGAAATGCAACTTTGAGCTATTTTCTGTTATTAGAAACAGTAACTTTGTTTTTACACAACTCAGTTAGTATCCCAATACTTGTATGACTGAGTTTTCTTGGCAGCACATGCGGGCCATGTTTGGCATATATAAGCTCTTGTGGAAACAAAAATATGGCACCAATGCCCTGCGGATTGTAACAATAACAATTTTATCCAAAATGAAACCTAAACTTAGTCCCAGAACACTTAGAAGGTCTAAGTAATATCAGAACTGAAACTACTAAGTTAAGTATCACCACAAACATGACGCTAGGTCACTCAGCGTCTTCCAAATTTTGAACAAGTAGGTATAGAAGTACGTATAAAGTTCCTCACTGCTCAGACAGTACTGACGTAAGTCTCCAACTTCCCCGTGTACCTCACCGAACTCCTAAGTTCCCTTCAAGTTATATCGGTGAGTAATGACACTATTAAACATATAAATGTAGGCTCTGTATTGTGTCAGATATATTTTTGCGCAGTGTGTGTTTCGTTCTTTTTTTTGTGGCGGGTTATGAATGGAACAGGGTTCCGTAATGGGTACTGGTATTCTTTATTTCTTCTGTTTAAGAATAACTAGTAAAATGTGGATGGAGTTTATGTTAAGTAATGTTTTTTCTTGTTTTGTGACTGAACAATTTTAGAGAAAATTAAATGTGAACGTATTTTCGTTAGTCGAATTGTTCGAGTAATGAAAGCAAAATAGGTACCGAACAACATGGACCGACCCAGCTCACACTCCTTAGCAATAACAATCAAAATCAATCTGCGTAGCCTTTTCCCAAGTATCTTGGTGTTGACTTCCAGTCTAACCGGATGCAGCTATCAATAACAATAATTATGTTTATTGAATTTGATATGATCAATTATGCCAGGTTTATGAATTCATGATAATTTAATTCGATGAATATTATATTGAAATTAATGGAGATACTGTAAAACTAATTCACCTCATGTTAGCATATATTTATCAAACATACGAAATACGAGAAACCCAATGCTGTACAATGCCACAGTTCAACCAGGTTCAACAATGTAACTGAACCTGCAGACACCAGCATGCATTTCACATAAATATCACCTTCCAAATACAGTTACACAAACTGCCATGTTGTCTCAATACTCACAACTTCCGCATTGTAAATTAGATAAACAAATGTCAAACAAATCTAAGTGTTTTACAGCGTTTTAAGAACCGTTACACCGGGACAGAGAGAAGACCCCGTTTGGAAATCATAAAAGCAAAATGTGTGTGAGCAAGCATTTGTCTAGCTAATTCGTACAAAGCATGAATTATTAATAATAACAGTCGCTAGAATACTTCGCGAATGTCCCAGAATGTGGCAAAGGAAAACGTAAACGGTGACAAAGATTTGGAGAATAAAACATGTCGACTTTCGTTTTGAGGTCCGAATAAAAGGATTATGAAGATATTAAAAATACAAAGACATATGTTGGGGAAGGTTAGACCTCATTTCTTCTCATCGCATACTACAGTGGGTGTGACTTAGCGGCGGGACATGAAAGGGCAACTGAAGGATTAATTACAACAATGTGTGGGTACACACGTTAGCTTAAAACCCAACCCACCCTTATTGCCTTCATCTTACTTTCATTATTTTCCACATATGGCTGAGTAGAATTTATGAGTAATAAAACTGGTGGTCAAACACTGGATCTAATCAAAAGCTCGAACAAACATAACGAAGAAAGAACGCAAAGCACTACAGCAAGCCCCATAAGGAAACACAGACATAAAGGTACCGACAGGTGTTAACCAACTGCTCTATTACGAACCACAGACCATAAATTCAGTTCCACAGCCAATCAATAAACGCAGACTTCAGTGACTGAAGATAATTCCAATAATAACTAAGTTAATACAGTGTGAAAGTGAGGGGTAAGAGGCAGGTATTATGCAGAATTATTGCATACAATCTCGTAACACTGATGTTTCGCCTGGCAACACTTGGCGCATTCGTGCATAAACATGGCGTGCTCGATGCTGATTGAAATTATACTAGCAATCTGCAATACACGTGGGAGCCGCATAGTGAGAGTTTGATTCAAATTCTGTGGCGATGTTAAGGATTGGTGGAATTGCGAAGCGTTTAATAAAGAGCTGCTGAAATGTATCATAGCATGACGTAAGATGTTTCACAACTGTTCTTTAGTTTAATTTAAAATTGACCGATCACGTAGGGATAAGTTCTTACTATTGAATTTTCAACGACCTTCTATGATCTTGATTATAAATACAAGTTTAAACATCTCTATATTTTTAAAAACTCTATGATTTTTTATTTATCTAAGTAACAACTATAATTACAAGTCATTGGGCCTAATATGATAGATAACAATTATTTTAATATCTACTTATTCAATTAACAACACTATTAAAAATATTATTAAATAAATCCAATTCATAAAACAATCCAATTCCATAAAAAATTTCATTAAAACAATTCGATAAAAAAACAATTCACAAAGAATCTCATTCAATTAAAACTCTAACTAAATAAATAATCCAATTAAAGATATTGGCAAATCCATTTGAACAGTCTGTAAATGTGTCTGTTTGGGTTTAAACTCGTAAGCACAATATTAGAAAAAAAAAAAAAAA
The DNA here is from genome assembly GCA_951329385.1 of Polia nebulosa. NCBI lineage: Eukaryota > Metazoa > Arthropoda > Insecta > Lepidoptera > Noctuidae > Polia > Polia nebulosa. The sequence continues at coordinate 7,899,297 of OX589604.1, forward strand.
TAGAAACGAACATTTATTTAAATCACCAACGACACTAAAAGTGGATGTAAAATGAATAAAACAAGATTAATTTCGTATTCGCCGAAGTAATTAATCTAATTCCTATTAAAAAGCTCACAATAAAGAACAACAATCAAAGTCATGGTCTACTTATTAAGAAAGACTCAACAAAAGATGTTCTTTCAAAAAAACCCTACATCTAAATCTATTAATCAGATAGAAAGCCTAGTGAACAAGTGTCATTGATAAAGCCACTATTATCCTTATTATCAGATGAACACTGAACTGTAACGTCGTAGATAGATGACACTCTAAAGCGGAGGAAAGCGGTCTACCTAGTGGGGAACTTGCATTGACACTGTTTTAAAAACAGCCAGGCATTGTTGTTGCTTAAATAATAATAATAATTCTTTTATTTCAAGCAATTTCACCCATAACATTGCAAGTCACTATAATAAATCTAATAAATATATCAATCAATCAATCATTCAAATTAAATCATTAAAATCAAAATAAAAAAGTTTTTTATTTTTCACTTTTTAGTTGTTATACCCCAGAACTAAAAACCCCAATAACATGGAACGTGGAATTTAAACATTTGGAGAACACAAAAACGTCTTCAAGATATGCGTATTTTTCGTTTTTGTTCAGTTTCTCAAAAAGCGCTAAATCAATTTCGATAAACTTTATATGGAACCACCTCCGGAATATGTTCTTTCGGATAAAAAAAGAATTTTGAAAATCGGTCCACAACTGACGGAGAAATGCGCGGACATACAATAAAAAAAAAAAAACATACATACAGTCGAACATAGAACCTCCTCGTTTTTCGAAAGTCGGTTAATAAATAAAACATCAATACAATAAATTAAATAAAAAATCAAGTAAAATATGTCACTAAAATTAAATTAAATAATCATTAAAAACTAATAAAATAGTATAACATATAAACAAATCATAAATGAGGAAACAAGATAAAGCCATGAAACGAAAGGATAGTATACCTACTTGTATTGCATGAGACTAGGAATCCTTAATCCTAACTGTACCAGAAGAATAACAGGTACTAAAGCAAAACGAAAATACTCGGTCTAATACAAACCACCAATAGAAACCATAAATCGATCCACCAATGACAGTAGAAAGCCCAGGTAGCAGGTGTAAATCCTTAACAAAGCCTTATTCTTACGATATCAGATGAGCACAGAGCAGTTGACACTATTTAAGAAAACTGGGCGAACAGTCTAGCTGAAAGTAAACTTAGAAGTAACGGTAAAATACTCGCCAAGGTTCAACGAACCAGTGCACCCAAGAACCTCGTATTTGTTTGCGGAAAAAACTCATAATTACCAACGAATCGTTCTAAAATTTATAAGCCTCGGTTTGAGCATGACTACGGTCACGACTGGCGAATTATTTGGTCATTCCGTTACGGAGATTATAAGATAGCTTTGGTAATTTTGGACGAAACGAATTGGGGCATCATAATAAAGTTAAGTCATATTTCTTTTTTGGATATGTGAGCTTCTATGTATCATTATGTTGTTAAAAAAAGCTTAAGTGCTTATCTTTCTGCGTCGGTAGGTATATTTTTAATTGGCCTTTTCGATTTTTTTTAGTTTGCCGTACTTATTTTATTCTCTTTCTGAGTGCAATTTTTAGCTTTTTTAGTGTAATGCATTCGAATAAAAAATGTAAAATTGATGCCAACTTTTCATAATTCAAAAGCAAAGTAGAGAAAATTGTGCTGCAAAGAAGAACTTCGCATAATCTGAAATTAATAACGCCAGGGTAAAGACAGCTCAAAGCTTCTTCCAGGCCAATAGCCACATTGTTTCTGAGATTAATTATTTTGCTAATCAAGTGTAAGCTTGTGTTAAGTAAACCGCAATTCCCATTATTTCAAGTTAATTCAAACACCACAATCACTAAGCAATAGTATGTACAAAGTAATTAATTCAGGGAATAGATAATATATCGAACCGAACAAACTTTATTGGGTCGAAGTTTCTCTGACCCAAATAAATAAAATAGTTACTGAAGCTGCAGTAATAAATAATTTATTTTTATGGCCCAGGAACGTCGATAAGTAATTTACATTAGCACTAACTTTAATTAACTTTGCGTCAGTAAGGGCGCGTTTACATTGAGAGTAAGCGAGTACTAGTAGTTAAGTATAAAATTTATTACAATTTGAAAACCTTGTTTAAATTGGTAGTGTAACTATTTGCTAGCCAACTGCTAACAGCCCGGAGTATTTGCATTAGACTACAAATAGTTATTTTCCAGTACTGAACCACCAGTAATGCCCTACTTTCCCAAATATTAAGCGCCCTAAAGTTTCGCTTGTGTAAGCTTGGCAAGCTTGTTGTATTATTTAACAGTTCAACCCTAAAACTCAAGGACCTTCCGACTTACTTTGATAATTATTTAAATTCGCGTCTGCAGCAGCCTCGCTGAAATTATACTTATTTGCATCCTAAACTTGGACAGTACTTCGACTTATGTGATGACTAGCTGACCCGACAGACGTTGTCCTGACGTGTGAACTGTCAAACTCGCGTAGATTAAATAGTTGTTAAGTTTTCTGAAAATTTCCGATTTTCTGCGAAACTGTCTTAATTATTTTTTCGTAAGAATCTTCAGCAGACAATAACAAACACAACAAAAAAAGAATTAGCCAAATCGGTACAGCTGTTCACGCGTGATGCCATGACGAAGGAAATAGAGATTCATTTTTATTTAATTATATGTTGTTCTGCAAGAATTGTTACAAAATATAGTGAAAAAAGATTTTTGAAACTAACTTGTCAGAATAAATAAATGTCAAGCACGGTGCTCATATAGGGTGTAACGGAAAGACGTGGACATTTAAGAATTACTTCTGGCCAAAGAAATCAATATCTGTCTTCAAGGAAGTCATAAAAAAATCCCAAAAAAAAATATTACGCTGATCAAAATAAGTATGGGAGATGCAATATTTTTCGGAATTAACTTTACATTTCGTAGAAAGTTGTTCATTTCCATAGTTAGAAGCAGTTTTTAAAATAAGACCACACCTTTCCATTACACCCTATAGACAGCAATATTATCTTGTCTACACAATTTACTGTAAATTTATTTACGACTGTTGTTATATACTAGTTCAGCTCATGTTATATACATGTTATAATGTGTGGCATGTAAGTGTTCAACTTAGAAAACTCCAGTCTGCTTTGTACAATTTATGTTTACAGCCGACATAGATATCTATTTCTATTGTTCGTTACAAATTAGCTTGAGCTACTTACTTTTCTTTACAATGAAATATACGTAAATGTAGAACTATGAATCTCTGTAATTCTGCGACAACATTACTACTTACATTTTAATTTATCTGCTAATAACCCGAAGGCACACTAAGCCATCTTCTAGTTACCAGCATCTGATTCCGGTTATAATCGAAGCAGGGGAATAGGTCGGTATACCAAGTAACTGAGTTACTCTGACATCACGGCCATCCGGACACGACCATCTGTTTTGGAGCATTCTCAACAATACATAGCCGATTTCACTGATGACTCATACGGGCATTTCCAATGTAAGAAAGTTCGTTTACATTAAACTTGGTGTGACAATGGGTTTATTGACCAGAGGTAATGTGATGCCTTTTACTTTTTGAGTTCAATGTTTGGACCTAATCGAATCGAAATATATCGAACATTTTATTCGAAACGTGCTTGAAATAATAAGCAGTAAGTTTAAGTGGGTCTACGGAAAAAGATAATCAGCTTTGAACTTATGATTTTTAATTTCTTCATTAGCTTGTGTACTGCGTAGACTAAAAACAACTAACCCCTTTGAATGAGTGTAGTGTTAAAAATTAGTGGATAATACTGATTAGTGCTGTGCTACACATTTACACATGAACAAAGGGTTTCCAAAGTGCTAAGGACTTGTGCAAAAGAACGCTATTCTTAGTAAGAGTAACATTAACTTTTTTTTTTTTCTTTTTTTTGTGTTTATATAGTTAAAGTTAGATAGGTATATTTTTATTTTATTACAAGTTAAATAAATTTAAAAAAGATACATTATCTTTAATTTATAATCATAAGTTAGAGTTAAATTGCTTATGAGTCTTGATAAAAATTTTAAGGATTTTGTTTTAAAATTACAGGTACAATCTACTTTGCTGTATTAAACTAAGAAAACTCATCAGACCTAAAAAAAAATCTTATATTTATTTCAGTCCAGTTCAGTTCTTCTTTCTTTTTATTGGTTTGAAAGTAATCTGTAATTTTAATTTGTTTTCATTCCAATTTCCTTGGACCAGTACTTTACTTCTTTTATTTTTACTTTGCCTTCCTCAAAGAATCCAATATAACTTGGTAAGAGTTACAGGGATAGGGCGGGTCGCCGCAAACTGCTGTCTCATAGAACTAACTCCTTAAATTGTCGAACAATTTTTCTTTTGCAACATTTATCTGGAATAGCTTCTAAGAGTTTGACATAGAACCAATTTCAATCCAATTTCAAGTTTTCTTTATATATTTTAAGTTATTTAATGTATTAATTTATTTACATTTATATACATGAAACAAAAATATACTTAACTATCTATATATACACTTAAACGAAAAATTTATTAACTAAACTAAAATAATCTTAAATGTGGTGGCAATAAATTCTTCCGCATTGCTGTCGACTGGTAAAATGCCCAAAAGGCTGGCGGCATTGCCACGTTGTAGGGCAATGCCACCACAAGAAGCTAAATTCGATACAGGACTTAAGTTGGTGGCGAGAGATGAGTTTTCTTATTTTTGTACTTTACACTACACTTTGTTAGGTCTACAGTAATCTCTGAGTAAAGTAAAACTCTGATTATCTCAGGTTTTCGTATTTCATAACACCTTCTACTACCCACACCTAACTACATCAGAGCCTTTAGACAAAATACTTTTCTGTAAACGTTAACGCTATCGCTTCGTGCAAAATGTATGGCAAAGACATTACTGGGCGTGAGTCACGTGACAGTTCTCTGTCTAGAGCCTCGTATTCATGGTAAAAATTTGTTTAGCAACATGGTTGCGTAAAAATGTTGCCGAGTCGCAGTCAACATATTGCGGGCAACAATTGTGTTGCAGAGTTGATCATGCTATGTTGCAGAGTTGACGCCCGGCGAGCAAAAACATCAGTTTATCAACAAATATTGACGTGTGTGTACGTGTTTGCACTGTTTATAACATGACGGTAGTGTCATCACATCAAATACAGAGAACACAACAACACTACTTCCTCGGGCAATATTTTAATGCAGACTGGCGTGTGTGGACAACTCATATTGATTTAAACAAAGTTTCCAGCAGCATTCTCGCCGTTCATCAACAACGTTGATCAACTGTTGCTAAACAAATGTATACCATGAATACGAGGCTTAACGCTTCGTGCAAAACGTCGTTGCCATACATTTTGCACGAAACGTTAGCGTTAACGTTTACAGAAATGTATTTTGGCTAAGGGGGCAGTACTTACAGATAAAAATCTGTCCTTATTCTGGAATCGAACACGCAATCTGAAGAACGCGGATTCTTCATTATAGCCACTATAATACTAAGAAAATAGTTTTACTTTGATACCATAGCTACGTACCTAAATATGAGAGTAAGAATAACTTTTGAAACATACAACAGTCATTACTTACTTCGACGATATTGTCTGTACTTTCAGTGTGTCAGACTTCAAGATACACTTTGCTACCTCTCCAACTTCCACCCGACATGTAGAGACAAACCATGATGGCAGACATAAAGGCTTTTAGAGCACCACACTAAAAGCTACTTTGGTAACGTGACAACGATATACAGTCAGCAACAAAAGTCGATTAACACAACTATTTGTAAATAACATCTAAATTGTCACACTATGGTTCGAAATTCTAGTTTGTCACAGGTCATATTTTATGACAGTTCTGAGTTTAAACTTCACTTGTTTTCCGTTATTCATTAAAAATGCAACATAATCAAGATTTAGTAAACTAAAATGTTACTCCACTTTTGACACTGACTGTACTAGATAGTTACTAAAACAAGAACCACCATTATGACGTCATGTTTTGGCGGGAATCCAACGCGGCAAGGATTGAAATATTAGCATAGAGGTTTTAGTACTGTCAGACTGGTGACGGGATTTTTGAAATTAATGAATACAAGAGGATCATAGACTAATGATAAACTGGATAACGGTGCGACTTTTGGGTATCAAACACTATCTTCAAATTTACTTCACTTCTATTATAAACTAAATAACCCGGCGAACTTTGTACCGTCTCAGAATCAATAAAAAAAAGCATACAAAATGTATGAGAAAATTAATTTTCTACATTTTGTTTTTGTGATTATTTTCCGATGTTTAAATACTCGTAGTTATTCTGCTATTTGGGGCGCAGACAAATACAACAAATCAAAAATTATTATAATCGATCCAGCCGTTTTTGAGTTTAAGGGTCTACTACCCGCCAAGTGGCGCCCTCATTGAATAAAAAATTGCGTTGCGTTTGTTACAAAAGAAAAAGTATTCTTACGTTGTTAAACCACGACTCAAAATGGTTCATATTCAAAGTAGTAAGCAAAAGTTCTAAAAACGGCCGTTTTTAACACTTTTTACTACTTTGGTGGGTAGTAGAGCCTTAAATAAATGGGCTGGACTTTGTTTTTAAATATAGTATAGATTTTGCTTTTAGCAGTATGTTTAGCAAAAGATTTGACAATAGCAACTGATCTGTTACTTCATAATCTTAAACCTCCTTCCTACCGGATGTAGAGTGGCTTATTTGACTGTCCTAACGTAATTTATCGAATATGAAAATGGGAAATAACAACAAAAACCGGCCGAATGCCAATCGGACACGCGCATGAAGGGTTCCGTACCATCGTACAAGATTATACGCGTCTACTTGTTGCCATTATTAAGATCGAGCAAAAAAAGCAAAAAAAAACACGTTTCTAGTAGAGGAGCCCACTTTAATTTTTAATTTATTTTTATTGTTTATTGTTATAGCAGCAACAGGAATACATATTCTGTGAAAATTTCAGCTGTCTACTTATTACGGATCATGAGATACAGCCCGTTGACAGACAGACGGACAGACGGATGGACGGACGGACGGACGGACGGATACACGGACGGATGGACGGACGGATAGACGGACAGCGGAGGCTAAGTGGGAGGGTCCCGTTTTTTTTATTTGTTTACACTTCGGGTACGAAACCCTAAAAATTAAAGAAATGTACGGATCGGAGAGCCTAGTGACGTTAAATTAATTAACTTGTACCCAAACGATTACTTAAATAATTCCAAGACCATTTTCAACAGTTAACAAAAAAGTCGATTTTATTAGGTAACAAACTCACTGCCGCGAGCTTCTCCACCCGCTTGAAATTAGTACTTCCCACGAGAACGTTGCACTTTTCCGGGATGAAAAGTAGCATTATGTGACATCCAGGATGTAAACTATTCTGGTACCACAATTTCCAATTCTGATTTAAAGGTACAAAAGCAAATTAAGACTATATTTATCACCGAATAAAAAAAACATCCGAATCCCTTCAGCCGTTTTAGCGTGAAGGAGTAACAAAAATACTGACACAAACATATACAAATAAACTTTCGCCTTTATATTTAATACTATACTAGCTGTCCCGGCGAACTTTGTACCACCTCAGAATCAATAAACAAAAACAAAAAAGTCGTTCCATATAAAATGTATGAGAAAATGAATTTTCCTCATAATTTCTTTTTTATCGTTTATTTTTCCGATGTTTTAATACGTAGTTATCCTGTTATTCGGGGCGGAGATTATTCCAACATGTCGAACATTATTTAAATCGGTCCAGGCGTTGAAGACTTTATTTTATATAATTATATAGATTAGTGTGATAACAAATAACAGAAAAGACACGATAAATCCCGCCTATCGAATTACAAGAGGAAATATAAAAACTTCAACGACTCCAAAGCCTTCATTTTGCGTGTCAATTTAGTTCCCAGCTGGAGTTTCTAGGTCAGCATTGTCAAGCCTTTCAGGAGCGTTTGCGGTGCCATCTAGAAAGGGAAGTTTTGTGCAGCGTTCGACGTTTTGAGGCTGACATGACTTGGGCTGTGTTCTGCGGCGGTGTCGAGAAACTTAGATAGTTGGAGGCTAAGTTTCTTGCCACTTATAAAAGAGAGCTGCCAATTAAGAATAGATAAAGTAGCCACCCAATTAACGATTTAACATTGCGCTGTCTTGGATGTCTCATGTTTTCGAAGTTTTGTTCTAGGATATGTCGGTTTTCTCATGATGATTTCCTTCACCGTTTTGAGAGCAGTGATGATGAAATAATTTATTTATTAATAGCGATCCGCCCTGATTCCGCAAAGGTACAGATTAGAACCTTTCTCGTGTATCATTTTCTTTTTATTAGTTAACACCGCATTAAACTCTGTCTCGTGGTTTAGGAGACGTAAGCATTTGTCTAGAGGTTATTGAACTACTAGCTTCTGTTTTAAGCCAAGTTATAATCTATCTCTTTACAAAATTTCATTCAAATCCCTGCAGTCATTTTTGCGTGATTTAAACACAAACGTTTAAACTTTCACATTTAAAATATTTGCAGGATTTACACAAAGTCAAGCAAAGAGCTTCGAACCCACAACGTACAACTTGTAAATCGCGGCCGTTACCACTGAGGCAGTACTGCTAGACAATGTGATATATTGTGACATGGTTTTGGGCACAATTCTTACAATGAACTGTTTTTTTTATAATTTTTACTGCAAAAAAACCAACTGTAAAAAGCAACTAAAGTTGGTAGCAGTTATTTTAGTTCAACTCTTGATTTCATGCCACCAACTGCATCAGACTGCTTGAAAAATGACTTGTTTGATACTTTTTAGTTGTTTTTTACAGTATCACACTATCTTGGGGTCGGCTTCCAGTCTAACCGGATGCAGCTGAATACTAGTATTTTACATGGAGCGACTAATAATCTGACCTCCACAACCCAGTAACTGGGTAATACGATACTCCTTGGTAAGATTGGTTGTCAGACTTTCAGGCTTCTGACGACCCGTAACGACTGTCAGAGATCCACGATTGACAGCAGGGACCAACGGCAAACATTCATACATACATAGGCTGATAAACACATTACCCTCTCTCACATGATTTCATGAAATACTTACATTTGGAATCAATTCTAACTGAGAGAATGTATTGATGATTTTAATGATTATAGTTCTATAAAAACATACTTGCTTCGCCCGCGAATCAAATTTTGACTTGGAAACAACCTGACACTGACCTGCAAATTCCAAAAAACGTAAGAAAATTTGAATTTCGCGGGCTACATTGGAGCTTTCACCTTAATGCGGTCTTCATTTCACTCATATAAAGAGCAATAAACGAGGAATGTTTTTTATTTATAAATTGAACCCGTTCCAAGCCGGGGTCTATGAATACAAAATAAAAAATAACGCAGCGCTGGTATACATACAACTGATTCCAACGTTCAATGCAATATGTTTTCCGATATCGAAAGGTTCTATTTTCCTTCCCGATTCAATTTTTCTAGAACGATTGATGTTTACAAGCACCGACGTGATACAATGCGATGGTGTTACGCTCTGAATTCTCTCGTAGAATGGCGTGGTTTTGGTAAAGATTGTAATAATAATATTGGAACTTGACGTGCAGCTATTGTCATGGAAATATTTTATTGATATATGTGACACTAGTTTCTGCCTGCTGCTTCGCTCGCGTGGAATTAGTACCTACTACATACAAACCCTTTCTTAGTACTATACCCTACATTATAAAAGGAAGCCGTGTGCAAAATTTCACGTTCCTAGTCCCAGTAGTTTCGGCTGTGCGTTGATATGTCTACACAAATGGACACTATGTGAAATCATTGAAACAGGCACGATCTCGGTAAAATAAAGCTGAGAATTTTGTCTTAGTACTGACTACCTCAGCAAAGCTTGCCGAGAAGGCTGACTTGACTCATTTGCTGCCAAATACTGTAAAAACATTAGAATGTTTCTCATCTGCATTCTAATGAAAAAAAATGTGTCAGTATTCTGTATCTAAAACTAAATACTTTTTTAATTTGACACTGGCTAAATGCAATAAACGTGTGAAGCCAAAATAAAAAAACAATATAGTAACAATCCCCAAATATAACCTAGCATTGACGTGGCTTCGAACAACATATTAACCCGTCCCTCGACTTTCCTTTTAAAAAGCACTTTGTATTCAAAAAACTTTGATAGCTTTAAAAACACTATTTGAATACACTTTTAACGCCGCCACTAGTTTTTGTTTGCAAAAAAACGAAACCAAACAATAATAAATCCTTGTCGTAAAACTTTTCTACAATTGAGACTCGAGTTATTAAATTAGTTTTATTTTGAGAAACGTTTTTTAGGCTTCATGAGTCTCAATTGCCAAGTGGTTTCAGTTCATTATGTTTACATAATTTAATTTTTTTTATTTTCATACTGCCAGCGACTTCGCCCGTGTGAAAATCTAAAATCATCCCAAGGGAACATGCTCTTGAGATAAAAATTATCCTATGTGCTATTCCAGACTATAATCTATCACTGTGGCAAAGGAGACGGGGATTTCTGGGCCTGATTGTAAAAAGATGAGGTATGGTTTAAAAAATGGTTACATTTTTCTTTTTCAAAATGAGAAAAATCAGCATAATTCACAATCTGGAGAATGAGAAATCCAACAATTAAGTGGTGACAAATACTTATGAAATTATGATCGATTGACGTAACAGAGTTCACAGTATTAAAAAAAAATACTTTTTCGAATTAATCATCTGGTAAAAGTAATTTTTAATTAATTCAATTACAATAATTTAGAAGAACTATTTCTAATAAATCTGATGAGATTTAACGTATTATATAGTTTAAACAAATGAAATATTTACATAACAAAGATAAATTTTAAAATCGATTCACGTTTGTTAATCGATTATTGTATATTTAGTCTGTGCTGACAGTCATGCCAATACATTCGAAACGAGTGAGTGAGTGTCACTGTCTGTCTGTCAGTGTCATGGATTGACATCCTCCCAAGTTTTATTGGCATTTTCCTCGACTACTGTTTTTTTTCCACGGATTTCTGATCTTGCTTATTGTACGATCCTTGCTACATTCCGGATACGGAGAACCCCGCTTATACGTTGGACTTGGACTTGTTATTTTGGATTCTACGACCGGCCTACCGACTCGCACTTCAAAAAATGAACTGTTAAGTATAGATTGCTACATAACCTCACTTTTACTAAATCTCTCTTAATTCAGCTCTCAGATTGCCAATTTCCGCAAAATTTTCAGTAATAATTTGATAATATAGTAGGTAGCCATCAATTGACGCCGATTTTATCTTTTTATATCTAGGCTCAAGATTGTATGAAAGCGTATCCGTCTCCTTTCATGCACATCCATTCAGCCATTCTAGTGTGATTGAGTAACTAACATACATTCATTCACACACTCACGTTTATAATATAAGTAGGATTATTTCAAAGGTCCCATAGAGTGAAAGTTTTTGTTAGTGTAAACTTTAAGCACCCTCTTCTAAGCTCAATGCGGAAAATCGCGTGAATTTAACAACATTTCATGCCATAAACCAGCTCACCATTAAAAGCATCATATTTACTACGCTGTTGTCCATAATATCAGATCCCTGCAAAATCACCGTGCCCATATCCATACAGTTAGTTAGGTTTATACTCGTATTAGAGGCTGTCGGCGTGTCGATTAGCCCGCAGGGATAGCGCGGGCTATAAGATATAATCAGAGTTAATTATACTCAAGGTTCATTGGATACGGAACTACTGGCTAGTCAATAGTTGGAAGAGGGTTCCGTGTTATTGTGAATTGGGATGGCTTTTTGAACTTTGAGGGGCTGCTTTGTAGTGATCAATTTTACAAATGAGAAAGTGGTTTCTCTTGTTCAATAACTAAACTAAAATTAGATAATCGCTATCTTTTACTAAAAGGCAGTGCGAGAAAAGGACGGCTATATCTATGAACTAAGATAAAGATGTCAAGATAAAACTAGTTTACGCCGTGCACTTCACCGTTTTAAGTCGACATGTTTTTACGTGTACCTTTAATTTATATAATAATAATAATAATAATTTATTTAATTCAGACCATTGATCCATATAGTGTTAGTAAAATCTTAACCTATTGTTAGTACATAAAAAGCTTAAATTAATTGGCGACATGTACGCCAGTGCGCACATGCCTAGCTGCCCAGTGCCTAATGAAAGGCCCATCAATTTTGTCCGCCAGTGTAGCCAGTATGTTGTTGGGGCTACCCCTGAATCGCTTCAACATACTCGCACATCGCTTGCGCATAACGGCATAAAAATCATCTAATCTCGCTTCAGCGAACATGCCAGACGCACTACAAAACCGAGGTAGCCCCAACAATATCCTCAACGCATTGTTATACTGAACGCGCAGAGCGTTGTAAGCAAGCGAGCGTTGTTGTATATATTAGTTCAACTAAATTTGACAGCTCTAATTTACGTCCGTCTCTTTCTTGTTTTATTAGAAAGAAAAAGATAGCAATATCCTAAATTAATTTTAGTTTGTGCACAACAGAATCGCCACCAGTATCTCTTATCAGGCCGTTTTTTTTTTAAAAAATTGATTGATAAATTTTGGATAGAGATTGATTGGATTTTGGAGAAGGATATTGGGATGCTACTTTTTATTTCTATATTAAAAATATGTACATAGTATCAAAGTTGGTTTCGACGTCTGTCTATTTCTTCATGTCAGATTTTAATGAAGTTAAACGAAAAGAAAAATAAACGAGGAAGGTTTGTGTGCATAATTTGTAGCCGTGCGGAGTCAGGGCGAGTTGCTAGTTTAAAAATTAAGATTCTTATTCAGTTTTGTCATCAAATAAAATTGTATAAAACTAAACTTATTGGCGTGGGCATTCTCCACGAGTTTGTCTATATAATAGGTGTCATTGTTCATACACAAAATGTTACCAACAATTAAGGTTAAACTAATCATTGCTATAATCGTGTGATTTTTACTCGCGGTGGCTTATGTTGTTGCAATTTTAAATTAGGATGAAATTTGGTATGCAGATAGCTTAAACCCTGGATTAATATATAGGTTTTTATTCCGGACTACGCGGGTGAAACCGCGGGGTGCAGCTATACAGGGTGTAACGGAAATGTGTGGTCATATTTTATATGAACAACTTTCTCTAAGAAAAATCTGAAGAATCCCAAAAAAAAAATTGGACTTTCCATACAAAGTTATCTAGCTGATCAATATTTTTATGAAAGGTAAAAAAAAAAATTGTGAATTTCTTCAGGTTTTCTTGAAGAAAGTTGTTCATATCGATGGGCAGATTCAGTTCTTAAAATATGACCACACCTTTCCGTTACAGCCTGTATACTATCGACCAGCTATGATTTAAGCAAAGACGTTAGTTAGTTTTCACTTGACTAGCCCAAACATCTGATAAAATCTCAGTTACGGAGAAAATCGAGTCTCCAGAAACCGCTGGAAACCAAGTTTAACGATCATTTAACAAATTTAACGTCTGTTTAAATATCTTGCGTTTTCTAAAGCATGTTGAAAACAAGGAAGCGATACATCTCCTTTAAAATCACCGTGCAATCTGTAGCTAGAATCATAAACGACTCACAGCCTAAGATCCTGACGTCCATAGCTGACGTATATAACTATCTATCATCTCACGTCCAGTTAGAAAACCAGTTGACGTGTAGTTATGCGTTAAACTCCGTTCTAGCCTTCAAGGGTTAATGGCACAGGAAGAGTTTATTTAGATATTGGTTTTAATTGATTGAGGAAGAAACGTGTTAGTTGGAGCCATTCCTCATCATCATCATTCATCATTCTCCTGCCCTTATCCCAATTTATTTGGGGTCGGCGCAACATGTCTTTTTCTTCCATACTCCTCTATTAGTCGTCATCTCTGTAGTCACCCCTTTTTTACCCATATCCTCTTTCACACAGTCCAACCATCGTTTCTTTGGCCTTCCCCTACTCTTATAGCCATCCACATCCATACACAAGACTTTCCTCACGACATTTTCTTCATTCCTCCGCATCACATGCCCATACCACGACAACCGATTTCCACACAACTTTTCAATCGGCGGTGCCACTTTCAGACTTCCTCTTATATACTCATTCCTAATTCTATCCATGCGCGGAACTTTGATAATAAACATACATTAACTCTCGTCTTTAACCTCTTTAGTCTCTTTCGTTGTTTGTATAAGTCTATTTCTTTGGCACGCTCTGTAGCCTAAACGGCTGGATGGATTTCCACAAGTAAGGCATCATTAGACTGGGTTTGACTGCCGAAGTGATATAGTCTAAGTATAAAAAATTTGAAAAAAAAAACAAATAATATGGTAGCCGCCAATATTTTAGTGAGATCATAAGTTTTTGTAACATGGTCATGTAGGATTTCAAAATTAAATTAAGAATAAGAATAAAATTTATTATAACTATTGTTTTGTTTACAAAATAAGTACATTGGTTGATAAATACTCGTATCTATGTTTATTTTAACTATATATATATACTTTCGTAACAATCTTCGTCTTAATATTATTATTTTCTTCAGTTTATGCACCTGCCATGTTATCTCTCCACCACCCTTGGTTGACTGGTAGAGAATGCCTAAGGCATTAAGTCCGCCTTTGTACATTTGTGTTGCATGAAGTTTTAATAAATAAATAAATTGGTCCCCAAACTACGCGCCTGTGTCTTGGGGGCCGGAGTTGCGATAACATTATATAATATATTAAATAAAGGAATCAACGAGGCAATTCCAAAAATATAAATCACTAAAATGTAGAAAATAAATCAATTGAATATTTTCGAAAAATCAGACTACAAAAATCAACTAAAAAGTTCCAAACAAGTTGCTTTTCAAGCAGTCTGATGCAGTTGGTGGCATTACATCTATGATACAAAATAAGAACAAATGATCACCGTCTTATAAGACGGCGAAACTCTTACACGTGTATCTTTTGACAGGCTCAAACAAAAACATGTAAATCTATATCATGAAAGTAAAATACAGAACAGAAAATAAATTATGTTATGACAGTTAACAGATTCACTCAGGCGTATAATCTCGCTAAAACATTTCTTATTTCCTGCCAATTCTTTTCTTTTATTCATAATTCAACTCAATCGGGCAAAGAGAAGTGGGTCGGGATCGATTGGCTACATTCCATTACGGATGATAGAACAGTGAAGTAAAATCGAAGATTCTTTAAATTTATAAGGCACTGGAAACTTTGTTTGGAAATATTCAGAAGATAGTCTTAATCCACAAACATTTTGCAGCGACTCCCAATCTTTATTACTTCGGCTATTCCAGTAGATTTTTTAAATATTTAAGTTCTTGTATTTTAATGCGGATAGGATACAAATATCGAAAGGAACGAATTTTTGTAAGAAGGAGAACATGCGACTCCAAAAAAATAACGTTCAGTAATATGCATTGATACTTATTTTAATATTTGAACGTTTTTTTTCAGCTTTTAGTGGTGGACTAAAAAGTGTATTTTATTTTTTAAATGGCATTTAAATTCAACCGACTGTAAAAAAAAAACGCAAAAAATTGTAAAAAAACTTTAATATCCGGCATTGGTACTTTAATATTGGAACGTTTTTTTTAGTTTTGAAAAGTTCTTTTATTAATTTTTACTTTTTAGTGGTGGACTAAAAGGTGAAAAATAAATACAAAAACTTTTTTACATAACTAAAGATAGTGAGCGAGTTCTTTATAATAAGGTATACCTTTTGAAACGACAAGACATTAATGATTCAATCTAGACTTTGGTGCTATTTGTTTACTTACGTGAGCCAAAATCTTAATTAAGATACATTATTCGTATTAACAGTCTGTTGTGTACATATTACATTACAATCATGATAGAAGGTATTTTATAACCGCTTTTTTTTATAACCTCTGATGCAGTGGTATCATGAAATCTATGATTGAACTAAAAGAACTGGCATCAACTGCATCAGACTGCTTGAAAAGTGACTTGTTTAGGACTTTTTAGTTGCTTTTTGCAGTCGGGTTTTTTTTTTAATATTCCATTTTCTATCTAATTATTCTACATAAACAAACATAGCTGAATCTAAATTATATACCCAATCAATCCATTCAGATACATCTTGTACATAGTTGTCTAAACTACTTCCTATGACGACGGCAGTTATCGCTAACGAACGCGCGGAGACGCTGAGACGCGGAGACGCGGGGACGCGGGAGCAATCTCCGGTGCTTGTGACGTCAAGCTAACTACACTGTATCGGTAAAGTGTTGGCTTCTTGCAGGCTTGAAGAAGAAAGGCATTCTGGTTACATTGTGAGGATATGACGTAGATGTTTAGGCAAGTTAAGTATTTGGTGGGAAATTTGCGAATGGCACAATTTTTTATATGTATGTAGACAGGAAATAGATGAAAATGTGATAATCACGTGAACTGTTACAGTAGGTATTTGTAAAATATTGGCTTCTTGCAGGCTAGGATGAAGGGAGGCTTTTATTCTGGATACATTGTTCGGATATGATGAAGAGATGTCTGGTTAAAGGTTTGGTTGATGATGATACACGTTTTCTGTGAAGACAGGAAATTGACAAAAATGTGACTATTTCATTTCATTTTTGACGCTTTTCCAATGCAAAAGTATACTCAGATATAATAATAATAATTTCTTTGTTTGGGTAAACTTTTTTACATTATTTGTGAAGCCCTGACTCTAGAGCTAGATATTATAATATCTGTATTTCAAGAGTCAGTTTCTTCTTCCTTGGTGATTACAACTATTTGTATGCAGTAATGAGCAGCATTAGTAAAATTTTATAAAATTAATAAATTTATACAATAGATAAAATTTGTTAGTTACATTAAAAGAGATGGTTTGAGCATGTTCATAAAATGAAAGAAACACGACTAACAAAGGCTTTTTTAGGTGCTTTTCGATTCTAAGCTAAGTATACCGTCATTTCTTGCAGACTAGAGAAGAAGGATTCTAGTAACATTGTTATAATATGATGGGGATGTGTTCAGTTAATGGTTTGGTTGAGGATGTTATAAGTTTTCAGACAGTTTTTTTTTTTGACATACATATTTTGACAGGATATTTACAAATTGTGACAATCTCACACATGCTTTTAAAGAATTAAAGAACAAAAAAGAAAACACCAACTTAAAGCAGTATTCCCCGAAGATAAGGTTGTGAGCATACCCACATTTCATTAGCTATGTTAAATTGCCAGGTAATATGGAGTGAGCATCAACCAGCGCAAATTCTGACTTCAGGCTGGTACTGAGAAATACCAGATGAAAAATTCAATAACTGGGAAACAGGAGACACAAACCACGAACACAAAAGCAAAATAAACCAACCACAGCATATCATATTCAGTCAGACAGTTCAATTAAATCTCACCCATTTCCAGACTCAAGCACACCTTATAACCTACTAGCACTTTGCCCGCGGCTTCGCTCCCCTGCCTTATCCCGCGGGAACTGTTATTTTTCCCGGGATAAAAAGCCTATGTTACTCACTAATAATTTTGATATCTATTGGTGAAAAAATTGTTAAAATCGGTCCAGCAGTTTCGGAGCTTATTCAGTACAAACAAATCAAAAATGTTTCCTCTTTATTATATTAGTATAGACAGGCACTTACTAAGAACTATTTCAATCAGTAAACCATTAAACACTTAGATACTGTGTGGCTGTCTCCGCCTATCTTCATATATCATGTCTGCGGGCCGCCTCGAGGTAATCTGATTTCGGCTAGATTTAACCAAGTCTGGGATATTTGGTAGCGTCCCACGAAATAGGCACTTTAGCTAATAAATAGGGTTAGACCGTGTTATCGTGTCTATCTATCTATTTGGTAGTTCGCACTCATTTGTCAGCATTGGTATTAGGGTTTGGAGCTATAGGTTAGGTACTTGTTAGTTTGTTTATTGTTTGCTGCGAAAATTTAATAAATCTTTCTATATTACTTTTTTTTTATGTTTGATAGGCTCGCGATTGACCACTATCTCACCTGATGTTAAGCGATGATACTTCTTTCTTTAAAAAAAAAACGTTGCCCCACACTAGGAATTACTCCTTTACACAAGACATCTAGAGCCGATATTTGTTCCGTGTGGCAATCAAACCCGCAACATGCGGCGCAGCAGCCGATCACTCTGACACTGAGCCTACTGTGCCGTAAAACCCACCCCTGTTCCTTCCCTGCCTGAGTGCCCAGGGGTGCGGTAACTCATTTTCAGAATTTATCCGCTTCCCCTAGGCATATCCGCTACCCCTAGGCATATTGTAAAAAGGCTTGAGATTGGACTTCATTTCATACGAATTACGAAGTTCGAAGTTCTGTTTAAAGTTACATTCTCAAAGTAAGTAAAAAAAGTGATTAGTGCATCTCCCATTATGTCTTTTTGCAAACCTTGGTTGACAGATAGAGAATGCCTTATATCTTTGTGCATAAATAAATAAACATGAACATGGAGCTCCATCAATTACAGAAATTACCTTTCACCATCATCATCATCATTTCAGCCGAAAGACGTCCACTGCTGGACATAGGCCTCCCCCAAGTGTCGCCACAAGCAACGACCGGTCCTGTGCGTCTTGCATCCATCGGCTACCTGTGCCTGTACCTTCACCAGGTCATCGGTCCACTTTGTGGGAGGCCTTCCAACACTGCGTCTTCCGGTACGCGGTCGCCACTCCAGAACTTTTCGGCCCCATCGACCATCTGTTCTGCGAGCAATGTGCCCTGCCCACTGCCACTTCAGTTTGGCGATTCTTCGGTCTATGTCGGTAACCTTAGTTCTCTTGCAGATATCATCATTTCTGATGCAAATAAATGAAACCCTTGAAACCTTTAAACTCCCGAAAACCCTTCCCATATTCAAGAGCATTTCTGTCAAAAAATATAGGTGCGATCCCTACACATTTTTCCCAAGAACACTCTTTTAATAATTGATCATGATACGTCAGAACGGCTATATATTACGGAATAATATCTTCGCAAATTATAGTGAATTGTTGTGAGAATTTCGTCCGACAACTAATACATTGCCGGCACGAAACTGTCACTCATTAATCATCTTAGAACATAACAGGCGATGGATAAGAACAGTAAAATAAGTGACGATCAAAGTAATTGAGGCGGTCATTTGTTTTATTATTTCTCTATTAGGTACAATGCGGTAAAAAAATAGTATAGTGTCGATTTTGTGGCCTACATAATAGGAACAAAGTATAGATTACGGGGTTTGAAAAGTTCCAGGTTATGTTTCCTGTGAGCAACATTACTGATTAAACTTGTCACATCACATATAACATAACATTACGCCTGTTATGCTTAAAGGGTATGGCAGAGTTCAGTCTATTGTCACCAACCTGGCACAAATCTGAATTCCGAGTTGCTGATGAGAAATCCCGATAGCATTTCGTCCGACCTGGGAAAAGAACGTAGCTCCTCGCGACCACTAATTAGACTAACGAGGAACTAATTTATACCTACTCTGTGAACTCAATTGATATGTTCATAGTAATAAATATAAAGCCCGCTTCTATGTTCGCGGGACTATTATAACGGGGGACTACGGAACCCTACACTGCGCGTGGCCCGTCACGCACTTAGCCCATTTTACTACATGTTTATAAAAAAATTAGGCAGCCCAATAATATTGCTGAACTATGTAGGCAGGTATATCACCTTGTAACGTGTGTAGGCATCACTAACTTCCAGTTTATTTTAGTCCCAGAGGTAAAATTTGTTAAATAATTAGTCTATTTTAGTTCCCGAAATGTTATTCTCCAGTAACGCCTACCATCCTACATCAATTTGAACAAAATAGTTATATTAAGGATAGTGGATACCTATTTCACTTCAATTAACTTTTCGATTTGTGGAAGCCCTATCAATACGAACACGTCGTAATGTGCCAACCTTACAGACAGCCCCTAGTCTTAACTTCTGAACTAATATTATAAAGCCGTAAAATTGTTCTTCTTGTGCGTGTTATCTTTTAAAGATTCTGATGAATGGAAATGCAAAGAAAACTTGAACTCAAAATACTGTTTCTTCGACCGTATTACGAGACTATTCGAGAATTCGGTCGAAGTTTCCAGACGATACCACTTAAGTCGAGAACATTCCACTTTGGTACTGCGTAGAAGTTCAAGGATGTTTCTAGAATGTTCCACTATAGGCTAGTTTGGCAATGTTCTGGAAACTTCTGTTATGACTAGTCTATGTATAAATAAGCCGGATGGGCCGCGAGTGAGTCAGTCTGTTTTTGACTACAGATGCGAACACAAGCGATTTTGAAGAAAATAGTGATCATTAGAGAATTAGTGTTTGTGTAAATAAACTGTTTGAGTTAGAAAAGGATATTTGGTTGACCACTCGTTGTAAATTAATGTATCCCATTCCCAGCTCGTAACAATACTTATCGTTTTATCTTGTTCCACAATAATTAGGTTGATTAATACAGTGGGATATGATGAGGCCGGGCGGCGGTAAGTAAGCGACTAGCGAGCCAAACTTCATGCTCTATTAAAACATATAATAAGGTGCAAGTCTGCATATCGCATCACTAGGGTCTTGACAATCTCTAAAAGGTCTAAAACGCTCTGAAATTACTTATCCTCACTGCGAAAGCTCATTCACAGATATATTTATATATTCTTGTAAACTACTTTTTGACCTGGAAAATGCAAAATTCTAATGGGATAGTTCTGAATTATAACACACAGGCAGGCGTAGAAATAATTAAAAATAAACGAACGAAAACACTTATATTTCCTTGGTTTGACACATTTTAAAGAAAAATCATGCTGACGCAACACACTCTGTTTAACCGACTTCGAAAAAGGAGGAGGTTCTATGCTCGACTGTTTTTTTTTTTGTTTGTCCACCGATTTCTTCGTCAGTTTTTAAAATTCTTTTTTTATTCGAAAGAATATAGGAGAGGAAGACTCCCGAGGTGGTCCCATATAGATTATACTTCGATGACATTTTGGTTTTCTCCAATTACGAATATGTTTAAATTCCACGTTCCATTTTATTGGGGTTTTTAGTTTTGGGATATAACAACTAACGGTGTCCGAAAACGAAGAAATTAAATGCAAACACCGACTTCCGAAATTAAAGTTATTTTTAAATTTTTAGTGTACTTTTTTTTTGGAAGTCGCTTGTTTACTTTTGTAAAAAAGTTTTTTTTCTATCTAGGCTGGCCAGCCAGCCAGCTGTATTGAAGCCGTAAGCCCGAAAAAAGTAGATTTTGGTATATATTATGTAAACAGGAACAGTGTTTGTCTATAGCAGTAAATATTATGTTACAGTCTCAAGAAATGCTCTACTACAGCGCAGTTTATTAAAATACTAAATGAATAATTACGAAACTGACCAACTGACAGGCAGAACATATTATACCTACATTTTAATAAATGCCCGTTACATGAACACTTGTCAAACAAACGTAATTGGTTTTTAAACACTTCAATGGAACATGTTTTCATACACGTTACACCCAATAAATGTGCTGAGTTGTTGACAGTATTACTGGTTACCGCATAGTGAATACAAAATAAAGTTACATTTATTAAAGTTTCTCTTGTTTTTGATAATTATAATAACTTTCTGTAAATAAATATTGCAAGTACATAAGTGTATGGATGTGGATGGCTATAAGAGTAGGGGAAGGCCAAAGAAACGATGGTTGGACTGTGTGAAAGAGGATATGGATAAAAAGGGGGTGACTACAGAGATGACGACTAATAGAGGAGTATAGAAGAAAAAGACATATTGCGCCGACCCAAAATAAATTGGGATAAGGGCCGGAGAATGATGAAATATTGCAAGTACAATGTATGCCAATTCCAGGGTGTTTCGTTTCCGTGGTAAGAAGGTTTTTATAATATTTTATAAGCACGCACACGTTTGACCACTGTTGCGCCTGATGGTAAGCGATGAAGAGGTCGAACCTATTCACTCTTGACTTAAAGACTCAAAGCTTTGACTGAAGTAACTGTTATCTTTGGGTAAAATTACATCCGTCTAATAAAAATGTTATGTTCATTTTGTGTATAGCTAAGGAGTGGAATTTCCTGCTGACGTCTGTGTTTCCTGATGGCAACAACCTGGAGGTCTTTAAGTCAAAAGTGAATAGGCAACTTCTAGGGAAGCGTGCTCCGACGTCGATCACATTATCGCTTACCGGCAGGTGAGTTAGTGGTCAAACGCCAGTATATTAACAGTTAAAAAAAAGTCTGTGTGTCTATTAATCAATGACACTACAACGGCTAAACGGATTTCGATGAAATTGGTACGGGTAGACCAGGGTCTGAAATACGATGAGAGTAATTTTTACGATGCGCGCGCACACCGTCACTAAAAACCGACGCCCTGAAGTTAGCTATAGTCTGCGGTTCATGAAGAATGATTTTTTCCTTTTGTAAACTTTGTGACAGTTTGGTTTTTTACATTGTTACGCCAAAGAAGTATAACTTCTTACGTGCGTACAAAAGTACACACACTTTTTTATCCAAGTAGTACGTTCCCTTAGGATAATCTCCGATAATAGCGCGGACAACGCCGCTCGTCATGAACATTATGTCATCATCATCATTTAAGCCGAAAGACGTCCACTGGTGGACATAGGCCTCCCCCAAGTGTCGCCACAACGACAGGTCCTGTGTGTCTCGCATCCATCGGATTTCGGAGACCCTCACCAGGTCATCGAGACACCTTGTGGGAGGCCGTTCAACGCTTCGCCTCCACGCCAGAATATTTCGGCCCCATCGACCATCTGAACATCAATCAATCTGCCTAGCCTTTTCCCAACTATCTTGGGGTCGGCTTCCAGTCTAACTGGATGCAGCTAAATGCCAGTATTTTACATGGAGCGACTGCCTATCTGATCTCCACGACCCAGTTACTGGGTAATACGATACCCCTTGGTAAGACTGGTTGTCAGACTTTCGGGCCTCTGACGACCCGTAGCGACTATCAAAGATCTACGATTGACAGCTGGGAACAACGGCTTAACATGCTTTCCGAGGCACAGAGGAGTCCCGGTATGAAAAGATGGTCACCCACCCATGGACCAACCCCGGCAAGCGAAGCTTAACCTGACGAATCGACACGTGCGGCTGTTATTACTTTAGCCATCCATCTGAATATGTATTATGCAATTTATCGAATATATTGCTTGTATCTAAGTAATTGACAGACAGTGTGGCCCTTTGCCAAAAACCGACTAATATCTTATCATTTGCATTTCCATTCTATACCATCTTATACAGGGAGTTACGGAAATGCGTGGTCATATTAGGATCATAAATGGATTTAAAATCCTTCTTATACCTATAGAAATGAACATCCTTTCGAAGAATTATAGTCATTTCCGAATAAAATAAAAATTGTATCTCCCATACTAATTTTTAACAGCTCAGATCAGACAACTTTCCACGGAAAAGCCATATTTTTTTTGGGAATTTTCTTAGACTTCCTTGAAGAAATATGTTCATTTCCGTGAGCAGAAGCAGTATCTAAAAATGACCACCCATTTTAACACACTGTAGACTGATATGAATTAGAAGCGCAGCTTACCAACTATCACTGCGCGGATCACCCAGAGGACACGGTGGAGCATACGGTGGAGTTCTGTCCCGCTTGGGCGGTGCACCGCCATGTCCTCGTGCAGGCGA
This sequence comes from Polia nebulosa, assembly GCA_951329385.1. Lineage (NCBI taxonomy): Eukaryota > Metazoa > Arthropoda > Insecta > Lepidoptera > Noctuidae > Polia > Polia nebulosa. The sequence continues at coordinate 7,923,107 of OX589604.1, forward strand.
TCGGCGGTATCGACCTCTCGCGCCTAGGCTATGGCCTTGTTCTAGGCTATGGCACGATGCGAGAGGAATGGGAAGCAGTCGCCTCCTTCTGCGAAGCAGTAAAGGTCACGAAGGAGGAGGCGGAACGGGTGAGAGAGACTCTAACAGAGTCGCCCTTCCCAACAGCAGCCGCCGCAGGAGACGCCCTGGGCGACGGAGGTCGTGGGACGATCTCCGGCCACCGTAGGTGCGGACCTGCGGCCGGCGAGTAATGGGTAGCTCGCCGTCCGATCAGTACCGGGTCCGACAGTCGACGGCGCGTAGTGTTCTACGCGCGCCTCAAATAAATGTCAGCAACACGTGACGGGGCCCGTCATAGCCGATGCTTGACCAGGGGTAACGGATAAATTCGAAATAGAGTCACCGCGCCCCTGGGCACTCAGGTAACTGAAGGAACAGGGGTGGGTTTTAGTCAGTAAAAGTATGACACGCCCGCTCCACCCAGAGCGGCAGAAGTCATTGGATGACTTCCAACCCCCACAAAAAAAAAAAGCTTAACGATTATGACCTGTATGCAACCGCTATTTAAAACATCAAAGACCATTTTCCCGGTGACTCTTATGGCGGACAACACTAAAGGCAGACAAGAGGTATAGATGAGCGATGCATAATTTCTAAGCTTTATTCATAACGGTTCGAGAAAATGACTGACGGGTTTTCATGAATAAGAAGGCTAGTGTTACACCGTTTATTACTCTTTACACTATATAAGGCCGTGTGCACATTTATAGATGGCTTACATAGCTCGTATAGCTTAGGAATTCTCGGGCTTGAACCGCAACATGCCACCTCACTAACGAGGAACTAGCGCGCAGTGAATTCTAGAATTTTCTTTTTTAATGAATAGGCGACACATTTTTCTATAGGCGCCAGGGTTTCTATGAAAGCATATGTAGCCTTGGGTCAAGTACCTTAGTATGGAGGAGAGAACCTACTTATACATAATGGCATTGGTCGCACAGAGAATTAATGGATTACGGACTATTATAAAGTAAGTATCAAATATACGAACGGGCACAATATGATATTGGGACCAAAAACTCCGTGAGAATAATTAAAGCACTAATCTATTTATAGATGTACAAACATTAATGAGTTTAATTCAACTGACTTTCAACGCTAACAAAACTGGCAGATCCAAAACAATTGACAGATTCTTTAAGTTATAGATGTTAGGTGGAATCCCGGACCGCGGTCCCGGTCCCAAAATCCCCACGACCCATAGATGTCCAATAAATTTTGTTTATTTCCAATCCCTGATTAAAATTGTCAAATGTAAAACGTCCAATACTGACCAATGTACCCAAGAATATGCCATCCAAATAAATGCGTTAATCTAATAATACTTACTTAAAAAATAATTAAAATTGTTAGTACATCTAATCTCGGGAAATTCTGATTCTAAAACGTTTCTTTCGCTGAACACAAGCTACACCATCGCAGAGAGTGATTTCTCAAAAAAAATGCACGGATCCTGCAGAATACATTTAGAGTTAGATCCCAGAACCGCCCAAAATGTGTGGGATTGAGTTAGTAGTGTTAGTAAGAGTATCTACTTTCAAAGTACACATACCTGCTAGCTTGGGCAGACTACCATGTGCTAAAGCCACGTAATAAACATCATTCAGTATTTTTAAAGTACGAGTGCTGATTTTTAGAATATAATAGAATAGAATAATACTTTATTGTACACCAAAACACAGTTAATGAACTTGTATAAATGAACTTAAATCTATGGGCACAATGGCGGTCTTATCGCTGACAGCGGTATCTACCTGACAACCTTTGGATGGACTGAAAAATCTTAATTCAAAAAGGGGGTAGTCTGCGGTGTGCGGTGATTTTTGTTGATCTATTTTACATGATATTGTTAAATAATTAAATAATATTTGAAAACCTAATTAGCTGTTATAATAGTCTAAGAGCTGGTCGTTACCTCGATGGAACATCTATTCACAATGCCGAAATTTGGGCATAGTTTATTCAATAAGATCGAATAACGAAAATGAAAGTTCAAGCCATGATTTGGGAGACTACAAAACAACTTCTTTGATATTTCATAAATTATCTTTAGGTAAGCAAGAAAAAGGCCCTCGGCCTAAGCTAACAGCTATGCGTAGTACGTTCAAAGTGTATACTAACACTAGGTACTCAACCCCACATATTTTGTTAAACAGAAAATAAAAATTTTAAAAATAGAAATAGACATAAAAAGTAGATAAAAGTAAATAAGTATAACTTAAAATTGTACATTCTTTGTTTCCTAAGCATGGTAGTTAATATGAATGCGGAGAGACGCCGACTCTCAAAATACGAGCATGTCTCAGTGTGTCAATTCATTTAATGCTGCCGTACAATCATCCGAACTGAACTGGTGATAGGTACCATATACTTATTCGTTAATGTTTGTACTTTTGAGGAAATAAATTATTACTATTATTATTATAATAATTAATGTCTGGTGGACTAGGGATCGAAGCTGCGGGTAAGAGCTAGTATTAAATAATTCCACTTTGAACACTCAGTCGCTAGCCACCAGTACCGCTCATTGTGGCCCCTCGCACGTCTAACCCGATTTCTCCTCCTTTTCATCAGATTCAAAGGGAGCCACCACTGAGAATCGGCCTACATTTCATTAATAATGAATATATTATGTATTGTGATAGTACAATAGTGTCTCTATGTTAATTCTGTAGGACATAGCGTGTTGCTGGAATGTTTAAGTTATTGTTAATGGATGTATGTGGCTCTCGGGTTTTCTCTTAGAATGTAGACGTATGGCTGAAAAGATTGTATTTAGCTACATCTTGCAAGTATGTCTACAAATGACTCTCGTGGGTGTCATTTTGACGAATCGATCACCAAATCATTCGTCATCTTGCCGTACCTATTGGCCTCAAACGACACATTACAAAGTTGTGAATATACTCGTAACTTTGTAAGCCATAGGAATGATTTTAGAAGCTCCTTCAACTCCATGAGACCCTTTTATGTATTTCTGATTCGTTGAAAGCAGAAATAGAACCAGCACCATCATCCTCCTGCTTCGTGCCTATTTAATTTTTAGGAAAAGGAAATAAACTCAAATGAATTGAGAAAGAAAGAAATAGAGCAGTGGTAGCCCAGTGGTATTGGCCGCGACTTACAAGTTGTAGGTCAGACCCAGGCAGGCGCTTTACTTTGTGTAAATTATTTTCACCACTGCTCTCAAAACGGTGAAGGAAAATATCGTGAGGAAACCGGCATGTCTTAGAACCAAAAATTCGAAGACATGTGACATCCATCAATCCGCATTGGGTCCGCGTGATGGATTATGGCCCACACCTTCTCACAGACTGACAATGGCTGATGTTTTTTTTTTTTTGAATTGAGAAAGTTATCATCTTCGATATACAGTTATAATTTTTGGGAAAATAACAGCACAGAAGCAACTCAGAAACTGTGTCAATTCCGAAAAAGCAAACATCAAGACAATAAATACTACAAAAGGCGATATTGCCAGGTAATAAATACAAGAAATCAAGGCCACTGCGGAGGCAGTATTTTCTGTCCAAACAGAAAGTATTCACACCTCAAATAAAGCGAAAAAGGAAAATTAGACGATGATAAATTAAGATCGAACGAGTAAGCAGAATCTTTCGCTAAGGTCACTCACCTGTGACCTATACAATTTTGAGAGCTTCATACTTTATCATTTTGATATTTTAGACGAAATGGAAATTGGTAGACAAGAGTCTAATAAAATACGAGTAGTTCTCAAATATTAAACATTAGTTTTTGGACGGTGACTTTACTTGTCAGTAAGTCAAAAATAAACCGATGGGAACGCACTACCTCAATATAAAAAGTATTCTATATCATATTAAAATGTATCTGACCCCGTAGGTTTCCAACTGACTAGGATGATTTGCCAAAATCACGAACTAAGTTTTACGTTTTTAAAAAACAATGCTTAGTGTCTGCTTGTATTTTAGAAGTGCCGTAAAGTTTAAGGAAGAAAGAAAGAAAGGTTTGCCTCTGCCAAGGTCACGGGAGTGCTTGAAACAGTCACTGCAGCCCTGCCGCAGATTACTAAAGGAACAAGAGTGGGTTTTAAGGCCCTATTAACTGCCAATGACCTTGAGTGGTTAGCTTGCGTGTTCTGTCATGAGCTCACGTAACGCGTCGTACGTCCACCCAGTAAGACTCGCCATCAAGGATTGCTGTACGAAATTAGACGCATTATTAATCTATTATACATAAAACAACAGGTATTGTACTAAAACACCTACACCAAAACATAAATAATTAAATGATTTTTAAAATGGTGAAAGTTTCATAAAAATACGCTTTATAGTTTTTGCCTGATTCTCAATTTTTTATGTGCGTCAGACATGAGTTTACAAATTAATTACACTATGTTATAAAAATATAACTCCAAATATTCACATATCAAACTACGAAGAAAATGGTTTAGAGTAACACATAATTTTTTTCAAAGAAATAAAACTAGTCGTTTAGACGTGATGTTCAATTAAAATCATTAGAAGTCGTATTACTGCATCTTAACCAATACGAATCTGACACGGCCCTCATGCTCCACCCAGAGCGGGAAAACTTATTTGATGATTTAAACCCTATAAAAAAAGTAAGTTTGCCTATCTCTAGCTAGAATTTTGAAAATTTCCAATCATATTCTAACCGCGTAAAACCAATATTGAATATCACTACAACGTGTTCATTCGCTTGTAAACAGATTGTTCAAAACGAAGGCATTTTATCTCGTCACTATAAACTGCATGTGACATGATACGGGTGCATACGGGGTGATAGATATGTATGACGCGAACATTGTTTATTGTCACTGCATTACGGTGGCTTTTATTTTTTAATAGTGAAAGTATAATATGGGCAAAGGCATTGACTATCTGAATGACGGTAAGTTTGTATCAAGTTGTTTAGGGTTCTGTACCCCAAAAAACTTGATACAAACTTACCTGTCTGTTCGTCGTATGTCACAAAATTTTGTTCCCAAGAATTTTTTTACTTCTCATTGACCTATGAACTTGAAATTTGGTGTTAATGTTTATTATTACGTATATTTTACTAACGAATACCAATATATTAATAAATCAGATTTTTTCTTTGAAATTCCCTTATTTGGTACGGAACCCTAAATAAATGTGTGAAGACCGACACGCACTTTGCTATTTTTTTTGTAATTCATTATTTAGGTAAAGAGCAGTGGTGGCCCAATGGTAATGGTCCCGACTTACGTGTCGTAGATCGTGGGTTTAAACCCAGGCAGACACTTTATATTGCGTTAATTATTTCATAACAACGGTGAAGGAAAACATCGTGAGGAAACCGGCATGTCCTAGAACCAAAAACTTCGAAGACATGTGACATCCACCAAGCCGCATTGGGCCCGCGTGGTGGATTACGGCCCACACCCTCTCATATAGAGAAGGCCTGAGCCCTAGCAGTGGGGACATTAAAAGGCTGATGATAATAATAATTTCATCATTACTGCTCTCAAAACTGAGAAAACATCGTGAATAAATGTCCTTAAATCAAAAATTCGAAGACATATGAAATCCATCAATCCGTAGGTTCTGAACCCGCGTGGAGAGGAGGCTATGTCCCAGCAGTGGGAATGTTAAAAGGCTAATTATGGTAATGCTCATATTTAGGTAAATAAACACTGAAAAAAAATCTTCCAATCTTCATCTTAATAATAATACAAAATGATTTTGAAATTTTTTTAAAACACTAGCATGTTTTTAGGCTTTGCTCCTGTGATCGCTTACAAAGGGACCATCGATTGCACTCAACAACAGTGTAGTTTTCATACAGAGAAAACTTTTCATAATCGAATCAGTATACATATAAAGATTATTAACAATTTCGCTACTTCGTATTAAAAGTTTAGAGAGATAATTTTATTTGCCTAACCTACGTCTTCCTAATCAAAATCTAAGAAAAATCTCATTAGGTACTGCTGAATTGTGTTACAACAAGCTTATAGTGAACAACAAAGAATTCTATTTATCTACTACATTTACTTCCCAGCCATTAACATTTCAAGTGTCTGTATAAACTGGAGTAGTATTCCGTACACATTACATTACTTAGTGCCGAATAATTCGATTTACGTTCCATCTATGTGATTGTACTGTTCTTCTATCGAAATGTACCGTTAGTAAGTAAAATAAAGACTGCCGCAGACAGGTGTGACGCGACAATGCGACTGATACGGCAACGCATTTACATAAAAATTGATCAACAAATTTACTGTACTACTAATAACACGCGTGCAGTGTGCATTGCTCGCAGCACAGATGGTTGATGGGTCCGAAAAATTCTGAAGTGGCAACCGCGTACCGGAAGACGCAGCGTTGGAAGGCCTCCCACAACGTGGACCGAATTATGACCTGGTGGGACGCGGGTAGCCGATGGATGTGAGACGCACAAGAGCGGTCGTTGTGTTAACACTTGGTGGAGGCCTATGTCCAACAGTGGACATCTTTCGGCTGAAATTATGATGAATAACACGCGTTGTCACATCGATGTCGCATTGCCACATGACTGCTGTTTCTTGGAGTTTTTAATTTATTCACTGAGTTAACTCTTTTCAAGTCTATCCGTGAATCTCTTAATGAAAACGCGATGTCACATTGGGCCTGTCCGTAGGAGCCTTAAGTACACTTTCGGAATAATTGCTTGGCAGGGCAGATCGTGTTTGTACTGAAGTTATTTAGGTTAAGATACTGAAAAGTTGTAGAAAGCTCCGCTCTTGTATTTAAGTAATTGTTTGTGAATGTGAAGGATTTGTTAGTACGTGCACTCTATAACGTGTCTGGGAAAATTCAAGATTGCTGTCAGATGTGTTTCTGTTGCCAATATAATGGCAAAATGATAATTTTATATTTGAATCATTGTAGTATACAATCGATTTGTATTATTTTCCCTAATGTGTTTGCTACCCACTGAGGTCAATAAAAAGTTAACAGTAAAAAAATAAAAAGCTGTTAAAAAAAAAAATTAGAACCGACTTCCAAAACAAGTGCAAAATAACTTTAATTTCGGAAGTCGGTGTTTCTGGTTTTGTGTCTTCATTTTTTGACACCGACTCCCGAAATTAAAGTTATTTTGGAAGTCAGTCCTATTTTTTTTGTAAAAAAGTTTTTTATTTTTCACTTTTTAGTTGTGGTTCCCCATTAAATTGTATCAACAATTCATAGACATACGAACGCAGCAATCGCGGTTGAGTTGGTGTCAATTTTTGAAGAGTACCGTTGTCTGTCTCCGAAACCCATTTCGAACAAAAAAAGAATTTTGCAAATCCGTCAATATATGACGGAGTTATACCCGAACATACATAAAAAAAATTACGAACATCCGAATTGATAATTCTTCTTTTTGAAGTCGGTTAAAAATCAATTGTCATCAGAACTGAACCAGCATGCAAAAATTCAACTCCGTAGGGTAAGAGGAAGTTGTTCTTATTCAGCTTGCAAGATTTGACCCGAACATACAAACATTGCAAGGTAAATAAAAGCTTCTAATAAAAAATAAAAAAAACAAAAAAGATCATACCTAACATAACAAACTTTACAAACAGTGTTCAGACGAGTGTGTTTGCAGAAACACTTCAACAAAGAAAAACAGCTGTTCCCATTTAAGAATCTTAAAAACCCAGACACGCGTTATAGATTCTCTTTACCCAGACGTATGTAAGAGGTACATATATGTAGGTAAGAGTGTACAAATAGCATGAAGTTATAGATAATAAATAAACCTAATACCAACATGTCTGGTCCGTGCATGACATGCATGAATCTTAATGGCTGCAGAGCTTAACTAACCTACGTGGATGCGAAGGCGGAAAAAAAATGCGGCTTATCGTTAGACTAGACCTCTAGGCGATTTTTTAGTGGTTGATAAAATAATTCGCTCCTTCGATTTGTTTCCCACCACATTATATAATCTTCGCTTTCTTGCGGAGATGTGGAGGTGCGATTTCATGCGGAAGTTCCGCACTAGGAAGTGGTGATGGCCCACCCATCACCACTTCCTAGTGCGGAACTTCCGTTTTTGGGGGACTGTCTTTATGTAGAACTTTGACGCTTAAAAAGGCTAGCCGCTGACTTGTGATTTTTGTCGCGTAACTTTTTGTCACTGTCGCCTACTGTCACCCACGATGCGCCCACTTGAAAAGTCACTGGGCAACAAAACGCGCTCAATCTTGAGATGGATTTCGTACAGATTGCTGTAATAAGTGCTCTTGAAATAAGAAGAAGAAAAATGAATCGAAAAAGCGCTACTGGGTGCATCCCATACGCAAGATTGTTTCAAGGAAAATTTTACACTCTATATTCTAAACTACGTCAGCATCCTTCAAAATTCAGTCACCTTGAACTATTTGTCACCGTATTGTCACGTCACCATGATCAGCGCACTCCCATGTATCTTCATAGCACTCGACTGGATAACAAAAAGTCACGGTGATAAAAATCACAAGTCAGCGGCTAGCTAAAGTGCTGGCTCTTAGCCCAGTTTGAATAAATTAATTTTGATTTTGACATGCGGAGGCAGCACAACCCTTAGATTAACCCAGTTCCCACTAAAGGCCACGTTTACCCACATTAGAGCGTAACAATCTAGCTACTCATAGCTCCTCTCTGATGTCTCATTTCATGCACGGTCACAGTCATAACTTGGCGTAAAGTAACGGAAAATTGCTTCTCAGGCGACTCATACTCCGTCCTCGGGTCGTCGTGTCAAAATGATAAGTGTATGAACACACATTCGCGTCCACGCTGTCAGACTTTTTGGATTTGTAACTGTTCTTTTTTGGGAAATGTTGTTTTAGGATGGTAGTGACGGTAAAAATTGCTACTCAATATCTAGGTCGTGTTTTTATAAAATCCCAAAAAAATTGTTTTGTACTTTGTAATATTTAAAAAAAAATGTTTTTTGATTGAAACTGCTATCATATTAAGCCTACTACGTATGGCGTCATGTAGGGTTTTATTAAGAGAACCGATTTTACTCAAAGATGTATTTTGATTTTTGACTTTTACTTATAGTCAGGGACCAGACGTTTGTTTTGACAAACCTTGAAGAGAGTTCTCAAAACATTACACGTAAAATCCACTCACCACAAAAATTCTAAAACCCCGTAATTACGGCCACATGAACCACAACATCTCCGTTTAGCCTGACCCTAAATCGCGACAGGACTGCCCATCACGACTAATGACGACACTTTGCGGTCGCACATCCGCAGCACCACATCGCCGCGTCACCGCGTCGCGAGTCTGCGCTCACCCTAATGAGGTAATGGAAACGTCGGAAAATTGCCTCGGCGCGATCTTATCGAAGATATATAGAATTTTTATTGGCCATATCCGTTCGCCCTTACTAGTTAACTTCGTTTTAGCACAGATTAACCGGTAATTAAATAAGGCTGGCTTTATTTATTTTAAGATCGACGTTCTTGCTCGAGTAGTAAAGTGGATTTGGCATGGATTAAGGGAATAAGGTTGTGTTTATAGGTAAAATGAAGCGAGGAGTAATATTATGTAGTTAATCAAGATGAATGGCTTAACTAGAGATTTATGTGATGTTTATGACGTAGCTTTGTTTTTATTTATTATTTTTATCTGTTTATGTCTTCATGGTCTATTCATTATTATGATTAATAATAGCCCGTACTGCTCCACTGGTGAGCAAAGGCCTTCCTCCATTATTCCAAGGTCATGATTTTTTGCTTCATCTTTCCAATTCTTAAGGAAAACATTCACGTCGTCCCGCCATCTTTTCATGGTCTACTGCGGTGCCATGTCACTGTATCAGAGTTGCACCAATTCTGTGGTTTTAACTCATCAGGCATGTGGTAGACATGGCCTGTTGGGTTTGTCCATGAACACCATTTTATCAAAGCTATTTTTGTAAAATAAGGATATTAGAAGCACTATTTGTAGGTACTTTAAAAATACACTTAACAATTTCACATTCTTTATCGGGGAAAGGCTGCGGCCTGAGCTAGTTATCTCGTAAAATGAAATAGCGAATGTATTATTCAACGCTGTCAACACTGGCTTCCGTGTGACAGTGAAATAGTGCTGTCACTTGATGCATCCTTAAGATGTGGAGGGTAGGTAAGTATTTCATTTAGTTTAATAACTAGGTTAAGAAAATAGCACGTGGATTTAGTCACAAACTTTTTTGCTAAAACGAGACAGTAGTTTTTTCAGGGTTCTGTACCCGAAGGGCCCAAATGGAACCCTATTGTTGTCACTATCGTGTCTGTCTGTCCGTCTGTCTGTCAGTCCATCTGTCGTCTGTCACAAAATTTTGTTACCAAGAATTTTTTAACTTCCCATTGACCTATGTACTTGAAATATGGTGATAATGTTTATTATTACGTATACTATACTAACAAATATCAATATTTGGTACAGAACCCTTAATGTGTGAACCAAATTTTAAGTTCATAGGTCAATGGGAAGTTAAAAAATTCTTCGTAACAATATTTTGTGACAGACGACGGACGGACAGATAGACAGACGGACAGACGTACACGTGAGTGACAACAATAGGGCTTATGGACCCTTTGGGTACGGAACCCTAAAAAAATCATGACTGACTCTTAATAATGTTCATAGTGAAAACATGTTTACAAAACGAAGTGAAAGCTCCCAAAAAGCACCACAGAGGACTATTATTTTTTAAAACTCATCCCCAAAAAGTTTCTAAGCGCTTTCGGGTCCTATTTACTTCTAGCAACACTATTCGCTAAAGGACACGTTACACGTGCTTCCTAATTAGACCTTAGGGAGTAATTAGTAGTCCAACGCTGGCCTCTCCGCTCGAAAGATAGCTCTAAAAACACATACATACGAAACCTACTACGAAAAAGCACTAAGTAGAGTTGTGAGAACGTATAATAGCACACATAAAAAGATACTGTTAAGCAGATATAAACATAAACATTACCGAAAATGATGCTTTTACGGCGTCTTTAGGGGTTATGCTTTTATGCAATGATGGAACATAAGACGGACATAATGTGGAATACTTACCCGTAATGGAAACTTTGCGTTAAGAAAAATAACTAAAGATATTTAAAATCACCGTTATAGAATGTTGTTCTTACTTAGGTTTTAAGAATTTATTTCTCTAAAACTATTTTACAATATTCACTTACAAGAGAAACAAAAAAAAACTTAACAGCTAAAGGTACAACATCAGAAAAAAATTACTATTTAAATTAGTTAATATATCCAATATCACATAAAATTATAAGCTTTACAAAACTATTTCTGATAAATATTTTTCTAGTTTAACTTTATATACGTTTATACAACGTTGATGTGACAGAGGGGCATTAAATTAAACTACGTATACTATACGTGTTTAGTATTAATTCGATACGGTATAAAAATAAAAATAATAATAAATGAGGTTTTTTTTTTTTCAAACAAACTAAATAGCTTACAATTCAGAGTAAAACGCAACCACCCTTTATATCATACTTTATACCCATTATCCTTGTTTGCATTGCCATCTTATAGCGAAAATGTACTTGTGACTTGCGTGAGAACGGCAACAACGCGTCGTATCGTAGGTTATACTCAGATTTATCGTTTTAAGGTGCATGACCTGTGCGTATAGACATAATCAGCTGTTAGGAAAGATACATCGTGTTCAAACGAGGCCAAAACTTAAAAAATCGTTTGTGACTAAACTACTGCTCCGATTTAATTGATTTTTGGTATAGAGCTTGAAAATAGTACCTAGTATAGGCAGTTTAAAGGAAAGCCCCTCTGTCGTATCAACTTTGTAGATTTTGACATTTTAATATCATTTGGTAAACTATTATGTAATTGGGCTCCCTCAAATCTTACTTAGATTATATTTGCCATATTATTTTCTTGGAATAGAGACTTCTAGAATGTTTAATTTACTGCTTCTTGTGTTATACTTGTACTAAATGATATTTGAGACCGTGTACTGTTTGTTATTATTTTTTGTATGAATATGCTAGTCTAGAACATAGACGCCGAGTTGCTAGCCTGTCGGTTTTCTATCGGTTACATTTTGGGGAGTGTGCGATGGAATTGCATAATTTGATTCCGCCAAGCCCGTTTCATTCTCAATACGCACAAAGCGTTTTGAGAAATCATTCATTGTGCGCACAGCTTTTTTTTTTTTTTTTTGGTGGTTGGGAAATCATCTCATGACTTCTTCCGCTCTAGGGTGGAGCGGAAGGGCGTGTCAGACTCTTAGACTCTTACTGACTAAAACCCACCTCTGTTCCTCCCTGCCCTACGTGCCCGGGGGCGAGGTAACTCTTTCGAATTTATCCTCCACCCCCGGGCAGGCATTGGCCGTGGCAGGCCCCGTCCTTTGCTGACAACTCTTTGAGGCGCGCGTGGAACACTACGCGCCGTCGACTCTCGGGCCTGGTGCTGATCGGACGGCGAGTTACCCACTACTCGCCGTCCGCAGGCCCGGGTCTACGGTGGCCGGAGATCGTCTCGCAGCCCCTGGCGTCTCCTGCGACGGCTGCTGCTGAGGGCGCTAGGGCGACTCTGACTCTGTTGAGTCTCCCTAACGTGTGCCGCCTCCCTCTTCGCGAGCATTACTGCTTCGCAGAAGGAGGAGACGGCCCCCCACTCCCTCTCGCTCCTTACCATGGCCTGAACCAGGGCACGGCGCGAGAGGTCGCTGCCGCCTATCGCATCCACGAGGACACGGCGGTGTTCTGCCCAGGCGGGGCAAACCTCCACCGTATGCTCCACCGTGTCCTCTGGGCGATCCTCGCAGTGGAAACACGCAGGGGTCACCTCTGCCTTGATCCGACACAGGTACCTCCCGAAACAGCCATGTCCGGTGAGGACCTGCGTCAGGCGGAAGGTGAGGGCGCCATGGCGCCTCTCCAGCCACTCCTCAAAGAGGGGCACTACCGCCTCGATGGTGGCGTGCCCAGCGCTGGGTTGCGACAGTCGCTCTCTCCATGTCACCATGAGATCCTGCCGGAGCTCTGTCCGCCGAGCCGCGAGTTGTCGCGGCAGCGGAGTTTCGCCCCGGCGTTTAGCCTCCTCGCGCCACTCGTACAGGTGCGCGAGGATTTTTGCCTCCAGATCCCACGGTGACAGTCCGGCAAGGAGGCTCGCTGCCTCACGGGAGACCGTGCGATATCCGCGGATGATGCGGATGGCCATGACCCTCTGGGCCGCGTTGACCGCTGCCTCAATGAACGCGCCCACACCGGTGCCCCGTAGAGGGCCATGGACCGCACGATCCCCGCGTAAAGCCTCCGGCAGGAGGCGTTTGGCCCCTTCAGATTGGGTAGGAGCCGCTTCAAGGCGGCCCCGGCCCTGTCCAATCTGGGAGCCAAACGTCGAAAATGTTCGACGAAGTTCCACCGACTGTCGAGGACGAGTCCCAGGTACTTCATCGTACCCTCGACGCCGATGCGAACCCCTCCTACCGTGATCTGGGAACCCGCCGGTGGCTCGTTCCGATAACCATGAAAGCACATGGCCTCGGACTTGTGCAATGCCACCTCGAGTCCCAGTTGCCGGATCCTCTCTATGACTGTCGCAACCCCGCGTGTCATACGGTCGGCCGCCGCCTCGTGCGGCCACCCCTGCGCTAAGAATAGCGTGTCGTCAGCGTAGCAAACTACGCTGACGCCAATGGGGAGGTCGCAGCGCAGCACCCAGTCGTATCCGATGTTCCACAAAGGCGGCCCCAGGACCGATCCCTGTGGAACACCGCACGACATCTCTCGCCGGTTCTATTCTCCCTGATGACCGGGGTAGATGACGGCTCTGTCCGTCAAATACGCCTCGACCACGCGACGGAGGTAGGGCGGCACCCGGTGATACCGGAGTGCCTCCACTATACAACTCCAGGGCAGGGTGTTGAAGGCATTGGAGATGTCCAAAGACACCGCCAAGACGACCCTGCCCCGGGCAACTGCATCCCCCGTCGTGAGGGCTCGTACGCGCATGATGGCGTCCACCGTGGAGCGCCCCCTGCGGAAGCCGTACTGGCTCTCCGCCAGATCCGGCCCCACCCGCACCATCTGCCCGACGAGGCGGTCTGCAATTACTCTTTCAAAGAGCTTGCCCACCTCGTCGAGCAGCACAATGGGCCGGTAAGCGGACGGAGAGTCCGCAGGGCGCCCCACCTTCTTGATCAGGACCAGTTTTCCCGTCTTCCACCGACGTGGAAACTGGCCCCTCTCCAAGCATTCGCTTAAAAGCCCTCTGAGTCGAGGCCCGAGAGCCTCTTGCAAGGCCAGGACCCAGGCTTTCCCATGAAAGCCATCGGGTCCTGGGGCGGTGCTTTTGGCGTTCAGCCTACGCACCGCCGCTCTCAGCTCTACCTCGGATTGTGCGTACAGCTAGGGAGTGGAATGCCCCACCGGAGTCTGTGTTTCCTAATAGCTACAACCTGGGAGTCTTTAAGTCAAGAGTGAATAGGTTACTTCTAGGCAAGCGTGCTCCATCTTTTACCACATCATCGCTTACCATCAGGTGAGATAGTGGTCAAACGCGTGTTAACAACAATAATAAAAAAATATGCAAGTGTGATATATCTAAAGACGTTTTATGTTAAATAGTTTTGTGTTTTTAGTCGATGATACCTGAATAATATACTTATCTCTATTATCTAATCAATTTAGCTATGAGGCTCTTTGTCAGCGTGTGTTCCCTACCAATTATTACCTATCAAACCCAGTCCTTCAAAGCCAGAGTGAACAGACAACATCTGGGCAGACTAGGTTCACCTCATTCTTTGCTTCGTTTATTTGATGAAATAAAAATCAAGAGCGAGCTCATCACGATATAAAAAGTCAAAAAAGATCAAACAGAATAAACATAAAAACAGCACTATCACTGGAAACCGTTTCTTCTTAAAAAGTAAAAAATAGTAAAGGGGAATGCACAACTGCCATACAAAAAATGCCTGGAATGGACAGAAACTATTAACAGTCCTTAATTCTATTTAGAATAAAACGTGTATAGTGAAATTATTCTTGAGTTTGTTTAACAAGGGTAAAAATATAACGATCACTAAATATATTTAACTTGATATCCGCTTATATTTTTACGGAAGTCGTGGTTATTTGGCATGAGTAAGTGTAACATTCAGCCAAAGAGGAATCATCAAATAATTCATATGGAACTATTTTATACATTTAATGCACAGTTATAATTAATTAAGTATTATACGATCTATATGTACCGTAAGTCTAATTAAAATAATATATGATTGTCAATATTAATTCAAATCAATTATTTTTTTAAATAGAAAACGTATCTAGGCTATATGAACCACATGTCCTTTGCTTTAGTGACAGTTTGACATTACTGCTCATGTCAAATAAACACGACCTCATATAAATATAAGCGGATATCAAGTTAAATATATTTAGTGATCGTTATATTTTTACCCTAGTTAAACAAACTTAAGAATTATTTCATTATACCTATTTTATTCTAAATAGAATTAAGGACTATTAGTAGTTTCTGTCCGTTTCAGGCTTTTTTTTGGCATTCTCCTTTACATTAACACAAAAAACACGGGAGTGTGAAAACAGAATACTTAGTCATCAATTTACATTACAGCTGAAACAGTTTTCATGTAACGGTACTCATGACATGAGATGTTTCAGCCAGATGTGTAGCGACAGGTTTCATAATTACATCATGATGAAAGTAGGTACCCACATCGTTTAATATTTTTACGCAATGTTTTTCACTACGCATTTCTTTAACAATTTTTATCTAAACTAATAATATAATTAATAAAACTAATAATAAAAAAAAGAAAATACACATAAAATTGAAAAATAACTTTAATTTCGGCAGTCAGTGTTTGTATTTTATTTCTTCGTCAATTGATACCGACTTCTGAAATTAAAGTTATTTTTCAATTTTAAGGTGTATTTTCTTTTTTAGAAGTCGTTTGTATTTTTTGTAAAAAAGTTTATTTGTTTTTCACCTTTTAGTTGTGAAAGAACTAAAACTTACGTCCGAATTGATAACCCCAATATCATGGAACATGGAATTAGAACATACTCGTAATTGGAGGAGACCAAAACGTCATCTATGAATACAATTTTTTAGTTTTTGTTGATTTTTTCAAAAAGCGCTAAAGCAATTTCGATAAAATTTATATGGGACCACCTCTGGAGTATACTCTTTCCGATAAAAAAAAATTTG
This sequence comes from Polia nebulosa, assembly GCA_951329385.1. Lineage (NCBI taxonomy): Eukaryota > Metazoa > Arthropoda > Insecta > Lepidoptera > Noctuidae > Polia > Polia nebulosa. The sequence continues at coordinate 7,939,375 of OX589604.1, forward strand.
AAAATCGGTCCACAACTGACAGAGAAATCGGTCATTAAAAAAAATACGTACAGTCGAACATAGAACCTCCTCCTTTTTCAGAAGTCGGTTAAAAAGTCTGTTTGTTTGTAAGATTACTTAGTGAAGTTCTGGCCCGATTCCTAAAAATATTTTATTATTATCATTTCTTTTTTGATTTGAATTGAACATACGTATCACTTGATCCGATCACCTCTCACATTTATCAACACAATTGAAATAGGGAGGGTAATGTGCTAACGACCGTCGTAAGTGAGGAAAACCGACGGAGCCCCGCTGCGTGGAGCTCCTATTCCTGTGTGCAGGATTTAAAGGAACCTAACACGAAGGTGATGAAATGGGCTTTGTTCGCTCGCTCTAGCCCCTTCATCCCATTTTGAACCTAACCTGTCCGCTCGCTCTAACTCGACTAAATACAAAAAAAAAGTACTGACGGTTCCAAAAACTTTCCTGACAATTTTGTGAAAGAAATAACTTCTGAAGAAATGATAATGGTTTTTTTAACTTTATTCACATTGATGGATAGCTGTACATAATATGAGACTTTTTATGTGACGCTTATTCATTAGCAACTTACAGCCTGATTTATAAAACTCACTAACCATATGCTTAGTGAGTATTCCACATTGGGCACCCGTTTAGTACTGGTCAGCGGATTCTAATTTCAAATTCTCCACAGAACATTTTTAATTAAGAATCTGGTAATCAGTGTTGGTGTGGCGAGTTGCCGACACTCTGCAAGTTGGATGGGGTGTGGTATCACGACGTGTGTGTCTTGCTTTGGCATGTGAGGCAAGTGTGTAGCCGGCTTTACGGGAACCATAGGCAATCTAAAATGCAGCAATCGACGTCACTTCAGTGCGCCTTTCGCTGCGAGGCAGAACGCATTCTCCGCAGACTAAATTAATGTCTTATTAACATCGTCCCCGCAAATACACTAAAATCCCGAGTAAACGTCCGTAAACGTTGGGGATTCTCCGGGAATAATAAATAACCTATATTTACCGCGTCCGTGTAACTAGTGAACAAGAATAACCAGGTGTGTTGGTGTGAAGAGAATCGAGTGGCCACTCGTCAAGCCGTCGGAGAAAGAAAGTCAGGTACCACTTGTTTTTACTAACCTAGAGTAAGGCCACATGCGCCGTCTACTGCCAACCACTCCTAACTTGAAGTTATACAGACAAATATAGGCAATTTTGGGCCAGCATTCAATCCAAGTGTATGGCCGTAACACTGTCCTCCATCCTGCAGAGAACCACAGCTATTTACACGCTTGGGCAACTCCAAGTGTTGTAAACTAATCATAAGTTTTTTTTTTTTATAATGTCCCTAATGGGCCCTAATGTTTAATAAATTCATCATAATTCCGACTTGAGAGAGAGAGGCGGAGCTATGCAGAACGTATAGCACTATCCCTTTCTCACACCAAATCTGGTGAATCCATTATGGTTTTAAAACGTCATAGTTGGGGGGGAAGCGCAGACTATATAATGGTAGTCGTATGATCATGGAAGTCGTACTAGCTCTCACGATCCCCGGTCCAAGTGTGGGAAGGAATATCGGGGTGGTTTTAAGGCAGTAGGAGTCTGACAGACCCCTTCGCCTGCCCCAGGAGAAGGACATCCATGAGGATTTTCCACCACGGCAACAAAAAAAAAGGGAGGGCAGACTATGTTTTGAACGTTCGGCGGATAACAGCATAAATAAATCATTTAGGTATTAGTATGACTTTGTGCATTGCTGTTATAAAAAAAAATATAGAAAAAAATTAGTAGGACATTTTCAGCACTATCCCTTTTTCATGATTGTTTTATGACGTCATAGTTGGGGGCAGACTATGTTATGAACGTTCGTTGGTTTACGGAAGGAAATTAAAAGGAAGTTTTCTGGGCCAACCCTACGGGGAAGGAAAACGTCGAGATTTTCTCATTCCTTTCCTTTGTTGACTCTTATTATTAGCTTCCGTTATAAACATCTGGTAAAGAGTGTATTAGCCCCCCTACCCAAATAACTTTTCTGTAATCGTTTACGCTAACGCTTAGTACTGTGACGATTGTAGACACAGCCTAATTACAGCGGGTCTACACCGGCCTTTAGCTGGCAGTTAAGAATATTGGACAGTCGATGGAATAAAGAGAAAAAGAGGATGAGAGGATAAAGAGGATGAGGATGAGGATGTTTGAGGATGGATAAAGAGTAGATGTTAATTTTGTTATATGTTTGACTGGAGTTTTGCCCTTGCAAGTGGGCACATGTATAATTTTACTTTTATAATATAATAATAGTTCTGAGCGCTTCATCCTCTTTCTTTAATAACACTGTAGCGAGTTACCCTTTTATACACCGCACTCTCGCGTTGCCAGCGAGTGTGACCTCTACCCTGAACTTACTAGAACGTGTCAGGGGATCCTGGGACGTTCCAGTATGGCCTGCAGGGATCTGCAGGCCATACTGGTGCCTTGGGGTCCTACAGTACAAAATGTATGGCAATGACATTACCTGCGATTAGTCACGTGACAATTCTCTAAGCAGGTAATGTCATTGCCATACATTTTGTACTAAGCGTTCGCGTAAACGATAATAGGAAAATTATTTGGCTACGGGGACAGGTGTATTATTTTTCACTCAGTTAATATAGAATTCTAATATAGCTTTATCAGCCTTTTAATAGTCCCTCTGCTGCGACACAAGCCTCCTCTCTGTGAGAGGAAATGGGCCGAAATCCACCACGCGGGCCCAATGAGGGTTGGTGGATGTCACATGTCTTTAAAGTTTTTAGTTCTAGGACATGCTGGTATCCTCATGATGTTTTCCTTCACCGTTTTGAGAGCAGTGGTGATAAAATATTTTTTTACACAAAGTAAAGCACCTGCCTGGGATCGAATCCTAGACCTACAACTAGTAAGTCTTGGCCAATTCCACTGGGCCACCAATTCTGTTATAAAAATATGGTTAATTTTGCTGTGCTTACCTGTCAATTTTAATTTACTTATAGCTCTATAGAAATCTGGTAAAAAATAATCCCTGGAAGTACCTACTGATACGATCACGCAAATTGAGCTACGCTGTCGATGGGTGTCACAGGCTTTTTGTCCCGGAAAAATGTTCGGTTCCTATGGGATTGGCCACGGGGCGAATCCTTGAAAAAAGCTTGTGTTATTCAAGGAGTTTTTCAAAATAATATGAACAGAGACTGATTAAAAAGAGATAGTTCTCTTTTTAATCAGTCTCTCTTCATATTATTCACTACTATTAGACTAGTGTCTAAGATCCCAGAGCAACAGACATTACTTATTTAGTAATTACTTGAATGAGTATTGTTAGTACCATGTACTTTGACCAAACGCATATCTGATAGCTTGAGCTGACGGCCTTGCGAATTTTATCAAATCATCGCTGACTTTCGTTCGCATTATTTACTCCTAGTAAAGAAACTTTGCCCAAATTTCGATCTTGTGAATTGCACCTCAATCAAGGTGGCGACCAGCCCTTAGAATATTATTAAAATTAATAAGGTGTTGAAATATCATCATCTTCCTGCCCTTATCCCATGTTACTTGGGGTCGGCGCAACACGTTTTTTTCTTCCATTCTGTCCTGTCAGCCGTCACGCTATCACTAACGCCCTTTTCTTTCATATCACTCCTCACACAATCCATCCATCTTTTCTTTGGCCTCCCTCTCCCTCTACATCCATCCACATTTATATTCATAACTCTTTTGGTTACATGTGTTTCATCCCTCCTCTTCACATGACCATACCAAAATACAAAAAAATAAACAATATTAAATATTCTACAAAACAGACATTAAAAACCGCTGTCGAACTCTAAGAAAAGTGAATAATGTAGATATAACCTGACTTTAGCGCCTGATATTCAAAGTAAATACTAATACTACACAATCCGACAAATTCTATTAATCATAAAATAAGTAATATCTGGCAGCTCTCGGATCTCACTCTCAACGAATTAATTCACGATGAAAACAATATTGTTACTAAATTGGACAGAAATAAACAGTGTAGTATCGCGCGACGACTGCTTAGGGCCGATTTCATCAATTCTAAACTATTTATATTTTAGACGACATATATTTATTTTTCTGTTTTACATAATTTAAATGTTGTTGTTACATAATGTAAATGTTGATTGTTGCATATAATTATATAGATTCAAGTTCTTAAAACTTAACAGACAGATGTGTTGCTGGGGAGTTTGTTGGCCACTTCTTCTTTACAGCTAAAACACTAGGAAGTGGTGACGGGCGGGCGTTTTTTGGGGGACTGTCTTTATGTAGAACTTTGACGTTCAAAAAGTGCTGGTTCTCAGCCTAGTTTGAATAAATGACTTTTGATTTTTGATTTTGATTTTAAACGCCCAGTTATGTGACGTTTAAGCTCGCTTAAACGCGTTTAGCCGCTGTCATAAACCTGAAGAGTTTGTTTGTTTTGTTGGTTGAACGCGCTAATGTCAGGAACTACTAAATTGAATTGAAAATTTATTTTTGGGTTGAATAGTCCATTTATCGAGGAAGGCTAAAGGCTATATGACGTCACGCTGCGACCAACAGGAGCGAAGCATCAATGAGAAATGTGAAAAAAACGGGGGAAAAAAATCCTTTTGGGAGCTTCAGTTGCGTGCGCTGCGTAAACGTTTAAAGTTACGGAAAAATTATGTATGACAGAATTGTTCTCCTTTAAAGTTCTAAAAAAAAGTCCCCGACAGCATATTTCTATATTTTAAGGTTAATTCACTATAATCTTTTTTATGGTTTCTATTTTTTACGCTAAGCTTAGTTCAGTAAAACTTAATTTAGAGAGCGAATGGTGAAATCGCCCTTTAATTGTTGTCACACAGTTACACAGTTTACACTAGTTGTAGCAAAACTATGAATACAAGATGAATATCCAAGTTACACTAGATATAAGAACGAGTACGTATCAAAGTAAATTGAGATGTGTACTTTTCAAATAACTTTACGTGAATTATATCGCACATTTTAACTGAGGTTAAACCGGTCAAGTGCGTGTCGGAACTCGCACATTTAGGGTTCCGTACCAATTTTTGACAATTTGTACGGCTTTGGGTCAACAAGATGCTTTTACTATGAAAATTTGAAAACTGTAGCTCCTACCATTTGGCTGTAAGACCTGTGTGACAGACGACGGGCAGACGGACATGTAAGTGACAGCAATAGGGTTTCCACCCTTACCCTAAAAAGGCGTAGGTATTTTGGTTACATACTCATTCACGAATTCCATGCAAGGTTGAATAAATAGGTAACCCAAATACTAAAGCCTAATTCCATCTGGCAAAATATAATGTTTATTTATTCGGATTTTCGGAATTATATTGCCATACTGCACACTTAATTATAAAATATTCACGAGCACTCATTTATAAATGACGAATCCCGACAGCGTACCTCATATTTACGAAAACTGAACCGGTTCGTTAGTAACTGAAATTAATTTTAATTCATTGATTACGCAGTTATGCGTGTAGTACATATGTTTACAGATTTATTTTATGGAGTATACAGGCTGTAACGAAAAGGTGTGGTCATATTTTAAGAACCGATTCTGCCCATGGTAACAAACAACTTTCTCTAAGAAAAAAATTGAAAATTCCCAAAAAAAAATTGGACTTTCCATACAAAGTTATCATCAGCTGATAAATACGTTATATACGGTATTGGGGATAAAAAAAAATTCGGATATTGCTCAGGTTTTCTTGAATAAAGTTGTTCATATCGATGGGCAGATGCAGTTCTTAAAATATGACCACACCTTTCCGTTACACCCTGTATAGGTGATTTTACGACGCAGCATTGAAAGGCCTCCAACAAGGTGGACCGATGACCTGGTAAGGGTCGCGGGAATTCGATAGATGCGAGACCCACAGAACCGGTCCTGGTGGGAGGCTTATGTCCAGCAGTGGACGTCTTTCGGCTGTAATGAAGATGATTATCTATGAATCCTATCGACATTGGTAACGAGCGATAAAAAGAGCTTTATATTTTTATGAATTTAATTCAGTAATAAAATAATAAGCCAATTCCCAAAATTGTATTTCCAAATGACAAAATTATTGAAACTTTCTATCTTTTCTTTTATCTTTGGTTTCAAAATGTATTTTAATTATCTTTTATCCCAGTTTACTTTGTGAAAGCCTTCAGCAAGTTACTATTTAATTTCAAGACAGTTTATTCGGATAATATTGGGTTTATTAGCATCAGTACAGCCCGGAGGTCTAATATTGGTATTTTGTTTGATTAAGACCTTTCTTACCTGTTTATTTTGCTTAAAATTGATTACCTACTGTGGAAAATGTTATCGTCATAATTATTATTCGCTTATTAAATAGTAGCTTCTACCAGAGGCTTCACCCGCGTGAAATTAGTACTTTCTCCACTATAAATTATAGCCTATGTGCTAATCCAGACTGTAATCTATCTCTGTACGAAATTTCATCCGGATCCGTTCAGCCGTTCTGGCGTGATTGATAACAAACATCCATCCATCCATCCAAACTGTCGCATTTATAATATTTGCTTTATTTTATTTAAATTAGCCGAAGGTAGCGTGCGAACAGAATAAAAAAAAATCGTAACATAAATTATAATTAACTTATACATATTTGCCATCGAATTTATGGATACGTCAGAAAATGTTGTTGGCGTGGCTGAATACTGGGCCAAACATTGTATTTGAAATCTTTTGTCAACCACACGCCACACTTTTGTCCCACTGCTGGGTAAAGGCCTCCATCCCACACCACACAACAACACACAACACACAACTCTGTCCGTAGGAGTCGAGCTCGACCCACCATCTTTGTCTTTGTCTGCCACAATGTTAGTGTTATAAATAAAAATTTAAATGATTACTTTGGATTATGTGGCTTGTAACAGATACCAGATATAAATATTTAGAAGAATATAGATGGTTAAAAAATTAAATAGTTCAACAAAAATTAATCCTACTAATATTGTAAATGTGAAAGTTTGTAAGGATGTATGTTTGTTACTCTTTCACGCAAAAACTACTAAACGGATTTTGATGCAACTTTACATTTATATTGCTTGTGCATCAGATTAACACATCGACTTTTTTTTTTTTTGTAGTTATATCACGTGGCAGAAGCCGCTGGCAAAAGCTAGTCATTTGAATTTTATGCGTTTTCTGTATTAACTATTTCAATATTAGCCAACATGGAACCAACCGTTCTACACATACAACCAGAAATCTTCCTAATCCCAGTTGTTCCCGCGGGGGTCGTTAGGGGTAACTAAAGAAATATATCTATCGTATTGACAGCCACTCCCAACTCACACCTGCGCACTGATTAAGAATGTATAATAAGTATTCATTATATTATGTAGGTATACAATGTATAAGTAAGAAGAGCTCGGCTAAAGTAATGATAGACGCACGGGTCGATCCATCAGGTTAAGATACGCTTGCCGGGGTTGGTCCATGGATGGGTGACGATCTTTACATACCGAGACTCCTCCGTGCCTCGGAAAGCCCGTTAAGCCGTTGGTCCCGGCTATCAATCGTGGATCTTTGACAGTCGTTACGGGTCGTTAGAAGCCCGAAAGTCTGACAACCAGTCTTACCAAGGGGTATCGAATTACCTAGTAACTGGGTTGTGGAGGTCAGATAGGCAGTCGCTCCATGTAAAATACTGGTATTCAGCTGCATCCGGTTAGACTGGAAGCCGACCCCAAGATAGTTGGGGAAAGGCTGGGCAGGTTGACAATGTACAGGTAACCGTGCCTATCCCATGTAATGTGCACATTATGTCATATGAACGAGAGAAAAGGAAAGAAAACGAAAACTAAACAGAACAAATAAACCGATTTAATCTGTCAGTTACCGGAGAAACAGACACAATAGAAAATCTATTGTGTGACCAACAGTGGCCTTACTAATATACCCGAGCTAAATTTTAAACACGATCATTTCAGCAGATCACAGAGAAGTTTTTCCACTCCTGGACATAAATAGCCTCCCCCAAGTGTCACCACAACGATCGGTCCTGTGCATTTCGCATCCATCGGATTCAATCCACCTTGTAGGAGGCTTTCAAATGCTGCGTCTTCCGGTAAACTTTAAACTTCTTTTAATATTTTCTTCTCTATCACAGGCCAGAAAACAACAATATCATAGCCGGAGAATTGACTTTTGATTAAAAATCTTGTTTACTGAACATTTGATGTATATATATGATGACTTAGATACCTAAGTATGAAAACGGAAGCTTCCACGGACAGGCACGCCGTGACAAAGCAAAAAGCTCTTCATAGATATTATATCTGTATAAAAAAAAAGACGTGTGGCACTCGGAGACTGCCGCGGTAAAGCTATTGCATAGCATTTTTATCAACTTATGCAATTATAATTATTTATTTATTTTATTTACGTGTGTGTGTACTTATGTACGCACGTAAGAAGTTACACTTCTTTGGCGTAACAAGATATCATCTTCATCATCATCATCATCATCATCATCATCATCATCATCATCATCATCATCATCATCATCATCATCATCACCACCACCATCATCATCATCATCATCATCATCATCGTCACCATCATCATCATCATCATCATCATCATCATCATCATCATCATCATTATCCTCTTCATCATCATCATCATCACCACAATCATCATCATCATCATCATCATCATCATCGTCACCATCATCATCATCATCATCATCATCATCATCATCGTCATCATAATCACCATCACCATCATCATCATCATCATCTTCATCTTCATCATCGTCATCAATATCAACAACACAATATCATCAAAAGTCAAAAGTCAAAAGTTCTGCTATTCATCGATAGATGGCAAAACTAAAAAGTATCACCGCTATGCCGGTCGGAGTGGGAGGTGTTAGGTTATTTTCGTTACGGATTTTTTTTCGTTATGGAATTTCTGGATTCGGTCTCGACGCTCAAGGCGCTCAAGGCCCGCGATAGAAGCTTTGCAATAGCTTAAAATTGTGCAAAAATTACTGTCGGATTGTTGTCAAATTGTCGCGTTGTACCAGTTTGCAGGAGCCACGTGTAATTCAGAGTTTCATATTGGATAAAGTTGAAAAACAAGTGACGGGAATAACTTTTTTCATAAAGGGTGATATTGGTATCCAAATGTAAATTAACTGTATGTTCTACTGTCAAAGTCCGCCTGTATCGTAACCACAGTCAGGTAGAGTACCTAAAAGTTTCATCAATCATTTTCAGACCTACGAGTATCAGTTTGGAGCTTATTTGAATATAATATCTATTTCATATCTGAATAAATAATATAAAATTCTGGACTTGACATATCCATATTTTGTCTATCTTTCTCAATATTGTTTGTAAAAAGCCTGAGCAGCTCTTATTCAAATAGAGAGCCGTTGTAATAAAATTTGACGCATACAAATAGGGAAATTTATTCAATACTAGCTTCTGCCAGCGGCTTCGCCCGTATGGTATTACTACTTCCCCCATTATAAATTATAGCCTATGTGTTATTAGGATCTATAAGTAACATTACTGTAAAGTTTCATCAAAATCCGTTCAGCGTAGGTATAATAACTGTAATTTTAAATCGTAGCACAAAACCCGAAAATTAAATGGAACTAATTCTTTTCTAGCCTGTTCAGGGAACAGGGTCAAAATATGAGTAAACAATGTAAGGTAACAATGGCACGGATTCTCTTGTTCAATATCTAAACTAAAATTAGAGAATTGCTATCTTTTACTAAAAGGCAGTGCGAGAAAAGGACGGCTATAGCTATGCACTAAGTTAGAGATGTCAAACTAGTTTACGCCTTGCGCTTCGCCGTGTTTTTAGACGACATGTTTTTACGTGTACCCTTAATTTGTATGGAAATATTAGTTCAAACTAAATTTGACAGCTCTAATTTACGTCCGTCTCTTTCTTGTTTTATTAGAGAGAAAAAGATAGCAATAGCCTAAATTAAGTTTAGTTTGTGCATAACAGAATCAACACCAATAGCTAATATTGAAGTTCTTAAGTAATTAGTACTTAAGTGTAGTTTACTTGAAATTATGAAAAATTAAATAATGAGCTAGCGACATTTAATATTGAAAATCATCACTTCACTGTAGTGTGAGCTCCAATAGACAAATTGATATAGGTACTCGTGAGTAAAGTTCACGTATCAACACTTCACAGAGCATTGTACAATATATCAGTTGATATTTCACCTGCATTCCAGTAGTTCCTATTTCAGCAGAAACTTTCTTGTGGAACGTTATGAGTAAGTAAGCTGGCAGGTTAAGTGACCAACATTGTGTACAAAGGTGGCTCGAATGACGGTGACGAACAAATTGAAACGTGACTGTTTTGAAATGGGATATTGTACCAGATTTATATCTAAACGCATGGTTGACACTTCACATAACTCAAGAGCTGGCTTTTTTCTTGGACAGAGGATAAGCATTGCCATACAACGTGGCAATGATGCCAGTGTTTTGGGCATATTATCTGCCGACAGCGAAGGAATTTTTCGACGCCATATTTTAGATTATTTTTAGTTTTATTTAGGCAATTTTTTTTTTGTATATAAATTAAAATTTTAGTTAGATAGGTATATCTTTGTTTAATGTACATAAATTAATTAATTGAAATAAAGTTAAATAGGAAGTCAACGAAGAGGTAATATTTTTGTTGAAGGCAATATATTTGAAAAAACTTGCGCTATCATTTTTTATCACGGATATAATATATGCCTGTGGCATTCAGCAAAATCAAAATCATTAACCGCGTACTGGAAGTCGTACAGGACCGGTGGTTGTGGCATACACTTGGGGGAGGCCTATATCGTTCGGGTTTAGTCTGAAATTACGATGATGACTTAGTTTACACCATCCCTGAGCTGCCATAGGCAACGTTTATCATGGAAATATACACAGTACAGACAATACCAGTATTAAAGCTGAAAGTTTCCTGTACAAACGTTACGACTAAGTAATCTGCTGGGGTCGAGTGGCTCACATGCTCACAGGTAGCTCGGATCTCGATGACGACCAATTTACCTTACTCAGTGTTTAATATAACTGTTTTGAGGTGACTGATTGTAAACTAAAGCTACAATATCCCTTAACTCCGTAATTAGCTGTAGTAACTTAAAATTAATAGTATATATTATTTTTTAGATATTATCGATACTTTGACATACAAAATTTTACTGACTAGTTAAGAGCAAGTATCCCAGTGACCAGTGGTGGCCCAGTCGTAATAGCCGCGACTTACGAGTCGTGGGTTCCAACCACACCAGGTGCTTTACTTTGTGTAAATGATTTCATCATCATTGCTCTTAAACTGGGGAAGGAAAACATCGTGAGGAAACAGGCATGTCCTAGAACCAAAAATTCAGAAGACATCTACCAATCCGCACTGGGCCGCGTGGTGAATTACAGCCCACTCCCTCTCGCAGAGAGGAGGCCTGTGTCCCAACAGTGGGAACAATAAGGCTGATTGTGCTTATATAAGTTAAGGTACATTTCGCTTTTCAATACTTAACGCAACAAATCATTCAGTTTTCCATCTCTATGCCAGTATTTTAGCAGAAAATTTCTTGTAGAACGTTACGACTAAGTTAGCTGGCAGGTCAAGTGGCCCACATCGTGCACAAAGGCTGCTCGGATGACGATGACGACCAATTTACCTCTCGGCTCTCACAAACACTGAGCCGGGGCTGTTCGCGTTTTAATATAGCTGTTAGAGGTGCGATTTGTACCAGATTGCTATCTCGAAACTTCTAAACTAACTAGGTATTAATATCCCCGAAAATAATCACCATTCCTGTGAGATAGGTCATCATCATAATAATCAGTCTTTTAATGTTGGGGACATTAAAACACTGATGATTACAGTATGTACTACACATACTGTAATCATCAGTGTTTTAATGTTTAACAGCTTCGTGATGTGTCTTTATACACCCTGTATGTCTTATAGGCACTGATTTTCCGAGACTCCTCCGTGCCTCGGAAAGCACGTTAAGCCGTTGGTCCCGGCTGTCAATCGTGGATACTTGACAGTCGTTACGGGTCGTCAGAAGCCCCAAAGTCTGACAATCAGTCTTACCAAGGGGTATCGTATTTCCCAGTTACTGGGTTGTGGAGGTCAGATAGGCACTCCATGTGAAATACTGGTATTCAGCTGCATCCGGTTAGACTGGAAGTCGACCCGATGATAGTTGGGAAAAGGCTAGGCAGATGATGATGTCTTACAGGGTGTAACGGACTTGCGTGGTCATATTTTAACCACCACTACTGCTCATAGAAATCAACAACTTTCTTCGATAAAAAAAAAGATCTGCAGTTGATCATCATCATCATCAGCAGCCTTTTAATGTCCCCACTGCTGGGCACAGGCCTCCTCTCTGTGAGAGGGTGTGGGCCGTAATCCACCACACGGGCCCAATGCGCGTTGGTAAATGTCACATGTCTTCGATTATGATATATTATATTCATATCTATATCAATATTACAAAGAGGTAAAGTTTGTGAGGTTATAGGGGGTAATCTCAGGATCTACTGAACCGATTTTGAAAATTCTTTTACCAATACAAAACCACGTTATTTGTGAGTGTGATAGGCTAAATTTTTGAAATCCACGCGGACGAAGTCGCGGGCGAAGTGTTAGTATATGATAATTATGTGAGAAAGTCCACGGTAACAAAAAGCAACTGTGCAGGTTCATATTTTTAGCAGTAAAGATATGCTTAGGGGTAGCGGATAAATTCTGAAAATGAGTTACCGCACTCCTAGGCACTCAGGCAGGGAAGGAACAGGGGTGGGTTTAGTCAGTAAGAGTCTGAGAAGTCGTTGGATGATTTCCTACCCCACCAAAAAAAAAAAAAGCAATAAAGATATTTCTATATACTCCATACTAATATTCTAAATGCGAAAGTAACTGTCTATCTGTCTGTTACTTTTTCACGTCTAAACCACTAACCGATCATCATGAAATTTGGCATATCTATATGTACGTTGTCAGGGGTACAGAAAAGACATAGGGTATATAGGGTAGGTAGGTAGGTATATTGTTCTTTTCCTAGGGATCAGTACTTACTGTTCCCGAGGAAAAGAACAATAACTTTCGACAGTCACAATTGCTTTAGGACGCCAGATGGCGCTACGTGTCTTTCGAAACATTTTGCTCCCGTACGAAGCCGGGAGCAAAATGGCCGGTTTTTCGGTTTTTCGGACACCGGCCATGTGCGAGTTGGACTCGCGCACGAATGGTTTCGTACCATTATCTATAAAAACGGCAAAAAAATCATGTCTGTTGCATGGGAGCCCCCTTCAAAATTTATTTTATTCTGTTTTTTAGTGTTTGTTGTTACAGCGGCAACAGAAATACATCACCTGTGAAAATTTTAACTGTCTAACTATCACGGTTCATGAGATACAGCCAGGTGATAGACGGACAGACTGACAGACGTATGGACAGCTCGTTTTACCCTTTGGGAACGGAACCCTAATAAAAATAATGTACCATTACAAATTGAGGCAAGTGGTCAAGCCTTCGAAAAGGGTTTATATTAGCCTTGCCTTCTCTGTTAGTGAAGTTTTTCTTCAATTCGGTTTCAGTTTACTTATCGAATGAAAGAATAATAGGTCACTAGAGGACGAACATTTTCCATTTCTACAAAACGGGTAGAATTGTAGATTTAAAGTGCTTAGGTAGTTGTACCTAGCACTCGGATCATTGTTCTAATAATGAAGTTTGTAAGATCGAAAAACGATGTCTGGACTTTGTCACCGCTTTTAGGGTTCCGTACCCGAAGGGTCCAAACGAAGCCCTATTGCTAGCGAAGCCTATCGACGGACAGACGTATAGCCGGACACGTGAGTGACAACTCACGTGTCCGGCTATCCGTCTGTCCGTCGTCTGTCACAAATTTTGTTCCAATGATTTTTTTAACTTCCCATTGACCTATGAACTTGAAATTTGGTGATATTACGTATATTTTACTAACAAATACCAATATTTGATAACTAGCTTCTGTCAGCGGTTTCGCCTGCGCGGTATTACTACTTCCCACCATTATAAATTATAGCCTATGTGTTATTCTGATGTATAAGCAATATTACTGTAAAGTTTCATCAAAATCCATTCAGTAGTTTTTGCGTGAAAGAGTAACAAACATACATCCTCAGAAACTATCACATTTACAATATTAGTAGAATTCAGATTTTTTGTTTGAAATTCCCTCATTTGGTACGGAACCCTAAATGTGCGAAGACCGACACGCACTTGGCTGGTTTTTGAATTTTAGTACGGGTTTCAATTTAATTCATTAGCAGGAATATGAAACTTCCTTTTGCAATTTCTTCGTTACTCCACTGTTGGACTGACAGAATAATTTCTTACAGTACTAATTGAGTTTCTGCTATTACTGGAAAGGACAAGACTACTGTTTATTATTATTAGATTAAGAATTACTTGTTATTCTGCATTTTAATATTTTTTATAATCGAACGGGTAAAGTAAAAAAAATAGAACCGACTTCCAAAAAAAGTGTAAAATAACTTTTATTTCGGAAGTCGGTGTTCCAGGTTTTGTGTCTTCGTTTTTTGACACCGACTTCCGAAATTAAAGTTATTTTGCACTTTTTTTGGTAGTCGGTTCTAATTTTTTGTAAAAAAGTTTTTATTTTTCACTTTTTAGTTGTGATCCCCCATTAAACTGTGTTAACAATTCATAGACATACGATAGAAGCAATCGCGATTGATTTGCCGTCAATTTTTGAAGAGTTCCGTTGTCTGTTTCCGAAACCCATCATCAGTTTTATAAGAAATTTAAATGGGACCATTTCGGAACAAACCCCTTTCGAAAAAAAAAACAATATATGACAGTTATGCCCGAACATTTATTACGGTAGGATCCTGCTATCTATGTATATAGGATGTTACCTTTGCTCTTGTTTGTTGTGTGCCTTTGTACATTTGTGTTGAATGAAGTTTTAATAAATAAATAAATAAATACTACTTCTGCCCATTGATATGTACAACTTTCATCAAGAAAGTAATACGACGTAGTAGTACGTCGACGGTTGGCGTAGTGGTTGAGCGTTCGGCTGCTGCGCTGCGTGTCGCGGGTTTGATCTCCGCACGGAACAAATTATGGCCTACAGGTCTGGGTGTCTTGTGTATGTGAGTTTAAATGTTCGTGAACGCACCCACGATACAGGAGTAATTACTAGTGTGTAAAAATAAAACCGAAAAAAAAATTTGGAACTCCTACACTAATATTGATCAACTGCTATGTTTTTTTTTTCTTGAAGAAATTCGTTCATTTTTATGGGCAGAAGCGGTAGCCAAAATATGACCACATATTTCTGTTACACCCTGTAAGACATACATAATTATCTTGTTTGCTTCTAACTTCACATAAAGTCATAAACCAACTAGTCTACTAATATACCACATTATAACTACCCATGAAATGAAACTGCTAAGAGCAATAAACCTACTACAAACTTGTCTAGAACTTTCCAAAGATATTACAAGAAATTTGCCTAACATTAGAACTAACAAGTTACAATACAATCTGTGTAATGTTGCCCTATTACAATAAAACGTAAGCACACTCCAAAGGACGCCTGATTATAATAAAACGAATTGTACCGTCTATGTTGTCATTACTGAAACGCAATCATCCTTCCAAGGTACTTTGTTTTGTAACGTTCAGTTTTCAGACAAATGAAAGGTTTGAATAGATCGTTTTTATAATTAAAACTGGAGTTGAAAAACAACATTTTATCTGTAATACTTATGTTCTAAAATAAGCTGCACAACTATGAAAAGCAAATCTTAGTTGTCACGAAAAGTTATTAGAATACGGACGCTTGGGTAACGATTTTATTAAGTTCAGAAAAAAATGATAATAATAATAATAAAATTACTGAATAATTGTTACAAAAAATTTCTTAATAATACTTAATGTTAAGTAATTGTAACAAGTTGTGGTCCCCGAACTAGGCGGAGCCTGTATCTCAGGGGCCGGAGTTGCGTAAACATAAATTTTAAAACACTTTCATTACCAATGTGAGTGGGTACACTGGTCAAATTATAATTAAGAGGAAGAAAAAAAAAACAATTTTGATACTCACAGGTTGTGCTGTTCTCTCGACCTCGATGTAGATCTGTAAAAAATAAAAATAGGTTTAGAGCTGAGTTTAGAGAACCAATACAAAAACACACTCACTTCTTAGAAAACACGATTGAAATGAGAGTAGCTTATCCTAGCGTGGTATTAGGAGTGATAGCCCAGGGAACGCTAAGCACAGAGGTATTATTATTGAACAGAATATCCTCAAAACAATCAATGACTCTAATATAACGGGACATACCTATGAGAAAACAAAGAAACATAAACAACTACATAATCACAAACACTACATTCATACCAAAGCAAAAAAACATCTTACATCACAAAAACTCGCGAACCATTTAATCTGGTGTAGCAAATTGAGATAAAAACGCAAAACTAAATGATTGGCTGCACGGATGCATGATACTGATAAATAACTGTTATTAAATAGCTGTTTCGCACGTCACCTCTCTATGAGGTAAACCACAGAGCACGGCAACTCCATGGTGATCACTACTAGAGAAGGCATTCTATCAAAACTTTTTATTCATTAATTCGGTGTTTGTATTTTATTTCTTCGTTATATTACATTGACTTCCGAAATTAAAGTTATTTTTTAAATTTTTAGTGTATTTTCTTTTTTGGAAGTTGGTTGTTTTTTAGAAATAAAAGCCCCAATATCATGGAACGTGGAATTTAAACATACTCGTAATTGGAGAAAACCAAAACGTCATCTATGTATACGTATTTTTCGTTTTTTACTAAAAGCGCTAAAGCAATTTCGATAAAATTTATATGGAACCACCTCAAGAGTATATTCTTTTGGATAAAAAAATAATTTCGAAAATCGGTCCGTAACTGACAGAGAAATCGGTGGACATACATAAAAAAAACATACATGTAGTCGAACATAGAACCTCCTCCTTTTTCGAAGTCTATTCTGTCACGCAATACGTCGCTGGTACTAAAAGACGCGAAGTCACTAAAGTTGGCTTTAGTTGCCATAGACGTTAAACGCTTTATCTTCGACATTATAATAAATTTTAAGAAGTTATTCTTACTGTGTCTTTTCTTTTCTCCATGCATTGAGAAATATAGTGAATTATCCTATATTGATAATGACCAAGTTCGGGCTGTCAAACAGGAAAAACTTGATCAACATTACGTGTGAAGAATATTAATAATAAGTCTTTAGTTTTATATTGTTAGTAATGGCGTCTATAGTCGATGCCGTGCTCTGTGGGATAAACGTAGCATGAGACTTCCTAGTGTGGGCAGTAAAGCTCTGAGTGGGTGTTAGCGCTGAGCTGTAGCAAACCGGGATAAACGGAGCGGGATTGTGATTTTGTACTGAATAAATCTGCTTTGTTCCGGTCTCTCTGACTGTAATATTTTGTCTGTAAAGTTGCAAACTATATTACCTACTTATTGATCGTTTTTAGGGTTCCTTACCCAAAGGCTATTACTAAGACTCCGCTGTCCGTCCGTCTGTCAGCGGGCTGTATTACGCTTCATGAGAAACAGCCCAAAAAAAAACTAAACTAAAGCGGTTTTTTTTCAGTTTATGGTACCTTGTTGGCCTGTTTTTTTTTTTATGTGGAGTAATCTTTACTCTCTGTCTGAGGAGAATGGAGTATTATGTCGGACTCCAACCGACTAAAACCCCGCAGTTTTTTTTTTTATTGTTGATAGGCACGCGTTTGACCACTATCTCACCTGATGGTAAGCGATGATCTGGTCGAATATGGAGCACGCTTGCCTAGAAGTAGGTATCAGGCAACACAGACTCCAAACGCAGTTCCTACCTCTGAAATAAATTGGGGCCCAGAATACACTTAAATTCACACGCATCCCCGAATGCTTATTGATCTAATTACTAAATGCAACGCTGCAGTCTTTGCGATAAGAGATTAATTAATATAGGTGCTAGATCGAAGAACCGAGGTAATTCAACATTTATGGCAATAATTAATTAGTAAGCGTGTGAACCGAAATATTAATACCAACCACATTATACTCAGTTTTATGTCCTTAAAACAGACTTCTGTTCTATAAGATTTAATTAACCCCGGTAACTCTTGCGTTCTTCTACCTTACTTAGAACAGCAACTTTCATATACAGGGTGTAACGGAAAGGTGTGGTCATATTTTAAGAACTGCATCTGCCCATCGATATGTACATCTTTACACCTGAGGAAATAATCAAAAAATTTTTTTACCCCCTATTTAGTATAGGGGGTAAAAAATTTTTTTGATTATTGATTGGCTGATCATAACTTTGTATGAAAAGTCAATTTTTTTTTTGGGAATTTTCTATTTTTTTAAAGAGAAAGTGGTTCATTTTCATGGGCTGAACCGGTTCTTAAAATATGACCACACCTTTCCGTTACAACCTGTATACTTAATAAAATTCTGCTTCACTATAAATAATATCTCCTCATTCCCTCTTCCCACTGTCGCTACTTTTAAATCGATAACCCATACCTACGTATCGTTAATTATTATTATCGGTCTATCGCCAACGCAGTCCGGTTAACACGCAAAAACATCCATGGACAAGTTGGTACGCTGGGAATGCCGTGTGTGCGATAATGTATCAGAACATCACTAGCTAAGCAGCGTTCAGAATGTCCACTTTTAATCGTGATAAAAATGGCCACGCAATCTTTAAAGTGGTAAAACGCACTTTACTTATATTTTTGTTGGCTTTTCAGAGATTCTTGTAGATTGGCATCTCAATATGGCTGTTAAAAGAGCTATTAATAGGCAGAAGATGAGTTTTGTTTTAGCTAAGGTCTCTCTAGGATTGGTGATTAAGATGTCAAATAGTTATCAGAAGACAGTATAAATAGCCCGTCTTCACCCGCGACTAGCATACCTTCCTTAGACTGTGTCAATTTCAATATTCCTGTTACCACTGGATTATTGCAAATACAGTAAAATCATGATTTCAATTTATTAAGAATAAATCTCGCTAGATTATAAACTCTCGATAAAACAAAACATCTTTTCTCCAACTTGATCTGCAACGAGTCTGTCTAAGAAATTTTATTTATTGGAAAAAACTACTTAAAAGCACCTAATGATGGCTCGAGGTGTAAAAGGGACCAGAGTCAAGTTCAAATGCTGTAAGCATAAGAATGTAGGACAATGTAAGTAGTCTTTTTGGGTTTTTTTTCTGTACTGACGCTAAGTCTTAAGCATGGCATTCAGGAGTCTCACCGTATATTTCTCTTGTCGACAGGGTCCTACTATAAGTTTATTTAATTATGCAAAAACGTTATAAAATGGTCGGATCATAAACCTCACGATATTTTGGAAGAACAATGCGGTCTTAGCAAAGGGTTCGGAGCACAAGCGTCCACGTGTCCAGAGATGACTAAGGTTAAATGACCACGGCGTAAATACTGTTTGAGGATCTCATCCCTGCACGCGTAGCATGACCACCGTAGAAACGGGTATTGTCGACGGAAGAATAGACAAAATTACAGATTGTAGAAAGAATTCTACCGTCCTAAGCATGGCGATGTTAAAACTGACGAGAAGAAATGTTTCTATTCTTCAGTCGACAAAAGTCTACAATGCAAAGCATGACCACCAATTTTTCTCTACTTTTAACACTTTTTTTTTTAAGTGTTAGAATCATTTCTTCTCAACAAGTGTCAAATAGTCTACATCACATTGGACCTAGATAAGATATAATGAGTACTTGTATTGAAGCCTGAGCAAGTAAAGGATTCTAGGATTGAACCGATGACCGAAGCGAGTGGTTCAAATGTAGAATCCTGAGTGTAGCGAGGGTTTCAAAGGTACGAGACGCAGACTTTCAACTTTGACGGACAGACGGACAGGTGAACAGACGGACAGACAGACAGACGGACAGACTTACAGACGTACCTACAGACGGACATACCGACAGACGGACAGACGGCCAGATGGACAGACAGACAGATGGACAGACGGACAGACGTACAGATATACAGACGGACATACTGACAGTCGGATAGACAGACAGACAGATGGACAGACGGACAGACGGACGACCGACATACAGACAGACGAGCAGACGGACAGACGCACAGACAAACAGAAAGAAAGACAGACAGACGGGCAGACGGACAGACGCACAGACAAACAGAAAGACAAACAGACAGACGGACAAATGGACAGACGGACAGACTTACAGACGTACCTACAGACGGACATACCTACAGACGGACAGATGGACAGACAGACAGATGGACAGACGGACAGACGTACAGATATACAGATGGACATACTGACAGACGGATAGACAGACAGACAGTTGGACAGACGGACAGACGGACGACCGACATACAGACAGACGGGCAGACGGACAGACGCACAGACAAACAGAAAGACAGACAGACAGACGGACAAATGGACAGACGGACAGACTTACAGACGTACCTACAGACGGACATACCGACAGACGGACAGATGGACAGACAGACAGATGGACAGACGGACAGACGTACAGATATACAGACGGACATACTGACAGACGGATAGACAGACAGACGGGCAGACGGACGACCGACATACAGACAGACGGGCAGACGGACAGACGCACAGACAAATGGACGACGGACAGACGCACAAACGGATAGACAGATACGTAAGTGACAGCAATTGGGCTCCGATTAGTCGCACAAAATTTTGTGACAGACGATGGACAGACGAAATTGAAAGAATGAATATGTCTTTGTCTTCATAGAAACGCGAGTCTACGGGTCGCCCCGTGCTCGGGCAGAAGAAAACTCGAAGTCGACATAGTTGGATAGAAAGAACTTGTATCCAACTATCTAGTCTATCCTTACTCACGGCGTAGCATGACCATTTCTATCTCTATTCTACATAGAGATAGAAATGTTCATGCTACGCCGTGTTGGGGGTAGAAACATTTCTTCTCAACAGGGACAAATAGTCTACATCACATTAGACGTAGACAAGTTCTCTACTGATTTAAAAAAAACTCAATTTTGTGACTCATTACATACTTGAAAATTCAAAAATTTCAATTGAAAATTCGAAGGACAAACAGACAGACGGACAGCTGGACAGATAACAGACGGACAGATGGGCGACGGACAGACGGACAGTCTCACAGACTGACAGACGGACAGTCTCACAGACTGACAGACGGACAGACGGACGATGGACAGACAGACAGACGGACACACGG
Source organism: Polia nebulosa (assembly GCA_951329385.1). NCBI lineage: Eukaryota > Metazoa > Arthropoda > Insecta > Lepidoptera > Noctuidae > Polia > Polia nebulosa. The sequence continues at coordinate 7,960,742 of OX589604.1, forward strand.
ACGACGGACAGACGGACGGCGGACAGACAGACTGACAGACGGACAGTCTCACAGACTGATAGATGGACAGTCTCACAGACTGACAGACGGACAGTCTCATAGACTGACAGACGGACAGTCTCACAGACTGACAGACGGACAGACGGACGATGGACAGATGGACAGACAACAGACGGACACACGGACGATGGTCAGACGGACGCCGGACAAACAGACAGACGGACAGATGGACAGACGGACAGACGGGCAGATGGACGGCGGACAGACAGACAGACCGACAGACGGACAGTCTCACAGACTGATAGATGGACAGTCTCACAGACTGACAGACGGACAGACGGACGATGGACAGATGGACAGACAACAGACGGACACACGGACGATGGACAGAGGGACGCCGGACAAACAGACAGACGGACAGATGAACCGACGGACTGACGGACAAATGGACGGCGGACAGACAGACAGACTGACAGACGGACAGACGGAAGACGGACAGACCAGACTGACAGACGGACAGACGGACGACGGACAGATGGACAGACAGACAGACGGACAGCCAAAAAGATGTACAGATGGACAGACGGACGACAGACAAACGGCCCGACGTACAGACAGGCTCCGATAAGACGCAATAATTTTTTTGTCAGACGACGGACAGACAGACAGATGGACAGACGATAAATAGTAATATATTTTAATAATTATTGAAAGAATGAATACATGTCTTTGTCTTCATAGAAACACCAGTCTACGGGTCGCCCGGCGCCCCATGCTCGGGCAGAAGACAACTCGAACTCGACAAAATTGGATAGAAAGAACTTTGTCTTTTCTTGGTAGAATAGAGATAGAAATGGTCATGCTACGGGGGCTGGACCTATAATCTTCGATCTTCGAACGATAGGGTAATAAGTGATTCATCATAAATTGTAAGTTCAACATACAATTTTCTGTAAACTGAGTGCTCTCTTGTGTGATGCAGTGTTAGCAATAAATGTGATATAATTATGTGAAGACCAAATCTAAGGACTCTTATTTACTACATACATACCTCATGCCATAAACCCGAAGATAGGTAACCAGGGGCTCATGCCATAAATATCTCTGACGCTAGCCGGTGGAAGAATAATTTCTTTACACATTTCATTTACAATAAAACGCAGAACGCACGTAGATTATACGTTTGTGAACCGCTGCTGCAGGGTATCGGCTGGGCCTGTCACCTTGCAGCAGTGATGTTACAAATGGGTTTCTGTGTTCATGTTGTACTAACATAGTTTATAAGTATATTGTCACTAACACTATGAGTCATGTTACTCGAATTAAATGATTAAATAAAATTATATTGTTTAATTAATTATAAAAATCAGATAGCTTATCCGCTTATCCGTGTCCTTCCAAGAAATTGTAAATGAACACATGCACTGGCAACATCATCATCATTCTCCTGCCCTTATCCCAATTTATTTGGGGTCGGCGCTACATGTCTTTTTCTTCCATACTCCTCTATTAGACGTCATCTCTGTAGTCACCCCCTTTTTACCCATATCCTCTTTCACACAGTCCAACCATCGTTTCTTTGGCCTTACTCTACTCATATAGCCATCCACATCCATACACAAGACTTTCCTCACGACATTGCACTGGTAACAATTCTACAGTATATTTCACTTCCGTCATATAATGCCATCATCGGCCCTTGAAACCACTCAGTTTGAATTAAACATCATCAATACTCGCTAATTTGTCGCTAATTGTATGAAGTGGATATACTGCTCTCAATTTAGCTACCCGGCCTGAAACATGCAGTAACGAAGCATAAGCACGTCGAAGCTTTAATGGCGTACCTACTCTTGTAGCCCCATTGTTCGCAGTTATGTAATTCAAGATCATTGAGCCGATATTATATGCATGCTGTAACTAGGTATATTAAAACTCTGTGTAGTATTTAATGTGATGTAAACTTTGGTTAAGTAGGATGAGAGGTGATTAATTTATTGTGGGCTGTACTTTTGCTTAGTTCAATAAAGTTTTGAGGCTCGACTATGATTTTTTTCACATACTCAGGTCAACCCGTGTTACGTGTTACGTAAAATGAATCCCATTTCACATCCTTATGAATAAACTTGTCGAAACGCAGATATTTATCATAATCTACGCTCCAGACATCAATTTTGGCATAACTTTTCTACGCGTTTATTAGTAGTTAAGTGCCTGTAGATATTACGAAAATTATCTCTCAAGCTGTTAAATGCTTTACAATTCTTGATACTTGAAATTTTCTATGGGTCTGAAAACTACTTGCTGAAGCTTTAGGTTAAGTTTTTATTACTTCTCAGAGGCCACTTCCACCTCTTCACTTCTACTCACCAATCAGTTTTAAAACAGTAATTCAAACAAAAACACATAATTTTGAAGCTGATGAAAAATAAAACTTGTAATTTTTTTTAAACAAGTTTCCGACCCTCGCGGCCTCGTCATCATTTATGTAGTGGAAAGTACCTACTCATGATAACAAAATTTGCTAGCCCAAATTAAACTGTCCTACCATTTGCCATCAGTTCCAGTCCCTCCATCCCGGCGCCATCATCGGGTCAGCTCGATGGTATCATAATATTGTATTGTCACCGGAATTAGATAAGTATGCTAAATTTCAACTCTTTTGGAAACCAACAAGTACTCGAAGAATGGTTTTGAAACGGACAACTTGCATACGAATATTGCTAGTTAAATAAAAAAAAAATCATCATGGTATTTAAAAATAAATTGCTCCAACCTGCGAATATGCACTGCGTTTACGAGACAGATCTATATACGAGTATGTATGAGTAGCAGTGTTCAGTCCCACATATTCGTACTATATTATTCAACAATTTTAAAGTAAGTATAGTAGTTCCATTATGTAGCTCAAAGGTAAGAATCAATGACTTGGTTAGAATATATCTTTCAGAAGTGACTAGTTATGAACTACATTTTATTAACCACTTAGAAACAATTAAAAACTTAACTTCTGTAAACAACCTAAGTTAGCTCTCTTTTAATTTAGACGGTCTAAACTTTATTTTATTCATGAGATTTTAAAAGCCTTTGAATTATTTATTTTTGCATAGTGCGACCAGTTTTTGCCGTAGAGTTGTCTTTAAAGAACTTTATCATGAATAAATTTTTTTATTTGCATGTTTTTAAAACAGCAAAAGGAAACTGAATAATTCAGAGGCCGACCAATTCAACCCGTCATCCATATTATTTTTATAAACATATTTCCGAACGCATGGCAAATTAAATTTTCCGGTCATCTACAGGTTTCGCTGTAAAATCCGGTTTTTCATGAATTTTATACTTAAGCTAAATTTTACCAACTACATGAACAGAAAACACAGAAAAATTCCAACTAACTATGCATTTATTATGTGACAGGATTTCTCGGATCTATTGTACAAAATATGCCACCTGTGTTTTTAATGAAAAAAAATTAGATAAGTCGGTTTTCTAAATGTTTGTTGTTGATTTGATATTGAAATGAAGTAATTTTAGAGTATAATCATCTGCTAAGCATTGTGGTTATGAAAGTACCCTCTTTGATCATTCATTTATTAACAGAGCACAACGGAAAAATCGATTCATTTAGAAGCTTGATTTTAAAATTAGTTTCAAAGACATTGAGACATTTTGTCTTAATTGTAACAATGTATTTATATGTACAATTCGATAATCTCATTCAATTAGCTAGAAAATACGAGGCAAATGTATGATGCTCTGCCATTATTCTAAAGCCTTCGTCTTCCAGATATCTCTATTTGCGGTCAATAGTCACTTCCTTTCCAGCCATAATAATCTTTCACACTGTCCATCCTGCGTTTCTTTGGTCTTGTTATTTACTCGTTACCATCCATTTTAATCCACAAAATGATGTAAAGAACTAATAAACTTGCACTCCATAAATCAAACAAAACATACGAAATTTCTCGTCCCTGCACCACAGAAGCTCAATGAAGCTGACAATTTTATAGGCTCCGAACAACTCCATCGCTATGCGGAACGTTTCGTACAGTAGTACTCCGGAGACCAACAAATTGGATCACGGAAACCGCAGACCAATTTTGGTCAGTTCACTCACGTAATACCCTCATTGATTCATACGATAAACACTGTGCTTTGCAGGAAGAATTGCGAGGACTTGTAATGGGCTAGTGCCAAGTGTTCATTATGTATATGTATTGTCTCTTTTGGACGACGATTTTTTGTAGCTGTTGGAACATTGCATTGCAGGAAAATGGTTGTGTAAAAGAACGTCACTGAAATTTTCTGATCGGAATGTGGTGTCACTTTTATCAAAAGATTTTGTAATTCAGCACCACTCCTAAAAATCCTAGCCCATTTGAAGACGCTCTTTTATCTCTCTTTTAAATATCTCGGTAAAGGAACAAATTTTAGTTACCTAAATTATGTTTCAGCAAAAATTAAAACAATTATTCTAAGTATTACGTGATTTGAGATATTCCACCATCTAAAATTAAACACGACCTTCGCGGTTTTCAAACAAAAATTAAATCATTTCAACACAATGGCTAGCACCATAATTCCTTTACTTTGCTCAAATTCTTAACTTCCAAACAAAATAAAGTCAAAACAGAACAATTCACTGTCTTGAACTTTAAAAGAGTAAATAAACTTGGACGAAACAAAATCTTTGAAAGAAGTTTGCAAGACTTTGGGGTTTTCAAAGTCTTTGATGTTGTTTCGGTGTTAGTGCAAGCTCTTGGGTGTTGTTTGTTCTCAGTGGGTTGAATAATAAACGATATTGCAGTACTGCGTTTGCATGAACGTTCTGACCGCAGGGATTGTCAGAGCCAGGCTTAGACTGACCCGATGCGGTCGCTCGAAGAAATTGCAGCTTTGTATTTGATTGTACTTTAGAACGGTTGATTTGAAAATGAATTGGATATTAGAATAGGATTTTTTTCCTTTGAAATGTCTGTTTCGAAATGGTTGTATGCGGACAGTACCTGGAAATGCAATTATGAAAGAAACGTATATTTTTAACCGTCTTCCAAAAGAAGGAGGTTCTCAATTCATCTGTATTAATTTTTTTTTTTTGTGAAAACTTCTTAAGGCGCGTTGGGCAGTTTTGAGGGGTGTAACAATTGAACTCGTGAGGCGCATTTTTATTTAAGTTTTTTGTTTTCACTTTAATTTTTTTTGTAAAAATAAGAGTGAAAACAAAAGACTTGAATGTAGGTTATACTTCAGAGGTGGCCCCATATAAATTTTATCGAAATAGATTTAGCATTTATGAAACAATTAACATTTAAACAAAAAATATGTACACACTGATGACGTTTTGGTTGTCTCCAATTATGTTCATATTCCATGTTAATGGGGTTATCCATTCGGGCATAACTTTATTATTTAGTTTTAGTTTTGGGGTACAACTAAAAAGTAAAAAATAAAAATCTTTGATTACAAATTTACAACTGACTTCTAAAAATTTGCAAAATAACTTTAATTTCGAAAATCGGTGTCAAATATTTTTTTGTTAAAAAGTTTTTTCTTAACTTTTACCGTGAATGTAAAATAGTGTCTACTAAATCTTAACATCGTATTAATAAATTTATCTATCGTATTAATAATTAGATAACAGATGAAACTCAATACAACTACAGTTTAGAGTTATTAACAAACCAAAAACCAATTACAACTTTACTGAAACCACATAATAGGAAGTCCAATCCAAACCCCTTTAATATTACTATCACCACAGTCCATCTATTAATACCGGCAGCGGAACCACCGAGAATCAATAAAGATTCCGATAGAACCACAAATTGCTCCCAGGGAACAGATTACAGAATACGGATCTATCCGTATGACGGACATTTACAGATAGGTAGTTATCCTATCTCTGTTCCAATGTCTCCCCATACCCCTACATTGTTGCTAAGTGTGCCACGTCGAGGTGTTTCGATTTTAGAACCGTCGATAACAGCTGTTTTATGACCCTTTTCCACAGCGAGAAAATCTCCAGCGATCCTTATTTCACGAGAAATTGTTGGCATTTACTTCACATCTCAATGTAAAGTACCCATACGAGACTGATCCGGAATAACAATATCATAAAGACTGGTATACACGAGATAGTTTATAGTTGCAAATGATGACGTAATAACTATTTCGTTTTGAGATCGAAATCTGATAGGTAAAGTTCATCAAGTCAGTCAGGAGACACACTTTTTTTTTTTGGAGTGCAGGAAACCATCCAATGACTTCTCCCGCTCTGGTTGGAGCGGGAGGGCGTATCAGACTTTTACTGACTAAACCCACCCTTGTTCCTTCAGTTGCCTGTGCCAAGGGCCGCGGTAACTCTATTTCAAAATCCGCGACCCAATTGATTCACCCTCTTTTTTTTTTTCGTGGTGCGTAATCATCCTATGAATTCTCCCGTCCTGGATGGAACGGGAGGGTGTGTCAAACTCTTACTGAGTAAAACCCAGGGGAGCGGTAACTCTGTTACGAATTTATCCGCTCGGGGGTGGAGGATAAATTCGAAAGAGTTACCTCGCCCCCGGGCGCGTAGGGCAGGGAGGAACAGGGGTGGGTTTTAGTCAGTAAGAGTCTGACACGCCCTTCCGCTCCACCCCAGAGCGGAAAGAGTCATAAGATGATTTCCCTCCCCCCAAAAAAAAAAAAAAAAAACCCCTAGGCATAATTTATCCACCCTGCGCTGCGGTTGCAATCGCATTGTCAGAGATATATGACGTAACAAATATGTAATTACATCCTCAGACTATCAAAATGAAATTACAAAACATTGTAATAGACATCAGACATCTTTGATTCAGTTCACTTGTGCAATGATGAAGACATTCACATATCGTTGCCTCATGAATAACTGAATAATAATGATAATAATCAGACCCTAATTATTATCATTGTCTGATAGCAGACAATACCGACCTTGCTGTTATGACATACTAGCTGACGGGTCATAATAGAATCAAATTAATTTTGCACAATGATTCCATTTTGACAGACCGGTATTAAAATTTAATGATCCGTATATGCCTCATGTATCTTGAGAGACAGGAAACTTGACTATCACATTCGAAAACATTAAATCAAGTATTGATTAAGTACCTACTTTCATCTTTTAATTAAAGGCTCTTAACGATACACAACACGTTTTGTTTTAATGTGTGAAAATAAATAATTGTAGTAAGTATAAACTGTCTGAGAAGTGTTACGAGTGAATGGCCCATTTTAAAACTCGCTTAAGGTGGAAGCTCCAGGGTAGCCCGCGAAATTCAAATTTTCTTACGTTTTTTTGCAATGTGCAGGTCAGTGTCAGGTTGTATCTTGGTAAAAATTTGATTCGCGGCCGTAGCAAGTCTGTATTTATAGAATTATAATAATTGAAATCATCAATACAACTCTCTGTTAGAATTGATGCTAAATGTAAGTATTTCACAATTCAAACTGAGAGAGATGTATTGATGATTTTAATGATTATAATTCTGTAGACACATACTTGCTACGGCCGCGAATCAAATTTTGACCAAGATACATCCTGACACTGACCTGCAAATTGCAAAAAACGTAAGAAAATTTGAATTTCGCAGGCTACCCTGGAGCATTCACCTTTTTTTTTGTGGGGTAGGAAATCATCCAATGACTTCTCCCGCTCTGGGTGGAGCGTGAGGGTATGTCAGACTCTTGCTGACTGAAACCCACCACTGTTCCTTCCCTGCCTGAGTGCCCAGGGGAGTGGTGACTCATGTTCAGAATTTATCCGCTACCCCTAGGCATGGAGCATTCACCATAGCCATTAAACGATGATTTAAAGAAATGTCAAATATGCTAGTATTAAACAAAGGCTGCATGGGAGTCCATCTTAGCTATTCCGTAATATTAACTCACTATTAACATCGTTCTTGCACTCATAGTCCAGGTGGGCAGACACATATTATGACAACTACGAAAATTCTATTCCCAATAACCCACTTCAGATGCCAAAGCACACTCGATGGTCAAAATTCACAGAATAGCGCTGCATTTGGCTTTGCATAGACGTACAAAGCTAAGTACCCTCCGCAAATACGACATATTGCCAACACGCTGACCAACTTTTACGTATCATGTTGGCCGTGTTGGTTGTGCTGGCTATGTTGGCGCCACACAAGAAGTGTTTGCCATGTCAGACAAGAGCAAACACTGAAATGAAAACTACACTCGAAGCTTGAATTAATAATATATGCTAGTTTTTTCTGAACTAAATACAACACAGTTCAGTGTTTAATTGAATTTATATTTAGTTTGTGTGCGTTGACTTATTAGTTCGGCTGGGAAATTGTAGGAAGCTTTTGAGAAAAAAGGTCAGGAAATGGAATTTTAATTAGTAAACGGTACGATTTGTCACCTGAAAAACACTACTAATGGAAAATTGTGTGTGAAATATATAAATAATTAGTCAGGTATATGAAATTAAATTATTAAAATGAAAAACAGAGCTAACTTTTATATAAAAATACAATATTTAGGGAATTTAGCCTGCTCAGTGCACATAAAAGAATAAACCTGTTAAGTGCGAGTCGGACTCGAAGCGAAGGTTTCCTTATCATGAACCAAAAAACACGTTATTTAAAAAAAAAGGCCGACTTACACTTGTAATTTAATTTGACTACCTAAATAATGTAAGTTTTTAACAATGTAAATTTATTTAATTTAATAGCAATGTAAATTTATTTAATGTTTAATTTAATAACAATGTAATTTTATTTAATATTTAATTTTAATAACAATGAAATTTTATTTAATTTTGATATGTAATGAAATTTAATTTAATTTTAATATGTAATGAAATTTAATTTAATTTTAAGTATTGCATTGTAATGATTTTGAAAAACAATGCTTTGTAATGTTGCTATAGGTTTAATACCTGAAAGTAAAATATAATAAATAAATTAATATTTGATATTGATAAATGATGTTTATTCAGTAAATAGGTTACAAGGAACACTTTTACACGACAATGTTTTTTGTCAGCTAGATGAGGCCGGTGTTTCCTAGCTGACTACCCTGAGAAGAAACACCGAAACAAACTCAGAGAATATAGCGTATTTTAGCGGCAACAGAAATTCACACTGAAAAGGTCATCTGTTTACCTATTGCGGCGCATGACTTCATGACATATAGCCCGCTGACAAACAGACGGACGGACGGACAGCGGAGGCTTAGTAATAGGGTTTTGGGTATGGAACCCTAAAAAAAAAGGTTGTAAGATTGCAGATAGGCTTCTATACAAAATGCAACTTGTACTAGAACTATGCGTCATGTTCTTTATATGAATCCAAAATAAATTAGATATACATAAACTAGTAAACAAACCTCAATATTTGTAGGCACAGTAGCCTACACATTTACGTAAGTGCAATACCATACAAACAGTTTTCTTGGTACCAACTTACCAAGCCAGCTTCAGTGCTCCAAGTCTTCCTTACAGATAAGCCAGGGAATAAGCAAAGATTTAACAAGTCGGCTTACGCTGAGAGTCGCTTTGAACTTAATTATAGCTAACAGGTATAATTTGTTCGCCTTTAAAGTCGTTTAATAAGTTTAGAAGACGCTCTGAAGTTGTGTCTTCATTTCCTTAGGAGATTGAGATCAGAGACACCTTTCCATTATTGCGGTCATCAGGGTTGGTCTATTTTCTTTGCGGCCAATTTTCTGCTAGTCAGATAAATTCATACACAAAATTTCGTGTCCGTGCTATTGATCGTCGAAGAGTGGTCAAATGGTATATCTGAAGCTAATCTGTAATTTTGATTCAGGTCATCCATGTCATTAAAATTTATTGTCATCGGAACTGAATCAACATGTAAAAAATCACCTTCTTAAGGAACGTGCACGGCGTAGTCAGTGCCATCTAGTGGAGTAAATTCGAAACTTTTATTCTTTAAAAACTTATCATTGACATTTCCGTGCCATATATAGGGTGACTGGTAATTAGTGACCGATACTTAAACACGTGATTGCAGCGGTCACTGCCCTCGCGCGCGCGCGTATTTCAAACTGTTCTTATTGTGATAAAAGTGAATAAGTATTAAAAAAAAAGTTTTTTTGGGAAAGTTGTTTATAATAATGACTACAATCACGTGTTTAAGTATCGGTCACTAATTACCAGTCACCCTGTATGTATACACACACGCATCATCACACATGCAGCACGCATTACATAGACTGCCATCTAGTGAGTGAAATCCGCAACTTTTACTAACTATTTTTTACTTGACATTGACATTTATGTGCCGCCATCTATAGTTCCTGCACGCTCCCTATAGGATAAGAGGAAGTGGTTCTATATCAGCTTGCAAGATTTGATCCAAACAAACAAACATTGCAAGTTAAATATAAGCTTATAATTTAGTAAATTAAGTTAAAGTTAAAAAAACATTTTTTTAAACAAACTTTTATACCGGCTATCACAATCAAATGTGTACACATAAATTTCGTGTCCGTGCTGTTAAGCATTGAAGAATTCCTTTATCTGGAGCTAATCCTGGACGTCGATTCTGGTCATTCTACCATAAAAATACATTGTCATCTTAACTGAACCACCACGTAAAAATTCAACTCCGTAAGATAAGACGAAGTGGTTATAATTCAGTTTGCAAGATGTGACTCGAACATAAAACATTGCAAGTTAAAAAAAAGCTTTTAAAAAAACCAAAAAAGCTTGTTAAATGGCGGTTTATCAGCTTTGGTTTAGGAAACATATCAAATAGCCATATTTATTCTTCAGTTAAAAATTATTTGACTATTGAAAAATCGGCGCTTAGTTTTTTTTTTATATTATTTTATAGGCTCTCTTTTGAACACACACACTTATCACATGACGGTAAGTGATGATGTGATCGATAATAGCGCACGCTTGTCTACAAGTAACCTGATAACTGGGAGAAGCGGGAGGGCGTGTCAGACTCTTATTGACTAAAACCTACCCCTGTTCCTTCCCTGCCCTGAATGCCCAGCAACGAATTGATCTACAACCCCTTGGCAGGCATCGGCCATGACGGTCCCCGTCATGGTTTGCTGAAAACACTTTGAGGCGCGCGTGGAACACCGAACACTACGCGCCGTCGACTCTCGGGCCTGGTGCTGATCGGACGGTGAGCTACCCACTACTCGCCGTCCACAGGTTTTAGTCAGGAAAAGTCTGACACGCCCTCCCGCTCCACCCAGAGCATGAGAAGTCATTGGATGATTTCCCATACCCACAAAAAAAAAAGATACAAGTGCATAGTACACTAACAAATAATTTATTTATCTTACTCTGTTTCTTTGTGCACTTCAAGCTAAAGTATCTGATCCTTAGGATGTGCGTAGTGAGAAGTTTTAACCTAAATCAGGCACAGCTACAACTGGTGAGAGCCGCCAATCCTTATGAAAATTAGAACTTGGGACACAAAACGCAAATAAAAATGTGACACATATTTTTATTTGCGTTTCAAATAAAATAAAGTACCAGTATTATTCACACTGGAAGAGCTTCGAGCTTTCAAGTGGAAATTATAATTTCATTCAAGAAGTTTTTTTTTTTCTCTGAATTGCTGCTACTGTATGTATCTTGGTAAACAGGTATCTCAAACAATAAATCTGCAAGGAGCCTGCAACATGTGACATAACAATCATGATCGGCTCATTGTTACGATTAACTTATGTTGGATGATATAATATTTCCTATTATATTACATACCATATAGAAACGATAATACGAAGATAGTGTTCATATATATCGTGAAGGTGTGACAATCATAATCTAACTGCTTTAGACTAAGTTACCATGCTGTTTCGGAGAAACGAACACAATGGCAAAAAATGGAAGAGAGAATTCTAAAAAAATAGAAACCTTCAGCCAGCTGAACAATTTCCGAAATCATTTTTTGTTAGCAGACTTTAACTGTATAATATTTATGAAATAAAATCTAAACGTCGTTTTAGAAGCATTTAGAAGAACAAGTAATATTCTTTTCAATAATATATTTTCGCTTTTCGGACATGAAACTTTCACTACTTCACCCATTATTCGAACTTCTATGAAATAGACCTACTTTACAATAATTTCATGACAATGAACACTATTCAGACTTCAAACAACAACATAAACGCAGTAGGTATATAAGTACATTGTCAATACGGAACCGATAGGAGTCAATATTAGTCGCCCTAATTCAATACCAACTAAATAATCGCTGGAAAGTGGCCCATCTGTTCCCAACTTTGTGCCAACATTACCGTGGCTTACCGCACTTGTAACGGTCTTCGTCCTCAATTATTCAAGCATGAACTGTCGCCAATTAAATTCATAGAACAAGAAATTTAACAATCCATCGTATATTATTGGCCATTTACGAGCAATTATCGTGACAGTTCTGTGGTATTATATTCCAATATGGGACTTGAGGCTTACCAAGTAAGGAGATTCTGCCTATAGTCTCCATTCTTGATAATCATTTCCGCGACTGCAGTATGGCGGATAGGAATACAATACTTGTCCGTTATAATTGTAGAGAAAATTGTTTTCGAAAAAGGCGATTTGAAACTGGCAAAGCCCTCATGTCTTTCATTATTCTTCTTCAGAAAGATTACTGGTCTACTAAACAAATGTTAATAAAAACTGTTTTATATAAGCCTACTTACTAAAGGTCAAAGCACAAAATAAACAGCACAAAATCAAAGCACAAGATCAAATCAACCAGCGACATCCAACCAAACAATCATGGATAAGTGTCCCATATAAACACAGCCTTAGTTGCACACGATGTGGCTTACCGCAGTCATAACGGTGCTTGAAGACAATTAGCTGAGCGTGAACGATGCCAATTAAGTTGATAGTACCATCACAAAGTATCAAGTGTTGTCACTAGCCATGTTGAAATAATATGGAATTATTGGAGACGTGGGAAGAGGAATGAAAGATGGTACTGGAAACAAATGTCTATCTGGGAATTGCATGGCGTCCTTGGAGATGTTAGATACTAACGGTGACGTCAGGTGGGTTTAGTAAAAAGCATATACAGGATGTAACGGAAAGGTGTGGTCATATTTTAAAAACCGGTTCTGCCCATGGAAATGAACAACTTTCTCTTAGAAAAAATAGAAAATTCCCAAAAAAATAATCTGACTTTCCATACAAAGTTATCGTCAGCTGATCAATATTTGTATAGGAACTAAAAAAAAAATTTGAGAATTTGCTCAGGTTTTCTTGAATAAAGTTGTTCATATCAATAGGCAGATGCAGTTCTTAAAATATGACCACACCTTTCCGTTACACACTGTATAAAAACATATTTCAGTAAAGACATATAGCAAAAACTGAAAAAAAAATTTGACGTGTAAAAGTGTTGTAAAGACCTATTTACAAAAATAAAAACATTTATCATGACAAAAAGATTAAAAAATCATCATTATAAATGATGTTCTAAGAGATAAACGAAAGACGAGAAAAGGACAAATAATATCGGGTAGATCTATGTCCAGCTATGAAAATGTAGCTAGTAAATAGGGAAGGTAAATGTTAACTGCGAAAAACCTAAATTTAGATCGAGATTCTTAGTTACAGAAAAAGGACTAGGAAGATTAATAAAATATGGAGCAAAATAGTTAATTTTGGATTCATTTAAATATTAATTTATTATAGTATTATACAATAACATTTTCTGTATTACTATGAAAGGAAGCTAAGTGCCCCATTTTTTACTCATCTCTCCTAGGACACTTACTATGCAAATAATATTATAATCAAATTCTTTTAAGGGTGGGAAATTCTAATATTAGAGATGATGTGATAGAATTTTCTAGAAAATCATTGACGCTAGAAAATAATAAAATTGTGATAACAAACTGTCATTTAACACCACTTTGAAGAACTTTGACGATAAAGAGTATGGTACAAAATAAAATTACGTTATTAGGGTTATGAATGACCCTGCGTCACCGCATACATTTTTGTCGTCATAATTCAATCTAAAGCGTTACATATACTGAGATGACGACTCATATAGAAATACGGAAGATGAAACAAGTTTTCTTCTACACGACAACAATTTTTTTATAAAGGTTAGAGAATGATGATGAAGAAATTAAATCCAGAGAGAGCATCAAAAGTCAAAACGGTCGACCGACACTAGCTTTTATAAACTGAATATAACCCAGAGCATACTATAGTGATGACTACTAAAACAAGGTCTTTCATGATACCTACCCAATCCCAACGAGGAAAGACTATGTCACCAGAAACACCGCCTCGAATGAAATAACCAACCAAGGAACTTCCCATTTGACATCTAGTACTCACTCAAGGTACTTCACATAATATTTCATAGAAATAGTGCTAGCTAGAACATTTTCATTCATACAGTTTCTGGGAATGTGTGTCAGACCTGCATTAAGTTTTGCGGCGTCACTAATGACTTCTCGTGTTACATTTAAACTTACTGCAACTTACTTACTAGCTTCTTAATTGACTTTCTTGCTCACTGGTTTGTAAGACAATATATTTTTGATAGCAATTACCTAGTTGGAACTTTTGATTTTCCTGGATACATTTTCTCAACTCTCAACAATAGATTTTTAATTGTTTTGTGCGTTGTTGGCAGTGTAACTATCTACTTACTTAGGTATACGTAAAATAAAATATTTTATCTAAGTTCATTAAAAGTTATATTGTTGCAGAGGACTCTTTATTATTCGATTATATATAGCTTCATCAAAATAATAAATCTCTCATAAATTAAAACAGTTACTTCATATTTTTTTAATTTTGAGTAGAACTCACACTTAACTGACTATGAACGGTATTTGATCTTACTGACAATAACCGTCCTAAAACATTATCGCGAATCGCGATAAATAAACTCAATGAAACACATATTTCATCGTCGAGGAGGTCAGGTTACAAAATAATATAGTAGTTCTAAACGCTATCTCATTTCGTTTAGTCACGAAGTTCTAATCTAATTTGAAGAACTAAGCTTTCTCTGTTAATCTAAAATAATATCTTTACGAAATATGGACCAACAGACTTAGTCTCTGACGAAACTTCAAGATGGTTTAAAAGTTTATTAAAGTTCTAACTTGGACTTAACTAGTTTCCCTTTGGTGTCATTAGCACTACATTCTCTCTCTTTATTCTTTGCATTTAAATAAGAGGACGTCTTGGAACTGTGAATCTGTATTTAAGGAGCTAAATAACCCAAGGACTTAGGCATCACAAAGGCTTTTTTCGGCCAAAGAATCAGCATTGCCATTCAACGTGGCAAAGCTGCCAGCCTTTTAGACACACATACCGCTGACAGAAACGTGGCCAAATTTTTAGCCAAAGAAAAAACGGAAGAGGTTCTCAGGTCGATCATATATGTATATTATTTCATTATTGAATATGTGACCATGCATAACTTTTTATTTAATGCCCAATGAGTCCTATTTTTATACCTGCTTATATATCATTATTTCGTATATTTATTTTTACACATATTATTTACATTTTTAAATATTTTAAAAGAAAACATATAAAAAACATTTAAAAATATAAAAAATAGTAGTCCACCGGTATCGGGAGCAGGGTCCAAGCTACCGGTGGTTAGGGCTCCAGAGACAGGAACCTCCTCACAATGCGAGCCGTATCAAGGAGTACTGCCTTCTGAATCAGGCCCTTGATCCAACCGCGCAACGACAGCTTCGACAGGTGGTCGTCGAGGCTTTTGGCCATCAGGCCATTGGCGGTAACGACTATCGGCACAATGACAGCCAAGTCCACATTCCACATATCGACAACCTCGTGTGCCAAGTCAAGATATTTAATTTGTTTCTCTTTCTCAGCTTTCACGAGGTTCTCGTCATGTGGGATGGTGACATCGATTATCATTGTGCGGCGCGCTAATCGGTCTATCACCACTATATCCGGCTTATTGGCAACAATAGTCCTGTCAGTGATGATAGACCGATCCCAGTACAACGTGACATGGTCATTTTCGAGAACTGGGTCGGGCACATATTTATAATACGGTACCTCAGAATCCACAAGTTTGTATTTTAAAGCAAGTTGCTGGTGGATAATCCTGGCCACTTGGTTATGTCTGTGCAAATACTCGCCGTTAGCCAGACGAGAACATCCAGAGATAATATGTCTGATGGACTCACCCGGACGGTGGCATGCCCGACACACGTCAACCGTCCCATCCTTCATAATATGCCTCCGGTAGTTGTTCGTCAAGATAACTTCGTCCATAATCGCACAGACAAAACCTTCAGTTTCCCCGAAGAGGTCACCAAACCGTAGCCAGGCCACGGACGCCAGGCTATCTACATCAGGCCCATGAAGAGCCTGATAATAGCGCCCGTGAAGCTCCTTGCCTTTCCATACCTCCTTGCGGTCATCAGTATTAAGTACTACAAGTTTGCGCCAGTTCTCTTTAGCCATGGACAACGGGGTGAGGCCCTTGTCCACTGCGACCACCTCTCGGTGCATCCCCACGTCGGATTCTAAAAAGTATTCTCTGAGGCTGCACACCTCGTGGTTGTGGAGAGTCTTAGCATTTAAAAAGCCTCGACCTCCACACTTCCGCGGGATGTACAGTCTCATCACCGACGAACGTGGGTGATGCATCCGGTTTGCGGTTAGCAGCGTACGGACCCTCCTGTCCAGGGCGTCGAGCTCAGTCTGAGTCCATTTGAGTATGCCGAAAGAGTACATCAAAACCGGCATGACCCAACCGTTGAAGGCGCGCACCTTATTTCCGCCCGACAAAAGGTTACTCAATACCTTTTTAAGGCGGCTAAAGAAGCGCTCCTTCAGCGATTGCTTCATGTCAGTAACGTTAATGCCTAACGCTTCCGACATACCCAAATATTTGTATGTATCGGTTGAGGAGAGAGATCTGAGGTGTATGGAATCCGAGAGTTGAATCCCTTCAGATTCCATAATCCCCCCTCGCTTTACATGCATGACTGCACATTTGTCCACACCAAATTCCATCCTGATAGCGCTACTGAAGTTTCAGTTACCTTCAGTAACTCCATCAGTTGCAAGTTGTTGGGGGCAAAGAGTTTCAGATCATCCATGTAAAGAAGGTGAGATATGGCCTGACCACCTCTTCTCAACCGATAGCCCAGGCCTGAATCCTCCAGCAACGTGCTTAGAGGATTCAGGGCTAAGCAGAACCAAAGTGGACTCAAACTGTCGCCCTGAAATATTCCCCGTTTAATCCATATAGGCTCATCATTCTCCTGGATTGGTCGACATCCTGGATAGCGAAGGACCGTCTTCCATTGCCCCATACATGACCCAAGAAAGGTGCGTAGAGTTGCATCTATTTTGTACAACTCCAACACCCTCATGAGCCATGTATGTGGAACAGAGTCGTAGGCCTTCTTATAATCTATCCAGCATGTCGACAAATCCTTGTGGGATCGACGAACCTGTTGGCTTATGGCCATGTCTATGAGGAGTAGCTCCTTAGTACCGCGGGACCCGTTCCTACATCCATTCTGAGAGGCAGACATAATTGTATTGCTCTCAATGTGTACATTAATTTTCGCTCTAAGGATGGATGTAAAAAGTTTATAGATCGTCGATAAACATGTAATCGGTCTATAATTCTTGGGTTCCGTGGGACTACCTGTCTTATGGAGCAGGTGGGTAACACCAGTTGTTAGAAACTGAGGCAGCGACCCAGATTCTAAGGATGCCTGGAATTGAGATGCCAGAAGCGCGTGTGAGCTACTATACCATTTAAGCCAGAAGTTATGCAGTCCGTCCGGTCCCGGAGATTTCCAGTTTGGTAAAGGACGAACTGCTTTGGCTACATCGAATGGAGTGATGGTTACTTTTTCCATGTCTGGTATAGCTTCACACACGCGTTCGACATCACGCATCCAGCCACCCTCAGTGTGACAGACGGGCACCGACCAGATGTTGCACCAGAATGCATTCGTGGCGGCAGCATCGGGGCGGAGCACGTCAGTCACATTTTGTTCAGGTCGCTCCCAAGCTCTATATACCCACCTCTCATCGCTCTGGAACATGCGGTTCTGCGAGTACCGGTCGACCCGACGCTTATACCGCCGAATACGATTGGCCCATGCACAAACCTTCTGCTTCAGGAAGTCAATGCGTTCCGTGACAAGGGACATGTATTCTCGAGGACTGATTCCAGTCCCCGAAAATGCCCGCCTCACGAAGCGCATCACACGTGGTCTTGTATTGCCCTCCCTGAAGCAGTATAGTTTGCCAATGAGTGCTCTGGCCCCATCAATACGCCTCTCGATCCTACACTGCCAGGCCGGTACGGTAGGCTTTGGTCGAGTAGCTTCGTCACAATTTGGTAACTTTACATTTGCTAAACGACATGCCGCAACAGCCCCACAATACGAGGTCCACGCTGCTCTCAAAAACATTCTTAAGCAGCGAGTCTAGAGCACACACTAGCGCCCTATTTTTTTGTGCATAGGTAACCGTGATAAACGGGGTCTAAGTTGAGTCGGACTCGATCTATACTCGCAAAGCGCATCTTCCAGTGCGCTCCTCAGTCGATCGTTGCACTGGCTACTTACTGTGACAACCCTATCATCTGTCTCCTCATCAACATGATTGGACCGCGGCAGGTTTATATGAGAAGCCGGTGGGATTTCTTCGAAAACCGGCGGTGCCGCAGTCTGTGTCGTAGTCGAGAAGATAAGGTTGCTCAGTACCTCTGAGCGCAGCCGATCAAGTGCGGCGTCGTCCAACCTGTGGTTGCGTTGGATGACCCGCACCTGATCCGACAATCGTTGAGCTGAGACGTTGACCGTTGGTTCCAGGTCCTGAAAAAGAGACAGCATCCTACCACGATACGCAGTGAGGTTAGTTCCCCCCTCTGTAGACCCGTAATATGCGCGCATGACGTTCTCGTTCATGGATTGAGTCCATTTCATGCGCTGCACACAACCACCGGCAGCGGGGACCCGGCTCGGGGCCGGTTGGCCCCTAAGTCCCAGGCTGTTCGGTGGCCGGCCTCTCCCCTGCCGACGTACAGGTGTTGGCGACGTCGGCGGGGAGAAATACTCGTCGCTCGAGCTCGACGCGGCTGCAGCCGCCGGTAACACTGGTGATCCGAGGTCCGGCGGCGGCGAGGCGGAGCTGAGCGGCAAGTCCGGGGGTGGATGGCGTGCGCGATGGGCAGCTGCTCTTGTTATCATTATTATATTTTCATTCTTATTGGTTTATTGTTGTATCATCATTTATTTCAGTGTGACGTATTATGTCATCTGTCCAATCTTGATTCATTTTTCTGTTTTGCTTAATTTTCCTTATTTATTCTGGTTATCTATAGTTTTTATTGTTTGTTTGTGTATATAGTTTCTTCTGTTGAATTTGTATTTATTTATTATAACGAACAAAAACTGTTAGAAAAATATTAAAATTCATGAATGAAAATAAACTTCTTGACGTTGAGAGTTGCCAGCTTTTTATCATTATTATTATTAACTTTTATGATACTGTCTTAAAACTAAATACAAAGGTTATTATAATATATGCTTGCCTTGTTTTGTTACTCTACTGTGAAAACTACGACCACTAATGTGAACTACACGGTCGAAAAGTTTAGAGCTGAAATGGGATTTAGTGAACTTCTGCGGTAACACTAACAGCTGAATTTTACCTAATTTACAAACTTCATAGAATAGCGTCGATTTATACCTTTCCAAGAACCACTGCTCTTACCAAGTGAAATGAATGTAATTTATTTATTTATTTCTTACGGGGAGAACGCTACTGAAGACTTTTTTAATTACCTCATATTCGCTTCCAGAGGTCGTCACATCTTCCATCAACCTGGACTGGATTGTGACCTACATCGTCTTACAGAGAGGAACCCTATTTCCTAGTAGAGGGAGCGTTCTATTTTACTTTAATGAAACCACAAAAGGCAAGACAAGTAAATGTTAAGAAATTATTGCAAAGTCAATAACTTCTTCACTTTTCCTTATCCAACAAACACATAACAAATCCCAAACAAAACACAGTCTCCTTTAAAAACAACCCTCGTTTACGAAAACAGTAAATCGGATACTAGCAAGAAAAATCTCCGCAACGTTCATGTTGTGACGTCACTAAGTCTTTATCCCCGGCTGACGGAAATGAAAGGGTAAAAAGAAACAGGTGCCAACGTCGGGGACTTGATAACTGAATCAACGGCTGTACAAATGCAACGGACTGGGAAACGGTAATGACGACAAACTAAATTGGATACTGAATGTGGATAGAGATTTTTCTCTGCAAGTTTTATACTGTGTTTTATGCGAGAAAATCGTGAACAAACGTAGTATTCTAAGAACTTAAAATGTCAAATGCAATACGATGTTTGTAAATTATAGGTTCTAATAAGTGTTATCTCACAGAAACAATTTTATGATTAAAGAAAACAAATAAAAAAAATTATAACATATCGAAAAACGTCACATCTGGCCAAGAATAACGAGGTAAACCGACCCCAAATAATGGGATAAGGCTGGCAGAGAGGGAGAATAAAAATCGGAAAAAAAAGAAATGAAAAGAAGATGATTAAGATGATGATTACGATAATAAAGATGATAACCAACCCACAAGACATCCTTATTCATATCCTATGCGAGTGTACTCTTTGGCAAATTGAACGCAATATTATGTTGGATAGTATTCAGCCTACGTTGTCAAAGAGACAGTTCAATCGTTTCTCCGGGACTCATCGAGCTTCATTGCCTCGGCGTTTTTTCTGATGGTCATCACTGTTGATTCTGGCTTACATGAGTTACAGTGGTTAGGGAATAGTGTGGCGAGATTGTCCCAATAAAAAATAAGGATGTAAGATTCATTGATGATTTGCCTACATTAGAAATCAGAGTTAATTTTTTTTGTAGTTTTAGCCTTGATTTTGTATATGTAACCACTATAAACTATTTTTTTTGTATGGCTTAATTAAAAGCCTTATATATTATTACATTGAGGTTCAGGTTTTGTAGGAGGTAATCTCCGGAAGTATCACCTGGATCTGAATTAATAAAATTCATTCACCGATAGAAAGCTTCACTAATGCCGAGGACTGTGCTTTTTATCCCAGAAAAAGGCACAGATTCTGTCTTCTGTCTAAATAAGTCACAGAAACGAAGGCGCGAGAAAAAAACTTCTACTTCTTACTAATCAAACTCATCATCATCGTTTCAGCCGAAACACGCGCCCACTGTTGGACATAATCCTTCTCCAAGTGTCGTCACAACGACCGATCCTATGAGTCTCGCATCATCGGTCCACCTAGTGGGAGGCCTTCAATAATGCGTCTTCCGATACGCGGTCGCGACCACTATAGTAAAAGTATTATTAAATAATCTGAAATTTTCTTATTTAGATATGTCAATACCTTTCTGCCTGTTTCTATTAAAACAACAACGAGCAACAACAACAACAACACAACAACAACAACAAACAACAACAGCAACATGAACAACTTTCCTCAAAGAAGACTAAGTAAATTCCCAAGAAAAAAATTAAAACTTTCCGAATACGAAGTTATCATCAGCTGAACAAAATTAGAATGGGAGGTCCAATTCTTTTTTCGTATTTGGCTATGAATTTCTTGAAGTAAGTTGTGCATGTCTATGGGCAGACGTAGTATTTAAAATATAACCTCTGATTTCTATTTCACCCTGTAGGTAATTAGGTCGGTCGGTCGGTGTGGCTATAAGAGTAGGGGAAGGCCAAAGAAACGATGGTTGGACTGTGTGAAAGAGGATATGGGTAAAAAAGGGGTGACTACAGAGATGACGACTAATAGAGGAGTATGGAAGAAAAAGACATGTTGCGCCGACCCCAAATAAATTGGGATAAGGGCAGGAGAATGATGAGGTAATTAGGTCGGTTTTCAGTCTCACCAGATGCAGCTGGCATACCCACATATAGGTAGGAACCAGTAATTAGGAAAGAAATAGGGCAAGTGCCGTCTACGTCGTGGAGTTTTTAACTAAGTCACCGTGGACGGTAGAACTGCAGCGAACTAAAAAAATAAAAAAATAAAAAAAAAAAATAAAAAAAAAAAATAAATAAATAAAGGGAAATGACAATTCCAAAGTAATACTAAATAAAGTATGAAATTTAAATGACTAGCCTTTGTTAACAAGTCTACCTCCTAACCTCTGGCGTAATACATAGTACATCAAAAATTCGAAATTCATGCACTAAATTAAATCATTTTTTCTAAAAAATTGCTGTGGATATGTGTGGCTTAAGAACACAACTTATAGAGGAAAAATAAACTGTTGCTCTAACACAGATAGTTTTTAGGGTTCCGTACCCGAAGGGTTAAAACGGGGGCTCCATTTGGACCCTTCGGGTACGGAACTATTGTTATCACTCACGTAACCGTCTGTCTGTCTGTCCATCCGTCGTCTGTCACAAAATTTTGTTACGAAGAATTTTTTAACTGCCTATTGACAATGAAATTTGGTGATAATGTTTATTATAAAGTTTACTTTACCAACAAATACCAATAGTGGTACGGAAACCTTAATTTGTGAAATCCAATACGCACTTGGCCAGTTTTTTTAGACTTGCGTTTCGCGTAGATGGTCGAAATTTCGCTCAAAACAACGTAAAGTTATTATAGATTTCCAACAAAATATCTTAGTACAAACACAGCACGACTTTGTAACAATTTTTACAAAATTATTTTGGATTTAATTGAATGTAGGGGCTTGAATTGTACAAAAAATCTTTAAGTCAATAACTGAATTGACATCAAATATCAAACGAATATTTTGACATATTGAAAATTAAATTATTTTCTTGATAAAGTTACAATTGTATACGAAATGTCAGTAAACAGCTCGAAACAAAATAACTCGATTTATCAACACTTCATTGGCAGAATTGAATGAACACACTTATTTGACTTCGTATTTCTAGAGATTTGTTTCTGTTTTATTTTTTGTACTGAAATAATCTCAAACGCTGTTGTCGACGTTTATTAATAGTCCTTATCTAAAGCGATTACTTTTTCGTGAGAATAAAACCATCTGTCAATAAGAACTTAAGTTTGTTGACAAAAATAAGAAACACGATACACGACGAACAAGACACATAACACATACTTACTCGTACAAAACACTTTAACATAAAAATATCGCTCTGCTAATAACATAGAAACCATAGTCATATTCCATTTTCAAAAGGAAAAAGATAGTATCTTGTTATTCTGCGCGATCCCTATCAATCTTTTTTCCCATCTTGTTATATTGGAGTCCTATATCTTCGCAACTTGAACGATATCTTCAAAAATGAAAGTGTGGATACAATGACACTCGACACACAAAACTTGATCCGTCCCGATAGCTCCATAGACACAAAAGGCTCGTAATTGGCAAGAATAATATCGATATGAAATCGATTCGAAAAATGGAAGTGACCTAGGCTAGTGACCTAAAGGTTCCCTCAGAAAGGTGCGACACGATGCTATCAGTGGCTTCGACGGCGTGAGAATCGAAAATCATCCCAAAAGAACTCATTACTGTGATAAAAATTAGCCTATGTACTATTCCAGACTATAATCTATGTTCGGTTCGAGTGCGTTTCCGAACGCAGCCTTTGGCTGTCATCTGTCACTTGACGTTTTGTCTTTCAAAATGAAAAAAAAAGTAAGAAACTTGTTGAAAATATAATGTTTGTGGCTTGCGATATGCAATCTAGCCGAATCTATTGGTTTTGGACCTACCTTAAGCCCATTTGATGTAGTGGTGAACCGGGTTATTTTGTAAAAAATACTGTGAAATCACCACGTGTTCCTTGAGAACCCTTATCTTCTTGTGTGCGTGAATCTATGCCACAATTGGGAGTGGAATACTTGAAACGTGCTGTGTGGATTTCACCGGCACCTCTTGGAATCAAGAACTGGTATACCTACTGAACAAACACAAAACTTCACATTTAGCTATGATATTGTGGAGGTATGCGGAACAGGGTGTAAAGTCCCGCAAACCTCCATTGAAAAGGGAGGATCCTCCGACCAGACGGGTGTTGTGTCTGGTCCGGGCAACTGCCCAATGGTTGATTTCGGACTGTTGTATATGTTCAAATCGCGCGGAGAACTCTGCTTGCGCGATGTAGAATTCTTGCTATTTTTAATTCGTGTGCGGCGTCATAGATGTCGCTACATCACTCCCCTCCGGAGATCGGAGATCGATGGTTCTTGATGAGTCGTCCATACATCTTGTGATGCTTGCCGGGCCAGTGGAAGGTTGGTTCCAGTGAGTCGGAACCGGAAGAGCCGCATAGTTCACGGTGAGTCGGAACTGTCTGCGGTGATGCCCCAGTGAGTCGGGGTGTTGCTATCCCAGTGAGTCGGGATGATGCCCCAGTGAGTCGGGGTGATGATGTCCCAGTGAGTCGGGATGATGCCCCAGTGAGTCAGGGTGATGATGTACCAGTGAGTCGGGATGATGCCCCAGTGAGTCGGGGTGATGATGTCCCAGTGAGTCGGGATGATGCTGCAGGCTCCAGTGGGTCGGAGCGGTGCTGTGTGACGTAGTGGCTTGACTGCTGGCGTCGACCAGGAGAGGTTCTTCGACCGACCGAAGGTGCTGTTCGCTGCGCCAAGATCGCTGATGAGGTTGATGGTGATGAAAGAGGCTGAGGATGCTGACCAGGAATGCGCATCCGCTGCATGCTGGTGGTCAGGATACCCGTAGAAGCCGTTGGTACTGGCTGGCTGTATGACTCGTTCTCAAGAGCTTGAAGGAAGCGATGATGATGACGTCACGCTGAAGTAGCTGCACGAAGGCTGCGCTGACGTTCATGCTCGAGGGTCACCAGTTTGGAGGTGAGCGGAACAGAGTGTAAAGTCCCGCAAACCTCCGTTGAAAAGGGAGGATCCTCCGACCAGACGGGTGTTGTGTCTGGTCCGGGCAACTGCCCAATGGTTGATTTCGGACTGTTGTATATGTTCAAATCGCACGGAGAACTCTGCTTGCGCGATGTAGAATTCTTGCTATTTTTAGTTCGTGTGCGGCGTCATAGATGTCGCTACAATATAAACACATATAACCAGGTTGGTCCCCGGACGGAAGACTTCAGAAACCTTGGGTAAGTTTTCAAAACGTTTGTAGATAATTCGTTTTACTCTGCGTATCGCCTTTGCCCTGGCTTAGTCGCATACAGTCTATATCTCTGCCAAATTTCATCCAGATTCGTTCAACCGTTTTGGCGTGATTAAGTAACAAACAAACATCCATCCATCCATGCATCCATCCATCTAAACTTTCCAAGTAGGATAGTAGGATTAATTTGGACATAACAATTTCATGAATGGTCGTTGCATCGCTGTCGCACCGTCACACAACGCCTATCTGCGTGAGCCTTAACGGTAAAGAGCAAAGAAAGCGATTGTTTACAAACATAATTAGATGCTAAATACTAAGAAAGAACGTAAAGTCTCGTTAGCTATTGAATGTAGATGAGGGTGTGAGTGTGCCGGTTAATTAATAACTAACAGTTATTGTTTCTCAACGGATAACTGTGTGGCAGTTAGTGAGGTAATGACCGGGCGGCGTCATTCCCACGCAGAGTCCGCAATTTAGATAGCGTGCATCCGAAAATGCTCGATATGCTCCGATGACTACGCACAAATACCTTTTTTTTCTCTCTCGCTGTACAAGTGTACTCTGTCTGGGAAAGTAAATTATTAAAAGTTATAGACAGCCTCAACGCGACAACGATACGACGACCATTTCTATGAAACTTCTTGGGGTATGTTGCGGGTAATAAATTAATTTTATGCTGCAATCAGAGAATGAATATTGATAAATTTCTAATATGTTTGTTTATTTTTTTTGTTTATTTGTATAATGGTGGACCGATTGCTTACCTGAATTACATGAATTTAGATTTAATTTAACTTAAGTTTAATCCATAGATTTTTAATAAAAAATGTTCGATGCATCGTTGTCTATTGCAGTTTTTCCCGGAGCTGCAACTGTTTCCAGAGACGTATTGAGCTGTTCGTTTGACAAGTGACAACAGCTTGACTGTGCCGACAAAAGTCGATGGCACTCTTGAAATAGAACGCGAACCTGTTGAACATTTGTACAGAATACAGTGAAAAGAAATACATTTGATACCGGCTTTAGAAAAATATCCATTGGTACCTATAATAGTCTAAGCTCATGAGCTTAGTATGATGTAAGGATGTGTCCACACACTGGAGCATTATACGATACACAAATGTTTGACTGTGTACCTATGCTTTTATGTAGTTAGCGTTGTGGTCAGTTACATATTAGATAGTTACCTATTGCACCATTTTGGGCCAACTAAAAGAATAGTCAATCTAATACCTTCAAGAAAAAAGCAAAACAAAACAATTTGTGGGCTTGCAAGCAAAAAGGGTCCAGTTCTCGGCATTTAGTTTCCGAGATATACGCAGTTTTGTAAAGTTGTGTAAAAAATTGCATTTCGCGATTTTAATTGGTTATTAATAAATGCTCAATTATCTACAAATTCATACAGTAAATGACTTTATAATATGATGTTTCTTAGTAGGTACCAGAAATTTCTTTTTCGCTTAATTTTTTTTTTTTGCTTTTTTAGAGTTTCAACTTCAAACGTCTGATAAAAAAAAACGTGCCACTTATTGAATATTTTTTAATCCTTATTTTCGACTACTCTAGATACCGAATCTAGTCTTAACTAAATACTCCACTACTGGACGCCCACATTAATTTACAAAATGAAGCCCAAAACTTTATATCAAAGCATTTGTGTAAAAATTATGAATCTTATTCTTCCAGGTGCTTTATAAAGGGTTGTTTGTAACAGAAACAAAATCCACTTGCTTTTAGGAATATGAACAAAGCAAACAAAACGTAACAAGACATCTCAGTACTTCCGCATTTCACAAACATCAGGATTTTTGAAGAAAGCTTTTAATATTCTTCCTACATACGTCTACATGCTCTCTTTGTAATCTCTCGCTTAGAAGAAAATCTTCTGCTCCAAAGGATTATTTATTTAAAGCTTTGCTCATATGCCTTCGAATATGTTTACACATCGTGGTTTACGATGATACGAGCTTAGTCGTTACCTTCCGTGCTCGTAATATCAAAATACGTGGCATATTCATAATTTGATCAAAATCTTCATCTGCGTCGGCGTAAAACCATAGAATATTACGTATGGAATTCAATTTTTTTCCGTTTTTATTTTACCAAAAACCTAATAAAGCACTGAGTACATTGTTTGAACTTGGAATGCTTAAAAAATAGTTTTATTTGTGGTGACAAGCGCAGTTTTCAGAAACCATAAAAGGACGAAAATAAAATATTGGCTAATACAGAGGCATTCCGCCAAGCCCAGAACTCCTTCATTTCCTTGACTGAAAGAGTCAACCGTCACTATAAAAAGACAAAACTAATAACTCAACAATACCGATTTAGTGTTAACACCTACATACGAGTATATAAGGCTTATGTTTATATATCAATTCGTTACTTAGGTTCTATGCAGAAATCACTACATAGTATAAAACAAAGTCGCTTTCTCTGTCCCTATATCCCTATGTATGCTTAAATCTTTAAAACTACGCAACGGATTTTGATGAGGTTTTTTTTAATAGATAGAGTGATTGAAGAGGAAGGTTTATATGTATAATTTGTACCCGAGCGAAGCTGGGGCGGGTCGCTAGTATTTGATAATATGTGAATGCCAAATGAACATCATAGCCTGAAACCTTAAATAAATATGTATGATGTGTTAATATTACACTGGCATTATTTTAACGATTTCAGAGCGAGGAATAAAAGTAAAAACCAATATAAATGTTACTAAACTTCACACATAACATCATATATTTAAATAAATTCTAGAGAAAATTACCTAGGATACGTTACTTTTTGTTACAAAAGTACATTTACAAAGAGCATAATAAATACGAGTTGTTAGTTCCCAACTAGAAGTGCCATGATAAAAAAATATCATCTAGTATTAATGACGTCTGTGGCGCTACTGAGAGTTAAGGCTGCGATACAGTTAAGGTTCCAGCAGACAGGTGTGGCGCTATAATTTTACCATTTATAAAAAAAAATATTATGGGATCCTGGGTAGCCAGGCTTAAACGGGATTGGGCGGGACACGTTGCGACGCGTCCTGCACGCGGCCGACCGACGTATGGCACATGCATGATGACCGCTGGGCAAAAGTCTCCACACAATGGGTGACAGAATATGGACGGCAAAGCGAGACCGGCCCAGAAAGAGGTGGTGAGATGACTAGGACGTGCACCACGAAGGCTGGTATTGTTGCTGCTGGTGGAGTTGGTGGCGCAAGAAAAGAGTGTATGGAAGGATACGGGGCAGGCCATTGGCCAGCAAAAAAAAAAAAGGAAAAAAAAAGAAGTAGGGCAATTCTTTTGACAAATATGTCGCACGTGCCCTAAACGCTATGCCCTGAACGTTACGTTACAATTCCGGACGAAATTGATATAAACTCTGTTTGCAAAACAATTCGATTGAGTATAAAATCATTTTCGAACGAAATTCTACTGATTTATAGCGACCCAGTCGGCATCGAGATGCATCATTACAGAACACGAAACACGAAATTTCACTAATCAATTCCGACCACTCGCCGCTCAGCATTTCCCTATCGAAAATGGAACGATTTGAACGGAATTCGAGACCAGCGTTTTAGATTGAACGATATACCTATCGTTTTAGTTCTATAACACGGATGACAAAATTGCCAACTTTTCAGGAGAGAAAATAAACTATTTAACAGCACGTAACTCAGTTTTGTGAAAAAAAAAACTAAGTTATGCGCTTGTGCTTATAAGACTGGGTAACGCGCTTTCGCTGTGACTTTTCTGTTCAAATCCTTGTTTGATTTGACTTTTGATTCTCTATCAAATGACATTTTGTTTTAAATTTATTTGAACTTTATCAACGATATGGGTGTGTCCGTGCCCTTACACCGACCGCAAAGCAGTGCCCGAGGGTGCGCGCCATAAACACGCCTTGCCTGGACTTTTTGCTCACTCCAGAAAGTCATTACCGCCTGGTACGTGTTTTCATTATAACCCCCGATGCGCTAAGCCGTTTGTAACTAATAGTTGCGTTATTGACTGCGAATTGTTGTGAGACCATGAAAGGTTCTCATACTGTTTTTCCAGAAGGTTATTTATTGGTACCTTAGTTATTAGGGTTATTTTACCGACCAGAAAAATGAAAGACCCGAAAAGATAAATGGCTTAATATTTTAGTTCACGCAGCTTTGAGTTCTACTTAAGAAAATAAATGTTTCTACGCCTTAAATGAAGAACATTAGAATTGTCCCTTATTTCAAGCGCAGACATTAATTTATTTTCTTATAAACTCGAAACAGTGATGCCGTCGAATACTATCTACAGGGTGTAAAAAGACACATCACAAAGCCGTTAACTACGCATACTTTACGTCTAGCAAAGTAGCTCACATATTTCTTTAGTTTAATTGAGCAACAATATTAGATTTTGAGTTTTGTTGTGCACTTATGATAATCCTAAGCAATTATGTATTTTTCACCTTGTGGTTTGCTGTAAGAAAACCCAAACGCTGGGTTAAGCTCGCCTTTGTAATTAACTGTCCCATTGTGTTTTTTCTGTATATGTTTTATGTGTAGGTACAATGAAGAATAATAATAGCTTTGCGCAAAAAATATTGCTGGGAAACAACTTTTATTTTTTGGTATAAAAATAAAAACTGTTTTTATTGCGCGCAATGTAACGCGAACCCAGGCAAGTGGAGTTCAACCCCGCTTCTTCGCTCTAAGCCACGTAGGTACTTGTCGGATACGTTTGATATTCATTCCGTTTTTGTAATTGCAAATGCGTAATTTCGAAATAAAAATCGAAATTTCTGTTAATATTTGTTTGGAAAAAAGTTTAACACTTAGAATTCATTTTCGTAAAAAAGTAAACAAAAAAATTGCGACTTTGACCTTCAATACCTCCAGAACCAGTAGATTCCCAGGTATGGTCTAGTGTAAAAAAAAAATCCAAATAATGGGTGGTTAACGGCGTTCGGCTTCGGAAACTGTCTTTTTACACCCGTTATAAAACAGAGGCACGATTCGACATACAAGAATGTACAACTGGATATCTAAATGAGAACGTAGATTTAAATTCCAACGCATCGTATTTTTCCACACTCTCCTCGTTAGGCGGCAGGACATCTCTAATCAAACCCGACACCATTAACTGGCAACTCTCAAAGAACTATCGGATCCATTTACATGACACATAAGTGATTAAATCTGTAGGCAATAAGAGGACGAACCTTTATATCCACCAACTCAAAGGACCTCATCCTCTATCTGATTTCTTTGATCATTCAAATGTGGGCAGAATATTTCCAGCGTGTTTCCTCGTAACAAGACTTTTTGTTATTTTTCATAACTACAATAATATTATGAATATTTTCGTTTCAGATGTTTTTAGACGGCCAAATTATGCTGAACATGACGGATAATGCTCGGGATTGCGCTTTAGGCATTACTCCGGGACTGTAAGTGGATGATAGCATATAAATCACGTAGTTTTATGCCGGGAAAGTGGGACAAATGGTAACATATAACAATAGTGCTCGCGACAATGTCTTGGGTAATATAACCTTTAGTATCCAATCTAGCATCTTTAGCATTTGCATAACAAAAGACTTTGGTCTTAAACAACACTGGGTCAAACAGACTTCCCTTATATACTTTCAGAGGTGTGCTATAATGCTGATTTATCGTTAACATATATATACTTGTATTCAAAGATATGTTAACACCCTATATGCTGAAATCTTTGTAGGGATATAGGATTACGTTACACGATATTGCAATTCCAATATTGGCCGGCTCGTGTTATCAGGTATTCCGTTCATAAATTATTAGCATACGTCTTGACGATAACAGATTCGTCTTACGAGTACATATCCGTTGGGATACCGCGATATTGATACGATAATATCTACCCAAATAGTTATACCATATTCCACAGTTTCACTCCCTTTGAGATACCGTTTCCAGAATTTGAAAGTAGCTAAAGCATCGGATAATATGAATTACAAAATAGTATTTAGTGTTTTCTTACCAAGCTTGAGAGCTTTGTAGTTACTAAGTAGTATTTGAGTACGCGCTTAGCATACTGATAGGGTCAACTTTATGTATTTCAGACGTGTGCAATGTTCAGTTTTTTAATAAATGATATTTTTAATTAGATTTTGACGTGACTCAAATATTTTGACAAAGTAAATATACCTACATGCTATCTACATGATAGAGTAAAAAAGTTTGGTAGCTATATTTATATTAATAGCAAAAAGTTATGTGTATGAAAACAAATGAACATCGTATTTTCGTTATACAAACGTTCTAGTAACAAAACTTTCATAAAGGGTATATCCGCGTAAATCTGTTCAACGGGCACGAAACTCGATTCTCAAAGCTCAGACAAAAGAAGTTTGTTTCACAAACATGAGAGCCACACCAACCATGATACAATAAATTAAACGTGCAGTGTTCGTGAGAGTAACACAACCTGCAACGAAATATAGCACCAACGGGATCGGTGATTGACAAAAAGCCTCGTACCTCGACCAAAGCCAACAGTGTCCGGACAGCAAAAAAAAGACATATCACGTCGGTTATTTAACTTTGGTGTGAAAGAACTCACGACTATTTTTATCTCGTTCCAATGATAAGTATAAAACTAAAAAAAACTACATTCGTGATTCGATTACCACGATTATTGAGTCGACTTTATGTGCGGGTATTTTTTTACTCACAAATGCATACTCCGATGTCTATATAATTTTACCCCGGCTAGGGTTGGGAGAAGATTTAATTTTGAATCGAGTTATTTAAACCGTTTCTTAATTTAACTATTTACATAGCATTACAATTACCTTTGGCATTTGAATTTATTAACGGTTATTTGTTCCCATCGGACTTGAGGGTTATTTAAAGTCTGGATATTTGATGTGCTTCAGTATATTTTGTAACCTGCCAGCCCTAAGCTACATAGCAAAGACTGTAATGTGTATCGGAGTGTGGAGAGACACAAAAAGGATCTATTTTTCTCTCTCCATCGTCAGGAACCAGCCGGGCCACTTTTATCGCTGTTTTACTGTTTGCAATTTAACTTGAAGCGTTAAACTCAACGCGGGCGAACAAACAACAATAATAATAATCACGTTTTAGCATCAATGTGTGTCACTTCTAGAATGTTATATTTGTTAGAACATTGTTTAGTGTGGCGGTCGGAGGCGATTTTATAAGCTCGTAAACTTGATAACTAATTTTCAAAAACTTCAATTCTGTTATGTACGAGTATACAGTGAAATACTCATATTTTGGATACACTTAAAAAATCTCCCTATCTTTAATTTCAGCTTTGAACTAAACTGAAATATCAGGCTAAAAATCAATAACATGTTTCGCCTCTAGGCTTCATTACTGCTATAACTGAAATCCAATACTACTAACAAATTAATGGATTGAACTGAATTGGTCTGATTAGAAATTCAAAACTATCTCGACATCATTCTATTGAGAATCAACATTGTGAAAAGAGAAAAGGGATAATTTAAAACCCCAATTCACGGAACCCTAAGGCTCCAAATGAAATGTAAACATTCCTCTATCATGTATCTGGAACACAATCATACGACTCGGTAGTCTCCCGATAAGAAAATAAAAAAGCTTAGAAATGAATTGGAAACATAAAAATGATATATAAAACCCATAAAAAATAACGTA
This sequence comes from Polia nebulosa, assembly GCA_951329385.1. Classification (NCBI taxonomy): domain Eukaryota; kingdom Metazoa; phylum Arthropoda; class Insecta; order Lepidoptera; family Noctuidae; genus Polia; species Polia nebulosa. The sequence continues at coordinate 7,993,572 of OX589604.1, forward strand.
GAGGATAAATCGTATACCCTCAGACAGGAATGAATACATTAAGTGAGCCATGGAGTTTGTATAGGTATAAATAGTCTATATATTAAAAAAAAATATAAATAACTTTAATTTCGGAAGTCGGTGTTTGTATTTTTACTTCTTCGTTATTTGACACCGACTTCCGAAATTAAAGTTATTTATAAATTTTTAGTGTATTTTTTTTTGAAGTCGGTTGTTTTTCTTGTAAAAAGTTTTTTATTTTTCACTTTTTATTTGTATACCCCAGAACTAAAAACCCCAATATAATAGAACGTGGAATTTAAACATTTGGAGAACACCAAAACGTCATCGAGGTACACGTATTTTCCGTTTTTGTTCAGTTTCTCAAAAAGCGCTGAAGCAATTTCGATAAAATTTATATGGGACCACCTCGGGAGTATATTCTTTCAGATGAAATAAGAATTTTGAAAATTGGTTCACAACTGACGGAGAAATCGGGTAACATACATTCAAAAAAAAAACATACAGACGAATTGAGAACCTCCTCTTTTTGGAAGCCGGTTAAAAAAACAGCCGAGAGCAAGTCGGACTCGCACACGAAGGGTTCTGTACCTACTGAAAAAAAAACAAAAAAAAACGTCTCTTAGAAACGTGTTTTTTTTTTTGGGCTGTAGGTATCTCATGTTCCGTAATATGTAGACAGTTAAAATTTTCACAAAATGTGTATTTCTGTTGCCGCTATAACAGCAAATAATAAAAATAAATTAAAAATTATAGGAGGCTCTCCCAGAGACCCTTTAATTTTTAAAATTTCACCTATTAGCCATTACGGATCATGAGATACAGCCCGCTGACAGACAGACGGACGGACGGACGGACAGCAGAGGCTTAGTAATAGGGTCCCGTTGGTTAACCTTCGGGTACGGAACCCTAAAAATAATTATGTGATTAGTTTAAACACCAATTATCAGGTTCTTATTTTGTAAAAATCTGCCTTGAAGAAAAATAAATGTGAGTGGTATAGTAGATACTGTACTGACTAATCATTTGAAGGAATTTTAGTCAGCTTCCAGTCTAACCGGATGCAGCTGAATACCAGTATTTTACATGGAACGACTGCCTATCTGACTTCCACAACCCAGTTACAGGGTAATACGATATCCCTTGGTAAGACTGGTTGTCAGACTGTCGGGCTTCTGACGACCCGTAACAACTATCAAAGATCTACGATTGACAGCCGGGACCAACGGCTTAACGTACTTTCCCAGGCACGGAGGATTCTCGGTATGTAAAGATGGTCACCCATCCATGGACCAACCCCGTGTTTAAACTAAGCTGGTTAGTGATTTTAATAAATAACGCTGAAAGACACTTGGTGCCTCATATCCTACAGTTAAATTTATGATATTGGAAACCTGTCAAATCTCCGAAAGTCCGCAGGCCGTTAGAGTACTGACCTAATTTTTCTATAACCTGCAATGCAGCTATAACTTACATCACTGTTTTTAACAGAAGAAAAACGTAATCTCGAAATGTGGAGAAGAAAAAAGTTCTTGCCTTTGAAATGTACTTCTTTTGTTTTTCTTAGTTGGAACCTTAATTGTTTTTCTGTGTGGAGGTGTGGGATGAAAACGGTTTGCTTCCCACAACAATATTAAATTAATAAAACGCAACAATTCTTGTGGTAGGCCAAAATAATTTGAAGACGCGGTTGGCGCAGTGGTTGAGCGTTCAGCTGCTGCGCTGCGTGTCGCGGGTTCGATTCCCGCACGGAACAAATATTTGTAGGCCTACAGATGGTTGTTTTGGGTCTGGGTGTGTGGTATTTGTGAACGCACCCACGATACAGGAGTAATTCATAGTGTGGGACAATGTTAAAAAAAAAAAAATTATAAATGCATTTTTGTGACGATCATATTTTCCAATGAACAGAAAATATATCAGTCACCCTTAAATTGGTGATAATCGCTTCATGTCACGCTTTTTTTATATCATAAAAACTAACCCCTGGTTCCTGTCAATCACGACACCAATAAACGCTAGTCAAAAAAAAAAGTAATGCACTATCTTATTAGATAATAAATGTAATTAAAAATATTTATAAATAGTTAATAGTATAATAATAACCGCTATTACTTTTAGAGTGACGTCATTTTATTTTTAGTATCCTTCTCAGCAAAGCCTTTCATATCATGGAATTGCATAAAAAATAACTAATCCGCCATCTTTGGGAATCCGCCATATTGAATTTAGAATAACGTCACTTAGCTAACCATGCATTGCCATTCAAATTATACATGTATGCAACATTTCAGCTCAATCAAAAACCGGGAAGTGGTTTGAATTTGACTTATAAGTTTTTTTTAATAGTTAGTTACAGGTTAAGCAAATAGAGGTGTGTTAAAATTCATTTAACCACTGGAGCTACAGCAGTTTGACAAGTAATCCCGAAAAATTTTTGAAAACAATCGTCCCAGAAACTGTCCCTTAATCACCTTTTTAAACCGACTTCGAAAAAAGGAGGAGGTTCTATGTTCGACTGTGTGTATGTTTTTTTTATGTGTGTCCACCGATTTCTCCGTCAGTTGTGAACCGATTTTCAAAATTATTTTTATACAAAGAGTAGGTATACTCCAGAGGTGGTCCCATTAAAATTTTATCGAAATTGCATTAGCGCTTTTTAAAAAAAATAACAAAAACAAAAAATATGTATACATACTCGTAGATGACGTTTTTAGTTGCCTTGAATCACAATAATTATTCCATGTTATTGTAATTATCAATTTTAAAAAAAACTTTTTACAAAAAATACAACCGACATGCAAAAAAGATGACTAAAAAGTCGGTGTCAAATACCTAAGAAATAAAATACACAAACACCGACTTCCGAAATAAAAATTATTTTTAAATTATTAGTGTCTTCTTTTTTGGAAGTCGGTTGTATTTTTAACGTCTTAAGCTCCATTTTAACCTCTCACGTTACATAACCTACCTCAATGCGGTAATTTCAGTGATAAGGTCGCAGTATAGTTACGTTACCACGGAGCTTGCATACAAACTTGTTACAAACATGTTTCTCCGGTCGTGACCGTTGATGTCCATTGACCAGGCCTTCTAATATATGCCGGTTTTTTGTATGAACTTTATCGATCGTGAATAGAATACCTACCTGATGATTTTGTTAAAGAAAGCTTAAAAAAATTAAATTAAAAAACACTAGCCAGGTGCGTGTCGTACCAAAAGAAGGAATTATCAAAGAAAAAATCAGATGTATCAATATATTGGTATTTATTATTAAAATATAGATACGTAATAATTCATGTTCCTAAGTCAATGGCAAGTTAAAAAATTCTTCGGAACAAAATTTTGAGACAGACGACGGACAGACAGACGGACAGATAGACCATAATACACTAATGGGTAAATATGTTCTTACAAACCCTTTACTAATTTATCGTTAGATTTATTTCTGGATGTCTAGTTCAAAATAAAAACTATTACTACAAGCATTTGTGACCTTCCCACACTCAATACAAATCCAAAACACACCTGCAATGACTCAATTAAAATCCACCCCAATAAAATTAAACATTTCCACAAGTGTTACTTCCACTTGAAAAGCTATTCCTTTCAGCTCACTTTACTGACCCATAAAACGCAGGTATCCTTTCATTTTTGAGCACTATGCACTCTCGCGATAAAAGCATGTGCATCTTTCACTTTCCGCAGTCGTAAATGGTACATGTGCATGTAAAGTAGGTACTGGGTTTTATGAGGTTGGTTTATGGCCCTTGGTTCTATTATTACGATGTTACTTTTGGAACTGAAGGCCACGCGAACTATCAAATCGGAACAATTTGAGCTTTATGTGTCGTGATACAAATATGATTGTCAACGTTTTTTATGACACGATTGTCTGATGGATTGGTTTGTACTGCAATTGAGTGAGTGTTAACTGGTAGGTTATTATTGGAAGACCTTGCAGATAAATAATAATATTTTTTATTACTAAGACTTCATCTTAGACTATGAAAGGTTATAGACGGAACGTCATTGGACATTAAATGAAGCAGGATCGTTAAAATATGTGAGTGAGTGAGTGAGACCTTACCGAACGTAACGATGACGTATCGGCTTCTCATTTTGTCTATGAGAGCTTATTTCGCGTGTACTGATACAAGCCGGCTTCTCATTCTGGTACTTCAGATTGCTGGATTTTGACACTCGGTCTACCTTTCATAGTCTAAATTATATCAATGTGGAATCGACCCCAGAACTAGGACAACCTGTATGACAGGGATCGAGGTTAATCTGGTTCTGATGGATCTGAGTGTGGAAGCTTAGACAACGATTACTGCATTAATATATTGAAGAACATTTGGAAAACGCTTATGGGACTTTGTGTTGTGTGAAGCACAATGAAAACCCATTTGCTCTCGATTCAATTTAATAGCAAATCGAAACGAAACAATTAGGTTACTACTAAATCAATACGAAAACTGTAAACATGTGTGTCTTCGATTGATACACTAACAAAACTACAAGAACACAAACGATACGTTGAAAACTCAATCGGGTACTCAGGTTTCTTTTACGACAAAGTGAGAAACAAACAAAAGACGTTCCAAAAGAACCCAGTCCTTAAACATGAGCTTGAAAGATACGTTTAAACTGTGAGATTTTGTTGAGAACCAACCCAGAACAAACTTCTATACAGGGAATATAAAGCTTAGAACTCAGCGAGTCTACGAACCACAGAGCAAGGAGGCGACTTGGCGGGAACCGCTAGAGACGTCAATGTCAAAACCTTTCATACTGCTCGAGTGTGTCAGTTAATAACACCGTTTGCTCGTAGAAATTGACGGTTCCTGACAATTCTGACTACGGTTTTGTCAGTCGTTATTGTTTAGCCCACATTGCGCGGTACGACTATTATACGAATATTCTTTTACGAAGGCGGGTTGGTGTTATATTCTGGACAACCTCATTATGTGTGCATGCCGCGATAACTTTTTATGAACTTCTACTTCTTTACAGTGAAATCCATATACTTTAACAATTGGTAGATATCAATCATAAGCACCCAGCTAAAACATGAAATAATCGTTGATTAATATTTCGGCAGGACTTTATGACAATAATGTAGTGTTGTGACCGTTACAAACCGTTTTTCAACCGTATATAAACGACACGCGAAAAAATTTATATTTTTTCAAACAAGACTTTAGAAAGGAGAGAAACGTATAATTACGGTATTATTAAATACGAAATCTGGTCTCATACATTTTCAGCTTAAATTTGATCTCTTCTAGCTTTTATTTTAATGCAACCATTCCTTTTTTGCCATCACTACACAAAATATTTTAACAGCTCTCAAATCCGACTTCTTAGGTTATCTGGAATAAAGATACATATGTGTGTAGATTCACATGCACTGTTTCTCTGAGCTTACGCACGCAAAAAATAACGTGTACGTAAACCCACACACACATTCAAGACTAACCTGACAACGTGAGATAGAAAAACTATAGTAACGGCGTCTCTAGTCGCTTCTTTTCGTGCTCTATGCTTAGGACTCACGAGAATCTACGAGCGAATCGTGACATAACGAAAACGTGATTCTAAAATATTTTTCATGTAACGCTTGGTCTAGTCTGTCATGCAATCACATGATTGTTCACGAGGTTTTCGCAAAGCCTTTGGTGATCAGATTGCTGGTTGTGATCGACATCGGTGATGATAAAAATGAAATAGTGATGTGTTTTGGTTATTACATCGCATTTCTTTCACTGATTTTATCATCATTGTCTAGAATTTGCTTACTCCTACGCTGTTCTTTTCTGGTTTATTTCTTTTCGGGACCCAACACAATTTAATGGGCGTTTTCTGGTGGTCGCTACTGTTGATTCTGGCATTCAGGAATTGCAGTGGTTAGAAATAGTTTAAGATAGACTGGTAGAGTACTAGTGATTAGGTACAGCTAATTTATATGCTGGGAGACGAAAACATTGTTACCATCGCGGGTAGAACCCAGATAAGGTTGGCATAGAAAGGGGCAGATTGACAAAAAAAGAAAAAGGCCCAGCAGGAAAATGATGATGATGCTGATTACCATTCTGGAAAGTAATGCCAAAAAGCATCAAATAATACAATACCTAGGTATACTGCAGATAGTTTCCTGAAATCGATTCCCTCAGCCGACAGAAATAACACAACTCCAAAATAAAATCTTTTCATTTCATACAATAATCGAATCCTTTTTCTTCTCACCCGAGAAGAAATAAATACGATCCGATCCGTTTCGCAATAAACTTACAAACAAAGGTCGGACTTCTAATCCTGGGCTTAACAAAGATGCTCCTAAACTTGGATACGACACCAAATAAACTTCTTGTTGGACTTTCACACAATATCATCGAACAGATATCTTGAATTCCTGGTATTATAAAGGAAACTGAGTTATAATAATGTTATTAGTTTATCTACGAAGTTTCGATGCAAAACAAAGGGATTGTTCATGAATAAATAACATATATTCGATCTGGAGCACTAACTTTAATTTCTATAGAATTCGTTATATGAGTTTTAATGTGTTCTTTGTTATTTTTAAACATTATTTCAAATATATTATACTTAGGGAATGAATTCCAATTTTTGCCGAGACTGCCAAATTAGTAGGTTGCAAAATATGACTTAAATACTGTCTAGTCCAATTGGCCTATATTGTCCTACAGCAGAGTAAAGATCTGCCTCCTCTATTGCACTCAGTTCTGTTTTTTAGGGTTCCGTACCGAAGGGTTCAAATGGAGCCTTATTCTCTCACTCACGTGTATGTCTGTCTGTACATCCGTCGTCTGTCACAAAATTTTGGTCTGAATACTTATTTTTTAACTTCTCATTGACCTATGAACTTGAAATTTGGTGATAATGTTTATTATTACGTATATTTTACTAACATATACCAATATATTGATAAATAAGAGTTGTTTTTTTTTTAAATTCACAACCTAAATGTCCGAAGTCCGACACGCACTTGGCTTGGCTCAAAACACCTAAATACGTTATTAAAAAAATCTAAAGCTTTTCTACAGAATAACAAATCATGAAGACTCAAAACAATTAAAATCCCTTCAAGCAAAAATTTGCAATAATTCTTGTTAGTGGCAAGTGCACAGAAACAGGTCAACGACATAAGTGTGTTAGTAACGAACTAAAAAATGTAGTTTTAAAGCTTCGTCCGTCACGACTTTCCACACGTCGTGACTTTGTAATGGGGGACGGCGAGAAATTGACAAGCGACCGACAGCCCTTGTATATTACTGTTAGAAATACTAACGAGTAGGTACTATACGACCTGGTTTTAGATGGAAATAATTAAAGTGATATATCACTGGTTACTCGGCGGAAATAACAGTTTCAAATTAAATGCAAGTGCTATGATTGATTGTTGAAAACACATTTTACTAATCACAGCATACGCGAGTTTGTCATATTAATTTTATCACATATTTTTCAAAAACTGAGCCAAAGGGAGCAATGCTCGGAGTTTCCTTGCGTGATAGAATCAGAAATGAGGATATCCGCAAGAGAACTAAGGTTACCGACATAGCCCGAAGAATCGACAAACTGAAGTGGCAGTGGGCAGGGCACATTGCTCGCAGAACAGATGGTCGATGGGGCCGAAAAGTTCTGGAATGGCGACCGTGTACCAGAAGACGCAGCGTTGGAAGGCCTCCCACAAGGTGGACCGATGACCTGGTGAGGGTCGCGGGTAGCCGATGGATGCGAGACGCACAGGACCGATCATTGTGGCGACACTTGGGGGAGGCCTATGTCCAGCAGTGGACGTCTTTCGGCTGAAATGATGATGATGATGAGCCAAAGTTATAGAAAATCGTTGAGTTTTTTTAGACAACATAAAATGCGTTACGTATATAATATTTTTAGTTTTTCATAGCTTAAAAATGCCTGCATCCTGCTATGATAAAAATACATAAAACCAGTTATGTATTTTTCATTTAAAATGGGGCTATTGAAAACATAACGCGACCTAGTTAAATCAATTCCAAAGGTTTCTAATCGCAAAATGTTGTCTGAAAGCTGTCTGAATAACTTTATACACAAATGGGTTCAAACAAAAAGATTGCATTCTAATATTTTGTACAAATACTTTCAAAATTAATGTAGGCCTCTCATAAATATTGTGTAACAGTTTGAAACAAAAAACAAAACATCGTAGATGTCATAACTTTCGAGACGAACTACAAAAACACTGGGAACGGACTTCGTCCTCATGGGAACTGAAAATAGACATTTACTAAGAAAACTTCAAAGTCCCTAGGTAAATAAAAGTCTTGGAATGAAGTATGAGATCAAAGTTCTGTACTAGGAGTAAGGCTTAGTACACAAGTCCTCTGGTTTAGCGTTACAGTTCGTGACATTGTAATAGAGAAGCGCAAGCGTGACTTTGCAAGTTCAGTCGCTTTGAAATATACGAGTGACATGCGTTTGTTAGGTTTCTCGGAATTTAAGACTAGGGATGTAGGTAGGTGCTGGCATCTGAAACTTGTGTTGTGTTCGTTTTTCATAGGTGTTTTATTAAAACCCGGAAAGCTGTAAGGAAACAATGCACCCTCTGGTACGTTTTTTTTTCAATTATCGCACGTCTGATAATAAACTTAAACTAAGTAGTATTATTTAATGATAGATTTTTTATTTGTCGATAGATATTTCTGGAAATATGTATTGGCAAGTACCTAATCTGTTGTAAATTATTTCACTAATAGAAACTTGTATGCCGTATGTACGAGAGATGTGCAAAAAGAACCACCGAATGGGTCCCATTAAATGCCAGACGACATAGCGGCAGACCTAGGTGAATATGGCGGGACGAGCTCGACTCGGCTCTACCTAAGGGACTGGCCCGTACTAGCAAAGAATAGAGTTGTGTGTGAGGGCAAAACAGAGGTTTTTGCCCAGGAGTGGGACTAAATAGTCTAGTTAGTTGAGTTTCGTTTCAGATAGGAAGCTACACTATCCCGAAAAAAAGCATGGTTCTATGAGATAGGTCACAGAAAAAACCTATTAATAAAAAAAAGTGTTGTATTTGAATTAGGCCTTATGACTAGACCAATGACACCAACTTCAAACAGAATTATATATAAGTAGATACCTCGCCGTAATACATTTCAAAGGGCAAAAGTCTTATAATTAAACTCTTAATTATAACGAAGTCTGTAACTCTCCATTCCATGTTATTACACCGACGCTCCATCTAGAAAAATATCTTACAGAACTTTCATGATAAACCAGAGAAAACTAACGGAAGGATGAACTTTAAAAATATCTATTCTTCCCGATCGTATACACTGAGCTTTATTCAACCCTAGAATCTTATTATAACTTCTTTATTTTCTTTCTGAATGAAAAAAGTTATTGCAACCAAGAAATGTTATATATTTTGACATAAACAGTCGTAAAACAAATTAACAGTCCTTCACTGAACGCATGCGTAACAAAGTTTTTGCAAAAGCTCGGAAAATAAAAAGTTTTCAAAACATTTGGATATGTAGTCCAACGGTTTATTTCTGCTTCAAAGTAATGAATATCTCGTTTAAAATTTTATATTTGCATCATCACTACATAGTATAAAACAAAGTCGCTTACTCTGTCCCTATATCCCTATGTATGCTTAAATCTTTAAAACTACGCAACGGATTTTGATGCGGTTTCTTTTAATAGATAGAGTGATTGAAAAGGAAGGTTTATATGTAAATTTGTACCCGAGCGAAGCTGGAGCGGGTCGCTAGTAATTTATAACGGAAAAAAAAATCTAAAGCTTTTCGTAAGCACTAACTTGCTTACAAAAAATATAAGAACCTGTTTAGTTTATTTTAAAATATAAAATAATCCACACATTAAATAAATCTAAAATTAGTGACGACAAACAACAAAAAATTCAGTCATAAATCTACAAATTAAAAAAAAAAGTTTAAACTTACCGATAATAACTCGATCACTGGCAGAAAAACTTCAATGCAGCGAGTTCATTAGAGCATTTTAACTTTGAAACATAAATCACGAATAGTAAATTCCCGCCTAATATTTTTTTTTTTCCTGTCAAATATTTTTTAAAATTTTCAAACGTCGAATGTCATGCGTTCCGAGTTGAGCGGCTGCGAGCGTGGTCGCGTGCGGGCTCCTGCTAGTAAAGGCGGCAACACACTGCGAGAGCGGCTCAGGCTGCGCCAGTGCCCCCTCCGGCTATCACTCTACTTTCGGTTATTCTCTCGCCTCCCTCGAGACAGAGACCGATTTATCACGGTGGCGTATCTGTGTTAGCTCCCAGACAATCCAGACTCAACTCGAGGCTTGCCGTGCAATCTTTCTTATACAGACTCAAGACGAGTGTACTCGTTGCTTCAAACGTCACTGACCGCATAATGTCGCAGATAATGAGTTCGGAGGCAGACGAAAATTGTTCGTTAGCCGAAAAAGGCGATTTAGTTGCAATCGGGACAGGCTTAGCGAAATCATTAATTTTATCAGATTCTTAACTGTTTCTTTCGTGACAGGCCGTTGACTTCTCACACTGGTCCAGTTACAACGGTCCCAACATGTAAAACGCTCATTAGTAGTAAACAATCTGTTCTACAACGTAGCATTAAGTTTTTGTGCTTAAGCTTTAAAATCTGTAATTTATAGTTTCAATTAGGCTTTGGAATACTTGATCGAAATCCGGATTACTTGAGTAATCCTAAGTAATGGCTGGTTTAATTTTTGTGGGTCACGTGACGGCTGTAATTCTCACAATATGCCATAAATTACGATCAGAGTCGGCAGTTTCATTTCCAAAATAAACACACTATTCGGGTACTCACACCGCAAGACAAGCGTATCAGCGGTATTATTATCAATATAAGCACACAATAATTAATTAAGGAAAGAGCTGATCACGCTACTAATATATTTATAAGAGCATTAATAATGACCAACATGACGGTACAGATTCACGGCTGACCCAATTTCTTCTTGCAAGTGCTATTGTTATATTCGGACGCGGATGAAAGTAAATTTCTCCTAATGGGTCAACCTGAATACATATCATGTCCACATTAGTATGGGAAGGACGTGTGATATGTACTTGTAAAGTGTATAGACGTAAGTGGACATATCAATTTGTAAAGTCATTACTCATTATTATTAATTAGTTAAAGGAGGTCGTAGCTGTTTAGAATATAATATCCTGATTCATGAATGGACAGGTTTAGTGAACCGGTTTTTAGGGTGCCGAACAGCATATCGTGAGATTTTTTTTTTCATAATTTAAAAAAAGAGATCTTTTTCTTATTTTGAATCAATGATTTCCTTACTTTTTAAATATTTTGGTTTTGGGCCCAAAGTATTTAAAAAATTGCTGGCCACATTAACTGCAGCGTCAGAAGCGTTCATCAAGTCCTCGATGGTCAGGTCCTCACCGGACACGGTTGTTTCGGGAGGTTCCTGCATCAGATCGGGCGGGAGGAAACCCGGGCGTTTCCTCCCGCCCGATCTGATGTTATCACTGCGCGGATCACCCAGAGGACACGGTGAAGCATACTCCTCCATGGAGTGTCCTCGTGGATGCGATAGGTGGCGGCGACCTCTCGCGCTCGGCCCTGGTTCAGGCCATGGTACGGAGCGAGAGGGAATGGGAGGCAGTGTCCGCCTTCTGCGAAGCAGTAATGCTCGTGAAGGCGGAGGCGGGACGCGTGAGGGAAGCTCAACGGAGTGGATGATTTCCCACCCCCCCCAAAAAACAAAAAGTCTTCGATGGTGCAGGTGTATGGGATCACGGGGCAAGAAAAGAGATGATAATTAACCATGCCAAGACCAGACCAAGGGGGCCACCCTCTAAAATCTAAAATTTTGAAAATAAGAAAATACAGAATGAATAATAGTACAACTTTTTTAACCGACTTCGAAAAAGGAGGAGGTTATCAATTCGGATGTCTGTATTTTTTTTTTTTTTTTTTTTATGTATGTTCGGGCATAACTCCGTCATATATTGACGGATTTGCAAAATTCTTTTTTAGTTCGAAAGGGGTTTGTTCCGAAATGGTCCCATTTAAATTTAAAAAAGATCTGATAATGGGTTTCGGAGACAGACAACGGAACTCTTCAAAAATTGACAGCAAATCAACCGCGATTGCTGCTATCGTATGTCTATGAATTGTTAACACAGTTTAATGGGGAACCACAACTAAAAAGTGAAAAATAAAAACTTTTTTACAAAAAAATAGAACCGACTTCCAAAAAAAGTGCAAAATAACTTTTATTTCGGAAGTCGGTGTCAAAAAGCACAGACACAAAACAGGAACACCGACTTCCGAAATAAAAGTTATTTTGCACTTTTTTTGGAAGTCGGTTCTATTTTTTTGTAAAAAAGTTTTTTAACATGTAGATTACAGGACAAACTATAAGAAGTTTATGGTTTAAAAAAAAACCGGCCAAGTGCGAGTCGCGCTCGCGAATCTATAAAAACGGCAAAAAAATCATGTCTGTTGTATGGGAGCCCCCTTAAATTTTTATTTTATTGTGTTTTTTAGTATTTGTTGTTATAGCGGCAACAGAAATACATCATCTGTGAAATTTTCAACTGTCTAACTATCACCGTTCATGAGATACAGGCTGGTGACAGAGGGACAGGCAGACAGACGGACGGACAGCGGCGTCTTAGTAATAGAGTCCCCTTTTACCGTTTGAGTACGGAACCCTAAAAAACATTAAAAAAATATGATACGGTCGAAACCCTTTGCACGCCCGTCAGACTCGTTCTCAGCCGGTACTTTAATTACCATTGTACCAGTATTTGTTCGCTTAATTTATTGAATAACAATATTGTTTTTCTGCGGTTCGGAATTGGTGTTAGTTTTTTGATGAATATGAAAGCCTGGCGATCTGCCAGCGTTTTATTCAAATAGGAATAATTCAAACAAAAACCTTGCCAGCGCAAAAATTGGGTAGTAAAAGCTGTATCAAGATTTACAATAGCCCTTTCTGAAATTCTGATTATGATTGCTAACGGTCTCTTTTTACAATTTGTGGTAACTTGTGGTAGCTTTTACAAATACGTTTTATGGATTTACTTATATAAGTAGATACCTATAAGCACACCAACAACTTATTTACAAAATCAATATCAACATTAGGTTACGTTAGTTAGGAGGAATCCTGTGTAAAAAGTCAATTACAGGCGTGCTCAACATTCACAGTAAAGGTCTTATTAATTAATATAAAATAGCCAATACACATTAAAAAACGAAAATAAAAATCAAAAATTAATCTTGGAACTTAAAATTAAATCATAAATTATAATATTATAAGCATTATCATTCGTTCACATTATTCTTACCTTAAAATGTCATTTTTGGATGGAAAATGGCTAAACTAAGCTTGTTCTCAACTTATCCTACTAATATTATAAATGCAAAAGTTTGTATGAAATGGATGGATGGATGGATGGATGTTTGTAACTCAATCGCGCCAGAACGGCTAAACGGATCTGGATAAAATATGGCACAGAAATAAATCATAGTCTGGAAAAGCAATAGGCTATATTTTACAGTGGGAGTAGTACTAATTTCACGCGGGTGAACCCGCTAGCAGAAGCTATTAAAGCATAAAACTTTTGTCTTTACTGACAAGATTTTTAAAATAACTGTACATCTCAAAAAATTATCCCTTAGAAGTAGTTTAAATAATATTCGTGACCTTTAAATCAGGAAGCTCACATTCTCATCCTTATTTTTACGCAATCAAGTCCGAGGTCTGCTCGGGTCAGTTTGAGGTTGATTGAATAATCCACAAAGGGAAAGTTACCCGTTTGCATAAAACATCGTAGTCAGTTTGTTATTGAAATTAGAATCACAGACCCTTCTGTGTTGCCAATGACTTTTCTATTTCAATCCCTTAAATTGATCACAAGCTAGGACAACGTTAAAAAAACGAATTGTCTCGTAACTAGCTTCTGTCAGCGGCTTCACCCGCGTTGAAGCGTGAAGTGCTTCCCACATTATAAATTACAGCATAATATTATATATTTAGAGACGATGTAGACATCGAGAGGGAACGTAGGGCTCTGTTGGCCCGTAGATTTGCTCGATGTGCGAACCTAGTTAAAGGTCTATTACCCGCCAAGTGGCGCCCTCAGTGAATAAAAAATCGTAGCATAGCATAGAAAATAAATATTAAAAATCGGCCGTTTTTGACAGTTTTGCTTACTACTTTGGATACGAAACATTTTCAGACCTGTTTTAACAACGTAAAAATACTTTATCCTATTTGTAACAAACGTGACGTTGGATTCTTTAATTTTTATTTTCTATGCTACGTTACGATTATTTATTCAATGAGGGCGCCACTTGGCTGGTAGTAGGGCCCTAAGATCACACATTTTAAGCCTTACTGTCAGAGCATGTACACTGGCAGTCTATGGGTCAAGTACACTAAAAGATCGCTGGATGTCCTACGAGTCCAGTATAATAATGCGTTTAGGATTCTGTTGAGACTGCCTCGATACTGCAGTGCCTCAATAATGTTTGCGCAAGCTTATACGGACGGTTTACACGAGATTTTGCTTAAAAAAACAGCGTCACTGCTGAGGAGATTGAGGGGCAGTCACAAAAGTATCCTAAAAACGGTAGCGGAGAATGTCTGCTAAAAAATAATATGTGCTTTCATCATCAGCCTTTTACTGTCCCCACTGCTGGGGCACAGGCCTCCTCTCTATGAGAGGGTGTGGGCCGTACCACGCGGGCCACTGGATGTCACATGTCTTTAAATGTTTGGCTCTAGGACATGCCGGTTTCCTCACGATGTTTTCTTTCGCCGTTTTGAGAGCAGTGGTGATGAAATAATTATCACAAAGTAAAGCGCCTGCCTGGGTTTGAACTCACGACCTACAACTTGTAAGTCGCCCGTTACCACTGGGCCACCACGGCTCTATATGCTTTACCAGACTATATCATCATCATCATCAGCCTATAGCAGTCCACTGCTGGACATAGGCCTCTCCAATTGCACGCCATTCAGCTCGGTTCCCGGCAACTCTCATCCAGCTGCTACCAGCCACCCTACGAAGATCATCACGAAGATTATCACCAGACTATATCTCTGAGCCAAATTTCATCCAGATCCAATCAGCCGTTCTGGCATAATTGAGTAAAAACATCCATCCATCCAACCATCCATCCTCCTAACTTATATTAGTATTGTTGAAATAAACTTAAAGGATTGTAACGGAATATAACAGAATTTAGTCATGGAACAGTTTCCAAAGCCATAAGGGGCCGATCAATCGATGATTACCCTTGTGGATTTCTGTTTTACTCCGGTAAATAGCGCATCAATTCGTATCGCAACTACGTATATATTTACCAGATACCAAAGCCATATCAAAAATAGCAATCAATTTGTCGAAAGCCAGACGCAAACACAAACAATGTTCTATTTGCAAAAGGATCTGAGTTATGACCTGTGCAATGCTCGCTAAACCAACACAAAGGGACCCGGCCTTAGTAATCATGTCAACGAAGGCTTCCCACGAGAATTTTTAAAAGTAAGTACAAGTAAAAACCACAGGATTTTGTCCTTAATCTAAAATTTAAAACAGCTGCCTCTGAGTTAATTGCTGGTGAACCGAGACTTTGCAGAACATATGAAATGTTGCTAGTCTCTGCAATTGTTCAGGGATACTGTTCTTTACACAATAGTGGTAAAAATTTGAATATGTAATTATATTTTCCTTTATATGGGTTCGTGTTTTACGATATTTTTGCAGTATTTTGTGTTGAAAAACTTTGCAAACTTGCTCTGAATCTCATATGAGATAAGTTTGAAATATAACGTCCATATGTTCTACTTATGAATACTCAACTCTGTCACTAAATCACTGGTTACCACGCCCAGGTGAATATTTTATATAATACATGAATGAACACCGTCCGTGTAACAAACGACATCCAAATTACCGTATTGGACTAAGCTATACAAATCAGAATTTAAATTGTTCAAAATTACACTAATTTACTTTCAACGGCCACAAAACTTTGCCAAAAGCCTCCTCCAAGCTCCTTGAAAAACCTTGACAACGTATTAGATATGCGCGGCACGTCTTGTTCAAATATATGGAAATTAGAGAGCTCGCCCGTTCTCCAGTTTGTTCCAGTAATTCACTGATCTATTAGCAAATACCGTGACTTGATTAGGCCATGATTTCTAAAAGAACAATGCCTACAGGCCACAGGGTCACAGACTTCGTTCCCTCCATTTCTCAGTTTACTGTCTAACTAATTTCAAAGTGATTAAACTCTGCCCTTTTCAGTCCTAATGAGCTAGGCCAATTTTGTAATCCTTAACATTTTACTTGAATTCGCGACATTTAAATTGAGTCTTCATTCCTTTGCTGGTATCAAAGGGTCTATGGACATTGCTTTCAATTTATTTTGTTGCCTTCTGGAACTAGTTTTGCTAAGCCAATCTTGCTCGTTTTGCGTTCGCATTTAATTTACCTCGAGCTACTAGAAATAATCTTGTTATATTGAATCTACGAATAGCAATGTCTGCAATGTAAATAAGAGATGACGCTATATGATAGTTGAAAGGTGAACAATAGAATAATGGTGAAGAATAGTTAATCAAATTATATTTATTAATAATATTGTTGGATGCACTATATCTATTAGTTGTTATGAATAACATCTGGTACGATTTGTGATTTTGTCTGAAAATTAAGAAGTTTTTGGTACAGCACATCAGAAATAAATAGAATTTGATATTGTACTTACATAGAAGACAAGTAACGTTTTTTTTTTTTTTTTTGGGGGGTGGGAAATCATCTCATGACTTCTTCCGCTCTAGGGTGGAGCGGAAGGGCGTGTAAGACTCTTACTGACAAAAACCCACCCCTGTTCCTCCCTGCCCTACGCGCCCGGGGGCGAGGTAACTCTTTCGAATTTATCCTCCACCCCCGGGCAGGCATTGGCCGTGGCAGGCCCCTTCCCTTGCTGACAACTCTTTGAGGCGCGCGTGGAACACTACGCGCCGTCGACTCTCGGGCCTGGTGCTGATCGGACGGCGAGTTACCCACTACTCGCCGTCCGCAGGCCCGGGTCTACGGTGGCCGGAGATCGTCTCGCAGCCCCTGGCGTCTCCTGCGTCGGCTGCTGCTGAGGGCTCTAGGGCGACTCTGACTCTGTTGAGTCTCCCTAACGTGTGCCGCCTTCCTCTTCGCGAGCATTACTGCTTCGCAGAAGGAGGAGACGGCCCCCCATTCCCTCTCGCTCCGTACCATGGCCTGAACCAGGGCACGGCGCGAGAGGTCGCTGCCGCCTATCGCATCCACGAGGACACGGCGGTGTTCTGCCCAGGCAGGGCAAACCTCCACCGTATGCTCCACCGTGAAGACAAGTAACGTAGGAAAACTTTGGAGTACGATATTCCACGATTCGGCTCAATTTTCTTTCTAATGAAGAAATAGTTCCTAACTCTAAAAACCGGCAAAGGGCGTGTCGGATTTCGTACATTTAGGGTTATGTAGCATATGAGGGAAATCAATAAATTTGGTATTTGTTAGTAAAATACACGTAATAAAGGAAGTTAATAAATTCTTCGGAACAAAATTTTGTGACAAACGACGGACAGACTTATAGACAGACAGGTGAGTGACTGCAATAGGGCTCCGTTTGGACTTTTCGAGTACGGAACCTTAAAAAGAACTAGCACTTAAACAGATTATCGAAGTAAAAGAAGTTGAAACCAGGCCACACCGCATCTCTTGACTCCAGGGAAATCTAACGCGCTTGGCACCGCAATGAGCTCCATCATGAGAAAACTTCTGACGTCCTTTATTTTCTGGTCGTAATTACATGTCATCCTATTATCTTTGAATGATGGCAACACTAACAATCCCTGGAGAGCGATTGTGGCAATAAGTTATTTTTGCCCTTTTTATGGAACACTCATAAACTCCCCCATTTGTTTGGATTTGGGTACACGAGGCGTATGTCTGGTCGCAAGCCGGTTCTTGAATTGAGAATTTGGTTCTTGAATTGAAAAATCAAAAGTTGAACTCAAAATCAACTTTTGATGCCAAAATTTGCCAGGTTCCAGGCAAAAAAGTAAAGTAGCTATATAGTTTGAAAAATACTCATCATTAAAATCTTAATTTAGAAATCGTGGGTAATGAAAAAAATAATATATGAATAGAATATTTGAAAGAAGCTCGTACCTGAAATAAAGAGCCGTGAAAATGGCTAAGTTTTGGGCCAACAAAACTTGATATATTATTATTATTATTACTGTTATTTTCTTTACCTTTTGTTTGTTGCTGTTGTGTTGTGTCTGTGTCGAATAAATGTTTATTCTACTCTATTCTATTCTATTCTATATACTGTCATGTCAACAACACGAAAAATAAGAATCATCAAAATACAATGCAATTTAATGTTTCATTCATGTTCTTTTCTGTAACTTATAAGATGTACGTATGTAATGAAGAATATTTTGTTTGTCCATCTATGCTTTGGGCAAATGGCAATAAAAAAGCTTATCAATTGACAGACCATATGTTCAAAGTTTCCAGCTATTTCTAGAATCCAATGTCCATCTACTATCGTGCCATTGCATTAGATCCGATTACACGGTTCATCTTCACTTAAAAGCGAACAAAGCAACACTATAAAGACTGCAGTAACTCTAAGTTGTAAAAGATAAATAATTCGTTATTTCTGTCTCGTTCACAATAGCAACGTTAAGCAAGTAAATAAGCATCTTTCTATGCAAGCTACTCATTAAAGTAAAAAACTGGCAAGTTCGCGATGAGGTTTTCTTTGGGGTTCCGTTCTGAGTGTCTCGTTAAATGCATCTCCTGAATTTTTGAAACGCTTCAAAAATAAAATCTGTACAAAGGTCATTTCAATATCTTGAACGTCTACTCCAAATACAAAAGTTAGTACGGTTACTCGGTTTTTTTAAGATTGATGCTTCAAATAATATTCTGTGGTAATTCAATTTCTTCCAACACGGATAAAACGACGTTTTCTAAAAATGAAACCTAGCTAGATCGATTTATCGCCCCTGAAACCTAGCCTACTAAATTTCATAAAAATCGTTGGCGCCGTTTCCGAGATTCAGATTATATATGTAAATATAGACAAGAATTACATACCGAGACTCCTCCGTGCCTCGGAAAGCACGTTAAGCCGTTGGTCCCGGCTGTCAATCGTGGATCTTTGACAGTCGTTACGGGTCGTCAGGAGCCCGAAAGTCTGACAACCAGTCTTACCAAGGACTATCGTATTACCCTGTAACTGGGTTGTGAAGGTCAGATAGGCAGTCGCTCCATGTAAAATACTGGTATTCAGCTGCATCCGGTTAGACTGGAAGCCGACCCCAAGATAGTTGGGAAAAGGGTAGGCAGGCAGGTTGATATATATAAGAATTGCTCGTTTAGAGTTATTAGTTAGATTAGATACTGTTATATATGACATCAATATTTATTAGAAACATTATTATCTCTCTTATTTAACTTTTTCGTATAACATCAAAGCTCATCCAATTTCAAACAGTACAGTTTCTGAAAACTAAAATTCGACTATACCAATTTCAGTTGTGTAATTGGGTCGTCACTTCAACTAATATCAAACAACTGGAGACGTCAAACTGCCAGATATTCGAGACGGATAGACGGGCAGTCACGGACATAATATTCTAAAGATGTTCTTAGCCGAAACTTTGACGGATCTCTAAAAACAGACAATGAAACAAGAATACGGTAAAGTTGTAGAAGAAAATTTTCTTTTCCTTGAGTTATTTCGACTTTTATCTGTGTATTATTACAGCTTCTATTATTTATGTAGAGGTTCAATTATGGTCTTTGTGCTTTATAAGTCTTGCGAGAGTCTTCTTCGTAATGTGTATTTTAAGTTTTAACTGTTTGCTAAATCAAATGAGAATATTTTTTCTTAAAGACGGCAGTGAAGGTTTTGTCTCAAACTACATAGTTTGAGACAAAACCCTGATAAAAAAGAAACCATTAGAGATAAAGCTGTCGAGCAAGATTCGTAATGGGATGTACATGCTGCCAATTATATTTACATTGGCTATTGGCATTGTCAACTATCTCATTGTTATGTTGCAGTTTAATCATAATTAGTGTATGTTTATATACTAATCATCAATATTTTGCTCTTATCCCAATTTATTTTGGGAACCGGCAACTTGTCTATGTTCAGACTTCTCTTTTAGTCTCTTCTGAGTAGTCTGTCACCCTCTGCTTTTTGATCATAGTAATACATATTACTATGATCAAAAAGCACGATTATTATATTGGTATCAATTACTATCTTAGATATCAATGAGTAGTCTCTAGTAAAACCACTAGTCCTGCTTGGATTGTATAACTGAAACGAAACTAAACCTCTGTAAGGATTGTTTCCAACAGATTAAAGACATGCTATTTGCTGTAATTTCATAAAAAAATATATTAGCTGATCGTTCTTAGGGTTCCGTACCCGAAGGGGACCCTATTACTAAGCCTCCGCTGTCCGTCCGTCCGTCTGTCTCTCAGCGGGCTGTATCTCATGATCCGTAATAGGTAGACAGTTGAATTTTTCACAGAATGTGTATTTCTGTTGCCGCTACAACAACAAATAAAGAAAATAAAAATGAATTAAAAATTACATAGTATTAAATCTTGTATGAAGGTACGGAACCCTACGTGCGCGAGCCCGACTCGCCCTTGGCCAGTTTTTTTTTTACTATCATGTTCCCTAAAACAAGTTTTTTTTTTCAGTACCTTGCACTTCATAATATCATAGCTACTAGCTACTGATAGCGGCATCGCCCGCATGCCAGTTGAAAAATATTCCAAGGCAACCTAAAAAGTATCACATGTCCTATTCCAGAACATGGTCTACCCGTATGCCAAGTTTCATCCAAATCCGATCAGCCGTTAAGATGAGAAGAGGTAAGATACAGACAGACACCAAGACAGTGAGAGTTACTTTCGTATTTATAACACTAATGTAGTAGTAAGAAATAGGTATTGGTGCGGATTCTGTTGTGCACAAACTAAACTTAATTTAGGCTATTCCTATCTTTTTCTCTTAAAACAAGGAAGACGGACGTAAATTAGAGCTGTCAAATTTAGTTGAACTAATATTTCCATGCAAATTAAGGGTACACGTAAAAACATGTCCATTAAAAACACAGTGAAGCGCAAGGCGTAAACTAGTTTGACATCTCTAACTTACTTCATAGCTATAGCCGTCCTTTTCTCGTACTACCTTTTAGTAAAAAATAGCGATTCTCTAATTTTAGTTTAGTTATTGAACAAGAGAATCAGCACCATTAACCACCTTAATAGGCTATAGTTTCTTAAAAAAAACTAATTAGTAAAAAATATTGGACACGTATTGTCCCGTAAACCAAAAATGAGGACGATACAGTGCGTTGAAATGTCGCTGACGTCACACCTCGATTCACTTTGCACCGTTTAGTGACGTAACAAGCCCGCATTCTTGAACTTTGATGCGTTTCCTTTGTCATTTTTTATTGGTTTGGTAAAGCGAAAAATACGTGTCGAATATTTTTTGATAATAACTTACGGACTAAATAGAGTTTTTTTTTTTTTTGCGGTATCTAAATTCAAATTCTCCATAGAAAGTTTTAAATTAAGAACCTGCTAAATGTTTGATATTTTTTACCAATATGGCCCTAAGTGTGTATGTTTCATAACACTTCTATATAATTCAAGCCTGCAGGAATGTTTAGATTGTCAGAGGTCGGATTATAGAGCGGAACTCATGTTCACACATATTCGTTGTCTGTAAGTCGGCTCAAGAAGGCTTCGGTCGGCTTTGAGTTTCGGGTTAGCTCGGGTACGTGTCATTTCTTACATCATCCTATATCATAATACGAGGGGATGAAGCTTGATTAAGTGGGTTGATCTGTTTTATTGTTCAGTGACATTTTCTTGCGACTTTTGGTGTTTGAGCCTAATACCTAAAGAGTTTTCATGTTAACAAGCATTTGTAGGTAAACAAGGAAAAGAGTTAAAACCGATTTCTGTCTTCACTTTTCTGTCATGCTACAGGGCAAGAGTTTTGTTTTTCTTTTTTATTATTATTCTTTGTGTTCATTTATGGCAGTCAACTTATAAGGTTGAGATTGAAAAAAATCCAACTTGGGTCGCGTGCAGTTGCAAAAAATAGCATAAGCATAGCTACTTGTATGTAGTTTGATCAACCAATAACGCTTCCACTGATGGGACACACGCCTTTTCTCTCTGAGAGGGAGTGGGCTAATCCACCGCAGAAAGAGAGCGCAGTGCCGTTTATTTCTTTTATTCCAGGTTATACCGGTTTCCTCATGATATTTTCTTTCATCTTTCTGAGAGCAGTGGTGATGAAATAAATTGGGAAAACCTGGGTTCGAATCCACGATCATAAGGTTAAAACACCTAATATAATTTAAAGAAAATTCATTTATACAGAAATAACTCAGGTTCTTCAAATATATAATAAAACTATTTCACAATTTCTCTTCATACCAGTATTTTGCAAGTTTGTATAAAATTTACGGCTGATCCCATCGACTTATAGATCTTCGAACTCTGAACCCCATAGATTTTATACAATACGTGACTAGGGTACTATCGGATGGGTATTGGCAAACCTTGAAACCATGTTAAACTTTTAAGGAGAATACTCACATAATTCACTAGTGTATTTGCTAATAATTAACTATTTATTTATTTCCTGTCATGTTATGAAAATAATCCAATGTGCTTTTAGGTTTAACCTATGAAGTTGCCATTTCATAAAAGTGTTACTTTGAGCTGTGATAACTTCGGTTTGTTTCGGAATTATAAGTTCAAATAAATTTTAAATTTATAGTACGTTATTCTTTTTTTTAACCGACTTTCGAAAAAGGAGGAGGTTCTATGTTCGACAGTATGTATGTTTTTTTTTTATGTATGTCCGCCGATTTCTCCGTCAGTAGTGGACCGATTTTGAAAATTCTTTCTTTATCCAAGGGAATATACTCCCGAGGTGGTCCCACATAAATTTTATCGAAATTGCTTAAGCGGTTTATGAGAAACTGAACAAAAACGAAAGATACGTTTACCTCGATGACGTTTTAGTGTACTCCAAATGTTTAAATTCCACGTTCCATGTTATTGGGGTTTTTAGCTGTGGGGTATAACAACTAAAAAGTGAAAAATAAAGAACTTTTTTACAAAAAAAACAAACGACTTTCAAAAAAAATACACTAAAGCTGAAGAGGTGCCACGGAGTCCTCACGTTCCGCCTAACGGAGATCCTCCCCGGACACGGCTGTTTCGGGAGATTCCTGTGTTGGATAAGGCGGGAGGAAACGCCCGGGTGTCACCACTGTGCGGATCGCCCAGAGGACGAGGTGGAGCATACGGTGCAGTTCTGCCCAGTTTGGGCGGAGCACTGCCGTGTCCTCGTGGAGGCGATCGACGGCATCGACGGCCATGATACGGAATGAGGGGGAATGGGAAGCAGTCGCCTCCTTCGTTGAAGCAGTAATGCTTGCGAAGGAGGCGGCGGAACGGGTGAGGGAGACTTAACAAAGTCGCCCTCACGCCCCCAGCAGAAGCCGACGCAGGAGACGCCCTTAGCGTCGGGGGTCGCGAGACGATCTCCGGCCACCGTAGGCTCAATGTGTAGCTCACCGTCCGGTCAGCACCAGGCCCGAGAGTCGACGGCGCTTACTGTTCCACGCGCGCCTCATAGAGATGTCAGCAATACCTGTCGGGGCCCGTCATGGCCGATGCCTGCCCAGGGGTCGTGGATAAATTCGAAACAGAGTTACCGCGCCCCTGGGCTCTCAGGCAACTGAAGAAACAAGTTTGGGTGTTAGTCAGTAAGAGTCTGATACGCCCTCACGCCCTCCCGCTCCACCCAGAGCGGTAGAAGTCATTGGATTATTTCCCACCCCAAAAAAAAAGGGGTGCCAATCCGAATCCGATCAGTTCAAAGTTAGCCCTTTCAAAAAGTATTAATATTAATTTTATACTTCCCACCTAAATTCATGTTTTTAAGGGTTCCGTAGTCCAAACAAGGACAAAGTCTGTCCATCTGTCTATCCGAGGCATACCTTAGAGCTTGTTAGTACTAGAAAGCTGTAATTTTGCTTGGGTATTTATTTATATTAATCACGCCAAGAAATCGAAACAATAAAAATTTTGAATAAAGTTATTTTTATGTTATGGTTATAAGTGACTACATGCAAAGTGGGTATAATTTCTTTTCTCACCTATTCTATATTGTGGCGTATCATTAGATAGGTCTTTCAAAATCATTGAGGACTATTTTTCGATTCAGTAAATCGTTTGTGAAATGTTAAATTTTAAAGTGATATTTTTTTTGAGTCAAGCATGGGCTAAACTAAACTAAAAGCTAAACTGTTATCTTGAAAAATCGGAAAACAAATCGTGGTGGTAGTAGATATAACGAACTTTGAAGGAAAACCACACAGCAAAAAAAAATTGTTTATTCTCAGACAACAATGATCCATAGTGTTAGTTACAAAAATACTTAAAAAGCTATGTTATTTTAATATCAATAGTCGCCCAACTTACAAAATGTACCTACTTGGAAATTTTCGTACCAAACACAAAACCTTACAAAAAAACTTAAGTGAAGATGTACTTATTTATTATCTAAAATTAAGAGTAACCATGTATTTTTTTTATTTAAACGTTATTGTCCGTTAATCCGTGAACTCAATTAATATGTTCATAGTAATAAACATAGTAATAAAGATTATTAGTAGCATATTATATTGTGTTGTACTACTGGGTAATGGCCTTCCCTTCCTCCTTCCAGACCAGCTTTGTGCGATGTCTGGCCAAGTTTCCCCGCAAACATATAGATAGTCACCCCTGCAGCTCCACCGCAGTCAACTTCGATGGCGACGTGCTCCCTCAGGTGTAATGATCTTTGCCCATGTCTCCGGTTGTATTTTTGCGAACTAATACTCCTTTTTTGTCTCCTTTAGTCCCACAAGGTGGACTAATAACTGCAGGTGTATTCGCTAACTCAGTTGACATCAATTTGATAAGCACTATGCAGTACCTACATTGCTCGGTGGACATCGATTAAAATAGGCACTAAGGGTTTCCTATACGTCAAAGCAGCAATGTACGGCAAAGTGCCTTTCAAGTTGATGTCAACTGAGTTAGCGAATACGCCTGCTGGTGAGGGTCGGCGGAATCCGATGGATGCGAGAGGCCATTAGCCAGCAATGGACGTCTTTCGGCGGAAATAATGATTAGGATGATGATGATGCACACCATAATTTTCAATTTTTGGCAAAGCTAAAAAATAAATGATTATATTTTTAAGTGGGTTTTAATAACACTTTACACGTCAACATTTTTTTTTGTCAGTTTTAGCTAGATGAGGCTGGTGTTTCCTAGCTGACTACCCTAAGAAGAAACACCGAAACAAACTCAGAGGTCAAAGTCTCTTTTAAAGTGTTCAAATCCATACAATGTGTACAGTTCTAATCATATGAGAACCATGTACGTTTATGTCTGGGATGAGCTTTTGAGGAAAGCAACACGCAAATTCGAGTGGACCTGTCCAGACAGTGCAATCATTTGTCAGTTATCGTGAAGCTCAACTCAGAACTTTGAGGAGCTCAACGAACCGAAATAATACGAACGACGAATGACAGTTATTCGTATTATTTCAAATACTGTTAGTAGCTTTTTATTGATATTTTCATTTCAAAATATTGACGGATAATAACTAATTTAAACGCAAAGCTCTAACAAATCCCGATAATTTATCATTACTTCATTGCTTTTCAGATTTAAGCTCTACGTTTTAACTAATAACATCGCACTAATAAATCTAATAACATCGAACCATGTTATGTATCTACCAATACAATTTGAATATGTTGAATTTTGTTCCAAGAATTTCGCTATTACTGTAGATAGTACTTGTTTTTTGAGATAGAATTGGTACCTACGCATTATTGCTTATCAATAAAGAAAACGCAAAGTATTATTTAGTTTACAAAAAAGATACAAGAGAGATTTATTGCAATCAGCGTCTCTAACACAGTTTTTACTAGTACAAACATCGTCGTTTACTCTATAAAAAAAAACTTTTTTACAAATAATATAACCGACTCTAAAAATCGCAAAATAACTTTAATTTCGGAAGTTGGTGTTTATGTATATGTATTTTGTTTCTTCGTTATTTGACACCGACTGCCGAAATTAAAATGATTTTGCAATTTTTTGAAATTGTGTATTATTTTAACCGACCTACGGAGGAGGTTCTCAATTAGTCTGTATGTTTTATTTTTGCATGTTGTATGTAAAACTCCTCCTTTTGGAAGTCGGCTATAAACCAGCCAAGTGCGTGTCGGGCCACGCGCATTGTAGCGTTCAGTAGTCGCCCCTTATAACATGCGGACTTAGAAGGAGGCTTAATGTTTATTACCATGAACATATGAATTGAGTTGACGTTTAAATTAAAGCATTTTTATATTAATTAAGGATCATTAGACAAAAATAGTCTTAACAATCCCT
The DNA here is from genome assembly GCA_951329385.1 of Polia nebulosa. Classification (NCBI taxonomy): domain Eukaryota; kingdom Metazoa; phylum Arthropoda; class Insecta; order Lepidoptera; family Noctuidae; genus Polia; species Polia nebulosa. The sequence goes on from OX589604.1 coordinate 8,020,171, forward strand.
CAATGATTTTAAAAGACCTATCCAACGATACCACATTATAGCATAGGCGAGAAAAAAAAACATCCTCACTTTACATTTACATTTAAAAAAATCCTTTTCAAAATGTTATTGTTTCGTTTTCTTGGCGTGATTAATGACTCGATATACCCATGCAAACTTGTAGCTTTCTAGTACCTACTAACAGTCTCTACGCTATGCCTCGGATGGACAGACGGACAGACCGAAACCATGAGACTTCCTTGTCCTTTTTAGGTCTACGGAACCTTAAAAACAACATAACATATTTTGTATCTTTACTGTTTTTCATTAGATAGATATATTGTACCCATTTTTAGGGTTCTTTAGTTCGCATTTACAACTGGCAACTACAGAACCCTACACGGCGCGTGGCCCGTAACGCTTTTGACGTCACTTACTACTTTAAGTAGGTATTGTAGAGCCCCAGGGCTCCAGTAAGGCCTGCAGGGCTCTAGGGGTGCTCTATAGCTACTGGGGTGCTGTCTCACTCGCTGGCTACACGAGAGTGTGGTGTGTAAGAGTTACTGGCTTATGTGTGGAGTGTGAGGAAAGAAAGGGCACTCTGAACTTTGTATTGATTTACGTTATACATGTGCCCTCTTCCAACGGGTGAATCGTTCTGATAATAAAACAAATGTGATGCCTACACCTACTATGTTCAAACGACTCCTCAATATTCTCAACAGCCAGCTGAAGGCCGGTACCCACACGCGGACTTAGGCAGTGTATACAATCGCCACACTATTGTAAAACTAAAAAAAACTATAACCTTCAAAAAGAATAAGTACCATGATTCGTGGTTTGTAATTAATTTTATGTTTTATATAACATCATAACTATAATGTTTTTACACTATAAGAGGAATCAGATTCAAAGCTCGTGGCTCCTGGGAAATATTCCGCTACTAAGCTAACTAAAACGTAATATAAACTGAAAATTGTTCCCGCCACAAAATAGTTTAACATTCCTACTACTGTGACATATGCCTCCTCTCTGTGAGAGGGAATGGGACTTAGTTCACCACGCGGGCCCCAGTACAGGTTGGGGGTCACGTGTCTTAGAATTTTTGGCTCTAGGACAGCCGGTATACTCACGATGTTTCCCTTCACCGTTTTGAGAGCAGTGGTGGTGAAATGATTTACAAAAAGCAAAGTGCCGTAAATACTATAGATCAAATTAGCTTTACTTCAGATTCAATATTTAAAAAAATCCGGATCGTAACATAGAAAGTTAGGAAAGAAACGTCGTATAAAGTTCTTAGGGAAGGACAATTTATGATCCACGGGGTAGGATTCTCCTAACTTAGTTACGAGTTTAAGGATCAACTTATTCGAATGTAAGGAAAAAGTTATTATGTTGATTTCCATGATCAAAAGGATAACGAAAATGTTGCCGTGCATTATACAGAACTTGTGAGAATTTGATTTGAAGCAAAAGCATATTTCTAACTATATTCTAATCACGCTCCGTGAATGGAATAAGAATATTATTCTACTCCTTAATAACCCAATATTTATGTTATAAGCAATGAAACAAAGTTCGGGTTACCCATATACGCCTTGAACAAAACAGAACGATAGCAAAATACGTTAGAAATATCTTCCTATTGTCCTTATCACTTTAACCCAAATCCTTAACCATCCAACTTTCAATATTTCCGACTTAAACCAATCTGTATATACAAAATTCAAAGCCCTGACTGACTGATATATCAACGCACAGCCTAAACTACTGGTCCTGGAGACATGAAATTTGGAGGGTGTAGATCTGGTAAGATTCATATCAAACTGACCTTGCATACCTTAATAATTATAGCTTGTTTGACGGCTCGAAATTTACATAGTTACGAAAATGTAATAACACTATTTAATAACATAAAGTTCAGATAAATACCTATGAATTTATCATATTTAGCTAAACTTACTGTAATCTCTGTAGGTACTGATCCGTTTACAAAAAATCTATTGTTTGCTAAGCTAGTGTCAATGAGCACTTTTTTATCCCGGAAAAAAACCGATTCATGTAGGATAGTCTATAGCAGCAAAACCGATGTGATGATGATGATGATGATGATATACTAGCTTTATCCAGATAAAGCTAGTATATCATCATCATCATTATCATTTCAGCCGAAAGACGTCCACTGATGGACATAGGCCTCACCCAAGTTTCGCCACAACGACCGGTCCTGTGCGTCTCATGGATACAAGACGTACGGATTCCCGAACTGGTATGTTATTTATACTTAACAAAGAATAAAGAGTATAGGCGGATTGATTGAGTAAGGCATCTCTTTGCCTTACTCAATCAATCTGCCTAGCCTTTTTCCAACTACCTTGGGGTCGGCTTCCAGTCTAACTACTAAAGCAATTTAGTTCAAAAGTACCTGGATAGGTAGAAAACTTAAAAAAATAGCTATCGTGTCTTTATGTATCGGTCGGCACTACTGAAGTAGGTTAGGCAGGAAGGGTCAACGTATCCAAGATATTAAAAACATTCAGATTCCAAACCATATCCGCTTATGTGAGTTGCGACTGTCAAGTGCCGAAATTTCCCCGGGGCCACCCACGAAATCGGCAACTTATCCGGGAAATATGTGATAAATTTAATAAAAAAATAACGTGGGATTTGGTTGGCTGTGTGTATACATCTGGGCATATATCTGGATATATTTGCGTCAGGTATTGCTATTTTTCACACTCGTCACACATAAAGCAACCTTATATTTTTAGAGAAAATATTCTTGTTTTAGTCGTGCCACCTCGAGAAAAGAAGATTTGAAACTTCCATTTTCTATGTTGATAATAATGGAAGTTTAACCCTGCCTGTAACAGTCAAAAATATCCAGAAAACAAAATTATGTTTCCATAAAACAGAAATATCAACATCATCATCATCTTCAGCCTTTTAATGTCCCGGCCGGCCAAATGCGGGTTGGTGGATAAACAGAAATATATTTGTAGGGAAACCAAACTGAAAAATGAAAACAAACACGCAAGCACTGCATGAATAAAAAAACTCGACCGTAACTATGTTCCATACTAGAATTTCCCATCTACTAAAAATACCGAAATCATATTTTGCGGCCGGCTCTAACACATATGGGCAGCCTAGCCGACCCCAACATAGTTAGTGAAGCTAGGCTGACTAACTCACACCAACTAAATCAGCTCTACCCAGCGCCAGAATAATTGAACTTCCGCTAAACCGCTGGTTTGCATACCGGTGTCCTTTTACTTCTTTTCCTCGAACACGTTAACTGCGGAAACTAAAACCACAGTGTGAATGATGAGTTACGGGACTTGCCCGTTACGGTGAGGCTGTAAAAACAGCGGGGTTTAGTAAAAAGATGTTCAGTAAAAAGCAGGCACTCAAGCCAATGGATCGTTTTAGAGAACACAATCCGATTATAAGCATAAGCAGAACCAGATTTTTAATGTGCCCACTGTTGGGTCACAGGCCTCTTCTCGGCGAGAGGGAGTGGGCTGTAATTCACCACCCGAACCCAGTGCAGATCGGTAGATGTCACATGTCATCGAATTTTTGGGTCCAGGACACGCTGTGTTTCCTCAAGAGTGTATAGGTTACTTCTAGGCAAGCGTGCTCCATCTTCGACCACATCATCGCTTACCATCAGGTGAGATAGCGGTCAAACGCAACCTATCAATGATAAAAAAAAAATATTATCGATCACCGTTTGGAGAGCAATGATGATGAAATCATTTACACAAAGTAAAGCGCCTGGCTGGGTTCAAACCCACGACGAACAACTCGTAAGTAGCGGTTATTACCACTGGGCCACCACTGCTCTCAATTCGATTCGATTGTCATGCAATTACCTATTTCTAGAACTTTAGTTGTTGATTACGACATGAAATTGACGCACTGCACCTGATAATTGAATCTTGAGGTTTATTTCTAGCTGAAGCTCCATAATCCCTTTCAACTATTGAAAGTTATTCATGGATCCAATGGATGAGACACAGCAACGCCTCAATACGTTTCAGCTTTTGGAACCGAAATAAGACTGCAAACACCTACGAGGACATTCTCTCGCAATGGGGAAAATGATCCAGAATGAAGCTTTTGAAGCAATTCCTGCCTCACCGAGTCGTAACAGTATGGAGTTGACTCCTGGAAAGTGTTGTGACAGCTCCTACACTGAACTGCTTCAAGAACCGATTGGACAAACTAAATATCTCCTAGCTATTTGAAACACACGCATCAGCTAATAACTGCTAGTTTGTCGTTCCATTTAATAATAATTTTAGAAAAATTCAGTGAAAATGCTTTATCAACATAATCTTTGTGAGTCGCTTCCGCCTTCCTCAAAGCTCCTCAAACTTTATTACAATCGGTCTCTAAGTTTTTATCAGTGGCGTTGGAATGGAACATCAAAAACTAGCGGTCTCTCAAACTGATCCACCGTAACGGCACGCTCAAACTTCACGCCTCAATCGTTTAAGGGTCTGCAGATAAAAAGAGAAGACCCCAAAGAAACAATGCGATTAGTCTCTTCAACCTGTTTGACCGTGTTAAATTAGGTCAGTGAACTCACGGCAATGGCTTGTATTTATAAAGTCGTGAAAATAAAAGTCTTGAAGTCTGGTCCGATTTGAGGTGCAACTTTTTGTGCCAGAAGTGTGCCGCGGTCGACAGTTTTTTGGACTTTGAAGAGGATTTATTTTACCGGCCATTGGGTGCTAATTAATACCGGTTGCAGATCTAGAGCTATATTATTTTGCTGAGATAGTTTTTTATACTTTTCTGCAGAGTGCAAACTATGTAAACAAGGCAAATGTTGTTTTAACAACAACAAAATTTGCCAAATTATCTCAGCTGCGAGATAAGCTAAACTCCTTTAGCTTAGCTCTTGGTCTGTAACCGTCTTCATTTAGTTTAAACAGCAATCTAAGAAATTGAGATAAATTTAAAACAATTTACACCCATGATGACAAGCATCCTTTACAAAAAAGACGCTACAAACACTTCACACCACCAAGTCATAAGTCATTAACGCATCAAGTGTATGCAACATCTAATAAATCTCTCAAACATACAATTTATTGCAATAATCTAATTGCATACAAACATACATCACACATGAGCTATTGCGCTATCGTGATTACCTATGTACCGACGTCAAATTAACATTTATAATGATGTTTGTACATATTTACTTCTCTTGTGTATTCCAAATTGATGTGTTGAATTATTAATGTCCCTTCGAAGTGCCAAGTGTACCGTATTTTGCAAGCCATCAGGAATTTCGAGAGGTATCTGAACGTGAAAAATGTAGTGGTTTTCTGTTAAAAATTCATAGGGAAGTCGTGATTTGGAGAAAAAATATGGATTTACAACAGGTAGGTAGCTAGGTGAGTGTAAACATTCATGCTTTTGATGGCATCATAATGCTTCAAATAATAATAAGATTTCACATACGCACAAAGCGTTTTTAGAAAATATTCATTGCGCGTACAGCTAGGGAGTGGAATTCTCTACCGGAGTCTGTGTTTCCTGTAAGCTACAACCTGGGAGTCTTTAAGTCAAGAGTGAATAGGTTACTTCTAGGCAAGCGTGCTCCATCTTCGACCACATCATCGCTTACCATCAGGTGAGATAGTGGTCAAACGCGAGCCTATAAAACGTAAAAAAAACATAAATAACAAAAAAAATATGGATTGTTTCGCAAAGATAATATTTGTATACCTACTGCAACAATATCTCATCATACTCGTAGCTGCATGATTATTGCTTAGTAGCATTATGATAATTTGTGGAACTACTGAGACCACTTCCCTTGACAAAGTGAATTCCTACTTACAGTATGAGTCACACAGATATTTCTTGGATATGAATGAACTGTTATTTTCCTTTGAATGAAACAAGAAGTTGAAATATGAAATTCACATAGAATTGCAACCAATATTATATTTTAAATCAGACTGTTTTCCGTTTCAAGTTTTTTTTGTATAAACAAACTTTCTACAACACCGTATGGACTAACTTTGGAACATGGACAATGTTATTAAATCATTCAATCTATAAGCTCATCTCATCTTTCATTCACTATACTAATCTGGATTTACTAATAATGATACCTTCAGTTGTATCATTATTAGTCTGTACAGAAGTGCCAATTAAGCAAAACAACACGTCTATTGACGTTACTTATTCATGACGTCACCTCTGAATGACGTCACTGTGGCTGTCAAGTTTTGGGAATATGGAGTGCTTTCTACAATTCTCGTGGTTTAGTGTTTAATTTATTCAAAACATGTGACTGCATAAATTTTTCTAGACGAGACAACCTTACCATTGATAATATCACTATCAACAACTGTGGGGTCCAAAATTCTTACCTATGTCATACTAATTTGGATAAAAATCACATGTTCATCATAAGGTGATGTGGAACCATGATAGACATACAGTAACTGTACTGACAAAGGAAACTACAGAAAGGCCTAGAGAATGAAACAAACGTGTGAAAGATGAAACGAGTTGGAAGGGAGTAAACAACAAGATCATGTCCAAATACGCCGAGTAAACAACAAGATCATGTCAAAATAAGCCATGACCCTAAACAAATAAGATGAAGAGTAGATATAACTAGAAAAAGACGAGAAGAGAAGATGAAATGGGTAGAAAAGGGATGAATTACAAGATGAAAATGTATGAAAGAAGAGAATAAACCATTACTCTACACAATTAAGATAAAAGGTAAATGTAACTAAAAAAAGAAGAGAAGAGAATATCAAACGGGTATAGAAAGGGGATGAATTATAAGATGACAGTAGATGAAGATGTAAGAAAGACAAGAATTAGCCATCACTCTAAACAAATATGGATATGTTCAGAAAGATGAGGATAAAAACCTTACACATAACATGGTACCTACAATTTAAGCAAGGAGGAAAACCTCGCAAAAGTGGAGCTCATTAATAATTTCGACTGCGCGAAATGTTCCGAGAAAGGTGATAATTATAGCTCACGAGATAATAATCATGTAGCCATATGTATATCATATAGCTGATATAGCCTGTCTCATTTGTATAATCTTCCAGCTGAATATTAAAACATAGCAGCTGTGAAGCGTGAGGATGTATGGTCGGACGTTGTACGTCGCGTTAGGATAATAAGATTCGCGGGAACTGAGTTGCATGAAAGCAAAGTTGCTTTAGAATCGCTTAATTTTGTGTTTTTTTTTTTTTTGACGGGGTGGGAATTCATCCAATTACATCTCCCGCTCTGGGTGGAGCGGGAGGGTGTGTCAGATTGTTATTGACTAAAACGCACCCCTGTTCCTTCCCTGCCTGAGTGCCCAAGGGTGCGGTAACTCATGTTAAGAATTTATCCGCTACCCTAAGCATGCAGGCCACGATGGGCTCCGTCAGTGGTGGCTTACAACATCTCTTTGAGGCGCGCATGGAACACTACACGCCGTCGACTCACGGGCCTGGTGCTGATCGGACAGCGAGCTACCCACTGCTCGCCGTCCGTTGGCCCGGGTTGAAGTTAAAATTTGAAGCATTTAATCAATTTTAATTCAAGTCAGTATGTCTGAAGTTCTGCAAAATGAATGTAGGTAGTATAAGTGGATAGGGGTTGTAGTTTACAATAGAAATAAATAAATATGGATACATTTAGCGCCATTGTAACGACATAAGAACCTGAGTAGTTTTGTCAAATTACTAATATTGACAATGAGCATTTAGCCAAAAATGCTAGGAAAGAATATATATGTTTTCATCAATGTAGGTAGGTATCTGCATATTCGTCACAATTTACTTTTTCATTCCATATGCGGTCGTTGATAACGAGCAGTTGAATAATATTGGCATTACAATGTTTTCTATTTAGACGAATTAGATGTACTCTATGAAAACTTTTAATTACATAATCTATTTGCAAGTGAATTTCGCACTATTTCTCGAAGAAAACAAACATATATTGCAGTCGTCCAAACTATTTACTATATGACAAACGTCTCCGTAACTCATCCCCAAAAGGATACGAAATAACACACAAACCCAGTACATTACGGACCTAATATACTACGTTTCCCACATAACGTCAGGAATACGCGGCAATCGTAGTAAATTGCCTCGCAAATTCATCCTTTCAAGCCGAGAATTGAACATTAAGCGGCTCTATCAGTTTTATGTGAAACTATGCGAGTAGCACTTACTGTACAAAAAGGTTGAGAATAATTGGCGAAGATTAAAGGATATAAATGTGAATGTGGACAAAGAATATAGAATTGGACACGCTTTTACTGCGTGAATGAAACTGAAAGCGATCCATGATGTTCTGATTGTAAATACACATGCAGAGATGGTAATCATTCGTCTGTGTCAGTACCGAGATCACGTCAATACGACTGCTATCCAGATTTTACTGAACACTAGACTAGATAGAACACTTTGCAGTACTACAATTGCAATTCTCTGTCCAATATAAATTGGCGGGTACAGTAATCATAGATTTGAAGTCAGAGCTATAGAAAACTGAAGTATCCTGTGTAACTTTTTGTTGAATGATGCATCACCCATTTTTAATTCCTTGGCTATTGGAGGTGACCTAACCTTGAATACCATGAATTATGGAACCAAATCCGATATTTCACCAATATTATACAGATAAATGCAACAAAAACTATATATTCAATAGAAATAACCCTTTCAACTAAGAACATGGCTAACAACAAGTTTACCCGACCAACGAACATAATAATATCAACCAAGCAGTAATAATAGGAGCATTACATTTCTGGAAAATGGCCAAACATTGTGTCCCCTACTCCCTAATGCAACCTACTTACAACTTGCTCATTACATGGACGCAACCACCAGACTGGAAGCTTACATTATTTAAACAGTAATTTCATTTTGAACTTAATGCTACATTATGCTTTACCTTGTGCAGGTAAACGGGAAATGAATGCACAGACATTTTTAAACTTATTATAGCTAGCTCCGAGTAAGAGCCGCTATTTGCTTGGAAATATGTCCTTTTGAAATTATTTTTGACATTATTATAGTGGATTTTCGGTGTAGTGTGTTTTAAATGTAATAGAGTACCATAAGATGATGTTGATAATCAGACGATCATGACTTCGGATAACATTTCAAATCCAGCTCCAGTGGCGACATTATAAGTTCCGTGCATCCTAAGGAAAAAGAAAAAGCATGTTTGACAATATAAAACAAAACACTTGGAAATATTTTGTTTGTATATAAAATCATGACAGTAAGTAAAGACTCAACTTTGTAGAAACGACCTCTAGAACTTAACACTTTTGCACGGAGCGCATATCAGTCAAGCATGAGAAAAAGCTACTTCAAAATGATACCAACAACCAGCAATAAATTACAAAATTATGTAGGATTATTTAATCTATTGTAACACCTATTTTAAAGACAAATATTTATTTCGTAAAAGATAGCACTAATTTACGTCGGTCATACTTAACAATAGAGCATTAAGATTCACCGAGCGCATTGCTGCTCTCATTAAAATTTTCATCACTGACTGAGACGTGGCTCAATCAAATGATATACACCGGAGAATGTTTTAAAGCATTTTTTCTTATGCTCTGCTTTTGTTGTTGGTGTCAAGGTTATTTTTGATTGAATGTAATGGCTTTGTTTAGGAGTTAATGGATTAGGAATATTAGGGTTCATTGTTATGATCTAGACTAGCTCATAGACTAGATTATTATATTTTTCTTATTCAATCTATGACAATGAGATATAATTATATTTTATGACAAATAGCAAACGATGAATCATCCCAACAACTCGCTGAAGTAATGCATCTCTCGAGTTGAGCAACAGAATACAAAACCTAGATTATATCGACCGTCAGGACATTCAAAATTTTCCGTTTTGGTAACCTGATGCTGTAAAAGCAAGTGTGCGTGACCTTACGATGTTCACCACTCCATCACGCACAGGATGTAAGAAACGTTGGAAAGCTGATGGTTCTGAAGTAATCTCCAATGGTGTAATTGCTCCAAGGCGTTCCGATGCGAGGATAAACGAATAAATAAAGACCTAAATTGCCTTATCGGCAAATTAGGTCTTTATTTATTCGTCTTGACTACCTAAGCAGAGGGCTCAATCTTCATAACAATCACATACATTTTTAACATTATGCCTGCTTCTGTTTGTAATCAGCACCCACGACAGACAATTCTAGTTAAGAATGTGCGCTTGACATATAACTGGACCAATGGTACACATCTCTGAGCAGTGTTGCAAAAGAATCATGTTCCAAACAATAAAACCTGCAGTAATGGCAGATTACACGGTGTACATAATATAATTACAGATTATTTTTACGGAAACACATTTTTTTCTCAAATTCCTAATTTTTATATGCTAATGTTTTGTTGCACGTGTTTACATCATCGTGGATTGTTAGTTTAGATTTAATTTGATGCAAAGCTTTCAAACTGCGCTTTCCAATAGGTACAGTTGGTTATTATTGTGGTACTGAAGTTAATAATCAATTGCTACATATACACATATCGGTTCATTAACATATTATTTTGGTTCAATATATCTATTTAATTTTCTTTATATTATTTCAGGTTTTCAGGGTAAGGAAGTTGAATTACATTTAACATAAAGTTGGAATTTACCTCATTGATATAAAAGGAAGCATTCCGAAAAATAGACAATTTATGTCTTTTATGTTTAGGTAGGTGCCACATTCAACATTATTAATATTTTTCATCACATACCGCACACATATTTCTTCTCTCATAACTGTAAAAAGCCATTCAACACAAACATTATACAATTAATTAGTCTATGATTTGGCAGATCGCGTGCTTCTAGTGCCGTAATCCGTCATATCGTGAGAAATGATGCGCGGGCGCAACTTTTTATCTTTTTTATAAACTTTGCAACATGGCCGACGCCCACAAGATTCCGTGACTAGATGTGATCGTAATTCACACACGAATTTAATTGGTAACGACTTAAGTAATATGATATAACAATGGATCTCTGGACATTGCATTGTCAATTATGTTTGTTTGATAAATATGATAAATTCTGCAATGAGTAGCTACGTACTTACTGAGATAATAGGATTGGTTGAGAAAGAGATAAGTAGTGTTTTTATCGTGTTGGCTGATTGCTTTCCAGGTTTTGCTAATCTTGTGATCTAGCTAATAATATGCTTTGCTTCTTCTTTTTCACATCATATGATTTAGAATTTTTTAAACATAATAAATCTATTGCTCAAGTTAAAATTAAGCATAAATAGTTTAATTGAGTTCCAGTGCAGCTTTTTCAAGTGGCTTTGCACGCGCGATAGTCGACTACTATGCCACGGAGGCGTAGTAACAACTGGATAAAAAGTATCCTATGTCCTAAACCAGACCTACTTTTCCTATGTGAAAAGTTTCATCTAAATCAATGATTGATTAATCCTCCCAAACAAATTTCGATCACGGTGGCAGTCTAAAGGGACGGCAATCCGACACGACCGGGGTGAGATCAGGCGTAGCACCAACGGCTTTACGTGTTTTGAGAGGCATGGGGATGTGTCACACCATCAACTTTCAAACTCCGGGCTGCTACAGAGTATTTCTTATTAACCGACCACTGTTCCTTCAGTAACTCTGTTACGAATTTATCCGCTACCCCTAGGCATGCAGGCACCGGCCATGATGGGCCCCGTCAGTGGTGTCTGACAAATTCTCTTTGAGGCGCGCGTGGAACACTACGCGCCGTCGAATCACGGGCTTGGTGCTAATCGGACGGCGAGCTACCCATTACTCGCCGTCCGCAGGCCCGGGTCTACGTTGAATGGAGATCGTCTCGCGGCGCCGGAATCCCCAGGCGTCTCCTGCAGCAGCTGCTGCTGAGGGCGTGAGGGCGACTCTATTGTTGAGCCTCCCACACCCGTTCCGCCTCCTCCATCGCGAGCATTACTGCTTCGCAGAAGGAAGAGACTGCTTCCCATTCCCTCTCGCTCCGTACCATGGCCTGTACCATGGCCGGGCGCGAGAGGTCGCTGCCGCCAATCGCCTCCACGAGGACACGGCAAGGCTCCGCCCAGGCGGGGCAGATCTCCACCGTATGATCCACCGTGTCCTCAATCACTTTTTGCCTGACCCGGAAATCGAACCCAAGACCTCAGGCTCAGCAGTTGCGTTTGCGACCACGACACCAACGAGGCAGTTAAATGATTAATTCTAAAAAAAATATTGATTAACAAATATCCGAAGTTAAAGACTTTCCCATCCATAACATTAGTAGAATTTAATTAAATAATTTGAAAACATTTCCAAACGTGAAAATTCATTCATAGAACTTTAAATAAACAGAACAAAAATTCCCCAGAAAATATACGGAGCAGTGCACACGAAAGGAGTAATATATTCCACTCGAACAAAAACTACTTTGAAACATATATTCATAACATACTTATTTGACAAAGAGGCAATGAAAACAGACGGCACACGCGAGACATAGAGTTCATAAAACTATAACGAACCAACTATATGTACTGAAGAATATGCATCATTCATTGAAATAAAACTTTTACACATTGTTTGACCGATTTAATTTTCGCTAGAATAGAGGAAACAAAAGAATTTGATTGCACATGGTCCCCATTGTTTTTTTTTTTTTGTGAATTTTGCAAATCGATTTTTTTTTACGCAATTTTGAACTCTCTACTATGAAAGCACAATAAAATGCAAGCTAAGCTGTTTTTTATTTGATAAATGTTTATTCCCTGAAATAAACTATTACTGATAACTATAATCCCTATCTTACCTTTATCGCCCAATACATATTTGGCATAGCACGTCGTTTTCTTTCATTCATATCTAGCAGTCAACACCTTAGTGTTCACTTCCTTCATTGGTTATATCACCTTTCATAAAATCTCCTAGTTCATCTTTTCTTTCCAGTTTTTTATAGCCATCAAGAGACCAAAGTACATTCTTAAAGTAATTATTTGGCCTATCTTAGCTAACTCCTAAGAACAGCGTTCTGCAAATCGGAATTGAATGTTGTGAAAAATTCTACACCATTAAATTAAACAGGCAATACTCCATCGTCTGTCGACATAGTGTATGTCTGTACAGTGTTAGGGACTTTCTCTGGAACGAATCGCGTACAGTCAACGTAACTAATTATTAATGTGTCGGCACTGCGAATGGAGACAATATGTCTGTTGCTAAGTGTCGTCTTCTTTGTCGCAACTAATAAAACACTATAAACAGAATATTTCGTAATAAATTCTGATCACGTACGTAAGAGGAAAGCTTTGAAAGATAATATTGTTTGTGCTTTAATCGATACTGATAAATCAAAGGCTTCATTCATCCGTTCCGGCTTTAAAATCAAAAACGTTTCGTGATAACTTCTCTTTACAAAGGCTGAATGATGCTAATCAAAGCATTCAAGGAAACACATTCCAGTCATTTTACTAATAAAAACATCTAAATAATTTTAGTGACTGGCTGGCTAGAAATTCCTTGATTCTAATCATTTGGAATTTCGAACACTAATCGAGGTGGCCATGATTGTGTATATTTCTGTCATATCCTGCCCTCATGATGGTGATGAGTCTAAGAATCTTTACATTTTCTATGTTATACACTTTTGTATAAATATTATGTGCAACAGTTGTATTCAAGTGTTATATAATATGCTTTAAAATTTTATAGAAAAACATCGGAGAAAATCTTTGGATATTTTCTTTGAGATAAGCGTACCAAGGTGAGAATCACAACATCATACTGTCTACTCCTAGAAAACTGCACAATTTTAGATCTAACAAAACCTGGGGACTGCTATTCCACTTACTACCTCTTGATAGAAAGGCCCGCGGTCACCAAAAATCACTAAACGTATTCAAAACATCGTTCTATTTCTGTCAATATTGTGAAAATTACAGAGACTGGTGTTTTTAATACGTTTAGCGTTATTAGAATTTAGTCATTGGTGGACCAAGTGGACCTAATATTCAATAACGTTACTTTTGAATTTTATCGCGAAGAGTCTATTTCGTACTAAACCACGAACCATTATCCTAATACAGATGTTCCCAGTGGGTTATCTACTGTTCACAAGAATTACAGTTTCTAGTAATGTATGAAAAACTGAATTTTACTTTCATAGCCAGATTACATTTTAAGAGAATGCTGCACACAAAATAAGTATAACAGACGGTACTAAGATTTGGCATACAAAGGCTTGTTTATCCTTTTGAAAATATACAAAATTCTAATAACATGAGTTTATTCAAATACCTCTCGCTCGGCTGGTGGCTCGGAAAACATATTCGCGGGAAATCGTTTGAGCCATTCTGATACCGCGTTTCACGTTTGCGAAACGCCCGTTTGAATTTCGCATTCAATTTGAACTATAGCACGTTTTATGTCTGCCTAGTAATGAAGGTATGCATTTTGTAGTATTTGTTCGGAATGCTTCAATATTTTGCATTTTTGGTGAGTTTTGGTGAATTTCGTTTTCATACTTTATTTTTCTTAGAAGAAGATTTAGCTTTTTTATAAATCAATAGATAATGTAGGTTACCGAACTTGATTTCATAACACATCTCGAATAGAAAGGCAGAGGAGTAGTAAATTTGATAAACAAATTGTTATAATTTTGAATAAAGGTCAAAGCACACATAATAGGTATATCAACTCGGAAAGGGATCGTCACCGTATCAACTCGAGCCATGCAGTATTTTTTGTATGAAACTCCCTACTACAACGCACACTAATCGGAATCGTAACGCAATCGCCTCGCCTCGGGACAAACTCACTAACTGCGGTGCGGTGCGTGGTCAACTTGCAGTTAACACGCTTACGGCTCGTCGTTCTCGCGCTTACGGCTCGTCCCCACGTTTACGGCTCGTCGTCCCAGCGCTTGTAGCACACTACTGTTGCTGAACGTGCTGTCATGTCATATCATTCACAAGATAACTTCCAGTCGTGTTGCTCGCGTTTTATTGAATTTGTTGGTTAGATTTCAAACAAACAAACAAACAAAACAGAATCAAACAGTGTGCCAGCCAGGTCAATCAGCGCGGCGTCGCCTAGCCGTAGCCGAGTCGACGTACCGGAGCTGGTGATCCGCTTTGGTTACGTGCTTACATTAGGTTGACGCCTGTTTGACGACAAGGCGAAAGGCGATACGATGACGATCCCTTTCCGAGTTGATATGTGTGCTATAACCTTAAGACGAAATGCGGGAGTCCGCCAAGCACAGGCTCGGTCGATTTTGCGACGCTTAGTGAGGGGGAGGCTTATGTCCAGCAATCTTTCCACTATAATGAAAGAATGATGATGAAGCCAATAACACTTTGCTTGATCTAGGAAAACGCAATGGCAAAACAAAAAGGCTAAAGCGGAGTTTTGTTTTCAAACAGTTTGTCTGCATTTTGAAATTTATTCAAACAGGCAGTTTTCACGATACTTTACAGTTAGACATTTTCGTAAAAGCCGCACCTATTATACCTCCACTATGGGGTCATAGTGGAGGTGTTATACACATGGGTATGTGTATAACATAGCACAAAGTATCGCAGAGTGTGCAAACGCTCGCCTAGCGCCTGCAGCGACTACAATGAGTGACCTCGTTCCCTCTCTTGAATATTTACGTCGAGATGACGCGCGTCTGGCACTCTGACACTCTGCCCTTCTAGCCTTCTTCCATCACTCACATATCCGCATCAAAATCGTTTCATCTGTTCCTTTGTTTTTGATCCCCATTCCCTTCAGTTGTTTAAACTATGACTAGAATTCGAAACTTGAAACTAAATTATTTTCTTTACGTCTTCTGCAGACAGGCGCTACGCGACAACAACAAGACGGTTGCCTAGAACTTGAACTACCATAGAAAAAACCCTAGTCGTACCTGCCTGTGATTACCTCATTGGTTTAGGTACATACGTATGTTGAATCTCCGGATCGCGCTGCTATTTGGGTTTTGGGTAGCATTACGGTGGTGCATTTGTGTCCATTTAGTGACAATAATCTTTATACATACATGGGATGTAAATGCAAGGATCGAAATTTATTTATTTGACATTTGCTATACTATTTAGATACTTAAGAAATACTTAACTAACTATAATTTAAAAAAATCTCTTAATTAAATAAATTTTAAAATGTGGCGTCGAAATATTCCTCGGTTTCTTCCGCATCGGTGTTGACTGGAAGTGTTTCCAAACTGGCGGCATTGCCACGTTGTATTGCCATACAAAAAAGGAGTTTAAGCATTGCCATACTTAAACTTTTTTTTTTGTGGGTTTGGGAAATCATCCTATGACTTCTCCCGCTCTGGGTGGAGTGGGAGGGCGTGTCAGACTTTTGCTAACTAAAACCACCCCTCCCTTCCCTGCCCTGAGTGCTCAGGGGCGCGGTAACTCTGTTTCGAATTTATCCACGACCCCTGGGCAGAATTCCTCTGGCGGAGGTAAAAGCCAAAAAATATGTGAAGTGTCAAACTAGGCATCTGGATAAATCTCCATATAGTGTATGAGCACTCGGACCGAGAGTTTCAACCCCAAACTGCTTGAAAATGTAACTACCGATGATGTTGTTATATTTACGCTGTTTGATGATTATTATTACATTGTAAAATCTCTGAAAATTAAGTTATTTATTTACACTTCATGCAACTAAAGTACAAAGGCGGACTTAATGCCTTAGGCATTCCCTACCAGTCAACCAAGGGTGGCGAGTGGAAGGGGGGTGGCGTGGAGGGTGGTGGAGATGGGTGGTACTTATCTGATTACAAAAAAAATATCACTGCTAAAAAACCAGACTATCAGCTGATTGCCGTAGGCTACTTTTTGCCGCAGAATCATTCACAGTTCTAGTAGGATAGGTCACATGAGCAAAGCCGCTAGTTAAAAATATCTGTGAATCACCATCATGACATTTTGATCATTTTAGGACCCCCTAAAATCATCATAATTCCGTGTGAGAGAGAGACGGAGCTATCCAGGACAAATAACACTATCCCTTTCTCACACCGGTATTATGATGACTTCAAGACGTCATGGTAGAGGGACAGGTCCTTTAAACGCAATAAACTTACTGCCCGATACACAAGTTTCACTCTTTCGTTATAAATAATGCATGTGACAGTGTGTGTGACCATGACCGAACATCGCCTTCTGCATACTAAAGCTTTGACACAATGGTGTTCATTTCTCCGACGGATTTCCCGTGAACTTTTGTTTTGGATCTTAACCTTGATAACGGATGGGAAGTGGTGATTGGAACTGGTGAGAAGAAATTAATAAGTGTCATTTTGTTATATTAGAACGGTAGCCAAAATAACTAAGATTTTTTCTAAAACAATGAAATGCACGCTTGGCCACTATCTCACCTGATGGTCAGCGACGATGTCGTCGACGATGGAGCACGCTTGCTTAGAAGTAACCTATTCACTCTTGACTTGGAGACTCCCAGGTTGTGGCTTTCAGGAAACACAGACTCCGGCAGAGAATTCCACTCCTTAGCTGTACGCACAATGAATGTGTTCCCAAAACGTTTTGTGCGTGGGAATTAGTTACCCTCATTGCGTTTTAAACGATACAATAGAAATAAATACTTTCGTTTCTGAACGATATCAAACCAGCATACGATAAAGTTGGTATTTGTTTGTTCTTACAATATATCTTCGATATTTATGTTTGAGGAAAGTCTTGTATATGGATGTGGATGGCTATAAGAGTAGGGTAAGGCCAAAGAAACGATGGATGGACTGTGTGAAAGAGGATATGGGTAAAAAGGGAGTGACAACAGAGATGACGACTGATAGAGGAGTATGGAAGAAAAAGACATTTTGCGGCGACCCCAAATAGACTGCGATAAGGGCAGGAGAATGATGATGATTTATATTTGACTTGTTGATTTGATAACTTGTCATAGCTGACGAAGAAGGTAAGAAAAATATTTTGGAGTACATTCCATTTTCAAAAACAAAAAGCATCCATAACTCACTTAGTTTCTGAACACGAGCAGCGATTTGGGGCATCCATATTTAGGCATAGGAGTGCTCGCAAGTCGAAATCACTCTCTGTTATTGTAGAACATAGGCACGAGTTAAGAGTTTACATGATTATCTACTTTTGCAAGAAACAATATTATTTTGTTTTTTTTTTTACTGGCCAAATAACTTATATTTAAACACCCTTATTTATGAAAAACTTGCTAAGCATGTATTATGAATTCTTAATTCAAATTCTCCAAATGAAATTTTTAATTAAGAACTTCCTAATCAGTATTTAAACTAATCATATTATCGTTAACTTTTTTTGTAAATCAGGCCCCAAGTGTATCTCGGTATAAACAAACAATATTGAACTGAAGCACATCCAACCTCACAACGACCGAACTATTTAGTCGAACAAAGCTCGCCTCTTCACTGAAATTATCATCCGAATTTCTGAGTACCTTTTGTTATTACGTACTTACAGACAATGAAGGTCTGCAGTACAATTTGGTAGCCATTTTTGTATTGAAAATTGTGAAATAGGTTTACAATTCTTGTATTGGTCTGTGGTTTGATGTTTACATGCCTGATTTTATTCGTTTACCACTTTATTTATTTATTTTTATTTGCAGTTTTCTACATGATGGCATCCTCAAGGAAACCTAGCATGGCATCAACGTAAGTTTAAATACTAAATAGTTAATCGAGACAACGGCAAATGTTTTGGAGTCAGTTTCAGCAACATTTCGACAACTACAATTTTCGTGTACTTGAATTTTAAAAGATAAATAGAAACGTTTGCAGTTCGCAAGTACACAAGTTAACGCAAGTTGGGACGACATGTTGTGGTTTAAACTATTTATTAGTTATGATATAGAAGCCTCATCAGAAGGCTTAAAGTCACCCAAAGGGCAATGGAGAGGGCTATGCTTTTCAATGCAAGAATGATGACATCCGCAAGAGAACCAAGATTACCGAGGTAGCCCGAAGAATCGTTAAACACATTGCTTGCAGAACAGATGGTCGATGCGGCCGAAAATTTCAGGAGTGGCGACCGCGAACCGGAAGACGCAGCGTTGGAAGGCATTCAATAAGGTGGACCGATGACTTGGTAAGGGTCCGGGTAGCCGATGGATGCGAGATGCACAGGACTGGTCATTGTGGCGACACTTGGATGAGGCCTTTGTCCAGTAGTGGACGTCTTTCGGCTGAAATGATGATGATGATAAGATACAAACTATTTGCCATTGAGCCCTAAATTAAACAGTTAGTCTGTATCACATTTGTGTCACTTAAACAAAACGACATAGGAACAGCCTTAAATCTATAGAGTATACAGAAATGGGTGGTGATACTTTAATACTCCTTTCCTCTAGGAAAGTTGCTCATGGATATGACCAACTTTTCTAAATAAAGGCATGGTCAATTTCGAAGAAAAAAAAAATTGGACTTCCCATACTTTTGATCAGCTGATGATGACATGTACGGAAAGTTCTTTTTTTTTAGGGTTCCGTACCCAAAGGGTAACCAACGGGACCCTATTACTAAGACACCGCTGTCCGTCTGTCTGTCAGCGGGCTGTATCTCACGATCCGTAATAGCTACACAGTCGAAATTCAACAGCGGCAAATAAAAATACACGCTGTGTGAAAAGTTCAACTGTCTACGTATTACGGATCATGAGATAGAGCCTAAATAATAACCCAAAAAAAAACACGTTTCTAGATTTTCTTTTTGTTTTTTTTTTCAGTTTATGGTACGGAACCCTTCGTGTGCGAGTCCGACTCGCACTTGGCTGGTTTTTTTGGGAATTTAATATGACAATGATGAATTTACTTGTAGACAGTTGTTCATTTCCATGATGAGGAGCATTATTTAAAATAAGACCACACATTTCGGAAACACCGTGTATTTTTGGGGGGTGGGAAATCATCTCATGACTTCTTCCGCTCTGGGGTGGAGCGGAAGGGCGTGTCAGACTCTTACTGACTAAAACCCACCCCTGTTCCTCCCTGCCCTACGTGCCCGGGGGCGACGTAACTCTTTCGAATTTATCCTCCACCCCCGGGCATCGGTTACACCCTGTATACAAACTGCAATAACTAATTTATTTTATTTATTTATTTATTAAACTTACAAACACTATCTTTACAGGATGACCCCACGATAATAGTGGTTTCCAAACATACAACCATTAAATTTAAAAATCAACTTACAACTTAGAAATCTAAACATTAAAAATAGAAAACAACACTAAACTATACAGGGTGTAACGGAAAGGTGTGGTCATATTTTAAGAACCGGTTCTGCCAATGGAAATGAACCACTTTCTCTAAGAAAGAACCTAAAATTTCCAAAAAAAAAAATTGAACTTGCTATACAAAGTTATCATCAGCTGATCAATATTTGTATGGGAGACAATTTTTTTTTGAGAATTTCCTCATATTTTCTTGAAGCAAGTTGTTCATATCGATGGGCAGATGCACTCCTTAAAATATGACCACACCTTTCACCTTTTTTTAATGCTTCAAAATCTTAACCTAAAATATAAAACCAGACATAACACAGGATATTAATATTTAAATACAACAGCTAACAAAATTCAACAAAACCCTTGTGAATTCACTGAAATTGCACGAAAATATGTCAATCCTCTCATGCACTTCGTTTAGTACACCTATTGTGCGGGTGAGGGGTGTTTTAATTGACATTTTTGTTTTTCTTTGTATCGTGGGTGCGTTTACAAACATTTAAACTCACATACACAAGATACCAAATATTTGTTCCGTGCGTTTTCGAACCCGCGACACGCAGCGCAGCAGCCGAACGCTCCACCACTGCGCCAACTGTGTCGTCAACATCAGGTTGGTTTTGGGAGCAGGCACGGCCAGCAGTGGCAGTCGCCACCGCCTCCACACGTACCGTTCTGGCACGCATAGCTTCAGGTGACAATGTAATGTCAAAGTAATGTGAGCACACATAAAGTAGAACATACCACCCAAGATTAAATACGGATAACAAATGCACATTGTAAATAAAGTGTTCCTCAAAGTTTCGGTTCGGTAAGGCTGGCTTATGGTTTACCCAAAGTTTGAGCGTCTGCGCCGAAATAGGACACACTTGTGCTTATTTGCTTTGGCCCATTTGCATTGCTTGCTTACTGGAAGCGTTACTACGTACACTGACATATTTTGCTGGTAATTATTACACACTTTCTTGATATAATGCGTGTGTGGTCTCATTGACTACTTTTCAATTTATGATGTTACTTTTGTCAATATCTGCAAGGCTATGAGATACCTGAAAGGGTGGAGTAAGAAGTATCCTATGTGCTATACCAGACTATAATCTATTTCTACACCAAATTTTGTGGCTCACCAAGCGTGTTTGAGAAACAAACATCCATCCATCCAAACTTCCGCATTTATAATATCAGTTAGATCAGAAGTTATCAGAAGATAAGTTGGTATATTTTCAGATATGTTACGGATAAGCGCATATCACAATGGGAAGAACTCATGAGAAAGTTTTCTCAATCACACAAGGAACAATTCCAGTAAGTCATAACTTATAAGATGCTTTTCTTCTTCGTCTTCTTACGGTGATTTAACTCAAAATATTTCTCCTCGTCCTTTGCGAGGTTGAACTTTAAAATAATTATATTCTTCATACCCCAGTATGATATTCATAATTTTAAAGTCTCTCTCTAAAGCCTCTTTACCTTATTTGTTGGTGTCGGCTCAGCATTACTTCTGCTTCCCTACAACTTTATTTGCCGACATTTGAAAAGTTACCTTGAACTAAAGCAAAGCTTTCTCTAAAATAGGAAACATTGGTGCCAATTCGGTTGCGCACCAACTAAACTTAATTTAGAGTATTGCTACCTTTTTCTCTGTAATAAAACAAGAAAGAGACGGACGTAAATTAGAGCTGTCAAATCTATTTGACCTAATTTTTCCATACAAATTAAGGGTACACGTAAAAACATGTGGACTAAAAACACGGTAAAGTTTGACATCTCTAATTTAGTTCATAGCTATATCCGTCCTTTTCTTGCACTGCCTTTTAGTAAAAGATAGCAATTCTCTAATTTTAGTTTAGTTATTTAACAAGAGAATCGGCACCATTAAGACGAATACAGACAATACAAATTGTAAACAGATTTTTCCCGCAGGGCAGCCTCTCTCGACATACCTCGAGCTGAACGATCCGCCAAGTTCTTCCCTACCGGCTCCCAGTACGAAGGCTCTTGGGATGTGCTAGGAATGAGCGGCTATGGAAAGTACACATTCCCTAATGGTAAGTACTTAATACACGTTTGATTCAAAACTTTATGAACTTAATGCAAGTGATGAGGCCCAAGAAAAAGTAAGATTAACCACGTGACATTTCGTCAGGCCATATCAATCCCAAAAATTTTGGACTTTTTCACAATACTAGGTGGCCTAGAAGTAACAGCATCCTAGTACTTGTACATTTATTACTCTTTAGTGAAAATGAAAACGAATAAAAACTTCGTAGATATGTGACATCTACCAAACCGCATATAGCCCACGTGGTGGATTACAGTTACAGCCCACACCCTCTTACAGAGAGGAAGCCTCTGTCCCAGCAGTGGGAACATTATATATTGTTATGCTTATACTTTGAACATTAACGTCATTTGCAGGAGTGATCTACGAGGGAGACTTCGAAGACGGCTTGTTTCACGGCAATGGTCAGCTCCGCTACCAAAGTGGCATTATCGTGCGTGGTAAGTTCGTGCAGGGCGTCTTGACAGAGAGGACGCTGATCACTGAGAACATGGAGTACTCGGAGAACAATTGGAAGTACTGCACAGTGCCTGATAGACGGTATGTGGTTTTCTATTGATTAGTTCAAGGTAGATTTCTACGGGTGCAAATTATTATATACACAAATCATCCTCGTTTACGACTCTTTCTATTAGTGAAGACCGCATTCAAAATTTCCGTTGCGTGGTTTAGGAGTTAGGAGAGAAACAGCCAGACGAAGAATACGACTTTGATATATACTATGTAGAGATGTATTCTACTGAAGGTTGGGTTAAAATGAACAAGCATTTAATAATAGATATTTAAACTAAAAAATAACGCTGAAAAAGTTTAACTGATTGCTATATGTAATCGGATGGCCTGTGGGTTTTTTTTTGTTGTGTGGGAAATCATCCAATGACATCTCCCGCTCTGGGTGGCGCGGCAGGGCATGTCAGACTCTTACTGACTAAAATCCGCCCCTGTTCCTTCCCTGCCCTGAGTGCCCAGGGGCGAGGTAACTCTGTTTCGAATTTATCCTGAACCCCTGGGCAGATGGCCTGTGGGGTTGAAGGGTTCTGGGTTCTGGAGTGGGTAAATTGATGCTGCGTGTCGCGGGTTCGATTCCCGCACGGAACAAGTATTTGTAAAACCTACAGATCTAGTTGTTCCGGGTCTGGGTATCTTGTGTATGTGAGTTTACATGTTTGTGAACGCAACCACGATACAGGAGTAATTCCTAGTGTGGGGCAACGTTTAAAAAAAAAAATATAAAAAATTGTTGTTTGAACTCTAACATCACAAGGTTATAAAATCTATAGTAACAAAGCCAAATTCGTAGACTACTCGTTTGTTTAGGGGTAGGACCGATGAGGGCTGCAACAAATATGCAGTTGGCTACCTAGGTACATTTAAAAAATATAGTGTATTTATTTGACTTTCCTGGACGTGCCCCCAATATTTTACCACACAGCCGTAGTAGTAGAAGTATCAGACCTACATTTTATTAATTTTGCCTGTTTGTTTTAAGGTTACGTACCCAAAGGGTCCAAATGGAGCCCTATTGCTGTCACTAATGCCTGTCCGTCTGTCTGTCCATCGTCTGTCACACAGGTTTTTACAGCCAAACGGTTGGAGCTACAGTCTTCAAATTTTCACAATATGAGCATCATGTTGACCCAAAGCCATATAAATAGTCAAAAACATTTGGTACGGAACCCTAAAGGTGCGAAGGCCGACACGTACTTGGCTTGGTTTTCTAATATATCCTTGTCCGCGAATTTTAGCCAGATGACTATCTAAAATCTCTTCTACTACAGCGACTCCTAATTAATTAACCTTTGTTATGAAGTCGTTAATTTAATATGTGCAAAAGGCTTGTGTAGGAAATTGAAATTAAAATTTTCATTCGCGTCCCAACTTTCATCGAGGCAAATTAGAAAGTTTATTACATTCAAATGTAATTTTACCTGAAACACGTAATTGGTATTTTTAATTAATGGTTTCTGGTCAAGAGCAGCCAAACGAGTTCGGGATCGGTATAAGATAATAACATAATCAGCCATTAATGATCCCACTGCTGGTATACAAGTTACCTCTCTGTGAGTGAGTGTGGGCCGTACCACCCGGACCCAATGCGGGTTGGTGGATGTCACATGTCTTCGAAGTTTTGGTTCTAGGACATGTCGTGTAAGGTGCCTGCCAGGGTTTGTACCCACGACCTACAACTCGTAAGTTGGTGCCATCACCACTGGATCACTACTGCTTTCGATCTTTTGAACACATTTGCTACAAAATTCACAATACCTATTTCATTAAAAGTAGCTCTAATGAAAAGTAATTATACTCAAACTGTTCAATCAATTTGACAAAAAAAGTAAAATTGATTACAGATTTGAGGTGGAATACGAGAAAGGTCTGAAGCCTGGCGACCAGTCTTATCTGACAGCTGACCAACCGACCAAAGAGATACCTCCTGGTTACTATGACACCGGAGACGGCTTCTACGACCCTAAGGCGAAGGTCATTTTTAAGTATGAAGATCTGACATCGATTTTGAGGTAAGGACCTGGAATGATCCAGTCGTAGACAAGCATTTCTTCTGCAAAGATGCTCTTCGGTGTTACTGTTCCTAACCTAAGTGGCAATAGGCAAGGCACATTGCTTGCAGAACAGATGGTCAATGGGCCGAAAAGTTCTAGAGTCGTAGCGATGGAAGACCTCCCACAAGGTGGACCGATGACGTGGAGAGGGTCGCGGGAATCCGATGGTCGCGAGACGCACAAGACCGGTCGTTGTAGCGACACTTGAGGGAAGTCTATGTCCAGCAGTGGACGTCTTTCGGCTGAAATAATGATGATAATGAGATGTCCCTCGCTAGGCATTAAACATTACATAGACCTAACCTTAGCATTGCCATAACGACCGGATCTGCACTTACCGAATCAAATCCTTTTACCAAACTTTAGTATACCCAATAAAGTATTTTATATAGGTACGAGTATCATTAGGTATACTTACACCTATTGGGTAGATACTTAACAGTAAAGTTACTTAAATAGGTACTTAAGAGTCGAGTTGCAGATACGCTAAACGTAACATGATTTATTTGTTGATGCTTCCCGATGCAATATTTTTTTCAAATTATTGTGTGTACAAATTATGTGTCGAAATTATCAGCATTTTTAGGTTTTCACTTTATTGTTGTCCAAAAGAAGGCAATAGGCAATGTACCAGGCGTAGACAGAGCAATACTTCACATTGACGCTTTTGTGCTGCTACCTGCAGTTACTGCACCCACCCTATAATGATACATGCATTGCTTAGACTGTGCCATCTAGTGTTGCAAGTTCGGAACTTTAATCCTAGAAATTCTTCACATTGACACATAATATATGTGCTGACACCTTTAGATTCTGCACGCTCCTTATAATGGTGACGCTTCTAAAATTCAAAATATTACCTATGCGCCTTGGACGCCTACCTGAAAACTCGGATGTTTAAATTAAGCCTTTAAGTAAAAAAAAAACTAGGCATGGTTATATTGTTTAGTAGGAAAATTATGGACATTAGAATGTAAAGTTGAATTCTAATTGCCATGCGCGCCTAATCTATTCACATGTTATCCCATGCCATTTGTGCGGTGTCATGACAACAGGGCTTGGTAATTACTAATTTTTATCACCTGTTCAGCGTCCATAGAAAAACGGCTTATAATGTGTCCCATGATGAGCTAAACGTCGCAAACGACACCGTCGCTAGATTACTCTCGTTTCATTTTACGAAAAAATTGGTCCCAAGATATTACCTTGTGGAACCTAAAAGCTTAAAGCACTTGCGAATGTTTTTCCTCAATAGGTAACATCGTCGACCAAACCTTTTCCCAACTATGTTGGGGTCGGCTTCCAGCCTAATCAGATGTTGCTGAATACCAGTATTTTAACATGGAGCGACTGCCTATCAGACCCTATCTGACAATTCAACCCAGTTTATGAGTACGATAGTGTGATAGGTCGGGGACGTGAGCTCAGTGTGTATTAGCCTGATAGACATCCTCAATCTATCTGATAATAATATTTATTTTAAAACTGGAATTAGTATTTTTTTCTTTTATTCTTAATATGCCATAGTCTACAATAGCCCTCGGCAAAACTTTCAGGCTGTTATAACGAATGCCACAGATCGATCTACAAATGACTTCTGAAGCCGAGGCACAGAGGACAGAGTAACATCTAGTGAAAAATGTAAACTGTCCTAAATGTGGACACATGATGAGAGAATAAATTAAAAGTTTTTTTAAAACAATCTTTTTTGAAGTCATGAAGAATGATTGTTTTCCTTTTGTAAACTTTGTGACAGTTTGGTTTTTTATCTTGTTACGCCAAAGAAGTATAACTTCTTTCGTGCGATCGTAATGGAAAGTACTCGTGAAAACAAAACATACTAGACCAAAAACTCTCCTACTATTTGCCATCAGAACTGATATCCCGGTGCTACGAGTATCATCAGATGAGCTCGATGTTATCATAATATTGTATTGTCACCAGACTTACAATAGTATGCTAAACAGCTCTATCTGAAACCAAAAACAGGTCGAAAAAAGGTTTGCAAATTTTGAAGCGCACAACTTACATACGAAGAACATTGCAAGTTAAATAAAAAATATTGTAAAACGAACCGTAACTATAAAAATATATCCCTTTCTCAGTGTTGTTTATTCAAATAATTACATCGGTAGAAAGGCTAAACAAAGGGAGAGCAATAACGGTATAAGCTGCATAAATATTTCTACGTCTAAGCGAAGCGGTCCGTTTTTATGAATTTCGTTTTCTTCTACCGTTTGTTACTGACGTGGGAATAAAAGCAACGAGTATTCGTAATGCTTTTCTTTGCTAGCTTTTAAAGTAATTGATCAAAATCGGACAATTTAAGTAAAAGTAAGATTCTGGTGCAAATGGATGTTTTTGTCACGATATTTTCGTTGCTTTGAAGGAAAATAACTGAGATTGTAGTGATAATAAATGTGGCACACTCAGACATAAAGGTAACTAAACAGCAAATACTTGCAGACACACTAAATCAAGCTTTATTGTGATGCTCATAATGGAATTGGCTCGGCAAGTTGCCAATTCAGATCTTTATTACTTTACCTGTACTGTAGGTACTGCTCGAAATTTTATCTTCAATGAAGTTTGAATAAATAATATAAACAATGATGCCATTCAAATCCACACCATGAACGTATAGGAAAAGCTCCAGCACTAGTCATGAACTCATGATTGAGAGCTTATTTTTACCATTTCGTGTAAGCAATAAGCGTGAATTATTCACAGGAGTCGAAGTCAGGGACCATCAATCAGGGAGTCAATTAACACACCAATTAAGGTGCGTTTCGACGGATCACTAATTACGGCCGTATATTGTCGAGCCTGTGCGATATTTGGTTTTATGAAATATTCAATTTGGTTATTATTTATTTGTTACTAACTGTTGCCTGCGAGTTCGTCCGTGTTATACTGCTCTCTAAATCTAATAATATATTCATTAGGTTTATTATTTTCAACAACATCAACTTTCTATTTTTCTTTTATTATAGCAATTTTGACAATCAAGACGCGTAACATCCTTCCTATACTTTGTTAAGTGCTAGCTAGAGACTACACGTCCTACAGTTTTAAGGGTCACCTTAGCGTTTAGGTATCCCTTGACGGTTGATGAAAACGAAATGAACATTCATTTCAAAGACCTTGTGTACACACTCCAGCGTGTGTACACTAGGTCTTTGAAGGAACAGTCGAAATTTAAGACTTAAATTTCTCCCTCATGAATAGAACGCGGGCTTCGGCTACACTCCATAAGAAATCTAGTTAGAAAGGCCTAACAGGCGCCCGGAGCTGACCCACAGACGCGAGGGAGTGCATGTCGCGTTGTTCCCTAAAAGGGTCAGTGTACCACCGCGTCGGTATTTTCGAAGGTGGTGGAATGGTGTTATTTTTGTTTTTCTCGCTATCATTTCTTGGTATAAAGCTTATCAGTCCGTTATTTTTCCATATTTTTTGTATAAAAATAAAGTTTTGCGCCATTTTTTTTTGTTTTCTTTACTTTCTTCCGGTTATTTCTAATAGATCATGCTCTTCACTGATTTTTTTTTCGTTCTGACAGTTTTTGAAGGCGAAAGTGACTTGCCTGAATCTGTGAAATGTGCCCCACTTTCAGGTGCTTCAATATTTAATTTTTTGGAGCTAACGCCAAAAAGACTATTATTTTGAAAGCTCATAGATAAGCTACAAAAGTCTAAAACCGTTTTTTTTTATATTCTTTCATTGTAGACTTAGCAATTATTAACAAAATTTAATTTTGCCCGCTTTTTGGACTGTGTTCAATATTTATTAACAGCGGTTTTTAACTTTTATCTTTGGCAACTGCTGGGCAATGTAGTAGATACTTTAAAAAGTAACTCAGATTTTTCCAAGATTTTTTGGCAGCTTAAAACACTTTGAAAACGCTACCGTTCCTTAAAAGACCCAATGTACACCCCGTGCACTTGAAAATATAGCTTACACACGCCGGGTTAAGTGTCACTTAACCTAGCTTAGATAGCCCTTAAAATTTAGACAACGTTAGTGAAAACAGGCTTAAAAATATACCCAGCAAAATATCAGTGTATTATAGGTACACCTCTGCTAAATTTTCGGGACAAACCAGGCGCGATGTTATTATGGTTTCGGATATAGGACGTTATTCATAAATAAATAAACATGAGATTAGTTTAAACACGGATTAGCAGCTTGTTAGTACAAAATTTTCCATGGAGAATTTGAATTTAGATCATTTAAAATAAGCATAAAGTTTACGTGTTTTATAAATATGTGTGACAGTCATAGTCTGGCAAGAACACAATAATCGATTTCTTTTTGGTGATTCATAAAGTCAACAGAGAATAACAAGTAGAAAAATTCAACTGACTCACTACAATTGAATCGCTTGTTATGATAATTTCATTCAAGACTTCAAATTGCATTGTTTTGAAACACTTTGCGTTTTTTTTAAATCATATGGCGATTGAGAATCTAGCGAGTCCTGAAACTTGTAGCATTGCAGACAGTCGTCTCCGACAAGCTTATCCTTCCGTACCTATTTACTGCCGACTATCTTCCAATAGGATTTTGTTTTCGCATTTTCCAATACAATTTGTTTTGCAATTCAAATGCGTATCTAAGCTTACGAATACCTTATCATTGAAAAATATTTAATATTTCGTGAGGATATCTAAAGTATATACAAGTTGATTTGATTTTACACAAAACATTTCTTTACCATCGGCTTGTTCCGATTGCATGAAAAATTGCTTCGTTAAGCTAAAGTGCCGTACATTACATTTCTCGGATTTTCGTTTTTAATTGCACTGGTATTCATCCAAAAATTCTCTATCGATCAGTCTAAGCAGTATTTTTCTACTGTCAATAAATCCCGAGAAAAATAAAAACCCCGTTAAGTTCCCTTACTTTCTATGTAATTCAACGGTGTTTTTTTGTGCGTAACTAAAATGTGATTTTGTCAGTTAATGACACTGCTTGCTGTCCGCAATATAGGACTTTAATTTACCTAACTCACATTTGGGTGTACTTCAAGAGCAAATCTGATAAGGTCTTTGGTGAATACAGATGTAGTTACTTTTTTGTTATATTATTGCAATCATAATCATCAGCATTTTGATGTCCCCTCTGCTGGGGCGCAGGCCTCCTCTCTGTGAGAGAGTATGGGCCGTAATTCACAACGCAACCTAAAATACGTAATTCGTACTTTTCAAGACCAGCCAAACAAGTTCGGGATCGGTATAACATAATAGCATAATCGGCCTTTAATGTTCCCACTGCTGGTACACTAGCTTCCTCTCTGTGAGAGGATGTGGGCCCTACCACGCGTACCCAATGCGCGTTGGTGGATGTCACATGTCTTCGAATTTTTGGTTCTAAGACATGCCGGTTTCCTCACGATGGTTTCCTTCATCGATGAAATTATACACAAAGTAAAGCGCCGGCCTGGGTTTGAACAAACGATCTACAACTTGTAATTCGCGGCAGTTATTTAACTGGGCCACCACTGCTCTAGTTTTGCAATAATGGATCCTTATCAGTATCTTATTGGTACTATTTAATTTTTCAGTGCATTTATTGAAAACACATGACATTCACAAAGACATGTTTATTGAAAAAAGGCATGTTTAACTAACATGTCTAACTAACTTTGGCTAAATTAGGAGCTTTTCCGAAAACTAAAAATGCACTCCAAGTTTTCTCTATAAGTACTAACTACTTACCTTACAGCACCAACACTAGTAACTTACAGTACCTCCGACCATTTTGGTCTATATCAGTTTAGTCTTTGCCCTGTAGTTCTGTATCAATAGTTCATCCTGTATATAATAGAGGGTCAAGGAAACTTGTTCCTACTTCTACTCTGTGATTGTTAAAAGAAATAAAGTCACGATTTTCTATGACGTCACCGCAGTCCAGCTATACAGTCGTGCCTCGTTTATAGAGTACGATATGAATAATTGGAACTTGATTGTCCTGCAATTTACCCAGACGTCAATATGATTAGTGGTTCAACTGAATTGTGGTTACGACAAGCAATAACCTGGTCGTTGCTCTTAGGTTTAAGACTGCTGGACTTTATTTTTGCAATGTGCAAACTAAGCTAGGTGGTTTTGAAGCCATTGTACTTTTTTGAACTTTCATTTGGTCAACTTAAGGTCGTGCTTGCCCGGGATCGAACTCAAATAATAAGCGTATCTACTCAAAAGTGAGACAACAATAAAGTGAAATATATAGGGTGACTGGTAATTAGTGACCGAAAATATTGAAAATAGTGAAAATATTTTAACCGAAACATGTAGGTACAGTCAGCAACAAAAGTCGATTAACACAACTATTTGTAAATAACATCTAAATTGTCACACTATGGTTCGAAAATTTACTTTGCCACATTTCATGACAGTTTAGAGTTAAGAGTCCTTGAATTTCACTTGTTTTCCGATATTCATTAAAAATTTTGCAAAATAATCAAGATTTAGGGCTGATTTTTCAATAGTCAGATAACTTTTAACTGAGGAATAAAAATGGCATTTTGACAGTTTTTGTATAGAAATTATGTCAAACCGCAATTTTTATTCCTCAGTTAAAAGTTATCTGACTATTGAAAAATCAGCCCTTAGCAAACTAAAATGTTACTCCACTTTTGACTCTGACTGTACCTACACTGCTAACGGTACGTACACCCTAGGCTCGGTGTACCTAGCGTACGAACGCTAGGTACACCGAAAACGGTACGTGGTGCCCGGCCAAACGGGCTTGCGAGCCATGCTCTGTTCGATACGAGACCACGTCTAACAGCTGATTGCAGCGGTCACTGCCCTCGCGCGCGCGCGTATTTCAAACTGTTGTTACGTAGGGTGACTAATTACTAGTCACCCTATATAGGGTGACTAGTAATTAGTGACCGATACTTAAACACGTGATTGTACTCATGATTATAAACAACTTTCCCAAAAAAACTTTTTTTTAATACTTATTCACTTTTTTCACAATAACAACAGTTTGAAATTCGCACGCGCGTGAGGGCAGTGACCGCTGCGATCAGGTGTTAGCACTGAGGCAAAGGGAGCGGTGCGGGCGGCGGGGGAGCGTGAGACGCTACTACTAGTACATTTGCCCTTTCCCGAGGTCTATCAGCTGATAGATCGTGCCTTCTTTTAATGTTACGGCGCGCGCGTTCTTAGATATTTTGTAGTTATGCGGACATACGTTGTATCTTAAAAGTATTAGTAAAACACGCTGTCTTTGAAAATATTTTAACCGAAACATGTAGGTACCTACACTGCTTAGGTACACCGAAAACGGCACGTGGTGCCCGGCCAAGCGGGCTTGCGAGCCGTGCTCTGTTCGATACGAGACCGCGTCTAACAGCTGATTGCAGCGGTCACTGCCCTCGCGCGCGCGCGTATTTCAAACTGTTGTTATTGTGTTAAAAGTGAATAAGTATTTTTTTTTAAAATTTCTTTGTGAAAGTAGTTTATAATCATGAGTACAATCACGTGTTTAAGTATCGGTCACTAATTACCATTCACCCTATATAAATATCTCAAACACATAAAAGGCACACGCAATAATTTGAAACAAATAATAAACCGGACAGCAAGGTACTTGGTGCAGCAGTGGACATCTTTTGGCTGGAAAGATGATGATGATGAAGCATACCAAAAAAAACATGACACGAAAAATAACCAAAGCATTTCAATCGTTCACAGATCCCCAACAGTGCTAGAGCAGCAATGGATAGTAAAGAACTGTCGCGTCAACCCCGAGAATTTCTTTGGGCCTTCTCCAGAGTTGTACGAGAAGTTCACAGAGCCTGTGTTAGAACCAGAACCGCCACCACCGCCAGCAGCTGGCGTCAAGTGCGAAATGATTTCATTCAGGACGCAGTCCATGTATGAGGACTTGGACTTGGTGAGTAAAATTTGTAGGTACTTAATTAAAAAAAAAATGTGTAAAATTTTGCCCAATATGTTTTACTGGACTGAGGACATTCCTTAAGAACAGGTTAATGTTAAATCATTGTCCTTAAAGTCGCACATCCTACAAAAATACTGTCGTATCACAAAAAAGCGGGTATTGAAAATCAAAATCCAAATTAAGCTGCATGCAGTTTTATTCAGTTTTTGATTCTCTAACAATTAATAACATCACCATAACTATAGTGTGAATAGCAGTTAAATAATGGAACCAAATTAGTAGGTTACAGGGAAAATTAATGAAGAAAAAAATCAATTTAAACGCGTTTTTGCTTAACCCGACTATACGAAGAATTTGCAAATTAACTGTAACCTACTAATA
Source organism: Polia nebulosa (assembly GCA_951329385.1). Lineage (NCBI taxonomy): Eukaryota > Metazoa > Arthropoda > Insecta > Lepidoptera > Noctuidae > Polia > Polia nebulosa. The sequence continues at coordinate 8,053,348 of OX589604.1, forward strand.
CCCCTCCCCCCCCCCCCCCCCCCTGTTGCCCCCCTGTTGCTGTTCCCCTCCTGTTGTTTAAATCTGCGGGGAGTATCAAGCTACTCCACTAGTCTAAGGAAGAATTGAGGGCTGTCTGTCTTCTATCGACTAACACCCCACGGTTCTTTGATTCTGCTACCATAAGTCGGGAGTGCAGGGTATTTAGATACACTACCTTATGCTCTAGTCCTAGACTCCATACGAAGATCGGTATACCAAACATTAGGTACTTATATTTTTGAAGATCAGGTTCACTTAGACTTGTATTACGACCTAGAACGTGGTCCTTTCAAAAACGAGCATCATAGTCGTAAATGTCGTTAGACCTCTAATAAACCCTATCCTTTCATACTTCATACTTACGAGTACTTTATACATAAAATAAATATGAAAGCTTGTGAGGATGGATATATGAATATTTGTTACTCTTTCACGTAAAACTACGGACCGCAATCGAATCGCAATAACATATAAGCTATAATTCATAATTTAGGGAAAAACTATTCTACCGTATCTTTCACGAAGGTGAAGCCGCTTGCAATAGCTAATTTATTATAATTTTAAGTTCTTCTACCACATTTTTAAAGATGGTTATTATCTCTTGTCTTCAGAACAAAGGATTCAATTTCTTTGATCTCGGCAGTTCTGCTTCGGATTCTTCGAGCTACGATAGTGACAGCTAGTCATCTATTATTATTATTAAATTACAGTTGACCCACGGTAATCCGGCCCCTTTCTCATCCGATACCCCTTATAATCCGATATGCCTATAACAAATACGTAATTGTTGGACATCAATAAGTTTAGTAATGTTTTGCAAGTGCTATAGCGATAATGACGATAATTTTATAATAAACCGTATGTTATCTATTTATTTAGTTTACTAAGTCCTTTTTAGTAGGTACATATAGATTTCATGTAATTTGATATGTATGTAAGTTGTCGAATTATAAGGCTTTTCAAATAAGTTCCAGACTACAAGGAGTCGGTGGCAGTACTCTATGGATAATTCGACTCCGCCTTGCAAAACGTTTGTTGGATTAACGTGGATCAATTATAATATGTCAAGGGTACTTACTAGAATCGTTTTATTTTCGTTTATAAGGGATTTTTACTTTTTAGTTGTAATTTTCACTGCTTAGTTCTTAACAATTTGATTAAACGTTACGTTTATAACTTTTAAATGGTCTTTTATTTACAAGTTGTCATTGAACGGAAAAAAGCAGGAATTCCTTTTTTATCATTAACGGTAAACAATCATGTGGTCGACGATGGAGCACGATTGCCTAAAATTAACCTATTCACTCTTGATTTAAAGACCCCAGGTTGTACTCCTTAGCTGTACGCACTATGCCCAGGGGTTGAGGACAAATTCGAAACAGAGTTACCTCGCCCCTGGGCACTCAGGGCAAGGAAGGAACAGGGGTGGGTTTTAGTCAATAAGAGTCTGACACTTCCTCCCGCTCCACCCTAGCGCGGGAGATGTCATTGGATAATTTCCCACCCCACTAAAAAAAAAGAGTGGGATGTCCACCATATACCGATCAGCCCTCTACAATCTGGGTTTAGAATAGAATAGAATAGAATAGAATAGAATAGAATAGAATACTCTTTATTATGTACATCATATACCGGGACTCAGACCCGGCTGTCTGGGCCAGGCCGGCCCAGACCGGGGCACAGCACTGTTTCTGCCCTCCTTAAAGTGACTGGCGATATAAGAGCAGGATTTGAAGGCACTAAAGTCACCGTACTAGTGTTGGTCGATTTCTCGAACGCCTTCAATACCGTCAGTCACGACGTCCTGTTGACTATATGATGGTCTCTCCTGAAGCACTGGAATGGTTCACCTTCTACCTTCAGGAACGTCAACAGTCGGTTCACGTTGGGGATTCTTCTTCTTACTGGTGTGATTTGGAAACTGGCGTTCCTCAAGGCGGCATTCTTTCTCCTCTTCTGTTTTTTATTTTTATTAACCTCATTACTTCCGAACTTCAGTGTGCGTATCATCTGTATGCAGATGACTTGCAGTGGTACTGTCAAGGTAAGTTCAATGAAATATCTGACGCTATCGGCAAATTAAAAACCTGGTCCTATAAATTTGGTGTTGCAGTAAACCCCAATAAGTGTCAGGCGATCATCATTGGGATTCCTCGAAGTATTGCCAAAGTGGATGGTGCAACTTTGCCACCAATTCTGTTTGATGGTGCGATTGTTCCTTTCAGTACAGACGTAAAGGACTTTGTCGTGACGTGTGGTTTATACATAGACAGTACCCTGAACTGGCGTACTCAAGTCACTAGTGTGAGTCATAAGGTTACGGGAACAGTCAAGGTTACGGGATTTGAAAAACTTTTTTGCCTTCGAACACGAAGACAATGCTTGTGCAGACCCAATTTTTTCCTATCATCGATTATGGCGACGTGTGCTACTATGACCTGAATGCAGATCTCCTCAACAAACTTGACCGTTTTCTAAATTAGTGCATTCGATTTGATTTCAATCTGCGCAATTATGATCATGTCTAAGCGGATCGGTCGCTTCTTAATTGGTTGCCCATACGCCAGCGTAGAGAGCAAAGGGCGCTTACTACCTAGTTCTCATTTCATTTTTCTCTCAACTCTCTTAGTTATCTAGCCCCTCACTTTTTATACATTTGCTTTACCAATCACAATAAAAATTTACGGTCATCGCATAGTCGTCTTCTTCAATGTCCCACTCATCGTACTGACTTCTTTCACTGTTTTTTCTTCGTTCAGTCTTATCTCTCTGTGGAATAAGCTCCCTCAGGAAATCAGGAGTGCAACTAACCGATCGACTGAGTGCTGCGCGCCGACCTCCCTAGCGGCGTTAGCGTAGTTTGCTACGCTGACGACTCGCTGGTCCTGGCGCAGGGGAGGTCGCACGAGGCGGCGGCCGACCTGATGACACGCAGGGTTGCGGTAGTCATTGAGAAGATCCGGCAACTGGGACTCGAGGTGGCACTGCACAAGTCCGAGTCCATGTGTTTTCATGGTCCTCAGAACGCCACCACGTAGTTCCCATTTTCATTTCAGATGAAAAAGATGAAAAAAATGGTTCCTAGATAACGGTAGGAAGGGTTCAAATCGGCGTCGAGGGGCCGATGAAGTACCTGAGACTCGCTCTCGACAGCTGGTGGAACTTCGTGGATAACTGCCGACGTTTGGCTCCCATACTGAAGAGGGCCGGGGCTGCTTTGAAGCGGCTCCTGCCCCAATCTGGGCGTCCAAAACACCGGTGTGGGCGCGTTCCTTGAGGCGGCGACCAGCTCGCCGGTTGAACGCGTCCCAAAGGGTCATGGCCATTCGGCTAGTCTCCTGGTGAGGCGGCGAGCCTCCTTGCCGGACTGTCGCTATGGGATCTGGAGGCGCAGGTCCTCACGCACCTCTGGGAGTGGCGCGAGGAGGCGAAACGCCATTACATAATTCCGCTGCCACGACAGCTCGTGGCTTGGCGGACGGAGCTCCGGCAGAATCTCATCGCGACATAGAGAAAGCGATTGTCGCAACCCAGCGCTGGGCACTTCACAATTGCTGCGATACCACTTTGAGGACTGGCTGGAGAGGCACCACGCGTCCTCACCTTCCGCCTGACGCAGGTCCTCACCGGACACGGCTGTTTCGGGAGGTTCCTGTGTCTATAAAAGGCGGGAGGAAACGCTCAGGTGTCACAATTGTGCGGATTGCCCAGAAGACATGGTGGAGCATACGGTGGAGATCTGCCCCGCTTTGGCGGAGCACCGTCATGTCTTCGTGGATGCGATCAGCTTCAGTGACCTCTCGCGCCCGGCCCTGATCCAGGCCATAGTACGGAGCTAGAGGGAATGGGAAGCAGTCTCCTCCTTCTGCGAAGCAGTAATGCTCGCGGAGGTGGAGGCGGAACGGGTGAGGGAGACTCAACAGAGTCACCCTCACGCCCCCAGCTGCAGCCACCGCAGGAGACACCCTGGGCGTCGGAGGTCGCGAGATGATCTCTCTCGTCGTCCGATCAGCACCAGGCCCGAGAGTCGACGGCGCGTAGTGTTCCACGTGCGCCTCAAAGAGATGTCAGCAAAATTAGACGGGGCCCGTCATGGCCGATGCATGCATGCCAAGGGGTTAGCGGATAAATTCGAAACAGAGTTACCGCGCCCCTGGGCACTCAGACAGGGAAGGAACAGGGGTGGGTTTTAGTCAGTAAAAGTCTGACACGCCCTCCCGCTCCACCTAGAGCGGGAGAAGTCATTGGATGACTTCGACTACACCAACTCAAAAAAAAAACAAACTGATAAACCTTCAAAATTAGTTGTTAAGTTAAGTTAGTTAAGTTAAGTTTGCAGTAGTATCCTCACAGATGTGCATCTGGATATATAGCCCATTTTTTAATTCTTGCGAAACGAAATAAAACTTATACTGAAATTAGTAAAAAATAGGTAAAACTTAGATCATAAGGCCATGAATTTTTAATTCTTTTTACAACTATCTATTTGTACCTATGTTGTTGTTTATGCATATTTTATGTATTAAGTTTATTCATATGAGTATATATTTATATTTTATTTTTACTTTAAATGTATGTATATCTTTGCATTTGAATAATTTTTATCGCAGTTTTTTATAATGCGTCTTTGCAACACCCAAAGGTTGACTGGTAGGAAATGCCTGACGCATTAAGTCCGCATCTGTAATTTTGCGTGCAAAAAGAATTGAATAAATACCGGTGGCGTAACACCGTACGTCTAGTGGTTCGATGATAGACGAGCTGGTCGACGCAAACTCCCCGAAATGTAATCGATAGACTAATAACTTGGTGTCGATGCATTTATGCACCTAAGTTTTGACTCGACAAGTTCATCATTGCCGATGATCCTCTTGGCTCGTTTCTTCATTCACTCAAGTGCATCAAGCTGGTATCTGGCAGTGATGTAGAGAGTAGTACTCCATACACGATCGAACTTGCGCTTGATAAAGTTCCTTTACCAACCTCCTAAACACAAATCATAGATACTAATTTTTTATCTAAAGTATATTGTTCTTACGACTTCGTGTTTTGTATTGTGTTTGCTAATGTTCTCTTTCAATCAATTTGCCTAGCCTTTTCCCAACTATCTTGGGGTCGGTTTCCAGTCTAACCGAATGCATATATTTTACATGGAACGACTGCCTATCTGACCTCCACAACCCAGTTACTGGGTAATACGATACCCCTTGGTAAGACTGGTTGTCAGACTTTCGGGATTCTGACGACCCGTAACGACTGTCAACGATCCACGATTGACAGCCGGGACCAATGGCTTAACATGCTTTCCGAGGCACGGAGGAGTCTCAGTATGTAAAGATGGTCACTCATTCATGGACCAACCCCGGCAAGCGTAACTTAACCTGATGGATTGACCCGTGCGGCTATTATTACTTTAGTCACGAGCTCCTCATTATGTTCTCTTTATTTATCCTCATAATGTTCATTTTATTAGTCATTATATTTTTTTTTGCTTTATCTGTATATATTTTGTAGAAAAATTCGTTTTACTTACAGCACCCAGAACCAACCAAGTTCCACAAAGCTTCACAAGAATTGCCAGCAAACGAAAATGCCTGTGAAAAGTGTGTTAAATTAAGTGACGGTGCTATCCGCCTTAAGCCAAGCTATTGGCTTAAGATAAACAAAGAATCAGACACTGTGGACATTACTAAAGAATCAGAAGCTGCATCACTTATTAATGACCAACTAGAACCAGAACTTCCCAGTCATCTGAATGCTGAAGTCACTTTTTGCAGCTATCAAGCAACGCAACAATATTAAAAACTACTACTACTACTACTATTTCAAAATAACTAAAATTTAAAATGTTTACTTCAGCCGCTATGCCTGCATTTTCAGAATGGGAACCGAAAATGTTTGTGTTGTGGGTTTCAGGAATTACAAAATATGGTAATGCTTATGTAATAGGAAATAAATGGGTTTTTTTCCGCAAATTGATAACAGCTTTGACATAAACTTTTTGATGACAAGAGCATTTATGTAAATAGTCAATACTAGATTTATGCAATTCTGTTCTATACCCAGGGGATCTACTCCGAAGTGTTTTACGAAGTATTCGCCGAATCTTCGTACATATTTGTGCGAAGTGTTAAAGTGAATGTGCCATACCTAAAATTGTAGCGAAATGGCATTACGATGTTTTTGTTGAGAAGCTCTCAGAGAAGAGCTTCAATTTTAGGTACGACACATTCACTTTAACATTTCACAGAAATATGTCCGAACATTTGGCCGATAATTCGTTAACAATACTTCGGAGTAGACCCCCTGTTCCTTCTTCATCAACGGGACGGTCCGGCCGCGCTACATTCAGTCGAATTGTTTGCTGGCTGGACAATAAATACTATATGGTAGTCCTTGTTCTAAACTAAGAAAGCAAAATCAAATGTCATTTTTTAATCAATCAATGTCAATTTGGCCGAGACAGAGCGAGGAGACCAGTCTTAATTTTTTTAATACAATTTAATTTATAAACATTTTATAGATTTTGCAAAGTTTTGTAGAATTTACAATATTTTTACAAAGAATACGTAGAACTTCACTTAGAAGTTTAAGATATATGTAGTTTTACTTAGTATACTGGCCGTATCAAGGTAAGTACAATCAGTATACCTACTTCTTCAATGTACATAATATCATCATCAGCCTTTTAATGTCCCCACTGCTGAGGCACAGGCCTCATCTCTGTGAGAGAGTGCGGGCCTTAATCCACCACGCGGGCCCAATGCGGGTTGAATTATACATATTTATATTAGACGATGTACGAAAGTACGGGATTTAGCTTTGCAGAAATAATTGAAACTTGTACAGACTGGACTGTGCAGCGAGCGTTTCCTTAATGCAAGTTCTTTCTTGCTTAATATTCTACCCCTCCCTTCGTCGTTCCTTGGTTGACTGGTAGACAATGACTAAGGCACTTAATCTACCTTGTACCTTTGTGTTGCATAAAGTTTTAATTAATTAATAAATCGTCGCTTGCTGAATATTTGTAATAGTTGACTAATGTTTTTTTGCATGTTTACAGTTTTCTCCATAAATAATCATGTCTAGAAAGTCTAGTACAGGAGCTTTGTAAGTTAATTCCTCTTAAGACGATCAAATAGTCTTTATTAGTAAGGCTATAATTATTAGGCCTCCTCCTTAAACTAATCAATTAAGGGCTCAAAAGGGCCACTAAACAGCAATAAATTACTTACAACGACAATCCAATCTCTTGTAGGACTGAGTTGACTAGAGTGACAACTTCACGATGAGACGATTTAAAAAAACTGGCCAAATGCGATTCGGTCTCGCGCACGAAGGGTTCCGTACCATTATCACACAAAAACGGCAAAAAAATCATTTCTGTTGTATGGGAGCCCCACTTAAATATTTTTTTAACCGACTTCGAAAAAGGAGGAGGTTATCAATTCGGATGTTTGTATTTTTTTTTTTAATGTATGTTTGGGCATAACTCCGTTATATATTGACGGATTTGCAAAATTCTTTTTTTGTTTGAAAGAGGTTTATTCCGAAATTGTCCCATTTAAATTTCAAAAAGATCTGATGATGGGTTTCGGAGACAGACAACGGAACTCTTCAAAAATTGACAGCAAATCAACCGCGATTGCTGCTCTCGTATGTCTATGAATTGTTAACACAGTTTAATGGGGAACCACAACTAAAAAGTGAAACATAAAAAACTTTTTTACAAATAAATAGAACCGACTTCCAAAAAAGTGCAAAATAGCTTTAATTTCGGAAGTCGGTGTCAAAAAACGAAAACACAAAACAGGAACACCGACTTCCGAAATTAAAGTTATTTTGCACTTTTTTGGAAGTCGGTTCTATTTTTTTGTAAAAAAGTTTTTTATATTCTGTCTTTTAGTATTTGTTGTTATAGCGGCAACAGAAATACATCATCTGTGAAAAAATTTCGTCTGTCTAACTATCACTGTTCATGAGATACAGCCTGGTGACAGACGGTCAGACAGACAGACGGACGGACAGCGGTGGCTTAGTAATAGGGTCCCGTTTTTACCCTTTGGGTACGGAACCCTAAAAATTAAAAGCTATAAGACGCGTTCACATCACATCTCAAATAAAACCCAGCTTTACAATATTTTAAAGCTGTCATTAATGTATTCAATTCAAATGTATCCTGTTTTTTTTTTTTTTTTACTGAGACCTCTCAGTAAAAAATCTAACATCAACAATACGAACAGGGTGTCACAATACGAAGGTCTTATGAAAAAGTATTCTAAACAACACAGAGAAGAAACATGCAAGTTAGTGAAAAATTATGTAATTTTAATTTACTTAATTTTAAATTAAATAATTGATTGTTTTTGTTTTTTTTTCATTTGATTGTTTTTTTTTTAGTCTACTCAATTCTAATTTTGTCATGATACATTCATAATCGTTGATTCATCGTAGACTTCACCCTACTCCTAATTTAAGTATTCAAATAAAAAGCTTTTTACAAAAAACATGCAACCGCTGTGTAAATACAGCTTGCCCGACTTAAAAAACTTTTTACAAAACAAAAATGCAACCGACTTCCATAGATAACACAAAAAAGCAAAATAACTTTAATTTCGGAAGTCGATGTTTCTAGTTTTCTTTCTTCGTTATTTGACACCGACTTCCGAAATTAAAGTTATTTTGCATTTTTTTGTGTTATCTATGGAAGTCGGTTGCATTTTTGTTTTGTAAAAAGTTTTTTAAGTCGGGCAAGCTGTATTGTTTGTATCACTGTTTAAATGTAGTTTCTACATACCCTAATGGGATAAAATTGTGAGTGTTTATGTATGTATGAATGTTAATATTATGTTTGTTGGTAACTCACCACTAACCCACCAACCAACAAAGTTTTCCCGCAGATTTGAAGAAAATATTCCAACTCCATCGCCACATACAGTCAAGACATACGAGACAGGCTCTTCGTACGAGGGTGCGTACGATATTACGGGCATGAATGGCTACGGAGAATACACCTTTCCTAATGGTAAGGCTCTGGTTTCAGTAGCAGACATTATGTCTTCTGCTCTTAGCAGAGTGGTTTTTTTTACTGGGTGGGAAATCATCAAATGACTTTCCAACTCTGGGTGGAGCGGGAGGGCGTGTCACACTCTTACTGACTAAAACCCACCCTTATTCCTTCAGGGGCCTTAGCAGACCCCGTTAGTTGCTGCTGACATCTCTTTGAGGCGCGGCTGGTATAATAATACTACGCGCCGTCGACTCTGGGGTCTGCTCCTTATGAGATGGCCAGCTATCTGCCGCGACCCTAGCAATGACAGAGTGGTTAGGTCGTCACTTCAGTGTTAATAACATACTTATTGTATTGTCACCTTTCCTCTGAGCTCGATCACAATGAGCTCCTCGTGAGTAATAAGTTTGTCTTTAGGAGTCTTATATCGAGGGGAGTTCCAAGATGACATGTTCCACGGCATAGGCGAGCTTCTATATAGGGATGGTCCCGAAGCTTACTGTATCATACGCGGTACCTGGGCGAAAGGCGTCATGATTGATCGGAAAATCATCTTCAATGAAACTTTAAAGTACCGAGAACATGATTGGAAGTACTGCAAGTTACCTGATAGAAGGTAAATGATTAAATTTTCTGTTTTTGTTTTGTTTGGTTTATATTTGGAGATCTCTCCGTGCCTCGGCAAGCATATTAAGGGCCGATTGATTGATGATATTCGAAGAATATCAACACTTTCTGACAGTATTGTCCCAATCGTTTCAAACAACTTATTACATTAAAGTAGCAACATAAAATCCAAGATACAACACAACGATCATTAAAAAATGCGTAATAATTTATAGGAGTATCATCAATACAGCTTTTTAGAAGTTAAGCGTTTTATATCTGTACAAACAATAAGATTTACTTAGGTAGGTACGTCTACATTTGTTCCAAAGTTCCTAAATGTGACCAATGTTTAAAATGCAACGACCAATATTCTTGGAAAATCAAAATATATAATGAAATGATATCACATACTCGTAATTCATTAAATCAAACACACGCAACTGAAGCTCTGAAAAGGATTTTTTTTCCCGTTTTTGCCACATTTTTCATTGATGCGTCGCTCCTGTTGGTCGCAGCGTATTGTTATATAACCTATGGCCTTCCTCGATAAATGGACTATCCAAAACAAAAATATTTTTTCAATTCGATCCAGGATTAGCACGTTCAACCAAACAAACAAACTCTTCAACTTTAAGCGACCTTAAACGTCGAAAACTGGGCGTTTAGAATTTGTGAAATCGGCCCTAAGCCGTTGATTTTTTGGCGGTCGTTACAGGTACTCAGAGGCCCGAAAGTCGACAGAGAGAGAGTCTCAGTTTTACAGATAAACAGGAAATATCATTATATATAAAATTCTGGTATTCAGCTGTATTCGGTTTGGCTGGAAGCCGACTCAAACATAGTTGAGGAAAGGCTATACAGATGATTTTATTGAATTTAGTGAACCAAAATTTGTAAAAAAAGAAATTTAAAATGTGCTATTTTACTTGAAAACCTGATACTTAGGTAATAGAAGCATATTCTCTGTCACTTTTTCACATTTTGATAAAACAACCGTGTAATCTGAGTACACAAGACCGAAGTTACAAGGTTACCGACCCAAAAGTTGTACAAACCCACAGGAACATTTTCAAAATTGAATGTGAAATTAGATTATAATCTGGGAGTCGTTACACTCTGTATTGTCCGCAGATTACTCAGTATTCGCTGACTCGCGAACATCTTTGCCAAGTTAATCAGGTTCAAGGAACCTTCACGTGATTTGGAGGTAAAATGGGCGCAGTTCATTCTTGGGTTTTAATTCAGACCTTGATCCATATGATGATAGTGATACACACTACCTTCAAAAATTCTATATTAGTAACAGACACATTACAGATTCTAATTCATATATTTGCATTCACCTGAAGCACTGAGTACATCCACATATGTATATACCCAATGACGACACGGTTGGCGCAGTGGTTGAGCGTTCGGCTGCTGCGCTGCGTGTCGCGGGTTCGATCCCCGCACAGAAGAAATATTTGTATGACCTACAGATAGTTGTTCCGGGTCTGGGTATCTTGTGTATGTGAGTATACATGTTTGTGAACGCACCCACGATACAGGAGTAATTCCTAGTGTGGGGCAACGTTTTTAAAAAAAAAAAAAAAAAAAAAAAAATGCATATGTGGATGTACTCTATCTGTGAAATATCTGGAGTGGTGTTGTAAAGAAGAAACCAATGAATGAGGTGTTAGTGAGAATGGTCAGTGTGGATGAAGTGAGAATAGCAGTGAATGTAATGAAGAATGGTAAGGCAATTGGTCCAGATGGAATACCAATTGAAGTGTGGAAGTCATTACGGGTAGATGGATGGACATGGTTAACTTTGTTCTTCAATAAGTTGTTGCTGCAAGAAGCCATACCTGATGAATGGTGCAACAGTTCGTTGGTGCCCATCTTCAAGAACAGAGGTGATGTGCTGAAGTGCAACAACTATAGAGGAATAAAGCTAATGTCACATAGTATGAAAGCATGGGAAAAAGTTATTGAAATGCGGCTGAGAGAAGAGAGTGAAATCTCACAAAACCTGTTCGGTATTATGCCTGATCGGGGTACAACGAATGCCATTTTCGCTACTACTACCGGACTTGGGTAAGTACCCAAGTCCGGTCTGCAGTGGGCACTACTGACAGTTTCAGTGTAGCGGTCGGTTTGCACCAGGGTTCGGCTCTCAGTTCTTACCTCTTCCTGATGATAATGGACGCTCTGACGTCGGATATCCAGGAAGAGGCTCCCTGGTATATACCAGGGAGCTGTGTGCTGATGACATTGTGCTGGTTGCCGAAAGCGGCTTAGAGGTCCAGAGCAGATTGGAGGTGTGGTGGCAAATACTGGAGGGTGTGGGCCTGAAATTGAGCAGAACCAAAACGGAATATCTGTTCTGCGATTTCGGCGGTCTCTCCAGTCATATGCCTGTAGCTCTCAACGGAACGCCTATACCGATCTGCTCCGACTTTCGATACCTCGGGTCGCTTGTTCAGGGGGATGGCGATATAGACCGAGACGTAACGCACAGGATCAACTCAGGCTGGATGAAATGGTGATAGGTCACTGGAACAACTTGCGACCGACGGATGCCCCTGAAGTTTAAGGGAAAAATCAGAATGTCAGAATGTTGGGCTGTGAAAAAGACGGATGAAAAAAGATTGCATGTGGCGGAGATGAGAATGTTGAGATGGATGTGTAGAGTAACTAGAATGGATAAAGTGAGAAATGAGTACATTAGAGGTAGTTTAAAAGTGACGCCAGTTACAAAAAAGTTGAAAGGGAACCGCTTATCTTGGTATGGTCATGTAAAGAGGAGGGATGAAATACATGTAACTAAAAGAGTTATGAATATAAATGTGGATGGATGGAAGGGGAGAGGGAGGCCAAAGAAAGGATGGATGGACTGTGTGAGGAGTGATATGAAAGAAAAGGGAGTTAGTGATAGCGTGACGGCTGACAAGACAGAATGGAAGAAAAAAACGTGTTGCGCCAACCCCAATGGGATAAGGGCAGGCAGATGATGATGAATGCGCAACACGGCTTATCTCTAAATGACCTTCAGTATGTCGTTGAAGCTCCCACGCACCCTACACATCATTGACGCAGTCCTTTTCCAATGGATGGTTTTGAAGCCTTCAGAGTGTGCTTTAGCAAACACTTCTTGATACTCACTACAGTAACGTGGAACACTCTTTTTTTTTTGGTTACTGTCTAAAACCCATCCCTGTTCCTTCAGTTGCCTGAGTGCCCAGGGGCGCGGTAACTCTGTTTCGAATTTATCCGCGACCCCTGAAAGGCATTATTATACTGAACACCTGAAGGCGTTGTATCCCCTTGCGTAGACTGATTTCCAAAACTAAGAATAGCTGATATCCTATCTTCTACTTTAAATTATCACGTTATACAATAGTTATTTTCCTTGCATTGTTTATTTTAAAAACTGGTTTGCCATCCATATTTTTTTAATTCTCGCTTGTTGATCAAAAGAGTGCATCTATGCTAAGCATAGCTTTGTGAATGAAAAATGTTTGTTTTTAATATACATATATCAAAAACAAACATTTTTCATTCACAAAGTAAACGATATTATCTTATAATTATTACATCTCATCTCGTTGGTAGTAGGTAAAATGGCGGGTGCGAATGCCGCGCCGAAAACATTTTTCGGGTATTTTTTGCTGTAACTCACACTAATCGCATATCATAACGATTTGTTTTACTTATACGGATGTTAACCACAAAAAAAACCGTTTAATCTAATGAGGATAAATGATGAAACAGCCTTTTTTGTAGCATTTACTTAATTCTGTACCCAAACAGAGATGCGTGAATAAAGAGGGTGAGCATTATGTGGGCTTATAAAACGCTTTCAATTTAAATATTAGCATGAGGTTAGTAAATAACCAGAATCTTATTTGCGATAGCTACAAAGATAACGTAAAGACAATAGATAAACAGCCAAACTATATATATGATGAGATGAGTAAGATTGAAGATGAGAAGGTGCAGAACGGCATCCCCAAGAGAGAGGCCCCAAAACTGCATTCTAATTTCACAGCTTTTATCACGTTTCTTTCGCACATTAAGGACCTAGTTGGTTCCGGCTATTTGTAAATCTTTGACAGTGGTTAAAAGCTAGAAACTCTGACAATCAGTTTTGCCAAGGAGTATCATATAAGTCAGTAACTGGTTTGTAGAAGCCAAGTAGCTGAATCTGGTTAGACTGGAAGCCGACCTCAACCTAGACGGAAATTGGTAACCCTCCTGTAACCTGGTTTAGACTATTGGAACAATCAAAAGCCCACTCTTTATACAGATTTGCGGTAGAATTCGAAACGGATCTCCGGCCTGCCGGCAATTGCCTCGGAACTGCTGATGTGCCTCCTAGAGAGATACCTCCCGGCTGTTATGACACCGGAGACGGCATCTACAATCCTGTGACGAAAGTAGTTCACAGCTATGAAAATATGAACGACGTCACGAGGTAAGCCTGTCTTCAGTTTAACAATGAACCGACACACATAAAAGTCACCCTCAGTTCTGTTTTCACTGTAAACTTTTTATTGTTACTGGTAGTCAACTAAGTAGGTAATGGTAAGTGGTCATCACCACCAATACCAGAAATATTGCAGGTGTACCGGTATCTACAGGGTTAGGTAGGGCGAAAAAATTGACTTCCTATACAAATAATTGATCAGCTAATGATAACTTAGTATGGAAAGTCCAATTTCTTTTTTTTGGGAATTTTCTGTTTTTTCTTAGCGATAGTTGTTCATATCCACGGGCAGAACTGGTTCTTAAAATATAACCACACCTTTCTGTTACGCCCTGTATAAAGGGTGTAAGGTACATAAACGCACATACGTGTACCAGTGATCCAGTACATGATTCTGGACCCCCTAGCGTTGGAATTTTTCGTCGGCTTTTTCCTAATTTTTGAAAAAAAAATCTGCGTTTTTTTACATTAAACTGTATAAAATCATTATACCTATCTACCTCAATGACATTTTTAAATAAAAAATAATTAGTTCGCTTTTTTCGCCAAAAAACGCCATGTAAATAAAATTACAAGAAGCTCCCTGCTTAGCTGAATTCCTAAGTTCACCGGAGGTCATCGCGGGCCCAGTAGGTACGCACGCAACATCGGCCAAAGACCGCCGACGTTCCTTTGTCGGCAAATGCTCATACAGACCTATGAATCTAACAGACGCGACACGTTAGGCATTTTAAGTGTCTACAAAAATTGATATCCCATTGACTACTTTTATTTGAACTTATTTTGAGGGGAGGTTATTTTTAACCGACTTCGAAAAAGGAGGAGGTTATCAATTCGGATGTTTGTATTTTTTTTTTTTTTTATTTTTTTTTTTTATGTATGTTCGGGCATAACTCCGTCATATATTGACGGATTTGCAAAATTCTTTTTTTGTTCGAAAGGGGTTTATTCCGAAATGGTCCCATTTAAATTTCAAAAAGATCTGATGATGGGTTTCGGAGACAGACAACGGAACTCTTCAAAAATTGACAGCAAATCAACCGCGATTGCTGCTATCGTATGTTTATGAATTGTTAACACAGTTTAATAGGGAACCACAACTAAAAAGTGAAAAATAAAAAACTTTTTTACAAAAAAATAGAACCGACTTCCAAAAAAAGTGCAAAATAACTTTAATTTCGGAAGTCGGTGTCAAAAAACGAAGACACAAAACAAGAACACCGACTTCCGAAATTAAAGTTATTTTGCACTTTTTTTGGAAGTCGGTTCTATTTTTTACTACTTTTTTTACTACTTTTATTTGAACTTATTTTGAGGGGAGGTTATTTTTATAAACCTTCATCGAAATAAGTAAAGAAGATCTAAAAAAATGTGTTACAGTTTACTGATAACGACATAATTCTTAGGTACATTTTCGTTATCAACAAAGTTAAGTTAAGTAATACAATACAACAACGTACATTTCGTTAAAACCACATTCCTACATTTCGTATACCTACATCAAAATAATTACTAAGTGAGTAGGTACAACTTAAGCGATTGTACAGTCTATCAATTTCGTTGATCAATGCGGTCTATGAGCTTGTCGGCACATTCAAAAGCGTACCTACGCTAATAAATAAAATTTTATTTCTTTAGCATTTTGCCGACGACGAATTTTTGTCAATTCCGTATTTACGTTCATCGCAAACGGATGTACAGTTGGTCGCGAATTTAGGTTGTTATCGTAAAGTAATCAAAAACATAAGTTATTTTCTGTGTTTATTACTGTATGTGTGATTTTTGTTTTGCTTGTTGAGTGGTTTTGAAACATCACCTCAGTGCCCAGGAAAATGCTCATGCATGAAGCACGTAGGCGCCTTTCTCGTAAGAAATGAAAGAACTTTAAGGTGAGTTGGTTCATTAGTTAAGTACACGGTTGCCAACCGCGTCTCCGACAGAGGTGTTCGTGGTTGGCGAGCGGCAGAGCTGTACCTAAGAAATTTCAAAATTCAAAATCACCAAGGTCACTTCTGTGTAGAGACGCGATTATCGACCCTGTAGGCGCTTTATACCTACATTCCTGGAGCACAATGTAGGTACTTGCAAGCTTCTTTATTATTATCTATCCCAATCTTTATCTAACCTTATCTTCAGTATTCTTGAGGGATTAAAAATGTATGTGATATCAATGTTGTCGTCATTAGAATAAATAGTTAAAGGTGCCACGGAACATTATACGTTTCGAAGTGCAGCATTCGCAGCATTTGTCGTTTTAAACGTTTAAAGCACGTGTGCGCTTATGTCTATTAAGTATCTGATCTAGTTATTTATCACATCGATCGGGAACATCGACGTAAATGTATTTTTATCACAAAGTAGAAAGTGTATTTAAGTACAAGCGCGTAGCGGCGCGGCCACCTGTGTCTGTGTGTATAAGACGTGATAGGTAACTACGTACTACCACATACTACGCGATCGCGCGCGCCTACATTCATTGCGAAGCGTTGAGATCGCATTGTTCACAATACATTGCGTGCTTGAAAATGTAAATTTCTGTAATCGATCATTACCGAGATTAATGACTATCATAATTTTGTTACTGACATTAGGTGTTACCTTTTCGCGAAGTTTGCGGTATCTTGTTCCTTACAGCCTGTATACGAACTAATCACATAAATCCTACATCGCCCAGATCAGACACAACACATACCTCCAAACAGGTTTGCGTTGCTATTCGTAAGGCAAAGCTGAATTGACTTATATGTACGCCTAAATTACACCCGCACTCATTTCATGCCCATAGCAACGCTGCTTACCGTTAGAAATGCTATTACTAGAAAACTTTAGGAAACTCAAATGCAACAATCAATAATCTCGCGATCTATCTACTCATATACCCTATTTGTACCGTCAATTTTGCAATTCGCAGGGGCCCTTCAGCTAAAGAGCAGAAATGGATCGTGGACAACTGCCGCACGGAACCTTTAGGGGTTACGGGACCTCGACCTGACTTCTACGAGACGTGGTTACCCCCGGAATTAAAGCCAACGCCGCCACCCGATTCCTTAGTTTCCTTCAAAGCCAAGAGCGAAATTCTGTCAATCATAGCCGAAGAAAGTGTAAGCATAGATATTAGCACCTGGACTGACCGAGCTTTGCTCGGTTTTAAAACGACGTTTTCTAAAAATAAAACCTAGCCAGATCGATTTATCGCCCCCGAAACCCCCTGCATACTAAATTTCATGAAAATCGTTGGAGCCGTTTCCGAGATTCAAACTATAATGTAGGTACATGTATGCAAGAACTTTTAAAGGTATTAGATAGATTTCTATTCCAATATGGGTCTCGTTTTGGACTGGGTCTTATATTTTGTCTGGTCACTTGGGTTCGGCTCATTTATGATCAATTCCAAGATTTGGCCCAGTTCCAAGCCCACACTAAGCAACTCTGCAATCCCAAAATGTATATTTATAGGTAACAATACTACATTGAACACAAGAAAACCCTTGGTTTTAAGTAGTCTGATATTTGGTTTTTACATACTCATATTTTAAGTTTTTTTAATTCGCAGAATGAAAAATTGCCTGGACCAATTTTCTACGACGCTTCGAATTATTGTGATTTAATTATGAAATAGTAAATTATTGTATTTATTGTTATTTTTTGACTGTACCTGAAGGATAGCTGATGTAAGCTTAAAAAAACCAGCCAAGTGCGAATCGGACTCGTGCGCAAAGGGTTCCGAACGAATCACGTATTTTTTAAATTACCTAAAAAAAAACTAATAATCTTTTTATGATAAACTTTTACATGAACTTAAAAATACTAATTAAAACTAACACTAAACATAAGAGTACAACTATAACATTTTAGGTTTAGGTTTTTATTTGATTGAAGCTTGCCTTAAAAAGATTTTATTTTTTTTACATAGATAATTTATTTTATACTTTTTAACATTAGAATTTATTGGAATACTTATCTTTACACCAGGAGCATATCAACTTTAAGGCCGAGAAAGAGTTAGTACCTGGGGCAGTAGCAATCTGTCAATAGTCTTCTAGCCAGCACCCCTGTAACTTTTTGTCAGGCAAAAGAAAACCGAATCTATACGGCCAGTGTGTTACTTGTCAAGACACCTTACCACATCGGGCTATATTGTTAATTTGAGGGTTACCATCCAGATCCAACATTATACCCTGGTTTATACCTGGAACTATAGTTTTAATCAAGACAAATTCGACGAGACCACACAATACGGCACCATCTTGTTTAGTATCTATGGTACCCTTCTGGCTCTATCAGACCCTAATCACCACCTAGTTGTTTAATGACACTTGTCAGAAAGTACCTGAATAAAATTGTAGGGACTTTGCAGGAATTTTAGAAATTAAAAAATCAGGAACGTAGCTTGCAGTGTAACAGTTTTAATTTGCCAGTCATCACCTTCACAAAAAACGGAGGTCAGTACGCAACAGTAAATCAACGCCTGATGAAATTCTTATAGCTAAAACTTATTATCTAACAATTATTGGCTAACTTAAATTTGTAATGATATAAAGTAAAGCAACGCTTCAACATGCCGCCGGCCGTTGAAAGCTTGCCTTTCAACAGCTGTTTTCCAACAACGGACAGATCTTGGAGAATGCTCTTCTGACAGTTCCGGTTGAAGTCCTGATATCGGCGACTCGGCTTATGCCGTCTGTGCCAGGATGAAGAGCAACAACGCGCCCCAACTTCCACTTCATGGGTGGCTGGTTGTCCTCCTTGATGACAACGAGGGACTCCAGGTTCAGACTGTCGTTGCCAGTCCGCCATTTCACACGTTGCTGAAGCTCCGAAACATACTCCTTGCTCCATCTTGCCCAAAAATGCTGCCGCAGCTGCTCAATGCGTTGATGGCGCGTCAAGTGAGGAGTGGAGTGGTCCCGGATATCCTTAACAGGCAGAGATGTGAGAGGTCGTCCGATTAGAAAATGACCAGGAGTGAGAGGCAACAGGTCTTCTGGGTTCGACGATAGCGGTGTGAGCGGTCGAGAATTTAATACACCTTCAATTTGTACTAAGACGGAGTTAAGCTCCTCGTAGGTTAAACTACAATTTCCCAACACTCTCAATAAATGAAATTTGGTCGATTTGACACCCGCCTCCCAAAGACCACCAAAGTGTGGAGCGTAAGCAGGTATGAAGTGGAAGTCTATACCATCTTGAGCTACACTATCAGATAAGGAGTCACAGTTGCGTTTCAAAAACTCTGATATCTCATTGTAGGCTCCTACAAATGAAGTTCCGTTGTCGGAATAAATGTTGAGAGGCTTTCCTCTCCGAGACATAAATCTACGTAAAGCCTGTAAATAATTATTGCTTGTTAAGTCGCCAACCAACTCTAAATGAATGGCCTTGGTGGTGAAGCACACGAAAATAACTATGTATACCTTCACCAATCTACATCCACGACCCTGACGACTAGCCGCGGTTATAGGGCCTGCGTAGTCAACCCCTACGTTTTGAAAGGGAAAGTC
The DNA here is from genome assembly GCA_951329385.1 of Polia nebulosa. Lineage (NCBI taxonomy): Eukaryota > Metazoa > Arthropoda > Insecta > Lepidoptera > Noctuidae > Polia > Polia nebulosa. Next base: position 8,072,957 of record OX589604.1, read on the forward strand.
AGCTGGCGAGAGTCTGTTCAGTGGGAGGTTACCCATTTGAGGAGTGACAGTCTGTGGTTTAAGTCGCCGACAGCGTACGCACTGACGATAACAGGCTCTGGCCAAATTACGACCGCCGAGTGGCCAGTAGGTCTCTCTAAGTGTACTTAATAATAATTGAGGACCTGCATGCATCAACCTAATATGCTCAAAGTTAAATAAAAGTTTAACAAAATGATTAGTGGACTGTAATAATATGGGGTGTTTCTTTGTGTATGAATATTCAGAGTTGTGCAACCTACCCCCTATACGAATAATTTTGTTGTTATCGAGAAACACATTTAAATTTAACAACCTGTTTTTGTGTGGTAATTTTTTGTTATTTAATAATAAATTATATTCAGGAAAGGATTCCTTTTGCGACTGAATAATAATGAAGTTTAGCGCATCTTGTAATTCTTGAGTACTAAAATATGACGTGTTTTTTGTTGAACGTTTTTTGCAAGTGTTAATGAAACGAAAAACATAACAAATGCAGCGCTGTAATCGAATAAAATTGGAAAATCGATTAAACTCGATTATTCCTTTTAATAAATCTTCAGGGGCATGATGATCTTGGGCTAAATTAACTAAAATATTAGATTTTATGTCTGGTAAGGTTTCTGTATTTATAGTTGTGGGTGGCCATGTAGTACTGTTGTGTTTTAAGAAACATGGACCAAACCACCACAAGTCCAGTGATTGGATAGCGGTGGGTTCTACTCCGCGCGTTATTAAATCAGCTGGATTGTCGTGGGTCAACACATGTCTCCAGGTGTAATTACCGGAGTTTCCTAACACTTCGGCAACACGATTACGTACGAAAGTGTTTAATTTTATTGGCAACATTTTTAGCCAACCCAACACTATCATGGAGTCAGTCCAAAAAACAATACTAGACGGTTTAATACGAAGGGAACTAGCAACCTTTTGATATAGGCGTACGCCAAGCACAGCAGCACAGAGCTCCAGTCGCGGTATAGTTAATGGTTTTAAAGGAGCAACGCGATTTTTGGCTGTAAATAATCGCACGTCGACGTCACCCTGCTCATTGGTGCTACGAACATACAAACAAGCGCCATATGCTTACTCCGAAGCGTCGGTAAAAATGTGATATTCGAACTGTTTGTATACGTCACAGAGCACGCGACGTGGTACCCGTAAATTGTGAATGCAAGGTAATGTTTTAATTATGTTCGCCCATTTTGTTGCAACGTCAGGTAATAACTGATCATCCCATTTTAAATTATCTAGCCAAATGATTTGCTGCAGGTGCCTATCTGAAGGATGTACAGACACCTGCCTGTACATTTTCTCTACGTCAGCAGAGAGGACATACTTATGAGTCCTAAATCTAAGAAGGATTGCAGTCAAATCGTCCTGAACGGTAGGCCCCACCATCTGTGTTGAATTTAAAGAAAGTCCAGAGGTAGTGGGTGCACTAGCATTAAATACAACGCGTCTTTTTGTTGTGCTACTACTTTCGCGCAGGATTCCGTGATGTGGAATAAAATATGACCGCAGATCTTCATTAAGATGACACTCCGACATATGGCCTAAATAAATGTACTCAGTCATAAAGTCTTTGCACATTTTGTCAAGTGGAGGTTGGCTAAGGTTTCTGCGCTCTATTGACAGAAAACATCGTTGTGCACGATGGCATGAATTGCCTAAACTGTCCAAAGTTTCCTTCAACGGAATCTTAACGCTAAAACGGCCATCGGATAAACGCATCGTGTTTTTTATAAAGTGTTCTTCACACATGTTCTCTTCAGCTGAATACGTCGATGCATCATGGCTTACTTCCTCGAGCTGCCAGAAACGCGTCAATTGGTTTCGGATGTCATCTACATCATTAGAACTGGAAGAACTTTCGTAATAATTGTTTACAAAATTACATTTAATAGAAGAAAGTTGAGAAGAATTATAATTATAGCCGCCGTTAATTGGGCCACAAACTAGCCAACCTAATCTAGTTTGATGAAGTGTTGGTTTCCCATCACCTAATAAAATCTTATCAGATCCTAATAAACTCCAGAATACGTCAGCCCCTATAATGATATCTATAGAAGCCGGCGTGTGAAAATATGGATCAGCTAAGTGAATATTTGTGGGTATATTTACATGTACCTGTCTAGCGGGAACATTATCAGTAATTGTAGGTAAGACAAAAAATATAATATCACTTGAGTACGATTCAGATAACGACTAAATGTGCACACGACACATTTTATTCACATGAGACAGAGAGTTGTTTATACCTTGTATAGATTTATCTGTGTTTAAGTAAGGCAACTGTAACTTATTGTATAAATTCTCCGTCATTAAACAAGCGGAACTTCCCGAATCAAGCAACGCTCTAGCGATGTGTTCTTTATTATTTACATCGTAGCACCTAATTAATGCAGTTGACAACAGAATGTTACTTGCGGTAGTCGTATGCGAATGTGCGGAGATATTAGCTGAGAGCGCAACGTGATTGTTTGTGTCGATAGTGGAGGATGACTCACTGTTAGTCTTATCGGTCGTAACAGATGATTTGCTTGAAACGGGTTTTTGTTTGAAATCTGCGTTATGAATAAGCGTGTGGTGTTTGCGCTTACATATTTTGCACCCTGATTTCTTACAATTATTGGGATAGTGACCGTGACGCAAACAATTATAACATACTTTATAACAAGGTAGTAATGACATTCTATCGCTGACGTTTAGTGATAGAAACTGTGGGCATGAATTAAGGTTATGATCGCCTTTACACTTTGGACAATTTTGTGATGAGGAACTACTGGTGTTTTCGGTCGTAACAAAGGATTTTATTTTGGTGTTCTGTTTTACGTTACTTGTGGAATGACGTGACTTTTCCAGTGTTTCTATTAATTCAGCGCGATTACGTATAAACTCCATAAATTGATCAAAAGTGATTCGTTTCGATTTATCAATACGCCCTTTATGTTCTTCCCATTCTCGAAATGTTTTGGTGTCTAGTTTTTGTCTGATAATGTAAATGAGTAGTGTGTCCCAATTATTCACAGGTTCACCTAATGTTTTCAAAGCTCTGATATTTTTGCTAATATTGTCTACGATGCCTTTTAATGCAGATGAGGATTCCTTGGTGATTGATTCGATATTGAATAACGCTGTAACATGATTGTCAATCAATATTCGCTCGTTATCGAATCGCTCACAAAGAAGTTCCCATGCCATGTTGTAGTTTTGAGCCGAAAACTCGATTGACTGAATTACAATAGCAGCAGATTCTGTTAATGATGACCTCAAATAATGGAATTTGTTCACCTCGTCTATGTCGTCATTGCCGTGGATGAGACTAGTAAATGTATCTCTAAATTCGAGCCAGTTATCATATGAGCCTGTAAATTTAGGTAACTGTATGGTGGGCAACTTGACAAACTGACGCTTACTGCTAGTGGTGGACTTTATTTCGTCTGGCTCAGATTTTGAGAGTTTATTTAATAAAACCTTTGCTTGAGCCATCAAACTATAATATTGAGATTCTATTACAGTTCGTTCGAGAACCTCAGAGTCGGTGTCACACATGCATTCTAACTTTGATTGAACTTCGTTAAATTCGTCATACAGATTATCTAGTTTGTTGACTCGCAACTGCAACTCCATTACCTGAGACGGGTTTACCGTAGATTCTTGAAATTTATTTAAATAGGTCTCAAAGACAGTCAATCTTCCCCTATAACTGCTTCGCTTCCTTTTAAGATCTTTAATATCAGTCATTTTGAAAGGAGGGTGTCGTAGACCTGAAATTATACAATAAAAATATTAAATTATGAAACTATGTATAACAAAAATACCTATCGCAATGAATAGACTACGTTAAATTAGACTAAGCAACAATTGGCCTAAGTTATTGATTTATTTTACAATTTTGACCTTTGACCACTGCAAATTATAATGAACTACCGTAGTTAAGTATGTAGGTAGGTAAGGTTTACTATTCTGTTAGAATAATGTAACAACAAAATAATTATTTATCTATGTTTTAAAAGGTTTACAAAGCAGCAATCAATGATTATAAAGGCTAAACTAATAATATTTGTAAATAAAAAAATAAATAGCTAACTAATGTAGGTTAACACTAACACTACTGTACTGTATTTTAAGCACCTGTTAACTATATTTTACAAATATAATTAAACCTAATACTCTGTAAATAATTCCTTGTAAATATTGTATATAAACATGTAAATAATTTGTAATTAATGTATAAAATGTGTTACTAACCTTATTTATGTTCTTATAATCGCTACTTAATACCTATATTTTTTATATTACCTGATTAAATATTAATGAGTGTTGGGTGAATTTAATTAATATTATAATGTTTTGGCTTAAACACTTATAGTTTTATTTCACTCGATGTTCACTTCACTTTTTCTCCAAAACGTGTTCGTCACCTCTTCACTCTGGTATTTTCCAAAATATCCAATATTAAGCTTTTTCCACTTTGCTAGTTGTAGATAATGTAATATCCGGCTCGAAGGACCATGAATAAAATTGTAGGGACTTTGCAGGAATTTTAGAAATTAAAAAATCAGGAACGTAGCTTGCAGTGTAACAGTTTTAATTTGCCAGTCATCACCTTCACAAAAAACGGAGGTCAGTACGCAACAGTAAATCAACGCCTGATGAAATTCTTATAGGTAAAACTTATTATCTAACAATTATTGGCTAACTTAAATTTGTAATGATATAAAGTAAAGCAACGCTTCAACAGTACCTACATATCCATTGGATATAGGATCCCCAACGTGTCTTCGTCGTGTTTAGACTCCAATGAATCTAGACACGACGGTGCTACAATACGGCACCATCTTGTTTAGTATCTATGGTACCCTTCTGGCTCTATCAGACCCTAATCACCACCTAGTTGTTTAATGACACTTGTCAGAAAGTACCTACATATCCATTGGATATAGGATCCCCAACGTGTCTTCGTCGTGTTTAGACTCCAATGAATCTAAACACGACGGTGCTATGTTGTATGGTTGAAGACCCTATATCTATCATCAAACCCTGCCCATGGATCACCTTATAGTGTGATGACACAGTCAGTACAAATTCAAGAAACCCAATCGCGATAGTGCTCTTGTTTAGTTGAGGAGTTGTTATATGGTCACCTTCCGGTTTTATCATCAGACCCTGGGCACCACCACCACCACTAAATGTAATATCGCCTAATACACATATCCAATAAACCGAAACTCGATGGTGGTATCTTGTTTGGTTGCGGCGATTCAATGGGTACATTCCGGCTCCGTCAACCCCAAGTGGATTTTGAAAGAGAGTCACCGCGGCCCTTTGGCACAGGCAACTGAAGGAACAAAGGTGGGTTAAGTCAGTAAGTGTCTGACACGCACTACCGCTATATTTTACGGAGTCAATATATAAATCCAAAATGGCGCCTGTAATAGCTTTTCGTCGTGGGTGTTATTTTCATGGATTTCGGGTTTAAAATTATTACTAATTTGAAAACTAATTTACATTTTGAATAGTATTTTTAAAATTTTCATTAATAAAGAGTTACTTTGTACCTATTTTGTTTTTTTATACCTATTCATTTCTCCCACCAAAAAAAATGCATTATTACCTCAATAGGTATGTTCAGATTCTTGCCTCCTGGTAGTTTGTGCCGTCCCAATTATTATGTCGCGCCACACTAGGATACAGAATATGATTAACAGTGACTTTTTAATATTTTTACTCGACCTCAGGAGGGTAATGTGAGTATGTATGTATCCCTTTTTCCCCACTGCTCAACTGCTCAACTGCTCAACTGAGTCGTGCAGTTTATATACCCCACTGCCCAACTACAAACTGCTCTACTTTTATTTGGACATTATGTATATTGCGTGTATGTATATTTCATTGGCACGCGCTGTAGCCTAAACAGCTGGGTGGATTTTAATAATTGAGGTATCCCCGTGAAGCCCCTCATTAGCAGACACAATTAAAAACCTATTGTCGCGTCTCCTTAAGGAGACGCTAGGGGCCTGATGGATTAATAGATTGGTCTTGACCGCCGAAGGGGCATAGGTTATTGTGAATTTTGAAAAAAAGAACTAAATTGCGACCGCCATTAGGTAAGTGTTTTTTTTTGTGACCTGGTCATGTGGGGTATCAAATTAAAGAGCTCGAGGAGACGATTCCAAAAATATGTCACAAAAACGTGGAAATAAAAAAATTAAAATACCAAATTCGGTTTAGGACAACCCGACTGAAAAAAAAAACACTAAAAAGTTCCAAACAAGTCGTTTTTCAAGCAGTCTGATGCTGTTGTTGGCATCAAATCTTTGATTGAACTAAAATAAATTCCACCAACTGCATCAGACTGCTTGAAAAGTGAAGTCACTTTTCAACAGCAGTCTGATACTGTCTGGAACACATTTTAGTGGTTTTTTTATCAGTCGGGTTTTTTGATATTTTCATTTTTTTACATACAAACTACGAATCATATAAACTAACAATTTACTGATTTATGTCTGTCTTAGAGCGAATCTGTCTTAAAACGAATCTGTATTAAAGCAAATTGGTCCTTTAGCTGCTGCTGTTTATACATTAAAAATATTAACCAGACATTTTGGGAATCGATCTACATAGCTTTGCGAGACACTCCAGACCCACCGTACCCCTGGACGTACCCCGGGTGGTACGGTGGGTATTTTAAAGTTAAACGATACCCCTGTACGAAGTGACCGTAGTGCTGTGCTGATGTAGATTCTAGGCGGACAGGAAATTATAAACTGTTATCTCATATATTAATGACTAATTCATTAGTTATAAGGTAGGAAGACGTAGCCCCGCTGCGAAGGGCTCCTATTTCTGTCTGCAGGGTTTAAAGGAACCTAACATGAAGGGGATGATGGGAGCCGCGTTCGCTCACTGTAGCCCTCGTCATCCCCTTCGAACCTAACTTGTCTTTGTCGGGGTGCCCTCAGGTCCTGAGCTCGCTTCGCTCGCTCTTGTATAACGTTCGTCGCAATGGAGTTTCTGATTCATTTGATGTGCAATCAGTATATATTTAATAAATTGTTGTTGTCAAAAGTGGTTTTAACTTGTGATACAACACTATTACCTGGTGGTATCGTTTAACTTTAAAATATACCCACCGTAGCACCAGAGGAACGGCCAAGGGTACGGTGGGTCTGCACACCTTTGAAAATCCATGATTGAGCTGCTGCAATTCTGTGAACGAGACACGGTGCACAGGCCGATTGAAGAAGGTTTGAGAGCAGGAGCAGCATCGATGACGTATTAAGTATAACAATGTGAAATGAGTACGCAACTAAATTGCAAAGACCAAATCAAAAGCAAGAGAGTGACGACTGACTGCTTCTATGCGCCTTTCCAAGCTTCTGGTCGCCAAATTTCTAGCAGTCTGCCCATGATTCTAATTATTGCAATGCTTCTGGTTGATATGATTCTTGTAACTTCAAAGTTACTGTGGCGGTATTATATGTACGAGTGCATTCACGCAAAAAGCAGCGGGTGACTGCTGCTAAGTGGTGGTACACGATACTAGGACCGTAACTGACCAATTCTGATTCGAGCTTATTGATGCTTGTTAGCGCATGTTGGCGCTGATTCTTACCAATTTGTACAAAAAGTATGAAAACTGCCTGCCGACCACTCTGACCAGCGTTAACAACCAAGTTGATGCTTGCAAGCGCTGCAGCTGTCTGCTTTCTAGGTGAATGCATCCCTTGGCATACAACCTGGCGTTGACAATCACAGCCTGGCTAAAAATATAATTAATTGATGGCTAAATACAGACTTTATTATGTAGGAGCAACCAGTTCAAATCCATGTCAGGTGGTAGGTCAGTTCTGGGCCTCCTTTTTTCTTTTTTTTTGGGTTTGGGAAATCTTCCAGTGACTTCTCCCGCTCTGGGTGGAGTGGGAGGGCATTAAACACTACACGCCGTCGACTGTCGGGCCTGGTGCTAATCGAACGGCGAGCTACCCACTACTTGCCGTCTGCAGGCCTGGGTCTACGATGGCCGGAGATCGTCTCGCGACGTCCTACACCCAGGGCGTCTCCTGCGGCGGCGTACCATGGCCTGGACCAGGACCGGACGCGAGAGGTCGCTGCCGCCGAACGCCTCCACGAGGATACGGTGGGACCCTGCCCAAGCGGGCCACAACTCCAGCGTATGCTCCACCGTGTCCTCCGGGCAATCCTCACAGTGGTGATACCCAGGCGTTTCCCTCCGCCTTATCCTACACAGGAACTTCCCGTAACTTCCATGTCCGGTGAGGACCTGCGTCAGGCGGAAGGTGAGGACACCGTGGCGCCTCTCCAGCCACTCCTCAAAGAGGGGCCTGACCGCCGCAATTGCGGCGTGCCCAAAGGAGACCCTCCCAATACCTGCTAAAGCAAAACTAATTATTTAAAAACTTTCTAAAAATATGGCTGAACTAGTACGGTGAGTACGCTACTTTAATTTTGAACTTAGAACGCCTTCGATGACATTTCCACGTATAATATTCTGTCACAATGACAAATTTTCTCACAGACGCTTGTTACTTATTTTAATTTCAAGTTTTCAATATTTACATTAAGTTTTATATAATCTTCTACATTGAACTAAATACGGTTAGTCTAAAAGCCGCCCCAATATACGCGTAGTTGGGAAAAAGCGAGACTGTTTGTTTTACGTTGAACAAAAATTCGGTCCTGAAAAAGATTGCAAAAATTAGTAACTAAAAATCACCGAGATGCAACCACTGTTGCATGTTTACTATTTATTTTGCTTGCAATCGTCCGAGAAAATTACAAGTTTAACATTGTTTATTGTTTTACAGCTATCCTACATCTACAAGATGACTTCTTGCAGGAAGCATTTCCCTAAAAAGCCGATCATAGTGTAATTATTGTCTTGCTTAAGCACTATCTGCACAGTACAAGGGGCTTTTGGGTTTCAATCCTCCGAGCTGTGTTCGTGTAAGTTAGAGCATTCTCCGGAACTTCACTAAAGATCACTGGATGCCCAAAGTCTAAGCTCCGGATCTGGCTCTAACATACTCGAAAACTGAGCAAATACTGCCGAAGTATATTCCAAATCGAGTCTGAAGTGTGACACATAGCTATTTGTGAAAGTTTAGCTGTAATAAATTTTATTCCGATGATGTTTTCAGCATAAACAAGCACCCATGCAAATGTCAAGGGCTGTGCCTTATGAAGGAATTCACTAAAAGAAACGAAAATAAATGCAAGTTAGTACGAGATACCTTTTATTTTCTGGGGGTGGGAAGTCATCCAATGACTTCTGCTTTGGGTGGAGCGGGAGGGCGTGTCAGACTTTTACTGACTAAAACCCAACCCTGTTCCTTCAGTTGCCTGAGTGCCCAGGGGCGCGGTAACTCTATTTCGAATTTATCCGCGACCCCTGGGCAGAGTATGAGATACCTTACGGCAAAAGTTTATCCAAACCATTTCTTTGTTTTTTCATCATTGATAGGCTCCCGTTTGCTGATGGTAAGCAATGGTGTGGTCGAAGACGGAGCACGCTCCTAGAAGTGACTTATTCACTCTTGACTTAAAGACTCAGGTTGTAGCTATCAGGAAACAGACTATGTCAGAGAATTCCATTCCTTAGCTGTAGGCATAATATAGTTTCCCATTAGTAGTTAGTAGTAGGTTAACAAATATTAACGGTTACCGCTAACGTTACATTTACGTTTACATTTCATTTGCAGTAATTAGAACGTTATTTATCGTACTTTAATTTTCACATATGTCGATTCACTATATTATCAGCAATACACGTATTTTTTATTTGCATATAGCTCGAATAGTTTACGAGATATTAAGCTTTAATTTGGAAAAAGGACGGGCGCTTACGCGCCGCGATAGAGCGCCGCTCCTGAGGAGTGCGTGGCTCTCAGCCGGGCGCTTCAGTGGATAAAGAAGATTATGCCAAGTGTGTTATGCCAAATAAATTTCAGAGCATCAAGTTTCTGCCAAATCGAGGGAACCCATTTTATAGTAGTCACTCAAAAACTGAGGGTAGGTCGGTAAAGTTGAAATAAAACTTGTTCATTTGGCACACAGAATGTAGGAATAAGTATACTTGATAATAGTAATGGTTGACAACTATACTATTTTTCCACAGGGGCCTGCAAGTATCTGGACCTACACAAAAAACAAAGGAATTCCTAACAGGCTCCTTTTATGAAGGCGATTGGACTTCTGGGTACAGCATGCATGGACATGGAGTGTACACGTTTCCTAATGGTAAAACACTAACCCTCCTTAGTTTGCGTCGTTACTCCGTACTGCAAACCACTTTTCGCGCAATCGTGTATTTTTTTTACCCTGAGGAAACACGTCCAGCCTCTTCTGTTCGCTACAACTCGTGATGCACTGTGGCCACCTAATCACGCCCGGACCCGCCCTAGTCAACACGCGTTCCAAGTGGGCCAGTGTCCAATCAGCATGTTTATATGTTGTAAAGTAGCTGACTGAACCAGATGCGTTTAATCACCTAATTTTCCCGGGCTGAATTCATAGTGAATCACTCTTTCTCTAGTAACTGCACTAAGTTAAAAACTGACAGGATTAAGTTAAGATAATCCACGTTTCGAATTCCTGATATCTGACAGATATTTAGTTATACTTTTCATCATTCGCAGCCTTTTCACTCCGTGCAGACCGTAAAAACCTTTTGTTCTTTTGTTTCATCACGGCTGCTCTCAAAACGGTGAAGTAAAATAACATAAGGAAACCACCACGTCCGAGATACAAAAATTGGAAAATATTATATAAAACTCAACAACTCGCATTGGGCTCGTGTGGTGAATTACAACCCTGTCCCACTCACAAAGAGGTAGTTACCAACAGTAGGAATCCTCTAAGCAGATTATGCTTATGCTACTTGTTATTTTAGGAGTCGTCTATGAAGGCGAGTTCAAAGATGGCGAAATGCACGGTAAAGGTGAGCTACGATACGAAACTAGTATCGGGCAGGCAATCATACGCGGTGAGTGGAAAGATGGTATCATGATTGAGAAGAAGATCTTCTTTGACGATGACACTCTGGAGTACGATGAACGCGAGTGGCAGTACTGCAAGATGCCTGATAGAAGGTACCATTGATTATTTTCTAAATTTCTAGTTCAAAAAAGTTGACTAATCAATCAATGTATATGGATAGGTGGAGAAGTAGAGGAAGACCAAAGAAAAGATGGATGAAATCTGTGCGAAATGAAATATGTAAGAAAAGGAAGTCGGTTATAGAGTAACGTTGACAGGACAGATTTTAAGAAGAAAAAGTTTTGCTCTGACTCCAAGTAACATGGGCCAAGGGCAGAAAGATGTGGGTGATGATGAGGCAGCTGAAGAAATAGAACTTACAAGTTGTGTGAATGAAAGGGCAGGCTTTATATGTGATTGTCAATTTATCCAACATCATAGGATGCTACTTTTTTACTTTAGAACAAGCAGCAGACTGGTTGCTATGCTCAGAAATTGGACTATACAGGCATAATATATTCCTGACGCAGTATAAGCTTTTAATTCTATTTTGCAGTAATCCTTTTCACATTCCTTACAATATTCAGACACTTACATATAAAACACTGTCTCCACAGATTTTCGAAAGAATACGCCAAAGGTTTGCAGCCTGGTGGCAGGTCACGCCATACACCTTATCAGCCTTCCAAAGTCGTACCTCAAGGATGCTATGACACTGAAGACGGCTTTTACGATCAAAAAAGGATATTGGTTTTTGATCATGAAGACGCCACAAAAAGTATAAGGCAAGTGCTTGGGCGTCTACAGTGTACAGTAGAAAATAAGTTTTTTTTTTTTTCAAATGTTGGTGAGTTAATATTTTTTCAATTTGACTTTCGTTGCTGAATATTCTTATCAACCCTTACTTTCGACATCGTACCCTTACGTTTATTCGTATGATAGCACTTGGGCTGGGATTTAGTCCGTCGTATATTCCCTATCCCGTAGGAATTTACTAGAATCCTAATTACTTGTCTACATACAATTTTTCAAAGTTCACAAAATCGTGTTCTTAATGGAAGAAGTCACTGGCTTCTGAAATAAAGGTACTCTAACCTGGCTCAGTAGTTAGTTTCACTTTTTTTTTTATTGTTTATAGTCACGCGTTTGACCACCATCTCACCTAATGGTAAGCGATGATGTAGTCGAAGATGGAGCACGCTTGCCTAGAAATAACCTTGACTTAAAGACTCCCAGGTTGTAGCTATCAGGAAACACAGACTCCGGTAGGGAATTCCACTCCCTAGCTGTACGCACAATGAATGTTTTCTCAAAACTCTTTGTGCGTATGGATGGGATGTCCACCATGAACCGGTGGCACTTCGCCGTACGTCTTGTGGTCCGTTGATGAAACGGGCTTGGCGGAATCAAATTATGCAATTCCGTCGCACACTCCCTAAAATGTAACCGATAGAAAACCGACAGGCTAGCAACTCGGCGTCCATGTTCTAGACTTTGGAGTTTCGACTCAACGAGCCTATCATCGCCGATGATCCTCATGGCTCGTTTCTCAATTGACTCAAGGGCATCAAGCTGGTATCTGGCAGATCCGTCCCAAAGATGAGAATAGTACTCCATACACGATCAAACTTGTGCTTGATAGAGTTGGAGCAGCTGTTCCGACGTGAAGTACCGTCTCACCTTTGCGAGGATCCCCATCTTTTTGCAGCCACTTGAGCCTTTGCCTCTATGAATTGTCCAAAATTGAGGGTAGATGTTAAAGTAACACCAAAAAGATCAAGTTGGTTGGTTATCGGCACGATCACGCCTCGGAAAGATGAAGCCGGGTAAAATGGGCTCCTCTTAGCGGAAAAAAGACACACCTGGGTCTTAGCAGCCTTGAACTTGACCAGATTGGCATCGCCCCATTCTGAGACAGCCTGTAAGGACAAGTTCAAGCGCCCAACCATAGCCTCTCGGAGAGACCGGACCTGAGACCCACTAGCTCGTGCGTCAGGCACGTATCTCTCGGCAACAGTGCTGTCGTCTGCATACCCAAAGGTACCGGGTTTTAGCAGATCGTTAATATGCAGCAAAAACAATGTTGCCGAGAGCCCCCTGAGGAACACCGGCATTAATAGCCAGCAGTTTGGACGAGCAGGCATCTATGACTACTCGGATAGACCGATCCCTCAGGAAATCTGCAATCCAATCACACAAACCAGCGGGCAGACCGAAGGAAGCAAGCTTGCCAATTAGGCTGTCGTCCCAGACCCGGTCGAAGGCCTTCGAGATGTCAAGGGAGACCGCAAGGGCTTCCCCTTGTTTGTCGATGGCCTCACTCCAGATTTGAATGACATACGCTAGAAGATCCCCAGTTGACCGATTTCGGTGGAAGCCGTATTGTCGGTCACTGAGGATATCGTTAGCTTCTAGGTATGCCAGGAGCTTGCCATTCAGTATACGTTCCATACTCTTATAGAGTACGGAAGTTACTGAGATGAGCCTATAATTTGCTGGGTCAGCTCGACTACCCTTCTTGAGCATGGGTTGCACGTTAGCTTGCTTCCAAGCCATCGGCACTTTTCCAGTGTCATACGAAAGGCGAAATAGGCGTATCAAGATCGGAGACAACTCAGGCGCACAAGTCCTCAGTACAATTGCCGGTATCCCGTCGAGGCCACTAGCCTTGTTCACGTCTAGGTTACGCAGTACCCTTCGGACATCCTTCTGGTGAATGCGAATGTCTGACATAATCGACTCCCATCCACCAAGAGTACCAGAGATCCGCAAACAGAGAGGCAAACAAGTTTGCTTTCTGCTCAGCGGAGTGGGCCAGCGACCCGTCGGGTCAGACAGCATTGGAGGTAGTGAGGGGCGGCAGAAGTTCGATTCAACCGACTTAGCCAGGGACCAAAACGTCTTACTACCAGCTGGGTAAGAAGCAAGTTTGTTCCCAATTCGGCTAATGTGGTCAAACCGAGCCCTTCGCAACACCTTCTTGCAGGACTTGGCAGCCCTGTTGAAGGCTCTCTTCTTCTGACTCACGTCATTTGCTTTACGCGTCCGAGCGTCGACCCATGCCAGGTAGGCCGCGTATTTAAGCGCATCAGCGCGATTGCACTCGGCACCAAACCATGGTCGAGCCTCGCCTGACGTTGTTACGTCAGAGAATGGAATGTAGTACTCCATTCCCTGCCGCAGCACATCCGTCACGGCGTCCGCGCACGACGAAATATCAGTCGAAGAAAAGCAAGTAGGCTGCCAAGGATAACATGCGAAGAAAGATCGCATGCCATCCCAATCTGCTGACCTGTATCGCCACTCCCGCCTGATGCCTCTAGGGCTAGGATCGGGCGGGGAGTAGACGAATACAGACTTCACCAGACAGTGGTCGGAAGTACGTAATGGTGAAGAAATCGACACCGAGTAACGGTCTGGATCTGTTGTCAGCAGAAGGTCCAAGCAATTGGCCGTGTGCGAATCAACATCCGGCACTCTCGTTGCCCCATGGACCAGCTGGGTGAGATTTAACGCTAGCGCTAGCTTATGTGTCTCTTGTCCAGCATGGTCTGTGCTCTGGTATGAGAAAAGCCACTCCTGATGGTGGGTTGTTGAAGTCCCCCAGTAACATAACTTACTTGTAGACCTATGTAGTGGCAATAAATTATTAGTTTTACATAAAATAAAGGCCACGGGTTCTTAGATACACGGGTTTGGGTTGGGAATTGAGTCGGACTGGTCAGGACTGTTTATTATCTTGTGAAATGTAGACTTTTTACAATTTTAGCATGCACAAAGTATCTATATTTTAATATCTACGAGTATAAGTCAACATAAATAACTTTATTACATTTTATAACACGAACGTTAGAAAATATTATATTCCGATCGTTGGCAGGGCACCGTCACATCGTCAACGAAAATGGATTACAGAGAGCTGTCGAAAAGGACTCACGGAAGACAAGAATATGACCATAGGGCCTAGTCCAAACTTATACGAGATATTTGTTGAGCCCACAGTGCTGCTGGAACCAAACCTACCGCCCGCAGTCAAGTACACGGCAAAGTCGAAGAAAGTGTCCGCATTCGATGAAGACTATGAACTTGATAGAGAGACGGAGGTAACTACGTGTCTAGATATTTATATCAAACTTTAATGTTTACTAGTTATTTACTGTGTATGAAAGTTCCTATGAATGTGGTGTTTTAAGGAAAGGATTTATTAAGAAAAGCACAGAAAGACAAGACTAGGTATTTATTTCCAATAAGCATGTCATTAATCGAAAATCTAGTTACCTGTTCGCAATACTAGGTCTTTATGGAGAAGAACGAGGCAAGAAACTCCATGGTAGCTTTCTTTTATTATTATATCGAGACATCATAAATAATCGTTTATCACAATAAATATAATTATAAGATCTATAACTTGTGCCATATTACAACGATAAATATTTTGCCATTTAGAAACAATTTCAATGGCAAGGCAAACAATGATTTAACATGGTAAACCTTGGTAGTCGATCTTTCACAATATATTAACAGTTATTAGAACAGAGCTTCTTCTACATGGGGTTAATGGGGTTATAAAAACTATAGCAACAACTAGCCAAAACACCGAACTATTTATGTAATTAATGGTCCATGATCATTATTCTATTCAACATAAAGGTACTTCTAAACGGGCTACACTTTCCCGGCAATGTGTGGCTGTACTATTGGCAACTATTGCTCGGCTATCTCGAAAACATTTTAATCGTAGCTTATAGCTGAGCAATCTATGGCTGAGTCATGTACTGCAATATATCTGCAACTATATGGCCCATGATTCACACCCGTGAACGGGCAACACAATCAGGCAACAATGGCTGACGAATGACACTTGTCGAAACTTGTAGAAAATATCAGGTTTATAGCATATAATTTCATAGTCAAAACTGAAAATAGGAAGTTTCGGAAACTGAACAATGGGGGAATCTAAGTTTTTATTAACGCGGAAAGCTTCTATGACCAAAGGGACTTCTTTATGGTTCCAATAATTGGAACTTCGGCATGCAACCTCCAAGTCGTCAATTATTTGAACAAGAGGATGAGAGGATTTGGTAATGACTCTAGCCCAAAATCTCGATGCTAGGTACTGCCTTCTCAGGGCCAACGGTGGTTCTGCGCACTCTACTTGTAGGGCATTAATTGGTGAGGACTTCATACAGCCTGATACGATCCGTAAACACTTAGCCTGAATTCTATCCAATTTAGCCAAAGCACCTTTGTTGCAGGGAATTAGAAGGAAAGAACCGTAGTCCAGAACGCTCCGGATTAAGGCATTGTATACCAGTTTCATGGTGTAGGGATGTGAACCCCACCAGACACCAGCGAGCACTTTTAGTACTGGGATAGCTCTCTCACATCTATTAACCAAATACTTTAGGTGATGTAAGACGCTCAATTTGGAATCTAAAATGACGCCTAAAAATTTTACTTTTGAAGAAACCGGTATACAATGTCCTTGGATGCCCACTGAAATTTGTGGGATCTGCTTCCTGTTGGAAAAAACGACTACAGCACTTTTTGGGGCAGACAAACTCAAACCGTGGACGTTTAGCCATTGGTTTAGAGAGTCCAGGGATACGCAGAGGGATGATGCAGCGTCGCTAATCGAGTTGTTTGTGACATATAAAGCCAAGTCGTCAGCATATTGAAGAATCTGACAATCGTCATTGAGGCAAGAACCGATGTCAGCTGTATATAAATTATACAGTAAGGGACTAAGGACAGAGCCTTGTGGTAAGCCCTTCCATGACGTCCTCACGTCAAATTCTTCACCTGGGACTCTCAAAACCAAAGATCTAGACATAAGCAAACTACATATGCATTTTATCATTAACTCCGGGATTCTCAGCTGTTGCAATTTTTGCCTGAGAATGGGAAGAAGGACATTATCATAAGCAGAGGAAATGTCTAAAAAGGCAGCGACTACGGATTCTTTTTTTGAAAATGCAGAACGTATATCTGAGACCAGAATCCCAACGCTATCCATGGTACTAAGTCCCTTTCTAAACCCGAATTGAGACCTAGGTAGTAAGTCTCGGGATTCTACTATGAATTCTAGTCGGTTCTTTATGAGGTGTTCTAAAATTTTTGCTAGGGCTGATGACAAGGCGATTGGTCTGAAGCTGTTTGGGTCATCAGCGTGCTTACCAGGTTTTAAAATAGGTATGATGATTTGGGTTTTCCACTGTTCGGGGACCCAGCCATTAGTGTAACAGAAATTTAAAATGTCTAAAAAAAATTTTTTGTTTTTTGCCCTGCATGTGACATAAAGGAATAGACAATACCGTCTATACCGGGGGCAGAGTCATGAACATGTTTTAAGACTGAGTCAAGCTCCTGTATAGTAAATGGTGCATCAAATGGGTCTTCTGAAGAAATGAGAGATGGCTGATTATGTTCTGTTACCGATGGTACATATGGAGGAGCCACTCTATCAAAGAACTGTTCAGCAATCTCACGGGGGATGGGAGAGGAAATTGAAGGCGAGCAACCAGATCTAAAACGGTTAATCTTCCTCCATACAACTGATAAAGGAGTGGAGGGGGACAGGGAACCGCAAAAGTCAGCCCATCCTGCACGTTTCTTTCTTCGCAGCAATCTTTTAGATTTAGCAAGAGTCCTATTGAATGCTATTAGGTTATCACTGACCATAGCCTCATTGTAAACCTTTTCAGCATCATTTCTTTCCCTTATGGCTGTTGTGCATTCCTGATCCCACCAGGGTGGAGGGGGAATCTTCCCACGTGTTGAGTTTTTAACAGGAAAGCATGAGTCCGCACTAGCTGTTATGGCAGAAATGAGGTTATCATAGCAACTTGACACATGTAGTGGACCACCAAGAGAATCAAAATCACAGGAAACTAAATTTGGAAGAGAATCAATTTTGTCCTCCAATATTGAGGAATAATTTAGCCAATCCGGTTTAGACAAATTATACCTCAAGAGAGGAGGGTTCGCTTTTTCCAGATATGTTTTTTCGGCCAAAGATATTATAATTGGATAGTGGTCACTGCCATGTGACAAGCTGGTACATTCCCAATGACATGCCGCTGCGATATCCATTGTGCAAAAGGTGAGATCAACACAGCTCTTATGCTGACCAGGAAGAGATCTACGCGTTGAACAACCGTTGTTTAAAATACACAGATTAAGATCATCTAAGACTTCAACTAAACCTAACCCAAAAGAGTCGCATCGTTCAGAGCCCCACCTAAAGTGATGGCAGTTGAAGTCCCCCATAACAAGAGCGGGGCCTTCTATATTTTTCAATGTATCTTTAATGATCGGAAGAAAGCTTCGATGAGGGTGAGCAATATAAATAGACAGGATGGTTATTCCCTCTACTCTACTAGGCACTATGTTAATCTCATCACCTAGAGGAGGTAACGATACCGCCACAAGTGGGACCCGATTGTTCACGCAGAGAGCCGACCCGCCATAGCCGTCAGATCGGTCGCATCTGAGGGTATTGAAGGAAGGTACACGGAAACTAAGACTCGGATCTAGCCAAGTCTCAGACAGGGAACAAGCTAGAGGTTTGAATTTATTCAGAAGGAATGTCAGCTCGTGCTTCTTAAACCACACGCTCCTCACATTCCATTGAAGGAACACAGTTCTAGCCATTATTATAGGATGAAAGAAAGTTAATAAGTGATGAAGCAACGTTGGACGGTAAATGTGATTTTTCGGTTGAAGACATTAAAGATAACAGGAGTTTGCTAAGAAGTTCAATTATTGAAGACAGACTTTCAGGAGATTCTATTAATTGGCTATTGAAAGCACAGCCATTAGGCTGGGAAGATTGAGGGGTGCTAGTGAGCTCCTGTTGAGCAGTTCTATCATAAGAGGGGGACAGGGAAGTATGGGTCTTAGGCTTAAGAAACACGGTTTTGCGATATGACTGAGTCTGTGACTTAGCAATGTCAGCATAGCTACGAGAAGAAATGGGAACAGTTTTACTTGCTTCTGAATAAGAGATTACTTTCTCAGCCATAATAGTTTTTATAGTTTTCTGTCTGCTATACTCCGGGCAGGCCCTGCTATTTGCAAAGTGGCCACCAGAGCACAACACACAGAATGCTTCGCTCTCAGCAATGCTACAACCATCACCGGGGTGATCATTGCCACACTTGCTGCAACGGGGTTTGGAACGACAGAGAGATTCTACATGGCCAAATCGGCAACACTTGCGGCATTGAATAGTGGGGAAGATATATTGTTCAACGGTTAAAGAGGTATAAAAACAGAAAATTCGTTTTGGTAAAACTTGGCCATCAAATGTGATGACACAAGTCTCTGTGGGCCTGTATTCAGTTAGACCATCTTTATTAACCTTCCTGTTCAACCGCCTAACTTTTATAATTGGACCACAGCCTACAGGAACTTTTAAAAACGTCAAGACTTCCTCTTCTGAAAAATCAGTAGGAATGCCACTTGCAACCCCCATTCGGGTTATATTATAAGATGGAATTATAGCCTCATACAAATTTGACCCTAAATTATTATTTGAGATGAAAGCGTTTGCATCCTGAGGGGATGCAAACTCAACCGATACGCGATTTCTACCAACTCGTTTGACTGCAGTAATATTGGATATGTTCTGTTTTGCCAAAAAGCGCCCAAACGTAACTGGGTGTAGGGTGGTTCCAGAATTAGGTTGAGCTTCCTGACGGGAAACATGAACGATAAAAGGGCCTCTATCTGTAGCTGAATACCTAACACGGCCTATATGAGTTCTTGGTTGTTTGGTAGGGCGATTGGATACATCCTCTTCATTGCCGGGTCGTTTACGCATATTAGTTTGAGGAAGGATTTGGGACTCCAGATTACAGTCTACATCTGCAAACTGGCTTAATGGATTGAGAGAGGGAGTTAGGTTAGACGGAGAAAAACCGGATAAGGGGGTAGTAGGGATATCATCAGGAGGGTCTGGAGGCTTATTTCTATCCATGTTCATATTGTTTAAGGATAATGGCGGCCAAAGCCGCGAGAAAAATAAAAAAAAAATAAAAATAAAAAATTGGACGCTTTATTTTGGTGACAGGACACGTAACGTTTTAATAGGTATTTAGTTAAACAGTGAGTGAATTGTGCGAAATTAGACGCTTAGTTTTTATTGTTTTCGTGTTTTTTTTTTTAATAATCATGCCGCGCTACAATTACACAGCTTCGGAGTACACCGACATGATTTTAATTTATGGGGAGTGTCAAAGAAATGCCGCTTTGGCTATACGGACATACCGAGAGAGGTTTGGAAACACTCGAGTTTGTCCGACCAACGGGCGCACCATTGTCCAAGCTGTCCAGAGGATGCGAGAAAATCGATCCTTAATCCCGCATGTGGATAGTGCTCTTCCACGTGTAAAAGTGACCCTTGAGGAACGAATTTTAAATTTTAATTTAAATGCTGAAAAGTTTTTAGAACTCCTCAATGGACCTGTTTGCGAGTACATGGATGAGCTTTCGGTAACTGCGTACAGGCAGATGTGGTACCAATTAGACGGAGCACCAGCTCATTCAGTGGTGTCTGCTAGAGAGCGTTTGTCTCAAATGTTCGGACAGCAGTGGATTGGCCGTTATGGACCAACGCGTTGGCCAGCCAGGTCCCCCGACCTTACACCACTGGATTTTTTCTTGTGGGGTCATACCAAAAATGAAGTGTAGGTACTCAACAGCTGTTGATACTGTTGATGATTTAAAAGATAGAATAATCATATCTTTTAATAAATTAAAACACATGGCTGCGAATGGGGACCTTTTGTCAGACGTTAGAAATAACCTTTTACGACGGTGCAATTTGTGTATTCGAATTCATGGCGGCCATATTGAAAAACGAAAAATTTAGTGACTTTCATACCTACATCCTGATCGTGATTAATAATTTGATTAATAAATAACACGCGGTTGAGAGATGCCTGATTATTTGGTTAATAATCTGTGATTCAGTGTAATTTTATTGAGCATTAATCCATAATTAAAAGCCAAAAAATCAAGTCGCTACAGGACCGCGCGTTGTTGCCGCTCTTACGACAGGTTAGTGAACTCATATTTATAAATGGTGTTCTATTTCGTTTCTAGTTTTATGCCATTTAGTTGTTTGAAATTTTTATTTTTTTATTTTCGATGTTAGGATTTTTTTGATAGCTTAAACTTATTCTTATGAACTAGTATTGTCCGTGTTTTCATTTATTGTCGTATTGTCTTCTCCACCCTGTATGTCATGTAGAATATTATTTTAAAGTAATATCATAAGTGTCAGACACTTTTGATGGACCAGAGCTATTGTCAGACGCTTTTAAGCTACCCTAGTCTTCATGGTTCTATTGTTTTTTTTTGGGATGGTTTTTTTTGGTGGTTCTTGCGTCGTTCTGAAGAGGGAAAAGCAAAAAGTTGTTGTTGCTTTGAGTTACGGTCAAAGGGTTTTAGAACTTGGCGTTAGACACATTTATTTCGATAACGAAACGTAATATATTATCGTAGAATTCTTAGCTTGTCTACATCACTAACTACCTACCCGTTGCTATGGAAAGAATGAATATGTCTTTGTCTTCGTAGAAACGCGAGTCTACGGGTCGCGCTGTGCTCGGGCAGTAGAGATATAGAGTGGCATAGAAATAACTTTGTCTACTCTTGGTAGAGTACAGATAGAATTGGTCATGCTACGCGTGCTGGGCAGGTACCAGGTGAGAAAGGTAACTAAAAATAAGAATTATTTAACTTAAATTCACATGGCTGATTTTTATATATGTCATGTAGAATATTATTTTAAAGTAATGTCATAAGTGTCAGACACTTGATGGACCAGAGCTTTTGTCAGACGCTTTTAAGCTACCCTAGTCTTCATGGTTCTATTGTTTTTTTTTGGGATGGTTTTTTTTGGTGGTTCTTGCGTCGTTCTGAAGAGGGAAAAGCAAAAAGCAAAAAGCAAAAAGCAAAAAGCAAAAAGCAAAAGCAAAAAGCAAAAAGCAAAAAGCAAAAAGCAAAAAGCAAAAAGCAAAAAGCAAAAAGCAAAAAGCAACAAAAAAGCAGAAAAGCGGAAAGGCAGAAAAGCAGAAAAGCAGAAAAGCAGAAAAGCAGAAAAGCAGAAAAGCAGAAAAGCAGAAAAGCAGAAAAGCAGAAAAGCAGAAAAGCAGAAAAGCAGAAAAGCAGAAAAGCAGAAAAGCAGAAAAGCAGAGCCGAAAGCCGAAAGCCGAAAGCCGAAAGCCGAAAGCCGGAAGCCGGAAGCCGGAAGCCGGAAGCCGGAAGCCGGAAGCCGGAAGCCGGAAGCCGGAAGCCGGAAGCCGGAAGCCGGAAGCCGGAAGCCGAATGCCGGAAGCCGAATGCCGGAAGCCGAATGCCGGAAGCCGAATGCCGGAAGCCGAATGCCGGAAGCCGAATGCCGGAAGCCGAATGCCGGAAGCCGAATGCCGGAAGCCGGAAGCCGGAAGCCGGAAGCCGGAAGCCGGAAGCCGGAAGCCGGAAGCCGGAAGCCGGAAGCCGAATGCCGGAAGCCGAATGCCGGAAGCCGAATGCCGGAAGCCGAATGCCGGAAGCCGAATGCCGGAAGCCGAATGCCGGAAGCCGAATGCCGGAAGCCGAATGCCGGAAGCCGAATGCCGGAAGCCGAATGCCGGAAGCCGGAAGCCGAATGCCGAAAAGCAAAAAGCCTGTCCTAGGTACCTGCCCAGGTGTCACTCGGCAAGTTCCACAAAGCGCGTAGGTATTCAAGGCACACGAGACGCTACTGAAAACTTCAGGTTTCATCCGTGTGAAAATAAGTTATGTCTGATTGCTCTGGGATCTTACTCTAAAAGAGTGACTCGTGACTCAGGGTGTAAATGTACTTTATTATCAAAATCAATAATCGTCTCATTAGTCCAAGTGTTAGTCATGTCTTTTTATTAATAATATATCATACAAAACGACAACGTGACAACTACAACAAAAGCACAGAATATAGCAACTAATCGCAGCGTCGTTCACGGCAAACTTCACGTTGCGTCAGAAAGGGATGCACCTATACCGGAAAACGAAACAACAATATAACTGGCCCGGCAATATTTCAGTATTTTCGAATGTGAAGCGATCGTTCAGCAATATTGCCGGCTACACGCGAAAATGCTTGGCCATACCAAACATGTGGTTATAAGGCCGGGACATTAATGGAATATTGTATAGTCTGGCTGCTATTGCTGGCAATGTTGCCGGCAACTGTGTTGCAGCCACATATTGCAGTAAAATATTACCCGTATAAAAGCAACTAATAATAGCAAAACAACAAATATTAAAAAATAGTAATCAGAATGTTATAATAACAGCAATAAAATAACTTTTACCTGGAGCTCCGTTTTAGTCGATGTCTCGAACAAGAATGGTCTCTGCCATTTTTTTGTTTTTATTTTTTTTTTTTTTTGGTAACTATGCGGTTGTCGTCTGTTTAACCGGGCTTGCCTGTGGCGATTTTATTATTAAAGCCTCTAGCCAGGGCTTATAAAAACTAAAAAACTACCAGCGACTACACGCTAAGGGCACCCCCTTTGGGGTACGGGCCTCGGCTAAGGGTGTCGATGGAGCAGCGCAGAGCATTGGCAGCACGGGATGGCTTGATCGAATTTTGATTAGTTAGGGACGAATTTAAAACTACAAGCTCAGCGGCGCGGGCTGGCTCGAGCAAGGGACTGGGTGGACGTTGACTGGGATTTCGCGGCTGTCCTCGGCGGCGAGGACGGAAGGACGGTCGTGTGTGTCGTTTTACTGTACTGGTTTCCCTAGGGCTCTCTTGGAGCAGGGTGGTAGAGTCATCGGGTGTGATGAGAGTGTGCTGGGGTCGGTGAGTCTTTGAAATGAAGGTGGGGTTCGTATCGACTGGTCGATGCGATTAAGGGGTTGCGGTGGTTGACAGCAGTGTCAAAGAAACGCTTGGTGAGATGTTTCACGAACTGCTGAATAGTGCGGAGTTTGATATCTAAGTGCAGATTTTCATTCCGAACAAAGTAGGGGGCTCCCACTACTTTGCGGAGGAAGCGGTTCTGGAGGGTCTGCATTTTATGGAAGTGACGGCTTGGCGTGTGCAAAGACAGCGCAAACATTTGTCATAATGGGACGGATAAACGCGGTGAATATGCGCAGTTTGCACTTGAGTGACAATTTGCTGCGGGCGGTCAAGATGGAGTGGAGTCTAGCTTGAGCGAAGGCGGCGTACGAGCGAACCTGCCTTATGTGCTTAGCGAAGGTGAGAGATGGTCATCGATGATCACTTCGAGGTATTTGGCTTGCTTCTCCCAGGGGATCGGCTTACCATATATGTGATCGGGCGGGGGAAAGGGATGAATTGACTCAGTTTCAAGTAGAGAACCGCTTGACCGTATGCGGGTTAACTTCGAGTCTCCATTTCCTTAACCAATTCCCTAAGGTGGTTGCGGAGGACTGGAGGTTTCGGGCTATTGGATTGGGATTGACCCCGGTATAGTAAATGGCCGTGTCGTCAGCGAATAGTGGTTCATCAGGATCTTCAACGGATGGGATAGGCTCTCCTTTCGACTTCAGTGTCCACCATGTCGAGGTGGGCTTGGTCTACTGGTTAGCTCTCAACCAAACATTGGGATTCTAAACTGTTGGCAAGGCATTCCGCTTTTTCGAGGTTGTCGAAGGCAACACTCTTGTCGGGGCGGATGAGAGGAGGCATCGAGACCTCAGTGGCTCGAAGCTTCCTGTGGAGATGCCAGAAGGTATGGTGGGTGGGCTCGAGTTCACTCAGCATCTTGTCCCAGCTCGTGGAACGCTGCTCAACAATGCGTTTCTTAACAGCTCACTGTAAGTTGCGCATGTGAACTTTATTTGCGTCGCAGGGAAAAGCACTGTACACTCGGATAGCCGCGTTCTTCTCGGTTATCAGATTCCGTACATCATCCGGGAGTTTCCAGCGGTGGTCTTCCACTACTGGTATTTCCCTAGAACAATCGTTCAGGATGGATTGTTCGTGATCCGTAAGCGAGTCGATCGCTGCCGTCGTGTCAGCGACAGACTATGAGGTCGGGGATAGAATCCAAGTGGGTCGACATGATAGATTTCAGTCTGTTGCTGACTTTCTTCCAGTCGGTGATTACTTGGGAGGGGGAGGCTGGGTGGGATCGAGTTGACCCGAGCGGGAGCCTAGGTGCATAATCATAGGACGGTGATCTGAGTCGAGTTCATGAATTGCTTCTATCGAGTGCAACCTGAGGTTTCATTCTTTAGCAGTGCCATATCAAGAACGCTTTCCCTACGACCCCCCCAACCATAGTCCCGGCGGACTATGGTTGGGGGGGTCGTAGGGAAAAGTGAGTTGTGCACATCGGAGCGATGATGTCGAAATTTAGGGTTGCACCTAGGTTGTACATGAATCTGCCTCTGGCATTGGTCATGTTGCTGTTCCAAGCGGTATGTTTGGCGTTGAGATCGCCTGCTAAGATATCGGAGTCACTTAGGTCGGAGAGGGTAGTGAAGTCACTGGTTATAGCGATGTGGTCGTTTTGAGTAGACGATGGTGGGGTATAGGCGGATATAATGGTGATCGGTTAATGACCAGTCATGCCCAGTCGCCAGGCAGCGTACTCAAGGTGAGAGAGCGGGGCGGGAGGGTCCAGAGGGATTCATTACAGTTCCTTCCTGTAGTTAATTAATGTTCCTGCCTTGTGAAAGCGTGTCCTATTGTTGCGAACTATACGAAAATTGGCAATTCTAGGGTTGCTACGGTGAGGCTTCAGGAAGGTTTCCTGTATGAGAAAAACATCTAGTTGATGGTCGCAGAGGAATTTGGCGATCTCATCTCTTTTTGTTTGAGATGCCATTGGCGTTGAAGAACCCTATTTTTAAGGATCTTTGCTTTAGACAATTTGTGTTAGGTTGTCTATCCATAACTGGGTACTCAATCTAAATTATTAAGGACTTTGGCAATACCATTGAAATCTGACCTTATCTTATGGGCTACTTCCGGGGTGTATTGCCTCGATTTCTTGACTTCAGTTATGAAGGCGGCCAATATGGGGGGTGCCAAAGCTGGGGAGGCTTTTTGGTGGTTCAGCCTGTTCCATGGCGAAGACTCGAGGCGCTCGGGAATCTGAGAGGACGGCACCCTCTCGGATGGGCTCTCCCTCAGCTGGCGGGCGTTGGCCCGCTTAGCTAATTTGGGAACTTTGGAGCAGCCTCGGTAGTTTTCCGGCTGTCCCGTCTGGCCACACAGAACACAGCTGGGTGGTTCTGCGTAGAGTGCACGGTCTTTGGGTCGGGAGCAATCTGCCATGCCATGCGCCCCCAGACACTTGACGCATCTGGGTGTTGCAAAGCAGTTGCGTTGCTTTGTACAGTTGGTAGCGATGACACTGTCCTACGACAGTGGGTTTGTAGGGCTTCCCAATAGAGATGCCAGAGACGAACCGACTAACTTCACTTTGAAGATCGGGTGATGACCTTCAGTCGGATCGCTTACGAACAGGACCATGTCGTGTAATTCGCTTCCACGCGCTTAGTTTAAGCGGTGTACTGCGGCGGACACTTGAGACTTTTTGGGCAAGGAGATCGCCTTAGGAACACGTCTTATACCTAGGTACCTTGGTTGACGTGTCCTCGGGCAAGGTGTACGTGTGGAAGGAGACATTACGTTCCTTCAGTCCTGGATCAATACCCGGTAGCCGTCAGCCGATTGTACCGTGACACTGATTCCCTGCGTACAGGCTCGGGCATTGGTGTAGTTGATCTTGCGATCAACACACATCTTAGACATCTCAGTCCATTTGCCCTTATCCTGTATGTACAAGGGAGGGGGGGATGCGCTGCTTCCTGGGGAGGCTGGTAGCTTGGGAGTGGCTACTGGCTTGTGAAGCAGAGATGGTGGGGGTGGGTTGTCTGAAGGACGATGGGGCTGGGGTGGGGGAAGACACCCTGGCATTTTTGGCCTTGGTGGCCTGGGAGGACCTTGTGGTCTTTCCCTTCTTCCTTTTAGCTCCGGTGACGAGTTGGAACTCGTCCTCGGAGGATGAAGAGTCGGCGGAAGACTCCTCTGAAGAGGGGTTTGCCACGGGGACTGATGTGTCCATGACGTCATCCGTTTGAAATGCCGCCGAGCGTAGCCGTGGGGAGTTTTTCGTTCTTGAAACAAAGGGTTTCTGAACGGAAGCTGAGACAATGGGTGTCGAATCGGTGGCCGATTCCTGGAAATTGTCCTTGTCGGTATTTACTACCAGCGAAGGTGGGCGCGGTGGGAAAATGATGCTGTCATTAAGTGGTCCTCTATCAGCATCGAGGGGGGAAAGGGAGCTTTATTAGAGCGTTACTGAATTTGAATAATTCAGGCCGGGGTTGAAGTTTGCATTTCTGTAAACTTTAGATTATAGCGTCCGACATGGTGGTCTATGATGCTAGCAACTAGCTAGCGCCCTGGTTAGTTATTCTATCACGAACGTCAATGTGCAGGAAGTCTGTTACATCCCGACCTACGGTAACAGATGAAGTTTGGGAAGGATAAAAGGGGTTTTTGTACGAAGTGCAATGTGCACAGGAATTTGGGATTGGTCACTGCCAATCCCACAGATTCACAGGATCGATTAAGGCTAAAGAAGTCTTAGCCGCAGTAAGAGGGAAAAAATCCACTTGACTGCCTCACCCTGAAGGGGATCGGCGGGTGTATCGGGTCGACACCCCTTGGCTTTGTTGTCACCGTTAGGTATCCTACCAAAGACGTTGTCCTGGAATTGTACGAATTTTGGGTTATCCCTGAAGGGGCACATTATCTGACTCTACTGATTTTAGAAAAACGCGACGAACTTAGGATACCAACGCGAGTTTTAATACGATGACAAAGACACAACACAACCCGAGAGCGGCACGCGGGGAAGCAAGATTATCTGGCGGGCGTTGGTGCCGAGTGGCGGGCAAGGCGATGACGTCACGGTGGGCGTGGCGAATGTCGAAGGGCACTTTCACTAGCACGGAGCACTGAGCGCTATAGGCTACCGGCCTCTGATAGGGTTCCCGCTGCCGGTGGAAGTGTGCAGCGCATGCGATGGACACAATCCATTAACGAAAACGTCATGCGCTTATACTATGGGGCTACAGAGGGGGGAATTAACCTGACTGCGTACCGTGGTCGGATGCTCTCTCTGTTTCATGTGCCTGAGCCAGCTGTCAACGTATCGGCCCAACGACTGTCGGATCAGGTGCGGGTCATCCAGTGTAACTGTATGCTGGATGATGCCACACTTAATAGACTACGCCTCGAATCACGGAGTAGCCGTGTCTCACCTGCTTCGCCACCGGCCGCGGTGCAACTGCAACCTAATGCACCACCACGACCTGACCACGTTGGTGAAGATGATGATGACGTGGCTATATCCGAGAGCACCCAGTGTAACGAACGATTGAGGAGCGCTTTAGAGGATGCATTCCGAGAGCACCGCTCCACACCGCCTGGGCTTAGACCTCGTCTACTTCGTTTGCCCATTCATAAGAAAAATAAGGCGCTGGTGTGTGCTCTAGATTCGCAGCTATCAATTTTTTTTGATAGCAGCAAAGACCTTGCCAATACCCACACAATCTTATACTGCGCGGCTGCAGCGGCATGTCGTGTAGCTCATGTCAAGTTCCCCAACAGTGACAGAGCTGCACGACCAGCTGTACCAGCTTGGCAGTGCAGGATCGAGCGTCGTATCGGCGAGGCTAGAGCACTCATTGGCAAGCTTATCTGCTTCAGGGAGGGCAACACTCGCCCTAGGGTGACGTGCTTTGTGAGGCGGGCATTCTCGGGGACTGATATACGAGTAAGTTCCCGAGATTATCTGACCCACGTCACAGAGCGTGTCGACTTCATGAAGCAGAAGATCTATGCATGGGCAAACCGTATTCGTCGGTACAAGCGGCGAGTGGAGCGGTACACTCAGAATCGCACATTCCAAAGCAACGAAAGGTGGGTTTATAGGGCTTGGGAGCGACCGGACCAAGGTGTGTCTGATACGCACCTACCTGATGACGACGCCATGAGCTCATTCTGGCGCGGCATCTGGTCGGTGCCGGTCAGGCACACCGAGGGTGATTGGACTCGAGAGGTCGAGCGCGCGTGCGATCTTATACCAGAAATGGGGGCTATTGCCATCAGCCCGCAAGATGTAGCACGTGCAGTCCGTCCGTTGCCTAACTGGATATCTCCAGGACCGGACGGTCTGCACAATTTCTGGATAAAATGGTTTCAAAGATCGCACGCTCGCTTGGCAGCTCAGTTCCAGTCTGCCCTAGAGTCAGGGTCGCTGCCACAGTTCCTTACGACAGGAGTAAAACCCACCTGCTCCATAAATCAGGTAGTACTGCGGAACCCAAAAATTATAGGCCGATCACGTGTTTACCGACGGTCTATAAAGTTTTTACATCCATCCTGAGAGCTAAAATTAACATTCATATTGACACAAATTTTATCATGTCTGCCTCTCAGAATGGATGTAGGAACGGGTCCCGTGGTACTAAGGAGCTGCTTCTCATTGATGTTGCCATTAGCCAACAGGTTCGTCGTTCTCGAAAAGATCTGTCGACATGTTGGATAGATTATAAGAAGGCCTATGACTCAGTGCCACATACATGGCTCATGAGGGTG
The DNA here is from genome assembly GCA_951329385.1 of Polia nebulosa. Lineage (NCBI taxonomy): Eukaryota > Metazoa > Arthropoda > Insecta > Lepidoptera > Noctuidae > Polia > Polia nebulosa. Next base: position 8,102,604 of record OX589604.1, read on the forward strand.
CTGGAGCTGTACAAAGTGGATGCAACTTTGCGCACCTTCCTGATGTCGTGTATGGGGCAGTGGAGGACGGTTCTTCACTATCCAGGATGTCGACAAATCCAGGAGAACAGCGAACCGATAAGGATAGAGCGTGGCATATTTCAGGGCGACAGTCTGAGTCCACTGTGGTTTTGTCTGGCCCTAAACCCTCTCAGTACTCTACTGGAGGGTTCGAGCCAAGGCTGAGAAGAGGTGGTCAGGTCATATCACACCTCCTTTACATGGATAATCTGAAACTCTTTGCCCCCAACAACTTGCAACTGATGAAGCTACTGAAGGTAACAGACACCTTCAGTAGCGCCATCAGGATGGAATTTGGTGTGGACAAATGTGCAGTCATGCATGTAAAGCGAGGGGAGATTATGGAATCCGTGGGAACTCAACTCTCGGATTCCGTACACCTTAGATCCCTCTGCTCAACCGAAACCTACAAGTATTTGGGTATGTCGGAAGCGTTAGGCATCAATACTGCTGACGTGATACAGTCGTTGAGGGACCGCTTCTTTGGCCGCCTGAATAAAGTACTGAATAGTCTTTTATCAGGCGGGAACAAGCTGCGCGCCTTCAACGGTTGGGTCATGCCGGTATTGATGTACTCTTTCGGCATACTCAAATGGACTCAGACGGAACTTGATGCCCTGGATAGGAGGGTCCGCACACTGCTGACCGCAAATCGGATGCATCACCCACGATCATCGGTGATGAGGCTGTATATCCCGCGGAGGTGTGGGGGTCGTGGCTTCTTAAATGCTAAGACCCTACACAACCGCGAGGTATGCAGCCTTAGGGAGTACTTCCTCAAAGCTGACGTGGGTATGCATCGAGATGTGGCCGCTGTGGACAAGGGCCTCACCCCGCTCTCCTTGGCAAAAGAGAACTGGTGCAAACCTACAGTACTGGATACTAATGACCGCAGGGAAGTATGGCAGAGCAAGGAGCTTCACGGGCGCTTTTACCGGGTCCTACACGGGCCCGATGTAGATCTCTTAGCGTCCGTATCCTGGCTGCGCTTTGGTGACCTCTTCGGGGAAACCGAAGGTTTTGTCTGTGCGATTATGGACGAAGTTATGATGACGAATAACTACCGGAAATATATTGTGAAGGACGGTACGGCTGACATCTGTCAGGCATGCCACCGGCCCGGGGAATCAATACGACACATTATTTCTGGTTGTTCTCGTCTAGCTAACGGAGACTATTTGCATAGACACAACCTTGTAGCCAGGATTATCCACCAGCAACTTGCTCTTAAATACAATCTTGTGGAATCGGAAGTACCGTACTATAGATATGTGCCCGACCCAGTTCTCGAAAATGGCAATATCACGTTATACTGGGATCGATCTATCATCACTGACAGGACTATTGTTGCCAATAAGCCTGACATAGTGGTGATAGATCGATTAGCGCGTCGCACAATGATTGTTGATATAGCTGTCCCTCATGACGAGAAACCTCGTGAAAGCTGATAAAGAAAAACAAACAAAGTATCTTGATCTAGCTCGCGAGGTGGTCGACATGTGGGAGGTGGATACAGCAGTCATTGTGCCGATAATAGTGACGGCCAATGGTTTAATAGCTAAAAGCCTCGACGAACACCTAAGGAGGCTCTCGTTGGGCAGCTGGATCAAGGGCTTGATCCAGAAGGCAGTACTCCTTGACACGGCGCGCATAGTTAGGAGGTTCCTCTCTCAGGAGCCCTGACCGCCGGTAACTTGGACCCTATCCAGATACCGGTGGGATACTATTTTTTATATTTTTAAATGTTTTTATATTTTAATATTTAAAAATGTAAATTGTAAGATAAAAAGTAGAAGTAATGAAATAATAATTTTATTCATTAAAAAGTACAAAAAGTAAGCATATAAAAAAATGTAGACATATGGTAAAATCATTGTACAGTGTAGCAACTACATATAGTACACTGATTCCCAAACTGAGACGAGCTCGTATCTCGGGATTCGGCGGCTCTCCACTCTAGTGTCATTACAACAATTTTATTATGACCATATATTTGCAACATTAATCTCCTTTAAATTAAAGTTATTTATAGTTATGTACTAAACTATGTATTTCTATATTCTATTATTTCCCATTCACCGTCCACTTTACTTATCAATTAATATGAACTTTTCTGTTTCTTCATAATTTAAGGACTTAAGCAATTAGGTAGTTAGTTTAATTTTCAAGTTATATATTAGGATAGTACATTATAGTACAATATTTTTTTACGTTTTCTTATTTAGCACTGCCCAAGGGATTTTTACAAGAAGACCAGTGACAGTGTGAAACGTAAGCCCATCAGCACATCGATAGAATCCGCAGCGGAACTGATGCCAACCTAGATAGGTACGTGAATCTCTTATAAGTTTCTATAGTATCGTGAAAGATGGTATAGTGCCCATACATTCAACGATCATTTACTGTGCTTTTATCAATCCAGCAGTATTTCAGGCAAATTGAATATGCAAGACCCCCAGTGATAAATCGATGCCGTACAATGATGGCATTCCTTTTATGAACCATGAAATCAAAATATCATATATATGTTCTATGGTATGCTGGTTCCAAAATGTTGTATTTAGGGTACCCTTCATGCTCTATCATCAGACCCTAGTCACCACCTAGCTTAATGACACTTGTCAGAAAGTAGGTACATATCCAATAAGTCTAAACGTGACAATGCTGTGATGTATGGTTGAAGACCCTATAGATATAATCAGACCCTGATCACCTTCTATTGTAATAACACTAGTCAGTACAAATTCAATAAACCCAAACATGATAGTGCTATCTTCTTTAGTTGAGGAGTTGTTATGGTTACCTTCCGGTGTTATCATCAGACCCTGGGTACCACCAAGTGAAAAATCACTTTTCGATACACATCGAATGAGTCCAAACACGATGGTGCTATCTTTTATGGTTGTGGAGATCCTATGTACGGCTCCATGATCAGACTTCGGCATCACCTAGTCTAACGTAACTTGTCAAAACATATGCAACGAGACCAAACACGATGGTGCCATCTTGTTTGATTGAGGAGATCCTATGGCCATCTTTCAGCTCCATCATCAGACCAATTATTGCATTGGGCACTTAATTTTATAAGTAATGCAAGTTTCAGCTTAATCAAAAAAGAAATTAAAGACCAGAAAGTGTTTGAACAATGGGTTACTAATTTGTAATCGGATACACACAAAACCAGAGCAGGTTAATATAAAGTTTGTAGAAATATAGACTTCTCTCGTAGGTTTTCCTGTAATCTATAAGTAAAGAACAATTTTTTGATTTTTTTTCGAAATTTTAGGCTCGAAAATAAACGAAAATTGACCATTACCCCTTATCTCCGAAAGTAGTTTCAGGATAAGGGATATGGTCAATTTTCGTTTATTTTCTTAAATAACTATGAAATTATTAATTTTAAAATTATGAAAAAAAAATATTGACTCTCACAATGCACCCTTCCATATTTTGATTTTGCACGGTAAAGTTTGAAAAACTTTATTTTAAATTTTTTCGATTTTGCCCAAAAAGTGACCCCCATATTCTAAATTAATTAATTTACTTTACTTGCCGTGTTTGGGTCATAGAAATACACATGTGTAGCAAATTTCAACTTAATCGGACCAGTAAATTCGGAGTAAAGTTGGCTGTGACAGTTGGACAGACAGACGCACGAGTGATCCTATAAGGGTTCCGTTTTTACATTCGGATTTTCAGAACCCTAAAAAATAGATTATTATAATAATAAACACTGCTGTGCCTTTACAATCTGCTTTTTTATCGTTTTTACTTTACAGGAACATACGCCAAGCATTCTACAACAACATTTAAAATGTGGAGGATTTTTTTATTTCATTAATTCAATTTTATTTCTACAAAAAAGTTAGCACCAAATATTTGTTAGCAAACAAGAGGATAACAAAACCCTATATTTTTTTATAAAATATTCTTAGTCAAATAAAATAATTGAATAATAGCCATTGTACTTGCTAGGATTAAGATACTTATTTTTATCCACTTCTACTTTTCAATATTATTAATTATTTGATATTAAGTTTTGTTCTAATGGGTGTTCATTTTCAATTTATATGTATATTAGTCTGTTATAAAATTTATTTTCATTGTTTAGCCTTAAGATTAATTTACTTATTTTTTTAAACAAAGTTTTTCAAAAATATTATGCTTCAATAATCTATGTTTTTATAAAACACTAGCTTTACGCCGTGGCACTATCTCAGGTAAACAGAAGGCTGGTTTTCATATTTAACTTACAATAATTTTAATAGGTATTGTATTTGCATGTGTTATGTTTAGAATTTAGATGATTACCTATATTAAAAACTTCTCTAAAATGTTTTTATTTTACTTTAACACACATGTGTCTACAGAATCCCAAACCCTTCACAATATTTTCTAATGAAAATTGTGAGACTGCAGGGAAGGCTTAAAATTCAGTTTTCCATTTTAAGACAATAAATTATTTATTTATTTATTTATTACAGACATACATACAGCTATCATTACAGTAACCCAATGCGATAATGTAGACAAAAATAATAAGTATTTATTATAATAATATGAAAAAACCTACCTACTTTTTGCAGCAAATAGTTTTCATAGCACATCCTACTTATATTATAAATGTGAAAGTTTGTGAGGATGTATGTTTGTTACTCTTTCACGCAGAAACTGAAATAACCATCCTACTTCTATATTTAGGTACCTACCAACTCATCGACATGTGTGTTGCTTGCTTGTCCTTACCTACGGCCCACAAAGTGAAGCAGCGAATTTACTAAAAGGGCACTCACCTATGGTCATGCCATGAGATGTGTGCGCCAGATGTGCGTACCATTGCAGATGCACTCATCAGCCTTTTATTGCTCCCACGGCTGGGAAACAGACCTCTCTGTGACAGGGTGTATTGGAGAAAAAAACGCAAAATTTTACGATAGAAACTATAATGAGTCTGAAATATGTCCTATGACCTATACAAAGCCTTCGATATCAACGCAAAAAAAGTAATAGGTACAGATTTGAACTGCTGCGGCTGACATCGTTATGGAGCGCATAGCGTTGACGGTGAGAGCAAACATGTTAGCAAGATTTGCGACTTGCTCGAAGCAAGTTAAGGTATACTGCTAAAACTTCTATGGCAGCAGCTTAAGAAGATATTCGAAAAAAAACCCTCAACACCTGGCGCGTCCAATGCAGCTCCCATATTTGGCAATTTAATTAACTGCACTCGCGAGCAATAAACTGGAATCACTTCATCGCGCGTTGCTCAAAACAATTTTTACCAATTTATTTGCAATGAACCATGGATTGTTGAATATCCAATCATTCAAATGATTAACTATCTCTTTATGCATACATATTCTATCTTTTGTACTATTCACTAGCGCAACTCGTCAACATGGTTGCAACGCGAACAGATTTTAAACGTCTGTTACTATAAACGTAACATATCTTGCGTATAATATCATTGGGTATATCAATTGAAAAGTAATTTTGTCTGCTCTTTCAAATGATATCAAAAAGATTTAAAACTAATTTAATTTTCTGTCAGTAAAAATAACGCTTTTCAAAGCTTACTGTCAGTCCTTCTACACGTGCAGCCTGTGGGTCAGGTTTCATTCAGCGGACATAAAGCGACCTACGCGTCCAATATAACAATACACTGGGAGTACTGTTGAGGCTGCCGTGGCGTTGCACTGCATCAGGGATGTTTGCGGACACAAACATTGATGGTTTCGTCGCCATTATTGGAAAAAGATGTGCCTCTCTGATGACGCGTGTTCGCGGCAGTACCAACACTATTCTCAGTGTGTTCGCAGATTGGTGGGAATTTCCGTTGATACAGAGGTGGATGCAGCTCCGCGCTGATGTATTAGCTTTATTATGTCAGTACCTGCTAACACTAGTTTTTAAAAAAAAATTGTACTAACCATGGACTTAGTCTGAAATTATTTTTTTTTATTATTATTCACAATAATTTATGTTGAGTATTTTTGTTGTGGGTTTAGGTAGGCTGTAGCCGGTCTCATTAAGCAAAAAGTTATGGATACCTGCATATTGCCATCATTAACATACGCTAGCCAAACTTGGAAGTTCACATATCAGGCACCAGAAAGAGAGGTAGACCAGCTGCCCGGTGCACTGACGACATTATACAAGCGGCTGGCAAACAATGGATGGAGACAGCGAAGAACAGGGATACTTGGCATTCTCTAGAGGAGGCCTTCACCTTCGAGAAAAATCGAGGGGTTCTTACATAAATAGTAATTTCTATATATCTACAAATATAAGATATCGTCACTGGAAAGGCAAAATTACTTCTGTCATACAAAGTGGGCATAATTGAGTTATATACATATTCGGAATCAGCGATTTTTTCTGCGTCGATCTGCCTAGGAACCATTGCAATCAGAGCATTTTTGTGGCGTTTAAGTAACCTAAAAAAAGGTGCTGCTCAAGAAATATTTCCTGAATATTAAATATTAAGTTTGGCGCTTGAATAAAATTGCCTTTGTGTAGCCTAAAAAAGAATGGCCTTTAAGTAATTTGTGCTTACCTTGAATGTAATAAAAATTCAGCTAAAGAAATTTTGGTTTACGTTTATTTCAATGATGCCTGGCGTTTAAGTAATTTTGCTTTCATTATTTTTAGAGTGTATGGTGGACAAGAAATGTTGCCGTCTTACTTTTGAAAAGATGCTGGCGTATAAGTAATTTACATTTGCTGTCTGTAAAGAGCTTGTGAGTAAGCAGTAATTTTGCTTTGTATTGACTTCTTTACAAATTAAACAAACGTATTTTTGTTTTTCCATCCAGATAAACAACAAGTACATTAAGTACATTTGGTAATCTCAAGTTATTGAAAAATATTCGGAAAAGAAAAATGTGTTGCGTTGTCAAATATTAATCAAAGAGCTAAAGTAATTATTACGGACTTCGATTATTTTTATTTTATCAAATAAGATTAATGAAATACTCTGTTATGTAACTTCAGTAAAATATTAAGGTATATGTTTTGCTATCGTCGTTGCTAAAGTATATTGTAAGCAGCTAATTGGACGAAATATTCTTCAATGTGTAAAGATTAGGTAGCATAAAATGTAACAAAACCGCGCGCGCGCTGGCTGTTCCGCCATTCTGCTCGACCGAGCCACTGCGGAAGGACGTCAATTTGTCGTTTTTGCTAGCGTTATCAATCTATTTTAGTGAATCAATGAGTGGGATCGTGCAGTTTTGAATTTATAAAGAGGTAAGTAGTTATTTATTTCCCTTGCAATCGTGCCGTTTTTGTTCAGATTACGTAGTGAATGAAAAGTCAAAATTTCATTGATTTTAACCCTAGAAGCCCAATCATATTTTTGAGGCTATAAAGCCCAATCATACGTAAAAATGACGTATATAAATCAAATCGCTGAATTTAATTATTTTATTTTAGATATTTATTAGTTTTTGGATTATTTATTTAAAATATGTTCTTATGAAATAAAAAAACGTATTTTAAATATTTAAAACTTTTTATTTTTACCTTTACAAAGTTACATTAAGCAAAGTAAAAAAAATGTACAAAAAATGAGATCTTCTTAGGTTTCTTCTTATAATTAAATAAATTTTACAACAATCAACCAAATCATTTTTTTTCTAAAAATTTAATCAACTCTTATCAATACTTAGTACTTTAATATTCAAAAATCAGCTTTTATACACAGTCTTGAGAAATATCAATATTGTGTTCACCGCATATTGCTCTTTTGCATTTGGAGTATTGTGTTTTGGTCATCCTCTTCTTTTGTACGAGCAATACCCACAATATCGTCGTTTCTTTGGTTCGGGCTTATTACAGGAAGTCTCTGTTGCTGTCTCTGGCACGTCGTCTTGAGTCACACAATCTTCTTGTTCCGAGTCAGTATCGTGCGGAGAATAATCGTCTTCATTTTCCAATACTGATGCTATTATGTCTATATTCAACCGTCGATAGGACGCCATTGTACATTCGTTCCTAAAAATAAAGTACAGTTTGAAAATTATGGAAAATAAAACAATAATCGAACAAAAATCATAATATTACAAAATGAAAACAATTCGCAAAAGTTACACAAAGCCCAAACATACGTCAAATTTACGTGCAACATTGTAATAACGAAAAAATGGCGGTACTTACCGAAGTGATGCAGCCATCTACTGTTAGGTCTTCGCGGCTACTGAGTTGGCGCGGGGGGGCGCGGCGATCCGAGCGTGCATTAGAAAAAGACAACGTATTTTCGTTGGAGTGTACGTCAAAATGACGTAGATTGGGCTTCTAGGGTTAATGAACAAAATACCTACTTATTAGGTACTTAGGTATTCGTGTAAATCTTTAGAGTTTAGTTTATTGTTATTAACTTAGCTTGATTTACAGAAATAACGACATGATTACAAACATTAAGTACATACCTAGACAGATATGTAAGTCACTCCTACTGGATAGGTAACATTGCTTTAACAATTTTATCAATAGTTAATTACCTAATTTTATCATTCTCAACTACCTACCTAAAATTTTTGTAACTTTATCGTGATACAATTGCCTCCGTGTTGTAATGGTTAGAAAATCTGCCTTTTAATCCAGAGGTACCGCCAGGACGGCCATAGGGGTAGCTATCATCATCATCATATCGTGTGGGACATCGATTTCATAATAATATGATTTCATTGGTAACTTTAGACTTTGAAAGAAATAAATACTCTTCTTTTTAAAGTATTTAATTGAGTATTTTTGTTTATTTACAGAAATGGGTATCTTGTTTCAGATCATTATGGAGAGTAAAAGAAGAAGTTATTTTAGGAGCTACACAAAAACATCAAATAAAAATCAGGAGCCTATGGTTCCTCGAAGATGGACGATCCAAGGTTGCGTGTGGCTAGAGTACTAACGTTTGAAACACCACAAAAACAAAAGACTACTCGAAAAAAAAAGTCAAAACAAACACCAGAACATTCTGAGCCAACTTCCTCAGTCAGAACGAAAGAAAATACAGATCTTTTAGATGATGGAGTAATTGATTTGACCGACCAAAGTGTGAAACTGTATAATAACGAAAAAGAAGCAGATGAAAATAAAACAACTGAAACTGTGAATGAGAAAGAATTAGAAATTTTCAAAGAAATTGAAAGGTTACACGAAATTGAAGAAGCTTGCAATCAAATCCGTCAAGAACAAGAATATAATATGGATGTGGACGAAATGTATTCAAATATGAAAGGCTTATCACCGAGTTTAGACAACGATATAAATACAGAAACATTGATTGATTCACACGTAAAAGAAGCAAAAATAATCCCTCAGAGCAGTCCACTCCGAGAAAAAAATTATAATACAATTTCAACAGTTAATCAAGAAAATATTACCGACACTAAAAGTAATATTAAAAACGAAGAAATAAAGGGAACACAAATAATTGATGACATCCATGAAACCGTAACCCTCAAAAACAGTTTAGAAAGCAGCAAAGATGAATTTGATTTGTTTAAAATAGACAAAAGACTAGAGTGTACAGAAGATTTTAAAAATATAGATATAGAGCTCAATGATGAAATAATCAGCGATGGCCAAACTTATCCGGATAATGAGCAAAAAGAAAAACTAATAGATGAAAATAATAAAGAAAACCAGCCCGCAATAACATGCAAACCTACAGAGAATTAAAACATTTTTTTTATTTACAGTTATCATTATACCGTGTAAATTATTAAACTGGCTTGCCCAGTGATTACACCTACGTCTCCCGGTCCAACCCCCACGTTACCCTACGCACCCTACGCCACCCTCCTTACCTCTACCAAACACCCACACAACCTTCTAGAAGTAATTTTCGAAAACACGAATATGAAAATTTTTTAAATACCTAAAGGGAACAGTAGTTTTATCCCAGTTACAATAAAGTGCGTTACTTTGCTGAACAACTGATTACGAAAAAAAAACATTTCAAGTAATTTTAGTTGAAGTTACTTAGTTATCCTATCGCCTCATGAGTCAAAATCCTAGACATGAGGAGTATAAAATATTTCCCTTGAAGTTATTTTGATACACCAACACGACACTAAAATTTATGCTAAAGAAATTTCATCCTACTCAAATTTACTAATAGTATTGTGTTCAGTACTTTTAAAATACAATCGTTGTTTACATTGGTGGCGTTTAAGAAAATTTGGCTTACTAAGTTATTGGGTCAAAATTACTGAAGCGCCACTTATCTTGGAAAGTAGTAAATAAAACGAATTTCAACCACTTCCAGTAAACGCATGCTACAAATAGAATTATTTATAAAGTTATTTCATTGAAATCGGATAATTGTGTAAAAAGATATGATTTTTTTTCTAAAAATAAAAACTTTGATCGGCTTTATCTCGAAACAACCTATTTTCACTTCAGTAATTTTGCCTTTCCAGTGACGATATGTTTAAACTTTTTTCCCATGTGGGTAGACGAAGTATACACAATTCATTTTGGGAGCTCTTATTAAAATTAATTTTTTTAAATATTTATAACTAATATTTGATGAATTAAACCAGTCCATTATTGATTAAATCGCCCCACACCCGCTATCTATTATTGTCAAGTCTGTAGCACCGGTACATACCTGCAACCTCATCACATTACTACACTGAACATGGACTCTAAGCTTACTGCCAGCCTAGAAGACCTCGAGAAGTTGTTTGGCTCCCGCATGCAGGAGTATGAAGCCAAATTGCAAAGGGCTACTGGCACTGCTTCAGCTTCGCCTGATATTTCATCCATCGCAAGTGAGTTCTCTGAATTTAAGCAATTTGTTTACCAAGCACTTTCCAAATTGAAGAGTCAAATTGAGTTGCTTGCTGCTGGGTTCGACAGGCATGAAACTAGCATGCGAAGAAAGGTCCTGTTGTTCCATGGTGTTCCAGAGAAGGATAATGAGAGGTTACTTGATGTGGTCCACAGTATATTATCCAGCCAAATTAAATTGACAGACCTGAGTAGGGACAAGAATGTCATCCATGTATGTCATAGACTCGGATTCTCAAAGCAGAAGGCCCGTCCCATACTTGTAAGATTCTTCAAAATGGAGAACCGACAACTTGTGTGGGAAAGCAAGAAGGCTCTCAAGGGATCTGGGATAACCATCTCCGAGTTTCTGACACAAGTTAGGCACCGTGTGTTTGCAGCAGCTCGTAAGCATTTCGGCATGCCAAATTGCTGGTCCATGGAAGGCAAGATTATTGTTATTTGCCCAGACAAATCCCGAAGAAAAATCGAAACGGCAGGCGAACTCCACGATTTGATAGCCAAATTCCCGTACTGCTCAGTCGACATCGGGGATTCTGCGGAACCTGAAAAACCTGGATTTTCTGCAGTCGCAACTTCGGCTACGCCCGCTAAGCATTTGAGGAAGACGCGTCTGCGCAAGTAGCAAAATCGGTGTTGTTGTTAGTCCATTTACTTTGCTCCATCTGAATTTGGCCGTTTTGTACGATCGCGTTCACCATTTCAATTGTTGAGCCGGTAGTTCTTAAAGTTATTTTTGTCAGTCTCACCGTAAAACATTTTATTTTAATTTATTAGCCTCTGCCGGTGTTAAGTTTTATTTTTGACAATGTTTTGATTAAGGGTCGATAACAGTGTGACAGTTGTCATCTGTCAGATGGCGATGTTGTCATCTGTCAGATGACATTTATATGTCAATGGATGACAGTAGCCGTGATCATGTTGCGTTTCGTTATACGTACGACTTCAAGTGCGTTCTTGTTTTGTTAACTTTTTTTTTTTTTTTTTGACGTGACAACGTCTTATAAATTGGTTTGCCGGGTGACACTTCAAGAAACTGCGTTACGCTCCGCTCACGTTATGCGCTCACAATGAGAGCGAGTGAGAGGCACGCGTCCCTTCCACTCGGGCAACATTAAAATTATTTTACCACTCAAAGTCGTTGTCACGTAAAACTTTCGCCCGTATACCGACTTTACAGGCAACCAATTTTTTTTTTTTATAGTTTCTTCTTCTATTATTATTTTTGTCTTTAGCTACAACTATAATTATAAAATTACTGCCAATATACCAGCGGGTTGGGGTGGTTTTCTTTTCTTTTAAAAGGAAATCTAAATTAGCGTTTTTAGATTTATCTGTTTATTCTAGCTAGATTACGTTCTAGTTATATTTATATATTTGTATTATTATTTACGTAAATTTGTATATTATGAATGATGTAGCTGATCTTAACGATAGCTTTTTCTCGTGCTCTTCTTCTGACAGTTTTGCTAGTGCGGACAGTGACTCTTCCTTTCCACTTACTTTACACGATAAAATTTCATCTCTTTTCTCTTCTGATCCTAAAAATCTGCATATTGCGCACATAAATGCCCAGAGTGTTCCTGGTCACTATTCTGATCTTCTGGCATCCTTTAGCAGTGCCCACCTTGATGTCCTATTGATTTCGGAATCATTTCTGAAGCCTGCTCTTCTCTCTACGCAATTTTCACTTCCTGGTTTCGTCTTGGTCCGCAACGATAGAACTGGCAAGGGTGGAGGAGGTGTAGCTATGTACATACGTGCTGATCTACCCTACAAGGTAGTCAGCTCATCTCCTTCTTTGTACTCTGAGTCGGCTGAATACTTGTTCATCGAAATTTCTCTTCATCACACAAAAATCTTGCTTGCAGTGCTGTACAGCCCTAACCTTCGCATTGACTACTTCGATTCTCTTGACTGTATTCTTAGTAATCTTTGCCCCATGTATGAACATGTTATTTTAATGTGTGATTTTAACACTTGCCTGATCAAAAATGATACTCGCTCTCATAAACTCCTGTCACTTCTATCTTCTTTCAATCTACAAGTCTTGCCTCTTTCTGCAACTCACCATTACCCTAACTGTACACCCTCTTTACTAGATCTTAGGATTGTTTCTTCTCCTAATAACGTTTCTCATCATGGTCAACTCACAGCTAACTTTTCCTACCACGACCTCATTTATTTGTCGTACCGTATCCGTGTTCCCAAGCGTAAGCCTCTATTCTTATATCTCCGTAACTACAAGGGCATAGACCTGGAGGCGTTGCGGCATGATGCCAGCGATCTCGACTGGACCCCGCTGGTTGAGATCGATGACATTGACGGAAAGGTGTCTTGCTTTAATACGACCGTTCTCGGCTTGTATGACCAGCATGCCCCTATTCGTCGTGTGAAAGTTAAATATAACCCTGCACCATGGATTACGCTTCCAATCAAAGAACTTATGGCCAACAGGGATAAAGCTAAGAGCAGATATAAGCGCAGACCTTCAGAGCTGAATCTCTCTTATTACAAATCGTTACGAAATCGCTGCAGGCGTCTGTGTCAAGATGCTAAGAGACGCTATTTCCACGAACAACTCGATAATCGCAGTTCCTCCGATGTTTGGAAATTTCTCAAGTCTGTTGGCATAGGCAAATCATCTAACAGCCAGTGCAAGGATGTGAACCTTGACGACCTTAATAAGCATTTCTCTCTACTTCCCTTTTCTCTTGATCCTTGTGTCAAAGCTGCGACTTTGGAGAGTCTTTCTACTTTGCCGTTGCCTCAATGTTCTCACTTTAAGCTAAGCGATGTTACCGAGGTTGACGTCAAGAAATCTGTTCTTGCGATTACTTCTTCTGCAGTTGGCAATGATAAGTTGTGCTCTAGAATGATAACTCTCATCCTTCCCTCACTACTCCCTGTTCTTACTCATATCTTCAATCATTCCATTACCTCCTGCTCCTTTCCATCAGTCTGGAAACAGGCTCTCATTATTCCTCTGCCAAAAACGAACAATCCTTCATTATTAACTCACTTTAGACCTATTTCTATTCTTCCATTTCTCTCTAAAGTTTTTGAGCACATAGTTCATAGACAACTATCTTTTTTCTTGGCGTCGAACTCGATAATATCCCCTTTTCAATCCGGTTTTCGCGCGGGTCACAGTACTGTTACTGCGCTTCTGAAAGTAACTGACGATATCCGCTGGGCTATGGAGAGTAAGTCTCTTACTGTTCTGGTATTGCTTGACTTTAGTAGTGCCTTTAACTCTGTGGATTTCGACATCTTACTAGGTATCCTAAAATCTATTAATCTCTCTTCTCCTGCTCTAGCCTGGTTCAATTCATATCTTCGGGGACGCTCTCAGTGTGTCCGCCTCGATGAGTCTTTCTCTGATTGGTGTAGCCTCACTGAGGGTGTTCCTCAGGGTAGCGTTCTCTCTCCTCTTCTATTTTCCATTTTTATTAACTTTGTTACCAGAGTAATCTCCTCCAGTTTTCACCTTTACGCAGATGACTTGCAGCTTTATCGTCATTTTCCTGTGGCCGACGCGGATTCTGCTATTGCTGCTGTGAATCATGACCTGGCTCGTATCAGTGCCTGGGCTAAGTCCTTTGGCTTGCAGATCAACCCAGCAAAATCTCAGGCCATGATCATAGGCAGCAGGTTCGTTCGTAACGCGGCTGTTGTTTCGTCTTTATCGCCTCTATATCTTGACGGTGTTCTTATTGAATATACCGAAACTGCCAAAGATCTGGGTGTTATTATTGACTCCAATCTTTCGTGGCGTGCGCAGGTGAACGAGATCAGTCGAAAGGTTAATTACTCTTATCATTCGCTTAAATGCCTCCAGAGTCTCTTGCCCTTAAAAACAAAAATCTCCCTGGCCCAAACTCTTATTCAGCCGATCATTGATTATGCCGACACCTGCTACCTGGATGCTACTGAGGAGCTACTAAACAAGCTTGAGCGCTTGCAAAACTTATGTATCCGGTTTATTTTTGGTCTGCGAAAGTATGACCATGTCTCTCACCTTCGCAAGGAACTCAAGTGGCTCCCTATCCGTCTTCGCAGGAACACTAGGATTTTATGTCTCCTATTTAACATTCTACACAATCCGTCTTATCCCTCCTACCTGCGTGAGCGATTCACTTACGATCGCCCAAGTGACGCGCCGTGCAGATCTCACCTTAAATCCCTCCTTAAAACCCATCCTCATAAATCCAGCTACTATTCCTACTCTTTCTCTGTCCATGCGGTAAGGTTGTGGAACTCACTTCCGCCTAGCATCCGTGATTTAAAATCTATTGCTGTCTTTAAAAAGCGTCTAAAAGAGCACTACCATTCCTCTCTACTGTAGTAAATATTTATATATGTATGTGTATGTTGTGTATATATATATTATTAGGTATATATTTATGTGAATATATATTAATATTAACATTATATGTGTAGGTTTATTTAATTCCTTAGTTTAAGACTTCTCGTACTCTTTTTTTCTGTTTTTTACACACTATTGTCTACATTTCTTTTTCACTTCTCTTTTCGCGGGTCTGCTGGCAGAAATTTCTTTAGAAATAAGCAGTACCTTTGTGCTAATTTTTATTATGTTGTTTATCTATAGTTATCTTGTGTGTACATAAATTGTTAAATAAATAAATAAACATAATTAGAAATAAGTTTATTTTTTTGTATTCTTTAGTAAGAAATTTAAGGCTTTTTTATTTTTATTTTATTATTATATATTTATATATTTATTGTTACACATATTATTTACATTTTTAAATATTTTTAAAAGAAAACATATAAAAAACATTTAAAAATATAAAAATAGTAGTCCACCGGTATCAGGAGCAGGGTCCAAGCTACCGGTGGTTAGGGCTCCAGAGACAGGAACCTCCTCACAATGCGAGCCGTATCAAGGAGTACTGCCTTCTGAATCAGGCCCTTGATCCAACTGCGCAACGACAGCTTCGACAGGTGGTCGTCGAGGCTTTTGGCCATCAGGCCATTGGCGGTAACGACTATCGGCACAATGACAGCCGAGTCCACATTCCACATATTGACAACCTCGTGTGCCAAGTCAAGATATTTAATTTGTTTCTCTTTCTCAGCTTTCACGAGATTCTCGTCATGTGGGATGGTGACATCGATTATCATTGTGCGGCGCGCTAATCGGTCTATCACCACTATATCCGGCTTATTGGCAACAATAGTCCTGTCAGTGATGATAGACCGATCCCATCCTACATAATATGCCTCCGGTAGTTGTTCGTCAAGATAACTTCGTCCATAATCGCACAGACAAAACCTTCAGTTTCCCCGAAGAGGTCACCAAACCGTAGCCAGGCCACGGACGCCAGGCGATCTACATCAGGCCCATGAAGAGCCTGATAAAAGCGCCCATGAAGCTCCTTGCCTTTCCATACCTCCTTGCGGTCATCAGTAGTAAGTACTACAAGTTTGTGCCAGTTCTCTTTAGCCATGGACAATGGGGTGAGGCCCTTGTCCACTGCGACCACCTCTCGGTGCATCCCCACGTCGGTTTCTAAAAAGTATTCTCTGAGGCTGCACATCTCGCGGTTGTGGAGAGTCTTAGCATTTAAAAAGCTTCGACCTCCACACTTCCGCGGGATGTAGTCTCATCACCGACGATCGTGGGTGATGCATCCGGTTTGCGGTCAGCAGCGTACGGACCCTCCTGTCCAGGGCGACGAGCTTAGTCTGAGTCCATTTGAGTATGCCGAAAGAGTACATCAAAACCGGCATGACCCAACCGTTGAAGGCGCGCACCTTATTTCCACCCGACAAAAGGCTACTCAATACCTTTTTCAGGCGGCTAAAGAAGCGCTCCTTCAGCGATTGCTTCATATCAGCAACGTTAATGCCTAACGCTTCCGACATACCCAAATATTTGTATATTTCGGTCGAGGAGAGAGATCTGAGGTGTATGGAATCCGAGAGTTGAATCTCTTCAGATTCCATAATCTCCCCTCGCTTTAAATGCATGACTGCACATTTGTCCACACCAAATTCCATCCTGATGGCGCTACTGAAAGTTTCAGTTACCTTCAGATACTCCATCAGTCGCAAGTTGTTGAGGGCAAAGAGTTTCAGGTCATCCATGTAAAGAAGGTGAGATATGGCCTGACCACCTCTTCTCAACCGATAGCCCAGGCCCGAATCCTCCAGCAATGTGCTTAGAGGATTCAGGGCTAAGCAGAATTAAACCAGACTCAGACTGTCGCCCTGAAATATTCCCCGTTTAATCCATATAGGCTCATCATTCCCCTGGATTGGTCGACTTCCTGGATAGCGAAGGACCGTCTTCCATTGCCCCATACATGACCCAAGAAAGGTGCGTAGAGTTACATCTATTTTGTGCAACTCCAACACCCTCATGAGCCATGTATGTGGAACAGAGTCGTAGGCCTTCTTATAATCTATCCAGCATGTCGACAAATCCTTGTGGGATCGACGAACCTGTTGGCTTATGGCCATGTCTATGAGGAGTAGCTCCTTAGTACCGCGGGACCCGTTCCTACATCCATTCTGAGAGGCAGACATAATTGTATTGCTCTCAATGTGTACATTAATTTTCGCTCTCAGGATAGATGTAAAAAGTTTATAGACCGTCGATAAACATGTAATCGGTCTATAATTCTTGGGTTCCGCGGGACTACCTGTCTTATGGAGCAGGTGGGTAACACCAGTTGTTAGAAACTGAGGCAGCGACCCAGACTCTAAGGATGCCTGGAATTGAGATGCCAGAAGCGCGTGTGAGCTACTATACCATTTAAGCCAGAAGTTATGCAGTCCGTCCGGTCCCGGAGATTTCCAGTATATTTTTTTTATTTTTTTTTATTTATTATTATTAGGTCGAAGTTGTTGACGTCTATATGAATAGGAAGTATTAAGAAAAGATAAAATTTTTATTCACAATAATTTATGTTGGGTATTTATGTTGTGGGTTTAGGTAGGCTGTAGCCGGTCTCATTAATTTAGGTACAACATAATATCAGTACCTACATTTATAACAAATAAAGTTCTGATTCAGATTCTGTTCATAATCATAATCATCATTTATTGCATTCATGCAGTTTATCATAATCATCATTTATTGCATTCATGCAGTTTAAAAGTTGTTACAAGTATATAGGTTTCATACATGAACCCTGCTAGGACACAGCAATAATTCAATAGTTTAAAGTGCTACAGTGTCACAATAACAAAACAAACCACTGTGCTTAAAACAAAAATAGGTACTAATTTTTACATGTTTATCAGGTGTCCATCCTTTGCTATTTAAATACGGAACTGTCATGATATAATCTATAATATAAAAATGAATCGCAAAATGTGTTGGTAAGCGCATAACTCAACAACGCCTGGACCAATTTGGCCAATTCTTTTTTTTAAATGTTCGTTGAAGTTCAAAGATGGTTCTTACGGCGAGAAAAATTCTAATAATTGCCGGCAAACCTTTAAAACAGCCCTTTTCTTTTTCCCATACAAACGTTTTCTAACTAAAACGTAGAGTCAATTTGAGCTTTATTGCTATTGTATAAAGTTCATATTAAATTACAAGCACTCACTGTTGATTAAACAATGTAGGTATATTCCTAACGTCAAAGAGTCAATTTGCACTTTATTACCGCTTTACAAAGTTCAAATTCAATCAATCAATTTGGTCGGCTTCGCGATATTATTTCATATGTTTTACTTTAAAATGCATAAGAAGGAAGGATCTCTTGAAGTATTTGACTCCAAGTCATATCAAATTAAAAAAAAGTTGAAACAACAACAAACTGTCAATCTCAGTGTTGTTTTTCTTGGATTTTCGGTTACCTATTCTACTGAGTTTGGTTTTGTCAACTGATACACGAAACAAATTTGTACCTATATCGTGTTTTGTGCAGTGTTTAGTCACCTATGATCACTAATTATTGCATGTGATACAATAATCTATAATATAGATATGCCTCCTATTAGACGAAGCAATTTAGGTAGAAGAACCCGAAATGCTACAAACCATGCTAATTACCGACTGTCAACGTTTGCAATTGCTAGAAAATGACGCTCATTGGGATCAAACTCTCAATGATGCTGTAATATCATCACACGCTCATCAAATACGAACATTGTTTTCTATAATCATATCTACATGCTTCCCATCAAACCCAATTGATTTGTGGATCAAGTACAAAGATTATATGTGTGATGATATTTTGTATCAAATACGAAATAGAATGGGAAATCCAAATATACAAATCAGTGAAGAAATTTACAACGAAGCATTGATTTCAATTGAGGTCATGTGCTTGATGATGTCAAACAAACTATTAATTCAATTAGGCCTGGCCGCGCCCAATCGTCCAATGCATGATGCTTTTAACCAAGAGTTGAATCGAGAAAAACTGTATGATCTCAACACTTTGAAAGAATTTATTCAAACAAATCTTCCACTGTTGAATGAACAACAGAAGTATGTATTTGATACTCTTATGAAAGTAATAAATGATGAAACTGGAGGGATTTACTTCTTAGATGAACCTGGTGGTACAGGAAAAACTTTTTTGATTTAATTAATATTAGCAACGATTCGCTCACAAAATAAAATTGCACTTGCACCCGCTTCGTCGGGAATCGCAGCAACTTTGCTTGAAGGTGGTCGAACAGCCCATTCAGCATTAAAATTGCCATTAATATGCAAAGCAATGAAACTCCGACCTGCAACATTTCGAAGAACTCTGCAATGGCAAAGGTCTTGCAGCAATGTAAATTAATTATTTGGGATGAATGCACGATGGCACATAAAAAATCTTTGGAGGCTTTAGACAGAACCTTAAAAGATCCTATGGAGCAATCATAACCAATTTGGTGGTGCAATGATTTTATTAGCAGGAGATTTTCGTCAAACATTGCCAGTGATTCCACGATCAACACCAGCTGATGAACTCAATGCATGTCTAAAGTCCTCCAATTTGTGGAAACATGTCAAAGTACTTCATTTAAGCAAGAATATGCGTGTCGAGTTGCAAAATGACCAATCTGGAAACATATTCTCTAAACAACTCATTGACATTGGTAATGGCAAATTTCCTATAGACATGTTGACTGGCTGCATTAACTTTCCTCAAAGTTTTTGTCAGTTAACTCGATCAAAAGATGAACTTATTCAGAAGGTGTTTCCAGATGTTTCTCAAAATTACAGAAGCTATGATTGGTTGAGCGAACGAGCTATATTGGCTGCAAGAAACATAGATGTAAATGAATTAAATTTAAAAATTCAAGAACAAATTACAGGCGAATCAAGGATATATTAATCAGTTGATTCGGCTACTAACCAGGATGATGTAGTGAACTATCCACCAGAATTTTTAAACTCGCTGGATTTGCCAGGATTGCCACCTCACAATCTTCAATTAAAGGTTGGATCGGTAGTTATAATGTTGCGAAATATTAACCAACCGCGTCTTTGCAACGGCACACGGTTAGCGATAAAAAAATTACTAAACAACGTGATAGAAGCAACTATACTGAAAGGAAAGTATAAAGGAGAAGACGTTCTCATACCGCGCATCCCAATGCTTCCGACTGATGTGCCGTTTGACTTTAAACGATTACAGTTTCCAGTTCGGCTTGCTTTTGCTATGACCATAAACAAGTCCCAGGGGCAATCATTAAGTGTTTGTGGTATTAATCTGGAAAACCCATGTTTCTCACATGGTCAATTGTATGTTGCCTGTTTCCGTGTTGGAAAACCATCAGATTTGTTTGTCTATGCGCCAGGTAATCAAACAAATAACATCGTATATCACAAAGCACTACAATGAAAATAAAACTGATTTTTGTTAATAATTATGATTCACATGATTAACAATAAAGCGTTTACTTATTTTTTAATGCTTATATATTTTTTATTTAATTATATTTCTTATTCACAATGCCCTATCACCAGGGTGACGGTTCTGTTCAGGAGATTTTTTTGCCCCGACTATAAAATATGTAGGAACAAAAAAATGTCACATTACAAATCATTTTGACAGGACTTTATTGCAATTTAATTAGGCAGTACGAAGTCTGCCGGGTCAGCTAGTATAGGATAAAAACAATTGGTCATCATTTCCATTCATTAAATAAAATAAGATATAAATTAAATTAAAACAAATAGAGAACAATAATAATCATAAAACAACACAAAAAAGGTAGTAGGTCAAAATTATAGATGCTGTGTGTATTGTACTGGTATGAATTACAATGTCAAAATTTACTTATCGTCAAAGAATTCCTTTAGAGTGTAATAAGATTTTAATGTAAGGTATTTTTGGAGACTGTTTTTAAATTTATTTTTGTACTCTATGTCCTTTATTGAGTTTGGAAGCTTGTTATATATTTTCACGCACATGGCTAAAGGTCCTGAATGGAACATAGTTAATTTTGAGCTTGGTAAGGCTTTCATTTTTAATTTGGCGTCTAACACTGCGATATTGTGTGCGAAGGTTCTTAGTGAGTGGGAACAGTGACTAGTGTTTTCTAACAAATTTGCTAACTTCTAAAATGTAGATACCAGTTAATGTAAAGACTTTGTATTTAAAAATGGCTTGCAGCTTTCTGTGTTATTTATATTGGCAAGAATTCGCATACATTTCTTTTGTAGAATAAAAAGTCTATCCCTGTCTACACTATTTCCCCACACCACGATTCCATAATTTAGCTAGCAGTATGCGTAGGCATAGTATGCAGTTAGAGCAGTTTTGAAGTCGATAGCTCTTTTTAGCTCCCCCAAGGCATATATAAAGCTGGCTAGTTTGTTTATCAATGTATCTATCTGAGCTTTCCAGTTTATATTGGTATCTATAGTCAAACCTAAGAATTTAAACTCGTTTATGCATTGCAGCTCTTGGTTATTGTATGAGTAATGTATATCTAATTTGCGTTTTTGGTATGGTCTATATTGCATTAGCTTTGTTTTGTCAAAATTTAATTCTAAGTTATGATCCTTTTTAACCATGCTATTATTCTGGAGAACTTATCGTTTAGACTTAAGTTTAGGTTTTCTTTATTAGAGTAAGGAAAAATAATAGAAATATCGTCGGCAAATAAAATACTTTGAGCGTCAATTTCTTTAGGTAGGTCATTAATATAAACTAGAAATAATAAGCATCCCAAAACGCTGCCTTGTGGTATTGACATTGTTATTTTTGCTTTTTTTGATCTTACGCGTGTTATTTGGCCAGTGTGTAGGTCGTTATGTTCTACCTCTACGAATTGTTCCCTATTTTGTAGGTACGAGCAGAACCACTTGTGTGCTGTAACCTCGAACACCTATTGCATATAATTTATTAAGTAAAATTTCGTATGAAACTCTGTCGTAGGCTTTGCTCATATCCAGTAAAATCCCTACTGCGTAATTTTTGCTATTGATTATATTTAAAGCTTCCTGGATAAACTTGAATATTGCTAATGTTGTGGATCTATTTTTTCTGAACCCATTTTGGCTATCGTTGAATATTTTGAATCTTTCGCAATAAGAATAAAGTCGTTTTGACATCGCAGTCTCCATTATTTTTGAGAAGGTCGGTAGCAATGCTATCGGTCGATAATTACTAGTGTCAGTCTGGTCTCCCTTTTAATAAATTGGTTTCACTATCGATACTTTCAGCAGGTCAGGGACTGAGCCTTCATCTAAAGACTGATTAATTAAATAAGTTTGTGGTAACGTTAATTTTTCAGCGCATGCTTTTATAAGTGTAGGCGGTAGCTCGTCATGCCCATAACTTCGCTTGTTTTTTAATGTTTTTATAATAAACTTTATTTCGATAGGGTCAACAGGTCTTAGGCAAATGGAGTTTTCACTTTGGGAGGAGGTAGAACGGCCAGCTAGACAAACGTTTCCGTTTGCGGTATCCGTTTTTCCTACTGATACAAAATAATCATTGAAAGCGTTGGCAATGGTAGTCGCGTTTTCTGTCACAGTATTCTGGACACGCAATTTTATGATAGTTATTGTTTTTTTGTTCTTATTTGTACGCTCTTTTATTATTTGCCACATAGTTTTCGTTTTACTTTCAGATTCACTCATTATTCTTATGTAGTTTAGTTTTTTAGAGTGGGCTACTGTTCTTTTAAGTAATTTTTCGTAACGCTTATAGTACTTTTCCAATATACTGTTCTTAGTTGTAGTCATTAATGCTTTTAGCTGTCTTTTATGCTTGCATGCTACTCTCAATTCAGTCGTTAGCCATGATTTAGATGATCTCTTTTTAATTTTTACGGTTTTCTTTGGTATACACTGGTTTAATATCTACGTTTTGTAAGGTGTTATGAAATGACAGATCATTTGTATTTATATTTTGATTTTTGTTTATTATTTTACTCCAGTCTAGTTTTTTCAGTTCTTTTTTAAACGAGTCTATGTTTTGTTTGTTAAAGATTCTCTTTACAGTTAAAATTTGTTTTTTATTAATTACTGTTATTTACCCCTCAATATTTTGTTACTTAGACCCCCGTTCCCCCGGGCCTAATGACCGCCTGTAAACAGGGTTTAATTGACCGAATTAGTTCTCTGATGGAATCCAGTGGGATTCCTCTCCGACTATCGACGCTGGAGCTGGACATCATCCTCTTACCCGCCTTTTCGTGTGGGTCAGAATGACGGATGTATCGTTGCAGAAATGAATATGTTATATATGAAAGGAATGTACCAGCAATGTACTTGAATGTACCTTTAATGAAATTCAATGTACCTCCATGAAACAACAAAAATTATAATAATAAAGTGAGCCGCAGTCCTAACGGTCAGAATGACGGTTGTATACTGGTATTGAATGTAACAGATATCTTATGGTTACCTAATATTTACCAGAGGAACGTACCTTCAACGTACCTCGTAAAAATATAATCAGAAAATATAATGCGACAAGTAATTAACGAGAAAAAAAAGAACAAATTTTGACGCCTACCATTTTTTCATAGCAATATGAGTATAGTTTTATTTGCTCTAGAAAAAGCATTTTTTGATGAAATCATGATTGCTGCAGTTTATAGTGTTAATGTTTAAGAAAATTGTACAAACGAATCTTCTGTCATCATTAATGTAACCAGAAAAATTCCTTTTCTGCCACTTGATACCAAAAAAAGGAAATTTCAGAAATTAACGTTTTTTGTAGATTTATTTTTCTTTTTGTTTTACTGCTTTTCATGAACGTTGAGTAAATGATTATTAATTTTCTTTTTTATTTTTGTTTTATTTATCAAATCACATGTATGTAAAAAAAGTGTGCGTTACTCCAGCTGAAAAGTTGCTCCTAGAGTGATATGAGTGGAACGTATAATTAGTGCGTAATCTGCTGTAAATATGCGTCAAATAAAAAAATTATGCGTCTTTTCGTTTTCCAAAAAAACGGAAAAAATGATTCCTGCTGGAGTAACTTTGTTCCAGCAGGAAAATTATAAACGAGTGATCGGAGAGAGGAATATTGTGCATAGGCAGAGAGCTTATACAGGGTGTAAAAAGACACATCACATAGCCGTCAACTACGCATACTGTACGTCTAACAAAGTAGTTTTGCGTAAAAATTATTGCTGGGATACTACTTTTATTTTTAAGGTATGAAAATAAAAATTATGCGCAATGTAACGCGAACCCAGGCAAGTGGAGTTAAACCTCACCCCTTTGTTCTAAGCCACGCAGGTACTTGTCGAATACGTTTGATATTCATTGCGCTTTTGTGCGTAAATGCGTAATTTCGAAAATTCAGGAAATTTTTGTTTGGAAAAAGTGTAATTATAACACTTGGAATTTATTTTCGTAAAAAAAGTTTAAAAAAAAATTGCGAATTTGACCTTCAATATCTCCAGAACTAGTGGATTCCCAGATATGGTCTAGCGGATAAAATGATCTAAATAATGGGCAGAATATGTGGCTTTCGGCTTCGGAAATTGTCATTTTACACCCGATATGTGTGCAAAAATGTGCGCCGAAAATATAATTTGTGCGTCTTCAGATTTTCGAGATATTGCATTTCCTGCTGGAGTAACGTTATGCAGAATCGTGTATCTCTAAAACCATTGTATGTGCACCTGTAGAATAAACATACTCCAGTAGCTCTTAATTTGTGCGTTTTTGTGACAGAATTAGATTTAACAAAATGTTTATAAATTTCAAGAAATCGCTTTTTTTTGGAAACCGGAAAAAATATCGCAGTGCCTAAATGAGAACGTATGAACTCGCTGAAAACTGTATTCGGCCCGTCTTGACGCTTATTATAACCATAAAAAGTTTCAAAAGTGTAAAGCTTTAATAAATAATACACGGCCTCTCCGTTACGTTACAGTTTGGAGGGCGTGTCAGACTCTTACTGACTAAAACCCACCCCTGTTCCTTCCCTGCCCTGAGTGCCCAGAGGCGCGGTAACTCTGTTTCGAATTTATCCACAACCCCTGGGCAGGCATCGGCCATGACGGGCCCTGTCATGTTTACTGACAACTCTTTGAGGCGCGCGTGAATCACTACGCGCCGTCGACTCTCGGGTCTATTTGCCGTCTGAAAATTCTATTTTTGTTTGAAATGGTATATTTCCCAGGTGGTCTGGGAAGCCGTCTCCTCCTTCTGCGAAGCAGTAATGCTCGCGAAGGCGGAGGCGGGACGCGTGAGAGAGCACCAACAACGGAGTCGCCCTCACGCCCTCAGCAGCAGCCGCCTCAGGAGACGCCGGGGACTTCCGGCGCCGCGAGACGATCTCCGGCCACCGTAGACCCGGGCCTGCGGACGGCGAGTAGTGGGTAACTCGCCGTCCGATCAGCACCAGGCCCGAGAGTCGACGGCGCGTAGTGTTCCACGCGCGCCTCAAAGAGTTGTCAGCAAGAGACGGGGCCCGTCATGGCCGATGCCTGCCCGGGGGTTGAGGATAAATTCGAAACAGAGTTACCTCGCCCCTGGGCACTCAAAGGCAGGAAGGAACAGGGGTGGGTTTTAGTCAGTAAGAGTCTGACACGCCCTCCCGCTCCACCCAGAGCGGGAGAAGTCATAGGATGATTTCCCACCCCACAAAAAAAAAAACAAAAAAAAAAAAAAAAAAAGGTGGTCCCATTTGAATTTAGTGAAGATCTGATGAAGAATTTCGGAGTTAGACAATGGAACTCTTCAATAAATGATAGCAAACCTTCTGGAATTGCTGTAATCGCATGTCTGTTTATTATTTACAACACTTCATAACATAACATCACGCTGATATGCCACACGCACACACTGTTCACAGATTTGTACAGTTCACACTGAGACGCCCTAATTTCACCAACTATGTTCTAATTCAACAACACAACATTACTATAAATAGTAAAGTTAGTTAGATACCTAGTAATACATTTAGTAGTTTTAAGCGCTATATGGCGCGCTTCTCCCAGTCTGCTCCGATTTTGGGTATTTCAGTTCACTCGTGCAAAGTGATGGCGAAATAGATCGGA
The DNA here is from genome assembly GCA_951329385.1 of Polia nebulosa. Taxonomy (NCBI): domain Eukaryota; kingdom Metazoa; phylum Arthropoda; class Insecta; order Lepidoptera; family Noctuidae; genus Polia; species Polia nebulosa. The sequence goes on from OX589604.1 coordinate 8,128,917, forward strand.
CTGTTAAGCACAGAATTAACACTGGTTGAATGAAATGGTGGCAGGTCACCGGGACTATCTGCGACTCCCCGCATTCTCCTTAAATTTAAGGGAAAGATTGTTGGGCCACAAAAGGGATGAATGAAAAGCAATTGCATGCAGCTGAGATGAGAATGCTAAGAGCGATGTGTGGTGCGCATCACGCATGGATAGAATTAGAAATGAGTGTATAAGAGGAAGTCTGAAAGTGGCACCGCTGACTGAAAAGTTGTGTGGAAATCGGTTGTCGTGGTATGGGCATGTGATGAGGAGGAATGAAGAAAATGTCATGAGGAAAGTCTTATGTATGGATGTGGATGACTATAAGAGTAGGGGAAGGCCAAAGAAACGATGGTTGGACTGTGTGAAAGAGGATATGGGTAAAACGGGGTGACTACAGTGATGACGACTAATAGAAGAGTATGAAAGAAAAAGACATGTTGCGCCGACCCCAAATAAATTGTGATAAGGGCAGGAGAATGATGAGTTGTAGGGTACAACTAAAAAGTGTACAGAGCGAGAGGGAATGGGAAGCAGTCTCCTCCTTCTGCGAAGCAGTAATGCTCGCGAAGACGGAGGTGGGACTGGTGAGGAAAGCTCAACGGAGTGGCCCTCACGGCCTCGGCCGCTACCACTGCAGGAGAGGCACTGGGCGTAGGACGTCGCGAGACGATCTCCGGCAACCTTAGACCCGGGCCTGCGGACGGCGAGCAGTGGGTAGCTCGCCGTCCGATCAGCACCAGGCCCGTGAGTCAACGGCGCGTAGTTCCACGCGTGCCTCAAAGAGATGATTGTCAGCCACCACTGACGGGGCCCATCGTGGCCAGTGCCAGCATGCCTAGGGGTAGCGGATAAATTCTTAACATGAGTTACCGTACCCCTGATCACTCATGCAGGGAAGGAACAGGGGTGGGTTTTAGTCAGTAAGACTCTTAGCCCTGTAGCCCTCTCGCTCCACCCAGAGCGGGAGATGTCATGGGATGATTTCCCATCCCACAAAAAAAAAAAATGCTCTCGTTGAATCAGTTTTTCGAAATGGCTGTTTGTTTGTTTTCCCATAACGCAAGATATACACTCCAGTTTAGAAGGAATATCAGGAAAACTTTTCCCTGTTGCCATCTTATCTCTCGGTAGTTTGAGGCTATGCATACCAAGATGTCCCATCTTCCGATGCCATAACATCTGCCGGTCATGCTCTGCTGTTGTTAGCGCAGAACCCTATGAACAGCACTTAATTTTATAAATATCTCGATCTTCCACACCTTTCACAATAGACTTACCTCGCACCTCACACTCATTTCTCTTATAGATGTCACAACATTTATCTGTAAATACTACCACGTTACCCTTTTTCGCAATTGCCGTCACACTCAATAAGTTAGAAGCTAACTTAGGTACATACGTAACGTCGCTGACTGTCAATCCTGGCTCACATACTACCACATACTTACCTGCACCGAACACCTCATTACCATCTGCACAATAAGTTAGAAGCTAACTTAGGTACATACGTAACGTCGCTGACTGTCAATCCTGGCTCACATACTACCACACACTCACCTGCACCGAACACCTCATTACCATCTGCACAAGTCACTCTCAAAGACTTAGGAGTATCCTTTAAGTTCTTAAACCAAGATTTGCGATTCGTCATGTGTGTCGAAGGACCGATGGCCGATGAAGCAGACGAGCCCTGAAGTGGAGACCGCTTGATTGGCAAGCGTAGTGCGGGATGCCCCCCAGCTAGATGGACCAAAGGTGGCTGGAATAGACTGGATGCGAAAGGCGGAGGACAGGGTGTTGTGGCGCAATCTGGGAGAGGCCTATGTCCAGCAGTGGACTGCGATAGGCTGAGTTGATTGATTGGTTGATGTGTGTCGACGCTCCGGAATCGATGATCCAATCTTCTGCTTGTGGAATCGACGTGCCGAACGCAAAAGCTTGAAGAGCTTCCCTCTTCCCTTTTGGATTATCAGGACACTCACGTGCCTTGTGTCATCAAAAATAAAGCACTTGACCTTTTGTTTGAACTTCTTCGGTGTACTCTCTTACCCTTATGTTTATTTGACAATAGTTCTGAAGTTGGTTGGCTTGCACTCGTGCTTGCCGAAAAGGTATCCTCCATTTAAAAAAGCTTCATCTTTATTATAATGGCTAGTTAGACCAACGTTACTATTTTCTATGGCTAATCTCATTGGTTGGAACTCTATGGTAAGGCCTTGGAGAAGTAAAGCAGCCAACAGTTCATCATCAACCTCCTTTCCTAGATCTTGAAGTTCCTGAGATACCATCTTCACAGATGTGACATATTCCCTAACCGATAGGAATTGCTCCACCTTCATGCTCACCAGCTTTCCAAGTAGCCGGCAGCGGTTATTCATACCTTTGTCCTCGAACGCACTCTTTAATGCTTCCCAAGCACCTTTCGCTGTTTTGGCTTTGCGTACACAATGCCAAACAATGAGGTCTAATCATCAAGCAAATCTTTGCTTGATGATAAGACCTAGGTAGCGTGCAGGAACTATAGATGGCAGCACATAAATGTCAATGTCAAGTATTTATGCAGTAAAAGTTGCGGATTTCACTCACTAGATGCCAGTCTTCGTTATGCGTGCTGCATGTGTGCATGATGCATGTGTGTATACATATAAGGCACGGAAATATCAATGACAAGTTTTTAAATTGTAAAAGTTTAGGATTTACTCTACCAGATGGCACAGACTACGCCGTGCACGTTCCCTCTATTTTAGGTCTAACTCTTGTATACTCCCACAAGTCAGTGCGAACAAGATGTAATTCCATCAAACACTTCCATGTGGCGTAATGCAAGCCAGTACTGCCTGAAGACTCCGTATTTTGTATCATTGTTGAGTTCTGCTCTATATGAGAACTCTTGTTACCATTAGACATCTCCCTGCAAACCGCTGGCCATAACCTATTAGTCTACTCAAGTCCCGCTAACGTGTAGAGTGCTTCTTATAATGTGGAATGCAGGAGAAGATGAAAACTGGTAGGTAAAACGTTTTTGTAAATAAAAGTTAAGATATGGTTAAGATAACACTTTTATTTTAGTTTTTGTTTTTCAAACTTTGTTGACAGAATTGAGTCTCAACATCTCTCATAGAAAAACAAAAGTCTGCCTTTTCAGTAAGGGAAGAAGAAGAAATAGAATCCATCTATCTGTTAATATCAGCCGGTCGATTCTGTTAACAGCTCACTGTGATAACTTAGGTGGAGTGAGCGTGAAGTGAACTGTCACTTCACCTTGATTGTACGGATTGACAGCCCACTTCGCGTTCACTTCACCTAAGTTTTCACGGTGAGATTTTACAGAATAACACTACAGTCCTATTGAAAAAGTGGATTGTGTCAGGTACCTTGGGATGTGGTTGGACAGTTCCTTAAAGTGGGGTAAACATGTAAATGAGATCCGGGAAAAAGTTTGCCGATTTTTAAATATTTTTAAAGTATTAGCTGGTGCTAAATGGGGTGTACATCCCTTACATCTTAGAAGGCTATACATAGCCATAATACGCAGTAGAATGGATTATGGTTGCTTTCTATACGGAAACTGTGCAAACAGTCATCTTCGGAAACTTGACAGAGTCCAGAATCAGGCAATGAGGATAATTGGAGGATTTATTAGAACCACGCCTATCCATACTATGGAAAGTGAGCTATGTCTTCAACCATTATTTATCCGAAGACTCTTTCTATCTTGTAAATTTTATTTAAAAACTAAATCGATTAGTAATAATATTCTTATTAGTATCTTGGAGGAGCTGTCCAACCAATGCCAAGGACTTTATTGGAGAAACAAGAAAAGGTCCCTTTTAGTGGAGGCCCATAGAGTTTACTCAGAATTTCCATTGTACTCGAGCCCAATGTTAGATATTTATTCCTTAGATACGTGGGTTACCAATATAGATTTATATAATATAAATAATGATAAAATTGAAGGAGTAAGGTCAGCAAAAAGACTAGTTGATGTAACTGATCTTACGAGTAATTATACATGTGTAAAAATGATAGATGATAAGTTCAGTCGACACTATAAGATATTTACGGACGGGTCCAAGGATGGTTCAGATTTGGAGGCTGCGTTCTTTGATCCTCAACTTAATATAAAAGCAAAATTCAAAATTAATTCCAAGATCTCTATTATGTATTGTGAACTCATAGCTATTTCTGAAGCACTGTCATACTTATTGAGCATAAATCAAGAGAAATTCGTTATTTTTTCGGACTCAAAAAGCAGCCTCCAACATTTGGCTCAGGTACCCTCGAGTCTTCGAGGATTCCCGATAGCCATAATTATTTTAGATTTAATCTGTAAGATGCAATCTTTAAATAAAACCGCTAACATTCAATGGATACCTTCACACATTGGAATCATGGGTAACGAAGAGGCAGACTTAGCAGCTCGACAAGCATCGAGCGAGGGTATTGACTATGCTTGTGTACCATTATACTCTGATTGGCTTGGTCATGTCAAGGATTTATGCAGACAAAGATGGCACGAATACTCCGATGAGCGCTCAAAGGAAAAAGGAATCTGGTATAGAAATATTCAGTCTGAACCACTTCGTTACCTATGGTTTGAAGGAGGGGATACAGACAGGACATATATAGTGGCCCTGTTGAGGATGCGTTCTGGCCACATCCCAACGAACCAGTTTAAATATTTAATGGGTAAATGTACTTCACCAAACTGTACAGTTTGTGGGGTAGTTGAAGACATTTATCACGTGTTGATGGAATGTGACCGGAACATACAAGAAAGACAATGAATTATGTACCCGATTTTGCTATTGTCTTGGTGAGATTAAGCACGCGATTCTTAACGTCACTGTTTATTTTGATAACATAATCTGTTTTTAGTGTTGTGTTGTCTGGTTTGTGTATAAAGGTATAAGATTAGTATTTTAAGCTTTTTGGCACTCATTTCCCAAGGAAATGAGTGCCGAAGAACCCCCTGATGAGGGTGGAGGGACGACTTCAAATATGGAGGTTATGGAGTGTTCCCAAAACACTGGTCGCGTAAGATCGGATATTAGAAAACGCCCCGGAGTACCGGAGAGTTTTGTTGACGCGAAAAGAAATAAGCCGCTGTCTGACTCAATTCAGTCTGTATTTACGAGACCGGGTTTTGAGAGCGACTCCAAAATGCTCTATAGCGATAGTGACAGAGCACCCTTCACTGTATTTGTCTCTAGGTTGGAAACAGACCCTACGCAAGGCCTAACCTTAAGCGCTCTTAAGTTTGCCCAATTTATTTTCACTAAAGGATTTAAAGGTGTTGTCCAAGGCAGTGTCAAGTCTATGGGCCGTAACAGGATGTCTATTGATTTCGTGACATTCAACGATGCCAACAACTTTGTCAGCAATCCCATTCTTATTGAAAACAAATACTCGGCAGCTATCCCACGTTTTCATGTAAGTCGCATGGGAGTAGTTAGGGATATTCCTACTCACTAGACACTAGAGGAGCTAGTCCTCGGTATAGAAACCCCTCGTAATTGTGCATACCTCGCGGTTGTGGAGGGTCTTAGCATTTAAAAAGCCTCGGCCTACACACTTCCGCGGGATATACAGTCTCATCACCGACGAACGTGGGTGATGCATTCGAAATGCAGTCAGCAGTGTACGGACACGCCTATCCAGGGTGTCAAGTTCTGTTTGAGTCCATTTGAGTACGCCGAAAGAGTACATCAATACCGGCATGACCCAACCGTTGAAGGCGCGCATCTTGTTTCCGCCCGATAGAAGGCTATTAAATACCTTCTTCAGGCGGCCAAAGAAGCGCTCCTTCAAGGATTGCTTCATGTCCGTAACATTGATACCTAACGCTTCCGACATACCCAAATACTTATAGGTTTCGGTTGGAGAGAGGGATCTCAAGTTTATGGAATCCGAGAGTTGAGTACCCACGGATTCCACAATCTCTCCTCGCTTTACATGCATGACCGCACATTTGTCCACACCAAACTCCATCCTGTTGGCACTACTAAAGGTTTCAGTTACCTTCAGCAGCTCCATCAGTTGCAGATTGCTGGGGGCAAAAAGTTTCAAGTCATCCATGTAAATGAGGTGAGATATAACCTGACCACCTCTCTTCAACCGATAGCCTAGCCCTGAATTCTCCAGCAGTGTGCTTAGAGGATTCAAAGCTAGGCAAAACCAAAGCGGACTCAAACTGTCACCCTGTAATATACCCCGCTCGATCCTTATCGGTTCGCTATTCTTCTGGATTTGTCGACATCCTGGATGGCGAAGGACCGTCCTCCATTGCCCCATACATGACATCATGAAGGTGCGTAGCGTTGCATCAACTTTATACAATTCTAGCACCCTCATGAGCCATGTATGAGGAACTGAGTCATAGGCCTTCTTGTAGTCTATTCAACATGTCGACAGATCCTTATTATAATTATTATTATTATATAAAGGCATCCTTCCCAGTTCTCAGTTCGGTTTTCGAAGAGGTATGGGAACTCTAGATAGCCTCAATGTTTTTATGTCTGACGTCCGCATTGCCTTCTCTAATAATGAAAGTGTTCTTGGTGTTTTTCTAGACATTGCTTCAGCCTATGATAATGTCCAACTTCCAATACTCAGGCAAAATCTACTACAGCTGAGTATCCCTGTGAGGATGGTCAACATCATTTGTAATCTCCTTATGCCCCGTTCTATTTCTGTTCGTCATCAAAACTCCCTCTCCCATCCCGTCTAGTGTGGAAGGGCCTACCCCAGGGGTCGGTCTTAAACCCCATTCTTTATAATATATACACATACGATTTGGAGTCTTCAGTGAGTTGTTTCTGCAAAATCCTTCAATATGCTGACGAAATTACTCTTTACTTTAGTTCAGCTTCCCTTTCGGATGCCTCATCTCGCCTAAATTCTGCCCTTTATTATTTAAACCAGTGGCTTATTGATCACGGCTTAAGTTTGTCAGTCTCCAAATGCAATGCAGTTGTCTTTTCTCGCAAGCGTAATATTCCTACCTATTAACCTTAATGTTGAAAATAAACCCATTCTGATCCGAGACAAAGTAAAATTTCTTGGCCTCATTCTTAACTCAAAATTATCTGGTCTTTATCACCTGGATTACATTTTAAAAAAAAAACGGAAAAGGCGTTAATGTGTTACGTGCCCTTTCTGGAGTTCGCTGGGGAGCTTATCCAACTTCCTAGAAAATCTTATATAATGCCATAGTACGTAGTCACTTTGACTATGGATGCTTTCTGTTGGAACCATGCAATAAAATAGCCCTTGCCAAACTGGAAAGGATCCAATCCAAATGCTTGCGTATTATCACGGGTGCTATGAAATGCTCACCTATTAATGCCCTTCAGGTAGAATGTTTAGAGTCCTCCCTTCACTTACGTAGACGGTGGTGTTGATTCTGTTGTGCACAAACTAAACTTAATTTAGGCTATTGCTATCTTTTTCTCTCTAATAAAACAAGAAAGAGACGGACGTAAATTAGAGCTGTCAAATTTAGTTTGAACTAATATTTCCATACAAATTAAGGGTACACGTAAAAACATGTCGTCTAAAAACACGGCGAAGCGCAAGGCGTAAACTAGTTTGACATCTCTAACTTAGTGCATAGCTATAGCCGTCCTTTTCTCGCACTGCCTTTTAGTAAAAGATAGCAATTCTCTAATTTTAGTTTAGATATTGAACAAGAGAATCAGTACCAATATCTCTGTGATAGATTTTTTATAAACGCATCCAAAATAAATGTCATCCTCTTCTCCCTCTTCTTCGTACACTTTATCAGCTAATCCCAACATCTTGCTATTGGTCTCATAAAAATTCTCCACTCCTTGTTAACAGCTTCAGTAAATTGAGTAATATGCATATTTCCTTATTTCAGTTAAATAGAAACCCCATATTTGAAGTAAATTTTGATTCCTTGCTTTTCCAACCAAAAATAATTTTTAACTTTGGTATATCCAAACATGACCCTGCAGCTAATGTCAAATTCAATAGGATTCTGGCAGAGGACTGGCACGACTGGCTGACATTATTTACCGATGCTTCCAAGTTGTCAGAGAACAGTAATTTCGGATCAGCTGTGTGGATCCCAAAATATAAAATCATTCTTAATTTTCGTAGCTCTGCATTTGGCTCCATATTCACAGGGGAAGCAATAGCTCTTTTGGAAGCAGTCTCCTACATTGAATCGCATGGTCTCAACAAAAGCCTTATTCTCTCGGATTATCTGAGCTGCCTACAGGATTTAATAAAATGACCTTTTCGCTCTCGACACAATTTCCACGTTATCCTACAGATAAAACAACTCCTGTATAGATGCCACTGCTTAGGCATAGAAATTGCATTGGCTTGGATCCCCAGCTATTCAGGAATTGCCGGCAATGAGAATACGGATACGATCGCCAAGCTGGCTACTCGGAATGGAATCGATTCTTATTCGTCCTGTTATACCCGTGATCTGCGCTCTCTTGCGAAACCCGAGATGATGAAGAATTGGAATGAGCACTGGCAAAAAACTTGGATATCGATGGGCAAATTTTATGGCTCTATCCAACCATTCATTCCACCTAAATGTTGGTTCAGCAAACTAAAATTTTCGAGTAACTTAGCGACCGCTGTAATAATTAGACTCCGACTTGGGTTTGTTTGCATGCCGGTTTTTTTGGCCAAAATCCATGTGACTCTTCTTTATGTGAATGCGGTTTGGAGGAGGGTACTCTGGAACACTTGTTTTTTTCCTGTCCTCGTTTAACCACTCGCCTTTACGACTTGCTCCCTTCTGATATTCCCCGCCCAATTAACATTCCTTTTCTATTATCCTTAGTCCATACCCCTGCTGTTAAGATCCTATATTTTATTAACATTAATAAAATCCAGCTGTAGCTCTATTTATTTATCATACGCTTGATGTTTTAACATTTTTTTTTTGTGACGTCTTACATGTGTACTAACTAAAATTGTTTTGTCCTTTTTTTTAACATGGGGATCTATGGATGCCAACGCTAAAAACACTGATCACTGTTGTAATATTTGACGACAAGTCAATCTCTCATACCTTGACATTAGCAAAATCATCGAATGTTTTCGATGGAGCCATAACCTCAAAAATTGAATTGAATTGAAGAAAGACAATGTCTATTTGGTATAGGGTTTGAGGTGGGGGCATGTAACAACATCTTAGCGTCCCCGAGGTCGGAGGAGGCCTTCCTAAAATTATAAACGGACCATGTGTTCTATTTGCAGACGATATCTTTCTACTCACCACATGCCAAAACGATGACGATATAAACGCCAAATTAAACTCCCTTCTTTCTACAGCTGTAAACTGGATGAATAACCACAATCTAGAAATTAACTTCACCGAAACCAAACTAATTACTTTCCATCCCCATCAAAAATCCCCATTAAAACTTAACTTCATGTTCAATGACACAAAACTAGAACAAGTTAACGAATTTACCCTCCTCGGTTTGTCTATAGATACCCATATTAATTGGAAATCCCATATACAGAAAATAAGAGCTAAACTATCAAAATTTTCATATGCCCTACGTGAAATTAAAAAAACTACTAACCTGCAAACTGCAATTGTCACATACTATGCATATGCCCAAGCATGGCTTAGCTATGGGGTCATGCTATGGGGAAACAGCACTGATTCTCAAACTATATTTATTTTACAAAAGAAATTAATTCGAATAATAACCAATATTGAACAAACAGAGAGCTGCAAACCATACTTCCAAAAACACAAAATATTCACACTTCCCTGTTTATATATCTTTGAGTTATGTAAATTTGTCAGAAAACACCCAGATTTGTATACCACTTGCGAAGAAACACAAACTAGATACACTTTACGACACAACAAAAATAAATTAAATATACCTCAATCCCGACTGGAAATGCACTCAACCAGCCCTTTAGTTATGTCCATCAAAATTTATAATAAGTTGCCAGAAAATATTAGAGAAATAAGCAAAATAAATATATTTATTAATAAATTGAAGCGATTTCTCGAATCAAAGTCTTACTACACAGTAAAGGAGTTCTTAGATGATAAATCGATTCCAAAATAATTTCTTTTTCTCTCTCTTTTACACCAAACATTTTGTAGAAAAATAGAAAACCCAATATAAGCATAAATACATTAAAAAAAAAAATTAAAAATAATCTATGAATAAGAAGAATAATTTAATAATTATTTAAGAACTTCATAATAATTACTTACAATTAATAGCAATTTAATATATCTATATACGCAAACCTTATATATATACATAATATTATACATACACCCAATAAACTACAACTAATAATTTATATTGCTTAATTGAATAACTACTTAGCCCTCTCCTCTCTTCTACTTTGCTGTGCCCGAAAGGGTCCATATTGATATTTTATTATGTTATACCACCTATTTAACACATATGGAATGCAATAAAGTATTGAGTATTGAGTATTGATGTTGTGTAGCCTATTAATGGTTATAATTAATGGTTATACCGGAATGAATAGCCCATCATGGTATTCTATTGATGATTTAAAATTTATGTTAAACTGTGTTTTACCCATTGTGTTAGATTTAAGTTATTGATTGTTTTCCTCAACGGGGGTGGCATTATCACTAATTGACAAAACCCCTTTCAATAAATAAAGATTAAAAGAAAAAAAAAAAACAGTTTTAAATTCTTACTTTTTTTTTTTTGTGGGGTGGGAAATTGTCCAATGACTTCTCCCGCTCTGGGTGGAGCGGGAGGGCGTGTCAGACTCTTACTGACTAAAACCCACCCCTGTTCCTTCCTGCCCTTAGTGCCCGGGGGTGAGGTAACTCTGTTTCGAATTTATCCTCAACCCCCGGGCAGGCATCGGCCATGACGGGCCCCGACTCTATTGCTGACAACTCTTTGAGGCGCGCGTGGAACACTACGCGCCGTCGACTCTCGGGCCTGTTGCTGATCGGACGGCGAGCTACCCATTACTCGCCGTCCGCAGGCCCGGGTAATCTCGTTGACTATAGGTTGACAACATGAAAAGTAATTTTTTTCAAATGATGGTTCAACATAAATCAAATGTAGAAAAATAAATTTACCAGAACCAAAAGGATCAATATCAAAAAACAAACTCTTTGTATTCTAACATTGGACCAATATTGTCTATTGAATGAAAATTTAAAGTTGAACTGTATTAAACTATTTTTGCTAAAACTCTTTTACGACATGACTGAATACACTGAATTTGACTTATCTCTAAAACGCATGGAGGTAAGAATACTATTCTATTTTTCTCTTTGGCAATCGTGCCGATGTCGACAATTCTGCCAATGTCAGCCGGTCGATTCTGTAAAAATCTCCCCGTGAAAATTTGAACGAAGTGAGTGTCGAAGTGAGCTGTCAGTGTAACTAGGGATGGACAAAACATTAAATTTTCAATTTATCGATAATCGAGTTACCAAATTATTATTTAAATGCTGAATTTAATGATTTTTTTCAAATTTATTAAAGAACTAAGTGCATGCGTGTGTGTATGTGTCTAAACATTACCTATACCTAACTATTAAAACATGAAAATAAACCATTTTACTTATTTGATTTTTTATTTATCTTACTGGACTAGTGGTGGCCGTGGAAGGTCGTTGTCGCATTTTAGGTGGACGAAACGCAACCGTTTTTCCGACGATGAAAATGGTTGCAGAAAACGGTAGTCGTCGCAACTGCAGTGCTATTCAGTAAAATCTCACCGTGAAAACTTAGGTGGAGTGAGTCCTATGAGAAAACGTGTGCATGGAGAGGAGAGAAAAAAAGGAATATAAATTAAAAAATGTGATAGAACTCTATTTGCTAAATTACAAATTGTATTTATGTGAAACTTGCTGACGAGTATTAGTAGAAAACTGAAACAAACATATAAAAATATTGTTACTAAAATAATGTACATAAACTTATCAAAAGCCATACAAAAATCATCACAATTTGATGTCATTGACACGAATAAAAAGCATCAAAGCCTCAAAGAGCTTTGGGGAAGAATGGATTAGTAGGGAAGGAAAGTTAATGGGGACAGGGATCTTTAATTTTGGGAGATGGCTATACAGATCAAGGGTTGGGTTATTTTTGGAGCAATTAAAGAAGATGTGCTCCAAAGTACCTTCGTCCAACCCACATTCGCAAAGCGATGAATCTCTGACCCGGATTTTGTGAAGGAAAACCGGAGAACAACAATGGCCTATACGGACACGACAAAGAGTAGAAATTATACTTTCTTAGATATTTTTTTATAGGGATAAAACCAAGGCTTGGGTGTAACATAAGGCTGGATTGCGTGATGAAAAACACCTTTCCGTTTACTTGACATTTGCCAGTGCACTTGCCATGAGCTTAGCAAGCTCTTTTTTGGAAGGCTTAGCAAATCGTAGCCCTGACAATGAAAATGCTTAAGGTCTGCGGCTTGGGACGTTACAGCATCCTTAGCAAGAGCATCAACATATTCGTTTCCTCTTATGCCACAATGACTTGGAATCCAAACCAAGTGCACGGTTTTGTGATTCTTGACACAAGAGAAAAGAGACTTTTTGATTTGGAGTAGAATAGGACTGTGCAGTTTACTCTTAAGAGGATTCTGCTCCAAAGCTTGCAAGCAACTAAGTGAGTCTGAAAAGATGACACCGAAACTTATGCTATGAGCTTCTATAAATAAACACGCTTCTAAAATGGCCACGCATTCACCCGTAAACACTGATGATTGTACAGGGCATTTAAATTTTAAAACAATTTTGGAGTTTTGGTAGTAAACCGCAGCACCAGTGCAACTTGAATCTGATAATTTGGAGGCGTCCGTGAAAAATCTTTCGTAATTGTACCAACGCTCACCAACCGCCGCATTGAAAATAGAGTCCGCTGAAGGGGACCTTTTTGATATCCCTATATTGTAGAAAATATCAGGTTTATAGCATATAATTTCATAGTCAAAACTGAAAATAGGAAGTTTCGGAAACTGAACAATGGAGGAATCTAAGTTTTTATTAACACGGAAAGCTTCTATGACCAAAGGGACTTCTTTATGGTTCCAATAATTGGAACTTCGGCATGCAACCTCCAAGTCGTCAATTATTTGAACAAGAGGATGAGAGGATTTGGTAATGACTCTAGCCCAAAATCTCGATGCTAGGTACTGCCTTCTCAGGGCCAACGGTGGTTCTGCGCACTCTACTTGTAAGGCATTAATTGGTGAGGACTTCATACAGCCTGATACGATCCGTAAACACTGAGCCTGAATTCTATCCAATTTAGCCAAAGCACCTTTGTTGCAGGGAATTAGAAGAAAAGAACCGTAGTCCAGGACGCTCCGGATTAAGGCATTGTATACCAGTTTCATGGTGTAGGGATGTGAACCCCACCAGACACCAGCGAGCACTTTTAGTACTGGGATAGCTCTCTCACATCTATTAACCAAATACTTTAGGTGATGTAAGCCGCTCAATTTGGAATCTAAAATGACGCCTAAAAATTTTACTTTTGAAGAAACCGGTATACAATGCCCTTGGATGCCCACTGAAATTTGTGGGATCTGCTTCCTGTTGGAAAAGACGACTACAGCACTTTTGGGGGCAGACAAACTCAAACCGTGGACGTTTAGCCATTGGTTTAGAGAGTCCAGGGATACGCAGAGAGATGATGCAGCGTCGCTAATCGAGTTGTTTGTGACATATAAAGCCAAGTCGTCAGCATATTGAAGAATCTGACAATCGTCATTGAGGCAAGAACCGATGTCAGCTGTATATAAATTATACAGTAAGGGACTAAGGACAGAGCCTTGTGGTAAGCCCTTCCATGACGTCCTCACGTCAAATTCTTCACCTGGGACTCTCAAAACCAAAGATCTAGACATAAGCAAACTACATATGCATTTTATCATTAACTCCGGGATTCTCAGCTGTTGCAATTTTTGCCTGAGAATGGGAAGAAGGACATTATCATAAGCAGAGGAAATGTCTAAAAAGGCAGCGACTACGGATTCTTTTTTTGAAAATGCAGAACGTATATCTGAGACCAGAATCCCAACGCTATCCATGGTACTAAGTCCCTTTCTAAACCCGAATTGAGACCTAGGTAGTAAGTCTCGGGATTCTACTATGAATTCTAGTCGGTTCTTTATGAGGTGTTCTAAAATTTTTGCTAGGGCTGATGACAAGGCGATTGGTCTGAAGCTGTTTGGGTCATCAGCGTGCTTACCAGGTTTTAAAATAGGTATGATGATTTGGGTTTTCCACTGTTCGGGGACCCAGCCATTAGTGTAACAGAAATTTAAAATGTTTAAAAAATATTTTTTTGTTTTTTGCCCTGCATGTGACATAAAGGAATAGACAATACCGTCTATACCGGGGGCAGAGTCATGAACATGTTTTAAGACTGAATCAAGCTCCTGCATAGTAAATGGTGCATCAAATGGGTCTTCTGAAGAAATGACAGATGGCTGATTATGTTCTGTTATCGATGGTACATATGGAGGAGCCACTCTATCAAAGAACTGTTCAGCAATCTCTCGGGGGATGGGAGAGGAAATTGAAGGCGAGCAACCAGATCTAAAACGGTTAATCTTCCTCCATACAACTGATAAAGGAGTGGAGGGGGACAGGGAACCGCAAAAGTCAGCCCATCCTGCACGTTTCTTTCTCCGCAGCAATCTTTTAGATTTCGCAAGAGCCCTATTGAATGCTATTAGGTTATCACTGACCATAGCCTCATTGTACACCTTTTCAGCATCATTTCTTTCCCTTATGGCTGTTGTGCATTCCTGATCCCACCAGGGTGGAGGGGGAATCTTCCCACGTGTTGAGTTTTTAACAGGAAAGCATGAGTCCGCACTAGCTGTTATGGCAGAAATGAGGTTATCATAGCAACTTGACACATGTAGTGGACCACCAAGAGAATCAAAATCACAGGAAACTAAATTTGGAAGAGAATTAATTTTGTCCTCCAATATTAAGGAATAATTTAGCCAATCCGGTTTAGACAAATTATACCTCAAGAGAGGAGGGTTCGCTTTTTCCAGATATGTTTTTTCGGCCAAAGATATTATAATTGGATAGTGGTCACTGCCATGTGACAAGCTGGTACATTCCCAATGACATGCCGCTGCGATATCCATTGTGCAAAAGGTGAGATCAACACAGCTCTTATGCTGACCAGGAAGAGATCTACGCGTTGAACAACCGTTGTTTAAAATACACAGATTAAGATCATCTAAGACTTCAACTAAACCTAACCCAAAAGAGTCGCATCGTTCAGAGCCCCACCTAAAGTGATGGCAGTTGAAGTCCCCCATAACAAGAGCGGGGCCTTCTATATTTTTCAATGTATCTTTAATGATCGGAAGAAAGCTTCGATGAGGGTGAGCAATATAAATAGACAGGATGGTTATTCCCTCTACTCTACTAGGCACTATGTTAATCTCATCACCTAGAGGAGGTAACGATACCGCCACAAGTGGGACCCGATTGTTCACGCAGAGAGCCGACCCGCCATAGCCGTCAGATCGGTCGCATCTGAGGGTATTGAAGGAAGGTACACGGAAACTAAGACTCGGATCTAGCCAAGTCTCAGACAGGGAACAAGCTAGAGGTTTGAATTTATTCAGAAGGAATGTGAGCTCGTGCTTCTTAAACCACACGCTCCTCACATTCCATTGAAGGAACACAGTTCTAGCCATTATTATAGGATGAAAGAAAGTTAATAAGTGATGAAGCAACGTTGGACGGTAAATGTGATTTTTCGGTTGAAGACATTAAAGATAACAGGAGTTTGCTAAGAAGTTCAATTATTGAAGACAGACTTTCAGGAGATTCTATTAATTGGCTATTGAAAGCACAGCCATTAGGCTGGGAAGATTGAGGGGTGCTAGTGAGCTCCTGTTGAGCAGTTCTATCATAAGAGGGGGACAGGGAAGTATGGGTCTTAGGCTTAAGAAACACGGTTTTGCGATATGACTGAGTCTGTGACTTAGCAATGTCAGCATAGCTACGAGAAGAAATGGGAACAGTTTTACTTGCTTCTGAATAAGAGATTACTTTCTCAGCCATGATAGTTTTTATAGTTTTCTGTCTGCTATACTCCGGGCAGGCCCTGCTATTTGCAAAGTGGCCACCAGAGCACAACACACAGAATGCTTCGCTCTCAGCAATGCTACAACCATCACCGGGGTGATCATTGCCACACTTGCTGCAACGGGGTTTGGAACGACAGAGAGATTCTACATGGCCAAATCGGCAACACTTACGGCATTGAATAGTGGGGAAGATATATTGTTCAACGGTTAAAGAGGTATAAAAACAGAAAATTCGTTTTGGTAAAACTTGGCCATCAAATGTGATGACAGAAGTCTCTGTGGGCCTGTATTCAGTTAGACCATCTTTATTAACCTTCCTGTTCAACCGCCTAACTTTTATAATTGGACCACAGCCTACAGGAACTTTTAAAAACGTCAAGACTTCCTCTTCTGAAAAATCAGTAGGAATGCCACTTGCAACCCCCATTCGGGTTATATTATAAGATGGAATTATAGCCTCATACAAATTTGACCCTAAATTATTATTTGAGATGAAAGCGTTTGCATCCTGAGGGGATGCAAACTCAACCGATACGCGATTTCTACCAACTCGTTTGACTGCAGTAATATTGGATATGTTCTGATTTGCCAAAAAGCGCCCAAACGTAACTGGGTGTAGGGTGGTTCCAGAATTAGGTTGAGCTTCCTGACGGGAAACATGGACGATAAAAGGGCCTCTATCTGTAGCTGAATACCTAACACGGCCTATATGAGTTCTTGGTTGTTTGGTAGGGCGATTGGATACATCCTCTTCATTGCCGGGTCGTTTACGCATATTAGTTTGTGGAAGGATTTGGGACTCCAGATTACAGTCTACATCTGCAAACTGGCTTAATGGATTGAGAGAGGGAGTTAGGTTAGACGGAGAAAAACCGGATAAGGGGGTAGTAGGGATATCATCAGGAGGGTCTGGAGGCTTATTTCTATCCATGTTCATATTGTTTAAGGATAATGGCGGCCAAAGCCGCGAGATAAAAAAGAAAAAAACAAACAACTAACCTGATAGCAGGTAATAACGAGACAACACACAAACAAACACAATGACAAGTCACAATAGACACAATAAACACAATAACAAGTCACAATAAACACAATATCATATATAAAACAGCCAAAAATTCGGACACACGTATAACCCAAAAGCACACTGTGGCGAGAATCAATAAGAATACTAATATAACGCCTTCGATGACAGTTGCTGTCCATTTTATTTACTTTTTAACCTACTTTCGCAAAAGGAGGAGGTTCTATGTTCGACTGTGTGTATGTTTTTTTTTTTTTCGCTCATTTCTCCGTCAGTTGTGGACCGATTTTCAAAATTCTTTTTTTATCCGAAAGAATATACTCCCGAGGTGGTCCCATATAAATTTTATCGAAATTGCTTTAGCGCTTTCTGAGAAACTGAACAAAAACGAAAAATACGCATATCTTGATGACGTTTTGTGTTCTCCAAATGTTTAAATTCCACGTTCCATGTTATTGGGGTTTTTAGTTCTGGGGTATAACAACTAAAAAGCGAAAAATAAAAAACTTTTTTACAAAAAAAACAACCGACTTCCAAAAAAAAAATACACTAAAAATTTAAAAATAACTTTAATTTCGGAAGTCGGTGTCAAATATCGAAAAAATAAAATACAAACACCGACTTCCGAAATCAAAGTTATTTTTAAATTTTTAGTGTATTTTTTTTTGGAAGTCGGTTGTTTTTTTTGTAAAAAGTTTTTAATTTTCTTTTTTTAAATTAGACACACTTGCTTATCCAATTTACTTTCGACATTGCCAGAATAGTCGACATCGGCTGTACTTACCATCAACAAAAAATAGAATAGAATAGATCGTTCTTAACAAAGTAGTATTCTGTCACCATCATGGAGGTAAGGAATACTATTGGATTTCTTATTCAGAGGTCACCATAGATGATACACTTTATAAATAAGTATCTGTCACAAAGACAAAGGCTTTGTGACAGGCAAAGAGTATAATAATAATACGGGACGTGACAGGTCACAGACTAATCTCGTACAAAAAATATTATAATTTGCAGAAATAAGTATAATTCGTCTGGTAACTACAATATTTCGCGACATTTTACTATGTAAGCTTTATGGAATACTATTATTTTAAATTAAATTTGCTCCTAAACTGAGAATGCTACTAATTTTACTTATTTAACGATCAACTACTTAAGTACGTCAATGACAAGGTCATTTGCTACGTGAGTCTCTTCAGGGATGTGCCCTAACAGGCGTTGTATTGAGGGGGTCCTGGGGTAGTCATTTAAGAGGTCACGGGCCGTTTCATGCGCTGATGATGATCACCGGGATGATTTTAGCGAGGTACAAATCCTACACTCCCGGGTCTTTTCTCCAAAAGTCCAGGTGCCAAGCCTTCCCCCTATAACGAACAAAAAATAATGTTATCTGCTACGGGGCTGCAACAGCAGATAAAAGTGCAGGTGCCAAGCCTTCCACCTATAACAAACAAAAAATAATGTTATCTGCTACGGGGCTGCAACAGCAGATAAAAGTGCAGGTGCCAAGCCTTCCACCTATAACAAACAAAAAATAATGTTATCTGCTACGGGGCTGCAACAGCAGATAAAAGTGCAGGTGCCAAGCCTTCCACCTATAACAAACAAAAAATAATGTTATCTGCTACGGGGCTGCAACAGCAGATAAAAGTGCAGGTGCCAAGCCTTCCACCTATAACAAACAAAAAATAATGTTATCTGCTACGGGGCTGCAACAGCAGATAAAAGTCCAGGTGCCAAGTCTTCCCCCTGTAACAAACAAAACAATGTTATCTGCTACGGGGCTGTAACAGCAGATAAAAGTCCAGGTGCCAAGCCTTCCCCCTGTAACAAACAAAACATAATGTTATCTGCTACGGGGCTGCAACAGCAGATAAAAGTGCAGGTGCCAAGCCTTCCACCTATAACAAACAAAAAATAATGTTATCTGCTACGGTGCTGCAACAGCAGATAAAAGTCCAGGTGCCAAGCCTTCCACCTATAACAAACAAAAAATAATGTTATCTGCTACGGGGCTGCAACAGCAGATAAAAGTCCAGGTGCCAAGCCTTCCCCCTGTAACAAACAAAACAATGTTATCTGCTACGGGGCTGCAACAGCAGATAAAAGTCCAGGTGCCAAGCCTTCCCCCTGTAACAAACAAAACATAATGTTATCTGCTACGGGGCTGCAACAGCAGATAAAAGTCCAGGTGCCAAGCCTTCCCCCTGTAACAAACAAAACATAATGTTATCTGCTACGGGGCTGCAACAGCAGATAAAAGTCCAGGTGCCAAGCCTTCCCCCTATAACAAACAAAAAATAATGTTATCTGCTACGGGGCTGCAACAGCAGATAAAAGCTCTTCGTTTACTTTGATCTTCGAACCGAATAGCAAACATATTGTATTTTAATTTTTTTCAGAGCTACAAGATGAAGTCGTACAGGAGGTAAATTTCTGAAAATCCGACCGTAACGTAAATATTGTACTGTTTAAGCTTTATTCACACAGTAAGCTTATGGGTTTCGGTCCTACAAGCTGTTTTCTTTTTATTATCGTGCAATCTGCACTAATTTATAACAGTCGGACGGGCCACTTGCTCACCAGGACCAGACACAACACCTGTCTAAGCGGAAGATCCTCCCTTTTTATTGGAGAATGAGGAACACCCTTCCTGATCTTTATAATCTCTACCAACGTTACACCATTCTCCGGAAATTTACGATAATTGAAGGCACAGTGTAGAAGTCTGAAGCTCTAGATACAAGAAAACTGAGCAAATACGGCCGAACGACATTCCAAATCCAGTCCAAAATATGATGCATAATCATTTGCGAATCTTGCCCCATATCACGTTCTGGCTGTAAATAATTTTAGTATGTTGATGCTTTCAGTCCAGCATCGCTATGCTTCTGTCAAGGTTTGTGTCTTATGAAGGAATTCAGACTAAAACAGGCAGTAAAAGATTGCAGGTCAGTATTCAGATTTACAGATTTAAATAAGGACTGTTGCTTTATTACATACAAGCTTCTCCCCGCGGTTTCACCTGCGCGGTCTGATATAAAAAGTATCAATATGTTCAGCTCCAGGTCGTAAGCTATATCTATGTTGTGTGTTTGTAAATAAACAAATAAATAAATGTTAAACATCAAAATCGGTTAAAAAGGCGTGAAAAAGTAATCCTTAGGACAGACAGTCAGATAAGCCTAGGGGTAGCGGATAAATTCGTAACAGAGTTACCGCTCCCCTGGGCTCTCAGGCAAGCAAGGAATAGGGGTGGGTTTTAGTCAGTAAGAGTCTGACACGCCCAGATGTCGTTGGATGATTTCCCAACCCAAAAAAAAAAAAAAAAAACAGGACAGACTGTCAGTACATTAACTTCAGTTATATTTTTGATGATATTCTCAGCAAGGCCAAAGTCATTTAAGGGCGTGACATGACCTAAAGTGCGGTCACTCTCGGACTGCATAGAAAAGAAAGAGATGCGCTACGACACAATGCTCGCAATTTATTGCAAAATATGAAGTATTTTATCGATTTACTAATATTTTATAATAAACTAGCTTCTGCCAGCAGCTTTGCCCTCGTGGAATTATTATTCCCCCCGTTATAAACTTTCAACCCCTCTTCAACCTCTTAAGGGTTGATTTTTGAAAACCCCTATCTTAGTGGATACCAACTCTTCACAAAGAACAAACCCTCCAAACTTCATGTCTCTGGGACCAGCGGTTTAGGCTGTGCTGTGCGTTGATATATTAGGGCGATGCCCCATTAGTGCGTTGCGTGTGTTATATATGTATTATGAACAGATGTATGGACGTCATAGAAGCGGAAAGAGTATGTAAGGAAGGTAGCATAAAAGTGGAAAAAGGAACAACATTAGGCTAGTAGTCTTGCTTTTAACAACCAAAATGTACTGAGAATCAGGTGTGGTAACGCGAGAGCAAGTGACTTACAGTTATCTCGTGTGAGTAGCGGCTGGTCCAGAGGTTTTCAGTGTCTACCCACTGGGACTAATTTATGGTCTTTGCGAAGAACAAACTTACAGGGAACTGCACTCGCTTGGATTGGAAGGGGTAATTGTGAGAAATTAATGGTAAACGTGGTATAAACTGTGAGAAAGAGGTCAACCATCAGTCAAACTCAGCTGGGCAGCATTCGGGCAGCTGTGCGGCATCATCTCGTGTGTCATACCCTCAGTGTCTCAAGATGGAAGTCTATGATCGGTGCGTTTTGCCAATAATGACACATAGCACTGAAACATAGTTGCTCACAATGTGCCTCATAAAAAGGTAAAGTCACCCAAAGGGTAATGGAGAGACCTATGTCCAGAGTTTCGTTGCGTGATCGAATCAAGAAATAAGATATCCACTAGAGAACCAAGGTTACCGACATAGCCCGAACAATCGCCATTACACGCACAACTGAAGTGGCAGTAGTTTATTTGCTATAATCTACTCGTAGATCTACATAACAAATCATTCCGTCATCTTGCTCGACAATGTTGGGTGTGTTTGAAAGAATCACCGCGGAACCGGTACAGACAATTGAAGGAACACGAATGGGTATTAGTTAGAAAAAGTCTGACACGTCCTCGCGCTTCGACCAGAGCGGGAGAAGTTATTTGATGATACCCCAGCCCAAACAAAAAGTCTTGCTCCACAATAGTATTTATGGAGGCGTATAACACTTCGTTCTCTTCTTTCTTTTTTGCGAAGGAATGCTCGTGAGGATTGCAGCTTGATATTTAAATAGCCCGATCACGCACGCAAGATTTTTCTTAGTGTTGAATTCGACACGTCACCGTACGTCAGACAAATCAGTTATTTTATAGTGGGAACTACTCTACCGAGAGTCTCTGAAGGGTGCCTTCACCAACTTTTGAACCCTGAGCACGGCCCTTGTCATTAAAAAGTCTTGCTCCACAACAGTATTTATGGACGCGTATAACACTTCGTTCTCTTTAATTAGCGAAGGAATGCTCGTGAGAATTGCAGCTTGATCAACGCACGCAAGAATTTTCTTAGTGTTGAATTCGACTTACGTCCCCGTACGTCAGATAAATAAGTTATTTTATAGTGGGAACTACTCTACCGAGAATCTCTGAAGCCTCACCAACTTTTGAACCCTGAGCACGGCCCTTGTCATTAAATACACCTCTTTGCTTATTTCACGTATAGACGGCAGCACTTTGTTATAAGTAAGGTACTTCGCAAGCTGATCTAACCCACATTTTAAAAAATGCCAAGAAAGTGATTTGGCCCGGATTTTCTAAACGTTCTGTGTCATTTTCCGGATCGGTAAAAATGCGTTCTATAAATGGACGTTCAAATGCATGACCGTTGGATTTCGATCATGTATAGAAAAGGCCAGTGTCCGCCAAACTGCCTCGCCAGTGCTGATGTAAAGACCAGACTGGAACTTGGTCACGTCTCGATTGATCACTACTCTGCAAAGACTACGTAGCCTGGTCGCTTCTTTTGTTTGCATACCTATTTACAAAAAATGTATTTAATCTAATCGAAAGAATTATATTGGTGGCAACAATTTTTAACCTTTTCCTTGCCATTTTTTTAGTAAGTCTATAGAAAAGTAGTAAGAATGGAGAAAAAATCGAAAGACATGTTTACAGTAAAATAATACATAAACAAAACAATCACCATAAAAAATAAACGTATTAGACTCGAACTTCCATCTGCGCACTTTCAAGTCAGTCCTGAAATCAACGCGCTACGATCTTTGCTGCTAGAATATCAAAATAGGGGTTCTTAAATACACGTCTTTATTGATTGCTTGGCTCCTTGTAAATGATAGCGTGATGATTTTAATTTCAGAAGATAAATTTGGGGAATTGTAAATGGTGGGGACCATGTGGGTTTTTTTTTCCAGTATTTTTTTAATAATCTGGCAGTTTGAGTACTTTTGTGGCCTACCCAAATGTCCTTACTTTGGTATTTTTCGTCGGTTCGTTGAGCTCCTTAAAGTTCTGTGTTGAGCTACACGATTACTGACAAATGTTTGCACTGTCTGGATAGGTCCACTCAAACCGGCGTGGTGCTTTCCTCAAAAGCTCATCTCAGACATTAACGTACATGGTTCTCATATGATTTGACCAGTACATATTGTATGGATTAGAACACTTTAAAAGAGACTTTGACCTCTGAGTTTGTTTCGGTGTTTCTTCTCAGGGTAGTCAGCTAGGAAACACCGGCCTCATCTAGCTTAAACTGACAAAAAACATTGGCGTGTAAAAGTTTTCCTTGTAACCTATTTACTGAATAAACATAATTTATCATTAAATTCGAAATTCTATGTAATAATGTAAAAAAAATATTGTATAACTTTTTCGCCACTTCGATTTTAGAATAGAATAGAATAGAATAAAACTTTATTGTACACCAAAACAGTCACACAATTGTTTTACACGAGCTTAAATCTATGGGTACAACGGCGGTCTTATCGCTGAACAGCGATATCTACCAGACAACCTTGGGATGGACTGAAAAACTTAAAATCTAAAACTACATATACTATATTTTTTTATTCGTTTTTACAAAAATGTTTCGAAAAATATCAAATTATAATGATGATGGTATGTTAAAAAGTAATTTTTCACACAAACCGGTTTTCCCCTTTTCACTCCGATAGGGGTTGATTATGAAAAATTCTTTTGACCCGTTAAAATTACTTTACTTTTAGACTGTTTCAATTTTCGAGTTTACTGAAGCAAGCAAAAAATTATTCCCTAAAAACTTCAAACCCGGTTAACCCCTTTAAGGGGCGATTTTCGAAAGATTCAAAAGTTCATGATCCTTATTTTTTAATCAAGATTATTCATGCCGAGTTTTAGATTTATCGGACCAAGCGTTAAGATTCTTCCATACAAACTTTAACACCCTCTAAGCCCTCGTTTAGGGATAGTTTTGGCAAACTACTCGTAATTATGCCGAATCTTTCTATTTATTTAGATGCACGTTTCTGCTAAGTTTCAAGTTTTTGAACCCAAGCAGTAAGATTTTTCATTCAAAACTTCCATCCCCTATTTTACCCCTTTACTTTAGGGGTAGAATTTCCTAAAATACTTCCTTTGTGGATGCTTAAACTGTATAAGGTATCTATGTGCAAAATTTCAAGTCTCTAGGTCCAGCGGTGGTCTCAAGATAAGAGGGCGCTAGTGTGACGCTGTCAACATCGGATCCGCAAAAATATACTGATTTAAAATCATAATAAGACGTTTTGAACTGTTTAAATAGTGAAAAAGTGAAAAGTGGCTAAAGCATTGCACGCAAAACATTAAATCTTTAAGAAATACCAACGAGATAAGACAATATTTTTATTTGAATCGACCCAACGAACTTTGTGCGTTCCATCAAGTTACAGACAAAACAAAGAAAGATTTTCAAGTGAATTGTATAAAACAATCGAAACTGAGTGTGTATTGTGTGGAAGTGAACTCAATAACAATAAAAGTGATAGATATTTAGTACATAACCTAAAAAATAAAAAAAAATAAAATACCCGTCACACTTGAAAAAATTACCGCAGACAGCACCATCTAGTGAGGAGTAGCAGCAACAAAGCTGATAAAACTATCGTATAAAATCCGCTACCGACCGACAGAGGTCACTTAATTAAAATATGGAAGAATTCACCAAAATACTTAAAAATATTCAAGATCGCATGGATGAGCAAAAACTTGAGATTCAGAGCATTAAAGAAAGTATAACCCAATCTATAAATGATAATATCAATGAAAAATTTAATATAATCGGAATCAAACAACAGCAACTTGAAGAAAAAATGGGAAAAATGCAAAAACAATTAAATAATCAAGACCGTTACAATAGAAGAAAAAATATTTTGTTGTTTGGAGTAGATGAAGAAGAGAAAGGGTATCACGAACTGGAAAACTTAGCTCTTAACATATTAAACAAAAATTCAGGATATATTTTCGAACGAAACGATTTAGAATTTGTGAGAAGATTAGGGAAGAAGGCATCAAAAACTAGACCGATTCTTTTAACATTCACAACAATGGGAAAAAAGATACAACTACTGAAGAATAAAAAACATTTGGAAAACACTCCCTACTACATCAAAGAAGATTTTCCACCTGATGTAATTGAAAAAAGAAAACAGTTGTCAGCTCAGCTGGAAGAGGAAAACAAGAAAGGAAACAAAGCAATATTAAGATACGACCGTTTGATAATACTTAAGGACAATTCACACAACCGAAAACATGCTAACAAACGTAACTTATCGCTCTCACCCGAATATACAGATCCAAACATAGAAAAACAGGTAATAAACAACAACCGCATGCCAAAGAAAACCAAAACTACATATTCAGCTCCTGTAACTATAACCGAAAAAGAAAAGTCTTCAAACTCACAGAAAACGATGCTCTCTTACCTAAATAAAAACAACAGCAACGACTCAACTGAAGCCGGTCCCGCAGATGGAATCTAGCAACCAGCCTCGCCCCTCCTATACCAATCTCCCCCACAACGGCTTGTCACCGCGGGGGCAGTAGACTACAACCCTCCAACACAAAATAAACCCAAATATTACATCGCTACTCTCAATGCAAGATCACTGTCGAACGAAGTTAGATTAATCGAGCTTGAAAACGCACTATCAACTATAAAATGGGATATTCTTGGTATTTCAGAGGTACGACGTCAAGGCTACATAATAGAAGACCGGGGTGCATATTTGTTTTACTATTATGGTGAATCAAAAGGCATGAAAGGAGTGGGATATCTCGTCAAAAAACAGACTGAAATTATTGTTCAAGACTTTATTGGATTATCGGAAAGAGTTGCCCTTCTTCACATAAAAATACAAAACAAATCATACACAGTGATCCAAGTATACGCACCCACAGAAAACGCTGACGAAACTGAAATACAACAATTCTATGACTGTCTTAAACAAGCAATGGAAAAAAGCACGAAAAATATCATATTAATGGGCGACCTAAATGCAAAAGTTGGAAAACCACTGCCAGATGAAGACTTTATAATGGGTAAATTTGGTTACGGTAACAGAAATGAAAGAGGAAAAATGTTTATAGAATTCTGCTATCAATATAATCTGAAAATAATTAACACTTTTTTCAAAAAGTCGCCAAATTTAAGATGGACATGGAAATCGCCAGATGGTAAGACCAAAAATGAAATAGACTATATTACCACAAACTTGCCCAGATCATTCATAGAGAATATAAATGTTTTAAGCAATTTCAAGCACTCTAGCGACCATCGTTTAGTTAGAACCACTTTTAAATTTGATAAAACAGCAATTAACCGGAAGAATTTCAACAAGAAACCACTAAATCAATTCGATCAAGAAATATTTAAAGCTCAACTTCACACTGTAAGCTGCCATGATAATAACGAACCAATACAGGCTCAGTATAACATTTTAGAAAATTCTATAATAGATTGTGCAAAACAATCAACTGTATCAACCAAGACACTAAGACAACAAGCTATTATAACAGAAGAGATAACAAAACTTATAAACCAAAGACATTCACTGAAAAATAAAGAAAACAAAACAAGAACAGAAAAGATTTTTCTAAGCCAATTGTACAGAACTATAAATAAAAAAATTGCACAGAACATCAAAACTCACCGAATAAATACAATAGAAAAATACATACAGAAATGTGGAGCAGTCAAAAAAGCGTTCAGAAAACTGAATAAAACGAGATATCTCATGACCCAGCTACAAAATTCATCAGGAGCCAAAGTTACAAACAGGCAAGATCTACTAAAAGTAGCTACTCAGTTCTACAAGAAGCTTTACTCTAAAACAAGCTCAAACAATGAGACAAATGTCTTAGAATACACACCAAATATCGACCCTGTTCCACCGTTTAACGAAAACGAGATAGAGTTTTCAATAAGAAAATTAAAATCAGACAAGAGCCCGGGCCCAGACGGCATAACGAACGAAATGTTACAAGCTGGAAGCGACAAATTGGTCACGCCATTAACTAACTTATTCAATAATATTATGGTGAAAAAAGTACTACCTAGTCAGTGGACATGTTCCGAGATTACACTGTTGTATAAAAAAGGCGATCCTACTTTGATATCTAATTACAGACCTATAAGCCTAATGTCATGCCTTTATAAAGTGTTTTCTTCAACATTACTGAGACGAATAAGTAGAGTGATCGACGAGAACCAAGCCATAGAGCAAGCAGGATTCATGAGCACCCGATCTACGGTAGACCATATCCACACATTAAAATTAATTATTGAAAAATACAACGAATACAACATGCCACTGTATATTGGCTTTATAGACTACTCAAAAGCGTTCGACTCTATCTGCCACAACTCTATATGGAGAGCGTTGAAAGAGCAAGGACTGCATCCAGAGTACGTCAGCATAATAAAGGAGGTATATAAAAACAGCCAAGCCAAAATTAAACTGGATAGTACCGGACCTGCTTTTAAGATAGAGCGGGGTGTAAGACAGGGAGACCCACTGTCACCAAAATTATTTATAGCTGTTCTAGAACAAATATTTCGTTCGTTGACCTGGAACGACGTGGGCCTAAACATATATGGAAAATATCTATCCCATTTAAGATTTGCTGACGACCTTGTTTTGCTATCCGAAGACCCAAACGAGTTACAATATATGCTGGAGACCCTCAATCAAGAAAGCAAAAAAGTGGGGCTTGAGGTGAACCAGAGTAAAACTAAAGTTATGACGAACTGCACGGAAACTACAATAACGCTAAACTCTACACCTCTTGAGTGGGTCAAAGAATATGTTTATCTGGGACACCTAATTTCAACCAAAGACTGCACAAAGTTGGAAATAGATAGAAGAGTAAAGAACACATGGAGTAAGTACTGGGCTATGAAAGAAATCTTCAAGAGTACACTTCCTACCAACTTAAAGACAAAAGCTATGGAGAGCTGCTTGATGCCGTGTTTGACATATGCCTGTCAAACATGGCCTCTAACAAGAAGATCTCTAGAAAAATTAAGAGTTTGCCAGAGAGCAATAGAGAGAAGCTATACGGGCCACAAACTAAGAGATAGAGTCAGAAACAGCTCAATACGACAAGAAACCAAGGCTATCGACGTAATCAAGCAAACACTTACACTGAAATGGAAATGGGCTGGACACTTACAAAGAGTAAGCGATGACAGATGGACCAAAACCATAACAAACTGGTATCCTATCAACAAAAAGAGAAGTCGTGGTAGACCCAACAAGAGATGGAGTGACGACATATCAGGCTTGATAGGAAAAACATGGAGCAGACTAGCTAGGGATAGAAAAAGATGGAGACATATGGAGGAGGCTTTTACCGCACTAGGCGGTCCTTACAATAATCCTAGATAAGTAAAGCAAATAAAATTCTCAAAAAAAAAAAAAAAAAAAAGATACTAACTATTATGAATTTATAAACTAACAATAATGATTGATAATAATTTCAATAATTTCAATGTATAATTTATTTGATTTTATAGTTATTTATTTCTGACATTTTTTCTTCTCACAAAAACTAATATTTATACAAATTTTGATTGGAATGAAGTTTAAAAATTTATTTATTTATTGTAATTATTTTTAACTGTAATAATTAGTTTTAGATAAACAATAATTAATAGAATGTAGAAAATTAACCTGTTTAGATGAAACTATTTTTTTAACTGTGATAATTTTAATATTAGGTAAACAATAATTGTTAATGATTTTATTGAAATTGAATCAAATTGCACTTTATATTTTTATTAATAATGTATGAAATGATTGTATATAATTGTAAGGAATCAATAAAAAGCTTTATTATTATTATTATTATTATTAGGTCCAGCGGTTTGGGCTGTGCGATGATATATCAGTCAATCAGGACTTTAAATTTTATATAATAAATAGGTACTCGTACAGTTTCCATCACTGGATGCAGTTTTAGCACTTGAAGTTTTATGGTATACTTTTATTATAATTATGATTCTTAATGAATGGAAAAACTTCTTTTATTGATAATTAAGAGGCATGTTAAAAGATTTTTTGATGCATTAAAGTATGTTAAATTATGTTTTGAGTTCCATCACTGTATCCAAAAAAGACTTGAAAATATCGCATTTTTTTATTTATCAAAATTATTTACGAGAAAAATTATTTTCAAAAAACCAGCTTTTTGACTGTTTTCAAGAAATCTCAGCCTTAAGCCAAAAGATATCCACTACTGACCTTAGGCCGCTACCAGGCGTCGCCACATCTATAGATTGTACTGTACTTCTCGTTGCCGGCAGCAAATTAGTCCAGGAATATTATGGGTTCCACCTCAGAATGAGAAATAGTCAGCTATAAACTTGTATTTAAAACACAACTTTACACAACACACAACACACACACACAACACAACACACAACACACACAACTACACAACACACAACACACAACTTACACGACACACACCACACACACAACAACACAACACACAACACAACACACACAGTTGTTTACACAACTTTATAGCTGACTATCTCTCCTTCCAAGATACTTGCCCTCATTTGACTAATATTTGTGGACTAAATAATAAACACCCAATTGCTTTTCCTGTTTGATTTGATTCTTCTGTCGTTGGGAACTATTACTTAGCATTTTACGATTAGATTAGGACAACCAATCAAAACAGCCCATAATTATGCGATATAATAGCAGTAACTCTGAAACCTTCAGTCCGTTGGTAACTATGATTTTCCCGCAGGTTCGAGGAAATACCTGGACCTTCATACAAAACAATGCAATTCTTGACAGGCTCCTCATATGACGGCGAGTGGCGTTTTGGGAGCATGCATGGATATGGAGTGTACACGTTTCCGAATGGTAATAATAATATAATAGTTCTACTTAAAGAAGCGGCAAAATCAACAGCAAACCGTTCAGTGTCATTTTCACAGTTCCTACTGTATGTCATTCTGAAACCAGGCTTTCTATAAAAATAAAATACGTTTATTTCTGACTATTGAAATGTCCATATTTTGTTAGTGTAACATTATCATAAAAACTATGTTAGTAATGAGGAGCTCAATTAATGTAGGTATTAAAAATCATTGAAACAAAAACTAAATTAAAATAAATTGAATATACATTGAAAATAAAATAGAAATATTTAAAAATAAAATTAAATGGAAAATAAACTAAAACTAAAGTAAATTAATGAAAATCAGGTAACATACAGCCTGATAAGCCTTCCCACAGCTGCCGATACTGATCTGTCTGCATTCATCCTTAGGATTCCGTTGCCACTCCCTCGAATTCGGCGAATTAGTGAGGCTGACTTTTTACACATTAAAGCGTGAAAGTCATCCACCCTCGCATCGGCCAACATACTCGAGGCACTGCAAAATCGAGGAAGCCGCACCAGAATCCTAAAGGCGTTCTTGTACTGTACTCTGAGAGCATTGTAGGCCCGCTGCGTGTAGTTGGTCATAGGGCGCTGGTGTAAAAGCTTTGACAGTAGGCTCTGAACAAAGTCGTATTTACCTGTGCTGTACACCTCGCAAACCTATGCACCAACACAACGGTGACAACGTTTTATATTTTTAAGTTTTTGGTTGTTAATACCCTAGAACTAAACTTAAATATTCAAGTTAAGCCCGAATCCCAATAACATGGAACATGGAATTTAAACATACTCGTAATTGGAGGTAACCAAAACGTCACATTTACCTGAAGCAATTTCGGTAAAATTTATATGGGACCACCTCGAGTATATTCTTTCAGATAAAAAAAGTATTTTGAAATTCGGTTCACAACTAACAGAGAAATCGGTGGACACACATAAAAAAAAGCATAGTCTTACAGTCGAACATAGAACCTTCTTCTTTTTTGCGAAGTCGGTTAAAAATGTACCGTGGAAACGAAAGGAAAAGAAGCGTTAAGCTGTTTAGTCGCTGCAGGGGTCTTTCTTGGAGTGGCTGGAGAGGCGCCACAGCGTCCTCACCTTCCGCCTGACGCAGGTCCTCACCGGACACGGTTATTTCAGGAGATTCTTGTGTCGGATAAGGCAGGAGGAAACGCCCGGGTGTCACCATTGTGCTGATCGCCCAGAGGACACGGTGGAGCATACGGTGGAGATATGCCCCACTTGAGCGGAGCACCGCCGTGTCCTCGTGGAGGCGATCGGCGGCAGCGACCTCTCGCGCCCGGCCCTGGTCCAGGACTTGGTACGGCGAGAGGAAATGGGAAGCAGTCTCCTCCTTCTGCGAAGCAGTAATGCTCGCGAAGGAGGAGGCGGAACGGGTCTGGTAGACTCAACGGAGTTTCCCTCACGCCCCCAGCCGCAGCCGCCGCAGAAGATGCCCTGGGCGTCGGGGGTTGCGAGACGATCTCCGGCCACCGGTGCCGTAGACGCGGGCCTGCGGATGGCGAGTAATGGGTACCTCGCCGTCCGATCACGCGCACCTCAAAGAGATGTCATCCATCACTGATGGGGCCGGTCATGGCCGATGCATGCATGCCAAGGGTCACGGATAAATTCGTAATCGTAACAGGTTACCGCGCCCCTGGGCACTCAGGCAAGTAAGGGACAGGGGTAGGTTTTAGTCTGTAAAAGTCTGACATGCCCTCCCAGCTCCTCAAGCTCCGCTCATGTCATAGGATGATTTCCAACCCAAAAAAAAAAGAAGGGTCTGTCTTGCCTTTTTTGTAATAGATAACATGGTTACATATTACATCATGTTGCTTCGATTATGTGAGAACAATGTTAATAAAAAAATAAACATTTAAAAAAATTAAGGATTAAAATAAGCCAGTTGCAGTTATGAGATGACCAGTCCCAAATGACGGCACCCGTTCACGAACATGACGCGCGGATCAGCACCACTCAGCTTAACTATTCTGTGGGGTTAGACAAAATACTTTTCTGTTAACGTTAACGCTAACGCTTCGTGCAAAATGTATGGCAACGACATTACTGAGCGTGAGTCACGTGACAGTTCTCTCCGCAGGTCATTACCTGCGGAACGCCCGCGATGCGCTAACGCTAACGCTTCGTGCAAAATGTATGGCAAGGACATTTCCTTGGCATACATTTTGCACGAAGCGTTAGCGTTAGCGCTATTATAAAGTTATTTGGCTAAGGGGGCTGAAGGGAACCGAATGACCCGACACACGTGCCACCATCAGCGAGACATTTAAGTGAGCATGACAAAGTCTCAACTGCCATGCTTGTTCATGTCAAAATAAAATAAAAAAACAGTAATATAATAGCAGTATAATGCCCCTTTTTATTTGTAGGGTGGGAAATCATTCAATAACATCTTCAGCTCTGGGTGGAGCGGGAGGGCGTGTCAGACTTACTGACTAAAACCCACCCCTGTTCTTTCCCTGCCCTGAGTACCGAGGGGCGAGGTAATTCTGTTTCGAATTTATCCTCAACCCCTGGGCAGGTATCGGCCATGACGGGCCCCGTCATTATTGCTGACCCCAATGCCCCATGGTACTCACATTTACAAAATTAGAAAATGCTTCAAAATTTTACAAAACTATAACTTTTCAAAAGTTAAAAAAAGGAACAATAATCATTAACTCCACACCACAAAAAAATCTCATTTAAAAATATTAGTAGGATAGTAAGATTCAAAAGCTTCAGTATTTTCCATGAAACTCTTGTTCTCATAGGAGTCGTCTATGAAGGCGAATTCAAAGATGGCACTATGCATGGTAAAGGTGAACTACAATACCAAACTACCATCGGCAAGATAGTCATACAAGGGCAGTGGAAGAATGGAATCTTGATTAAGAGGAAGCTCATCTTTGACGATTCTGTGGAGTATAATGAATCGGATTGGAAGTACTGCAAGATACCTGACAGAAGGTACGTCCAGTTATAAGTTGCTAACGAAAAAATACTTTTCAACACATTCACTCAAAAAATGCATTTACGAAGCCTTTAGACATTGTTCGAAAGATAAAAATTACGCACCACACCACACAATGGATCGTGTGGTAAAATAGGTACTCTTACCTAAGTACCCATTTTACCGCACGCTCCGTTGTATAGCGCCGTGCGTATCCGTTACGGTTTTTTTTTAATTTCCGTAAAAAACCCATAGGAATTCCACCAAGGAGTATCACAGAAACGAAAAAAAAATGCGCCGTCTCGGGACGCCCGGCAGATGTGAAACATCTATTTTGTGTGTTGTGTGTTTTTTTGTATTGTAGTTGTTGTTGTTGTTTGTTGTTGGTGTTGTTGTTGGTTGTGGTGGTTGTTGTAGTTGGTAGTGTTCTTGTTGATGGTGGTTGTTGTTGTTAGTTGTAGTTGTTGTGGTTGTTGTTATTTGTGGTTGTTGTTGTTGGTTGTTGTTGTTGTTGGTTGTTTTCGTTGTTATTGGTTGTCGTTGTTTTTTGATGATGTTGGTTGTTGTTGGTTTTTGTTGTTTGTTGGAGTGATTGTTATTTTGTTTGTTAGTTGTTGTTGTTTGTTGTTGTTTGTTGTTGTCTGTTGTTGTTTGTTGTTGTTTGTTGTTGTTTGTTGTTGTTTGTTGTTGTTTGTTGTTGTTTGTTGTTGTTTGTTGTTGTTTGTTGTTGTTGGTTGTTGTTGTTGTTTGTTATTGTTGTTGATTGTGGTGGCTGTTGATGTTGGTGGTTGTTGTTGTTAGTTGTGGCTGTTTTTGTTGGTTGTTGTTGCTGGTTGTTGTTGTTTATTTGTTGTTTGTTTGTTTGTTTGTTTGTTTGTAGTTTTGTTGTTTGTTTTTTGTTGTTTGCTGTTTGTTGATGTTGGTTGTTAGTTGTTGTTGTTGCTTGTTGATTGTTTTATACTTTTTAACATTAGAATTTATTGAAATACTTATCCTGACACCAGGAGCATATCAACTCTAAGGCCGAAAGAGTCAGTACCTGGGGCAGTAGCAATCTAACATTATTCTTCATGCCAGCTCCCCTGTAACTTCTTGTCAGTCAAAAGAAAATCGAATCTATACGGCCCGTGTGGTGTCAAGACTAATCTAACTAGCCTTACCACATCGAGCTACATTGTTAATTTGAGGGTTTCCTTTGATGACCTTCCAGATCCAACATTAGACCCTGGACTATACCTGGAACTATAGTTTTAGTCAAGACAAATTCGATGAGACCAAACAATATGGCACTTTCTTTACAACGACACACGACACACACACACACAGTTGGCGCAGTGGTTGAGCGTTCGGCTGCTGCGCTGCGTGTCGCGTGTTCGATCCCCGCACGGAACAATTGTTTGTATGGCCTACAGATAGTTGTGCCGGGTCTGGGTGTCTTGTGTATGTGAGTTTACATGTTTGTGAACGCACCCACGATACAAGAGTACATCTTAGTGTGGGGCAACGTTTAAAAAAAGAAAAGTAGGTACCCTTCTGGCTTTATCATCAGACTCTAGTCACACACTTTCAGAAAGTAGACATATCCAATGAGTCTAAGCACGACGGTTATATGTTGTATGGTTGAAGATCCTATATCTATCATCAAACCTTGCCCTGATCACCTTCTAGTGTAATACGTGCTCTTGTTTAGTTGAGGAGTTATTATGGTCACCTTCCGGTTTTATCATCAGCCCCTGGGCACCGCCACCACTAAAATGTAATATCCCTTGTCAATGCATAACCAATAAGCCGAAACACGATGGTGCTACCTTGTTTGGTTGCGGAGATCCAATGACCACATTCCGGCACCGTCGTAACA
This sequence comes from Polia nebulosa, assembly GCA_951329385.1. Taxonomy (NCBI): domain Eukaryota; kingdom Metazoa; phylum Arthropoda; class Insecta; order Lepidoptera; family Noctuidae; genus Polia; species Polia nebulosa. The sequence goes on from OX589604.1 coordinate 8,163,760, forward strand.
CCCTAGGTGGATAAATTTGGAAGAGAGTCACCGCGGCCCTTGGGCATAGGCAACTGTAGGAACAAGGGCGGGTTTAAGTCCCCGTTACTGACGCTGGGTGGTGTTCAGCCTACGACAGAGCCAGCCGCTGGCCCATGTGGAGTTTCTTCAGCATCAGCGGTGACAAACTTGTCTGCGCTAATGGCGCTGTTGCAGGAATAGGCTCGCCGTCAAGAGGAGCAGGACCGCCGTCAAGAGGAGTAGGCCCGCCGTCAAGAGGAGTAGGCCCGCCGCCAATAAGAGCAGGCCCGTTGGATTTAAGAGAAGCTTGAATAAGATAAAGAGGAGCAGGCTCGCCGCCAAGAAGAGCAGATGCTTCTCATAAAAGACCTTCACTCAACACTTGGCAAGGAGCTCCAGGTAATGAAAGAGCAGGTTTACCAGCATGAGAATCGTATCTCAGAAGCTGAAGTTCAAATTGCTGGGGTGAAGAAGGCTTTAGGTGAACTTAGGGCTGGAGACCGGGTTGTGCCTTCAGTGGTTGCTGCACCTTCGGCACGTGGATTTAAAGTGCTGCCATTCGACGGAACATCTTCATGGTCTGCCTACAAAATTTAATTTGGGGCCGTTATGAAGGCAAATGGGTGGACCAAAGAACAAGCTATGACCGCGCTCACCTTAGGCCTCCGAAACCAGGCCCTGCTCATACTTGAGGCTCTTGGCAAGGATGTGACCTACGAGCAGCTGCTGGAAACCTTTGAGTCCAGATATGGAGACGTGCAATTGGAGCACGTATTTCGCGCTAAGTTAAGGGATCGTGTTCAACGTAGTGCCGAGAACCTACAGCAGTGGGCCTTGGAAGTTGAAAAGTTGGTTCGGAAAGCATACCAGTCCGCCCCTGCACTCATCAATGACAATTTGGTACAGGAGTTCGTCGACGGAATTCGTGACTTGGAGGTTAGAGTCGCTGTAAGACTTGGGCATCATGAGACACTGAAGGACGCCTTGGCCCATGCCTTGGAAGTAAAGGCAGTGAGGCAAGACCATCGAACACACCGTAAAGCCAGACACATTGAGAGAAGATCAATCCCAGCAAGGAAGGGCGACTGATATGACTGCCCAGCAACAACAGGGAAACTAGTAAACGCCAGACCTGGGGGGCTGGTGCTGGCTGGTTTTGAAAGAGCCCCGAGGATCTTGATCTCACACGTCCATGACGGAAACAGCCTGCAGATCATCAAAGGCGAAGTCAACGGAAAACCATGCAAATTGACGTTAAATACTGGAGCTTCTCAGACGGTCGTCAATTCTCACCAAGCAAGTCGGTTCCTTGCGGACTTCTTTGATAACCACGACCGCATACAATTACTGACACCTACCGGTCAGCACATAATCGTCCAAGGCAGGAAGCAGGTGGAATTAAAATTAGGTAACAAAATTTATTGGCAAAATGTCATCGTGGCCGACATAGTGGACGATTGCATCCTGGGATTGACTTCATGCGGAAACATCGTTGTGAGATCCACATTGATCAAGGAGTACTGAAGTGTGATACAGAGGAAATCTTCATGGAAGGTGTACCATCTGGAAACGTATTCCGCTTGAAATTTGACGTGTCAACACTTTTGGAAAACTGCGACTTAACTGAAGTAGAAATGGATAAGGCTAAGAAGATATTACTTCAGTACGCCGACATTTTCTCTACAAATGATGCTGACATAGGAAGAACAGGACTGGTTCAGCACAAAATTAATCCTCCTGCGACGTTTGAAAGGCAATAGACAAGACATGCGTCTCCGGTCAAACCAGCAAGGGTTTGACCGGAGACGCATGTCATATTTATTTAGATGACATCATTATCGTGAGTCGTACATTTGAAGATCACCTTAAAAACCTCAATCGAGTGCAGTCGAAAATCCGGACGGCAAATCTTAAGTCAGTTAAGTCCGAAAAAGTGCTCATTTTTCAGACGACAAGTGAGTTTTTAGGGCACATTGTTTCGGAGGAAGGTGTTCAGACAGGTTCGGAGAACATCGTCGCCGTCAAGGATTACCCAGATCTAAAAGACAAGACGCAGATCAGAGCATTTCTGGGCTTGTGCTCCTACTATCGACGGTTTGTCAAGAATTTTGCCGATATTGAAAAAACTCTACACAAACTCACTGGGGAGAATCAACAATTCTGTTGAGACGAGAACTGTGACATCGCATTTCAGGAATTAAAGAAACGTCTGTGCAATACACCTATTCTGGGATATCCTGACACTGAAAATGACTTCATAGTTGACACAGATGCAAGTATTACCAGAATTGGTGGCGTGTTGTCTCAACGGAATGGAAACCAGGAAGTTGTTATAGTTGCTATAGTAATAGCAAATCTTTTTCCAAACCGCTTTCCGGTTTGGATAAATTACTGCGTTACGAGACGGGAGCTACTCGCCGTAGTAAGGACATTGCAGCACTTCAGTAAATATTTGCTAGGACGGAAATTCCAATTGCGAACTGACCATGCTGCGTTAAAGTGGCTATTGCAGTTCAAGAATTCAGAGAGACAAGTAGCAAGATGGATTGAACTGTTATAAGAGTTTGACTTCGTAACTGAACATCGCAGTGGGAAAACTCACGGTAACGCAGATACACTGTCTAGAAAACCTTGCCCTGAAGACTGTAAGCACTGTACCAAGCAAGAGACTAAGGAAGTGGTGCCCGTGAGGATGCTAAGAATGGATCTTAGTAATGAATGGAAGGAACCCCTACAGCTTGCTCAGCAAAATGACACGGACATCAAACCGATCTTCAAGTGGATTATAGCTGGTGCTCCTAAACCCAAGTGGAGTGATGTTGCGGCGTTGAGTGCCATCACGAAGAGTTATTGGGCACAATGGAATAGCTTGGTTATCCAGGATGAAGTCTTGTGGCGTAAATGGGAAAACACTCGAGGAGACAACTGTCATATACAAATTATTGTCCCCAAAGCTAAAGTACCGGATGTTTTACGGTTCTACCATGATGGATGTTCAGGAGGACATATGGGGGTAAAACGAACTCTACTGAAGATTCGAGAGCGAATTTACTGCATTCACTGTCGAGAGGATGTTGAGGACTGGTGTCGCAAATGTACCAGTTGTGCGGCTGTGAAAGGACCCCAGACATGCAGTAGAGGTGCTTTAATAGTATACAACGTGGGAGCCCCCTGGGCACGGATTGCACTAGACGTTGTAGGACCATTTCCGGAAAGTGAAAACGGAAACAAGTACTTCATGGTTGTCATGGATTACTTCACAAAGTGGCCAGAAATCTTCGCCATTCCAAACCTAGAAGCGACAACAGTTGCAGATAAAATTGGTTCAGGAAGTCTTCTGTCGTTTTAGAGTACCCTTGGAAATTTACAGCGACCAAGGGAGGAATTTTGAATCGCAAGTATTCCACGACACTTGTCGAATGATGGGTACTCACAAGACCAGAACTACTTCTTACCATCCACAATCTGATGGAATGGTAAAACGCTTCAACCAAACGTTGGAGAGCTGATATCTGGCAAAAGTTGTGGAAAGCAGGCAAAGGGATTGGGATAAGCACATACAGACATTTCTTCTGTCCAACCGTAGTGCAATTCACGAAAGTACGACTGTGACACCAGCTTTCGCGAACTTTGGAAGGGAATCACGGTTGCCTGCAGATTTAATCACCGGAACCCCCCTGATGCCCCACGCAGTATAACCGATAATGGCGAATGACTTGCGTAACAAGTTGAATGATGTATATGAGCATATCAGACAATCCGGCCAACAAATGTCTGATAAGATAAAGACCGGATACGACCGGAAGGTGAACAATAGAGGTTTTGACGCAAAGGGAAGTATCCTGAATTGCAAGCAAAATGGGATGGAGCATACCGAATCGTGACCAGGATCAACGATGTTTCCTACCGAAAACAGAAGGGTCCACGAGGTGAGCCTAAGATTATCCATGTAGACCGATTGGCGCGATACTACGGGACTAATGATGCTTGGGACGAGCATGTCTAAGGAGGGGGCAGTGTTACGTCGACTGTATTACACTGGAACGTTCGAAAATGTGGTCGAAGTTTCCAGAGGTTTCCAGAAGTTTCCACTACGTTCGAGAACATTCCATTGTGGTTCTGTGTAGAAGTTCATAGATGTTTCTAGAACATTCCATTAAAGGATAGTTCGATAATGTTTTGGAAACTTCTATGACTGTTTATATAGGCCGGACGGGCGGCGAGTCAAGTCTGTTTTCGACTACGAATGCGAACGGATGCGAATACAAGCGATTACGAAGAGAATATAATTATTAGCGATTTAGTGTTATGTAAATAAATTGTTCAAGTTAATAAAGAATATTTTGTTAATTAACTCGTTCAAACCGGCGTGTACCACCGGTGGAGCACGGTGCTCCACCGGTGGTACACGCCGGTTTGAACGAGTTAATAGATGTAAGATAATGTATCCCATACCCAGCTCGTACATTAAAAAAATACATACATTTGAATATAGAAACTCTTCCTTTTTTAGAGGTCGGTTAATAAAAAAGCACCTGACAGACTATTACATGTGCTTCGATCATTAATAACGAACGTTTCGTGGAAATTTAATTTCAAGGGTGATGATGACGCTCGGAGAAGCTTATGTCCAGTCTTCCGGCTGGAATATGACGAATACTTACAAAAAAGCAGGGCAGTTTAATGCAACACTTTTCACAAACCAATTTAGTGTAAGAACTTCTCAAATATCATCCATGTCAACAGGTATCCGGTAGAATACAACGTAGGTCTGCAGCCTGCTGGTAAATCATTCCTGACATCCTGTCAGCCTCAAAGAGAGATACCTCAAGGATACTACGACGTCGGAGATGGGTTCTATGATCCTGTGAAGCAATTGGTTTACGTCTATGACCTATCCAAGGGCCTAAGGTAAGCCCTTAACTTTATTAAGATATTTCTTTTAACTAGATTACCTATGTTTACATTATAAATGTACAAATTGGAAAATGATGGTAAGTAGATATTTTACGTTACGTATGTAAATGAATTAAATCACTTGTTTGTATTTGTTTTTGATGCTCTTTATAATGTATTCGTATTGACTTGTGTTTTTATTTTATTTTTGTTTTTTACAAACCTGACATTAAATTTTTGATAATTATTAATAAATAAACTAAACTAATTATGAAGGTAAAAGGTTAATTTAGTATACTAACTTTTACCCATGACTTCATCCGTGTGGACTTGAGTTTCCCGTGGTAGGTAACCAATTGTTTTCCCGTATTAAAAGAAGCCTATATCACTCCCTAGCTCTCTATCTCTATGTCAGTGCAAAGTTGAACCACTTATTTGCCGCAGTAAAAAGTAGCCTATGTCACTTTCCAGCCGCTCTATCTACGTGTGTGCAAAGTTTTAATTTATTTTTTTGTGGGAACCACTCAGTATTAGGTCTTTAACTACGAAATTACCGTTTTGTATAGAGTTTCATGAGAAATGAATTTTTCATACTAAAATTTTTTCAAGATTGTTAAATCCAAAATTGGCAAAATTTTTTGTGTTTGTAGAGACAATGATAAAGTTTAATCAGCAACATTATTTTTTTATAAAATTGAAAATAACTATAAAGAAGCTAATCTCGGCATTGAATCGGGCAACACTTGACACAAACTTTTTTTTAGCTTGTACAGCAAGCATCAAACTCAAACAAAAGTCTCTTTTTGTGCATGTGTAATCAATCCAACAGTCAATTTTAGATTTAAGGCGCGGACTGATTACGATTCGAGATAGCTTCAAATAAGGTTGTGAATTGAACATAATAGTTGTGTTGACGATGCGAATAGGCATTTATTCTACGGGTTCTCTTTAGATTATCTAGAATATACACAATAAATTAAATAATTGTCCGGTCAAAGTTTTAATAAAATGCTATTTATACATTATTTGCTAATTATTATTTTGTTTTATTTTTTATTGGGAATATCAAACTGTTTTTTACTATTCTATTCGGTTAAAATTTTTCTTTAAACCCTTCTCTGTCCACTGTATTTTTTGCAAAGGATATTTTCATTGCATTACGTCATACTCGATTTTTTTATCCAAGAAACCATTTTTTTTTTACTATTGAGGTAATACCGCGCCTTAAATATCCTCTTTGGGTTGATCGCAAAAATACAGAAATTGGAAATAAAAACTTTTGTTGGAATTTATCGTCAATTTCATAGTTGAAGACTTAAACATGTAATTACAGTGTAATAATTATATCTACATGTAAACTAATTAGGCTACTTTGAAGCGAAACTATAAATACTTTTTCTCCTATCTCTAGTAGATTTCAAAAAATCTTGAAAATGATAGTGAATATATTTGCCTACATAGAATGTAGGTATATAGGGTGACTGCTAATTAGTGGCCGATACTTAAACACGTGACTTTACTCATGAAAACTAACAACTTTCCCAAAGAAACATTTTTTTATACTCATTCACTTTTATCACAATAACACAACTGCCGTATGAAATTCGCGCACGCGCGCCTTTGACCTATCAGCTGTTAGCTGAGTAACGCCGTTCTCTCTCACTATATGTTTTTTTGGGAAAGTTGTTTGTTATCATGAGTACAATCACGTGTTTAAGTATCGGTCACTAAATACCAGTCACCCTATATAGGTGCATTTGAAGTCTCATAGAATAGGGTAGTTTACTAAAAAAATCTAATTAATCCGTCAGTTAAATAACCAAAACATTTTGGACACGTATTTTTTCTTTTGTCACGACTCACGTAAACAACATAAAAATGATATAGATATGAAACATGATACAGTGCGTTGAAATTTTGCATGACATCACGCTGCGCGACAGTTTTTACCACCAAAGTGACGTAACGAGCGACTTTGATGCGTTTTATCTTTGTAATTTTTTATTGGTTTGATATAGCAAAAATGACGTGTCCAATATTTTTTATAATTTAGAAATTATTATTTTCATACCCAGTAAACTATCCTATTGTAGTTACGAAAATAAGACAATTTGTCTTTTTACTTATAGATCTATGTATAACCGTTTTTACTATTTACATAATTTTATTAAATCATTTTTTATATATTAAATAAGTATTTTAATGAAGAATCATGATTACATTCTTACTCTACAAATCACTACTTTTTTAAGGTGTTAAGTATGGTAACTACTACATAAATGTTTGTAATTAATCAAATACCATCCAGTAACATTTTAGAGCGCACTACGTCCGATACTTATCCGTCAAAATACAGATCTATAGAAAACTCGGACCGAACTCGGATCGGTAGTGCGTAACCTACCATCCAAATTGTTCTACGACCACGCCGGACCGTATTTTCACGGATAAGTATCGGACGTAGTGCGGTGTTCAATAAGGGTCTACTACCGGCCAAGTGGCGCCCTAATTGAATAAAAAATCATAGCATAGCCTAGAAAATAAATATTAAAGAATCCAACGCGCGTTTGTTACAAATAGGATAAAGTATTTTTACGTTGTTAAAACAGGTCTCAGAATGTTTCGTATCCAAAATAGTAGGTAAAAATGTCAGAAACGGCCGTTTTTGGTTCCCGAGTGGGGACGAAGACTGGAAAGAAGAACTGGTCTACCAGTGACGAGAAATGTAGACGACAATGATACCAATGGGTAAAACATGAATGAGGCTGGTGCATAAGCATGGGGATTAGTACAAACATTGAGAGGGCCAGACCCAGCAGTGGGTGAAGTTGGGCTGTAGATGATGATAAATGTACATTTTAATCAAACACAGACATGTTAAAACGCGAACTAAATACTATAATTCCGATCATTCACAGGTCCCCATCCGTTGCTGAGCAAAAGTGGATACCAGACAACTGTCGCACTCAAAAAAAGCAGCCTGAAGGGCCTTGCTCGGACTTGTACGAGACTTTTGTTCAACCGACAACTCGCTTAGCACCAGAACCTCTGCCGGAGGCCAAGATCACGTCCAGGGACAATACCGGCACGAATCCCTAAGTTGAAAAAAATAGGTTAATAACATTGTTTACAATTTTCACTGTACAGCCTGATTTAGTGTCACGCGTCGGATCGCCACCGTAAGCTCGGTGACCGATTCCGAGCCCAGGCGATGCCGTTATGCCAGCGACCTCTGCCCTTCGGAAAATATGGGCGTGAAGATATGTTATGTTAGTTATGTTTACAGCTAAGATTATTTTATGTTTAAAAATATTTAAGTAATATTTTGTTATTTTTTACGAATGTCTTAAAAATAAATATGAAATAACGTTTTTTTTTTTTTTAACACCAAAAATACCAATTTGATATCTAACTTACACATAGGTATTGCTCGCCGTCCGATAACGACCAGTCCGACAGCACGTAGTGTTCTAGGCGCGCCTCAAAGAAATGTCAGCAAAACTGACGGAGTCCACCAGGACAGGACCAATGCCTCTCTGGGTCGCGGATAAATTCGAAAGAGAGTTACCACACGGCCCTGGCACAAGCAACTGAAGGAACAGGAGTGGGTTTTAGTCAGAGTCTGACACGCCGTCTCGCCCCACCCAGGCCCAGAACGGGCGAAGTCATTGGATGATATCCCACCCACAAAAAAAAAGGTCTGTCGGTTATAATAATCCCATGACCGGTCTACCTACACCCGCGCCGGCACACTTGTACAGGTGTACAAGTGTGCCGGCGCGGGTGCGGGCTCGACTCGCCCCTTGGATCTTGCCCCTAATTGCCTAAGTCTATCTACTCGCCCCTTATAATATTAGAATATTAGATACCCCAAATCGCTTCCGATTATTAGTAACTAAGCTAAAAGTACTGTCAGCACTTTTAAGATTTTAAATATAGACGTTTTAAAATTCAACTGCCCTAATTGTTTATTTATTAAAACTACCAGAAAAGCAGGAATGAACTGGAACTAAACTAGAACTAAACTAAACTGGAACTATATTATGTGACTATTTATATCGATATATAGTGAATACTTTATATTCCTCTTTGTGTTTAATCGTCGGTACACAACTTAGTGAGATCGTTTATGCGTCTATTTTCTGTTCATTTTGGTCAACCTGGTACTTTTCAAAACAACAAATGATTTAATTTCAAAACCTGTATTTTTATCATTATTAAGTTAATTAGTAAATCGCTTAAGCACCTAGATCCAGTTAATTTCTGCTACGCTGGTAGTTTTAAGAAATAAACAATTAGGACAGTTTAATTTTAAAACGTCTATCGATATCATTTATTACGAATCTTTTGTGCTCTTCTCAATGTTTCATCGTTGGTGCGTTTCGAGGAATACCCCGATGAGATTACAGATAGAATTATTAAAGTAATCAAACATGGCGTTATTTATAATGTGTGATTTTTTTTGTTTACCCATACATTTTTTCGTTCAATGTCAAAGGAAATGCCGCAAGGGGCGAATCGATACTCCAAAATAAATATTTTAATATAAATTTTCAACTCGCCCCTTGGTAAGGGCCGTGTCACTAAACCAAAATGATAAAAAACGGGGTGAGTGGAACATTTTAATCGAAAGGGGCAAGATCCAAGGGGCGAGCTGAGCCCACACCTGCCGGCGCGGTAGACGGTAGGTGCCCAGCGTGAATTGGAATCCTTTTTTTTATCGGGGGATTCTTTTAAAAATCGCCTGGACTTTTGGGGAAAAGACCAGGAAGTGTGAGAGGGGGCGCCACGACTTCTTAGAAGACCACCCCGGAACCGTACAACGCCTGTCAGGGCACATCCCTGAGGAGACTGTAGGTACAAAAGCCAAGCTGTACACGGCAGCACGTGATCATGTATTCTCTGTATTAACGAATGAACAGGGGGGTTAGACAAAATACTTTTCTGTTAACGTTAACGCTGACGTTTCGTGCAAAATGTATGGCAACGACATTACTGGGCGTGAGTCACGTGACAGTTCTCTCCGAAGGTAATGTAGTTGCCATATATTTTGCACGAATCGTTAGCGTGCACGATAATACAATAGTATTTTGTCTAACCCCACTGTACTCTTGTCGTCTCGCCATCGTGCAATCTAACAAAAAGAAAAACGTTCACCAACATCGACAGCTGGTCAGCTATATAACATGGTAAGCATGCTGTACGGCTGTCGCGTACGTTTGTAGCGACATCTATGACGCCGCACACGAACTAAAAAAATAAAATCCTACATCGCGCAAGCAGAGTTCTCCGCGCGATTTGAACATATACAACAGTCCGAAATCAACCATCGCGTCGGGCAGTTGCCCGGACCAGATACAATACCCGTCTGGTCGGAGGTCCCTTTTCAATGGAGGTTTGCGGGACTTTACACCCTGTTTCGCATACCTCCAAACTGGTGACCCTCGAGCATGAACGTCAGCGCAGCCTTCGTGCAGCTACTCCAGAGTGACGTCATCATCATCACTTCCTTCAAGCTCTTGAGCAACGAGTCATACAGCCAGCCAGTACCAACGGCTTCTACGGGTATCCTGACCATCAACATGCAGCGGACGCGCATTCCTGGTCAGCATCCTCAGCCTCTTTCATCAACTTCAACCTCATCAGCGATCTTGGCGCAGCGAAAAGCACCTTTGGCCGGTCGAAGAACCTCTCCTGGTCGAGGCCAGCAGTCAAGCCACTACGTCGCACAACACCGCTCCGATCCACTGGAGCCCGCAGCACCACTCCGACTCACTGGAGCCTGCAGCATCATCCCGACTCACTGGGACATGATCACCCCGACTCACTAGGACATCATCCCGACTCACTGGGACATCATCACCCCGACTCATCACTGGGGCATCATCCCGACTCACTGGGACATCATCACCCCGACTCACCGGGACATCATCACCCCGACTCACTGGGGCATCACCGCAGACAGTTCCGACTCACCGTGAACTATGCGGCTCTTCCGGTTCCGACTCACTGGAACCAACCTTCCACTGGAACGGCAAGCATCACAAGATGTATGGACGACTCATCAAGAACCATCTATCTCCGATCTCCGGAGAGGAGTGATGTAGCGACATCTGTGACGCCGCACACGAACTAAAAAAACAAAATCCTACATCGCGCAAGCAGAGTTCTCCACGCGATTTGAACATATACAACAGTCCGAAATCAACCATCGGACAGTTGCCCGGACCAGACACAACACCCGTCTGGTCGGAGGATCCTCCCTTTTCAATGGAGGTTTGTGGGACTTTAAACTCTGTTCCGCATGCCTCCAAACGTTCATACGTGCCGGTTCTGCAGCCCCTCTCCCACTAGCCAGTAAAGCAAAAAATATGTAGTACTTACATAGAATCTATTTTTTCTACTTTTGTACTTTATTTTTATCAAACTTTATTTTATTTCTTAAACTTGCTTGCCAAGTACAGGTATGACAGTCAACGTATATACATGAAAGTAGCTGGCACGTGCAACGAACTGGTATGTAAGTATGGGGCCGAGAGGGGGTGCGCTTGTACCCCCCCTGACTTTCAATATTATACAGGGTGTATCGGAAAGATGTGGTCATACTTTAAGAACTGCATCTGCCCATCGATATGAACAACTTTCTTCAAGAAAACCTGAGGAAATTCTCAATTATTTTTTTTTACCTCCCATATTGAATCTTGATCAGCTGATTGATGACTTTGTATGGAGAGTTCAATTTTTTTTTTGGGGATTTTCTTTTTATTTTTAGAGAAAGTTGTTCATTTCAGTGGGCAGAACCGGTTCCTAAAATATGACCACACCTTTCCGTTACAACCTGTATACAAAATCGGTAAAATAAGAAAATAAATAAAGCATAATTTAATTAGAAATTATTTCTAGCATATTCGAAGTGAGGTGCTGAATTTTTCGAGCTCGCTTCGCTCGCTCTTGCATTCTTTTTTCCGTGTTACTTCTACCAGTACCTCTGTATGAGGCCATGTACTAAAGATGCACCCCTCCTAAAAATAGTTCTGCCGGTGATCATGTATGCAAGTATGCCAACTACAAGCATGTTTATTCTCGAGCTGCCGGTCGATTCTGTTAAGAAGGAACAGGGTCTGCGAGGAAAAAAAAATAGGTATTTGAAGAAACTAGTGCCGTCGTGCTGCCTCAAGCTTGCCCCCGTAGAGTGCGACAGGGGCAGCTGCAACTCTGGCCGATTTTATCACACAATTTTTGACGAGTTCAACGTTTCGTATTCCCCTTTTTTCTCCTCGAAAACTGAGCCGATTCAATTATTTTTGGCAAACAAATTTTAAGAAAGAGTATGTCTAGGTTCCTATTAAATGTTTTATGTTAAAACTTTTCGAATTTGTCTGTTAAAAAAAAAAGAAAAGTCATCTAATAGCAGCGGTAAAAATGGGTAATTTTTTGTCATTTTTGGAGGGTCATATTTTCTTTACATATTAGTAGCTGAAAAAAAGGAAATGACAGGGACGTGTCTATAGCAGACCTTAACTTTATGAAAAAAAAATTATTGGTCTAGAGGCATTATTCAGGAACAATAAAGGGGAATCGCAGCCCCTGTTCCCTCTTAACATCTCACCGTGAAAACTTTGGTAGAGTGAGTGTGAAGTGAACTGTCATTCCACCTTAATAGTATAGATTGACAGCTTACTTCATGTTCACATCACCAAAGTTTTCACGGTGAGATTTTACAGAAAAAACCGGGACACCAACTATAGACATCCTGCCAGAGCGGGAGAAGTCATTGGACGATTTCCCAACGCTCCAAGAAAAAAAAAGGGTCTCGGGAATGATCGAAGAAGTCACCGCAGCCCTGGCATAGGCACCTGAAGGAACACGGGTGGGTATTAGTCAGAGTCTGACGCCGTCCGCCGTCCGTCCAAAAGTTATTAAAGGACATTGGGAACTATCTGACCCGCTTTTCGAAAAGTCGCGGGCAGTAATGAAATCTATATCAATTGTTTACATACTATAAAATAAAATAAATAAAATAGCCTTTATTGCTGTTTCTTTCTTACAATTAATAATAAATAAATGCCTACTTACTAAAAACTTAATTGATTAAATTATAATCTAACTTGAATTTACTAATCGGCAACTGGTTGTTTGTGTGGAACAGCTTGTCTGTCGACATAGGCCTCCTCTAAAGATTTCCACGTATTCCTGTCTCTTGCTGAACGGGTCCATACCGGACCAGCTATTTTCCTTAAGTCATCTTCCCACCTTTTGATTTGTCTGCCTCTATTTCTTTTGCTATCTCTTGGATACCATTCTGTTACTAACTTAGTCCATTTCTCTTTACTTTCTCTTAACATATGTCCCGTCCATCGCCATTTTAGTTGTCTGTAGGCAGTGAGTGCATTCTTAAATCTTGTTTTCTTTTTAATTTCTTGCAGTTTCACTCTATCCTTTCTTTTTATACCTAAAATACTCGTTTCTATTGCATTTTGACAGACTTTTAATTTACTTTCTTGTAGTTCTGTTAACGCCCATGTCTGGCACCCGTATAATAAGCATGGCATTATGCATATTTCATATACTTTCTTTTTTCCTTTCATTGGCATATCTTTATCCTTCATTATTTCACTAAGAGACCAAAACCGTTTCCAAGTATTAGTTATTCTTTGTTCTATTTCTTTATTCATGCAATCTTCTGTAGATATAAGTTGTCCTAAATATATATATTCATTTACATATTCTATTTGTTCGTTGTTTATTGTTAAGGTTTCTGTTTTTGTTTGTTGGGAATTCGTCATAACTTTGGTTTTAGTTAGGTTCATTGTCAGGCCGGCCTTAACACTTTCATCGGATAATTGCTGCAACATCAGTCCTAGGGTTCCTGCGTCCTCTGAGAACAAAATCAAATCATCTGCGAAGCGTAGATGGTTAAGATTTTCGCCATTTATATTGAGGCCATTTTTGGTCCAGTTTAGATTCCTGAATATCATCTCCAGGACAGCTGAAAATAATTTTGGTGATATAGGATCTCCTTGACGTACACCTCTTTTAATAGGAAATTCGTTCCCAGTATATTCAAGTTTAACTTGTGCTTTGCTCGCTGTGTATACGTTTTTAATTATTCTTATGTATTTTGCTTGCACCCCTTGTCTTTTTAGAGCGTCCCATATATACTCATGTTCCAATGTATCGAACGCTTTGTTAAAGTCAACGAACCCTATGTAATATATTTTATTATATTCTCTATATTTCTGTAGAATTTGTCTTAGAGTGTGAATATGATCTATAGTTGAGAATTTACTTCGGAAACCAGCTTGTTCCTTTGGTTGGTTTTCTTCTAGTGTATTGGTAATCCTGTTTAGTAGGATTTTTGAAAATATCTTATAAATATTGGACATTAAACTGATCGGTCTGTAGTTTCCTATATCGCCCTTGTCTCCTTTTTTATGCAGTAGTATGATTGTCGATTTAGTCCAGTCTTCCGGGATGATTTCTGTTTCTAAGATTTCATTGAACAAATCTGTAAGTCTTGGGGCTATCACTGGTAACGTAGTTTTTAGTAGTTCATTTGTGACTAAATCTGAACCAGGTGCCTTATCTAGTTTTTGTGTTTCGATAGATTTTATTGTTTCTTCCTCTAGAATTGGTTTAATCTCCTCTTCATTTACTGAATTAAATTCTTTTATTACTTGTTTCCCTTTACGACTTTGGTATAGATTTTGGTAGTATTCAGTAGCAATTCCTAGTATTTCTGGTCTTTTGCTGGTCTGTCCACCATCTTTAATTTTCATATTTGGAATCCAGTCTTTTTTGTAATTCATTTCTTTTAGCGCCTTCTTTATTCCTCCTGTTTTTTCTATATGTTTTCTTAATGTTGTTAACCTTTTTGATTTAGTTTCCTTTCTTAGTTGTTCGCTAATCTTTTTGCTTATTTCTGCTATCTTTTGACCATTATTATTATTATTTTTGCCTTGTTGTATAAGTTCTTTCCGTTCTTGTAATAATTGCTTACTTTTAAATGATATCATTGTCTTACTATTCAAGTTTACTTTTTTAGTTTCTGCTTTTAATTGCTTAAGCAATCTATTGTATTTTTCTTGAGTCGTTATACATTCTTTTTCCCCGACTTGCAAGGATATTTCGAGGTTGTTCAGAAGTAAATCAGTGCTACCGGTGCATTCGATGGCTTTCAAACTGTTGTGAAATTTTCGTGCTCTTTTAGCACGTGTCCCTGATAGTTTTGCTCTAACTATTCTATGATCTGAGTTAAAATTAAAGTTGCTTAGTATCGACAAATCTTCAAAAACTTTTACGTTGTTGGACATAATATAGTCGATCTCATTTTTATACCGGCCATTAGGAGACATCCAGGTCCATTTTTTTGATGGTTTCTTCTTGTAAAAACTGTTTAGGATGCTTAATTTATTTTCAATAGCAAAGGATACTAGTCGTGAGCCGTTTTTACTTCTATTGCCAAATCCATGACTTCCTATGGTATATTCTTCGCCTCTTTTTTGTTTGCCAATCTGTCCATTAAAGTCGCCCATAACTATTATGTTTTTGGAGGCATTTGCAATAGTGACTCGTAGGTCTTCGTAAAATTTTTCGATCTTTGCTATGTCTTCTTTTCTATTTGATTCGGTAGGCGAATACGCCTGGATTATAGACCATACTTGTTCTTCCTCACCATCTACAGGTAATTGTATGTTGAGAAGTGCAATCCGTTCTGAAATACCTCTTATTTCTTGTATGTTTTTGGCAAAGTTCCTTTTAATCATGAATCCGACTCCGTATAACCCAGGCGTCTCCCCAATATGGTGTAGTATGTATTTTCCATGGTCTTCTATTCTTTCCCCAAATCTTCTCACTTCACTAATACCAGTTATGTCCCATTTTATTTGATCCAGTGCTAATTCCAGTTCTTGCAGTTTTTCTGTGGTTCCTAGTGATCGACAATTTATAGTTGCTATGTATATATCGTTATATTTCTTTTTCCTGTTATTTTTACATACTATACCTGCTTTAACACTGTGAAGTTTTTTTTTTCTCTCACTTAACGGGAATGCTGAGAAAATGAAGTAATTGTATTTTAGTTTATTTTTGTTATACTTCACAAAATGTTGTAAGTTAAGTTCAAATTTGACGACTTCCCATCCAAAAAAAAACAATAGACATTAAAAACTTTCATTCAGATTGATCTCAGTTGAACTTGATGGGTTAAACTATAATAAAGAAGGTAATCGTAGATGTTTAATTTTTCGTTCATTTGCGTCTTTCATTCGGCTACTTTCACTCAAAATTAAACGTTTAAACACGGAATGAAAGAAAAGTGCCGAATTAATTGATTAGTGAACCGATCTAACAATGTTGAATATTGGCATAAATTTACCATCTTTCACTCCCATTCTGAATGAACGAAAAATGAACAGTTTGAACACAGAAAGAACATTTACTCAGATTCATTTAGTTTGTCTCCGGTCAAAATGGTATTCAAATGGAACGATCAAAATACGCTGCTGTTTTTAGAGATTCAGATCAGATCAGAGATTCAGGATCTTTATCGGCTAGTTCTCTCAACAATGTATCTGAAGCTCCCAATAGATTTCTTCTTGCAATCCATGGCCGTACCCACCATTATCGATGTTTTTTTTTGCTTTTTTTTATGTTTGATAGGCTCGCGTTTGACCACTATCACACCTGATGGCTGATGGCTTCTTTTTTGTTAATTAAGTGATCACATTTTAGGTAAACTAATTCCAAGACGCACAACTTCATTCGACGACATATTGAAAGAAAAGAGCAGGTGAATTTTCTTTTCTATGTCAGTCCACCTTAGTCGTGTGAATATGGAATGAAAGAAAAATGAAGCATTCACTCGAGTGTCTCGAGTGAACAATACGAGTGAACCGTCTGATTCCGCTTAAGGCGCTAAAGCTGCCAATGACCTTGAGTGGTTACCTTGCGTGTACTGTGCTGAGCTCACGTAACGCGTCGTACGTCCACCCAGTAATAGGACTCGCCCATCAAGGAGCGCTGTCCGAAATTAGACGCATAATAATGCTGCTGCGTGTGTGTATGCGATAAAATAAAACACTGAGACTAAATTATAAATAATTAAATGACCGTTAAAATTGTGAAGGTTTCATGAAAATACGCTTTACAGTTTTTGCGTGATTCTCAATTTTTTTTCCGCGTTTGATGTAACTTTACAAATCAATTACACTATGTCATAAAAATATAATTTCAAATATTCTCCAATTTTATTTCGTTTAGACGTGATGTTCAAGTATAACTGCGCCTTAACTGACTGAACTAAAAAAAATACTGTAGGCAGTAAAAACAAGAAAGATATATAACACTTCGTTAAACCTAACAAACGGTTTTTGGCGGGTTTTTTTTGGAGTGAAGTTCAGTAGTTGTTATCATTCACGAATTGATTTCTAGTGGCTATTGTGATGTAAAATTGGTGTAGTATTGTGTCTCAACTCTCAAGTGTCTACGCAACTGGAATGTGGAATCATTTAAACTGACGCGATCTCGGTAAATTGAAGCTGAGTATTTTACTAGAGTACTGACTACCTCAGCGAAGCTTGCTGAGAAGTCTGACTCAATACATTTGCTGCCAAATACTGCAAAAACATTGCAATGTGTTGCATCCGCATTTTAATGGAAAAGAAAGTGACTGTATTTCTATAAGTAACAAACTTATACTTTCTAAACTTGACTCTGGCTAAATGCACAAACCGTGTGAAGCCAAAAGTAAAATAAATAAATAACGTTAACTATATAGAGTTGCGCTAACGGCTAAACGAAGCGTTCTTTAACTTTTTGACATTGACACTGGAGACGGAGAGATTTTTATTTTATTTTTTATGTTGTAGCCAAAGGTAGCTATGCCACTGGCTTGGTTACAAGACCTTTTTTCATTTTTCCAAGAACAGATCATTAGCAAAAATGTGAAAATCCACAACAAACTGAAGCGGTTCGTGATGACCAATCTACATTACTGTTACGATTCGAAGCCAGATTCCGAGTAATGTTTAAAAAACATGAAATAGGTAGTTGTGTTGTTTTTCCTCATAAAGGATGATTCACGTTACGCCGTGTCGCCACAGGGCCGTGCCCCGTCACAGTTTGTTGCCTACATTTTGTATGAAGTGATTCATGCCAGATCGGGCCCCGGGCACGGCCGGGGCTCGGCCCGGTGGCGACACGGTGTAACATGAACGTGTGCACCGGGCCCGGACGTGCCCCGGCCGGGAAACAATTGCCGGTCAAACAATTGCACGGTCAAATATCTACAGGGTGTAACGGAAAGGTGTGGTCATATTTTAAAAACTGCATCTGCCCATCGATATGAACATCTTTTTTCAAGAATATCCGAGGAAATACTAAAAAAAAATTTTTACCTCCCATACAAATATTGGATCAGCTGATGATAACTTTGTATGGAAAGTCCAATTCTTTTTTGGGAATTTTAAATTTTTTTCTCGAGAAAGTTGTTCATTTCCATGGGCAGAACCGGCTCTTAAAATATGACCACACCTTTCCGTTACACCCTGTACTGTATATACTTTTTGTATGAACTGATCCAAGCTTGGCCGTGCTCCGGACGTGCCCCGGCCGGGGCACGGTGGCGACACGGTGTAACGTGAATCATCCTTTAGAATGCAAATGCAGATTATAATGTTTTTGCAGTATTTGGCAGCAAGGTCAGCCATCTCGGCAAGTTTCGCTGAGGTAGTCAATACTACAATAAAATTCTCAGCTTCATTTACCGAGACCGCGCCTGTTTCAATTGATTCCACATATTGTCCAGTTGCGTAGATGCTTGAGATACAAAACTTCACTAATTTTACATCACAATATCGGCTAGGAATCAATTTGCGATTAATTAAAACAGCCAGTCTGTGAACTTCACTCGAAAAAATCCCGCCAAAAACACAGACGATAGGGCTGCCAGTAAATAAGAACATTTGCGCCAAAAAAATAGATATGAAACAAAAACAATATTTGTATGAGACCGTAAAAGATTACCTAGGTACCTTGATAAGTGTTTCTCGTAATATTTTAATGTAAAACGCTGCAAATAATTATTTCATTAATTTACAGCTTTCAAGGTATGACAACACAGACTATTCAGAAAAAAACAAATCCGATCCGAAAGAAGCATGGACGTCGTGTCTTTTCGCTGAAATCTTCAAAATAGATCGATATTATTTTTCTGCAAAAACCATTAGAATATGTGTGCAAAGTTCCTTCTTTAGTTCGCTAGATACGTAGAAATATTAATTCTTATTTTCCGTTTCATTCCATCGGAAGGAGTTTTGTAGTTCAGGTTAATATTTTATGAGGCTGTGAAAAAAAAATATTTTGGAAGTGAGCGTAGAATGGTCATAAAATGAAGTGCCACTACGAAGTTTTGTGTTTGCCGAAAGAAGCGTCTGCCTCTGAAATAAAGAAAGCTTATCGGCGTCTTGCGCTGCAATGGCATCCCGACAAAAACTTAGAGAATTTGATAGAGGCGAAAGAACAGTTTCAGCTTGTGCAGAATGCATATGAAGTGCTTTCTGACCCGCAAGAGAGAGCTTGGTAAGTCCCTATCATTACCTGCCTTGAATGATTTGGCACCACAACGATCATTCAATAACTGCATTCATTATTGTTGACTTCAATCGTGTTATATTTTTTAGGTATGACAATCACAGGGAGCAGTTATTACGTGGAGCCGGCAGTTCTTATAATGATGACAGTCTTGATGTTTACCCTTACTTTAGTCCGTCCTGTTATAAAGGTTTTGGTGATGACCCACAAGGATTCTATGGAATATACAATGAGGTAAAACTGACCTTTCTGTAGAAGTAATTTGCTTGGTGATGTCAGTTTTGTTATATTGTCAACTTCATTCTAATTTACAGGTTTTCTCCAAACTGATAACAGAAGAAACTGACTTCTTTGATGACCCAGAGGAAGTTACCAAAATACCTACATTTGGCAACTCTACGACTCCATATGAAGAAGTCAATGAGTTCTATGCTTATTGGATGGCATTCTCAACTAATAAAAGTAAGTATTTTCTGAAATAACTGCTTATTAACTGTTTTATTTAGAATTGCAAGGAAATTCACATGTTGAGAAGCATATTATTGCATCTAATATTCATTTCACAATGTATTTCATATTATAATTCACAACTTTCCAGGTTATGTATGGCTGGACCAGTATGAAATCTCACAGGGTGATAACAGGAGAGTCATTAAGTTGATGGAAAAAGAAAACAATAAAATTAGGCAGAAAGCTCGCAAAGAGAGGAATGAAGAGATTAGGAGACTTGTAAGCTTTGTCCGCAGGAAGGACAAGAGAGTAATAGAGCACACTAAACTGTTGCAGGAGAAAGCTGAAGAAAATAAACGAAAGGTATTTTTTTTTTACAGCAATCTATTCATATTTTCAATGATTGAAACTAGTAAAGCATTTCCTAGACTTGCGCAACCTTATTTATAAAACTCACTTATCATATACCTACTTAGTTATATACTTATTAGCCGATTCTAAATTCAAGAAAAACACAGTCAGCTGAACTTCCTTCAAATAATATTAGTCAGTACTAATACCACCCACTTTATCGTTCTGGGCAGAAAGGTTTGAATTAAGAACCTGCTAATCAGTGTTTAAACTTTTTCTTTTTACAAACTAACCAAATATAATTTTTTTGTATTCTACGGGTAATACAAAATTTATACATCTTTTTGCTGTCATCTCAATATTCGTACCTCCTTTCTAGCCATTTTATCTTTTAGGGTGTTAAGGTGTGATAGCTTTGGTTGATCGATGGATACCAGTCTATAAACAATTGATTGATGCTATCGATTGACTCGAATGTTGGTCGACTAATTCATTCTACCATCAATCAATCGATTAGTGTAGTAGTAACTATCGATCAACCTCAATTAATTCATTCTACCATACCGATTGGTGTAATAACACCCTTACACAATCCATCCATTGTTCATTTGACCTACCTCTATGCTTATTACCATTCAGGTTCACACTCAAAACTTACCTAGACGTTGCCAATATTATAAGGTGTAGTTTGAATACTGCATGAAGAATAGGGAAGGTGTTAATAGTAAACGAATCAACTGAATAGTCTTTTAATTAATTTTTTAATCAATTAAATGACCCGGTTTTTTGGACCCTTGGGTACGAAACCCTAAAGAGAAGTGGAAGTGCCCACGCATCTATCCGGTGTGTGTCATCATTATGTGAAAATCATGTAAAATAAAAAATAAGTTTTTCATCAAAATTGAATTTATTGTTCATACAAAATTAAGACTTATTGCAACTGACGAAGATGGTTATTATTTTACATATTTTTTCGCGTATCTGCGCGGGCTCTTCCACTAATTTTTCTATTCCGTGGTGTACGGAGAGGAGTGCTTGTTGAAAATGGACATGTTTGGATGGGTGATGGGTGAAGAGGATCAAGGAGGGGCGTGAATGAGTAAATGATGATCCTTGTCAAGAAACTCCCATCACCTCTCGTACCGACGCGTATGTTACTGTACCGTCTGTGCGAGCTGGTCATCTCTGACTGGTGCCTATGGTGGTATGAAAGCCGATAGGAAAATTTTGCTTATTACTTAATTTGCTTGTTTTATTAACAAATTCCCGGAACTTAATCTACCTCTGCTTGTGTGGTCA
Source organism: Polia nebulosa (assembly GCA_951329385.1). NCBI lineage: Eukaryota > Metazoa > Arthropoda > Insecta > Lepidoptera > Noctuidae > Polia > Polia nebulosa. The sequence goes on from OX589604.1 coordinate 8,185,348, forward strand.
TTTAACACATATTCCTACATTTATTTTTTCAGGCTGAACAATTAAGAAGAGAAAGGATAATACAGAGGCAGAAAGAAATAGAAGAAGCTAAGAAAAAGGAAGGCGAAAGTTCCTTCTTGCAGAGTGACGACTATCAGAAGAAATTGAGTGAGATTGAGTCTCTTCTGGCCGAGGAGTTTGGCCTGTCTTCTGATGATGACACCATTAGTGAAGGGGGAATGGAGAGCAGTAATGAAGAAAGTTCTAAGACTGAAGAGGTGAGAATAACTGACCATCCTCTGTTCGTTTAAATATTCTTATCAAAATCTTTTATAAATACATAAGTTGTGTGAGGTAACATCTGATACAAAAATTCTACATTGTTTCCTGATAAAATGTATAGTTCCTGTGGGATAGGCCAAAAGAGCAAAGCTGTAAGAAATATCAGTGTATTCATAAAAACAAATGAAAAATAGCTTCTTCTGCTTTCTTATCCATATAAAATTCCAAATGAAAAATATTCTTAGGAAAAATCACAAACATGGATTTCAATTATTTTAATTTGTTTCAAGAGAAACAACTCATGCTGTAACTGCATCATAATTCAATAACATCATGTTATTCATTTATGACCTTACTAAAATAATTTAGTATTTTATCATGCAACAGACCACGAAACGCCTGCAAATGCACTTAAAGTCAATTTTATGCTAATAGATCTCTTCACATTAGAGGAGAGGAGCTCGTGGCTAAAGTAATAACAGCCGCACGGGTCGATCCATCAGGTTAAGCTACGCTTGCCGGGGTTGGTCCATGGATGGGTGACCATCTTTACATACCGAGACTCCTCCGTGCCTCGGCAAGCACGTTAAGCCGTTGGTCCCGGCTGTCAATCGTAGATCTTTGACAGTCGTTACGGGTCGTCAGAAGCCCGAAAGTCTGACATCCAGTCTTACCAAGGGGTATTGTATTACCCCGTAACTGGGTTGTGGAGGTCAGATATGCAGTAGCTCCACGTAAAATATTGGTATTCAGCTGCATCTGGTTAGACTGGAAGCCAAGCCCAAGATAGTTGGGAAAAGGCTAGGCAGATGATGAGATCTCTTCATATTATTTTAAAATAATTTGTGTTTTTAAAATTTCAGGCAAGCGAAGCATCAAAGGCGACGGCTAAATCTTCAACAAAATCTAAACCTGCGTCGATGCGAAATCTTTATTGCTCAGCTTGCAACAAATTGTTTAAAAATATCAAATCATTTGAAAATCACGAAAACAGTAAGAAGCACAAAGAAAATGTAGCCAACATGACATTAGATGATGATATTGATATATCAGATAACGAAAACGAAGATGTTGATGCTGATGTTAATGTAAATGAAGTTCCCGTGAATGAAGAAAAGGGTGAAGGTGATAAAGTAAATGGTCAGACTAAGTCAGAAGGAGAACAAATAGAAAACTCAACTTCAGATATTGAAGACAATGAGGATAATGATTTCAGAGAAACTCTAAGTGACGATTCAGATAAAGTTCAGGTAAGTTCACATCTAGAAGATTGCTTGAGTTACTTTGGTGACCACAAAACTCTTTCCGTTGATAAAATAATTATAGATTAAAATAAGGATTACTGCATCAGGCTTGGTAGAGTGATGATTAACAAACCTATGAAAGCCGATACTCTGTGTACTACTCTTATCCAGCTGCTACCATCCTTGGTAGCAGGTGGATAAGAGTAGTACGTAGAGTATTGGGGCTTTGAGAGCGCACCTACTGCAAATTCAGCTGTTGTCGCAGTGGGATCTTTTATAGGATTTCATTAGAGTTGAAACACATGGCTATAGTTTCTCTCTCAAATCTAAACTGCTGCAACGAGACTTCAGTCAGCAGCGAACTCACTTGTGTTTATGTCTAGTGGACTTTCATAAGCTGATGATGAGCTAAAATATGGCTTGATGCTGCTGTATTTTACATTATTATAATTTATTGTTAGTTTGAGCTAATACAGAGGTAATTCATCACATCACTTCTTCTTCTGCCGATATCTGGAAATTCCTTGTAAGGCTGGCCATCGGCAAATCGCGGCATTCAGACCTTACTAACACAATTCGCTTGAACGATCTCAATCGCTATTTCTCCACTGTCCTTTTGCTAGACAGTCAAACCAAGTCTAAAACTATCGACTTTCTTATTGGTCTGACGGGTCCCAATACTGCCCCCATTGTCTTCACTCCAAGTTGACCCGGGAGAGATCAAAAAGATAATCCAATCCATTAAATCCAGGCTTTGGAGTTGCGACTATATCAGTTATGATCTTGTCGGCTCTGAATCAACTCCTTCTGCAATCACCCATATCGTTAACTTTTCCCTTTATTCTAGTACTTTTCTTTCCTGTGGGCGTAAAGCCCATATTCGGCCCCTGCCTAAGATTCCCAGTCCCACTTGATCCAGTCACTTCGATTGCCATCCTTCCCTTCCTGTCCAAAGTGCTTGAGGCCTGTGTTTTCAAGCAATTCTTCTACTTAATTTATCACAACTCCCTTATTAGCCCATATCAATCCGGTTACAGGCCCGGGTACAGTACCGTGACAGCTCTCCTTAAGGTGAAAGCTCCAAGGTAGCCCGCGAAATTCAAATTTTCTTACGTTTTTTGGAATTTGCAGGTCAGTGTCAGGTTGTATCTAAGTCAAAATTTGATTCGCGGCCGTAGCAAGTACGTATTTACAGAACTGTAATCATTAAAATCATAAATACAACTCAGTTCGAATTGATGCCAAATGTCATGAATTCATGAAATACTACATTTACCATCAATTCTAATTGAAACGAGTTGTATTGATGATTTCAATTGACCAAGATACAACCTGACACACCTGCAAATTACAAAAAACGGAAAAATAATTGAATTTCGCATACCTACTACCTACCTATCTTAGCGCTTCCACCTTAATCGACTTCTCTAACGCTTTTAAAATATCTTCACTCATGAAGTCTTTTTGCCCATCCTTTTTTATCTCAGTCTCTCAAGAAGTACTGGAATGGTTTTCCTTCTATCTTCGGGGGCGTAAGCAGTCAGTTCACGCTGGAGACTCTTCTTCAGGGTGATGTGACCTTGTAGCTGGCGTCCCTCAAGGCGGTATTTTATCGCCTCTTCTGTTCTCAATTTTCATAAATCTTATTTCCATCGAGCTTCAGTGTGCGTATCATCTCTACGCTGATGATTTATAGCTGTACTGTCAGGCAGGTATTGACAATTTTATCGTATGCAATCGAGAAGCTAAACCGGAATTTACGAGTCATTAAAAACTGGTCAGACAAATCGATTCGGGGTGGCGATTAACCCTACTAGTGGTACCGATTCTCTCGTTCAATAACTAAACTAAAATCAGCGAATCGCTCTTTTACTAAAAGGCAGTGCGAGAAAGGACGTCTATAGCTATGAACTAAGTTAGAGATGTCAAACTAGTTTACGCCTTGCTTTTTACCGTTTGTCGACATGTTTTTACGTGTATCTTTATTTTGTTTGGAAATATTTGTTCAACTAAATTTGACAGCTCTAATCTACGTCCGTCTCTCTTGTTTTATTAGAGAGAGAAAGACAGCCATAGCCTAAATTAAGTTTAGTTAGTGCACAACAGAATCGGCACCAGTGTCAGGCAATCATAGTTCCTAACTATGCCCGGGGGTGGAGGATAAATTGCCCGGGGGTGGAGGATAAATTCGAAAGAGTTACCTCGCCCCCGGGCACTCGAGGCAGGGAGGAACAGGGGTGGGTTTTAGTCAGTAAGAGTCTGACACACCCTTCCGCTCCACCCTAGAGCGGAAGAAGTCATTGGATGATTTCCCACCCCCCAAAAAAAAAAAAAAAAAAAAAACTATGCTTGCCTGAACTATGATGTGCCCCCATAGTCTGAGAAAGCTGGATTGCCTAAATGTGCCTCCCGTAATCTTCGACAACACAGTAATTCCGTTTGGCTCCGAGGTTAAGCATCTTGGTTTGCATGTTGACACTTTCCTTGACTGGCGGAAGCAGGTCAAGTGTCCCTCTATCGTCTGAAAAACCTACCAGCTCACATAAAAGCGATGCTTGTATAGTCCCTAATCTTTCCCATAATCGACTATGGCGATGTGTGCTACTGTGACCTGAATGCAGATCTCCTCAATAAACTTGACTGCCTCCTAAATAACTGCATTCAATCTCTCTTCGATCTACGTAATTTTGACCACATGGTCATAATTACGTAATTTTAAAATAATTACCGTACGTCAGCGTAGAGCTTTGAGGGCCTTAAACCTTGCTTTCTAACTCCATAAACCCACTTCTTCTTATCTGACTTCACATTTTCAGTTTCTTTGGACTACTCATGCTATAAATCTTCGTTCAACCAATAATCGTCTTCTGCAATGTCCGCTCCTTCTTTGTCCAGGCGATCTCCATATGGAATGTGCTGCCTCCGTACATCAGGACGGCAACCTGTCAGTTCTCTTTTAAGTTGAAGGCATGTGAACACATTCGCAAGGAGTTGGAAAAATCATCACACTGATTCGTTGTTTTTGTTATTCTTAATTACATTGTTAATTATGTTGTGTGTATGTATCTATGCAAAGAACCAGCTAAATGTCCATGACAGATCGCTGTGATGATATATAATAGAAAAAAAAAGTTTGTGCTGAAACCTATCCAAGTTTAAATTTTGTCTTGATCCAAGATGTGTTCTTTTCACAGGCTTTACCCAAGAGTCATAAAAAGAAGAAAAACAAAAAGAAGTTTATACCTATGCCAGAAAGTGAAGGCAATGACAGTCATGATGAGATGAGTTTCAATGAAATCGAGGGACCGTCACGCAGCAGAAAGGCTAAGAAATTCAATATGCTGAAGAGTCAGATACAAGCTAAGAAAGAAGCTACCTTAAAGAAAGGGTCACAATCACAGACTTCAACTGAGAATCTCTATGAAGTGTCTAGTACTACACCCACAGATGATGCATTGGGTGAAGCGGCTTTGCCAAAAGATAGGCCTGCATTACCCAAGACGCAGAGAAATATGAAACCAAAAAAGATGGTAGAAAGAAAACCAGTAAGGACTAAAAATAGTGAAACAGAAGATTCAAGCACAGCATTGACTCTCAGGTGTGCAGTCTGTGAAACAGACTTCCCATCTAAGAACAAATTGTTTGAACATTTAAAAAAGACAGGGCACTCTGTACCTCTTCCACAGACTAGCTTCACGCCACAGACTAGGAAAGGTAAAAGAGCTAATAGGTAAACATGTGCAATTTAGATAGGATGGAAGTATTAACTAATCATTGAGAATCAATTGATTTTCTTTAAAATCTCTTACAAGTTGTAAAAGTGACTTTATCAATCTATTTATTAAAATTATGATCACTGTCATTAAAAAATATGCCTAAATGGATTTTTTGTTTTATTGTATGTAACCGAAAATAAAATATCACTTGTAATTGCTTTTGTATTTATAAAGTTAAACACAAAACATAATATGCACAACATGTACTTATATGAAAGCTATCAGCCTAATTTAATATATAAAATCACAAGGTTAAACAATAATTAATTAATTAATTACTAATGTACTTATTTTAATACATTAATATGTCAAATACATTAAATCAAATGATTGTGCTTTACAATTAATACCTACTCAACTATAATCATTATGCAATCCATAAAAATAAATAATACTTATAAACAACATCTAAACGGTAACAAACAGATCCATTGAACAACAATGTTCATAAGAACAAGTCTGTGACTACCGCAGGAACACCAACGCCAATCTGTTCCATATTTGGTAAATAATTAGTACTCAATTGGTACTAATTAGAACTGGAACAACAGAATTGGTACCTTAGCAGTTTTCGAAAAAATCGACTTTGAAGGTGGTCCGGCCAGGTAGTCACGCTCCATTCAGCAGGCGGCATGAGCGCCAAAAAGAGGGCATGCTACAGCTATTCTAAGTGTACAAATAATTAGTACCCTTTTATGTGATTAGTTTCGTAAAAAAATCTGAACTGAAACATTTGTATTTACCGAGAAATCAACGATGATTACTTTTGCGCGCTTCTTCAGCAGGACCACAACTTTCAATGTTGATTTCCTCGAAAACTGCTAAGGTACCATCTGTTGTTCCGGTACTAATTAGTACCAATTGAGTACTAATAATTTTATTGTTACTAACAAAATGGACATTCATCTCTGGTCTGAAATAAAAGTATATTATTATTAATTATTTACCAAATATTGGCGTAGGTGGCACGGCGGTAGTCACGGACATCATTAAAACAATAATAAAAGGCTTATTCAAACTCTGGAATGTCAGCAAAACTGTAACCAGGATATTCCTTGTAGGCATAATAGGCTATCCTTATATGATACGCCCCCGGCAAGAACATAATACAGCCTAAAACTATCATAGGCCACAAACGGTCAGAATACTTAGTATCTATGTGACCAGTAACAATTAAACTGCCTACAATAAGTAGCGCTGTACCCACAACAAATAAGAAGGCTGCGAGAGATATTGCTTTCCAAGGTATTTTCGGTGGTGGTCCTTCAAACTGTGCATCGGAAAATCCGCTATCGTCGTTCGATACTAGACGATACCCATCATGCTGTCGTCCAAACCGGAATCTGGACATCTTCAAGTTTTTCAGTTGTTCTGCACAGAAGATATGTTATTGTTAAAGTCATAAATAGCGAAAACAAACTATTCATAAACCAAAACAACCTATATTATTGACTACTGGGTTCGCCTAGAAAATGACAAAAAAATAAGTTGAAAATGAGTGTTGTTACATACACAATACACCAAAAAAACGTCCGTAATGCAGTTATTACACAAGGCTATACTAACTACGATTACAAATAATAATGAAAATGTGATTTAAATCATTTTTAAAGTGATTTCTAAAATAAATGTACCGATATCAACCACAACCATAACAAATTTTTGACTGTTTTTGACAAGACGTCTGTCACTAGGTCTGTCAAGAGTGCGTTCCGAGTCCTGACCACAGCGTCAACGCCGTCAACAGGTGATCCGATTCAGTTATCGTGTTCATGTCGTTGAGAGTGTGCGCGCGCGGATTGTGACGCTGCTGCTTCAAATTGCAGGCCATAATAAATCTATTTCCCTCATTTATTTAAAAACGACCGTAACTCAAATAATAATTGATATAATCAACTAGCGAGGTATAATTAATGTACCAGATTAAATTCATTAAACTACATATATTATGAAATTAAAACTTAGTTCCGATTTCAATCACGCGCAAATTTATCGTGCGCGTGCTCTAGCGAACATCAAACCAAGACGAACCTAAGTTTTCACGGTGAGACTTTACAGAATAGCTCTACTGTAGAGCTATTCTGTAAAGTCTCACCGTGAAAACTTAGGTGAAGTGACCGTGAAGTGGGCTGTCAACCCATACAATCTAGGTGGAATGACAGTTCACTTCACGCTCACTCCACCTAAGTTTTCACGGTGAGCTGTGAACTGAATCGACCGGCTGAATAGCCACCGGTTATCGATGAACGTTGACAAAAACTAATAACAATAAATTATATGAAAAACCAGTTAAGGTCAAAGCGCCAGTGTAGCCCCCGAAATTCAAATTTTCTTACGTTTTTAGCAATTTGCAGGTCAGTATCAGGTTGTATGTCGTCAAAATATGTTTCGCGGCTGTAGCAAGTACGTATTTACAGAACTGTTATCATTAAAATCAACTCTCATACATCAATACAACTCTTCTCAGTTAGATTGATGCCAAATGTCATGATTACATTACACTACATTTGACATCAATTCTAACTGAAAAAGTTGTAATGACGACACGGTTGGCGCAGTGGTTGAGCGTTCGAATGCTGCGCTACGTGTCGCGGGTTCGTTCCCCGCACAGAGCAAATTTTTGTATGGCCTACAAATAGTTGTTCTGGGTCTGGATGTCTTCGTATCTACGTATGTAAGTTTACATGTTTGTGAACGCACCTATGATACAGGAATAATTAATTCCGAAAAAATGATGAGAGTGAAATTTAAAGATGCGCGCGCATCACTGTCTCACAAAATTCACATGTTGAAGTTAGCTAGAACCGACACCCTGAAGTTAGCTATGGTCAGTGGTTGGTTCATGAAGAATGATTGTTTTCCTTTTGTTAACTTTGTGACAGTTTGGTTTTTTATCTTGTTACGCCAAAGAAGTATAACTTCTTACGTGCGTATTAATAATAAATAAATAAGTACACACACACTTTTTTTTTAAAAAGAAAGAAAGAATCATATTTTGAGCAAGATACAACCTGACACTGACCTGCAAATTGCAAAAAACTTAAGAAAATTTGGATTCCGCGGGCTACCCTGGTGCTTCCACCATACATAATTCAATTTCAACACAAACAAACCATTTGTGAAATATCACGTTAGTTTTCGGCGGGATTTTCTCGAGTAAAGTTCAGTGGCTGTTTTATTTATTCGTTTATTGATTCCTAGTTGTTATTGTGATGTAAAATTGGTGTAGTTTTGTGTCTCAAGTGTCTACGCAACTGAACAATACGTGAAATCATTGAAACAGGCGCGATCTCGGTAAAATGGAGCTGAGAATTATAATGTAATATTGACTACCTCAGCGAAGTTTACCGAGAAGGCTGACTCGATACATTTGTTGCCAAATACTCCAAAAAACATTAGAATGTGTTACATCTGCATTCTAATGAAAAAAATTAATAAAAATACACTACTGATGACTACGTAAGTCTAGGCATTATGGTCAAAAGACTGCCTTCCCTCCGGGGTAAATAATATTTTCTTGTGAAATGTCACTTTTGTCGCTCACTGTAACAAAGTTTTGGAGCGTGAGCACATCTCAATGGTGAGCACTGATATTCAAGATGGCGTCGACGATGACGTCAAGATATCGATGATGGTCGCGTTTACGGAGACTCGGAACGGCTAATACGCGGCTTTTGACGCGCTAATAGCTATTTTGACGTGATTCGGAACGCGGCGCAAATAAGAAACTGTCACCTGTCACGCTGTCAGTGCCAAAAGAAAAGTCCAAAACCTTTAGCTGTTAACGGCGGGGTTTTTGGCGGGATTTTTTCGAATGAAGTTCAGTGACTGTTTTATTTATCACAAATTGATTCCTATAATAGTGAACGTTGTGTTAAGTGTGTACATAACTGGACAGTGTGGAATCATTGAAACAAGCGCGATCTTGTTAAAAATAGAACTTAAAATTGTATTGTAGTATTGACTACCACAGCAAAGCTTGCCGAGAAGGCTAACTTGACACATTTGCTTCCAAATACTGCAAAAACATGAAATTGTTTTACATCCGCATTCTAATGGAAAACAAAGGGACTGTATTCTGTATCTAAAAATTATATGTACTTTCTAAACTTGACACTGCTTAAATGTACAAACCGTGCGAAACCAAAAAAAAATATGTCACCAATTTTTTTTTTTTTTAAGCATATCAATTTTATTACTGCAATGACCTTGGCATGTTGGCTCAGAATTTTTTTTTTAAATTCATCAACACCAATCATTTAACACCCTTAGTGTGCGTAAAATAATTCCATATAAGCAACGACCGCGTGATTGAATGGTTGACCTCGTCGGCAATAGTCAATTAAGTGTGGACCAGTTATTGGCCCAGCTTTCAGGGGTGCCGACTTCGTGAATGATCGGAGGCTCCAGGCGCTCCAGCACCCACGAGCACAGGCATAGTAACCTGCCGTATTTTCTTGTGACAAGTATTTCTGTTCACTTCTTATAAGTTATATTACTCGTCGGTCCATGTGCATTTTTAAGGTTCCGTACCCGAAGGGTTCAAACAGAGCCCTATTGTTGTCACTCACGTCTCTCTCGTCTCTCTGTCTGTCCGTCGTCGAACTATAGTCTTCAAATTTTAACATCTTGTTGACCAAAAGCCATACAATATTAAAAATAGGTACATTTGGTACGGAACCCTAAATGTGCGAATCCACTTGGCCGGTTTTTATATTGTCTCGCCAGCTATTATAATTGGGTCATCAAATGGGCATAAGCTGATTGTCCCCCACGAGATGATTGTCGTCTCAGCGTTTTTGACGTGACAACGTCTTATAAATTGGTTTGCCGGGTGACACTTCAAGAAACTGCGTTACGCTCCGCTCACGTTATGCGCTCACAATGAGAGCGAGTGAGAGGCACGCGTCCCTTCCACTCGGGCATGGTTAGCCCGCCTAAGAGCGAGAGAGACAGACATAAAAAGTGAAATACGTATGTATGTGTAAAGGTAAAAATAAAATTTTGTTAATATGAAATTCAGTGCGAGATTCTTTGTATAAATTAATGTTTTAAATATAATTCTTTGTATAAATAAATGTTTTAAATTGTTACTATTATTTCATCCTTCTTCCTACTATACGAATGAATATTCACATTAAAATTATTTTACCACTCAAAGTCGTTGTCACGTAAAACTTTCGCCCGTATACCGACTTTACAGGCAACCAATTTTTTAGCATTGCGGTTAGTTTTTTTAAGTTTGCTTACCCTTGATTTGCCGCAGAAAAAGCGTCATCTGATTGAATTTCTCGCGGTCGTGTTATGTTGGTCGTAAAACTTAACCTATGAAATTGGCAGAGATGTGGGTTGATAGTATGGGCTAGTATGCAATGCTCAAGAATCCATTAAGATTGGTATTCGTCCGGATGCTCGATCTTAATAGCAAAAGATTCTCCATCTGTAACAAAAACATTTACTTTTAGCAGACACAAAACAAGCTGTCATTTCGATTGATTGACACCTTATATTAAAAGGGCGTAGGTAATGAACAACGCAAATGATCCTTACGAATTCTTAATACTAGGTGTTGTCGCTTGATGGTCTAAAAACTTTTTACAAAACCAGTTATTTTGCTTGAAGAAAGTGTCAGTTAATGACAACCAAAACAATCCATTAACAATAGCTACCCTATGCAGTTGACTCACACGAACTCCGTGAAAATGAAAAGGCTGAGTCATTGGGAAACCCCGTCTGAGGGCAAGCACTCGAATGCCGGAGGAGCAAAAACATTAACATTTTTTTTTCTTTTTTTTTATGTGTGGAAGCCTTCACACCTGCACTTTTAGAGAACATACCAGAGAGTGTAGGGGGTTTTACTTCACACGTCTCCCCTCTGCCCGATGGAGAAGAGTTACCTCGCCCCTGGGCATTCCGGGCAGGGAGGAACAGGGGTGGGTTTTAGTCAGTAAGAGTCTAACACGCCCTTCCGCTCCACCCTAGAGCGGAAGAAGTCATAGGATGATTTCCCAGCCCCAAAAAAAAAAAAAAAAGGGGTCTCCCCTGTGCCTTGCTGTACACGGCAGCACGTGATCTCTGTGCCACCGTCTTTCCTATGGTCACTCGGTGGGCGGACAGAGTCCCCCATTCTTAGAGGTCGTGACCTTTTTTTTTTTTGGGTTGGGAAATCCTCTAATGACTTCTGAAGCGGGAGGGCGTGACTCTTACTGACTAAAACCCACCCCTGTTCCTTCCCTACCTGAGTGCCCAGGGGTGCGGTAACTCATTTTCAGAATTTATCTGCTACCCCTAGGTATGCAGGCACCGGCCACGATGGGCCCCGTCAGTGTTGGCTGACACTAATCATTTTGAGGCGCGCGTGGAACACTTCTCGCCGTCGACTCACAGGCCTGGTGCTGATCGGACGGCGAGCTACCCACTGCTCGCCGTCCGCAGGCACGGGTAGAGCTTGTGACCCTGGAGTCACGCCTGGTAAGGGGTTTCGGCGTTCCAGGTATCGAGGCAGTTGCCTTCCCGACGCTTCCTCATTGCAGTGTATCCTATAATTTGTTTCAATTATGAATTCCCCATAGACGATGAAGAATTTATATAATTATAATTATATAAATCGGGCCCATCGTGGCCGGTGCCTGCATGCCTAGAGCCCAGAAAAAAAAAAGACCGTAGACACAAGAAATAGGGTAATTACACTCATTTTTGAAAAGTGTCTCAATTAAATTGTATAGTGCTAATAAACCAATAAAAAAACACAATTTTTATTCAATCAGTAGGTAAGTGCAAAAAATGCAATTTTACATTTTCAAATTTCGCGCGTAATTTGACGAAAAGGCTGGACGCAGTAGACGCCATATTGCTCTGTGGTCATGACATCAGTTGGCTGTGTAAATAAAAGTACAAAACCTAGTTAAACTGATCAGCTGACAGTTGAGAATTTATAGTTTACACAGCCGTATGACTTAAAACATGGCGGCTACTATTCCATGGTGTTAAAAACAGATAAAACTGAATTAATAAAACTTTTGATTGAATTTTAAAATTTATTTTGTTATTTTATATTTTCCGACTGCATTTTGCCTAAGCTATCTCAATAATATATTTTTAGTTTTTTTCTCATGTGTAGTAAAATACCTTATTATTTTACAAAAGAATAGTATAATTCTCGCTCGCAATACGAACGCACCTTTTTAAGACAAAACTTTACTCATGAAAATAAAAAATAAACATTGTATATGAGTCGAGAAACTCAAATAACTTACAGAATTTGGCAGCCTACGAGTAAGTTCGCAGACGTTTTTTGTTTAATATAATATATATATATAATATATTCCACAACTATCACACAACGCCATCTAGTCCCAAGCTAAGCAGAGCTTGTGTTATGGGTACTAGACAACTGATAAACATACTTATATATTTCTAAATACATACATATTATAGATAAATTACACCCAGACACAGAACAAATGATCGTGCTCATCACACAAACATTTGTCCTGGGTGGGAATCGAACCCACGACCTCCGGCATAGCAGTCAGGGTCACTAACCACTAGACCAACAGGCCAGTCAAAAGGTGTTTATTTAGTTAGTGTCGAAAACTTTGGCCTATTTCTTGAAAATGGACATTATGAAAGAATTAATGAAAAAAGTGTAATTTTAATATTTTACATAGTAATTCGTTAGCTACCGACAAATAAGCAGACGAGCAAAGAGCCGAGCGGAGCCAGTCCCTGATGAATTTCTATGTTTGCTTCCCACGCTAAATGCTCAAAGTCCGGCAATGTTTTTCCTTCATCAAGAAAATTAATCGCAGCTGCCTGAGTAAGGTGAAACGGGCATGAAATAGTAAGTACTATACAGTACACGTAATAATAACATACTTTATTATTATGTGTATACTAGCTTCTGCCAGCGGCTTCGCCCGCATCGTAAAAAGTAGCCTATGTTTTGATCCAGGTTATAATCTATCTGTATGTAAAATTCATTCAAATCCCTTCAGCCGTTTTGCGTGATAAATACACAAACATACAAACTTTCGCATTTATAATAATTAGTAGGATTATTATTATTAAAATATAATAGTGCAGGGATAACCCATAACTCCGCTGCCGCGACACCTAGCGGCTCGGCGGACAGAGCTCTGGCAGGATCTCATGGAGACATGGAGAGAGCGACTATCGCAACCCAGCGCTGGGCACGCCACCATAATTGCGAAGTTAGTCCAGGACACCATGGCGCCTCTCCAGTCTTTGAGGAGTGTCCTCTCCTTCCGCCTGATGCAGGTCCTCGCCGGACATGGAAGCTTCGGGATGTTCCTGTGTAGGATAAGGCGAAGAGAAACGCCTCGGTGTCACCACTGTGAGGATCGCCCATAGGGCACGGTGGTGCATACGGTGGAGTTGTGCCCACAGTGTCTTCCTGGAGGCGATCGGCGACAGCAACGTCCCGCGCCCGGCCCTGGTCTAGGTCATGGTACGGAGGGAATGGGAAGCAGTCTCCTCCTTTTGCGAAGCAGTAATGCTCGCGAAGGAGGAGGCGGAACGGGTGAGGGATGCTCAACAGAGTCGCCCTCAAGCTCCCAGCAGCAGCCGCCGCAGGAGACGCCCTGAATGTAGGATGTCGCGAGACGATCTCCGGCCACCGTAGACCCGGGCCTGCGGACGGCGAGTAGTAGCGCAGAAGGAACAGGGGTAGGTTTTAGTCAGTAAGAGTCTGACACGCCCTCCCGCATTGGATGAGTTCCCAACCCAAAAAAAAAAAAAAACCGATGACCCATATAACCGTAAGCACGGCAAGTTGGCAGGATTGCGCAATGCCTTTTAAGCTAACGCAAGGTAGAACTTAGCCCGTAATTTGCGACTTCGGCAGACAGGGGCGACGAGACAATGCGACAACGAATTTTCATAGAAATTATTCTTAAACATTTTTCAGTCGAAAATCATTATCCTTCTAGGGCAGGCGGTTAAAAATGGTTGTCGCATCGTTGTTTCATTGTCGCGTCGCGCCTGCCTGCGGGAGCTATAGTTATAAACTAGCTGAGATTACACGCTTTCAATCACCCTCATGGAACTTCTCATGCGAGCATCGGGAGCCTACAGTTCCAACTGCGTATGTATAATAAACTAGAAACATAGTTTGTACCTTTAACTTTTAGCGACTTGACTCGGCGAAACGCAAAGAAGTTTCTGGCCTAGCCTAGTTACCTACTAGTCGAAATTCCTATTAAACCTTCACGTGTCTTTAGAAGGTCGTTTTTATTTGCTACTGTAAGTATAGTATGGTACTTACATCATTTTATAGAGACATAATGTCGGACTCAACGTTTCGTAACATATTTATTTGGAAAACATAGCGGTAAGTGGTTTTCAGACCAGCAGCTACACTCTGACCTCTTTATTTATTCCGTTGGATGTTGTCCCAATACTATACCTACATTACATAAAATATTCTAGAAAGAAACTCCTCCAAATTTGAGCCCGATACCAATTTTCAGCGAAAAACTAAGGTATTATTTTCCACCATCGATTTCGTATTCAGCACGCCCAAGTGATTTCATTCGGGCTCCAATTTCAGTAGTCGCAGGTAATGGAGAACTAATTTCCAGGCCACGTACAATACTACTCACATTACATAAGCACCAATTTTCTCTAAATACCAATTAATTAACGGATCGTGATATAATACGCGATTGAGGTAAGATATCACCGTAGCCATGTGCTACGCCGTAGCCAGTGATTGTGAAGTTACGAATACAATGTTATTCTGTGCTACGAACATTTACGCTTGAATATTATGTAGAACTCTGCTACGAGAAACGTAGAGGTGTATATTACGTATCACTCGTAGCAAATATTGCATAATCATTATAATGAACCCTGTATTGTACTGTAGTCTCAATTAAATTGTTACGTACAAACTCGAATGAAGATATTACACAATAATTAATTTAGACCTATTCTCAATTCTTAATTGCGTACCATAATGTTTATAGTTGGTAGGGAAATTATTATATTAGTCACAATTATGGACCCTGTCGGGCACAGCATAGATCAAGTAGAAGAGAGGAGGAAGACAACTCTAATGGCATAGTATAGGTATTATTTAGTTTTATGTAGTTCGTTTATTCGTCAAACTATTATAACATTAATATTATTGTAATTTTATGTTATTTGACGAATAAACAAACTATGTCGAGTCTGCTACAAAATGGCTAAGAAGAAAACAAGACAAAAACATGGCTTCATTACCGACACTAGGGCGACCTTTGCACGAAAAAAAAAACAAAAAAAAAAAACAATAAACATGCATTGGGCAATTGTGATCAATTGGCAGGTTCCCATACAAGACTCCATAAATTAAAAAACTCGAGTTTCAAACCTATTTTTTAACACACTTGTATTACCTTCACTTGTATGTGAACAAATCTTTGAAGTTAAATTTGACCCACTTCCCGGTTTCTGATTAAGCTGAAATTTTGCGTACATGTTTAGTTTGGATGACAATGCATGATTAGCTAAATGACGTCATTCTAAATCCAATATGGCGGACTAGTTATTTTGTATGCATCTCATGATATGGATATCAAATAACAGGGTTTGCTCAGAAGAACACGAAAAACTAAAAATAAAGTGTGTTTTTTAGTTTTCAGGGTTCCGTACCTGAAGGGTCGAAATGGAACCCTTTTTTTATTGTTGTCACTCACGTGTTCGTCTGTCCGTCGTCTGTTACAAAATTTTGTGCGGAAGAATTTTTTAACTTCCCACTGACCTATGAACTTGAAATTTAGAGATAACGTTTATTATTACGTATATTTTACTAAAAAATACGATATTTTCTTTAAAACTTCCCTTATTTGGTACGGAACCCCAAATGGGTGAAGTCCGCCACGCACTTGGCCGGTTTTTTTAAATTAAGAATAGAATGAAATATTTATTCGACTCGGACACAACCCAACAGCAACAAACACAAAGTTAAAGAAAAGAAAATAATAGTACAGAATGATACAATAAAATTGAGCTGAACGTGCCCGCGCCAAAAGGGTCATCTCAGCATTTGTTGGGTGTCAGATATTCAGCGCTGGTTTTCAGTTGGCACCCTGCAGTGACACAGAGACAAGGGGTAAAGGCAAGTAAGAGGTCACCAGAGGCAAGCCCGCCACACTATTCCCAAACCACTGTAACTTCTGTAAGCCAGAATCAACAGTGGCGACCACCAGGAAAAAGGCCGAGGCAATGAAGCTCGACGAGTCCCAGAGAAACGATTAAACTGTCTTGGGTCCCGCAACGAAATTAATCAGAAAAGACAGCGGAGGAGTAAGAAAAACATAATTTCCACTTCCCTCCTAATCAAGCGGGAGACAGAACAAAACTAGTCACCATAGAGGCAGTCTCCGCCTTCTGCGAAGCAGTAATGCTCGTGAAGGCGGAGGCGGGACGCGTGAGGGAAGCTCAACGGAGTGGCCCTCACGGCCCCAGCCGCTACCACCGCAGGAGAGGTACTTGGCGTACTGGGCGTAGGACGTCGCGAGACGAATTTCAGCCACCGTAGACCCGGGCCTGCGGACGGCGAGCAGTGGGTAGCTCGCCGTCCGATCAGCACCAGGCCTGTGAGTCGACGGCGCGTAGTGTTCCACGCGCGCCTCAAAGAGATGTAGTCAGCCACCACTGACGGGGCCCATCGTGGCCGGTGCCTGCATGCCTAGGGGTAGCGAATAAATTCTGAAAATGAGTTACTGCACCCCTGGGCACTCAGGCAGGGAAGGAACAGGGGTGGGTATTAGTCAGTAAGAGTCTGACACGCCCTCCCGCTCCACCCAGAGCGGGAGAAGTCATTGGATGATTTCCCAGAAAAAAAAAGTAAGAGGTCACCAACGCTGTTGAACGTCTGCAATAGTTGCAGAACCTTGTTTTAGTCGGTAATAGTCTGACAGATTCCTCCGCCCCTTCCAGAGCAAAGGAAATCCATGAGAATTTACACACGCAATAAAAATATGTTTTGCCATCTCTTAGGCAAAGCCTGAAAAGTCTTTCTTTAACCCTGCTACAGTGCCTGACTGTAATAATTTTATTTATGTAGGTACTCGAACATCGAATCTTCTACTATTTATAAAAAAAACAATTGCCGAATTTATGTGTATAAGCGTATCACTTCGGAACAACTGTACCTATACGGCTAATTATTTTTTTGCGCGTGGCCATCTACTGAGCCATACTCATTTCATTAATGTAATGTGCATTTTTTTATTGATTCAATGACTGCTTCTTTATTAACCGTCTTCAAAAAAAGAGGAAGTTTTCAATTCGACTGTTTTTTTTTCTTATGTGTGTTACACCTGCGAACTTTTTTCTAGGTGAACTGATTTTAATGATTCATTTTTTATTTGAAAGCTGGTGCTTCCGGTGTGGTTTTTTTTTTAATTTGGTAAAGATCTAATGAAGAACTTCGGAATAGAAAACCTTCCGGAATTGCTGCAATCTCATGTCTGTTTATTGTTTACACCACATCAATCTGATACACTCTGAAGAGGTACACAGATTTGGACGGTTTACTCTGATGCACCTTAATTTCACGAATTATGTTCAAATTACATATTTTTGGGGTTATCAATTCGGGCATAACTTTACTAGTTAGCTATGGGGTACAACAACAAAAAATTGAAACATAAAAAAAACTTTTACAAAAAAAAAACAACCGACTTCTTTAGAAAAAAAAACAAAAAAAAACAAAATAACTTTTATTTGGAAGTCGGTGTTTCTAGTTTCGTTTCGTCGTTATTTGACACCGACTTCCGAAATTAAAGTTATTATGTTTTATGGAAGTTGGTTGTATTTTTTTGTAAAAAGTTTTTTATTTCATCAACGGCTCTAAAATCAGAAGAAGAAGAAGTTTTTAAACTTGATGTGTAAACTATACGCCCGCCATTACTTCCCCGGACGAGCTAAGTACAAAGAGCTCTAGTACAATGCGTGTATACTAGTATGCGTCACGATCACGAAGGAGACTGCGGATTTGTGCAATAACCTTGACCTGATGCCACTAGCCGCAGCGACCACATACACTATTGCTGCTGAAATACCGAGCATTGGGGTTTTCCGGTCTTAATGCAGTGGAGATCTTTAACTATGTATGTTAAGATAATATGGTAGGTAAGTATGGGGATTAACGTTAAGATTTTTTTTAAAGATTACGTAAACGAAAAATTGAGGTACCGGTAGTTTGTTCGGCTCAAGTAGGTTTATAAATAGGTACCGAATGTTTTGATGTAATAAACATGTTTCACTCCATTTGTATTAAATGGAGCCCATTCATATGATACCCCATTTTGACCTAGTTACATCTTTCAATTTAGACTCCCCTTTTTGGACCCCTTTTGTTTGCTATGCTTTTAAATTGTGTAGTACCTACATATATAAATTATTTTGAGATGATGTAAGTTCTCGGTACAGTGCGTAATTAAATCAGGAATGATGATATCCGCAAGAGAATCAAAGTAAGGATTTCAAATATATTTTTTTTAATTCATCCTTTTTTTTCCATAAGTAATACATTTTTCCGTCTAATATGTATAGTTTTTAAGTTATTTGAGAAAGTAAAGAAAAATGACCATTCTTATTTCCAAAACGAATAGGCCTTTACGTACAGATTACAGGAAAACCTATAAGAAATACCTATATAATTTGTTATGTGTGTTAAAAAAAATGATTTGTTCGGAACCCTTTGCGCGCGAATCTGACTCGCTCTTGGCCGGTTTTTTAACCGACGAAAAAAAAATATGTTTTTTTTTTTGTGTGTATGTTCAGCCCTCACTCCGTCATTTATGAACCGATCTTGATGATTATTTTTTTGTTAGATAGGGTATACCTCAAGGGTGGTCCCATATCAAGCAAATCAGGATCTGATTGTGGAATCCTGATAAAATTGAGAGAAAACCTCGAAAATTGTGGGCACGTTTAGCGTTTCTGTATGTATGTTCGGCCCTCACTCCGTTGTTTATGAACCGATTTTGATGATTCTTTTTTTCATAGATAGGGTATACCTCAAGGGTGGTCCCATGTCAAGGACATTAGGATCTGATAATGGAATCCTGATAAAATTGAGAGAAAACTTCGAAAAATGTGGGCACGTTTAGCGTTTCTGTACGTATGTTCGGCCCTCACTCCGTTGTTTATGAATCGATTTTGATGATTCTGTTTTTCATAGATAGGGCATACCTCAAGAGTAGTCCCATGTCAAGGACATTAGGATCTGATTATGGAATCCTGATAAAATTGAGAGAAAACCTCGAAAATTGGGCACGAATATTGTTTCTGTTTACTTTTCATATCTTTATCAGGTATTTGCATTTAGGAATCATCACATCATGAAACTGAGCTGATGATGGAAACCATACCTTTCCTAAACAATAGAAGTTAGCTATAAAAAACTGTTTTAGTGACAGATATCACTTAATATACTTTGAAGAAAAGACGTCTTTAGAATATAGGAGGTAACCTCAACTGGTCAATATCCTAGGAACCTCATGGAAGGATGGTTACATCATCAGCTCAGTGCCAAGAGGAATGATGAAGGATTAGAAATTAGCCTCAGAGTATTAAAAGATGATGCGAATCACAAAAAAACATAAAATAATAAAATACTAAAAATAAAATATAATACATTATAGCCTTCTTCATTTCTACGTACATATAAAATTTAGATATTTAATAATCAGATTATTGTTTGGCGCCGACTCAAAATTAGTTTATATAAAATTTGATATTTTATGTAGGTAAAGCTCAATACTCAAGACTTAAAAGGTTAATTTATTTTTTGTTTTTTAGTTCTTTTTCGTCGGTTGAATTTTTTGTTAAAAAGTTTTTATAATATATACGTTTAGTTTGTATCGTAAAAAAAACTTTTTTACCTGTTTGTATTTTGTTTCTTCGTTATTTGTCACCGACTTCCGTAATTTAAGTTATTTTGCAATTTTTAGAAGTCGGTTGTATTTTTTCACTTTTTAGGAAGGAGAAATAATGCATCTGCAAAGCCTTTAATTTGAGTGTCGAAATCATTAAATAAGCCCGCTCTTGGTGGAGCAGGAGGGCGTGTCAGACTCTTACGGACTAAAACCCACCCGTATACCTTCAGTTGCCTGTCCAGGGCGGAGTGACATTTAAGTAACCTTATATTTATTTCAGAAAAGCAGATTTTACGAATTTCCTCAGGAAAATATTTAGTGTCGGGCTCCAACAAGTAAGGCGATACATTAAAAGCTTATTAAACAAAGGATGCTTGTCGGCTGTCAAATGTTATCGAACAGAGTGACATTTTAATAATAAGTGAGTAGCTGTGCTAAACTAAACCCCCGGTTTCTGGGAAGACATTATCGATGCGTCACAAATTAAACAATACCATATTATAAAAATTAGCCATCTTTTTAGTTTAAACATAGTTATGCAGGTTCGTAATGTAAAATAATCTGTGGTGAATTTTAATTTAGAATTCGTTTCCTTTAGAGCAGTGACAAAATATAAGTGTTACCATAATTATCCAACAAGTATTAGTAGATATAGTAATCTATAAATGAATATAATGATATTTAGATTTAGTTCAGAAGACTGATAAGCTCATGCCTAGGGGTAGCGGATAAATTCTTAACATGAGTTACCGCAACCCTGGGCACTCAAGCAGGGAAGGAACAGGGGTGGGTATTAGTCAGTAAGATTCTGACACGCCTTCCCGCTCCACTCAGAGCGGGAGATGTCTATGGATTATTTCCCACCCCACAAAAAAGAAAAGACTGAGAAGCTAGGTTTTTTCAAAGGCTTCCTCTCTTGTAATGTTTTTGCTGTCCCCGACAGGGTCCTTATTGATCATTTATAATCTACCACCTTTTTTTTTAGGAAACATTGTGGAATGCAAATAAACAATTGAATATTGTAGTGGTAACGACCCCGACTTACCGAGTTGTAGGTCGTGGGTTCAAACCCAGGCAAGCGCTTTACTTTGTGTATTTATTTCATCACCACTGCAAAACGGTGAAGCACTCCTAGAGAGAAGGCCTGAGTCCGAGCAGTGGGAACATTATTATTATTAAGCCATTATTGCTGAAGAACTAAACACAAGTATAATCTAATAGTATTAAAAAACTTAAATCTAACACAGTGGGAACATTATAAGGCTGATTAAATATGTATGTATGGTTAGAAAGCTTTATAAATACGGGTATAGGTAGTTATACGATGTGTTTGATTGCTGATAAGTCATACAACCAATCACAGCTGCTAATTAATTTTGCGAACGTATTCGCTCGAGCAAAGTGGTGGCCAAATGGTATTGGCCGCGACTTATAAGTCTGCGGATGGCGAGCAGTGGGTAGCTCGCCGTCCGATCAGCACAAGGGCCGTGAGTCGACGGCGCGTAGTGTTCCACGCGCGCCTCAAAGAGATTAGTGTCAGCCACCACTGACGGGGCCCATCGTGGCCGGTGCCTGCATGCCTAGGGGTTTTTGTTTTTTTTTTTTTTTTTTTTTTTTTTTTTTTTTTTTTTTTTTTTTTTTTTTTTTTTTTTTTTTTTAGCGGATAAATTCTGTAAATGAGTTACCGCACCCCTGGGCACTCAGGCAGGGAAGTAACAGGGGTGGGTTTTAGTCAGTAAGAGTCTGACACGCCCTCCCGCTCCACCTACAGCGGGACAAGTCATTGGATGATTTCCCACACGCCCATAAAAAAAAAGGCAGGCCCTTTACTTTGTGTACATTATTTCATCACCCTGCTCTTAAAACGCTGCAGGAAAACATCGTGAGGAAATCGGTATGTCCTAGATTCGAAGACATGTGACATCCACCAATCCGCATTGGGCCCGCGTGGTGGATTATGGTCCACACCCTCTCACAGAGAGGAGGCCTGTGCCCCAGCAGTGGGGACATTAAAATGCTGATGATGATGATGATGATTCGCTCCAGTAACTTAGGATCAATATTTTTTATGATAAATAACATAATTGTACGGTCTCAACGCCGTATATTTTTCTGCTTAGGTACTCTGTAACCTACTGTAGGCCAACGATGCGCGTCATAATTTAGCGTAACAAAATAACATGACTATATAACGAATTTAAATATAGTGAACTTATAATTGTGTAGCTATCAACAACTAAAAGAAATAATCGCTTTAATTCCACTCTAGTGCTGTTACTGACTCTTAACTTAAATAAACTTAACTACTTAGTGCATCCTAGTGGAACGCGTTTCTCTAAACAAACTAAACTTACAAACCTTCACGACACATCGGTGTACGGAGTGAACTACTACAACCCGTACAATAATAATAAAAACTCGTGATCAGTCACTGTAAAACTTGCATTTTACACTCACATTCATGTTACAGAAGATGAGTTCAGCTATGGGACAAATTCAGGCTAGAGCCGAATGCAAACCCATAATTGTTAAGCCAAGTTAGTTTATGCTCAGCTTGTATAGCTGAGGTAATTTGTCATGCCTGTATAATCTTCATTATTTCAGCCGATAGACGTTCACTGCTGGACGTAGGCCTCCCTCAAGTGTCGCCACAACGACCGGTCCTGTGCGTCTCGCATCCATCGGCTACCCGCGACCCTCACAAGGTCATCAGTCCACCTTGTGGGAGGCCTTCTAGCGTTGCGTCTTACGGTACGCGGTCGCTACTCCAGAACCTTTCAGCCCCATCGAACGTCTGTTCTGCGAGCAATATGTTTTGTATGTGTGAACTACCTCTGTTATTCGAGCTAAGCTAAACTGACGGTGTGCAACCGACTTTAGTGTTACAGTACCTAGCTAATTCCAATGAGGTGATTATAAAAAAACTAATCTCCGATCCATAAACATTGTATACCAGCCCTGTAACATAGGTACAACGTGATGCGACGTCCAGCCAGATCTATTCAGCCGTGCCGGTGACATGATTATGTAACATCTACCTTAACGTTCACATTTTATAGATAGGTAGATTCTTAGGTCTAGGTACAAACATTGTAGAAACTTGTGTAATAATGGCGTCAGTAAAATATTGTAGGAATCAGTGTGCTATATGTAGTTGCTACACTGTACAATGATTTTACCATTTGTCTACATTTTGTTATATGCTTACTTTTTGTACTTTTTAATGAATAAAAATTATTATTATAGTGTTTCTATATAGCGTGGAACCCTTTATACTTATATTATAAATTAGCTTCTGCCAGCGGCTTCGCCCACGTGGTAGTAGTACCTCCCCCCTTTATAAATTATAGCATATACAGGGTGTAAGGGGAACGCTTTCGAAGCCAGAACGTAGATTATATACAACCTAAACGCAAACAGATACCATTGATCTTTCGCTTTATTTCGGCGTCGCGTGGATGTAGGGTCGTTGGCCGCACGGCTGTCGGCGCGAGCGCGCACACTTTGAACTCGGAGAATGCGCGGGCGTCAGCTGATATTTTACGAATATTACATTGCATGATAAAGTTGTAAAGAAAAAAAGTGTCTTTAACTGCAAATAACGGTTTCATTTAATTTTTCTCACATTTTTTTTTTTTTCAAATTTTTTGATGGTATCGTATAAAGAATCACTGGCCTAATCACCTGTCTCCGTTTTTGGGAGCGTTTACCTTACACCCTGTATGTTATTCTGATGTATAGGCAATATTACTGTAAAGTTTCATCAAAATCCATTCAGTAGCTATTGCGTAAAAGATTAACAAACATCCATACATCCTCACAAATTTTCACATTTATAATATTAGTAGGATGTGAAAGTGTGTGGGGTGTATGTGTGTGTGTGTTTGTGTGTTTGTCACACTTTTGCACGTCAATGTTTTTTGTCAGTTTAAGCTAGATGAGGCCGGTGTTTCCTAGCTGACTACCCTGAGAAGAATCACCGAAACAAACTCAGAGGTGAAAGTCTCTTTTAGTGTTCTAATCTAATCCATAGAATATGTACTGGTCAAATCATATGAGAACCAGGTTCATTAAGGTCTGAGAGAAGAGCTTTTGAGGAATGGATCACGCAGGTTTGAGTGGACCTGTCCAGACAGTGCAAGCATTTGTCAGTTATCGGGAAGCTCAACTCAGAATTTGAGGAGCTCAACGAACCGACAAACAATACCAAAGTAAGGACATTTGGGTAGGCCGCAAAAATACTCAAACTGCCAGACAATCATAAAATCTACATGAATATAACGACATACATAGTTCTCGCATTCACATTATGCTATATGAGGACCATGCAGCTAAGTGTCTGTAATGGTCTTTTGAAGAAAGAACCACACATATTTGAGTGGACCTATTCAGTCAGTGCAAGGATTTGTCAATATTCGAATAGCTCAACTTAAAACCACTAAGAAGCTCAATGACTTGACGAAAAATACCATTATAAGAAAGGACATTTGGGTAGGCCGCAAAAGTACTCAAACTGTCAGACAACGTTAAAAATTACTGTAAAAAATATATATATATGGTTGAATTGAGAACCTCCTCCATTTTTTTTCGTCGGTTAAAAAGGAGGAGAAAAATTATAATAATAACCCACATAGTCCTCACATTTACAATAATTAAGTAAACAAAAATATAATATTGTATATATAAATAATACAACTTATACATCAGAATAACATTAGAGGCTATAATATAAAATGCCGAGAATAACTAATTCTACACGAGTGAAGCCGCTGGCAGAGCTAGTTGAAAAATAAAGCGACTGCTGTTATGGATATCATGAGATCCACTAGGATAGAAAGAACTCGGTTTAAAATTATTTAATAGATTTATAGAGCAGCTAAAACTGGTTTAATCTGTTTGGAATATCCACATGGGCTATTCCGTGTACACCTTAAAGTTTTAATTTTATTTACTGTCCTGTTGGCCTAGTGGTAAGTGACCCTGACTGCTATGCCGGAGGTCGTGAGTTCGATTCCCACCTAGGACAAATGTTTGTGTAATGAGCACGATCATTTGTTCTGTGTCCGGGTGTAATTTATGTATAATATGTATGTATTTAGAAATATATAAGTATGTTTATCAGTTGTCTAGTACCCTTAACACAAGCTTTGCTTAGCTTGGGACTAGATGGCGTTGTGTGATAGTTGTGGAATATTATTATTATTATTATTTTATTTTTAATGTTTTGTCTTTTTTATTTTACTTTAAGTCTTTACGTATGTGCAACATTTTTCAGTTTTTTTTAAATTTATTGTAATGTCAACTGTTTTTTAGTATTGAAAGAAACTAGACCTCACGACAAAGGGAATCCTAGTGTGGGCTCTGGGGCTTATATTTCATTGCTTATTCGTAATTTCTCGGTACAATAAATATTATTATTAACAATGGAAAAAAAAAAAATTAAATAACAAAATATTGCCATGGTCATTTCATCAATATGCAAAAGTGTTCAAATAAAGGGGTGATCTTGGTTTGCAGCAAATAAAACTTGCCTATTGTGTGCGGGCGTAATACTGCACCCATCAAGTTATGTAAAGCAAGGTCATTTTCAATAGAACCATACCGGACTGGACCCTTTTGAATAGACGAAGGTATATCGACCAGGTAAATAAAAAACGTAACCCTAAAAGAGGAACGAATTTGTGTGAATTAATGAATCTGTCAGATAAGTTAACGGGAACATAGGGAAAGTTGCTAAAATAGGTCAGTTTTTTCTTAACACGTCATCGCTCTACGCCTCACCAGTGTGGTCGTGCGAAAATAAAATATTATTAAAAATTATAATTTCGTTTATTCATTTGTAAATACATATAAATTATATTTTTAAATATTTCAATGAAAAAATAAAAAAAAAAACATTTAAAAATATAAAAAATAGTATCCCACCGGTATCGGGAACAGGGTCCAAGCTACCGGCGGTCAGGGCTCCAGAGAGAGGAACCGCCTGACAATGCGAGCCGTGTCCAGAAGTACTGCTTTCTGAATCAAGCCCTTGATCCAGCCGCCTAACGAGAGCCTCCTGAGGTGTTGGTCGAGGCTCGTGGCTATTAAGCCATTGGCTGACACGACTATCGGTACAATGATCGCTGAGTCCACATCCACACAAAATTATAATTATTATTATCGGGTAAGTGTTGTAAAAATTTTTATCTCTCAGCTCTTTGGCAGGTTTGTCCACAGTTAATGGGCTATGCCAAGTAAATGTAGTGTGTGGTGTGTAAAATTTTAATATTCGTGAGTTGTGTGATGGGTCTTATTAATATTAGTTATTATTATTAAAAACCTATTGTCCCGTTACCGATCGGTAACGTCGCGGTACCTGAGAGGTGTCTGAGAACTCTTTTATCAAATTATGGCAAAACTTTAAAAGAAAGTCATAGGATGATATCCCACTCCAAAAAAAAAGGTATCCATCGATCTCATTCCAAATCGCTAAATCGTTTGCTTGCGCCGGGCAAGTTCTCGTCTACGGATCGGCTCGACCTAACGCGGTGTCCTGCGTGAGCGACGAACTCGACGCGACGCGACGCTGCGAACGCGACGAACGCGATCAACTCAACGGCATACCCTACATGCGGCCTATATGACAGTCTGCGGCGAGACGCGACGTAACGCGCACTTGATTTGAGGGCGACCAGATGCGACAACACGAACTATAACATTTTTCGCCCTAAGAAGAAAATTAATATATGTAATGGTTGATTCAGAAGCGTTGATAACACTCCACAATATTGTTTAAACATTTTAGAATCGTTTCTTAATTTTGGATATAAATGATGGAACTCGCCAAATGTGTTTCTTTGTAAAAATATTATATTTGTTTTCTTTCTGTGCTTTTTACGATATTTTTTTAAAAGTCTGTACTTTAAATATGAACTTTCAAGCAAAATTGTACTGTACTTCTCCATGATTCGAGAAGTAATGACCAAAATCACGTAGGACATTTGTCGCGTATAGCATCGCGTCGCATTACGTCGCGTCGCGTTCGTCGCTCACGCAGGACACCGCGTAAGCTTCGGGCGCGGCTTGACTCTCCTCATCAAACCGACCAGCACGGATCATCTCCAGGCCTGCCGGGAGAACTGCCCAACACTGCCAGCGCAGCTGTACTGGTAGACCTGTACGCCTTCGTCAGCAGTATCAGGCTTGGTCTATGGCACCGGAGCAGCGCGCTGCGAACAGCGTGGAGCGTCTGTCTTCTGTAGCAACAAGCAGTGGCATACGAAATCGTGGCTACGAAGGTGCCCCTATAGATTATGCGGAAACCGGGATATCGAATGCTCCAGGACGATGCCAACACTCTGGACATCTTCCCAAAGCACTTGGCTGCACGTTCCCCTATCGATAACACATGCTTGTATCGAGCACCACGCCCAGCACCATCGTCGAGGTGACGCTTTTGACCGAGTCCTTGGCAACCTTTACCGTGGGCGCCCACTGGAGTTTTCCCCTGAGCGTCATGATTGCTGACTTCGCCGGGGAGAACCTTAGCCTGTTCCTGGCTCCCCAGGCCGCGACCATGTCAAGCGTCTCCTTGGCTGCCGTCTCGAGCTCTCGACGAGACCAAGACTCGATCAGAATTGTCACATCATCCGCGTAAGTGACCATTCAGACGCCGCGTGGTAGCGGCAGCCGAAGCAAGTCGTCCGACAGCAGGTTCCACAGAGTCGGACCAAGGACGGAGCCCTGCGGGCAGCCCACTGTGGACACCTTCTATTCCACCTGGTTTCCAACAAAAAGCACGACTCGTTGACGGGCAAAGTAGTCCACTGTCCGACAACATCTTGAAGAAATGTTGGGCGGACAATACGTAACTGGACAATATGTAGAATCATTAAAACAGACACGATCTCGTTAAACAGAAGCTGAAAATTTTATTGTATTATTGACTACCTCAGTGAAGCTGGCCGAGAACGCTGACTTGATACATTTGCTGCCAAACACTGCAAAATCATTAGAATGTGTTACTATCTGCATCCTAATGGAAAACATAGTAACTGTATCATCTAAAAACAAAATACTTTCTAAACTTGACACTGGCTACATGCACAAACCGTGCAAAGCCAAAATTAAAAAAAAAATAACAAATTAGAAAACCCGTCATTGAATGTCAAATAAAGTCTTTTCTATGGATTACGCAATCTTAAAAAAAACTTTTAACAAAAAATAGACCCGACTTCCAAAAAAAAATAAAAAATGTGCAACCTAACTTTAATTTCACTCTTTAGTTGTGGTTCTCCGGTAAATTGTGTAAAAAATACATAGACAAGCAATTGCAGTAGTTAATCGCGAGTCATTTGCTGTTAGTTTTTGAAGAGTTCCACTATCTATTTCCAAAGATCTTCATCAAACCCTAATGTGTTATATCCTAAAACCTTCCTTGAAAAATATGCATTTGAACAACGAAAACCCCATCCAAATCGGATCAGTAGTTTTCGAGATAATCGCGGACAAACATACATACATACATATGGGTCGAATACAGAACCATTTTTTTTGAAGTCGGTTAAAAATACAAGCCCATAACCTAATCTAAAAATAAAGAACCAAAAAGCTTTCTAGCAGCATATTTTTATTCTATTAAAGCCTTAACAACTCTGCTTCTTATTTTCCTTTGGAAAACACAAAACAAAAAAATTAAGTTTTCATCTAAAGATTTCACTTAGCACGGTTTGTAGCAATGCAGATACTTCGCTAGAGTACGCGTAAACACGTTACGAGACGATACATAGTGCTTTTTAGTTTCATTTTAACAGATTTAACAGAGTTTGCCAGTAATTACAGAGTTACCAATGTATTTTGTCTAAAATATTTACTTAACTTAAGCACACCAACGACTTGTTTACGAGAGATTTTAAAAAGAATACAAAACGAAAATTAAAATATCAAGAAAATATGAATATAAAAGACGAAGATAAAAAGTAAATGTCCTAATTTAATTAAATGTTGTGTAAGACCACAACTATAATATTTTTGCAAATTGTTGAGTTGTAATTTTTCAGTCGGTAAAGGATACTGGTAAAATTGCACACAAGCTTTTTTGTAAGGTTATGAAATAGTAAACTTTTTACAAAATGTACTTTGTAAACGTCAGTATGATTTACTGAATATCTACACTAATTTAGAATTTACTTAATATTTCAGTAATTACAAAAAGAAAATCATGGTCGCAAATCCACACTCAAATACCGGTCCACATTAAACATAGACATTGTTGTGCCGCTCCTGCCAACACGACAAAAGAACATCACGAATTATATGAACCATGAAGGACACACACGTCTGTTTTGATCTCTTTAAACACCGCGCCGCCGCCGCCGCTCTATTCAGTATCCCGAAAAAATACCTAACATTACAATCGGAAAAATGTAGGTATTTCATCTCCGGTTTTTTATTACTTTTTACTTACTAAGTTAACCCTAATTGTTACCCGAAAATTGCGTGTGCTTAGTAACAGGGTGGGTGTCCGCCATTACTGGAGCCGCGCCAAAACATAGAATAAAAGTTACTGTTCGCGCCCAGCGGTGAAAGTGCCGCCAATCGATACCATCCACCGATAACCTGACAAACAGCTGATCTTAACAACCACGCACCTATAGCAAACAATAATTCACCCTCTGTCTGCATATTAAAATAAATTATAGATACTCAATTTGTTATGGTAAACCGGCAAAAAAAAAACTGTCACGATACTGAAAATTCTTTCATGTACAGAAACGTTCATGAATGTCAAAGCTTTTGTTGATGTAGCTCATCGCTACGAATACAAAGTCCACAGATACCTTCGAGTATTAATTCTACAAAACGCTAACAATAAGTTTGTAATACAATAAGTAAGAAAATAATATAGGTCGAAATCGAAGATTTAAAAAAAAACTTATAATGCTCACCTCGATATGTAGGTAAGGCGGCAGCGCGCCAGTATAGCACATGTAGTGGCGCTGCGTGTTGGTGTATTTAGTTTAATCGCTTGCGGGTGCGGAGGGCGCATGCGCGGCGCTGCAGGCGCGCGCACCCTGCCGCTGACAGCGCGGCCACTCCGCCGGCACACCGACCTCAAGCCACACGCGCGCCCATCGCTCGCTACGCGCAGCAACGCCGGCCCCTCGCGGCCAGGAGCCCTCCTTGGCGCTTCCATCACCCTACACTCGACTACACTACATCACCGGGGGCTTACCGCCACGGACGCCGGCGTTTGCACACAGGGCTCGCCGGATAAAAGGTATACTTTTCATTATATGCTTGCAGTGACATGTCCGCCCTGGATCCGCTATTCATTCACAGCACAATGCCACATTTAATTGTTTGACGGTTAGTAAAAAAATATCCGCTCCCGGCTGAACACCTGGGGTTGCTGCATTATGACAAAAGAGTGCGAACGCGATAGAAACCCTCGTTCCTCTTTTGTGAGCTACCGTATGTCAGTTATGCCGTTAATCCTCTAATTGACGAGTAAGGCATTGTGTTTGACCTTCCCTCATTACGGCTTCCACTAGAATCTGCATTATGTACTATGTGTAGCTAGTAAATAATATATTTTTTATAGTACTTATGACGTTCTACTTGTGCGTAACTCCGTTTTCTAGGACGTCTGTCACGCACTTCCTGATCAAAATTCCATCGTTATGTATGAGGGTTCTTCGCCCTTGCTAAGAAGAAACGGTTTTCGATAGCACCCTATTTTCCAGTTACTGAAAATTTTTAACAAATTTTACGTTTTTATTTTAGACTAGGTTTAGTCTGCGAGCTGTGAAAATCCTAATTAATTAATTTCACCAGTCTTTATTTTTTTTTCTCAAAGTAAAAAATATATATTGAATGTGATTAGTAGATGATACCCTGTTACTATTAAAATACATGTCTCATATTTTTATCACGTCAAGTTTTTTAATATTCTCAAATTAAGTTATTAGACGATCTTGATAATCATGTCCAGGTTATCATTCGCTTTTATTGTTTCAATTGTTTTAAAATGTCATCAAGATTTGAAGATTTATGAAGACAGGTACCACGACTTTTGGGGTAAAATGTGTTAAGTGATTACATCTGGTCCATATTAAGAGAAACTGACACAAATCAGTATAAAATGTATCTGTGTCATTTTAGATTTTTTGTAAGTCACTTAAAAAATGTGTCATTTTACATATAGCAATTATTTAAAAAACTTGACGTGCTATTTTTTTTTTCATTGTAACTAGGGTTATTATTATTCTAACGATCCACATTAGTTTCCCAGATGGGTAAAAAACCTTGTTAATCAGCGTTTTCGGGACTTGTGTCTAAAATACAGAATTTTGTATAAAATACTTAAGCGTTTTTCCTCGGCTTTCGTGCGGTTTCTCACAGCCATAAAAATTTTAACAAACCATACGGCTGTCGTGCTAAGCGTGTTGACGTCGCAATTTCGCGAAACGGCAAAGAAACATTATCTTTTTGATAGTCTTTGTTTCAAACACTTTTATCGCCACTCGTTTGACATTATTGTTTTTTTTTTTAATTCGTACTTACCGTAAATATTTACCGCTGCTCTTCCTGCGTAGTCTGTCAGGTAAACGTGTTTTATATTATTGTCCTTATGAAATTTTTAATACCGAATTCTTGAATGAAACCTACCTTCATATTACCTCATACAATATGGGTGCATTTTATGTCATCATGCATATTGCACATAGCACACATTCATATAAAAGAAAACGTGCTGGCACTCAAACCTACCTCAATGGAGCTTTCATTGAGCGAAGCGCATCCAAATGACGTGCTCCGAGGTGCTTACTGAAGCTTTTGTACAAACCTACCAGTATAAAAGAAAACAATCTATTTCAAAGATTCTGTTGAACTATTTATGTGTGAACTAAGCAATTCTTCGGTGAACACAAAGTTTTTTAATAAGAATTTTTTTAATCCGATTTTAACCCAGCGCAGTGCGTACGAACCACGCATTTAGCCGGCTGTTTTGTTAGCCCTTGGGCTGCAACAATAAAGGCCAATATAGAATGTGGATTTGCCAACAATACGGGCTGAACTGTTATGCGTTTGAAAAGAGGGTGCATTGACAACACGATGTAATCGTTTTTTAACCGACTTCGAAAAAGGAGGAGGGTATCAATTCGGATGTTTTTTTTTTTTTTTATGTATGTTCGGGCATAACTCTGTCATATATTGACGGATTTGCAAAATTCTTTTTTTTTCGAAAGGGGTTTATTCCGAAATGGTCCCATTTAAATTTCAAAAAGATCTGATGATGGGTTTCGGAGACAGACAACGGAACTCTTCAAAAATTGACAGCAAATCAACCGCAATTGCTGCTATCGTATGTCTATGAATTGTTAACACAGTTTAATGGGGAGCCACAACTAAAAAGTGAAAAATAAAAAACTTTTTTACAAAAAAATAGAACCGACTTCCAAAAAAAGTGCAAAATAACTTTAATTTCGGAAGTCGGTGTCAAAAAACGAAGACACAAAACAGGAACACCACTTCCGAAATTAAAGTTATTTTGCACTTTTTTTGGAAGTCGGTTCTATTTTTTTGTAAAAAAGTTTTTTTTTACTAACGATTTTTTTGGCTACTCTGCAAAATTAGTACACACATAATCGTAAGGAATTATGAAAACAGTATTTATGGTCGCGGCTTCTTGAATTCTGACTTTGTCGCATTTGCAGCCATACAGTCGCCCAGCTAGATCGATTAAAGTACGTACAAACGGGCAGACTTCCACAGATTACTACTATCACGCGCACTCGTAGTACCGACACAAGCGGCTTAGCTAATTGACCTTGCGACGTTGCAGGCGCGTGTCCTTGAAATGCGCTACATTAGCAGTACTGAGAAAATGCGTGCGCGTATGCGTTGGCACGAGACATGATATCATAATATAGCATTACGCTTTTATACACCACTAGCTGACGTTGTCCTATCAAAA
Organism: Polia nebulosa; assembly: GCA_951329385.1. Classification (NCBI taxonomy): domain Eukaryota; kingdom Metazoa; phylum Arthropoda; class Insecta; order Lepidoptera; family Noctuidae; genus Polia; species Polia nebulosa. The sequence continues at coordinate 8,218,484 of OX589604.1, forward strand.
TTTCATACGAAAATTCCACTGAAAAAAACTTACAGTTTTCGCGAATTTTCAAATAATCCGGTTTTTTTTTTGTTTTTCACCTAAATAAAACATTACAATTATGCACTTAATATCACCACAGTCATACACACATAGTAGGACCACAGTGGTTGTTAGTAGTTCGTTAATTCTTAACCTCATTATTTGTAATTTATTTTACAATACTGTTGAATAGTTTATATTTGTGAAAGTCAAGTTTAATTATCTAAATTGACATAAAATGGTCTAATTTGAATCAAATCGAATCTGTATTCGGACAATGAAAGTTAAGAATGTAAACGAATAGGCAATAGCCAAATTTTACCAACCAAGTCCAGTTCTCAAGTGAAACGTTTACCAACGAACAGCATTTAATTATAATTTTATAGAATAGATGTTCCATACGCCAACAATAAAAATATCTGGTGAGTGCAAATTGAGAAGTTGATTAAAACAATTAAGGGTTAATTGAATTAGTATATTTAACATTTAACTCATTACACGTTTATCAAATCAATTGATATAAGGAACATATCTCATGGACTTGCGGCCAGTTGTACTTTTCCTCTCGTGTCGGTAAGATCAGCTGTAACCGTGATCAGAATATTAACCAGTCAGCAAGATAGCAGCGAGGCTTGACTGCCCTAATCGCGGTGGCCGTATATAAGGATCGCCACTCGTGAAAGCTGTTTATCGCAACAGTCGGTAAGTTCACTGTTTAATATGAACACAACAATAAAAAGTATATTTTTCTAGATAGATAGATATAAGTTCATAGATATGAATCGTTTTAAAGTTGATCATCATCTTCCTGCCCTTATCCCATGTTACTTGAGGTCGGTGCAACACGTTTTTTTCTTCCGTTGATAAAGTTGATCGATTGCATAATTTGACTTTTGATGTATTGATTGAATAACTTTTAATGATTGTGAATTTGACTTGTTATAATATTTGATTGTAATAATGAATTTTTTAGTTGATTTCCAATTTGAATATATAAATTTTTGGAAGATTTCCGATGTGATGATTTTCATTTTGACGTTATGGCAGAATATGCTGTAGGTATGTGCATAGTCTCTTGGTACGGACAAAGTATATTTTAGATATGTATAGATAGATGATTTTATTTTTTATTTTATAGAAATCTTTTACGTTTAGACATTTTTGCCAATCACAAATCGCACACATCCCACAAACTGTAAAATTTGAATAAAATAATCTCTTAGCCGAACACTGCCTCCTAAAATACAGGCTACCCTAGTTTGGGAGACAGGGTTTACTAATTATTGGATACAGATTTCTGCAACAATTTATCTCTGGCAATGTTTGATGCCAACCCAACCTAAGTATTGAAATTATATCTTATTTTATTTTTACTTTAAGGCCTCTGTAATAGTTTACCATAATCTGTAATTTTTGAAGAAAAATAAATTATTTATTATTATTATTTATTATTACACTTGCATTCGGTTTTTTTTTATAACAGCTTAAACTATCATTACAGGGTTTTCCCTAATGCGACTGTTAAGAACTAAAGCAAAGACTAATAACCTAAAATATACAGGTTGTAACGGAAAGGTGTGGTCATATTTTAAGAGCCGGTTCTGCCCATGGAAATTAACAACTTTCTCTAAGAAAAAATAGAATATTCCCAAAAAAAATTGGACTTTCCATATAAAGTTATCATCAGCTGATAAATATTTGAGTGGGAGGTAAAAATGTTTTTTTAATTTCCTCAGATTTTCTTGAAGAAACTTGTTCATATCTATATGGGCAGATGCAGTTCTTAAAATATGACCACACCTTTCCGTTACACCTTGTATACTTAAGTACAATAACCAAATTAGAAAAAATAAAAGTAACACCGTTATTAAATTATTATACTATTAAAAACACAAAATACCTACATAATAACTTCCCTTTACATGGTTCCTACATCTTAAGCATTATTTAGCTTAATATAATTATAATTGACTGCTGCAAACGGGCAGTTTTTCTAAAAAGGTAATTGTGTAAAAATCGACATTTATCTACGCCTGGTAATCTGGAACCTTGATCTTCGTAGTTCTGTCGTTCAAAATAGAATTTTAATATTTTCTGCCGGATTAACCGCGGTAACGTTTTTACTGATCTTATCGAATCTTTCGGACTTAAGACTGTAACAGTTTACTATATCATTTTGTTTCTTCATTTTGCGTCTAACAGTAGTGACACTTTTTAAAACCTTAACGTTCCATTTTCCCCTGCATCTTTTATTTTTAACCAACTTCAAAAAGAAGGAGGTTATCAATTCGAATGTTATTTTTTTTTTATTATTTATGTTCGGGCTTAACTCCGTCATATATAGAAGGATTTGCAAATTCTTTTTTTGTTCGAAAAGGGTTTGTTCCGAAATGGTCCCTTTTAAATTTCATATAGATCTGATCATGGGTTCCGGAGACAGACAACGGAACTCTTCAAAAATTTATAGCAAATCAACCGTGATTGCTGCTATCGTATGTCTTTGAACTGTTATCACAGTTCAATGAGGAACCACAACTAAAAAGTGAAAAATAAAAAACTTTTTTTCAAAAAAATAGAACCGACTTCCAAAAAAAAGTGCAAAATAACTTTAATTTCGGAAGGCGGTGTCAAAAAACGAAGACACAAAACCAGGAACACCGACTGCCGAAATTAAAGTTATTTTGCACTTTTTTTGGAATTCGGTTCTATTTTTTTGTAAAAAAGTTTTTATGTTTCATTCGTTTGCAAATCCTGATGATTCAGATTCGGTAAATTACAAGATGCACCAAAACTTGCAACTAGGTCGTTTCAGAGACCACAGAATACACGAATACGCTTAAATACGTTTGTATTAAATTTATTTTCATGAATAAATAATTATGTAAATGTCCTATATCTTGAATATAAAAACTTTCGTTCATAGTAATAGACTCACAGTTTTATGCAAAAGAAAAGCACCTCAATTGAAGCTGGCATAGTTTAATGGCGGTAATAGTAAATGAAACGGTTCATATTTTCATATCGTTTGTGTTACGACTGCGTTGGGTATAACTAATGTCCTGTCTGCAGTGAAAATGTGATGATTTTTTAACGATATAACACTTTTCTTTTGATCCAGAAAATTAGGAAATGGATACAAAACGCTATGAACAAAAATATATTGAACTTTTTGGGATACAAACAGTCAGCCTTATTTACAAAAAACTTTTTTACAAAAAATAGAACCGACTTCCAAAAAAAGTGCATAATAACTTTAATTTCGGAAGTCGGTGTTCCTGGTTTTGTGTCTTCGTTTTTTAACACCGACGTCCGAAATTAAAATTATTTTGCAATGTTTTTTTTAAGTTTTTTATTTTTCAGTTTTTAGTTGTGGTCTCCCATTAAACTGTGTTAACAATTCATAGACATACGATCGCAGCAATCGCGGTTGATTTGCTGTCAATTTTTGAAGAGTTCTGTTGTCTGTCTCCGAAACCCATCATCAGATCTTTTTGAAATTTAAATGGGACCATTTCTGAACAAACCCCTTTCGAACAAAAAAAGAATTTGCAAATCCGTCAATATATGACGGAGTTATGCCCAAACAACAAAAAAAAAATACAAACATCCGATTTGATAACATCCTTCTTGTTGAAGTCGGTTAAAAACCCTCTAACTGATGATCAGTTATGTTTAAGCTAATCATACGGATATAACGTTTTTTATATTTATAGAGGAGCTCGTGGCTAAAGTAATAACAGCCGCACGGGTCGATCCGTCAGGTTAAGCTACGCTTGCCGGGGTTGATCCATGGATGGGTGACGATCTATACATACCGAGACTCCTCCGTGCCTCGGAAATCATGTTAAGCCGTTGGTCCCGGCTGTCAAACTTTGACAGTCGTTACGGATCGTCAAAAGCCCGAAAGTTTGACAACCAGTCTTTCCAAGGGGTATCAAATTAGCTAGTAACTGGGTTGTGGAGGTCAGATAGGCAGTCACTCCATGTTAAAATACTGGTATTCAGCTGCATTCGGTTAGACTGGAAGCCGACACCAAGATAGTTGGGAAAAGGCTAGGCAGACTGAGACGGATAGAACGTTTTTTTTTATAAAAATGGCCCAGTATTGCCAAACGCTCTATATATTTTCAAAGCCTGGCCTACGTGATCATCTAAAATAGTTCACTGTTGTATTGTTTGGAAATCTATTACTTACTATTACCACTAGCTTAAAATCAATTTTTTTTAAAAATGGACCTCCCATACAAATTTTGACCAGCTGATGATAACTTTGTTCGGAAATTCCAATATTTTTTGGGAATTGTCTATGACATTCTTGAAGAAAGTTGTTCATTTCCATGGGCAGAATTTTTGTCTAAAATATAACCACCCATTTCTGTTACACCCTGTACAAACAAACAGACCATTAGACAGCAGACAACCTTCTAAATCTATACCTAACTTGACATATATGTTGGTAGCAGGCTGCGTCAAATGACCACAGACAAAGAGAGGAGCAGACGTCATTAAGCTGAAATCTAATGCTATTGTCCTAGTACCGGGCAAATTTTACTACTAACTAAGACCCATAAATAAAATACAAAAAATACTATACTAGTACATATTAAAAAACCTTAAAATAAAAACTACTGCACACGAAGCGACGGAGTCGAGTTACGCTGCGAGGTGTCGCTTAGCTGGCCGCGGAAACACCGATACAGCACCCCTTTCGGCCAAAACTCTTCATCAAGGTCATCAAATGGTGAATCGGAACGCGCACCACGAATGACTTAAAAGTGGTGTTATAGCGCGCCTCCAACTTCCCTACCCTTAAAGTCCAGTTGGTCTTCACCCGCATGTACGTGTAGTGTGTGTGTAGTGATGCAAACGGGATACGTACAGGTTCGTCGTCGGTACTGCAGAACGTAACAATTTTGCTAAGTCACCACAAAAACTAGGCTATCGAGACGACTCCCATTCAGTGCGGCTATCGATCTCTACTCTAGTATCACTTCCCACAACAAAAGCCACCTTCTTAAACTCGATCAAACGTTTTACTTTTCAGCTGTAAAATCCTACTTGATATTATAAATGCGAAAGTTCGCATGGATGTTTGTTAGTAAATTACGGTAAGACGGCTCAACGGATCTGGATGAAATTTAACACAGATATATGTAGTCTGGAATAGCACATAGGCAATCATTTATAATGGGGGAAGTACTAAATCCATGCGAGCGAAACCGCTGGCAGAAGCTAGTATTAAATTAATCCCTAGCAGCACTCAACTCGACGCTTGTCCCTATTTAACGTCTATTTGGAGCCAATGATAAAAGTTGAGGCCCTAAGAAATTAATTATACCCGCACTGTAATACTTTTGAGTCAAGAAATCAAAACATCAAGTTTTGCAAGTTTGTACGTCCCCGAAAGTTTGTGGACCGGGGCTTGCTTCTGGTAACCCGTTACGTTAAAATTACGTCAGATCAGACGCCATCTTTGAGGGTTTTGATCGATATTTGAAATTCAATTTTAAATATGGAATATTCTCATATTTCACGGTATGAATGTTATGAACCCAAAAGCAATCTCGCATTCACACAGGACTTGGCACTGTCGGCCAAGTAAATCGGGTCAAAGGAATTTATCGTCAATTGAAATATTATGCGGTATGAAGGAGGTACCTACCTATTTTGCACATCTCTTTAGTAAATAGTCCCTTAGTCGCCCTTTGTGATACTCGCAAGTGTCGAGAGGTTAAGAAGGGCGTGGACAAATAGAACAAAAAAACAAACGGGATTCGTTTTAACATTTTGGCTACTCTCATATCGCACTCCACTTGTATTTGCATGTATCAGTATGTCCACTGCTGATCATAGGCAATTTTGTCCAGTGTCCTTAACTGATTTAGCAATACAGCCACTTGTAACAAGTAAACATTTACGGCCCAAAGCCCTAATCTTGTCTGAAACCGTGAGATACAAAGTCGAACGCTTTCGTTCAAAATAGAATGTTAATTTTTATGCCGAATTAAACACGGTAACATCTTTAATGATCTTATCGGATCGTACAGATGTCTCTACAGATACCTACGTCCATTATATCTCTTCATTTTGCGTCTAATATTTATACAGATGACACTTTTAATTAAGTTGCTTTTTTGCTCAGCGTCTTGATTTTTGTTTTATTCACAGAAATATTTATCTTGGTCAAGAAATCCTGATTATCGAATTCAGGAATTCATATTGCGTCTAAAAAAACATTTATATTCATGAATAATAATTTTTTGCTACCTACAGTCCAATAACTTAAAACTTTTTCTCGTTTTAATAGAATCGCAGTTCTTTGAAAAAGAAAAGCAGCTCAGTTAATACTGGCATAGTCTAATGGTGGCAACGGTGGATGAAATGGTCCTACATTTCCATATCGTTTGTCTTACGACTAGTGCGGGTGTTAAATTAAATGCCCTGTCTGCAGTGAAAACGTGATGGGACCTTTTAACGCTATAACACTTTTGTTTTGACCCAGTAAATTAGGGTAAAGGTGTGATTCAGCAAGGCAGCAGTGCTGCGCTATTCGTAGTGTTGTGCTGTGTATCCTTGCATATGTTGTATTTAATTAAATTATTACGATTATTAGTGTGACTGTTATTGTAAAGGGTTGCGCGTCACTATCACTACCCTAGCCAAATAACTTTAATAATAGCGCTAATGCTAACGTCTTCGTGGAAAATGTATGGCAACGAGATTACGTTAGCGAAGCGTTAGCGTTAGCGCTATTATAAAAGTTTTAGTTTAGCCTTGACTTTAATAGAAAAGTATTTTGTCTTACCCCTCTGGTCTGTCGCGGCGGCAGAGCAACACTGCCGCGCAGCCGCCCCAAGATAGTTGGGAAAAGGCGCGGGCAGATTGATTGATTGAACTACTACAGCTTGCATAAAAAGACTTTATATATATATTTTTTTATACTAGTATATAGAGTCCCACTGCTGGGCAAAAAAAAAAAAAAGTTTTAAATTGTAATGTTTACTTTTATTTAATTACTAGGTACTTATATGACATGTAATATTATTATAATTTTAATTTTATTTGGAATGAAATGATCTGAAAGTAGTGGATTGAAATAAATGATTTTTGAATTTGAATTTGAATTTGAAAGGCCACCCCATATCCTTCGAAACACTCTTTTCTTGCACCACCTCAAACCAGCCTTAATAAATTTAACCGTACTAAATAACTGTGATAGTAAATCGGTTTAAAATCGGTCTAGTAAATTGATTGATTAACACATTATTCCATATAACATAAAAGAAAACTTTCGCCCATTTTAATACAATCACAGTTCTTTCAAAAAGAAAAGCACTAGGTATAAGGTGGACACTCCAGGGTAGTAGGGAAAAGTGTGAGAACCCTAATAGCATTTAGTGTTGGCATTTGGTTGGGCCAACAATAAATGCTATCATTTTATTGTTGGCCCAACAATAAATGCTATTAGGGAAACGGCCGTTTTTAGTACTTTTGATACAAATCATTCTGTGACCTGTTTTAACAACATAAAAATACTTTATCCTCTTTGTAACAAACGTGACGTTGGATTCTTTAATATTTATTTTGTTGGCTATGCTACTATTTTTTATTCAATGAGGGCGCCACTTTGCCTGGAATAGAAAACTGGGCACTGACTGAAAGCTGGGGGCTAGCTGACTTTTAAGTTTGTTTCGGTGTCTCTTCTCAAGTTAGTCAGCTAGGAAACACTGCGTCATCTAGTTTAAATTCACGAAATAATTGGCGTGTAAAAGTGTTTATGACCGAATGCAAAACAAATATTGTTTATCATTATAAAAAATCTATGGCAAAAGCTCTCGATGTTTTTGAATTTCAACCATTTCAAATGGTTTTCAGTTGCAATGTTTGGAAATATGTAGCTGTAACTACTATCTTTACATTAATGAAATGAAAAAAATTACTGAAATAGGTTGAGTAATTTGATTGATTGAAATACGGAACATTATTCTAAGTACCTTTTGGGCCGCGTCAAAAACTACGCAATCAAAATCCCATTTATACAAAAACAAGTGCGAGTCGGACATGCGCGAACAAATAGGTTTTCCTATCATACTAATATTATAAATGTGAATGTAAGTTTGTTTGTTACGCTTTCACGCGAAAACTACTTAACCGATCATCATGAAACTTTGTAGACATATTCTTCTTTTATGAAAAAAAATAATTAAAGATACATAAATGCGGGTGAAACCGAAACACAACTAGTAATCTATAAGTAAAGATCAACTTTCTCTATTTATTTTCAAAATTTTAGACTTAGTAGTTTCGGAAATAAGGGGAATGGTAAATTTTTATCTATTTTCTTAAATAACACCATGACTATTAATTTAATATTATGAAAAAAATACATTTGCAACCCGCAGTACGCTTACATTTAACAAACTGCAGTTTAAAAAAAAAAATTGCGCTCGAAAACCGCCACGTGACCCCATATTCCAAATTCATTTATTTACGCCACACGTCCGTGTTTGAAACATATTTTAACTCAAGTAGTCTCTACTAGACCGCTTGTTTCGGAGTAAATTGGCTGTGACAGACGGTCAGGCAGATATACAGACTGACAGACACACGAGTGATTCTTTAAGAGTTTCGTTTTTTCATTCGGACATTCGAAACCCTATAAAGGATAATATAAGACAGCAGACAACTAAATACTCAATACTAAATACACGTCCATCTTGACCTATATATAGGTACATACCTACCTATAGACCGCAAACGACGAGAGAAATAAGCAATATCATCTGAAATCTAACGCTATTGTCCTTGTACCGGGTAAATTCTACTAAATCGCCACAAAAACTAGGCTATCAAGACGACTCCCATTCAGTGCGACTATCGATCTCCACTCTAGTGCCACTTTTCATAACAAAAGCTACCTTCGTAAACTCGATCGTACCGTTTACTTTTCAGATCTCAGTTTCAGATGTAAAATCTTCTACAAATCCCTAGAAGCACTCAATTGTAAGCGTATCCTAATTAAACGTATCTTTATTACTAATGTCAGGGTTGGAGTGAGGACCCTCAGAAACCTTTGTTGGAACCGCACTACATCTTAAAAGTCAAGAAGTCCGAAACACCAAGTTTTGCCAGGTAGTACTTTCCCGAAAGTTTGTGGAACGGGGCTGGCTTTGGGTAACCCGTTTCGTTAAAATTACGTCAGATCAGACGCCATCTTTGAAATTTTTGATCGATAGTCTAAATTCAATTTTAAATTCGGAATATTCTCATATTCCACGATATGAATGTAAGAATGTAATGAACCCAAAAGCCATCTCGCATTAACCTATGACTTGGCAATGTCGGCTAAGTAAATCGGGTCAAAGGAATTTATCGTCAATTGAAATATTATGCGGTATGAAGCAGGTATTGTGCAGATCTCTTTGCTATGTTTCATGCATACAAGATGAGCAGCAAAAAAGGTTCAGCCCCCCACTCTCATTACTAAGGTGACTGACGTATCTTAGAATGACTGGATAATCAAAAACTTGCGTATCCTAAATGGGATAGAATATGTTCTCAAATTGTTTAGGGAAAAACCACATTTTACGCACAGATACAAAAACCACTTCTCATGATTATGTTTACTATCCTTGTTTATCTCAATCGGAATATTTTTGTGATATTCGGAATAATATTTTTACATAATCTTAATAATCTATGTCAAAAAATGTAATATTTTCAAAAAACCCGACTGTAAAAAACCACTTAAAAGTTCCAAACAAGTCACTTTTCAAGCAGTCTGATGCTTGGTGGCTGTAATTTTAGTTCAATTATTGATTTTATGCCACCAACTGCATCAGACTGCTTGAAAAGTGATTATTATACAGGGTGTAAGGTACATGAACGCACATACGTGTACTAGTGATTCAGTACATGATTCTGGACCCCCTAGCGTTGGAATTTTTCGTCGGCTTTTTCCTAATTTTTGAAAAAAAAAATTTTTCCCCAAAGATATTTTAAATGAAACAATTTAGTCGTCGACTTACATTTTTTTCTTTTTCACAATATGGCGTCTGGTTGTCGCCATATTGTATTTCGATTACTGTCATGTCTTTAGTAGCACTTGCAAGGTTAAGACGAATCAATTGACGTAAGAATTATCAAAATCGGCCCACGCGTTTGGTCTCTATAGTGCCACAAAGGAACAAATAAGCATATATACATATATAAAAATATGACACAACACTTCTGTGTACCTCACATTTTCAAAATATGAGGTACACAGAAGCGTTGTGTATATATCACAATTTGGTGAAGAGCTACATGCATTACTTCCTCGAATTATAATCCTCCCGACCGAATTTCGTGTGCGCAAACACAGGTGCTCTCTCTCTGTTCCTTCACTCTCAAACTCCAATGGGACGGCAATCCGACACGACCGGGGAGAGATCAGGCGCAGAACCAACCGCTTTACGTACTTTTCAGGGCACGGTTACACCATCAAATTCCAAGCTCCGGGCTGCTACAGAGTAATTCCTAATGGAAAAACCCAATAGCACTTTTTGCCTGACCTGGAATTAAACCCAGGGCCCAACACTCATGCCTAGGGGTAGCGGACAAATTCTGAAAATGAGTTACCGCACCCTTGGGCACTCAGGCAGGGAAGATATTCATGTGTGTACTATGTGTGTGTGTTTGACTTTTGCACGGACATGTAACGTAAATAAATGAAGTTTGAATATGGGGGTCACTTTTGGGGCGGAAATCAGAAAATTAAAAAAATAAGTTTGTCAAACTGTATTGTGCTACTTAGCAAATGGAAGCACTTATTGTAAAGATTTCAATTTTATATATACCATATACAGGATGTAACGGATAGGTGTGGTCATATTTTAAGAACCGGCTCAGCCCATGGGTATGAATAACATTCTCTAAGAAAAAAAAAATCCCAAAAAAAAATTGACTTTCCATACAAAGTTATCATCGACTGATCAAAATTTATATGGGAGGTAAAAAAAAAAATTAAGAATTTCTTCAGGTTTTCTTGAAGAAAGTTGTTCATATCGATGGGCAGATGCAGTTTTTAAAATATGACCACACCTTTCCGTTACACCCTGTATAATACTGGTACTCAGCTACCATCGGCTTTGAGAAAAGGCTAGGCATATGGATTGACGTGCCTTGGAGAATAAAAGTTCACTTTTTTAACACATAAATTAGCTTCAATTTAAACAAATCTTAGAAGTTAAATTTGACCCACTTCCTGGTTTCTGATTAAGCTGAAATTTTGTGTACATGTTTAGGGTATTTCCTCGCATGCCTCTAACTTTTAATTATTATGAATTTATTAAAAATTGGTCTTATAATTTATTATTCTTATGAATTTATTAAGCATTTTTTATTTTTTATTAATTATTATCAATTTTTACTATATTATTAACATTTATTATTAATTATTTTCAATCTTTGATATGCAATATGAATTATTAAAAATGTTATTAACTATTTTAATTCAAAATATCTACCAAAACTGTACCAAAGTTGTTATTTGATAAAATCTCTTGCTCTCGCTTTGTATTAATTATACTGCTTATTATTGATGTTTAAAGCTGTAGGAGGAAGGCGCCGGTGTCTGTCACACAGTCAATACTAGCACAGACACTGTCGTTTACTCTATCACATAAACAAAAAAAAATTAGGAAAATGCACCTTGTATTTTTGATTAGGATAGATAAGCTGTAGGTACCTACTTTACTGTTAATAAAATTTATTAATTATTATTATTATTAGTTTGGATGACAATGCATGATTAGCTAAGTGACGTCATTCTAAATCCAATATGGCTCCCGAAGATGGCGGACTAGTTATTTTGTATGTATTCCCATGATATGGGTATCAAATGGAAGGCTTTACTGCGAACAATACGAAAAAAAATAAGTGTTATTTTAGTAGTTTTTTTTAAACTACAGAAAATTATTAACACAATACCTCTTGGTGCTGCCCAGGGATTGTGGATAAATTCGAAACAGACTTACCGCGCCCCTGGGCACTCATGGCAGGAAAGGAACAGGGGTGGGTTTTAGTCAGTAAGTGTCTGACACGCCCTCCCGCTTCACCCTAGAGCGGGCGATGTCATTGGATGATTCCCACCACACAAAAAAAATACCTCTTGGTGGGACTGGTTTCAGATTTTCTGGCTTCTGACTACCCGTAACGACTGTCAAAGATGTTCAAATGACAGTCGGGATCAACGGCTTAAAACGCTTGCTGAAGGACGGAGGAAACTCGAAATATAATGGATGGTCACCCATCCACAGGCTGACCTCGTATCTTGTCTAAAACCGTGAGATAAAATATCTACACTTTCCTTCCAAATATCAATAAGTATAGTGCCAACAGTTTTCGAGTAAAACTACAACTTTTTTTTTTTTGGGGGGGGTGGGAAATCATCCAATGACATCTCCCGCTCTAGGGTGGAGCGACAGGGCGTGTCAGACTCTTACTGACTAAAACCCACCCCTGTTCCTTCCCTGCCCTGAATGCCCAGGGGCGCGGTAACTCTGTTTCGAATTTATCCACAACCCCTGGGCAGGCAACGGCCATGACGGGCCCCGTCATGTTTTGCTGACAACTCATTGAGGCGCGCGTGGAACACTAGGCGCCGTCGACTCTCGGGCCTGGTGCTGATCGGACGACGAGTTACCCACTACTCGCCGTCCGCAGGCCCGGGTATCTGGTGACTGCATATGAGCCTAATATTGATTAAAACAATAACTGCAGAGCTAAATGCATTCATGGGTATTTTTAACCGACTTCCAAAAGGAGGAGGTTATCAATTCGGATGTTTGTATTTTTTTTATGTATGTTCGGGCATAACTCTGTCATTTATGGACGGATTTCCAAAATTCTTTTTTTATTCGAAAGGAGTTTGTTTCGAAATGGTCCCATTTAAATTTCATAAAGATCTGATGATGCGTTTCGGAGACAGACAACGGAACTCTTCAAAAAATGACAGCAAATCAACCACGATTGCTGCTATCGCCTCGACATCCATTGTTAACACACTTTCATGGAGAAACACAACTAAAAAGTGAAAAATAAAAACTTTTTTCCAAAAAAATAGAACCGACTTCCAAAAAAAAACAAAAAGTGCAAAATAACTTTAATTTCGGAAGTCGGTGTCAAAAAACGAAGAAACAAAACCAGAAACACCGACTTCCGAAATTAAAGTTATTTTGCACTTTTTGTTTTTTTTTGGAAGTCGGTTCTATTTTTTTGGAAAAAAGTTTTTTTAGCAATAAACTCGACACGTGGATCTTAATATCTATTTATGATCTTTTAGGTAGCTACCTTCTGCCAGCCGCTTCGCCCGCGTGGAATTAGTACTTCCTCCTTTATAAATTACAGCCTATATGTTATTCCATACTATAATCTATATCTGTGCCAAATTTCATCCAGATCCGTTCAGCCGTTCTGACGTGATTGAGTAACAAACATCCATTTATCCAAACTTTTGCGTTTATAATATTAAAGTAGGATATTGACTTCGTGGCTAAAGTATTTATTAGATATTGACAAGAGTAGCTCGTAGCTAAAGTAATAACAGCCGCACGGGTCGATCCATCAGGTTAAGCTACGCTTGCCAGGGTTGGTCCATGGATGGGTGACCATCTTTACATACCGAGACTCCTCCGTGCTTCGGAAATCACGTTAAGCCGTTGGTCCCGACTGTCAATCGTTGATCTTTGACAGTCGTTACGGGTCGTCAGAAGCTCGAAAGTCTAACAAAGGGTATCGTATTACACAGTTACTGGGTTGTGAAGGTCAGGTAGGGAGTCGCCCCATGTAAAATACTGGTATTCAGCTGCATCTGGTTAGACTGGAAGCCGAACCCAAGATAGTTGGGAAAAGGCTAGGCAGAGATTGACTCAAAAGAGTAAGGGTCGGATTACACCGAAACTTGATGCATAGCTGCGCGCTCTTTTGTAGATAGCGATGCATTTTAGAATTTTATTTACTACGCAGCATTCACTCACTGAAATATGTATCTTTTAGTGTAGTAAATAAAGTTCTAAAGTGTGACCAACGTCGCGTATCTATGTGAGCGGACCCTAACACAGCGGTTCCAATGAATTTCTTAGTACTTATCAACATTTCTAATTGACTACGTTACTCAATGACTTATGTTTATCTTATAAATAATCTAAAGACTAATTCATTGAGGAAAGACTATTTAAGTGTCGATGATTACATAGATGGTAATTAATGTGCTTGGATAGAAAATCTGTGAGAGGGTTTTTTTTTATTTTTCTCCTTCATCATCATCATCAGCCTTTTAATGTCCCCACTGCTGGGGCACAGGAGCTCGAGGAACTCATGGCTAAAGTAATAACAGCCGCATGGATCGATCCATCAGGTTAAGCCACGCTTGTTGGTGTTGGTCCGTGGATGGGTGACATCTTTACATGCCGCGATTCCTCCGTGCCTCGGAAAGCTCGTTAAGCCCTTGGTTTCGGCTGTCAATCGTGGATCTTTGACAGTCGTTACGGATCTTCAGAAGCCCGAAAGTCTGACAACTAGTTTTACCAAGGGGTATCGTATTACCCAGTAACTGGGTTGTGAGGTCAAATAGGCAGTCGTTCCATGTAAAATATTAGTATTCAGCTGCATTCGGTTAGACTGGAAGCCAAACTGGAAGCCAAACAGGAAACAAAAAAAAAAAAAAAAATTTGGTAAGTACATAATTTTTATTTTTTGTTTGTTTATTTTTTTGTAGTGTTTCTTTGTCTTTTGCGTCATGCTGACAGTAAATAAACGTTTTAACTTTTTTCCTTATTTCCGTTACACCCTGCATAAATCATAAACCTTTTCAAAACACGCCAATTTCAAAGTACAAAATAATCTCAGATGTTTCGCGGTATTAGCGACTTTAATTCCTCCGTTGAGCATTTGTTCGACATAATTCTCGTGTTATATCACCACTTCACAAGACCACAATGCTAGATATATACGTATGTAGGTACATATGTAAGTCGTTGCCGCATTCGGAAGCGCCCGTATACCGGTTGTACAATTTATAAGTCTTTGACTTGACAATTCTTTGGTGCTTTGAAGTAATGTTGATGAGCCATCAGACCTTATTCCACCGACTCCTCCGCTGAAAGCGCCGATTTTGTTTTCTTATGTTTTTTTTTTAAACCCCGAAGGGAAGGCTACAGTCTTTTGACCATATTGTCTAGTCTTACGTAGTGTATTTTTACTTTTTTTCCATTAGAATGCAGATGTAACACATTCTAATGTTTTATGCAGTATTTGGCAACAAATGTGTCGAGTCAGCCTTCATACAGATTTTGAGTTTAAGGGCCTACGTCCCATAAGCGGCGCCCTCAATGAATAAAAATTCGTATCTTAGCGTAGAAAATAAAGATTAAAGAATCCTATGTTGCGTTTGTTACAAATAGGATAAGGTATTTTTACAATGTTAAAACTGGACTCAAAGTGTTTCGTATCCAAAGTAATGAGCAAAAGTGTCAAAAACGGCCGTTTTTGGTACTTTTGCCTACTACTTTGGATACGAAACATTTTGAGTATGATTTTCACCACGTAAAAATACCTTTTCCTCTTTGTAACAAACGCAACATAGAATTCTATAATCTTTATTTTCTACGCTTTGCTACGATTTTTTATTCAATGAGGGCGCCACTTGGCGGATATATACGCCTTAATATTTCGGGTCCGTTCCCACGACTGCCAGACAGATCTTAGCTGCGCGAAGATAGATGATTGCCGTACCTAACGAGAAATCATTAGAAATACCAAGCTTGGCCCCCCAGGTTGGATCGAATTTTCCTAATACGATGACGATACGTTAAATTCCTGCTTTGAACAACCGCCAAATTTAAATCTCTAATAATTATATTAATATTTATTCCGAACTAAAAGTATTCGACTCAATGAGCCAAGCATTTCAGTTCAGTGATTAGCATTATATTCATGAAAATATACATTGAGCGGAGCTTTCACGCAACCCGGCTTCTTTGTTTGTCAGAACATATTCAGAGCATAGTAAAACCTACATGCATATTTATTCAACCTCGATTTGGCGACTCAATCATAACTTGGAACGAAAACGAATCAATACGAGGGTGCTTCTGTATTTCGGCGACATTTTCATTCAAGCTTTGCTTACTTATCCGCGTATTACGGTCAAGGTCACACTAAATATTAATTTCCATCGCCCATTTTTCGTTTCTCATAATTTAAGTACCATCGTTATTAAAGCTTGGAAGTCTAAGAAACACCATAATTCTTGCCGAACTTAGTTTACATGCTAAACGAACGATCACGCAAACGTTTTTGTAAATATCGTTAGAAATAGAATATAACATTAGCTAATTAACAGTAAGTGGGCGTTAGATAAATATAATCTTGTGGACACGCGATGGAAATCAGCATTTTTGACAGCACAGATGACGTCTGCAACAACTGTCACGGATGTCAAAAGCGCCATTACATCATTAAATCATAAATGTCACCTGTCCCTTCATTGTGAAGCTGAATGATAGCTGTGTGTAATATTTTTGCATTAATTTACCACTTATCTCCTTATCGCAGTTGGCATAAGCGGTAACGGTCAAGTGGTAAATCAGTCTTCATTCTCACAATTATTATGTTGCATCCGTACTTACTAATATGTAGTACCAATAAGCTAAGTAGGTACAGTACAGCTATTTTCTTAATGTCTCTCGCCAATCATCGCATTTCCGAAAACAAACGAATGCTCATTTCTCTGATCGTGTCTAATAATTTGAATTCAGAACTAAGTACTTAGTTCACACGGAAACCAAAATAAAACAACAACAAAGTTCTTAGTTCTGAATTTAAATTATTATACACGATTGTGACACGATAAATTATATAATTGATGGACATGGTACATAGCATTCGTTTGTATTTATAAATGCGATGATTGCCGAGAGACATTAAGAAAATAGTTGTACTGTACTATTCTAGACATGTAGATTCTACATGTCTAGAACCGTTTACCGATGCATAGCGGATGGTATTTTTTCTCGGAAATAGCGACAGGACTTTATGTGCATAGTTCCGAAGTCTATATATATACAGAGTATATCGGAAATGGGTGGTCATATTTTTAATTATATCGGATGTAAAAAGACAGTTTCCGAAGCCGAAAGCCACATATTCTACCCATTATTTGGATCATTTTTTTCAACTAGACCATACCTGGGAATCCACTGGTTCTGGAGATATTGAAGGTCAAAGTCGCAATTTTTTTTTTAAACTTTTTTAAATTAATTCCAAGTGTTATTACTAAACTTTTTTCCAAACAAAACATTGCCTGAATTTTCGATATTTTTTTTCGTAATTTCGAAATTACGCATTTGCAGTTATAAAAACGCAATGAATATCAAACGTATGCGACAAGTACCTACGTGACTTAGGGCGAAGGGGCGGGGTTTAACTCCACTTGCCTGGGTTCACGTGACATTACGCGCAATGTAAAGTAGTTTTTTTTTTCATACCTAAAAATAGAAGTCTTTTTCCAGCAATAACTTTTGCTCAAAGCTACTTTGTTAGACGTACAGTATGCGTAGTTGATGACTATGTGATGTGTCTTTTTACACCCTGTATAGATTCAAGTTCTTCAAACTTAACAGACAGATGTGTTGCTGGGGAGTTTGTTGGCCACTTCTTCTTCTTCACAGCTAAAACACTAGGAAGTGGTGACGGGCGGGCGGTTTTGGGAGACTGTCTTTATGTAGAACTTTGACGTTCAAAAAGTGCTGGCTCTCAGCCTAGTTTGAATAAATGACTTTTGATTTTGATTTTTGATTTTGAGATATTGCTTCTGCACATGGAAATGTACAATTTTCTTCAAGGAAGACACAGAAAATTCCAGAAAAAAACTGTGTAAGTGAATGTGTTGCTAAGCTCAAAACTCGAGAAAGGCTGAAGCAATTTAGATAAACTATTTTTAGGGTTCCGTACCCGAAGGTTCCAAACGGAGTCTTATTGTTGTCACTCATGTGTCCGTCTGTCGTCTGTCACAAAATTTTGTTACGAAGAATTTTTTAACTTCCCATTGACCTATGAACTTGAAATTTGATAATGTTTATTATTACGTGTACTTTACTAACAAAAACCAAGATATGGTACGGAACCCTTAATGTGCGAAATCCGACACGCACTTGGCCTGGCCGACATTACATAAAAACTGTTCCAAGCTGTCAATATTAGGGTTAGCTGTCAATCTTAGGGATAGTCTAGGACAGAGCGAGGGCGAAGCCGCGGTAAAAATCCAAGTAACCATCAAGTAAAAACCAAAATAAATCATCTGCTAATTTAAATCGTGCTGAAGGGCGGGTAGCGTTTGCAAAAAAAAACATTTTCCACTTGAATACTTAAACGGTGTTAACCTAGATACGTTTTGAGGCGATAATGCCAAGATGTTCTAGTAATGAGGCACAGGAAAGCCCTTGTAAAGCCGAAGCCGGAAAGCTGGAATTAAATACGAGAGCGTTTTAAGCATTGCCGTTTCATACTTAAGGCTAAAGTACGGTTTCAAGTTATGTCGTGACACTAGGTAAAAATACGTATCTGGTTTGTATTTATTGCAACTGCTGTGTAAAAACAACATTTTTGAAGAATAAATTATTTATTAAAACTTCATGCACGAATCACTTCAATCATGGGTGGTGAAGATATTATATGGCAGTTGCATCGAAAATCAAGTTTCATAAGACCAATTTTCATTCCGCACACGTCTGTCCTCTGCCATTTCGGGCCAGTCTTTTAGGCAAATCCGTCCCTTCATCTTGTTCTGACACGAAATAGCATGGCCTTTGTCCAGCAATGGGCACATAACAGGCTAAGTACATTAGATTAATTGAAGTGAAAACTGTGAGTTTAGGCGCGTCGGGCAGTTTTGAGATGGGAAAAAACAATTGAACTCGTGCGCCACTGACACCGGTACGCGATGCACGACGCTACGCGTCGTAGCACTCGTAGCGGATCGCGAGACGCGTGAGCATTTTTGTTCAAGTTTTTTGTTTTCACTTCTGACGGTACTCCCGGAGTGCCAAGTTTTTTTTATATACAGGGTGTAACGGAAAGGTGTGGTCATATTTTAAGAACTGCATCTGCCCATCGATATGAACATCTTTATTCAAGAAAAGCGGAGGAAATTCTCAAAAAAATATTTTCCCTCCATTGAACAGCTGATGTTAACTTTGTATGGAAAATCCAAGTTTTTTTTTTTGGAATGTTCTATTTTTTCTTAGAGAAAGTTCCCATGGGTAGAACCGGTTCTTAAAATATTACCACACCTTTCCGTTACCCCCTGTAGATAGATCGACTAGAAGATATGTTTCAGTTAAGGGTCTACTACCGACCAAGTGGCGCCCTCATTAAATAAAAAATCGTAGCATAGCACAGAAAATAAATATTAAAGAATCAAACGTCACGTTTGTTACAAAGAGGATAAAGTATTTTTACGTTGATATAACAGGTCTCAAAATGTTTTGTATATCAATACAAGACAAAATACAATTCATGCATTACAAGCATAGTCTTTACTGTTTTCTCTGTAATAAAATAAATTGGTATGTTTATTGTTACAATTGCGTTCTCGGTATCTGTTTCTCTACAAAATTGGTACAGTCATTCGCATATCAGTGATAACACTTGTTCTACGAACCACGTTTACTTACATTTTTAAATTATGTGCTATTTTCTGACTGTACCTACCTATTTAAATTTGGTTAGGATGTTTAAAATAGGGTTTTAAAGACCCGTCAGCAGTGCCGGATTAGCCCATAAGCAAATTAAGTAATTGCTTAAGGCATCACGTCTTGGGGGCACCAGAAACAGCACACACAGGGTGTAAAAAGACACGTCACATAGCCGTCAACTACTCATACTGTACATCTAACAAAGAAATTATGTGCAAAAATTATTGCTGAGAAACGACTTTTATTTTTAGGTATGAATAAAAAAACTGTTTTTTATTGCACGCAATGTAACGCGAACCCAGGCAAGTAGAGTTAAACCCCGCCCCTTCGCTTTAAGCCACGTAGGTACTTGTCGGATATGTTTGATATTCATAGCGTTTTTGTAACTTCAAATGCATAATTTCGAAAATTCGAAAAAAAAATCATAAATTCATGTAATGTTTGTTTGGAAAAAAGTGAAAATGAATTTTCTTAAAAAAGTAAAAAAAAAATTGCTACTTTGACCTTCAATATCTCCAGAACCAGTGGATTCCCAGGTATGATCTAGTGAAAAAAAAATATCCAAATGTTGGGTAGAATATGTGGCTTTCGGCTTCGGAAACTGTCTTTTTACACCCGTTATATTTGCTAGCACATGAAAGGTAAATTTGAAAATCCGCGCGTTTTAAATTGACTAGAGCGTTGACATTCGGGGTCATATAATATACTAATATTATAAACAAGTAAAGTTTGTAAGTTTCTGAGTTTGTATGAAGTAATCTCTGGAACTACTGAAGTGAATTCTTTTACCAGTAGAAAGATACATTATTTGTGGGTGCTTATATGCTATAAATATTTTCGAAATCCACGCGGACGAAGACGCGGGCGAAGTGCTAGTAACTAATAAACTAAAATAACAATAAATTGTTTACATAATGATAGGCCCCCCTATCATTATGTAAACAGTTTTGTTGTTATTTCTCTCTGGCGTGGATTGCTTAGGGCACGGCACTGCCCGTCTGATACCCAATGTGAGTGCGGTGCCCCGGTCCAGAACATGACTCATTACTGGAATGCCCCAAGTGCCCATACACCTCACTACTAACGCTACAATTAATGTGGCCAGCTTCGGTGCCCAAAGTATTAGATGGTTAGGAAACCATCGATTCGAAAGAAGTAGAGGGTTTTATATAAATAAAACTGAGTAAGATTTCTATTAGTTACTTAGCGTTTATTAGCACTTTAATTTTACAAGTACACCGAATATGGAGAATGTGGCCTTAAATAAAAACCCTAGAGAGTACACACTAACTTTTAAAATTAGAATCATAAAGTTTAAGCCTTAAACACACTGTTTACACATAGACCACCTATTATTCTTTTTTCTTTTTTTTCTCTTGGACTAGCCCTAATGGATTATTGTGTATAATGTGTGTCCTATTTTCTATATACACATCACTTTGAAGGGGCACTGACTCCTAAGATACAGGTACATAAACCTAGTTTAGAAGTCAGGTTTTTCACTCTGTAAGACTAGCTTAAGACATTTTTAAATCAAAACAATGTAAATGCATTTTTGGAGAAATAGAGATTTATTCATTTATTTATCATTATAATCTAACATTTAATATCTGTATAGTGTTATTCTAGGCCACTTCATATTTAGAGTCTAAGCGTAGGTCTCTTGATGAATTCATAAAGCTTGCTAAGTACCTACTTCTAAGAAAATCATTATGGATATTCCCAGGATAGTTAATTTGCGAATTTCCTTCTCACCCACTTGTTATTACTATTTACGAGATTATTTGTTAAGTATCTACCTTCCTACGGCCACTTAGTGAACGCTACTGCTGAGGTTGAGGGCCTCGTGCCCTAATATGACGTCATAAAATCATCATCATTCTAGAGTAAGAGAGAGACAGAGCTATACAGGACGAAAAGCACTATCCCTTTCTCACACCGAAATTATGATGATTTCAAGACGTTATGGTGGAGGGGCTGTGCTCGATTTCTGGAAGTGATCAAAGTGTTATTGGGTTTTCCCTTCTGGAATTTCTCAGAAGCAGCCCAGAGTTTGTATTGTACCCGGTTGATTGCAATATAGGCTCGCTACCTATTATAGGCGACTTTAAACGGCCTTTTAAAAATGCGGTTATGATGTTATGTTTATTTCTCAATATTAGCAGCCCAAAGTTTGGCATTGTGTCCAATTTATTTCTCAGAATTAAGCAGACCAAAGTCTGGAATTAAGTCCAATTTATTTCTCAGAATTAGCAGACCGAAGTCTGGAATTGAGTACAATTTATTTCTCAGTATTAGCAGCCCGGAGTCTGAAATTGTGTCCAATTTATTTCTCAGAATTATCAGACCGAAGGCTTGAATTGTGTCCAATTTATTTCTCAAAACAAGTAGACCGAAGTCTGGAATTGTGTCCAATTTATTTCTCAGTACTAGCAGCCCGAAGTCTGAAATTGTGTCCAATTTATTTCTCAGTATTAGCAGCCCGTGGTCTGGAATTGTGTCCATTTTATTTCTCAGTATTAGCAGTCCGAGGTCTGGAATTGAGTCAAATTTATTTGTCAGTATTAGCAGACCGAATTCTGGAATTCTGTCAAATTTATTTGTCAGTATTAGCAGACCGAAGTCTGGAATTCTGTATATTTTATTTTTCAGTATTAACAGACCTAAGTCTGGTAGTAGCTAGTTCAACAGTCCGGCAGTCAACTCGTGATCGAGACCCAATTAAAATCTATTGTGTCTGCAAATTAGGACGCGCAATGGGTTATGTGCAACAAAAAGCAATAGGTTTGTCTCAGTTACCCCTATTACACAGGAAATAAACATAGCTGGCGATTCATCATACCTCTTAATTGCGTATAGGTACCAACGTAAGAAGATTTAGTCACCACACAGTCCTGGCGAACCCTACGGGGAATAAAATTGACGGTCGTACAAGAGTAGTTTCTGTTACAAAATAAAGTCTACTTACTGCTCTTCTTGAGTTATGTTCTGCTACTAATAATATTGGTGTGCAGATTTAAAAATGTTATCATGTAAAAGTAATCCTTATCACAACTTGGTCTGTATTTTGTAACTGTACCTTTTATAAATAAATAAACTACATGACCAACATTTAACTCTTAAATACAAACTTCTACTTGTTTGTCAGATTTTTCAAAGTACCTATGCCGCACTCACGTGACACAACCCCTTCAGACTAACCTCACACAATACGTACCTGACTTAATTAACCACACCTAGATATTAATTTCATTGTATTCACATCAAAATGACTGATCACTTTTTCAAAAATCTGTATCAACCCATTTAAAGTACACTGTTCTTCAATATAATAGTTGGAAGGAGATAAGACAAGTAACCACTGCCTTTTTTGTAATTTCAACACTAATGTAACCTATAGGTAGGCCAATCTTTTTGCGAAATAAATGATTACTTACTTACTTTACAGTTCTTGAGTTCTGTTCTATGTCAGACCAAACTGGCCCTTTTTGTTTTCTTCCAAACTGACCTACTTTATCTATTGTCTTGGCTTTGAAGAGCATGACTTGCATAAGATTTGCAACTACAAGACTTGGCTACTATTTGAATTCCGCATTCCTAAGTCTCGAAAAAAGAATCTTTTCCTATAAGAAACTAAAATTGCATTCGCCTTGTTGACACAAAAGTACTGCACAATTCATTCCTGAAAAGTTTTTATTGCCACAAACTGTATTGCTGTACACTTAGCTATTCACCTTGTTTGACTTCATAAACTTTCTTCTAGTTATAAACTCCTAGTACCTCTTATTAAATAACGACTTGAAAAATGCAAGAAAAAGTATTCTCTTAGAATTATAACTTATTTGATAAACTTTACACAAATTCAACTATTTTTTGTTTATTTTGAATTCATCACTGGTTAACTGTGAAGTGCCCTGCTTGACCGACGCAATGAACGCTTGGAAAATGGCTTGCCCGGACACGGCGTTGCCCGAGAACCCGTTCTCCCAGAGGCAGTGGGACGAGCCGCTCTGTAGTTTGGTACGGAATAATCTCATAAATACGTCAACCAATACTGCTGAGCGTGCCCGCCTGCTGGCTGTGGGTGAATGGGAGTCGGGACTCTGGCTACAGGCACTACTGTCACCCAACAGAGGTTATGCTGAGTGACACCACCTTCCGGATCGCTACATGTCTGCGTCTGGGTGCTCCTTGCGGAGCTCCACATCGCTGCCAATGTGGTGAAGCAGTCGACCATCTCGGACACCATGGCTTATCCTGCAGTAGGAGCGCGGGTCGTATGGCACGGCACGCCAGCATTAACGACATCATCCGTCGGGCTCTTGTCACCGCCGGTGTGTCAGCCGTTTTAGAACCTCATGGCCTGGCACGTGACGATGGAAAGAGGCTCGACGGGATGACTATAATGCCTTGGAAGATGGGTAGGCCTTTGGTGTGGGATGCAACATGTGTCGATATCCTTGCGCCATCTCATCTTCTTAGCACGGCGGGCTGTGCTGGGGCGGCTGCTACAGGTGCAGAAAACCTCAAACGGCGCAAATATAACAACCTTATTGGGAGTTATATGTTTGAGCCGTTTGGGGTTGAAACACTAGGGCCATGGGGTCCGAGTGCTCATCGAGTTTTCCGTGACATCAGCAAACATTTAGTCGACTCTTCACGTGACCAGAGGGCTGGCCTTTTTTTCGGCCAACGAATCAGCATTGCCAATCAACGTGGCAATGCTGCCAGCGTTCTGGGCACTTTTCCCATTGACAGCGATGTGGACGAATTGTTTGATGCCCAATGAGCTTTACTCCTACCGGATCTTTTATGCCTCGTGTACATATTTTATTTATTAAGTTATTTATAAGTTTAGTATAATATGTATTGTAGTTATAGTCTGTTGAAAATAAATTTATTTTTATATGATGAAATTATTTTAGAACTTGTTGAACTACAAGTTCTCTCCTTTTCTCTCATAGTCCAATGACAATGACAAATGAACAGAGGTTACCTGTATTTGCGCACACGCTTATATGCACTATAATATCTCCTGCGTACTTGGCCAAGGCGTCTATTACACGCACATGCAAGCGTCAATCAATTCCAACAGTCATGAATGATGGTTACGTGATGCAAAACTCAAAGTATCGAGATTTTATCATGCAACCTTCAGTCACTGTATTAGACGATAGGTTGTCCGTCAGTCTCAACCTTGACTGTGGTAAAACTGACAGCGAGACCTACGGTATAATAGATGCTTAATCTCCGTTCAGATAGGCCACCGTTGCCGAAATTCAGTCGGGATGATTATAAGTACTGTAATGGAGTTTTTGGCGGGATTTTCTCGAGTGCAGTTCAGTGGCTGTTTTAATTATTAGCAAATTGATTCCTAGTGTATATTGTGATGTTAAATTGGTGTAGTTTTGTTTCTCAAGTGTTTACGCAACTGGACAATATGTAGAATCATAGAAACAGGCGCGATCTCGGTAAAATAGAGCTGAGAATTTTGTCGTAGTATTGACTAACTTAGCGAAGTTTGCCGAGAAGGTTGAATCGACACATTTGTTGCCAATTACTGCAAAAAACATTAAAATGTGTTACATCTGCATTCTAATGGGAAAAAGTGACAGTATTCTGTATCTAAAACTAAATACTTTCTTAACTTGACACTGGCTAAATGCACAAACCATGCGAAGCCAAAATTAAAGGAAAAAAATTTACTGTAATGCTTAAAGAATGTCTTTGTGTTAAAATGAATCACACATTTCTACATACGGACACTATTACTTGCAAGTATTGATAGATATATTAGATATTTTATTGGTCAGCTGCCAAAACTAATGCGTACGTGAGCAATAAATTAATTTCAATGGATGGAGATTAATTAAAATCCAGTGTTGATTATAAATAATCATTTCAATATGTAATTATTCATTACAAACCGACAAATATTGCTGGAATGATTTTATTTGCGAATGGCATGTGCGAACGTTATGGTTTTGTTTG
The DNA here is from genome assembly GCA_951329385.1 of Polia nebulosa. Lineage (NCBI taxonomy): Eukaryota > Metazoa > Arthropoda > Insecta > Lepidoptera > Noctuidae > Polia > Polia nebulosa. Next base: position 8,244,232 of record OX589604.1, read on the forward strand.
TTTACTGACCTAACCTTTACAAAAAAAAAAAATAACATTTTCAAGAAACCCGACATAAAAAAAACAATGGAATTTATTTTAGATGAATCACAAGTTTGATACCACCAACAGCATCAGACTGTTTGAAAATTGACTTGTTTGGAACTTTTTAGTTGTTTTTTTAAAGACGGGTTTTTTGAAAATTTTTAATTTTTTTTTATTTCCAAAATTTTAGTGAGTTAATATATTTTTGGAATCGTCTCCTCGAGCTCTTTGTTTTGATACCCCACATGACCATGTCACAAAAAATAGAACTACACTTACCTAATGGCGGTCGCCATTTTTTTTTTTTTACTAAACATTTATAGCCTATGTTACTTCGGCGGTCAAGACCAATCTAATGATACCTCATTTGTTAATATCCATCAAGCCGTTTAGGCTGCAGCGCGTGCCAAAGAAAGAGACATACATACAGACAAACATACATACTCTCGAAAAACATTTGTTTTATTTCTCACTTTTTCGTTGTGGTACCTCATAGCTAAAACTATATAGTACCCAATGTTATGCCCGAATTGTTAACCCCAATAATATGGAATTTGAACTTAATTGATGAAATTAGGGTGTACCAAGGTCCCGCAGCCGCTACCGCCGCAGGAGAAGCACTGGGCGTAGGACGTCGAGAGACGATCACCGGCCACCGTAGACCCGGGCCTGCGGACGGCGAGTAGTGGGTAGCTCGCCGTGCGATCAGCACCAGGCCCGTGTGTCGACGGCGCGTAGTGTTCCACGCGCACCTCAAAGAGATGTTGTCAGCCACCACTGACGGGGCCCATCGTGGCCGGTGCCTGCAGCGGCATTAGGGTAGCGGATAAATTCTTAACAGAGTTACCACTCCCATGGGCACTCAGGCAGGGAAGGAGTAGGGGTGGGTTTTAGTCAGTAAGAGTCTGACACACCCCCCGCTCCACCCACAGCGAGTGATGTCATTGGATGGTTTCCCACCTCGCCAAAAAAAAAAACAGGATGTACCATGGTGAACTGTACACATCCGCATACCCCGTCAAAGCATACCAGCGCAGCGTGATGTTATGTCATGGTGTAAACAATAAACAGACATGCGATTGCAGAAATCCCGGCAGATTTGCTGTCATTTATTGAAGTGTTGCCTGCAGCCTGTCGCCAAAAGTCATCAACAGACCTTTATTTAAATTCGACAATTTCGGAATAAACCACTTTCGAACATAAAATCTTCCAAATCCGAACTGAGAACCTCCTCTTTTTTTTTAAAGTTGGTTAAAACAGAAGAAAATCGAAGTAATTTCGGGAAAAGCGAATTCATTTTCGTATCACGACTTAGTTTTTTTGTGTGTGTGGCACAGTAGCATATCTACCAATAAATCATACTGTTTCTAATAAAATAATGTCTTCTTTAATCTTTATTTCAATTTGTTGTGTCCAGCAACAATAAATAGGATTGTCAAGAGATTTAAATAAGTATCCATAGATCGTCGCGGCGCTCGGCGACCACTGCAGTATTATACTCCCGCAGATTCAAGGGCGCCCGACGTTGACGCTTTTCACACGCAAAGCCGTTGCTAACTTGCTATGGCTGCTATTCCGTCGCGTGTAGAGAGTTTAAACACATAAGTTTGACTTTTGAATGAAATGTAACATAGTAGGTGTTAGAAATCATATAGATCGCGTCGTCGTCGCGTCGGTAAGAACGGGGCGCGAATTAAACGATAACGAGCTTAGAAACTTATAAATAAATCAATAAATATTTAAGTTTTGTGTATTTCCATGCAAATTACATCTAAAAAAATATACTACATTTTTGTAGTTATACTTCTGGCGCGTTAGGGAAAAATGATGAGAGTAAATTTTTGCGATGCGCGCGCACACCTTCACAAAAAACACCCTGAAGTTAGCAATAGTCTGTGGTTCTTGAAGAATGATTGTTTTTTTTTGTCTTGTTACGCTAAAGAAGTATAACTTCTTACGTGCGTACATAAGTACATACTACGCTAGTATTATATTATCTGTGGTACACACACACTTTTTTAAATAAAAGTAAAACTACGTAATTTGTACGGAGGTCCGTACAAGGAATGCCAGTGAATTTTGTTGCTGGCAGAGTTTAGCCAGCTTTGACCCGCCATCTCCACAATTTCGTTTGCCCATCTAGCGCTAAAAGTCTTCTTCTAACGCTAGATGGGCAGAAACTAATTTCTTGAAATTCACTATCTAAAATCATATTCACTAAAAATCAGGCATAAGCAATGTCTTTTAATAATGATTAATTGCAACCTCTTTGATTAATTTCATGATTTTTTTTTGTAACGACTGGCCATTTACGCTCAAAATATTTACGTGTAGCCATTACATTTTAGTTTTAATTTATTTCTCATTTTTCGTGGTTAATGGTTTTCTTGAAAATATTTTTCGTCAACCTGCCCGTATTTTATTTAATCTCCTTAGGGCTGATTTTTCAATAGTCAGATAACTTTTAACTGAGGAATAAAAATGGCATTTTGACAGTTTTTGTATAGAAATTATGTCAAACCGCAATTTTTATTCCTCAGTTAAAAGTTATCTGACTATTGAAAAATCAGCCCTTAGAGAAATATTTTCCAGCTAATGCTAAAAACTGGCCACACACGCAGAAAATGTGAACGCTATTAATGTTTTTTTCTTAATAATGTATTCCTTATAAGAACCAAATAGCTTTGCTATGGTGTTAAATCAGCCGGTATTCTAACAAACAATTATAATAAACTCATTTGTGCAACCTTTAAGATCATTAGACCACAATTTGTTTTCTACAAAGTTAGTTAGGAATTACGTATCCAATCTGGAAGTAAAATGCGCCAAAAGTTCTAGGAACATTTATTTATTTCGTATTTAATATTAACACCCAAACTCAACTGCGACTCTGCGATACCGCCATTACCATTGAGTATACCTACATAATATGAGACCCAAATAATTACATTGTCCTATTATTCAAAACAAAGCCAAACATAATTTGACTTGCGTATCAAGTAAGGTTATTAAGATAAACGCGTAATAAATGTAAAGCAGAAAGGTAGGACAATTTCCAACGAAGCTGTTCCTCCATTTAACATAAATAAGATATGGTACAAACCGTACAAATTAAGCCCGCAATTTTCTTTGTTTGACAAACGTATATCTGATTCTTAAGTAGGTAGGTATTCAACCACCCTTTTTGAAACGTCCCTTTATGCGTTTATACGGTCACAGAGTTCTTTATAAGCTAAGGGACATAAATGTCCTTGTTCTTTTTCCTATAAAACCAGTTTTATGAAAAGCTTAGTCATTTTATTGGTCAGAGAGAGGTCTGTATTTCGTGATATCTATAATCTGGAATTCCTTCATTCAAGTGTGAATAGGTTACATCTTGGCAAGCGTGCTCTATCGTCGACCACATCATCGTTTACTATGCGGTGAGATGGACGTGAAAGGCACGCCTTCAAAAAAAAAAGTTCTTATTTTTCACTTTTTAGTTATGTTTCTCCATTAAATTGTGTCAACAATGGATATCTAGGCGATAGCAGCAATCGCGGTTGATTTGCTGTCATTTTTTGAAGAGTTCCGTTGTCTGTTCCCGAAACGCATCATCAGATCTATATGAAATTTAATTCGGTCCATTTCGGAACAAACTTCTTTCGAACAAAAAAAGAATTTTGGAAATCCGTTCATTAATGACGGAATTATAGCCCGAACATAAATAAAAAAATAAAAAATACAAACATCCGAATTGATAACCTCCTCCTTTTGGAAGTCGGTTAAAAAGAGAGGGACAACCAATCGAACCTTTATATCTAGACAAACGGTAGTGTGTCAGCCAAGTTCGCCAAGCAGAAAGGCGACACGCCGGCCGGAACACACGAACTATTTCGGCCCATAACTTAAAATCTGTTTGACCAAAACACTTACAATTTTGAGTATCTATTAAGACTGCCTTCTAAGTACCAAATCCATATTTTTTTTACCATGTAAGATAGATAAACCGGAAAATCGCTATTTTTTATCACTGACCCACTGATCAAAATGTTAGACTACTTCCAGTTGACTTCCACACTTCTTTTATCAGCGGAACCGTTATAAAGAACTTGGCTTTCTTTCACGTTTATGTTTTTGGTGGGATTGTATTTACATGTGTGTAATTGGGTATATAGCTTCGAAGTCCTCCTTTTTATAAGGGATAGGAAATCCTCTCGTTGCCGTTCAAGTTGACACATCCGCATCGACACGCGAACGTGATGGATGGGCTTCGGGAACACATGCCTACCTTCATTCGTGTATCAAGCTATTTATCTGATTTATTACTTTGATAGTTTCGTTAATAGGTACTTACTAATTAGATCATTAAATGCTTCTATCTACCCGGTACCAGAACCAGAATCTTGCAGACAGGTGTAGAGCTGCAATGTGACAACGATGGGACAATTCGTTTTCATAGAAATTGACCTCCGAATGCGAACAGTTGCTCTGAATAATCGTCGTCCACATGGTCTGTGGGAACCTTAACGACGTATCTAACTTGACACAAAAAACAAGAGCCTTTGAAAATGCTCCAGTAAGATCCTTTGTATATTCTCCCAGTCTCAAATTCTAGTACCGGTTTTACGTCGCCTCTCGAGACAAAGGCGACATCCCAATACATTGTCCCAAATCACAGAGCGAAGTAATAATTCAGCTAACGTAGGTACCAAAGTCTCAAGCCCCAATCGAGGTTGGAACATTAATCCCGTAGATATAAATTCTCGACTTTGTACCTGCCTTGCTACCTAGTTTAATTCTTTAATTGAATCTCGAACTAGGTAGAGACTTGGAGAAGGAATTAAAAGTACCTGGATGAAAAAGATTTCAATTTGTTTCCCTCTTGAACCATGCTTTGTGCTTTATGACAAGCGATTCAAGTTTTATCTCTGTTTTATTTGTAGTTTGGCGATCGTAGTTGCACGAGATGCAGTCTAAATATTCATGAATACTCAAGCTAGACTTTCTTTATATTCATCATCATCATCGGCCATTTCTGCTGGGGCACAGGCCTCCTCTCTGTCAGAGGGTGTGGGCCGTTATCCAACGCGGGCTCAATGCGGATTGATGGCTGTCTTAGAATTTTTGGTTCGGTTTCCTCGCGATGTTTTCTTTGCATTGGTTCAATGAATTGTTATCTAACTATGATTACACGAAACTTGTTTTTCAAGCTAGGACAGTATGATTGTGCTAGCGAGCTAGTCACTCTGGCCTTCATATACACAGAACTATCCTCATTTTACTTTGTGCTTTACCAAGATAATAAGCTACCTAGCTAATTACCTGCAGTGGAGACTCAGTAGTAACGACCCCGACACGAGTTGTTCGTCGTGGGTTGAAACCCCATCAGGTGCTTGACTTTGCGTACTTTATTTCATGACCACGGTTCTCAAAACGGTCAAGGAACACATCGTAAGGAAATACGCATGTTCTAAAATCAAAAATTCGAAGACATGTGACATCCACCACCCTCACTGCGCCCGCGTGATGGATTACGACCCATCCCTCTCTTAGAGCGGCCTGAGCCCCAGCAATGGAAACTTCTATATAATTATAATATTCTAGCTTTAAAAACTTGCCTCGTGTAACGTGGGTCCGGGTCTCGGGTATAGATTGAAACAACTACGTATGGAGAAATGATACGATTGTATTTGACAGATTTGTCACCGCCACGCGGCCATGTCATATCCATGCTCACATTTCCTGACATATGTGTCGATGTGAAAACGGTCTGCAAGTTCCGTATCGAAAACTTTTCGTGTCAATCATAATATTAGGTCCCCACCTATGAAATCAGCGTTTTGTATGGAGAATTTTAAAGAAGTTGCGTTTTTCATACTAACATTTTCATAATTTATTTAACAACTATAAATGATAAATGATGTTTATTCAGTAAATAGGTTACAAGGAAAGGGATTTTACACGTCAATTTTTTTTTGTCAGTTTAAGCTAGATGAGGCCGGTGTTTCCTAGCTAACTACCCTGAGAAGAAACACCGAAACAAACTCAGAGGTCAAAGTCTCTTTTAAAGTGTTGAAATCCATACAATGTGTACTGGTTAAATCATATGAGAACCATGTACGTTTATGTCTGGGATGAGCTTTTTGAAGAAAGCAACACACAAATTCGAGTGGACCTGTCCAGACAGTGCAAGCATGGAGCGAGCAAGCAAGGAGCTCAACGAACCGACGAACAATACCAAAGTAAGGACATTTGAGTAGGCCGCAAAAATACTCAAACTGCCAGACAATCATAAAATGACATGAATATAACGACATACATAGTTCTCGCATTCACATTATTCTATATGAGTAAATCTGTTGTTTTGTAATGTTTTATAACTTTTATGCAATAATGTTTAAAAATTAAGATAACTTAGGCCACTTAGATTAAGCAACAAAAATAAGTTTTGGCTAAGTTAAATCAAAACCTAGTGGTCATTTCTGCTAACAAAAAGAGGAGTCATTTTTAAGGTATTTTTTTTTTATTTAAAAAACTATAAGTAATAAGGTTTTTTTACTATAGGCAGTTGTCTATGACGGTCATTATTCAATATAATATCAAGCAATTGATGAATATTTTAATTCATTGAAGTGAGGTAGTGGTAGTAGGTATACCCATTACATCTCAGAAGGCTCAAAATTATATTTTAGGTAAATATGCACGTGCTAGATAATATGCCTTATATAGCCTTAGCACCAGTCATACTGACAGACGTGAAAACTTGTAATTTTGGAATACTTGTTTTATTTTTTTTATTTTTTATTATGTACATTTTCATAAAGTTACACAGGCCTAACTGTTAAAACGGTGACGCGAATCCATAAGTTTTTCTCCTACCAAAAATCGCATAACGGTGCTAAAGAAGTTTTCACTTCAAAAAACACGGCATAAACATTAGGCATTTTTTCTAACAAACTTTGTATCCATTCTAATCCTATTTGTCTAGATCTAGGTCAATCTAGACTTAACAAGCAGGCGTTTTTGCTAGTAAATCTAAAATATAAATGTGTCTGGCGGGTGTTTTTGTATCGTGTCTGAAGGACGGCCAATCATTTCATATATCAAACTAGCACTTCGCCCGCGTGGATTTCTAAAATTGCTTTCAAAGCCTATGATACTTACCCGGGCCTGCGCACGGCGAGTAGTGGGTAACTCGCCGTCCGATCAGCACCAGGCCCGAGAGTCGACGGCGCGTAGTGTTCCACGCGCGCCTCAAAGAGTTGTCAGCAAAAGGACGGGGCCTGCCACGGCCGATGCCTGCCCGGGGGGTGGAGGATAAATTCGAAAGAGTTACCTCGCCCCTGGGCACTCAAGGCAGGGAGGAACAGGGGTGGGTTTTAGTCAGTAAGAGTCTAACACGCCCTTCCGCTCCACCCTAGAGCGGAAAAAAAAGCCTATGATACTTACAAATAACGTGGCTTTCTATTGGTAGAAGAATTTTCAAAATCGGTTCAGTAGATCCAGAGATTACCCCCTACAACCTCACAGACTCACAAACTTTTCCTCTTTAAAATATTAGTGTAGATTATGTTATTGCTGGTTACTGATGAGTGATTACAAATAAACGAAAACCGATCCCAGATGAACAACCGTTCTTAAGGATAACCAAAAGGATAAATCAGTATAACTTTTTAAGGGTGGGAAATCATAGAATAACTTCTCCCGCTCTTGGTGGAGCAAGAGGGAGTGTCAGACTCTTACTGACTATAACCCACCCGAGGTCCTTAAGTTGCCTGTACCAGGACTGCGGTGACTCTTTCGAACAGGCATCAGCCCAACTTTTTATAACTTAAGATGAATTTCACCCGTCAGGCCTTACTCAATCAATCTGCCTAGCCTTTTCCCAAGTATCTTAGGGTCGGCTTCCAGTCTAACCGGATGCAGCTGAATACCAGTATATCACATGGAGCGACTGACTATCTGACCTCCACAACCCAGTTACTGGGTAATACGATACCCCTTGGTTATATTGGATGTCAGACTTTCGGGCTTCTAACGACCCGTAACGACTGTCAAAGATCCACGATTGACAGCCGGGACCAACGGCTTAACGTGCTTTCCGAGACACGGAGGAGTCTCGGTATGTAAAGATGGTCACCCGTCCATGGACTAACCCCGGTAAGCGTAGCTTAACCTGATGGATTGACCCGAGCGGCTGTTATTACTTTAGCCACGAGCTCCTCTCCATCACCGTCAGGCCTTACTATGATATGTTAAATAAAACTATTAAGTGGCCAGTGCAAGAGAGAGACAGACGGAGCTACGCAGAACAAAAAGCATTACTCATCTATTTTTCTCAACGAAATGAAGATGGCATTGAAATGGTTTTAATACTGCCCAAGTGCTGTTAGTGTCAATATTCCAAAGGTCGCCTTAATTTTTAACCGACTTCGAAAAAGGAGGAGGTTCTATGTCCGACTGTATGTAATTTTTTTTTTATGTATATCCACCGATTTCTCCATCAGTAGAGGACCGATTTTCAAAATTCTTTTTTTGTCCTAAAGAATACACTCCCGAAGTGGTCCCATATAAGTTTTATCGAAATTGCTTCAACGCTTTTTGAAAAACGGAACAAAAACGAAAAATACGTATACCTCGATGACGTTTTGGTTTTCTCCAATTACGAGTATGTTTAAATTCCACGTTCCATTTTATTGGGGTTTTTAGTTCTGGGGTATAACAACTAAAAAGGTAAAATAAAAAACATTTTTACAAAAAAAAACAACCGACCTTCAAAAAAGAAAATACACTAAAAATTAAAAAAAAAACTTTTTTACAAAAAAATAGAACCGACTTCCGAAAAAAACAAAAAGTGCAAGATAACTTTAATTTCTGAAGTCGGTGTTTCTGGTATTCTTTCTTCGTTTTTTGACACCGACTTCCGAAATGAAAGTTATTTTGCACTTTTTGTTTTTTTCGGAAGTCGGTTCTATTTTTTGGTAAAAAAAAAATGTTCTTCACTTTTTAGTAGTGATTCCCCTTTAAATTGTGTTAACAATGGATATTTAGGCGATAGCAGCAATCGCGGTTGATTTGCTGTCATTTTTTGAAGAGTATAAATGACGAAGTTATGCCAGAACACACGTAAAAAAATAAATAAAAACAAAAAAAAAACATTCAAATTGATAACCTCCTCCTTTTGGAAGTCGGTTAAAAAAGACAAAGAAATAAAATGCAAACACCGACTTCCGAAATTATTATATAATATTAAAAGGATTACCCTTTAGTGAAATTCGCCCTTAAATCCTACCTTCACTTTAGCACCCAATTAACCTCACAGAAATGCTAACCGTTAACAAGCACAAAAGCGTAGTTTTCTGTTGGTTTATTACCCTTCGTTCATTACGAATACCGGCCCAAGTGACGAGCTAAAACAAAATTTAAATGTTCACGGGTGGTATATCGACTGCTCTCAGGCGAGGCTTTAAAACGCCAGGAATTTTCAGCTTCAAAATAAAACCTAACATTTTGAACGTTTGACGTGTATAGGTGTTAAAAATTTCAACATTCATGAATACGGGGAACTGAGTTTCATCAAGTGAGTCTGACGTGGCATCTGAATGGCAAAGAGAATTTTCGTGAAACATTAAATAGATATTAATGCTCTCTCGTACAGGTCATAAATATTCGATTACCTATCTCGACAGACCTCTAGAATAAAGACGTTCATATATCTTCTTCGTCGGGTTTATCGCTCATACGTCATTCAAGGAATCGTTATCTATCCGATTCTGAATCCTAAAAGCGACTGTTGCTTTTGATGTGTCTGGAACTCAAGAGTATAATGACTATTTTTGTATCATAAAGAGATACTTTATGATACAAACCTGTTGTTCTCAATCTGCAGGCGTATTCGCTAACTCAGTTGATATCAATTTGATAGGCACTATGCAGTACAGTGCTCGGTCGACATCGATTATAATAGGCACTACGGTGTTCGTATACGTCAAAGCAGCAATGTACGACAAAGTGCCTATAAAATTGATGTCAACTGAGTTAGCAAATACCCCTGCTGATGCTCGCGTAATTTTAGGTATTTCGGTAAATAATAATGGTGTCTTTCTTGCTTTCCTTGCATTGCCTTGATGAAGGTGCATAGAATCAACTGTTAATAACTGTTGAATACATTGAAAGGCTTCACTTCTTCAGGCATAAGTAGCCTTTTATCATTTCCACTACTGGGACATGGACCTCCTTTCTGTGAGAGGGAATGGGCCTTAATCTTCCACGCGGGCCGAGCGTGTGTTGGTGGATGTCACATGTCTTCAAATTATCAGTTCTACATGGCGGTTTCCTCACGATATTTCTACAAATCTTAGAAATATCTTTCCTAACTTACAAATTCCCATGCACTAAAGTCCGAATGTCTGTCTGTCTCACAGCCCTTCGATAAGAAAGACCTTCCATAAAACTTACTTTCAACGATTCCTTATATCCTCTTCGATCCCATAATTTAGAACATGCAATCAGTTTTCATCCGTTAGACATCGAAAGAACCCAATTCACCACAGAAATGTAAGAATTGTAAAAGCTTTAGGAAGGAAAAATGCTGAATCGCCATTGTAATTTCAGGAATTGGAGAATTTATGATTGATTTCTTATTCGATTTGAAATATTCGCGTATTTTTATATCTTGACATGCATATTGCGTTGTATCACTATTATCACTACATACTATAAAACAAGTCTCCCACCGCGTCTGTCTGTTTGTTCGCGATAAACTCAAAAACTACTGAACGGATTTCATGCTGTTTTTACCAATACACAGAGTGGTTCATGAGGAAGGTTTAAATGTATAATTTGTACCCGTATGAAGCTGGGACGGGTCCCTAGTAAAAAATAAATGCAAGCGTATCACTTGAGAACGGCTGAAAAGATTTCGAGTGTTTTTAATGTACGGTCTAAATGAGGTTTTTAGAAAGAGAAAAAATTGGATAATTGGGGAAAAACTTTAAGTCTTTGCCCATAAGATTTTGGTACGAACTCGGCTACAGGACAACGTTGATCAACTCGGCTAGTATTGATAAATACTAGCTGACCCAATTCTTACTTAGATAACAGTTATAACTTATGCCACCCAATTAACTATAAACAAACATTTAATAAGCACTAAGATTTAATTGCGTCAAAATTAATTAGAGAAATTACATACAAACGCAGTTATTTCAGCATAATTTGGCTTCGAAATAATTATGAATGTTCATTAAACGAACTTTAGCTCAGTTATACGTGTGTTCAGTTATTTAAATAGTGTCCCCAAAGAAATGCTGGATATCGTATGAAATTAAAACTCTTCTGTCTGTGATCCTAAATTGTTATTTTATTTGTCTTTAGGATGTATGGCGATTACACTTAAATATAATATTAGGTTATATGAAATTGGCGTTTTTTTCTAACAAATAGAGAGCCTCGTCACTTCTATGAAATAAAATATTCAACAATTGCTTGATCAATGAATTCCATCGAATAATGACCGTCATAGACAACTGCCAATACTAAAATAAAACTTATTACTTCTCGTACTTATAGTTTTATACACAAAAAAAAAATACTTTAAAAATGACTCCTCTTTTTGTTAGCAGAAATGAAACCACTATTTGTTTTAACTTAGCCAAAACTTATTTTTGTTGCTTAATCTATGTGGCATACGTTATCTTAGTTTTTAAAAAATATTGCATTAACGTTTTAAAACATTAGTGTTCTTATTTGTTAAATAAATTAAGAAAATGTTAGTATGAAAATCGCAAGTTCTTTAAAATTCTCCATACAAAACGCTGATTTCATATGTGGGGACCTAATATTTTATGGATGTAATCTCCTAATTTATGTTTATGGACCAGTCATTGCTGTTGTAAGTTTTGTGTCGGGGATTTTGGTACTTATCGAGGAAGCTGAAAAGGTCTAGCGAGTTTTTATCATAGGTCATTTTTTTTTATAAATTCGTGTTTCAAACGTTTTGCCAGGTAGGGTAAGATTGTCACATCTGACGTTCTTAGCAGTGATGGCTCAATGGTAACGGCCGCGACTTACAAGTTGTAGGTAGTGAGTTCAAACTCAGACAGGTGCATTACTTGTGTAAATTATTTCATCACCACTGCTCTCAAAACGGTGAAGGAAAACATCGTGAGGAAACCGGCATGTTCTAGTACCCAAAATTCGAAGACATGTGACATCCACCAACCCGCACTGGGCCCGCGTGGTGGATTACGGCCCACACCCTCTCACAGAGAGGAGGCCTGTGCCCCAGCAGGGGGGACATTAAAAGGCTGAGGCTGATGATGATGATGATGATGATGACGTGATATTTTAGTAGAGCATGTCATGGTAGAATCTAAGTTTCTATAACCGACTTGCGATGTACGGTGTGCTTTTGCTCTAGCAACCGTGAAAACCTTAAAACTGTTAAACTTTCTTTAAGGCGCTATTAACTGCCAATGACCATGATTGGTTAGCTTGCGTGTTCTGTGCTGAGCTCACGTAACGCATCGTAGGTCTACCCAGTAATAGGACTCGCCCATCAAGGAGCGCTGTCCGAAATTATACGCATTATTAATTTATTATAGATGAAACAACAGGTAACACTAAAACACGTATACTAAAATATAAATAATTAAATGATCTTTAAAATGGTGTGAAGATTTTATAAAGATACGCCTTATAGTTTTGCGTGATCCTCTATTTTCTATCCGTGTTAGACATAACTTTACAAATTAATTACACTATGTTATAAAATTATTTTCAAATATTCACATATCAAATTACGAAGGAAATTGTCTAGACAAACATATATTTTTTTTTAAGAAATAGGACTAATTGTTTAGACATGATCTTCAATTTAAAATCATTAAAAGTCGTATAACTGCGCCTTAAGGGCCTACCTCCGCATAAGTGGTGCCCTCATTGAATTAGTAATCGTATCTTTGTAAGGAAAATAACATACAATTATAATACAACATAGGATTCTTTAATCTTAATTTTCTACGCTTCGCTACGATTTTTTATTCAATGAGGGCGCCACTTGGCGGATATATACGCCTTAAACACCATTAATGCAACGTACATATTATGCATATACACTTATATAGTGCTATATATAACAAGCATAATATAAACACCCGAGGTACCTCGCCATAGGTATAATAGTCAGGCACGCTTCGAATACTAACATAATTAATAATAAATTTATGAAACACCGACATGCTTTACATGTGCCTGAGTAGGGCTGCCAAACTAATGGAAATATATTTTAAACATTTTTTTGTAGAGTGAGTCAGTAGTTTAGTTTTGTCACTCACATTTTGCCGTTTTCGAACGAATTTTGCACTTAAAATGGTTTAATATTTCTTTGACAATAAAATCCATTGTATTTGCCAAATAATTTCGTAAACGATCTTTTTCAAAAACCCCACTGACTCATACAGTCTATATTAGAGTACTCACTCATGCACACTGCATAGGGGAAGCTCTTTTGTTTGGTTTGACCTCGTCCACAGACAAGTACGTTTGGCAACCCTAGCTAACGGAACGTGCAGAAATGACGTCACGTATGTCCTTGAAACGCCCGCTGCATTCGACCACCCCTTCCTGCCGACTGCAGGGGTGCAGCACCTGCTTTAAATTGCAAATTTAATTGCGAGCAACTTTCCTATATGACGCGCGTCGTGCTAATTCGAAAGCAAAATGTTTACGTGTAACTCGGTGTTATTAAAACTAAAAATGTTGGATGGGATTTTAATTGGTGTTCTTTTTATGATTGCAAATTGTTCGGAATAATACTGTCCGGATTTTACTTGAGTTAGCACTTTAGCGGTTCCAACTTTTTGTTAAAAACTTGCTTATTCATGAGCGTTTAATTTATTATTATCTGCGTAACTTGGGCAGCAGTTAATTTTGTAAGCGAAACTCAAGAATTTACCTAAAATTATTATTAATTTTAGGTAAATTCTTGGTTTCGCTTACAAAATTAATTAAGAAACAGATTTTTATAAAGTACTTGATTGGTCTAGCATACTAATCCTACTTCCTACTAATATTTTAAATACCAAAGTTTGGATGGACGGATGTTTGTGCCTCAATCACGCCAGAATGGCTGGATCTGGTTGAAAAGAGAATGCCAATCTGCCATACAAAAAATGCCTGAAATGGACAAAAACTAGTAATATAAAAAATATAAAATATGTATAGTGAAATTATTCTTGAGTTTGTTTAACTAGGGTAATAATATAACGATCACTAAATATATTTAACTTGATATCTGCTTATATTTTTATGGAGGTCGTGTTTATTTGACATGAGCACGCTAGTATTATACTATCTGTGACAGGAGTAAGTGACTTTCAGCCAAAGAGGAATCATCAAATAATCCATGTCGAACTATTTTATACATTTAGTGCATAGTTCTCATTGATTTGGTATTATTCGACCTATAAGTACCGTAAGTCTAATTTAAGTAATAATAATAATCGCTTATTAACAAAACAATTACATACGTAGAAATTAGTTTGAAACATAGCTATAAAAAATAAAATAAAAGCAAAAATCTATGTACAAACAATATAAACCCTGCTTCTTAACTAGGAGAAACCTGTATCATAAGAGACAGTGAATCGGCCAAAGATTGCATGATAATATATGAGATTTAAGGCGTATATAGCCACCAAGTGGCGCCCTCATTAAATAAAAAATCGTAGCAAAGCGTTGAAAATAAAGATTAAAAAATCCTATGTTGCGTTTGTTACAAAGAGCTTAAGGTATTTTTACGTTGTCGAAACAGGACTCAAAGTGTTTCGTATCCAAAGTAGTAAGCAGAAGTAACAAAACCGGCCATTTTTATTATCATATTTGTAACAAACGCAACAAGGATTCTTTAATCTTTATTTCCTATGCTAAGATACGAATTTTTATTCAATGAGGACGCCACTTACGGGGAGGAAGGCCCTTAAGTATAAGATGAAGCATAATAATCTTATTACAATGGAGAAACTAAGATCTTTGGCACAGCCATAGATTATAGTCTGGAATAACACAGAGGCTGAGCAGTTTTTTGGCGGGCTTTTTTCGAGTGAATTTCAGTGGCTGTTTTAATTATTCGCAAATTGATTCCTAGTGGATATTGTGAAGTGAAATTGGTGTAGTTTTGTGTCTCAAGTGTCTACGCAACTGGACATTATGTGGAATCATTGAAACAGGCGTGATCGCGGTAAAATAAAGCTGAGAATTTGGTCGTAGTATTGACTACCTCAGCGAAACTTGCCGAGAAATCTGGCTCGACTCATTTAACACATTAGAATGTAATACATCTGCATTCTAATGGAAAAAAATGACAGTATTCTGTATTAAAACTAAATACTTTCTTAACTTGACACTGGCTAAATACACAAACCCTGCGAAGCCAAAATTAAAAAAAAATATTATATAGGCTATATGTTACCTTGGGATAATTTTTCACTTTCACGCGGCGAAGCAGCTGGCAAAAGATAGTTTTATCATACAATGTACCTACTTGTACACCCACCGTAATATGAGGTAGGTGTACATTGTATGATAAAATTAACTCAAAGACGTCATCATAAAGGTGCTAGTGAAGTATTATGAGTATTATTGCCTCCGGCTCCCACCTGCCCAAGCTATTTTCGAGAGTATCTAAGCATCGCTTATAGACTTCTAAGGAAAAACAGAGGTAATTAAGACAGTCTTATTTTGGTTTCCAGTAGGTGTAAGTAATTTATTAATTATGAACTGCGGACACACATTAAGGTAGGTACATCTATACTAATATTATAAAGAAGAAAGATTTTTTTGTTTGTTTGTTTGTACCGAATAAGCTCCGAAACTACTGAACCGATTTAACAATTTTTTTAATCAATAGAAAGCTAAATTATTAGCGATATAGGCGGCAGCGACCTATAGGCGGCAGCGACCTCTTGCGCCGTGCCCTGGTTCAGGCCATGGTGCGGAGCGAGAGGGAATCGGAGGCCGTCACCTCCTTCTGCGAAGCAGTAATGCTCGCGAAGAGGGAGGCGGCATACGTTAGGGAGACTCAACAACAGCCGAGTCGCCCTAGCGGCCTCAGCCGCAGCCGCCGCAGGAGACGCCAGGGGCCGCGAGACGATCTCCGGCCACCGTAGACCCGGGCCTGCGGATGGCGAGTAGTGGGTAACTCGCCGCCCGATCAGCACCAGGCCCGAGAGTCGACGGCGCGTAGTGTTCCACGCGCGCCTCAAAGAGTTGTCAGCAAAGGACGGGGCCTGCCACGGCCAATGCCTGCCCGGGGGTTGAGGATAAATTCGAAAGAGTTACCTCGCCCCTGGGCACGTAGGGCAGGGAGGAACAGGGGTGGGTTTTAGTCAGTAAGAGTCTGACACGCCCTTCCGCTCCGCCCGAGAGCGGAAGAAGTCATAAGATGATTTCCCACCCCCCAAAAAAAAAAAAACATAGGCTACTTTTTATCTCGGGAAAAATAACTTCCCGCGGACTAGGTTATGGCAGCGAAGCCGCGGGCAAAGTGCTAGTTGTATGATACAATTAATCGGTTGGCGCAGGCTGAGGGATTGGCTGCTGAGATGCGATGTTCGATTCCCGTTCGAAACATAAATTTATATTTGTATGGCCTACAGATAGTTGTGCCGAATCTGGGTGTTGGTGTATGTGAGTTTATATTATGTAAATGCACTCACGATACAGAGGAAATTCATAATGTAGGGTAAAGTTCTATAAAAAAAAAAACATCAGAGACGTCATCATTAAGGTACCAGTGAAGTAATATGAGTATTTTTGCCTACGGGAAGCCACCTCTACAAGTTATTTTCGGGAGTAAGCATTGATTACTAATTTCTAAGGAAAAACAGACGTAATTAGGACAATCTAATTTTGGCTACAGTAAGTATTCCGTACACGTGTTAAGAAGCCCACTTAAAGTAACTTATACGAATATTGTGTAATTCCAATAATATTACATCCGTCCAGTATCGCGAAACTGTTATCGTTCTATGTCATCATTCTCCTGCCCTTATCCCAATTTATTTGGGGTCGGCGCAACATGTCTTTTTCTTCCATACTCTTCTATTAGTCGTCATCTCTGTAGTCACCCCCTTTTTACCCATATCCTCTTTCACACAGTCCAACCATCTTTTCTTTGGCCTTCCCCTACTCTTATAGCCATCCACATCCATACACAAGACTTTCCTCACGACATTTTCTTCATTCCTCCGCATCACATGCCCATACCACGACAACCGATTTCCACACAATTTTTCAGTCAGCGGTGCCACTTTCAGACTTCCTCTTATATACTCATTCCTAATTCTATCCATGCGCGTAACACCACACATCGCTCTTAGCATTCTCATCTCAGCTACATGCAATTGCTTTTCATTCATCCCTTTTGTGGCCCAACATTCTGAACCATACAAGACAGCAGGTCTGACCATTGTTTTATAAATCTTCCCCTTAAGTTTTAGGGGAATGCGGGAGTCACAGATAGTCCCGGTGACCTGCCGCCATTTCATCCATCCAATGTTAATTCTGTGCTTAACAGTCCGATCTATTTCGCCATCGCTTTGCACGAGTGAACCGAGATACCGAAAATCGGAGCAGCCTGGGAGAAGCGCGCCATCTAGCACTACAGCTTCAGAACTGGAGAGACCGCCGAAATCGCAGAACATGTATTCAGTTTTGGTTCTGCTGATTTTCAAGCCAACTTTCTCCAGCTTCTGTTGCCACTTCTCCAATCTGCTCTGGATCTCAGGTCCATCTTCACTGACCAGAACAATGTCGTCGGCAAACAGCATGCACCAGGGTGCCTCCTCCTGTATTTCCGACGTAAGAGCGTCCATAATCAACAGGAAGAGGTAAGGACTTAAAGCCGACCCTTGATGCAAGCCTACAGCCACACTGAACTCATCGGTGTTGCCAGCAGCCGACCGGACGTAGGTACTAGATTGTCTGTACATAGCACGAATCAACTCAACATACTTCCCAGGCAAACCTTTCTCTTTCAAGGCCCACCACAACACATCCCGAGGTACCCTATCATACGCTTTCTCAAGATCAATGAACACCATGTGCAAGTTCTTGTGCACACGTCTGTACTTCTCGCACAATTGACGGAGAGCGAAGGTGGCGTCCATTGTCCCTCGACCTGGCATAAACCCAAACTGGTTCGGGGTAATCTCACTCTCCTCTCGCAATCTTTTCTCTATCACTTTCTCCCATACTTTCATAGTATGTGACATGAGCTTTATCCCTCGATAGTTGTTGCAGTCCTGTACATCCCCTTTATTCTTGAAGATGGGCACTAGCGAACTATTGCACCATTCTTGTGGGATCACTTCTTCATACAACAACTTATTGAAGAATAAAGTCAGCCACATACATCCATCCTCTTTTAAACACTTCCATACTTCTACTGGTATGTCATCAGGGCCCATGGCCTTTCCATTTTTCATACATTGAACTGCCCTTCTTACTTCATCCATGCTAATTTCTCTCACCAAACCCATATTTACTTGTACCTCTTTGAGCACACCATTCCATTCATTCTCTTCGTTCATCAACTTTTCAAAATAAACCTTCCATCGCTCTTTTATTTCGTCATCTTTCGACAAGACTTTACCGAGTTCATCTTTCATACATTTTATGTGCATTATATCCCTCGTTCTCCTTTCTCTTAATTTTGTAATCCGGTAGAGCTCCTTCTGGCCTCTAGGGCTGTCCAGTAAATCATATAACTTTTCCTGCGCCTTAGCCCTGGAAACTGCAACCGCCTTTTTTGCCTTCCTCTTCCATTCTTTATAAATTTTCTTTTTCTCTTCTTTCAAATTATCATTTCCGGTTTCTACATTCTGCCATACTTTAAACGAATGTTGAAAATGTTATCGTTCTATGTAACATTATTATATATATATATATACCTAACTAAAAATCCGGTACTTGCCCAGCACAAGGGTGAATTCAGTGATATTGATTGTATCAACTTAAAAACCAGTTTGAAAATTTTATAGCATTTTTCAAAAAAACTGCGTAAAGCAACCGTTATTTCTGCAGTTTTACTTTAGAACCGCATCTCCCGTATTTAACCCCACTTACCCCGTCGCACGCCCAGTTAGCAGATACAATATTTCGCTCTATGTTATCTCTGCACACATTTTTTTTTTATCTGCACACCTGGTGTGCAATCGACGTGTGAAGTGTTAATATAGAATTGGACGATGAACGTTCAGTTGAACTTAAGGGGACTAAAACTAAACTTAAACTTAAGGGGAAGATTTATAAAACAATGGTCAGACCTGCTGTCTTGTATGGTTCAGAATGTTGGGCCACAAAAGGGATGAATGAAAAGCAATTGCATGTAGCTGAGATGAGAATGCTAAGAGCGATGTGTGGTGTTACGCGTATGGATAGAATTAGGAATGAGTATATAAGAGGAAGTCTGAAAGTGGCACCGCTGACTGAAAAGTTGTGTGGAAATCGGTTGTCGTGGTATGGGCATGTGATGCGGAGGAATGAAGAAAATGTCGTGAGGAAAGTCTTGTGTATGGATGTGGATGGCTATACGAGTAGGGGAAGGCCAAAGAAACGATGGTTGGACTGTGTGAAAGACGATATGGGTAAAAAAGGGGTGACTACAGAGATGACGACTAATAGAGGAGTATGGAAGAAAAAGACATGTTGCGCCGACCCCAAATAAATTGGGATAAGGGCAGGAGAATGATGATGATGAATGTTCAGTTGAATTTCATCGGTATAGTGCCAATAGTCTCCGAGTAAAATGGCTGTGTAAAATCCAGACTGAGGGTTCCATTTTTTTTTGTCATTTTGTCTACGGAACCTTAAAATGGAAAGTATATGGCGACACTATACATTATATATAGGTAATCAAAACCCCTTCAATGTGCCGTGTTTTATCACATACTTGGCTCGTAATAAACCATTAGCAACTTTATCTTATTGTAAACATGTTTGTTCGGAAAACTGATTAGGGTAAAATCTCCATAAGATAGCACGTTGCCACAAATATCAATCCTGGTTTATTCCATAATAATTCATATTTATCTACATACGAGTATATGAAACAAAAATATTCTAAACTTACTATAACTGAAATGGCGACAGGTCACTTGAACAACTTGCGACCGACGGAGGCCCCTTAAGTTAAAGGTTAAAAATCTATAAGTCCGTGATTAGACCTGTCGTACTGTTTGTATCAGAATGTTGGGCTGTGAAAAAGGCGGATGAAAAAAGATTGCATATGGTGGAGATGCGAATGTTGAGATGGATGTGTGGAATAACGAGAATGGATAAAGTGAGAAATGAGTACATTAGAGGTAGTGTAAAAGTGGCGCCAGTTACAGAAAAGTTGAAACCGCTTATCTTGGTATGGTCATGTGAAGAGGAGGGATGAAAGACATGTAACTAAAAGAGCTATGAATATAAATGTGGATGGATGAAAGAAATTGGAGTTAGTGATAGCGTGACGGCTGACAGGACTGAATGGAAGAAAAAAAACGTGTTGCGCCGACCCCAAGTAACATGGGATAAGGGCAGGAAGATGATGATTACTATAACTAGGAATAATAAAACTTTTACTCATTCAAACTAAAAATAATATAAAATATGGCGTCGAAAAATTCCTCCACATTGATGTCGTCTGGTAATGTGTCCAAAAGACTGGCGGCATTGCCACGTTGTAGGGCAAATTTTTAGTGCCACAAATTAGTTAATATCACTGCATCAGAAAAGTCATGGCTATAATCAGAATTTATAAAGAAGAGAAAGATACTGAAACAATTTACTAAGAAGTATTTTTTTAATGCAGTAAAATAAACCTTGTTCCCTCTGTGACAACAGAATGCAGAACAGTTTTTAACCGACTTCGAAAAAGGAGGAGGTTCTATGTTCGACTGCATGTATGTTTATTTTTTTTATGTCCACCGATTTCTCTGTCAGTTGTGGACCGATTTTTAATTATTTTTTATCCGAATGAATATACTAATTTTATCGAAATTGCTTTAGCGCTTTTTTAAAAACTGAACAAAAACTAAATATACCTACGTATACATAGATGACGTTTTGGTTTTCTCCAATTACAAGTATGTTTAAATTCTACGTTCCATTTTATTGGGGTTTTTAGTTCTGGGGTATAACAACTAAAAAGTGAAAAATAAAATTACAAAAAAAACCACCGACTTTCAAAACAGAAATACAATACAAATTAAAAAATAACTTTAATTTTTAGTGTATTTCTTTTTTGGAAGTCGGTTGTTTTTTTTTGTAATAAAGTATGTTTTACCTAGTAAGAACTGGAACTCAAGCTATCAAAGACTAACTAGAGGCATCATCATTGCTTACCATCATGTGAGATAGTGGTCAAACGCGAGCCTAGGGTTTTTTCTCGGGTTTTTTTTTGTGATTTTCAGTGGCTGTTTTTATAATTCGAAAATTGATTCCTAGTGTATAGAAAATTGGTGTAGTTTTGTGTCTCAAGTGTCTACGCAACTGTACAATATGTGGCCTCATTGAAACAGGCGCGATCTCGGTAAAATGATGCTGAGAATTTTATTGTAGTATTGACCACCTCAGCCAAGCTTGGCGAGAAGACTGACTTGATCAATTATATATGTTACTATGTTCATATAAAGCATCGTTCAGACATCGTTGAGTTGTTCTTACAAATTTCCTTGTACTCCAATGTATAGTAATTATGGTACGAAATTCCTTCACTCTTTTTATCTTGGAACCATAGTTTTTACACTCTTAACACACAACTTGACATCATAGATATATTTCTTCTTCACTCGATGCTGTTAGCCGACTCAAATTTCTACAATTGGCTGAATTTTTCTGCAACAATTTGCGCGCGCTAGTAGCATATCCAACTTTTTTTATATATAATATCACTGGACTTGATACATTTGCTGTCAAATACTGCAAAAATATTAGAATGTTACATCAACATTGTATCAAAAAAAAAAAAAAAACTAATAACTTTCTGAACTTGACACTGGCTAAATGCACAAACCGTGCGAAGCCAATAAAAAAATTAACCTTTTTTTTTATATATATACATTTTTTTTTAAATTATGATTTATTGATAAGCTATCGGAACGCTTTTTAGCAAGAGCCACTCTACCTGAAATTAGTATCATATGGACAATGGAGTTTTACCAATAACTCTGTGATAGCAAAAGGCTCCCTACGGCTCACCCTAACCCTCAAAAGTGTCGAAAATACAAAATGTCTTCCTAATTAGCGACATCCATTAAAATAATCCCTGTGGCGCGCAGAGATAAGCAGTGTTCGGACATAGCAATTAATATTAAAGAGACCCGCTAACCTAAAGCTAATTATGTATTTAACTTCAATAAGAAGAGGTTACCGGCTCGTGGGTCGTGGTTAAATTATAACAGCCGCATGGGTCGATCTTTCGTCTCAGTAACGCTTGTCGAAGATGGTAGGTGAATAGATGTGTACCCATTACATACTCGTACAGAGAACCCTCCGTACCTCGGAAAGCACGTTTGGAGGTATGCGGAATAGGGTGTAAAGCCGCGTACTTCCGTTGAAAAGGGAGGATCCTCCGACCAGACGTCTGTCTGGGCAACTGCCCGATGGTTGATTTCGTTGTGTTTATACAACATATGTTTAAATCTCGTGGAGAACTTCGATTGCGTGACTTCAGGTCTTTAGTTCGTATGTGTCCGGCATAGATGCCGCTACACCCGTTAAACTGTTAGCCCCGGCTGTCATTTTTTGACCTTTGACAGAGTCGTTACAGGTGATCAGGAGTCCGAAAGTCTGAGAACCAGTCACCAAGGGGTATCATCTCACAAAATAATTGGTAATGAAGGCCAGATAGGCAGTTGCTCTTTGAAAAATGTGGTTAGACTACCAACATGTCTTATTTATTACCTATATATTTATCAACATGTTCAGTTTACATGTACAATTCTGAAAAGGCTAGGCCGGATGATAATGACCACGAGTAATCATAGATAAGTCATTCCCATATGACAAAATAAGCTTATTTATAAGCGGAAATTCCAAAGAGTTAGTGCCAACAATCTGTTTAATGAATAATATAATGTTGTGTTGTTGAAGACTATAGCTACTGTCACAGATGATACTCGTATTACTAAGCAAGATTTCTACGTCACCCATAGCACTGAGCAAATACTCACATCTGTTTTGGAAATACAGTACATTGACATTATGAAATATCGTAGTTTCATTATCAAAACTTAAGAATAACATTTATTTTGTAGTTTGAAATAAATTTTTATATTTTGATGATGATATTCATACTTTAATTTTTTTAACTTATTTTCTTTGAAAAACGATTATGTATACGTTTATTCATTTTTTAACTCATTCAATACATTTCAAAATATTTCCAAAAAAAAAATATTTAAATCATTTAAAAATATAAAAAAGGTGCTGTGCTGGTGCTGCCGCTCCGGCTGCGGAGAACCTCAAGCGGCGGAAATATAACAACCTCGTCGGTAGCTATATTTTCGAGTGGTTTGGGATTGAAACCCTTGGGCCGTGGGGTCCAAGTGCACATTTAGTATTTAAAGATCTTTCTAAACGCCTTGTTGACTCTTCGCGTGACCCAAGGGCTGGCTTTTTCCTCGGCCAGAAGTTAAGCATTGCCATACAACGTGGCAATGCCGCCAGTCTTACGGGCACACTTCCAGTAGACAGCCAGATTGTAAGTTTTATTTAGTTAGGAATTTTTGTTTTATTACAGTTAGTTAAGTATTTTATTATAATTAATTTATTGATTTTGTGAATAAATAACAGTGACTTGTTTGGAAAACTCATTCAATACATTTAAAAATATTTCTTAAAAAATATATTATTTAAATCATTTAAAAATATAACATTGTCATCGAAACTGAACCAGCATGCCAAAATTCAACTTCGTAGGATAAGAGGAAGTGGTTCTAATTGAGATTCCAAGATTTGATCTGAACAAACATTGGTAGTTAAATAAAAGCTTGTAAACAGTGTTTGAGATAGTAAGCGTAGGTCTACGTAGCAGGTTGCTACGAAAACGCTACGCTGCTCCGAGAAGCCTACGCTTGTACGGTTACCTTACAAGCAAGCTCTTTCTGTAAGGCGCAGTTATACGACTTTTAATGGTTTTTAATTGAACATCACCTCTAAACGACTAGTTTTATTTCTTTGAAAAAAATATATGTTATTTTAGACAATTTCCGTCGTAATTTTATTAAAGAATATTTGAAATTATATTTTTATGACATAGTGTAATTAATTTGTAAAGATACGTCTAACGCGCATAAAAAATTGAGAATCACGCAAAAACTATAAAGCATATTTTTATGAAACCTTCACCATTTTAAAGATCATTTAATTATTTATAATTTAGTCTCAGTGTTTTATTTTAATACCTGCTCTTCTAAGTGTAATAAATTAATAATGCGTCTAATTTCGGACAGCGCTCCT
Source organism: Polia nebulosa (assembly GCA_951329385.1). Taxonomy (NCBI): domain Eukaryota; kingdom Metazoa; phylum Arthropoda; class Insecta; order Lepidoptera; family Noctuidae; genus Polia; species Polia nebulosa. The sequence continues at coordinate 8,268,745 of OX589604.1, forward strand.
TGATGGGCGAGTCCTATTACTGAGTGGACGTACGATGCGTTACGTTAGGTCAGCACAGAACACGCAAGCTAACTACTCAAGGTCATTGGCAGCTAATAGCGCCTATCCTACTAATACTGTGGATGTTTCACGCAAAAACTGCTAAACAGAATTTTTTAAACTTTGCAATAAATGATAATGATAAATGATTTTATTTTGTAAATAGGTTTTAACAACACTTTTACACGTTAACATTTTTTTTTGTCAGTTTTAGCAAGATGAGGCCAGTGTTTCCTAGCTGACTACCCTGAGAAGAAACACCGAAACAAACTCAGAGATAACATAGCTTATACATCAGAATAACATGTGAGGCCTTTTTATGGAAAGTGTGCGGAATGGAGCTCTAAGATTGACCTTGCTCAGATCCACAGATAATTACTATGTTGACGAGTGTAATGCCATCCTGGCTTGTCCTTTATCGGATCAAGCCAGAATTCTGTACAAACTGGCATTTATTGTTTTGAAATAGATACATTTTAATTGTAGTAAATAAACGAATATTAAAGTTACAGGGCGACGTTATCGCTTAGCGATAAAGCCCTTAAAATAAAGATTTAAAAGAGTAGGCTATAATTTATAATGCGGGAAGTAACTACTAATTTCACGAGGGCAATACTGCTGACAGAATCTAGTATTGTATTATGTTATCCCATTATTAAGTTAAAAAACTTCAATGAATAAAATCTAACTTTCCTTGTTACATTCACGACAGTAAAATAAGAGGGCAATAAAAAATTTACAAACCCCATTACAATTAAACACGGGTAACCTACCTAGTTCAAAGACGATTATAATACACATATAACAGTACACCCATTTACTGGGTTTTAGGCCATAATTTCAGTGTTGTGACTTAAATTTCAAGCAAGCAGTGGCTTTCACATATACCCAGACACTCCATAACGTCTGCATATTCCCATTAAACGCAAAATGGCGGTTATTACCTATAAAACGCCACAGTCAAATGAAACGACCCCTGTGTCCTAGAAATCAATATATGCTAAGAGTTACTTTTTCCCAACGGTAAGGTTTTTAATGCCCCATTATCACGTGGCATTTCGCAATCACTGTTTTGTGTTTGAAATTTTAGGGATCCGTAACAAAAATGCGAAACGATACCAGTAGACAGCCAATTTATAAACAGCCTTCGCCCGTGATACGCGGTACGCAGAACGACATAAATAATGCTGGCAATAACTTCCTTCTAAAGTCCCCACTGCTCGGGCACAGGCCTCCTCTCTGCGAGAGAGGTATCTCATAGTAATTCTAGCCGGTAGACGTCTTCTGCTGGACATAGGCCAAAACGCACGCGTCCCCAAATCGTCAGGTCCTGTACGGCACGTAGATTCCCACATCCTTCACCAGCTCAGTCCTACTTGTGGAACAAAGACTTAAATTTTAATGTAATTTTGTTAATGTTACGTGCATTATCATTATTAAAAGATGAAAATTGGTACCTGCCTTTACGACGGGACCTGCCACGGCCAATGCCTGCCCGGGGATTGAGGATAAATTCGAAAGAGTTACCTCGCCCCCGGGCGCGTAGGGCAGGGAGGAACAGGGGTGGGTTTTAGTCAGTAAGAGTCTGACACGCCCTTCCGCTCCACCCTAGAGCGGAAGAAGTCATAAGATGATTTCCCACCCCCAAAAAAAAAAACCTGCCTTTACCTTATTGTAATTACAAGGATATTTAATCTTACATATTATGATTAATTTGAGATCATGACCACTCTAATTAATTAGTAACATTTACAGCTTATATACGAGTAATAACAAGTGAAAAACTTATTTCAATGAGCGCTTGTATAACGAAATAGTTAACATTACCTTATACTTATCAATGAGTGCCTAAAGTTAGTAGGCCAGATTGTGGAAATGTAGGGTAAATTCATGCAGGTAAATTGTAATAATTCATTCAGTAGTGCATATTTTGCTCTTAGCAGGATATCGCGCGTTTAACATGAACTAAAATAATAAACTAAAACTACAATTTAATTTCTAAACTAAACGAAAAACACTACAATTGCACTTCGTTTTCGTCTATCAGCGCTTCGCTTTACGCATAGGCCTCCCCCAGGCTCCTCCATTTGTCACGGTCTCGTGTAGCTCTGGCCCACAGGGCACCAGCTATCTTCACTATGTCGTCGTCCCAGCGTTTGCGTTGTCTTCCTCTTCTAACACGAACTAGAACTGCTAAGTCATAAATAGTGATTTTATATGTGCGATCTTGTTATTTCGGTACGATGCTCTAAAACGGCGCAGAGCTATAAGGATGGGATCGTAATGCTGATGGACGCCTTCCGAATGCAGTAGCACCCCGTGCGTTCTATCGTCGTCATACCACTGGACATGTCCGCTAGACTACCTCGAAACTGCAGGTATATTCGCTAACTCAGTTGACATCAATTTGATGGCACTATGCAGTACATTGTTCGGTGGACATCGATTATAATAGGCCCTACAGTTTTCCTATACGTCAAAGCAGCAATGTACAGCAAAGTGCCTATCAAATTGATGTCAACTGAGTTAGCGAATACGCCTGCTGGGCTTCCTTACGTCACCTGCCAGACTAATATGCAGAGTTGGACAATACGTAAGGATGAACCTGGAAATGTACCCAAAGGTAGGTAACAGTATATTTACTCTTAAGCCTTCAGAGCCATGGCCTGGGGCGGCAAACTGCGAGGGGTAGCAACCTCCCGTATTTTCTTGAGACAGTCTCTACTACACTCTTTTGGTGTCTTTGTAGCTTTTTGTACCTACGTATGTCAAAAGGAAAATCTATACTACCCTATACGCTACCCTAGAAGGAAAGCTAAAAGTTTCGAGGTCACTTTGTCTTGCGTCATTAGTTACCTCTTTATTATGAAATTTTGACAGTTTACAGCACCAGCTTCTAAGCTGCCAGCGACTTCACCCGTGTGGAAGTCGGAAAATACTTATCTCAAGGGAACATACTCTCGGGATAAAAGTATCCTGTGTCCTAATCCAGGACATGGTCTACCGGTGTACCAATTTTCATCAAAATCCGTACAGCCGTAAAAACGTAAAAAGATAACGAAACCACAGAATAACTAATTACCCTACTAACGTACGAAACAGACATAAGAGAGAGTTACTTTCGCATTTTTGATATTAGTATGAATTAATATTTATTTAATAGAGATTTGACTTTTTGATACTTACATAATCTTTAGGTTACTTAAAATTTGTTATTTTTGTCTTTTTTTTATTTACTCTCACTTATTTTTCGTGTACATTAATTGTAATTTAATTCGGTCGCAAGACGTTAAAGTTTTACTATAATGTAAAAATATTTGCTCTTCAAAAGCACGGAACCAACCCTTCGGTGGGAGTTCGTCTCGCTCTTTGCCGGTTTTTTTTTAACAATGATTCACGTTCCCTGGTTTGACCTTTTGTGAAAACATCTGACGGAACAGGATAAAAAACAAATCAATACAACATTCAAAAGGGGTAGGTACCATTAAACTCATTTGCACGTTTTTTCTACTCGTTGACTTTGTATGGCTTCTGAGTGTTTTGAGGATGTTAAATAAGATGTTAGGTAGAACCTTTAGGGTCACACAGACTACTGCAGGAACATGGCTGAGTTTTAGTCAGTAAGAGTCTGGCAAGCCTTCCCACTCCACCCAGAGCGGAAGAAGTCACTGATGATTTCCCACTCTCAAAAAAGGTTGAACCTTTAATTCTTTTAGTTCTTAAAATCGGCCAATATTTTTTTATGAATAAATCCTCGTTTAAAGTTAGGTACTTCTCGGCTAACCGTAACACGTACGTATTCTAAGTAAAAACTGAGTATCTAACTAGTCTAGTTTATTTTTACTTTACTTATTAAATGTTGTCAGTCAAATAATGGACGGATGGATGACCCCTGTAACACAGGTTCTCCTAGCATGGGGTCATCGATCATATATTCTGTACCCTTGTCTACTGTACCCTAAATTAACCACCGGTGTCACCTGTAATTGTGTACTTTTGCAAATAAAATATTATTTAAACTAATAATCATACTAGATTTCTACTATTCCTACTGTGGATGGATGGATGGATGAATGTTTGTCACTCAATCACGCCAGAACGGCTGAACGGATCTGGATGAAATTTGGCACAGAGATAGATTGTAGTCTGCAAGCACATAGGCTATAATTTATAATGGGGGAAGTACTAACACCACGCGGGCGAAACCGCTGACAGAAGCTAGTAAATCATATTTTCGTCGTTTTCCGTCATACCACACTTCTCAAGCTATCTTTATCTCAGCAATCCAACAGATATGATAATGATAGCTAGTTAACTTTGAACATTCTGTTTTGTGCTGTCCATTCTTTTGTAAAAGCTTTCAAAGTTATCTATCAGAAACTCAATTAACTGAGATAAATAATGGATTGGCCTTATTCATTACTGTTTAACAATTGATTGACAGATTCTCAACTGATTTTTTCTAACGTGAATTTGAATTAATAATCCACATACCAGTCGTTACATTTTTTGTTCCAAGATTTTTTTATTTATAATGATGATCGGAATGATGGCGTAAAGTGTTTTATATCATCAGAAACACAGTAAAATGTGTGAATAACAATAAAATATACATAACTAATAAATAACATAATAGGATAAAGAGGCTAAACGAAAAAAAATACGTACAAGCGGCATAAAAAACGGAGGCGTATAACTCATTGGGCATCGAAAAATTCATCCACATCGCTGTCAATGGGAAAAGTGCCCAGAACGCTGGCAGCAGTGCCACGTTGAATGGCAATGCTTATTCTTTAAAATAAAACAATAAAAATACAATAAAATATTTCATTATTTAGGTACACACCATAAAATACCTGGTGAACCGACCCGAGCCGATTATCCCTATATTATGTTAAATAAAATAACTATTTCACTAAAATAATAATGCTGAACATTCTCTTCATAGTGAAGCTCACCCCTTCTTCCTGTGTACAGGCTGTAAAAGGTATTTCAGGGGTTTATACAAATACAAATGAATTTATTTGCATAACAAAGGACCGTGAGGAAACCAGAACAGGTACACGAATTTTAGATAGGCGGTTATTTAATATTCCGTTGCTATTATATCAAAACAGGCTATGTTGTTTATAATAAAAAAACAGATTGAGTAAAACAAGACTGGAGCTCTCTGCCAGCAACTTTGTTTCCGAACACTCGTTAACCTTTAACACAAAAGAGAACAGGCATCTTTTGGGCTCGTATCGTAAGCTCCATCTCATGCTTACTCTCAGGCAGCAAAAAGACTTCGCCCGCGTGGAATTAATGCTTTCCCCATAATTAATTATAGCTTATTTCCTATTCCAGTCTACAATCTATCTCTGTGCCAAATTTCATCCAGATTCGTTCAGCCGTTCTGGCGTGATTGAGTTACAAACATCCATCCATCCACCCAAACTTTCGCATTTATAATATAAGTAGGGTAAACTTGCAAAGACATTTTCTTATACTTCAGTAGTCTTTAAAACTACTAACAAGAACTTTTACTACTAAACTCAAACTGCATAACAAGGTCACAAAAGTCAGAAACAAGTTTGACGTATTAACTCAACGTTAGCAAATTGCACTTCATTTAGGCGCCCGCATATAAAACGTTCAGAATGACCCGCCAACCGTCACGAATACCGCCATACATTTATTTGAACGTGGAACATCAAACGTGATTTTAGTTTCGTGCAACATGCAAGATTCTATGTCAGTTTATGTGACCTCGTCTATGGTACATTTTCATGTTGGTTTTTGATTTTAATTCGTGACCAATGTCCGATCTGAAAATCAATGCGTGGTTATTTTAATTAGGAGAACATCAATAAAATTAGATTAAAAATTTAAGAATAAATTAATGTCATCATCATCCCCCTGTCCTCAACCAAATTTGTTTTTGGGTTTGGCGCAGCAAGTCTTTAAATGGAACTGTCCTGTATTTTATAAAATTCAGGACTTTCATACAAGATATTTCTTGCAACAATTTTTGTGATGATGAAACAACTAGGTAACACGGTAGGTAACCTATTCTAAATTAGTGGTAAAGGTTTAGAGTTCTAAGATTCGACAAACGAAGTTTAAACCTGATCCAAATCAAATTTAAATTATAAAAAAATTTAAAACGAGCTTTAAACAAATACCAAATTCAAAATCTACGCAACTGTTGTCGGATCATGCATTAACTTTTTTTTTTACTAAACTGACTAACAAAAAACATTAATTTCCCAACATTAAGAAAGTTCATTACAAAACTCCCTAATATGATGTCTGTTTCATACGCGGCTCTTTAGTACACCTTATGGACTAATCTTAAAATGTTACAAAGTAAATATGAATTTCCCAACATTAAGAAAGTTCAAAGTTCAACCTTAAACGGCGCAAATATAACAACCTTATTGGGAGTTATATGTTTGAGCCGTTTGCGGTCGAAACACTAGGGCTATGGGCTCCGAGTGCTCATCGAGTTTTCCGTGACATCAGCAAACATTTAGTCGACTCTTCACGTGACCAGAGGGCTGGCCTTTGTTTCGGCTAAAGAATCAAAATTGCCATTCAACGTGGCAATGCTGCCAGCGTTCTGGGCACTTTTCCGATCGACAGCGATGTGGACGAATTTTTCGATGCCCAATGACCTATACTCCTCCCTCTTTTATGCCGCTTGTACATATTGTTAATTATTTTCCTCATTTGAAAGTCTTGTACATTTTAAAAGTAGTCAGAGTGTTTATAACAATGATAAATGATATTCTTATTCATTTATACATTTCTTTTAGAATAAGTTCTAATTTACAGTTTTTTGTTTTTTTTTAAGTGAAAATAAAGAAATTTCAAATCAATAAAACAAAATCACAGAAAATACTTTACAACAAATAAAATAAAAAGTTCAAAAAGATAAAATCTGGCTTACATTCTGTAATCCACTTCCAACGAGAGTCGCCGGTACCTTGGCATGAATTTCGCTCACACTGCACTTTTCTTTCCAAGATTTTATCTTTTAAAATCTCCGCGCTGTTGCAGTATTTCTGTTTTCTATATTTTATATAAGAAATAGCTTTATGAGGTCGTGTCACGACTTTGCCCCTTAGGGTCATAGACTAAAGGCAGTCGTATATTTACTTAATATAGGAGCACTTTTCTTATGAAGGCCTGTTTTCCGGAGCTCGTAGCTCGTTCGTAGCGCTTCGTAGCCGCGTAGCGCTCGTAGCAAGCGTGGTCATTTCCTTTATCGCTACGAATGCCTTGCGCAGAGTGATAGCCACTAGAAGGAAAATATTTAGCTATTCTTTTATCACAAGAACAAAATATAGTAAAACAAATGGATGTTGTAGCCTTAGCGTGTCTTTATTCCTTTCACAAACGTTACAACCGTCGTCACTGTATTATTTTCTTAGATATAATTCGCTTATACAAGATTTCCATTATGATAACGGGAGCCTGAAGTTAACAACCTCTTTGGGTTAACAATCTAATACACAATAATGTTAGTAACTAAAAAAATAAATAATAAAGGTGTTTGAACTCTCGCGTTTCTACTACGTCCCATATTAGGTAGGTACGCGCTGTTAGAGAAACATGGTTGTCATGGTAATAGCGTGCTAATATGAATAAATCCTCAGGTCAAAACGTCACATTGCATGCAGTACAACACTATTGACTTCTGACTGGATACTGATACCGTAAAAGGCTTGTTAACCATTTACAGTTCTTAGAAACTCTAGGACTGAGGGCTGTTTAACTTACGAAGTTACTATATAAGTGGTTATGAGGGCTGATATTTGACCTTAGGAATTGAACAAAGGCAGGAGTATGTGAATATTACGTAAGGAATACTACACGGGATATGATTGTGGTAAAAACAATCCAAATAGCCATAACGGTTTGTGAGTGACAACACGCATTCGTTTGTGTGTTTTAGACGGTTTGACACTATGATGTTGTGGATTCATTTTTACATGTACCAAGCTGACCTGACAGATGTTGTCTTGTCCCTGAGTTCATAAAAAATCCCTTAGAACAAAACACTTCTAGATTTTTTAATTTTCTAAAAATCTTTTCAATGTGTTCTTCCTAAAAATCTTTTAAAAAAAAACAAAAATTCCGCCGTCCTCGAGCATCGTGTAATGAATAGTATATCATTTTTATCATCACAAGCAATAATACGATTTTAATTGGGAGTTCCGCACACAAGTGTAAACCAATATAAGTTCCGCACACAAGTAACAACCATAGTCTCACTTCACGCTCGCTCCACCTAAGTTTTCACGGTGAGCTGTTAGCAGAATCGACCAGCAGAAGACTTACATTGATTGAATATTACATTGATTGAATACGAGGCTTTTAGCATTCATGTATGTTTACGTTATTTAATCCATTTTTTCTGTAATGTGCGTCAAATCTGTGCAGAATAAATTATTTTTCTTTCTTTTCTTTCTTTCCATAGTCACATACAGGCAGTGTACACAGCTGCTTTTACCTGCCGTCCCATATTTGTCACACAAGCACTTTTCCGTTTTCCACCGTTTATACCTGAGCGAAATGAAAACTGTTTCAACGTTTGTTTCAGAGATGGAAATCGTGCCCGAAGGGAAAAACTTTCGATTGGTTTCAGAAGAAGAGCTCCCAGCTGTGGCCGATATCTTAGTGCAGTATATGCCTGAATCTTTAAAGGTAACTTTTAATGAGATTTTACTTTAAACGGCTTAGAAAGCGGTGGAAAGATTTTTCATTAATGTTTGGGATTAGATTGAGGTACTTATTTGTATTCAAATGTTTTTGATGAATAAGTAAAATTAATGTGTTAACTTTTAGAAATGATCGTTTGATTGTAGAATGTTTCAAAATACGTGTTTAGTTTTGACCGGGGTTGAAAATATGATACACTAGCTAAGAGATAAAGATCCGTTTGATTTTTTAATAATGTGCTTCTCTGTTTACTTCTAGTTTCATCAAACGATTCAAACATATCTAAACAACAAGGTGTGGGACTTCCATTTTTATGTAGCGAAGAATTGGCCCGAGGATCCGATCTGTCTGCATTTCCCCGGCTGTACTAGTACGGTAAGAAAATTTTAATTGAATTAATTTTTATTTTTTTTATTCAAAATTGTGCATGAGACACTTTGTAGATCTTTGAAAGACGGGACCACAAGGCAGTCACAAGGCCAGTCAGAAGTCTGACTAGTTTTATGAAGAGGCATATATTCTACAGTCACTGAGAGGTCGGATAGGCAGTCGCTCCATGTAGGTAAGATAACACAGAATAAGGCTAGCCAGATAAAATGAACAAATTCTTTTAGCAGTATTAGCTAATTTGAAATTCTACGACGAGCATTAAATACTTGTGATAGATACTACCTGAGGGCCGCGAACTATGACGGATGCGAGATGCGAGGTCAATTTTTTTTCTTCGGATTAAAACCCGGGAGTCTTTAAGTGAAGAGTGAATAGGTTACTTCTAGGCAAGCGTGCTCCATCTTCGACTATATCATCGCTTACCATCAGGTGAGATTGTGGTCAAACGCAATATAAAAAATCAATTATAAAAAAAAAAACTATGTTTTTCTTGAAAAAAGTCTTTCATATCTATGGGCGGCAACAGTATTACCCATTACCGTTAGATCTTGTATAATAAGAACCGATTAACGAATTTACAAGTTTTTAGGTATAACTGATAAATTCTCAAAATAAAATGTCCGCAATTTAACAAGCCGCGATCTTTCCTTGAAGAGTTTCGTTTTTTTACCAAAGACAAACTAAAATTATAAACAGAAACTACTCTCGTCTATTTTACGTCAAAGGCCTACATTAAATTATTCAAAAGCGACCTTTGTGCCTCAGCAATGTTTCGAGATTAAAATTGAAGTGGGTACTGAAACGGTAGACTATCTTATTTTCTCTCCTGCTCGAGAAATATCAATTTACCTAATCTTGGGCTTACATTTTAAGAAGCACATTATTTTTTACTGATGATAATGAAAGTAGCCACTATAGAGAATAAGGTACGGACCTTTTTTTTTGCTTTCGGTGGGAATCCTTCCAAAAGTGCCTAGACTTTTGGCGAAAAGACCAGGCAGTGTGAAATTTTACCTCACTAAAACCAGTGATCGATGATCAGTATCCACAAGGGGCTCCGTGACCTCTTAAAGACCACCCCGGACCTCCTCTGCGCAACCTCTATTCGGGCACATCTTCGGAGATTCTATAAAATGGTCTCCCGTGAACGGCAGCACGTGATCACCAACATCTTTCCTGGTGTCACTCGGTTGGCGGACAGACTCCCCACTCGACCACAGACTCTCGCTTGCGTAAGAACTAGACAGGCTTCGTCGTTTTATTCGACTAGGCGGTTGCCTCCCCGAGCGGGATCGGCCCTCACGATCCCGCTCGGCGACTGATAGGTATTATAGGGACCTGGAGCAGCTTCTCTTAGTGCTGGTCCCTGGAGATTCCTTTTAGGTTCCTGGGGGTTTGTCGTACTCGCTAGCGGTGCGAGAGTGTGGTGTGTAAGAGTGACTGCTTATGTGTGATGTGTTATAAAAGAAAGATGGATAGCACACTAATACGTTATATTGAATAATAAAATAAATACATGTGCCCTCTTCGAGCGGGCTACTAGAAGTCTACCTATAAACTAAAATCTACTTGTTGCTACATTTCATACTCGTACCTAGGTTTCACAAATCAATTACTATGTGGCCCCTGAAAGCATATTATTTCTAATAAAAAAGGTCTAGATCTTAGGCACGCCAAACCCCTCATCAATTTCAAAAAGGTTTACGAAAGCAGGTTACCACGGTGGCCTTAATTCTTTTTCCACCCGATTTCTGAATTAAGAATTTGAAGTTGATTTTTGTCAAACTTTACTTAAGCCTGGAAATCTGTCAAACTGTGGCATTAAAGCAGGGTTTTCTATGTTCTCCGGCCCTTAATTTTGTTTTTTTGACGAGACAACGTCTAATAAATCGATGAACGCCGGCTGCATTCATGAAAAAGTGTCCCGTTACGCTCATTGTACGCATGCGCCGCATCTATATTTCATCAATGTTTTGTTATGACGTTGTCACGTTAAACTATCGTCCGTAAACCAACTTTAGAGACAACCAATTTTTTTTTTTATTAATAGGCTCACGTTAAACCTCTGTCTCACCTGATGGTAAACGATGATGTGGTCGACGATGGAGCACGCTTATCGACTCGTTGTCTTAAAGTCTTTCAGGTTGTAGCTATCAGGAAACACAGACTTTAGCAGAAAATTCCACTCCTTAGCTGTACGCATACTGAATGTTTAACGACATCATTTTCAAACATTCTATAAAGTTAGCAAAGGTCTCATTAAATATTGACACCTTTCTCCCAAGAAACCAGAACTTACAAAGCCTAAAACTAACAAAACCAGAGTGCTGCATTATTCCACCCAAACACTACGCTTATACAAACGAAACGCCATTACTTTACGTAAAGGTTAACGGTTGTTGCTATTTTAATCCATAAAACGGCTCAGGAAATGAGTTTGGAACGTGACGTTTGCGAGTTTGCTTAGTAACACAACAAAAGAATAAATAAAAGGCTCACTTTTAAGAACACGCTATTGTGAACTTCCGCACGATATATAAGTGGTAGGTAATAAATAACATTTAATTATTTACCAGCTTCTACTAGCAGTTTCGCCCGCGTGGAGTTAGCACTTCTCCCAATTTAAATTATAGCATATGTGCTATTGCAGACTATAATCTATATCTGTGCCACATCCAGATCCATTCAGCTGTTCTGACGTGATTGAGTAACTAACATCCGTCCATCCATCCATCCATACTTTCGTATTTATAATATTAGTAAGATTAGTAGGTTAAGATTAGTAGTAGTACTAAAATAAGTTAATCCTTTCACTCTGTCTTCTCACAGATTCCAATCATTCTAACAATATCTTATTTTTTTTTTATTTATTAAACTTAATGCACAAGTAAGAATTACTGTACAATGGCGGACTTAATGCCTTAGGCATTTTCTACCAGTCGACCTTAGGGTGGTGCAGAGACGGAACGTGAAATATCGTCTTCCATTCATTAGCAAACAAGTCCGATCTAGGGTTTGTCTCCAAGAGCGCGTTGAGCATCGTCAGCATACGCGGTATAAGGGAGGTGGATCGAGCTAGAGTGCGGAAAAATGGGACATTAAATAATTAATGTTTACTAGGGTGACTGTAATTATTCGGAACAAGTAATTGACACAACTCCGTATGCAAGTCTGACGCATCGGTGTAACCATGAATAATTTTAAAGTCTGTTGTCATTTGGTCAACAGCTCGCCTAATTTTTAGGGCCGATTTCACCATTCGCTCTATAAACTAAGTTTTACTGAACCAAGCTTAGCGTAAAAAATAAAAACCATAAAAAAGAATATAGTGAGTTAACCTTACAAGATAGACATATGCTGTCGGGGATTTTTTTTTTAGAACTTTAAAAAGAGAACAATTCCGTCATACATATTTTTTGCGTAACTGCCCCCTTAGCCAAATAACTTTTATAATAGCGCTAACGCTAACGCTTCGTGCAAAATGTATGGCAAGGACATTATCTGCGGAGAGAACTGTCACGTGACTCAGGCCCAGTAATGTTGTTGCCATACAATTTACACGAAGCGTTGGCGTTAACGTTAACTGAAAAGTATTTTGTCTAAAGACTCTGAACCGTTTACGCAGCGCACGCAACTGAAGCTCTCAAAAGGATTTTTTTCCCGTTTTTGCCATATTTTTCATTGATGCTTCGCTCCTGTTGGTAGCGTGATGTTATAGTGTGCCTTTAGACTGTCTCGATAAATGGACTATTAACACAATAATATTTTTGCAATTCGATGCAGTAGTTTCTGAGATTAGCAAACAAACAAACTCTTCAGCTTTATGACGAAAACTGGTCGTTTAGAATTGGTGAAATCGGCCCTTAGGGAGTTAAAATTTAAACATCTCAAAATAAACTTAAATGTTTTATCGGTTTTATGAACTCTATGCTCCTGTCCAGAACATGACCCACATGCTGGAGTACCCCAAGTGCTGGAGTACACCTGCACCTTTGGGGACCTAATGAACGCTACTGACGCTGCCTCGTAGGTTACCACGTTAATAGAACCAATCTATAGGGCCAAAATTATGAAAACAATTATATCCATCGACTCAAAAAGGAGAAGCATACAAGTAAAAATCTTCGTGTCATATTCCTTCTATTGTTCATTTGGAGGGACATTTAGGAGAACATACTTTTTAACCGGCCGTCAGCGTTGCTTCTTTCCTGGTTGAAAAAATATTGTAATAACTTCGTTTTCAAGATCTGTCACACGGGACGTATCCATTGCCGGTGACCAAAGATGGCGTCTACCACTTGGGTATCATAAACAAAGACGAAAACTAGTCTGCCAACCTAATACACAAAAACTGTATAGGTCTGGGTGTCTTGATGTATAGGTACACTCGTAAAAACTGATTGGGTGTCGCAGCGATACGTTATCTTCGCTTAGCTTAGCGTGTTTTTCGGGGCTATATTTTTTTTTTTTATGTTTGATAGGCTCGCGTTTGACCACTATCTCTTATATTTTCAGAGAGCAGTCACAAATTAATTCCTCCCGAGTAAAAAGACCAATATCATCAGCAAAACTACGAATTAAGCGATAGATTAAAGGCACCAGCCCCTAATTTCGTTATGATTTTTGTTCCACATTTTTCTCTGGTCTTAGCACTCTTGTCGATTCGAATGTTGTGGACAGTCTAAACCTAGCCTTCATGCCTCGGGGATTGCCTTCATAGCAAGCTAATGAGCTATATGCGCTCGCTGTATTACATGCATTATTTAACTATGCTATCTAGAAATCCGTGGAGTTTTTTTTTGGATGGTGGGTAATCATCCAGTGACTTCTCCCGCTCTGGGTGGAGCGGCAGGGCGTGTCAGACTTTTATTTACTAAAACCCACCTTTGTTCCTTCAGTTCCCTGCGCTAAGGGCCACACTTACTCTATTTCGAATTTATCCGCGACCCCAGGCAAGGCATTGCCTTCACAGCAAGCTAACGAGCTATTTGCGCTCGCAGTACTACATGCATTGTTTAACCATGCTGTCTAGAAATCCGTTAGGGATTGAGAACTGGAAAAATTGCGCGAAGAAAAGTTGTTTTGTTTTGATACAGAAGTAGTTTTGAAGTTCCAAGCTTTATAGTTCACGGTTAGATAAAGGCTTTAGGATTTTCTGTAACCAAGACTTGCAGATTTGTTTTGGAATTCGGGTAGGCCAAAAGAGTGATCGAATCGAATGATAATAGAAATCTTTCTGAGCTAAGCAAATTATTATTTTTAGGGTTCCGTATCCGAAGGATAACCAACGGTACCCTTTACTAAACCTCCACTGTCCGTCTGTCTGTCAGCAGGCTGTATCTCATGATCCGTAATAGGTAGACAGTTGAAATTTTCACAGAATGTGTATTTCTGATGTCGCTGTAATTACAAATAATAAATCGTACCTTCGTGTGCGAGTTAAACTCGCACTTAACCGGTTTTTTCTAAAACACGTCCTTGTTACCAAGCAAAAGATGTCGCCGTGAAAAAATATAGAAGTACCTACAGCTCTGTGAAGCCCCGTCAGTCGCTATGTCATTTAATGTCTTAATAAACTGTCATTCAAGTAAATAACTCAAAGTCCTCAACTTCCTACGCAACAAATTAACTAATTTCGTCAACAATGCCACATAAATTGTTGCCGTAACGACTTATTTCTTCTCAATTACAATTTTGGCGACGTACCGACGAATTGGGCCTGAAATCCAATATACTTATAGACTTATTTATAAAACTCGCTAACTACATGCTTGATTTAAATACTGATAAGCGGGTACTAAATTCAAGATAACCAGAGGTCGGAATAAGGTAGACGTACTTATGTACTTACACTGATTTCATACAGCGAAAGAATAAAGTGGATATGCCTCAAATCCCGAGATTAATTTTAAAGAGCAGAAAAATCCTGTGATTTATTAAATAAAAAACCTATTTACTTTTACAAAATTTAAACCACTGCACGCGCGACGTTGCCAAATTTACATTAACGACATTGGAAGTCCGAAGTTGCGAAATTCTAATGCGCACGCAATGTTGCCACACTTGTAGTTCACACAACATAGCTTGTGAGAACAAAAGAAAACAATAGAGGTTTTTTTATTATTTATTTGTAATATTGTCGGCCACACGGGATTGTCCATTAAAAATCCCGGGGATGCAAGTGCATATATAACTCTACCTAATGCCGACCTCTGAAGATAACATACGTCTCACCCTTCACATTCTTACCCGGGCCTGCGTACGGCGAGTAATGGGTAGCTTGGAGTCCGATCAGCACCAGGCCCGAGAGTCGACGGCGCGTTGTGTTCCACGCGCGCCTCAAAGAGTTGTCAGCAATAAAGACGGGGCCCGTCATGGCCGATGCCTGCCCAGGGGTTGAAGATAAATTCGAAACAGAGTTACCTCACCCCTGGGCACTAAGGGCAGGAAGGAACAGGGGTGGGTTTTAGTCAGTAAGAGTCTGACACGCCCTCCCGCTCCACCCAGAGCAGGCGAAGTCATTGGAAGATTTCCCAACATCCCAAAAAAAAACACTTCACATTCAGCTGTCTATAGGATAAACCTCCCTTAAATGATTAGTCAGTACTTTACCACCCACATCTATACTTCTTCCGGGTAGGAAATGTTGAATTAAGAACCTACTAATCAGCGCTTAATAAACTATCATATGGTTACTTTTTAGGTTTCTGCACCCGAAGGGTAACCAACAGGACCCTGTTACTATACCTTCGCTGTCCGTCCGTCTGTCAGCGGGCTGTATCTCTCGATCCGTAACACAGTTGAAATTTCCACAGAATGTGTATACACGCTGTGTGAAAATTTCAACTGTCTACCTATTGCGCATCATGAGATATAGCAAAAATAAAACCAAAAAAACGTGGCTAGAAGCGTTATTTTCAGTTTATGGTACGGAACACTTCGTGTGCGAGTACGACTCGCACTTGGCCGTATTTTTTAACACTTTTTTATTAGCTTCACCTGTGACTTACTATGTAAACCAATCTAAGAAGTTAAATTTGACCCACTTCCCGGTTTCCGATTAAGCTGAAATTTCGCGTACATGTTTAGTTAGGATAACAATGGTGCCGATTCTGTTATGCACAAACTAAACTTAATTTAGGCTATTGCTATCTTTTTCTCTCTAATAAAACAAGAAAGAGACCGGACGTAAATTAGAGCTGTCAAATTTAGTTGATCTAATATTTCCATACAAATTAAGGGTACACGTGAAAACATATCGACTAAAAACACGGTAAACCGCAAGGCGTAAACTAGTTTGACATCTCTAACTTAGATCATAGCTAGCTTTTCTCGCACTGCCATTTAGTAAAAGATAGCGATTGTCTAATTTTAGTTTAGTTATTGAATTAGAGAATCGGCACCAATGCATAGTTAGCTTAGTGACGTCATTCTAAATCCAATATGGCAGACTTGTGGTTTTGTATGCGTGCCCATGATATAGGCGTCAAATGAAAGAGTTTGCTAAAGGAACACGAAAAATACAGAGTATTTTTTTTTAACTACTGAAAGTTATTTATAAATAAGGCCTAAGAGTTTTTATAGTCTGCCTAACCACGACATTTAAGTTGGCATCGTTTCCGACTTCCCCTACACAGCATCACTTATCTCGTGACGTAAGCGGCCACAAGAGCTTTTCTCAAGTATTTCTTAGCTCAGAAAATGTCAGCTTCTCTTACAAATGCACGAAGAACCCGCTAAATAAAACGTTGGCAAAGTAAAACCACTAAATCAGGTTACTTACTTAAATCCGGTTTTTGTTTCCCCCAAGTGAAAATTAAGTTAGACCATTGGCTGGTTTAACAGTGTATGTACATTTTAGAAGTCTGGAAATATGGAAGGTGTTAAAGTTCCCTAAATACAGGGAAATATTTTTCCTGCAAGTGGCTTTAGACGGTTTAAGACGCTATTAGCTGCCAACGACCTTGAGTGGTTAGCTTGCGTGTTCTGCGCTGAGCTCACGTAACGCGTCGTATGTCCACCCAGTAATAGGACTCGCCCATCAAGGAGCGCTGTCCGAAATTAGACGCATGTTTAATTTATTACACATAAAACAACAAGTGCTAAAATAATACACTGAGACTAAATTATAAATAATTAAATAATCATAAAAATGGTGAAAGTTTCATAAAAATACGCTTTATAGTTTTTGCGTGATTCTCAATTTTTTATCCGCGTTAGACAAAACTTTACAAATTAATTACACTATGTTATAAAAATATTAATTCAAATGTTCTCAGATCAAATTACGACGAAAATAGTCTAGAGTAACATATATTTGTTCAAAGAAATAACACTAGTCGTTTAGACGTGATGTTCAATTACCTAACCTTTAAAAGTCTTATAACTGCGCCGATTTCTTTCTATATCTACAACCTTTTATTTAAATTTCAATGTTTGTTTGTTCTGTCAAATCTTGCAAGCTGAATAGAACCACTTCCTCTTATCCTGCGGAGTTGAATTTTACAAGTTGGCTCAGTGATAACACATTTTTATTGTAAACCTGATCTAAATCGACCCGATATCAATCCGCATTGGGCCTGCGTGGTGGATTACGGCCCACACCCTCTCACAGAGAGGAGGCCTGTGACCCAACTGTGGGGATATTAAAAGGCTGATGATGATCTAAATCGACATTCAGTATTAACTCCAGATAGAGGAACTCTTCGACGTGTTGACCGTCGAGAAGTTTCTCTATCTGGTCAGTTACGAGTACAAAGAAGCACGTCTGGAGCACAGACAAGAAATTTTGTGAACGAATTTAAAAGTTTGTTAAAAAAAATGTTTCTTTTTTACTTTTTACTTTATATCTGTTAAAAACAACGCTGAGATTACCTACGTCAAAATAAATTTGGTTTGTCGTCCGAATTCTCAAGACTTAGAGCTGATAAAAGATGGAAAGTTATTAATGATAACCAAAACTTTCTGGGAAGATAATTTATTCAAGCTGAGAATAATGTTTCTGTGACTATGGTCATTAGCGTATCGCATCACTCGAATCTAAATGACACACAAATTTGATAATTAAAAAGGAAAAAGTTCCCAAAGTCTTTAAACAGTGCCTCGTATTATCTATTTTTGAAGTGGCAGATTATTCAGAGCTATCGTTAACGTTCGTATGCAGCCGAAACTATTATAATATGACAAGAAATGAAAAAATTGTAAAACAATTTTAATTAAACGTTACGTACCGTAGAGTTTCTTTCCCGTTCGTCTCGATGGGAAATGGCTAATTTGAAACGTCCAGCAGTCCAGCTAAGAACTAGCTAAACGAGACTTCTTATAATGAGGCAATGTAGTTTTGTAAGACATAACATACACATTCATACATAAAGTTAGAGTGAACAGGCTTCTTCTGGGTAAGCTCGTTCCATCGTCGTCTCTATCTCTGTTCCCTCTGACCTAGACTTGAGTCAAGAGAAAACCCATCTCTAATTTTAAAAAAAACTTACTTCTTTCTCCCATGAACCATGGTAAAAAGGCGGGAGTTTATGGCAGAAACTACAGAACAACACCTTTTTTTCGGGGGTAACGTTCAACAGGCGCCCAGTCTTTCGGGATAAGCTTGGGGAGTGAGATTTTTTTTCACTAAAACCACTTCGGTGATCACTATCAACACATGGAAGGCCACCGTTACCTCTTAGAAGGCCATTCTGGAAACCTCTCTGTCCAAAACCTGTTAGAGCACATCCCCGAGGAGACTGTTAAGGAGTCTCCCCTGAGCCTCGCTATGCATGGCAGTAGAACGCCACCTGCTATGATCCTTCGTAGTCCTTTTGTTTCGTTGGTGTCAAAATGACACTAATCAAAAATCAATCTTAAATCAGTACCTAGTTCAAACCATATCATATTCTGTTGTAATAACATCCTATACGTACATACAGCAAAAGAGACATGTAACCAGCACCCACACTACAAAACTACATAGCTACTGTTTAGCGTCACTCTACGAATGCTAAAAATAAATAAATGATAGTTTTGTAGTGTGTGTGTGTGTGTTACTTATCTTTGATAATAGTACATACATAATAGACCTTCCTTCATTAAACAAACGCCTACTTCATAAAGCCGTCGGAGCCGACAGCCGAGCTCAGCTTATGTGCCCCGCTTATTGTCCACTTAATTACATAAAGTAGTCAGGCGTAGACAATAATCCTTGAAGCCTATCTAGACTTCATTCTAAACCCAAAACATATCTTCGTAAACCCGACTGGTAGTCATCTTGCTTTCTCTTAGATTTTCAATTGGATAAATAGGATGCATTTCATGGGTAAAAGAATTACCGCGTGGGGAAAAGAATTACACAGGAAACTGAAGGAACAAGGGTGGGTTTTCAGTCAGTAAAAGTCTGACACGCTCTCCCGCTCCACCCAGAGTGGGAGAAGTTATTCGATGATTTCCCACGCGAAAGAAAAAATAATAAGATGCCAATCAGACTGCCTAGCCATATTCCCAACTATGTTGGGGTCGACTTCCAGTATTTTACATGGAGCGACTGTCTATCTGACCTCCACAAGACCATACCACGATACCCGATACTAACCGAACTGGGCCCGCAGTCTCGACATTGATAGCGAAACTTTCGTTAGCTACCGATCGCTATATTACTAGCCGTTAAAAAACGCCCTCATTTATGAGGAAAAATTTTAGATCATGGACCTGAAAAAATAATTGATTTTCTTGAAATATGTACAGTGACGGCGTAAATTTTAACTTACAAGCACTTTTTTTCTTGAAAACTTATAATTTATTTAAATTTTAATGAATAACTGCAGTAAATAGCAGGCAACCGGTTAAGAATCTGCTAACGATTCAAAGAACATCCACAGTGAATCGGGGAAACGCTTTTCCCTATTATACGGTTCCTTTTACCTGAACTAACGAGAACTCGTATGTAGGTATTTTCATATCACTCTCGAGCTAGGCTAGCTTCGTAGAAAATGTAATTTGAAACTTAACTCGTCGTCACGCCTTGTCTACCAATGACGACCCATGGGACCTAAAACTGTTATGATATGTTACGTGGATTATGTGGCACGTTATCTAGTTTTAATCACATTAGGTAGGTTTTGCATCAGAAGATACTTCAGTTTACTGTGTGTCAGTGACTTTACACCATTGATATCTACACATTGGAACCTATTACATATATACCTAAATGAACTGGTAGCCCGCTAGACTTTACACCATTGATATCTACACATTGGAACCTATTACATAAATACCTAAATGAATTGGTAGCCCGACAGACTTTACACCATTGATATCTACACATTGGAACCTTTTACATCAATACCTAAATAAACTGGTAGCTCGGTAGACTTTACACCATTGATATCTACACATTGGTTACCTATTACATAAATACCTACATGAATTGGTAGCCCGACAGACTTTACACCATTGATATCTACACATTGGAACCTATTACATAAATACCTTAATGAATTGGTAGCCCGACAGACTTTACACCATTGATATCTACACATTGGAAACTTTTACATAAATACCTAAATAAACTGGTAGCTCGGTAGACTTTACACCATTGATATCTACACATTGGTTACCTATTACATAAATACCTACATGAATTGGTAGCCCGACAGACTGTACACCATTGATATCTACACATTGGAACCTATTACATAAATACCTAAATGAACTGGTAGCCCGACAGACTTTACACCATTGATATCTACACATTGGAACCTATTACATAAATACCTAAATGAACTGGTAGCCCGACAGACTTTACACCATTGATATCTACACATTGGAACCTATTACATAAATACCTACATGAATTGGTAGCCCGACAGACTTTACACCATTGATATCTACACATTGGAACTTATTACATAAATACCTAAATGAACTGGTAGCCCGGACGACTTTACACCATTGATATCTACACAAGAAGAAACATTATTCGTGCCCACAATTTTCGAGGGTTTCTCTCAATTTTATCAGGATTACATGATCAGATCCTGTTTTCCACTCTGGAGGTATACTCTATCTAACAAAAAAAGGATCATCAAAATCGGTTCATAAATAACGGAGTGAGGGCTGAACATACATAAAAAAAAATATATATACGGAATTGAGGACCTCCTCTTTTTTTTTCGTCGGTTAATAATACTACCCCTACCCCTACTAAAAATGAGTTTTTTTTGGATTTGCTCGGTCTTACTAAAGACAACAAGTAGTAGACGCGTATAATCTTGTATGATGGTACGGAACCCTTCATGCACGAGTCCGACTCGCACTTGGCCGGTTTTTTGGTAGGATTTTTAGGATTACTAGTGTATTATTGTCTTCATAATGTACAGAGACTAGGAAGAGACTAAAGAGATGATGGATGCCCTAGCAACGGTGTGACTACTGAGATGACGACTAAACGAGAAGTATTGAAAATCGGGTGCCAACTGAAAATCAGCGCTGGATGTCTGACGCCTAGCAAATGCTGAGATGGTACCCATTTCGGTATGGTGACGCTCAGCACAATTTTATTGTATCTTTGTGTACTTCTTTCTCATTTTCCTTTTATTTTTTGCTGTTGTGTTGTCTCTGTGTTGAATAAATCTCTTCTATTCTAAATAAAGACAAGTTGTACTGACCCCAAATAAATTGTGATAAAGGCAAGAGAAGCACACAAGTCACAAGTGAATTTTCTAGATTAGGAATGACCATCGGTAGGCTTCGAATGCTTGGTGACTCTAAGACCTAGATTTCTACTGAAAGCCCGCAGATAAGCGAAGGAAATAAAAGTGAAAAATGTTATTTCTTATCTTTCTACTCCATTAATTACCAGTATTAGGTAGGGGGCGTTTTATATCCGCAGACGACCGCTTTAACTTCTTACACCAAGTGATTCGATACGTACTGCCCGGGGGTTGAGGATAGATTCGAACGAGTTACCTCGCCACTGGGCATTCAGGGCAGGAACAGGGGTGGGTTTTAGTCAGTAAGAGTCTGACACGCCCTTCCGCGCCACCCTAGAGTGAGAGATGTCATTGGATGATTTCCCACACCATAAAAAAGAGCAATCTTTGTACCTACCCCTTTTTAACCGACTTCAAAAAAAGGAGGAGGTTCTATGTTGGACTGCATGTATTTTGTAGGGTTCCGTACCTCAAAAGGAAAAAAGGAAACCCTTATAGGATCACTTTGCTGTCCGTCCGTCTGTCCGTCTGTCAAGACCCTTTATCTCGGGAACGCGTGGAGGTATTGAGTTGAAATTAAAACCACATACTCAAGTCTACAGTTTCTTGAAGCTGTGCATAAATCAAACTTCTAAGTTAACGTAAAAAAAAGATACGCGATTCCCGCTGTCCTACAATCGTGAAATTTGGCAAGAAGTAAGGTCTTATAGCACATGTTAAGGGAGAAGTCTGATTACCGTAAATATTTAATTACATCACAAAAAATAGACTCCCATACAAGGAATTCGGGTTTAAATTTTAAAGTGAGGCGACCGTACCATGTGGGGCAGCGTATGAAAGGACTTCATTAGCACAAGCTCAAACAGATTTTAAATTATTTTAACCACGTCTAATTAACGAAAAATTTAAAAAAAAAAGTTTTTCTGGCAAACATTTTCGAAACTTAATTCCCTAACTAAATTTAGATACCCGCAAGCTTGTACGGAACCCTCGGTGTGCAAGCCCGACTCGCACTTGGCCGGATTTATTTTTTCTTTTTATGTAAGTTCACCGATTTTTCTGTCAATTGCGGACCGATGTTCAAAATTATTTTTTTATTCGAAAGAGTATACTCCTGGAGTGGTTGGTGGTCCCATAAAAAAAATATAGAAATTGATTCAGCGCTTTTTGACTAAAACCGGCCAAGTGCGTGTCGTGCCACGCACAGTTTAGGGTTCCGTGATCGCCCGTTATAACATGCTTCTCTTAGAAGACTATAGGTTTATTACTATCAACATATTAATTGGTTTAACAGACGAAATTACCTTTAAATTAAAAACGAAAAATAAGGTTTTTATTTTTCCAAAACACATGTTTACTACCTGTTTTCAAATATTAAATAAGTTACAACTTCACCTAAGCATTTTTTTTCTAAGGATTTTTTGTTTTGTACGAAATTTTCCAAGTTTATACATTTATATGTAAAAAAAAAAGAAAACTAACTAACAAAGCTAACTTAGCCGTAATAGTTTTCCTACAAAGTTCGTTATATATAGAGTGACTGGTAATTAGTGACCGATACTTAAACACGTCATTGTACTCATGATAACAAACAACTTTTCCAAAGAAAGAACGACGTGACGCGGCTAACAGCTGATAGAGGTCAAAGGCGCGCGCGCGCCAATTTCATACGGCTGTTGTGTTATTGTGATAAAAGTGAATAAGTATAAAATAAATCTTTCTTCAGGAAAGTTGTTTGTAATCATGAGTACAATCACGTGTTTAAGTATCGGTCACTAATTACCAGTCACCCTATATACTACCATCAAGATTTTTTTTTATATATTTCAAGCTAACAGTTTAGCTTTTAGTGGGGGTGGGACGCTCGACTCTAACAAAAAATATCACTTAAAGTTTAATATCTTGCAAACGAATCACTGAATTGAAAAATAGTTTTCACAACCCTGCAACACATTATGTAAAAGGAGAGGATAAAAGGAGGAGGTTCTCAATTCGTCTATATGTTTTTTTTTTGTATGTATGTTACGCGATTTCTCTGCCACTTGTGAATAGATTTTGATCAGAGGTGGTCCCATAGAAATTTTATCGAAATCGATTCAGCACTTTTTGAAAAACTCAACATAAACAAAAAATATGTATACACTGATGACGTTAGTTTTACTTTTGGGGAACAACAACTAAAAAGTGAAAAATAAAAACTTTTTTACAAAAAATACAACCGACTTCTAAAAATTACGAAATAACTTTATTTTCGGAAGTCGGTGTCAAATAACGAAGAAACAAAATATAAACACCGACTTCCGAAAATAAAGTTATTTTGTAATTTTTAGAAGTCGGTTGTATTTTTTGTAAAAAAGTTTTTATTTGAATTTGACTAGGCGAGAAAAAATAAAATTATACTCACTACATAATATGTAAAGTGGGTAAAATTTTATTTTTTCTTGCCTATCCTATAATGGGTCATTTTAGCCCCTTGTGTAATAATCTACTATTAAGCATAACTCTTGCACGGAGGAGTATGAGATTTTTTTTGACATTGTTAATATTTTGTATAGATATAGCTATATTAAAAAAAAAAAAAACTGACTTCGAAACGACTTCAAAAAAGAGGTTCTCAATTCGCTTAGTTTTTTTTTTCTTTTTTTCCGCCAATGATAAATTGACTTTGATGATTATTTTTTGGCAACGAATTTCTTGTACCTATTACACACCAACAATTCAACAAAATTTATTGTGCGAATAGTTGGATTCTGAAAGTTCTAATAAGATCGTGTCCATTTAGGAACATACATATGTACTCGTAGGTGATAGGTAGAAAGGAATAGGAATAGGTATAGATATTCGGGATCTGACCTAGACTATAGAGGCTGACCTTTTCCAGACAGTCCTAATTTTAGATACAATACGCGTTTGATTGCCTCACCGGCCAGACAGAAACGTCGTAAAATGAAGGTTCTTCGTGCGCGAAACTTTCCTAAATCCACCTGACACTTATTATAAGTGTTCAAGAAAATATTTTGAGGTACAGTGCGTCAAATAAATATATCTAGCTGTTTTGTTTGATACTTAGGTGATAATAGATTTTGTTTTCTTCTTTTTTATGTACACTCATCATGATCAAAGTTCCCGGAGCCCGTTGCACACTGGGACAAGCTGAATGGGGCTGATACCCAAAACTCAACTATTAAAATGAAGGTAGTTTAAAAAATCACCCTCATCTTCTTCGGGGTACTCCAATAGGCTACAATGCGTTTGTGGAGCTACGTCCCAAACAATGCCTCACCGCTTTTCATGCCCTCTGTCCAACCACACCTGCACTTTGAAAGACCTTTATGAGGCAAAAATGACCAATAATTATAACAAATACGCTGTCGATGATGCTAAATTTTGGTAAAAAAAAAAAATAGAATCAGCGATAAGGCGACGACAAAAAATAAATATTACCTTGCTATATCACGATTTGAATAAATCTTTTAAAAAAAATCTAAATCATTGGTATTAAAAACATTAATATAATTTTTTTTTAAAACTTGGCGTCCACCCGACATATTTTAGATTTGGAAAAACTTTAATAGAAACAGAGCTATTCATTAATTATCAAACAGATCAATAAAAACGCAAATGCAAACTCAAGAAAAACAATGAATACACAAGACAAAAACCATGACATGTTAAAAATTGAGTTTTGGGTATCGACTCCATATAGCCTGCCCCATTGTGCGTCGTAGACAATCGTAGCTATATTATTTCAGACTACCTTTTTTAAAACACCTTCTTTTAATATTAAAAGCGTTTAGGCAACATTTCAAACAAAATTTGTATAAAATAATAATAATGAGTAGGTACAATACCTGGGTCGAGGCCAGGTCTAGGTCCAAAAAGTTTATCGAGAACATTTCGAAAAAGAGCCAAAGAACGCGATTTATTCATTCAATTTTAACCATGTTTTTTTTTTTTGGAACGAAGTTCCTTATCGCGCGTTGTGAAAGGGGGCTAGACGGAAAAAATTCTTACGAAAAGTTGTCACGACACTAATGAGGCTGTCCATCCAAAAAGATTGTGTTGGAAAAACAATCTAATAAAAACTTCTTGTTAGAACGAAGTTCCTTATCGCGCGTTGTGAAAGGGGGCTAGACGGAAAAAATTCTTACGAAAAAAGTTGTCACGACACTTTTTGCTATAGTAAGCTATTGTAAGCTGTGCGGCGTCGCATGTTTCTGTCTGTCTCTCTCTCTCTTATAGAAAGCAAGCCAGATATTGCTAAAGAGTTGAGTTGAGCTGAGCTGAGCTGAGCTGAGCTGAGCTTAGCTGATCTGAGCTGAGCTGAGCTGAGCTGCGATGAGATGAGATGAGATGATAAAGTATAACTTCTTACGTGCGTGCGTGTGTGCGTAGTTAATAATAAAAAAAATATTATAAATTAAAAAAAATAAAATTATATTACAATTCCTTCACTAATTAATCGAAAGGAATTTCGTTCCATCCGGGTGTCCCTTGACACCTCTCAAGTTTTTTTTTTTTTGTTTTTGATAGGCACGCGTTTGACCACTATCTCACCTGATGGTAAGCGTTGATGTGGTCGAAGATGGAAGATGATGCCTTTTTTTTTGTGGGGTGGAAAATCATCCAAAAAAAAAAAAGGTGATGCCTAGAAGTAACCTATTCACTCTTGACTTAAATACTCCCAGGTTGTAGCTATCAGGAAACACAGACTCCGGTAGGGAATTCTACTCCCTAGCTGTACGCACAATGAATGTGTTCTCATAACGCTTTGTGCGTATGAATGGGATGTCCACCATGAACCGGTGGCACTTCGCCGTATGTCTTGTGGTCCGTTGATGAACCGTGGTTGGCGGAATCAAATTATGCAACTCCGACGCACACTCCCCAAAATGTAATCGATAGAAAACCGACAGGCTAGCAACTCAGCGTCTATGCTCAAGACTTTGGAGCTTCGACTCAACGAGCCCATCATTGCCGATAATCCTCTTGGCTCGTTTCTCAATTTAAACTTTGTACAATAGTGGTACATAGGCGGACTTAATGCAGCAAGGCATTCTCTGCCAGTCAACCTTTGGGTTAAATAGACTACTCTGTGGTAGGTGTACAACAACAAATAAAACTAAAATTAAAATCTTAAAATCGAAAATACTATACCGATAATAAAATACATATATATGCTAAAATAACATACTAATAACTATTATGATAAAATATTATATTATAATTTTATAATAAATATTGTGGAACACATCTACAGAAGTAATACCGGTAGTAATAGGAGCTACAGGCAAGTAGCAAAAAGCATTCATAGATATTGTGACAAATTAGACTCAGGAAAACATACACATAATTCAAAAAAAACTTTTTAACAAAAAAATTAACCGACGAAAAAGAACTAAAAAGCAAAAAATAAATAAAACTTTTAAGTCTTGAGTAATGAGCATATTTACCTACATAAAATATCAAATTTTATATAGACTAATTTTGAGTCGGCGCCAAACAACAATCTGATTATTAAATATCTAAATTTTATAAGTACTTACAAATGAAGAAGGCTGTAAGTAGGTAATTAATCATTTTATTAATTGGCGCCGACTCAAAATTAGTCTATATAAAATTTGATATTTTATGTAGGTAAATATGCTCATTACTCAAGACTTAAAAGTTTTATTTATTTTTTGCTTTTTAGTTCTTTTTCGTCGGTTAATTTTTTTGTTAAAAAGTTTTTTATTTTTTGATTTTTTGTGGCTCGCATCATCTTGTAACACTCCGAGGCTAATTTCTAATTCTTCATCATTCCTCTTGCCACGGAGCTGATGAAATAACCATCCTTCCATGAAGTTCCCAGGATATTGACCAGTTGAGGTTACCTCCAATACTGTAAAGACGTCTTTTTAACCGACGAAAAAAAGGAGGAGGTTCTCAATTCGACCGTATATATATTTTTTTTTTTTTTTTTTTTTTTTTTTTTTTGTGTATGTTCAGCCCTCACTTCGTCATTTATGAACCGATTTTGATTATTCTTTTTTTATTAGATAGGGTATACTTCAAGGGTGGTCCCATGTCAAGGAAGTCAGGATCTGACCGTGGAAACCTGATAAAATTGAGAGAAAACCTTGAAAATTGTGGGCACGTTTAGCGTTTCTGTATGTATGTTCGGCCTTCACTCCGTTATTTATGAACCGATTTTGATTATTCTTTTTTTGTTAGATAGGGTATACCTCAAGGATGGTCCCATAATAAGGAAGTCAGGATGTGACAATGGAATCTTGATAAAATTGAGAGAAAACCTCAAAAATTGTGGATACGTTTAGCGTTTCTGTATGTATGTTCGGCCCTCACTCCGTTATTTATGAACCGATTTTGATGATTCTTCTTTTCTTGGATAGGGTATACCTCAAGGGTGGTCCCATGTCAAGGACATCAGGATCTGATCATGGGATCCTGAAAAAATTGAGAGAGAACCTCGAAAATTGGGCATGAATATTGTTTCTGTTTACTTTTCATAACTTAATCAGGTATTTGCATTTAGGAACCATCACATCATGAAACTGAGCTGATGATGGAAACCATAGCTTTCCTAAACAATAGTAGTTAGATATAAAACTAGTTTTAGTGACAAATACCACTTAATATGGTTTGAAGAAAAGACGTCTTTACAGTATTTGAGGTAACCTCAACTGGTCAATATCCTGAGAACTTCATGGAAGGATGGTAATTTCATCAGCTCAGTGGCAAGAGGAATGATGAAGAATTAGAAATTTGTATGTTCAGCCCTCACTTCGTCATTTATGAACTGATTTTGATTATTCTTTTTTTATTAGATAGGGTATACCTCAAGGGTGGTCCCATGTCAAGGAAGTTAGGATCTGACAGTGGAAACCTGATAAAATTGAGAGAAAACCTTGAAAATTGTGGGCACGTTTAGCGTTTCTGTATGTATGTTCGGCCTTCACTCCGTTATTTATGAACCGATTTTGATTATTCTTTTTTTGTTAGATAGGGTATACCTCAAGGATGGTCCCATAATAAGGAAGTCAGGATGTGACAATGGAATCTTGATAAAATTGAGAGAAAACCTCAAAAATTGTGGATACGTTTAGCGTTTCTGTATGTATGTTCGGCCCTCACTCCGTTATTTATGAACCGATTTTGATGATTCTTCTTTTCTTGGATAGGGTATACCTCAAGGGTGGTCCCATGTCAAGGACATCAGGATCTGATCATGGGATCCTGAAAAAATTGAGAGAGAACCTCGAAAATTGGGCATGAATATTGTTTCTGTTTACTTTTCATAACTTAATCAGGTATTTGCATTTAGGAACCATCACATCATGAAACTGAGCTGATGATGGAAACCATAGCTTTCCTAAACAATAGTAGTTAGATATAAAACTAGTTTTAGTGACAAATACCACTTAATATGGTTTGAAGAAAAGACGTCTTTACAGTATTTGAGGTAACCTCAACTGGTCAATATCCTGAGAACTTCATGGAAGGATGGTAATTTCATCAGCTCAGTGGCAAGAGGAATGATGAAGAATTAGAAATTTGTATGTTCAGCCCTCACTTCGTCATTTATGAACCGATTTTGATTATTCTTTTTTTATTAGATAGGGTATACCTCAAGGGTGGTCCCATGTCAAGGAAGTCAGGATCTGACAGTGGAAACCTGATAAAATTGAGAGAAAACCTTGAAAATTGTGGGCACGTTTAGCGTTTCTGTATGTATGTTCGGCCTTCACTCCGTTATTTATGAACCGATTTTGATTATTCTTTTTTTGTTAGATAGGGTATACCTCAAGGATGGTCCCATAATAAGGAAGTCAGGATGTGACAATGGAATCTTGATAAAATTGAGAGAAAACCTCAAAAATTGTGGATACGTTTAGCGTTTCTGTATGTATGTTCGGCCCTCACTCCGTTATTTATGAACCGATTTTGATGATTCTTCTTTTCTTGGATAGGGTATACCTCAAGGGTGGTCCCATGTCAAGGACATCAGGATCTGATCATGGGATCCTGAAAAAATTGAGAGAGAACCTCGAAAATTGGGCATGAATATTGTTTCTGTTTACTTTTCATAACTTAATCAGGTATTTGCATTTAGGAACCATCACATCATGAAACTGAGCTGATGATGGAAACCATAGCTTTCCTAAACAATAGTAGTTAGATATAAAACTAGTTTAAGTGACAAATACCACTTAATATGGTTTGAAGAAAAGACGTCTTTACAGTATTTGAGGTAACCTCAACTGGTCAATATCCTGAGAACTTCATGGAAGGATGGTAATTTCATCAGCTCAGTGGCAAGAGGAATGATGAAGAATTAGAAATTTGTATGTTCAGCCCTCACTTCGTCATTTATGAACCGATTTTGATTATTCTTTTTTTATTAGATAGGGTATACCTCAAGGGTGGTCCCATGTCAAGGAAGTCAGGATCTGACAGTGGAAACCTGATAAAATTGAGAGAAAACCTTGAAAATTGTGGGCACGTTTAGCGTTTCTGTATGTATGTTCGGCCTTCACTCCGTTATTTATGAACCGATTTTGATTATTCTTTTTTTGTTAGATAGGGTATACCTCAAGGATGGTCCCATAATAAGGAAGTCAGGATGTGACAATGGAATCTTGATAAAATTGAGAGAAAACCTCAAAAATTGTGGATACGTTTAGCGTTTCTGTATGTATGTTCGGCCCTCACTCCGTTATTTATGAACCGATTTTGATGATTCTTCTTTTCTTGGATAGGGTATACCTCAAGGGTGGTCCCATGTCAAGGTCATCAGGATCTGATCATGGGATCCTGAATAAAATGAGAGAGAACCTCGAAAATTGGGCACGAATATTGTTTCTGTTTACTTTTCATAACTTAATCAGGTATTTGCATTTAGGAACCATCACATCATGAAACTGAGCTGATGATGGAAACCATAGCTTTCCTAAACAATAGTAGTTAGATATAAAACTAGTTTTAGTGACAAACACCACTTAATATGGTTTGAAGAAAAGACGTCTTTACAGTATTGGAGGTAACCTCAACTGGTCAATATCCTGGGAACTTCATGGAAGGATGGTAATTTCATCAGCTGAGTGGCAAGAGGAATGATGAAGAATTAGAAATTTGCCTCAGAGTGTTACAAGATGATGCGAGCCACAAAAAATCATAAAATAAAAAACTTTTTAACAAAAAAATTAACCGACGAAAAAGAACTAAAAAGCAAAAAATAAATAAAACTTTTAAGTCTTGAGTAATGAGCATATTTACCTACACAAAATATCAAATTTTATATAAACTAATTTTGAGTCGGCGCCAATTAATAAAATGATTAATTACCTACTTACAGCCTTCTTCATTTGTAAGTACTTATAAAATTTAGATATTTAATAATCAGATTGTTGTTTGGCGCCGACTCAAAATTAGTTTATATAAAATTTGATATTTTGTGTAGGTAAATATGCTCATTACTCAAGACTTAAAAGTTTTATTTATTTTTTGCTTTTTAGTTCTTTTTCGTCGGTTAATTTTTTTGTTAAAAAGTTTTTTTCTTCAAACCATATTAAGTGGTATTTGTCACTAAAACTAGTTTTTATATCTAACTTCTATTGTTTAGGAAAGCTATGGTTTCCATCATCAGCTCATTTTCATGATGTGATGGTTCCTAAATGCAAATACCTGATTAAGTTATGAAAAGTAAACAGAAACAATATTCGTGCCCAATTTTCGAGGTTCTCTCTCAATTTTTTCAGGATCCCATGATCAGATCCTGATGTCCTTGACATGGTACCACCCTTGAGGTATACCCTATCCAAGAAAAGAAGAATCATCAAAATCGGTTCATAAATAACGGAGTGAGGGCCGAACATACGTACAGAAACGCTAAACGTATCCACAATTTTCGAGGTTTTCTCTCAATTTTATCAGGATTCCATTGTCAAATCCTGATTTCCTTATTATGGGACCATCCTTGAGGTATACCCTATCTAACAAAAAAAGAATAATCAAAATCGGTTCATAAATAACGAAGTGAAGGCCGAACATACATACAGAAACGCTAAACGTGCCCACAATTATCAAGGTTTTCTCTCAATTTTATCAGGTTTCCACTGTCAGATCCTGACTTCCTTGACATGGGACCACCCTTGAGGTAAACCCTATCTAATAAAAAAAGAATAATCAAAATCGGTTCATAAATGACGGAGTGAGGGCTGAACATACACAAAAAAAAAAAAAAAAAAAAAAAAAAAAAATATATATACGGTCGAATTGAGAACCTCCTCCTTTTTTTCGTCGGTTAAAAACAAGCAGCGATTCATACCGTTACTATTTTGAGCAAAGTACTGTGGGACATAGAGCAGTGGTGGCCTAGTGGTATTGGTCGCGACTTACAAGTTGCAGGTCGTGAGTTTAAACCTAAGCAGGTGTTTTACTTTGTGTAAATTATTTCATCACCACTGCTCTCAAAAACGGTGAAGGAAAACATCGTGAGGAAACCGGCATGTATTAGAACCAAAAATTCGAACTTATGTAACATCCACCAATCCGCATTGGGCCCGCGTGGTGGATTACGGCCTACACCCTCTCATAGAAAGGAGACCTGTGCCCCAGCAGTGGGAATATTAAAAGGCTGATGATGATGATGACTGTGGGACACAGTATTTGTTACTAGTTAGCAAGGGATCCGAACCTCCTTTTCCCTGAGGGTCTCAGGGCGGGAGTAAGGAAAAACCACCGGGAGTCGTCCCGAGTAGAAAACACTTTTCAAATACATAATATTATAATAAAATATCAAGCCCGTAAAATAGATAGACTTATTCTTTTAAAAGACACACTTTTATACCTATAAATCGTTTTTAAAATCTGTCGAGTGAAACGATGAGCCTTAGTTCTTGTCAGTGAATAGGGTAGACACATCATAGGAACGAACGTCAGACGCAGATATTGAAACCTATTCAATTCAGGGGCTTTCAGTAATCCAAATGCGACCTAGTTATCTAATTACCTTGATGACCTAAATGATGTAGAGCTTTTGGATACGGGATTAATTCTTGCGATAAGAAATCTAACAACGTGGTTTATATATTAGGTTAACCATAGCTGCGCTTGATTAACTGCCACCCTTTTTTTTAGACAAAAGTATATTTACTATATCTGAGAACAAATAACCGACTTTCGAAAAAGGAGGAGGTTCTATGTTCAACTGTATGTATGGTTTTTTTTTTATGTATGTCCGCGCATTTCTCCGTCAGTTGTGGACCGATTTTCAGAATTCATTTTTTATCTGAAAAAAGATACTCCCGAGGTGGTCCCATATAAATTTTATCGAAATTGCTTTAGCGGTTTTTGAGAAACTGAACAAAAACGAAAAATACGCATATCGCGATGACGTTTTGGTGTTCTCCAAATGTTTAAATTCCACGTTCCATGTTATTGGGGTTTTTAGTTCTGGGGTATAACAACTAAAAAGCGAAAAATAAAAAACTTTGTTACAAAAAAAAACAACCGACTTCCAAAAAAAAAATACACTAAAAATTTAAAAATAACTTTAATTTCGGAAGTCGGTGTAAAATATCGAAGAAATAAAATTCAAACACCGACTTCCGAAATTAAAGTTATTTTTAAATTTTTAGTGTATTTTTTTTTTGGAAGTCGGTTGTTTTTTTTTGTAACGAAGTTTTTTGCACTGCATTTTTTTTCCAGACTTTTTTTTTCTTTCTTCTAGCAACATCTTACAAATATTTGTTTCTTATTAATAAATAGCTATTTTTTTATTCACTTTATGATACCTACATTTTTTCATTCCGCTATTTATCATTCATCTGAGAAAAAACTCTCTCAGTAAATCCTGAAGTAGATGGAACATAATTTTGAACAAATAAATTGGCTCTTCTGTAATGTGGATTATATCTAAAAATCTATAGTATTATTTACTTTTGCATATCAGTCCTTTAATAAATTAATCTCTTCATACAGGTTATCCGTGTTAATCTGTCAGTTACCGGAGAAACAGACACAAACTAAAATCGATTGTGTCTCGTCTCCCGCATGCCAGAAAAAAAAAGGGCGTTGACGTGATTAATTTGAATAAATTCTTGTAGTTTACCTATGTCAATAAAATGCGTATTTTCACATACTTTATTGCCCTCATAAAGTATAAAGTACATTTGTCCAAAATAAAGTACAATACTTTGTAATAAAGTACGAGTGGCAACCCTAACTGTGACCCCAGTGATCTAATCATACCATTTAACTAATTCCAGCCGAACAAAACAACATATGAAAGCGTGACAGTGTTCTGTCCCTCGGAGCGCGCTGAACTGGTGGACCTGCTGACGTCAGAGGAGATACTCCTGGACCTGACCCAGCCGCTGTACCTGAACTTCACCCACGAGGCCATTGTGAACCGCTTCGAGCATCGGCACTATGAGGCGTTCGACAAGATTACTGGAGACGTCTACGTCTGTGATAACCCACCCGAAGATGATAGCACTGAGGGGTAAGGAGATGTAAACGTTTAGGAAACTTTGCTTACGTACATACCTATTTACCTAACCTCCGCCTGGATTTTTGGTCATGACTAGTTCAAATCCCCCCACTCACAGAGAGGAGGCCTGTGTCCCAGCAGTGAGGACATTAAAAGGCTGATAATGATGATGATGACTTCAAAATAACCTCTTCTTAAACACAACTGGTGAAATGTAGGTGCACATATTAACCTCTCCCTGATCCCTCGGAGCACACACCTGCGATGTTAAGTTCTATACAATATGACCACCTTTTTTTTGTGGTTGGGAAATCATCCAATGACATCTCCCGCTCTAGGGTGGAGTGGAAGGGCGTGTCAGACTCTTACTGACTAAAACCCACCCCTGTTTCTTCCCTGCCCTGAATGCCCAGGGGCGAGGTAACTCTTTCGAATTTATCCTCAACCCCCGGGCAGGCATCGGCCATGACGGACCCCGTCTTGTTTGCTGACAAATATTTGAGGCGCGCGTGGAACACTGCGCGCCGTCGACTCTGGGGCCTGGTGCTGATCGGACGGCGAGTTACCCACTACTCGCCGTGCGTAGGCCCGGGTAACAATATGACCACCTTTTATCTTACTTTGGACGTCTGATACAATACTCCCTGAACACTTTGATTTTAAAAGTTTATTAATACGGTTATAAATTGATTCCAGATTGCCATCGGACGTGGAGTTAGTTCGCTTGCAGCCAGAGCACATGAAGGCGGTTCACGACCTGTACCCAGCGAGCGACATAGAATGTTGCGAAGTTTTCGAGAAACTGGTCGCCGAACTGCCCGCCTACGGCATCTTCGTCGAAGGGAAGCTAGCTGCCTGGATGGTGCAATCCTACTACGGAGCTATGTTTTCCATGCAAACTAGGCCTGAGTTCCGCAGGAAAGGCTACGGCATCTATCTAGCCCGCCGTCTCACCAAAGAAGTCGCCGCCCGCGGCTACAAACCCTTCGTCGTCATTCGTCCGGAAAATGACGCGTCCCGATCTCTGTACACGAAGCTCGGCTTCGAGAAACGTTTCCGAACGGTGCGCGCCGTTTTGCGTCCTCGCTAACGCGTTAAAGTTGATCACTAGCAGATTTTATTTTTTTAAGACTTTTGAATAAAATCAATTTAGCTTGCGATCTTTGATCGTCTAGAGAATTTTATTAGTAGCTTTAAGATGGCGGCTAGTGCTCTCGGTCTGACCCGAGTCGATACGACAGGTGTTAGCTCCGTTGTGGCGCTTGTACCGGCGGAGGTGGCGCGTACCCAAGTGGACCCCCGGAGGGCTCCTGGCTACCGGCGCAGACCCGACGTTATATACAAGCGCTCTTAGACTTCTATACATAGGGCCTCTGCGATATTTTTCTGCCGATAGCGTTTTTAATCTCCTAGTATCTACTTCTTGATATTGACAACGAATGGCTTTCTTGTTGGTCGTAACATACAAGTCAGCCTACATTTTGATACATATATAGCTGATGCCTCATCACGCTTCCTGTCAGATTCGAGAGCTGTAGCCGTTCGCTGCGTTCTCTGACGCTAGCCTAGTTACTGATCTCAACAATACTAGCGTTCACCAGTAGGTACTTGGAACCCTGGCATTTAATGATCGGTATACCTTGCCATTCGACGGCATCTGTTTCGCTGATACTATCGGAGTACAGACAATAAAACCAAATGAACCTGAATGCTATCATGCTCTAATTACCATTTAAGCTCTATCGCAACAAGGCGATTAGATCATTCGGACGTTGTCTCGCTAAAGTTTGAGACAGTCACTTTCAACATTCCTTGTATTATATTGTATTTAGAATAGATAGTAGATATACTTAAACCTATCAGTGAATCAAATACCATGTGACGTGGGCCTGAGTATCGTATAAATGTTATCGGGGCTCTGTAAAGTACTTGTGAAACTGGTTACTCTACTCATTAGGCGAACGCTTCATTACCACTCGTTGTTCGAGCGGAAACTGTTCTGTCTCATGGTTTATAAAATTTTTGGGACCCGTTATGATCTGTGTGATAAAAAATGTTAGCGTTTAACATAGACGTGCTTGAAAATGTATAAAAATACATGAGAAAGAAAGGTTGCCGACGTTGCACCCAGTTTGCACAATTCGAGAAATTTAATCAAGCACCTTTTAAATGAGAAACGCGATGAATATTAAAAATAATGATAAAATTTAAAAAAAAAAAACGTAAATTTTAAACATTTTTATTTCATGACGTTAATGAACAAGCGGATCTGTGTAAGCAATGGGGGAAATGACAATTATTTTAATTTATTTAAGTTTAAAATGTGATTGCAAAATAATCATAAACAATAAATAAACTTGTTGTCTAGATATTTTCATAACTGTAGCGTAAAATAAAAAAAATAACTGTGACTAGTTTTCAGTTAGTTATTGTACTTATTATTAGTTTTTATAGCAATCAAGTTTTTTATAAATCGAGTAAGTACATGGAAAATCATTTAAAAATTTGATACGAAAACGTAGATAGGTAGGTATTTTAATACGGGAATGTATTTTACGATTGTATCGACGTATCTAATGAAAAACGTTTGCTATTCTTATGTATACCTGAATATTAATTAGAATTATTAAGTTAATCATCGATTTATTAAGTACTTGTATAATTATGGATATTATTGTGTGATATGATAATATTTATTGCTTTTTGAATATTTTCATTATTTGGCCAATTTGTAGTATTTATTCTGTCTTCCTAAGACATTATAATAAGTATGATGGACAACTCTTATGACAAAAGCGGGTAGCGTAAAAAGGACTCGTTATTCAATAATTATACCTAAGGGGGCGTCCATTAAGTACGTGAGGTGATTGTAGTAATTTTTTACTCCCCCTCACCCCCTCCAGTGAGATGACGTGAGATTTGGCTCGACGCCCTCCCCCACCCTGATCTCACGTAAGATTGTTAAAAATGCATATTTTTTGTGTCAAAAGGCTTGATTGCGTTGGATTTATTTTTAAAAAAATACATATTTTGCTTAATAGTTTTATTCAGTTTAACACAGTTTTCTCTGATTTTACACTTTTTCTTGTGGAAAAAAATATGTGAAAATGTGGTATTGCTAAGACCCCCAGTTGAGATTGGGTGAGATTCAGTTGGATCCGGCCCCCCTCCCCAACGCCTCACGTAATTAATGAATGCCCCTTAATCCCTATTTATATTACTGTGTACACTGATCAGAAAATTCACTTGCATCCTTTTCTTTTTAATGTAGCAGTGACCGAAAGAAAATAAAATTGGCAAGGGCCTGAAATTGTAAAGTTAAGTATTGCTCAATAATTGGAGCTTCCGATTATTAAATTCTGAAATTGATTGCCAAATTATTGATTATGTATTGTTCATGCATTTTATTGTAATGATTATTTATTAAATAATTGTGCTTGTCTTTGTTTGTGTCAAAGTTATTCAAACTGGATGATAGGATAAAGAATTTGATATTACCTACTTGCATTACTTTATCATATACGATATTTTTCTTATAAACAGATGGTATGTCAATTGTAAAATGTTCAGCTGTTTATCTGAAGACGTACACTCATACCATGCAATCATGCTAAAAGCTTCCCTACTACATGTAGGTACATGTCGATAAGTAGATCAAGATTTCTTGAAATTATTAATTGTAAGACATTTTCTCTGAACACTCCCTTACCTTACTTATGTACCTAAATAAAATATATCTTAACTAAAAGGACAGTTTTCCGTCCTATGCTGCAGTCGACAAGGGAATCGCAGTGTATTTCAATCGTACAGAAAATTATAAGAATGTAGTATCCATTCTGTATTGTTTATCAGTTTATTACTTACCGACCTTGCAAAGGTATTGAGAAAACAATAAAACTAAAACTTATAGGCCTTGTTTTATTTAACACCTTTCCCCTTGCTCGTTTTGGTACTTGCGTACCCCTTTACATTTTTTTTTTTTTGGCGGGGTGGGAAATCATCCAATGACTCCCGCTCTGGGTGGAGCGGGAGGGCGTGTCAGACTCTTACGGACTAAAACCCCACCCTGTTCTATCCCTGCCTGAGTGCCCAGGGGTGCGGTACTCATGTTGAGAATTTATCCGCTACCCCAAGGCACAGGCACCCTCACGATCGATCGACGTCGGTTGTGTTCGCAAAAATTAAAAAGTTTGGCGCTAGAATTTATCGAAAGTAAAACTCATCGTTTCAGCCCGGTTGTACTACTTGTCCTGGTCTGTTTTGGAGTCTCTGCAGCGATGCCAAGTCAACTGGCGATACATCCAAGTGTTGAGGTGTCTTTATGAAAACGCGACAATGGCCGTCCAAATTCAGGATCGGCGAACTGAACATATCCCCCTGCGTCGAGGTGTGAGACAAGGGACGAAATTTCCCCGAAGTTGTTCTCTAACGCATTGGAGGATCCTGCCCGGGGGTGGAGGATAAATTCGAAAGAGTTACCTCGCCCCTGGGCGCGTTAGGGCAGGGAGGAACAGGGGTGGGTTTTAGTCAGTAGAGTCTGACACGCCCTTCCGCTCCACCCTAGAGCGGGAGAAGTCATAAGATGATTTCCCACCACGAAAAAAAAATAAAAAAAATAATTGGAGGATGTGTTCAAGACGCTGACCTGGGAGGGAGGTGGCATTAACATCAACGGCGAATACATCTCACACTTGAGATTTGCAGATGACATCGTCATACTAGCTGAATCGCTGCATGACCTGCACCAGATGTTGGACGGCATAGTTGATTCTTCTGGACGCATTGGTCTCCGGATGAACTTGGACAAAACCCAGGTTATGTTCAACGAACACGTCACTCCGGGACCGATTGTTGTCAATGGCGGTGCTCTCAAGGTTGTTCGAGAATATGTTTACCTCGGGCAAACTCTGCAGTTTGGTAAAAACAACTTTGAGAGGGAGGTGAACAGAAGGATCCAGCTGGGCTGGGCAGCGTTTGGAAAGCTTCGTCGAGTCTTCGCGTCGCGTATTCCACAGAGCCTAAAGACTAAGGTCTTTAATCAGTGCGTCTTGCCTGTTATGACTTACGGAGCCGAAACGTGGACACTCACGGTACGACTGGTCCATAAATTCAAGGTCGCTCAGCGAGCTATGGAACGGGCTATGCTTGGAGTCTCATTGACGGATCGAATACGGAACGAGGTGATCCGGCTGAGAACCAAGGTTGTCGATATAGCTCACAGAATAAGCAAGCTGAAGTGGCAATGGGCCGGCCATATTAGCCGTAGAACCGATCACCGTTGGGGTAGACGTGTTCTCGAGTGGAGACCGCGAATCGGCAAACGTAAGGTAGGACGCCCTCAGGCTGGGTGGAGCGATGATCTTCGCAGGATGGCTGGTAGCAGCTGGATGAGAGTTGCCGAGACCCGAACTGAATGGCGTGCAATTGGAGAGGCCTTTGTCCAGCTTGGACTGCTATAAGCTGATGATGATGATGTACTACTTGTTAGGTTAACTACTACGCCACGAGGGCGACAAATACGAGTAGGTACAGTCAAAAGCCTCTAAAATTAAAAAATACAACACTGAAATTATATTAATACGACCTCCATGCGATCTTTTTTGAGATACCAGATATCAACCATTAACTATAGCCCACCCGGAAATCTCTGTGAGCCGACTACGAACCCAAATAGGCCACTGTGTAGGGTAGATACATACAACCTAGTCTGATGGGTGTACTTCATATGTATTGTATAAAAATTATTGTATTTTTTTTTTGTGTATTGTATTCAACTAGTAGTAAATTAGAAAAAATAGTAAAACCTTAAAGCAAAGGGCCATGAATTTCTTAAACGTGAATTAAAAATTGTTATAATTAAATAACTTGGGTCGTCAATCAAGACGCGTGCATAAAGTGGCATTAATCACTAATTTCCCTATAAGTCTTATTTCGTTCCGCAAGGATTAAAAAAAAATGGCCGTCGATCCAGATGCACATAGGATTTTAATGCTGGTTACAGCTTAAATAAGCTAAAACAATAAAAGTTAACTCGACCCGTAACACGGTCCGGCCCGGTTTGACGTATCAAACCTCAAGTTGTTCATGGCTTATTATTATTTTTTCTTAATCTAATGCTCCGTTTAATGTTTATTAATTGGATATAAAACCAAACTAGAGTCTGGTGACGTCACAAATGTTTTACTTAGTGGATTTAAAGCGAGATAGAGGTACGGGCAGTTTTTGTTTATGGACGCTTCTAACATTATATTTGAATTCAGAATTTGAGATAATTATCAATGGAAAAACAATTTTTTTATGATAAAAAAAAAACAAATCTAATTTCATTGCAACCCATACTTTCTTAAGGCATTTTTAAAACCAATGATTTTAAACAACTTAAAAGCCAGCATACTAAAGTCGAAACTTGAGTAGGTGGGCAATGGATCGTTATGATCTCCAATTATGAATTTAAGCATAACTATAGTATTTACTCTTTTGAAAGAAAATAAATAACTAATATTATTTTGTAGCTATCTCAACGAGGTATCTATATTTATTCATACGTGCCCTGTAGCATAAATCGGAGGGGACGCCGCGGCGGGGGGCCATCACTTCACTAGCCCACCGCATCTGCCTGTTTGACCGACCGAACTGCTGAACCGAATTGCACGGCAAACGAGGGACTAGTGCGGGGTGCGGGGCGACTGAGTGAGGAGAGGAGTGAGCCTCAGTAACTCGGGACGTGCCAGCAGGAGTTCGCGTGCGCTCGGCGAAAAAAATTTACCGTCAGAATTCGCTTCTATCTTTGTTATTACAAAAAATAATGGGTAATAATGGTGAATGCGACTTGTTCAGCTCTTCATTGCTCTTCATCTTCACGCACACATAGACACTTAAAATTCCATCACTTTCCTAACGATGAAAAAAGGTGAGATTTTGCTTGTTATTGTTTTGAAATATTGTTTACGTTTTTGTTATAAAAACAGCTATAAAGTTCCAAACAAATTACTTTTCAAGCAGTCTGTGACTGCTTGAAAAGTAATTATGTAGTTTGGAACTTTTTAGTTGTTTTCAGTCGAGTTTTTTGAAAAAAAAAATATATATTTCCTACATTTTAGGGACATATTTTTAGATTTGTCTCTTCGAGCTCTTTATTTTGATACCCCACATGACCAGGTCTCAAAAAAATACGACTACACTTAGGTACATATTGGCGGTCGTCATTTTGTTTTTTTTTTTTTCAAAATTCCTATAGCCTATGTCACTTCCAAAGCGGTCAAGATCGTCATTTGTTATTTGTTAAAATCCATCACGTAGTTTAGGCTACAGCGCGTGCCAAAATAATAGACATATACACATACATACATACATACTCTTGAAAAATATTACCCTTCTTCGCAGTCAGGTATAAATAATGTTTTGTTCTCATGTTGACGGTTACGTCGCGGAACGGTTTTCTACGTGAATGTCAATATTAATATATACGAGTATCTTGCTTGTCAAATCTTAATATAGCCCTATGCCATAGATTATGAATATACTCATATATAAACCACAGTTGCTATCACGTGTCAGTCATGAATCGGAGACATTCGGATAACTTCGGCTCTTCAGTAGCCGGAATAAGTTAGAATTGTTGACATTAGTTTAGAACTAGATAAACGTTTTTCAAGGTTTAAAAAAAAAAAGAGAAATTGAACAGATGATAGACTACCTATCGTAGACTATCTGCTGAATTTATTGTTTTACGGTGTAAGCGCCAGGGTAGCCCGCGAAATTCAAATTTTCTTACGTTTTTTTCAATTTGCAGGTCATTGTCAGGTTGTATCTTGGTCAAAATTTGATTCGTGGGCGTAGGAAGTATGTGTTTATAGAATTATGATCATTAACTAGAATTGATGTCAAATGTAAGTATTTAATGAAATCCTAAAATAATCATATCATATCTATTGAGCGTTTGTTTATTTGCGCAGCATGTTGGGCAACTACTGCGAACTACGCCGGGTGTACCACAGCCGTAACATGACACTCTGGGTGGAGACGGAGATGGATCCTGCGTCGTTTTGGTAGGAGCTACAGTTTTAGGTGGGACCTCAGGAACCTTATTCGATCCAGTGGCTTCCAATTCCTGCTATTTCTTTTGCAGCTGTCTTTCGTCATTCATAACTCCATTCGGTATGTGCCGTTTTAAGAGGATGCCATTTGGACTTTGCAATGCACA
The DNA here is from genome assembly GCA_951329385.1 of Polia nebulosa. Classification (NCBI taxonomy): domain Eukaryota; kingdom Metazoa; phylum Arthropoda; class Insecta; order Lepidoptera; family Noctuidae; genus Polia; species Polia nebulosa. The sequence continues at coordinate 8,311,277 of OX589604.1, forward strand.
CTCTACGTTCCAGCGTCTGATAGACAGGATTCAAATTAGCCTGGAAAATGTAAAGATGCTATTGTACCTAGATGTTCTAATTTTTTTTCCGCTACCTATCAAGCACACCTATCAGATCTGGGTAAAGTACTAAATAAGCTGAAAGAAAGCAACCTTCATGTAAACTTTAGTAAGTGCCGATTTTGTTGCTCAACAATTAAGTATTTAGGGCACATTGTTACTCCAGAGGGTATGAAGGCCGATCCTGAGAAGGTAGCAGTAATACTAGCTTATCCAGCACCCAAAAATCTGCTGACGTTCCTGCAGACCTGTTCCTGGTACAGGCGATTCATACCAAACTGTCGGAATCAGTGAACCACTCTCCCGTTTACACTCTTTATTGCAACAGCAATTAACACCTTAAACTTAAACATTAGAACAAGATATTGCAGCAGTATTTGGTCATTTAAGCCGTCAAATGAGAGAGGGGTCCATGACGTTTCTCCCAGATCATGCGGTGCTTTTGCTTCTGTATGCTTTGCGAGCGTCAGCATATGCTCCTAGATCACCATATTTGATAAACCAGGCCTCTTCAGACTCCTTGTATAGATCCCAAAGAGGTTTGCATTTCTTTGCATGATCAGGGTTTTCATAAAGCATACAGTCTTCATAACGGCTGCGCAGGATACTTAAAATCTCAAAGTCCACAGCTCTATCAAGTTCGCTTCGAAATCGCAAACGACATCGTCTTCGTAGCACTGGTCGATGGTGGGCACGCGGCGGAACTTCTGGTGGTACCACGGGTACTGTTTCTGATTCGGCACCACAACCTTCTCATGGAACGCTGTTACTGGCGCATCGATTGTAGCGTAAAGTGCGCTCATAGATGCTCTAAATACATTGGGGTCTTTAGTAGCAGACTAAGGAGAAGTTTTAACTAGGAAAACCTCTGTATTGACTTGGCCAGCGGAACAGGAGCAGGCTTCTCAAGAGCTCAAAATACGTCATACATCCACACCTGTGCTACGCAAGCCGACGAGACGAGAGGTTATATTATCAAAAGTGATGCAAGCAACTATGCACTTGGAGCAGTTCTAGTGCAGGGGGAGGGAGAGGACGAGCATCCCGTCGAATATGGCCAGTAGGCTGATGACCCCTGCAGTACGCAATTATTCCACAACCAAGAGGGAGGCAATCGCAGTAGTTTGGGCGATTAAAAAGTTCCGTGAAGGCCTTAATTGTCACGTATTTGGTGTTTCAACTGACTGTATACCATGTGACGTTGATGGAATTCTGGTATTTCAGGTTCCGAAGTTGATCAAACAGCATTTGCTTATGTGCCACGAAGCTTTCAGTAGTCGTGCGGAAGTCTTGCTTTTCCATAACTAAATTTTTCTATAGCATATAAGCTGGTTTCCTTGGAGCAAAAGCATGACGCTCTTTATAATCTGCCTAAGTGGAGACATGATTTTTTACTCCCTGCCCCCACACTACATCTTCACCCTTGAGGAGCAGTGGTAATCCAGTGAGTCTGCATGACTAATGTTTTCTATCTATATATCTGTATATATAAAAATGAATCCCTATTTCCTTGGTCTTGGCATCACGCGTGAACGGTTGGACCGATTTCGCTAATTCTTTTTTTGTTGTGATTGTTTTTGTCAGGAAATTTTAATTCTTTTTTTGTTAATTGGAAAGAAAAAATTAAGAAAGTTGCGCGGAAAATTAGAAAATTTCTGTAAACTTACGACTATTTAAACTTCGCGCGTTTGACAGTTCATAGCTAAGACAGGGTGTCTGTCGAGTCAGCTAGTCTGTGTATAAATAAAAGCCCGAACAATCCGTACGTGCGTATCTTGCACCTTGTATTGCTCGTTATATGTAATAATAATAATAAACATGTTTGTCAACGGTCTATAAACTTCTTACATCCATCCTGAGAGCAAAAATTAATATGCACATTAAGAGTAACTCAATTATGTCTGCCTCTCAGAATGGTTGTAGGAACGGGTCCCGCGGTACTAAGGAGCTACTCCTCATAGACATGGCCATAAGCCAACAGGTTCGACGATCCCACAAGGATTTATCGACATGCTGGATTGATTATAAGAAAGCCTCTACGACTCTATTCCACATACATGGCTCATGAGGGTGTTTTTTTTTTTTGGAGTAGTACAAAATAGATGCAACTCTACGCACCTTTCTTGAGTCATGTTTGGGGCAATGGAAGACAGTGCTTCGATATCCAGGATGTCGACCAATCCTGGGGAATGATGAGCCTATATGGATTAAACGGGGCATTTTTCAGGGCGACAGTTTGAGTCCACTTTGGTTCTGCTTAGCCCTGAATCCTCTAAGCACATTGCTGGAGAATTCAGGCCTGGGCTATCGATTGAGAAGAGGTGGTTAGGCCATATCTCACCTTCTTTATATGGATGACCTGAAACTCTTTGCCCCCAACAATTTGCGACTGATGGAGCTACTGAAGGTAACTGAAAGTTTCAGTAGTGCCATCAGGATGGAATTTGGTGTGGACAAATGTGTACAGAGTCATGCATGTAAAGCGAGGGGGGATTATGGAATCCGAAGGGATTCAACTCTCGGATTCCATACACCTTAGATCCCTTTCCTCGACCGAAACATACAAATATTTGGGTATGTCGGAAGGGTTAATCATTAACGTAGCTGACATGAAGCAATCGCTGAAGGAGCGCTTCTTTGGCCCCCTGAAAAAGGTATTGAACAGCCTTTTGTCGGGCGGGAATAAGGTGCGCGCCTTCAACGGTTGGGTCATGCCGGTTTTGATGTAGGTACTCTTTCGGCATACTCAAATGGACTCAGACCGAACTCGACGCCCTGGATAGGAGGATCCGTATGCTGCTGACTGCAAACCGGATGCATAACCCACCACCATCGGTGATGAGACTGTACATCCCGCGGAAGTGTGGAGGTTGAGGCTTTTTAAACGCTAAGACTCTCCACAACCGCGAGGTGTGCAGTCTCAGAGAATATTTTCTAGAAACCGACGTGGGTATGCACCGAGATGTGGTCGTAGTGGACAAGGGACTCGCCCCGTTGTCCATGGCTAAAGAGAACTGACGCAAACCTGTAATACTTACTACTGATGACCGCAAGGAGGTATGGAAAGGCAAGGAGCTTCACGGGCGCTTTTATCGGGCTCTTCATGGGCCTGATGTAGATTTGTTGACGTCCGTGGCCTGGCAACGTTTCAGTGGCCTCTTCGGGGAAATTGAAGGCTTTGTCTGTGCGATTATGGACGAAGTTATCTTAACGAATAACTACCGGAGGCACATCATGAAGGACGGGACGGTTGACGTGTGTCGGGCATGCCACCGTCCGGGTGAGTCCATCAGACATATCATTTTGAGAAATGGTTTCTATTAAAAATTGCATTAACACTGAAATCCTTGGTGGGGACCTCTGGCACCCAAACTAAGATTTAACTTGTGTGAAGGGTGCCAGAGCTTACCCATTACATTATATTTACAATTTATGCAAACAGTTTCAGTATTAATAATTTTTCAATCGTTTCAAGTGCTCAATTATAAAAATAATTCAGTTACATAATCAATCAATTTTTCAGTTCAAACATTAGTTAATTAATTATTAATTTCATTAAGAAGATAGTAACAATAAAATTAGATAAATTAGAATTCAAAAATAAAATTATAGTGCACGAATAACCAAAAGTAAAAAGTATCCTCTCTTTACGTTGGCTGCCGGTGTATAAATGTATTTGCATTTGTATATGTAGATACTAGTAAGTGCCATCCACGAAGTCGCGCCCCCATCTTCCTCCATCGCTAACAGTGCAAGTGTTGATTAGCGTGTTCGTGGTAGTGTAGGTATGCACAGATAAATTATAATTTGTGTGTTACCTACCGAAGGGTTGCACACGTCCAACTGTCTTCGTTGATAGGAGTTCGTCGTTGATCATCGGCAGGGCGACCCAAGAAGACTTCTTGGGTCGCCCTGCCGATGTCACTCAGAATTTCTATGTGATGTGCAAAATGAACCGCGTGAGATGCGCTCAGTGTATTCAGGGCGTCGGCCCCTAAAGTTTAAAACATTAAGAAAAGGGCTTTCTAAATATTGACATTTTTTAATATTCAATATTTTTTCTTTTGCAGGCGCACAATCTGGTTAAACGCTTGTAAAAGAACCGATGTGATCGACAAAGAATGGCAGTTCTTCAAGCACAAATATGTGTGCAGTTTACATTTCCAAAAATGTGTGTACACTAAAAAAGGCCGACTCAAAAAATTCGCAGTCCCATCACTTCATTTATCTGAAAAACCACATGATTCTTCCATACATACTGAAAAATCCACACAGTACGTTAGACCATACCAAAACATTGAACAGTGTCAAAATAATTTATCACTATTAAATGTTGTGCAGACTTTAGAAACGAGTTCTACAACAACATATGCACAAGTTGACGTAAAAGAAGAATCGAAATCGTTCAAACCTAATATAGAAATGAAAACAGAAAATGATGATGATATACATGAATATAGTGACTTGGAAACATCTGAAGAAGAGGTAGAAATTAAACCAGATATAGGAGAAACTGAAATATTACCCATAGCACGGTCTACGCAGTCTTTACTATCCGTACAAACACATACGATGACTGAAGAATTGGTATCGTTCGAACCAGATGTAGAAATCAAAACAGAAAAAAATTATGATGTAGATGAAAAAAGTGACTTGGAAACATCTGAAGAAGAGATAGAAATTAAACCAGATATAGGAGAAACTGAAATATTACCCGTAACACACTCTGCGCAGTCTTTCCTATCCGTACTAACTCATACGACGCCTGAAGATTTGGTTTTGTTCGAACCAGATGTAGAAATCAAAACAGAAATAAATTATGATGTAAATGAAAAAAGTGACTTGGAAACATATCAAGAAGACGTAGAAATTAAACCAGATATAGGAGAAACTGAAATATTACCCGTAACACACTCTGCGCAGTCTTTACTATCCGTACTAACTCATACGACGACTGAAGATTTGGTTTTGTTCGAACCAGATGTAGAAATCAAAACAGAAATAAATTATGATGTAAATGAAAAAAGCGACTTGGAAACATATGAAGAAGACGTAGAAATTAAACCAGATATAGGAGAAACTGAAATATTACCCATATTACAGTCTAGGCAGTCTTTACTATCTGTACTAACTCATACGAAGGTTGAAGAATTGGTATCGTTCGAACCAGATGTAGAAATAAAAACCGAAAATGATAATGATATAGATGAAAATAGTGACTTGAAACCATATGAAGAAGATATGGAAATTAAACTAGATATAGGAGAAACTGAAATATTACCTGCAGTGCAATCTACGCTGTCTTTACAATCCGTAGTTTCAGAAATAATAACAGATGATGAAATACTTTGCTCCCAGTCTAAAAAACCCTTTCAAGAAATTGATCAGGGTAAAGCAGAAACTATCGTAAAAAGAATTGAAAGTTCCGTTAATACCAACTCTATCGATACTACTAGTATGATTCCAATCTTGGGAAAAAAAAACGATAAATTGATTCAAACTGATAGAGTGATTGTATTCAATTTAAATCCCGATGGGAGTGTATCTGTAAATCCTGAAGCTTGTGTGTGCGAGAAAAAAAACCTAGCTGATATGACTCGTGCCCAACTTTATAGATGTTGCAGTAAGTTTTACTGAAATCGTTAGGAAACAACTTTATTTGGACTGCTATACAAAACTAGTTGAAAAACAATTAAGTGAGGGTGGTAGCAGAGGTAGCGAGAGGGTGGTATCAGTTGACTTTACTGAAAAAAGTACGACTGAATGTGTTGAAGAGAATGCAGCTGAGCGTTAGGAAGTGGTTGCGCCTGATGTCGTCGTCATTGACACAGATACCTCTGAAACTGAAAGTCCTCTGATGACCACATTCAAGTTGAAGCAGTAAGCAGTCTTAGCAGTAAACAAAGCTGATTGCACTCGAGGGTAATTTTTAAATACTGTTTAGCGGATTCTAAACTCAAATTCTCCATTAAAAAAAAAATAAAGAACCTGCTAACCAGTTTTTAAACTAATCACGTGTTTATTTTTTTTATAAATAAGGCCATTTTTTTGGTGGTGGGAAATCATCCTATGACTTCTCCCGCTCTGGTTGGAGCGGGAGGGCGTGTCAGACTTTTACTGACCAAAACCCACCCCCGTTCCTTCCTTGCCTGAGTGCCCAGGGGCGCGGTAACTCTGTTACGAATTTATCCGCGAAAGATATATTTTTATTAAAACAATTTTTTTTTCATTTGTGACATCCTTGTTTTAGTTCCTGAAAGTTCTTATTATTTGTATTTGTTTTTAGTAAAGGATCGGATTTTTAGATTTATTTAATAATTTATGTACACACAGAGACACAGTAAAATTAGACAAAATTATAAATTATTACAATTTATTTATTTACTTATGTAGGTATGTTGTTTTTTATCGGTTCGTTTCCTGTTGTATTTTTTTTTTTAAAATTGGTGTATAAAATCTACTACCTTCATATCGAGTCTCTTAGGCTAGGTTGGTTACAAAGTGATTGTTCAGACCCGATTGTCATTGGAAGTTCGTAGGGAAATCTTCATGGATACTCTCCGTCTGGGGAGAACAGTGAATTATGTCGGACTCCAACCGACTAAAACCCCACTGTTCCTACTGTTAGCATGAGTCCGGGGCCCGGGCTACAATTACATTCAAACGTATCCTCGTCTAAGATCTCATATCCACCTAGGAAAGAAATAAGTGCCACGTGTTGATGTAAGTTACAAAATTACAGTGAAACTTATTTATGCCTGGGTAAATAAATAAATAAGTTAAATCCGCATTATGAGGCCGTGTAACCGACTGCGCTAGACAGTCCGCCGACAGGGAGAGGTGGCGCGAAATCGTGCGAAGAGCTGTGTCCACGTCGGTGGTAGGGACCACCGACATGGAAGCCTCGCTGTGACCATGACCGCTCTGTCAAGAGCGAAACGACAAAGAAATCCCAGGTTTTTGACCTGCCTATTATCCTAGCTTCTTATACTATATAAAATAAAACACTCTCACCTTTTATTTTACAGGCCACTACACCTGACTTTTACAGTGTGGGACAGAGACTAAAATAAATAAATAAAAAGTTTTTTTTTTTCTCGTAATCATTTATAACGGAAGGTAATCCGTAAACGTATACCTACTCATAATAACAAAATATATTAGCCCAAATTTAACTCTCTTACCATTTTCCATCAGAGAGTTCCAGTTCCTACATCCCATCATCATCAGATAAGTACGCTTAATTTCAGCTCTACCGAAAACCAACAAGTGGTAAAAAATGAATTTGAAAGAACATCATTCTCCTGCCCTTATCCCAATTTATTTGGGGTCGGCGCAACATGTTTTTTCTTCCATACTTCTCTAACAGATACCTACTAAGAACATAACAAGTTCAATAAAAGCTTATAAAAGACATCTTTTTATACATTTTGATTAGGTACTCTAACGAATTTTTGTCTGTCTGTCATAAAGATTTTTCTGGAGAACCACGCATGCAACGTTTGCTACTCACAATTTTCTAACGTGGCTCCTCCCCTCTCTTCTCCTAAGTGTCTAGGCTTAAATGTAGATGATTTAATAGCTTTAGTAGGAATTGAATTACATTACAGGACAATAATATAGCCATTCGAGACAATATCGGGTAGCCGATGGATGCGAGACGAACAGTTCGTTGCAGCGACACTTGGGGGAGGCCTATATCCAACAGTGAACCAATCAAATTTTGACTAGTGTTAATAATAATTGTAATGGTTGTAACTAATAAAAATTCAAATGTAATATTTTGCATGCCGTAAGGCAAAATGTATCGGGACAATTCAGAAACCTTCCAACTTATATGTATACCTACATTATCAGCAAATAAATGATTTCTTTCTTTCTTTCTTTATTTATTTGTTCCACGCGCGCCTCAAAGAGTTGTCAGCAATAAGGACGGGGCCCGTCATGGCCAATGCCTGCCCGGTGGTTGAGGATAAATTCGAAACTGAGTTACCTCGCCTCTGGGCTCTAAGGGCAGGAAAGAACAGGGGTGGGTTTTAGTCAGTAAGAGTCTGACACGCCCTCCCGCTCCACCCTAGAGTGGGAGAAGTCATTGGATGACTACCCACCCCACAAAAAAAAAGGGTACTACCTGATTTTATTATCACCGTCCTATAACTTTTCCGGCATTAGAATCTGGATAACCAACGACACGATTTATGCAAAAACCATCTCTTAATAAATTAATTAAGCTTTTTTTACATAGTCTAATGGAAAGTACCTACTTTCCATTACTACTTTCCATTAGACTATGTAAAAAAAATTATTATCATGACTAGGTAGGTACCTAGTCATGATAATAAAGAATACCAACCCAAATTCAACTGTCATAACATTATTTTGCTATCAGGGAGTTCTAAATGTATGGCGATGACATTACCTGCGTAGATAAGTGTCACGTGACTTATCGTAGATAATTTCATCGCCATATATTTTGTACTAAGCGTTAGCGTAAACGATAATAGAAAAGTAATATGGCTAGGGGGGCTAGTCCCTACATCCCGGCGCAGCGCTATCATCCGATTAACTCGATGGTACATTATATTGTCACCGGACTTACATAAGTATGCCAAAAGGGGAATGCCCACCGACCGTAGATACTTCGGCCCTGGGTGCACACATATAAGCATACGGAAATGATAACATACAATTTAAAGAATGAAATGGTAAAGGAATTGGTTTAAAGAAATGTCCGGATTGTTAAGATATAAATGGTTTTCATTATCACAAACACAGTTTCAGTTGCTTGCCGTATGTTGCTACAGCAATCGTCTTAAGAGTCGTTCAATACATACCGCTTTCAGAAGATACTGAAGTTATGACCTCGTATGGTTTTTTTCCTCCACCAGCCCTACTCCTACGTGTGTTACGTCTCCAGTGGGCGTTCCTTCACCACAAGTTCACAGCATACAGCTGGAAACTTGTTAGAGTCGAAGCTGAAATGGGTCAGCCCATTTTAGCTTGACTCTCTAACACGAAATTTGTCAAATGAGTTAAAGCAACGTTTGTTTCCCTTATAGCATTTATTGCTGGCATTTGGTTGGGCCAACAATAAATGCTATTATTTTATTGTTAGCCTAACAATAAATGCTACTAGGGTAATTTGTGGGAGACCTTCAACACTTTTAAGCTAATACGTTAATGGGTGCTGTGGTGCAGTCGAAGTAACCTAAATTGTTGCCGCCCGACATCTGCCGATGAAATTTTATAAAGGATCGATTAGCTTAGCGTCTGTTAACTTAGCACCGACTTGTATAACGATGTTTGAAGTTAAATTTTCGTCAACTTATTTTGTAAGACATATTTTAAAAGCTGTTATTAGGAAAATCAACTACGCCAAAAATTGCTAATATGAACAGCAACGGCTCAGAACAGTATTTTTTTTTTTTAATACTGATCTGATCTAAGTCGCACCGATGAAAAACATGGCTACGAAAAACAGCTCCCATATTTTCGTTTACATTCATCAACAAACCTTATTTTGATGTTTCAAGGCGTACTGGTTGATCCGGCTCGAAGGACCATGTATAGGGCCAGGTATTAATTAAAGCAAGCGGACTATATTTTAGAAGGGTTTATTAGGTGGTTCACAAATAGCAACTAAGTACTAAATCAAAAAAGGGTATGTCTGAGCGCGGTCGTGTCGATTGATGCAATGCTCGTGTCACTCCTTGACGACATCGTAGTGTGTGTTTTGATGTATGTGTGAACACCAGCCTCTAGCGGGAATGCATGCGTATGGCTATTCCCCTCCGGTTCGCCGGTGGCCCGTATTTATTGCTAGCATTGGCTGGCAACATAGGTTGCCAGCTAATGCTGGCAATAAATATAGTGGCAGTACGCCATATAGTATTTAAACGTAACATACGTAGAGACAGCACATGATTTCATGAAATACTAACATTTGACATCAATTATAACTGAAAGAGTTGTATTGATGATTTTAATTATTATAATTCTATAAATACATACTTGCTACGGCTGCGAATCAAATTTTGACCAAGATACAACCTGACACCGACCTGCAAATTGCAAAAAACGTAAGAAAATTTGAACTTCGCGGGCTACTCTGGCGCTTCCACCATAGTAAGTTATTGCAATTTGTGATGGTGTATATTATGTTATAATGGTTGAGATACTCAGTTGATGCATTCGAATAGTGTCTCTAACACAGATTATAAAAGTAGCAGAATTTAGTGGCCAAAGTAAAAACCACACAAAGTTCTATTGAGATATTGCGAGCTGATAACCCTTTTTTTTGAGCTGATAACCCTTACCTTGTTAACTATCAGAGTTTTTGGCGGGATTTTCTCGAGTGAAGTTTAGTGGCTGTTTTAATTTTTCATTTATTGATTCCTAGTGGTTATTGTGATATAAACTTGGTGTAGTTTTGTGTCTCAAGTCTCTACGCAACTGGACAATAAGTGGAATCATTGAAACAGGCACGATCTCAGTAAAATGGAACTGAGAATTATAATATTCACTACCTCAGCGAAGTTTGCCGAGAAAGCTGACTCGTCACATTTGTTGCCAAATACTCCAAAAAAACAATAGAATGTGTTACATCTGCATTAAAAAAAAAATACACCACTGATGACTACGTAAGACTAGGCTATATGGTCAAAAAACTATAGCCTTCTCTTCGGGGTAAATAAAAAAAAGTTGTTAAATGTCAATTGAAATGTCAAAATTATTAACAATTTCGCATCATATCATGGCGACAAATGTTTGATTTTGTGTTTGCTAAACCTTGTAATTGTGATTATTGTTATGACTGAAAACGGTTAAATCTAATTAGTTATTGCAATGACGAGCTTAATAGATAAAATTGAACAATTAATCAAAAGGGAGAAGACGACTCCCGAACGTAAAAAAGATGATTCCAAAAAGTCGTCAAGTGAGATTCTATCAGAACTATTTGGTGCTTTTAATGCTGATCCTCCCAAAATAGAAGAAGTTTCTTCAAAGAAATCCAAGAAAAGTAAGAAGAAACATAAGAAAGAAAAGAAGAAACGCAGCCGAAGCACTAGCAGTGTCAGCTCGGAGGGTAGCGAGTACTCCCACAAACGAAAGAAACGAAAAAAAAGTAAAACTAAAAAACGTTCTAGAGAGAGCCGGTCGCCTTCATACCCGTACCCGTTGACGCCTGTTAGAGTAAAACCTGAAAATGACCACGTTAAAATAAAACACGAAAAGGAAATAAAGGTTGAAGAAGTAAAAACCAAAGAGGTTAAGATAGAAAAAGATAAAAAAAATATTGTGACTATAAAAATAGAGGATAACTCTTTGTCACCTCCGCATCCCATTCCCTTGCCACCAGACTGTAATAATAGGACCATTGACTTAAGGCAAAAACTAGATAGTAAGAAAGTGGAAACAAAAACTGAAGTGTACAGTGCAGAAAGTGATAAGTCTAAGGGTCAGGGTAAAATTCAAATAAAGAATCTTAAATTCAGTGCAGTGTTTGAGGAAACTGTGAAGCAAGCAGAAGAAGAGGCTAGAAAGAAAGCAGAGAAATATGAAGAAGGAGAATATACTGACTCTTCTAGTAGTACTGAAAAAGAGATTGTATGTAACTCACATTTCCCTAAAACTTCGGATCCTGGAGGACTCAAGAAACAGGCTGAAGATGAAATGAAAATGTAAGTAGTGCCTATGCCTTATTTATTTTAATTGACAGTATTGTATGCCCCCATGTCCCCAAAAGTTTTGTAATAGAAATAAGTACCTATAATGGTGCATTCTCTCTATCATTATCCCTCCTTTTTTTTTCTTCTATGAAATTGTGTAACATGAAATATATGTATTTCTTTATGTAAAATTGTGATGTCCATTTAATTTATTAGTGGTTCACCGCAGACACCCTCTCACTGAGAGGAGGCCTGTGCCCCAGCAGTGGAAACATTTAAAGGCTGATGATGATGACATCGCAGACTACCTAAGGTTGTCTGGTAGATGTTGCTGTCAGCGATAAGACCGCCATTATACCCATTTATTTAAGCTTGTGTATAACAATAATTGCGTGACTGTTCTGGTGTACAATAAAGTTATATTCTATTTTATTGACCATTTTTATGCAGTTAAAGATATCTTTTACACTATTCTTTGTATGATTCAACCAAAGACAGTATATACCAACCATTCCTCATCCAGGTATTAAGTAAATAAGGACAGATAAAAATTTGAGAGAGAATCTCGACAAATAGTTGTCTTTTTCTAGAATTCTGATTGAACAGACTTGCAGGAGCAGTCGAGCTTCTGCAAATAGCCATGAAGAATGTGAAAAGAGATAGGTATTGGCCACACAGTCGCATTGACATAAGGACTCGTCTCTATGTCTATATTGACACATAAAAATATCAGCATCTCGCTGGGCACAGCTTTTTTCCAGATTTATTTTAACCTGTGCATCTGTTTCTTTAATGTGTCAATAATAATAGGACAAAGTAAGCAGTAGCAAAATAAGAGAAAAAACAAAAGTAACGGATATAATTACTGCCTGCCTGCCTTTGTACTTTTGTATATGCCTATGCCAAGACATGCTGAACTATGGACAGGACATCTTATAATGAACCCGAATGGACATCTTATGTGAAATTATTGCAAAATAAGGAAAACAAAGCTATTGGGCTATAGTTTTGGGTAGCTAAAGTGGACTGGTTACCAAGAACTATGTTAAAGACTATGGACCCTGCCTGAACAATATTACTAAAATACATTGATATAAAAGGGGTGGGGCGAGTGGTGATTTGCCACTCAGTAAATGGCCCCTAAAACGGTCGCTAGCATGTAGTGTGACGTAACAACAAGGAGGCAACATATTCTGAGGTGCTTAAGGAGTGGAGAGGTATACCACGGCTATCAGGACAGTCCCAGAACTACGGTCAAGATCCCTACCAGCATCTTACTGTATTATACATCCTTCTCCCAAGCAAGATTGCTCTTGGGCATCTTCACTCAAGCCAGCTAAAAAAGGCAAGACAGAGGTGGGAGCTCTGTTCCTCGTCAGTGTTCACTACGTCCAGCCAATAAAGGCAAGCCAGAGATGAGGAACAAAAATTCTCCCGGGAGATCGGGACCATGGGGTCACTACTACCCAACAGTTCGCCACAAAACTGCCCTGCTGATTGTATCTCTCTTAGTCTGGCCCCTCCCCCTAGGCATTTTGCGGCAAAATTAAATCTACTGACACTAGGGATCATTGGGGCTCCCAAGCAACACCACGACGTCAACGTAGAGAATTAGAGATACGGCAGTGGGGTTATTATTATTATAAATTTTTGTATTTTTTTTTAGAAGTGACTTATTGGAAGAAGCTAAAATTGCTGCAGAAAAGAAGAAAAGTAAAAAGTCTGAAAGCTCATCAAAAACGTCACGGAAGGAGCGAAGCAAATCTCCAAAGAGGTATTATAAAATTTACTTATTTAATTTATGTGATACACTTGCACTTCATACTAAATGTTTATGTAATAAATGCTGCTATTAGTGTGACTCTGAATAGACCAAAATTGTAAAAAGTTAACCTTCAACTGGAAAAGGACAAGTTTTACTCTTTAGTCCTTAAGCTAAAATGCCATTTTCTGTCATTTGGCTGGTTTTCGTTTTTTGATACCACTGTAATCATTCAAAAATTCGCTATTGATTTATCTAAGCAGTATTTATCCAGATTTCCATATAAATAAATAAATCACCATACAATGTTGCGTTTTGTGCGTAACGACATTATAGCTTGTGGACGGCATTACTAATTTCATTGCTTGCTGGAAAGAATGTAATTCCTTATTAGAAAAATATTTTGGTCTAGTGGGCACTCGAGTAAATATATCTTCAATACATCTTATAATAAAACAACTCTGTAGACCAGCATTATGCATTCTGCTAAAATTTTCTTTCATGCACACCTTGTCCTAACAATGGGGTATTTTACTAAAAAATCTAATTAGTTAGTCCGTCAGTTAAATAACCAAAAAATATTGGACATGTATTTTATCTTTTGTCACGTAAACAAAAAATGAGGGCGATACAGTGCGCTGAAATGTCGCGTGATGTCACGCGTCGCGACATCACGCGTTTTACCACCAAAGTGACGTAACGAGCCCACACTCCTGAACTTTGATGCGTTTTATCTTTGTCATTTCTTAACCGACTTCGAAAAAGGAGGAGGTTATCAATTCGGATGTTTGTATTTTTTTTTTTTTTTTTATGTATGTTCGGGCGTAACTCCGTCATATATTGACGGATTTGCAAAATTCTTTTTTTGTTAGAAAGAGGTTTATTCCGAAATGGTCCCATTTAAATTTCAAAAAGATCTGATGATGGGTTTCGGAGACAGATAACGGAACTCAAAAATTGACAGCAAATCAATCGCGATTGCTGCTATCGTATGTCTATGAATTGTTAACACTGTTTAATGGGGAACCACAACTAAAAAGTGAAAAATACAAAACTTTTTTACAAAAAAATAGAACCGACTTCCAAAAAAAGTGCAAAATAACTTTAATTTCGGAACTCGGTGTCAAAAAACGAAGACACAAAACAGGAACACCGACTTCCGAAATTAAAGTTATTTTGCACTTTTTTTGGAAGTCGGTTCTATTTTTTTGTAAAAAAGTTTTTTTTATTGGTTTAGTAAAGCAAAAAATACATGTCCAATACTTTTTGGTTATTTAACTGATGGATTAATTAGATTTTTTTTTTGTAAAATACCCCATTACGAACACAACAATAAAAGAATTAGCCAAATAGATGCAGTCGTTCTGAAGTTATGCGCTTATGTCATGCCACCCCATTTAGGATTAAAAAAAAATTACAACAATCCCTATTCATTTAACAGGTCAGGAAGTAAATCCAGACGCTCAACATCAGCTTCTCGGAAGCGCCACCACCGATCAAGCTCTAAAACGCGACACAGCAGCCGCACGCGTCACAGGTCGACCTCGAGGTCTCGGAGAAGGTCAAGGTCGCGTTCGAGACGGAGGTCGTCGAGGTCAAGATCGCGGCATCGCGATCGTGGGGTGATGAGGCGGCTGTCGCCTATAAGACATGGAGGAAGAGGAAGGAGATCTAGGTATGTGGGATTTTATCTTTGCTTTCGCTCTTAACAGAGCAGTCATGGTCAGAATAAATTATGCTCTCTTGCCTGAGCTTGCCTGACAGTCTCTCTCCATCTGGTTCCGTTTGATGATAATGTGGCGCATTCATGAACAGGGTCTCCAAACCCGAATTTCATTTGGCCGTTTCACCTCATTAATGATCCATGGTGGTGCTTTATGGATTCACTGTTCCGCCTCAAAAATTTCAGTATCATGGACTGTACTAGTGATACTGTAGGACCCCAAGGCACTAGTACGGCCTGCAGGGATCCTGGGACGTGCTTCGAAGCCCCGGGGGATGTCACGTAGCTTGGCGACTCGCTGGCTTAGCGCGAGAGGACTATACGAAGGGATACTGGCTACGGGCCGATAAGGAAAAGAGCTGAGGGCGATTTGAATGATATATTAATTAGGGTAAAAAAGGCCGCTAATATTAGGCGGTGACTACAATCGTCACAATACACTCTGTTTGATGCCAAAATCTTGGAGTTTGGAGACGTTCGACGGTTATTACATAATAATTTAGGAAATCCAATGTTCTTACTCGAAAACTTCTTACCACTGTCATAATGTTTTGTAATGCCATGTGGGTATGTGATTTTCCACTATGTGTGCTACAAAATTTAAATTTCATCTGTGTTAAACAAAATTAGGTTATTGAACGCCAAAATAAGAATATAAAAAAAACCTCGGGCGCCAGGCGTCAATAAATAAATTAACACAGTAATTACCTGGATAGGAGTCAGCGGCAAAAATGGCTTTTAATCTTAGGGAAGGTGACAACAGAGAGAATTCAAACTACAACATTTTAGATTATTTCTCCTGTATATTCAACAATTATTTAGGTTACTTATTCATAAGTTTGGTCTATTGGTTTGGTCAATAATTTAGTTCAATAATTTTGTTCAATAATGCACTGTACCACGTTTTCATTGTGAAAAGAAAAAAAAAGGTTTTAACTACATACCCTGTTATTGTATGCTAAATTATAATAGGAAAAAAATAAACCAGATCTTCCTGTAAGAAACATCCGTCTGGAATTGTCCACTTTCCAAGGTAGGGGCGCTTCCAAACTTCAAATTTAAATTTAATTAACCATAATAAATAAAAAGCGCCGGAATTACAGCTGAAAAAAAAGAATTTCACGTCAGGGAATGCGAACTTCAAATTTAGAACACCACTGCTCTCTATGAGAAGACAATCAAATAACTTACCGCTTTTTAACAAAGGAAAAAAAATCTTGTTAGACACATGGTCTATATAATCATTTTATATTTATGATTCCACCGAAATCATTTCTGGAACGTAATGTCCAGGTTAAATTAGGGCTCCAGCCGCCAGGATTATGCGAACTGGGCACCAACAAACGAGGATTTACATCGCTGTAAAAAATATTGCAAAGAAGCGATATGACCTCGAACCCTGCCAGTCGAAAAAGTGAGCTGTCAAACTTTGACGTTTCCTGTCACCAACGATAAAAAATCACAGTGTTGCAACTAAAATAACGTACTAAGACGCAATTTTAGGAATTTTGATGTTGCCAGAAGCGAATTTTGACTTCAACTCCAACAAATATGTCCAAAAAATGGCAATAAAACGAAATAAATATCGTACATGTGACGTTTACAAAGGAAATACGTTACATTACATCCCTCCCCGAAAAAATAAAAGAAAGGAACTTTCTTTTATGTTTGAAAGATACTTGAAGAAAAATACAAGAGAAACCAACTTAGGTCAAGAAACCATAGGAATCTAAAAAAATCAAAATCAAAAAAGATTTTCAAAAATAAATTCGAAAAGAATTTGAGAGATAAACCTCCACACAATGGTTCAGTTAGAGTACAGTTAGGCACCATAGCCACTGACTAACTAACAAAAGAAACCCAAAACACCTATCCAAATTAGAGTGCAGTTAGGCACCATCGCCACTGACTAGCTGATCAAAATTAATTACTCAGAAGAACACTTAAAACCCATAGAGAGTGCAGTTAGGCGCTATCGCCACTGACTAACAGAGCGTAAGAATTCATACTAAGCAAGTATAAAAAAAATCCTAAGTTCGTGTCTGGCACAACAGAACAACGTTTCCAGACGCAAACATAAAAGGCATAACTACGGACGTGGAAAACGACCTTAAGCAAAACAAGCAAATTGTGATCGGCACAACTCCACCGAACTCCCGAACACAATCACTATCAAAAGAAAAGTTGCATATTGTGATCGGCTCAACTCTACCAATCTTACGGGCACAATAGCAAACAAAAAAATGACCTTCGGGGGAAAACCGAATAATCAAAAAAGATGCATATTGTGATCGGCTCAACACCACCAATCTTCCGGGCACAATAGCAAACAAAATATGATATCGGGGGAAAACCGAACCAAAAGAAAAGGAATTCCACGAGGAAAGTCGTAGGAAAAACCTAGCAAAAACATCCGTCCAAAACCGAAGCGAAACGCAAAAAAAATGTCAAATCCGAGAATCTTACAAGCTAAGTAGCATTATAATACACTTACTCGAACATTAAAGACTAAAGTAAATAATAATCTTAACTAATATAATAAAGATTAGCTAAAATTAAAAGATATAATAATATAATATCAATATATTATTATAAAAACAATAAACAATAAGATCTTTTGATATGGAACAATAAAAAATATGCGAGAAGCCGAAGTTTAATTTTATAAAATCCAAAAATGACCTAAGTTATTTTGAAAAGATTTAGAAATCGATTTATAGAACCTGTCGTGAAGTTAGCTAACATACTATTCTCTTTCAAATCGCCATTCCCTTTCATTCATCATTCAAACATGGCGAACCCTTCAAACAAAGTTATAAAAATCAAGACTAAAGTTTGAGAAACCAATACAGAATATTTTTTTAATATTTAATGATGTCCTTAATGTGGTAACGACCTGTAGTACCTTTGTTAAGGTCCTCCAAAACGTACACATTAGGTGAAACTTTTGAGACTATTTTACATTTAACGAACTTAGGTGCTAACTTAGCAGAAAAGAAAGCCGGAGCCTTAGACTGAACAAAACTTCTTCTCCACACAATATCATCCACATCAAAAGAAATGACTTTCCGACGGCGGTTATAATAATGAGCATTACGTTTATAAGCTCTTAATAAATGAGATTGAACCCTAACAAAAATTTCACTAAGTGAATTTAAAGAAACAGCAAAAGTATTTCTATCACCAACTTCGAGATTTTCTAAGTTATCAATAGAACTACTAAAATGATGTAGAGAAGCATCAAAAATGAGCTCTCTTCCGAACATCAAAAAGTTTGGTGTAAAATCTGTAGCTAGATTCACACTATTATTTAAAGCTAATTGAACATGAGGCAAAAATTTTGACCAAGTTCTTTGATCATCTTTAACAAAACACGCTATACAAGTTTCAACCGTCTTGTTGTATCGTTCTACTGGATTATTTTGAGGTGTGTATAAAGTGTTATAAAAAATATTAGTAATATTAAATCCTTTCAAAAATTCTACAAAATATTTAGAGATGAATTGAGAACCGTTATCGCATACTATTATTTTAGGACAACCAAACTTAAGAAAGATTTCCTTTTCAAAAAGTTTACAAATTATTTTGGAAGTAGCATTAATCATAGGAAATATCCAGCAATATTTAGTGAATACATCTACAACTGAAAGAATATAATTATGACCTGAATAAGATTTAGGTAAAGTTCCTATAATATCAACTGAAAGCATAAGCATGGGATGATCAACTTTTTTAGGATTTATCATCATACCAAGCGGTGGTGAAGTATTATGTTTATACGCTTTACAAATATCGCAAGAAGAAATATATTTTTGAACATCACCAAACATTCCTTTCCAAAAATAGTGTTGTTTTAATTTATTTAAGGTTTTATGCATTCCAAGATGGCAAGAATTTAAATTATCATGATTTGAACGAATAGAATCTAAAATATGTTCTTTAGGAATAACAATTTTCCAGTTAAGTTTACTGTTAAGATCAAATTTATTTTTACAATATTTATACAAAGTATTATTCTCAACTCGAAAATTTCTGAATTTACAAGGATACTTTTGACAATTAATAAATGTTTTTCTATACCAAGGATCATGAATATCTTCATCAGGCAAGATTAAATTATTCTGAGTAACATCAATCGCAGCTATTTCAAGGCGAGATAAAGCATCAGGAACTAAATGTAAAGAACCCTTTTTGTGTATGATATCAAAAGTAAATTGGGAAATTCTAGCGGCCCAACGTGCTAAACGTCCACTAGGATTACTAAGACCTAAAAGCCATTTCAAACTAGCATGATCTGTGACCACGGTAAACTTCATTCCCTCAATATAAGGTCTGAAATGTTCAATTGAATCTAACATAGCTAATAACTCACGTTCTGTGGTACTATAGTTACGTTCACATTTATTTAAAGATCTAGAATAATATGCAATAGGATGTTGATCGCTATTATCATCCTCCTGACTCAAAACACTACCTATTCCTACAGCACTAGCATCACAATGTAAAAAGAAAGGTTTTTTAAAATTAGGGCATTGTAAAACAGGAGCAGAAATTAAAGTTTCTTTCAATCTAATGAATGCATTCTCAGCATCATCATTCCAAATTAAGGATCTTTTAGAATTCTTACTACCAGCTGTTAATTTAGTTAAAGGAGAAGCTATATCTGCAAACTTACAAATGAATCTACGATAATAAGAACATAAGCCAAGAAAACTTCTAAGTTGTTTAACGGTTTCAGGGCGAGGATAATTTTCAATAATTTCTAATTTAGAAGGATCAGTATGCAAACCATTACTGTCCACAATATAACCAAGATACCGAAGTCTATCTTTACAAAATTGACATTTCTTCAAATTTACAGTTAATCCAGCATCTTTCAGTATTTTATAAATTTTATTTAAGCATTCAATATGTGAATTATAATCAGAAGTTACGCAAATTAGATCATCTAAATAAACGAATACAGCGTTATCAAATTCAGGGCCAAAAAGTTTATCAACTAATCTTTGCAATTCAGCTGGTGCATTGGTGAGACCGAATGGCATTCGAACAAATTCGTAAAGTCCTTTTCCAGGAACTACAAAAGCTGTCTTTTCACGAGAAGACTTTTCCAAAGGAATCTGCAAAAATGCTTTAGAAAGATCTATAGCACTAATAAATTTAGCATCTCTAAGATTATCTAATATTCTAGAAGTATAAGGTAATGGATAAGAATCTTTGACAGTTACAGAATTTAAACGTCTTGAGTCCAAACATAATCTAACTCCTCCATCTTTCTTTTCCACGGCCAAAACAGGGGAACACCAAGGAGATTTCGATGGTTGAATAATACCTTCCTTCAATAAAACTTCTACCTCATCAAAAAGTTCTCTTTGTTTAGCGGGACTCAAAGGCCAATACCGTTGCTTAATAGGATCACTAGTAACATTAATTTTATGTTCCACAAGATGTGTAAAACCTAAGCCTTTTTTCTCATAAGAAATATCTTCAAAAAGTGCAATGGTATCAATTAACTTTTGTTTTTCAGAAGAGGAAAGTTCACTAACAGATGTAACTGAACAAACTCTAGGATCACGTGTCTTCACCAGAGTTATATTTTTCCATAAATCCTTACACAGTTCGAATTCTAAACAAAAATCAAAACCTAAAATTATATCAGGTTTAAAAGAAGGTATAATTAAAAAAGTTATATTTTTAGTTAAATTATCACAAGTGACTGGCAATGTCATAGTACCTATAATCTGTTGAGCTGACCCATCGACTGTAAAAGCTGAACTAGCATTAGAAACAGTATTAATTTTATAACCTAAAGTCAAAAAATGTTTATGTTTATTAGAACCTAAAACACAACTACTGGAACCGGTATCTAACAAACCCGAATGTTTAATTTTGTTAACTAAGAATTCCAAATATGGTCTACTATCATTACATTTAACAAATAATATTGGAGCAGAACTATAAATTTTAAAGAATGTTTTTAAATAATCTGACCAGTACAAATTCATCAAAATTCCTATACAAAAAGTATTCCTCAACTTGAGTTATGAATTCACGCACACAAGTTTTTCCATCAAAATTAATTTTACCCCTTTTCAAGTCAGGTAACTTAGTTGAAGACGGTATATTCCTCTTAATATGTTCATAAACATCAGCATTCAAAGAATTAAAAGAAGGCAAAGCATTAACCGCAAAAGCAGAGGAAGAATGAGCAATTCTATCATTATGTTCAAATGGATTTTGAACTTCTGTCAAATTAACAATCTCAGGTGCCGCAGGATTTTCAACAACCGGTGTAACATCAACAGGATCATGACTGTCCTTCAACACAGGAAGTGGAGGAAACTGAACTGCTTTATCCATTGCAAAGGCAATATTTTAAATTTATAGAGTAATAAAGTTAATTAATTATTATTGTGAACTAATGAAGATTTTTAAAGTTAATTTCACTTATTGAAACACTAGTAGGTGCAGTATTGACTCACAAAGAAATCTTACTTACTTAAAACAGCTATTTAGTTATTTTAATTTACTTAATTAAAACATTAAAAGTATTTATTTACTATTTAACTTTACAACTATTATCAAATTTTAGGTTAACTAAGATAACAATGACGGTTTACACAATGTAGTAGTTGATTTTGGAAGATTTAAACAGTGCTGAAATAGACACATAGAAAAATAACAGTACAATACAGTGTTAATACTGTTTACAACTAAATACATAAGTTATACATAAGTTGTAGTTCAAAGGTTAGGGTTACAATTCAAAAAGTATGTTTGAAAACTGTACTACAATAATAAACAGTGCATTAATTAACCAATAGTAAAATGACCAAGAAAACCTAATAAAAATTGTTTCAAGTCCCTGTTCATCGGGGCCAATTGCCATGTGGGTATGTGATTTTCCACTATGTGTGCTACAAAATTTAAATTTCATCTGTGTTAAACAAAATTAGGTTATTGAACGCCAAAATAAGAATATAAAAAAAAACCTCGGGCGCCAGGCGTCAATAAATAAATTAACACAGTAATTACCTGGATAGGAGTCAGCGGCAAAAATGGCTTTTAATCTTAGGGAAGGTGACAACAGAGAGAATTCAAACTACAACATTTTAGATTATTTCTCCTGTATATTCAACAATTATTTAGGTTACTTATTCATAAGTTTGGTCTATTGGTTTGGTCAATAATTTAGTTCAATAATTTTGTTCAATAATGTACTGTACCACGTTTTCATTGTGAAAAGAAAAAAAAAGGTTTTAACTACATACCCTGTTATTGTATGCTAAATTATAATAGGAAAAAAATAAACCAGATCTTCCTGTAAGAAACATCCGTCTGGAATTGTCCACTTTCCAAGGTAGGGGCGCTTCCAAACTTCAAATTTAAATTTAATTAACCATAATAAATAAAAAGCGCCGGAATTACAGCTGAAAAAAAAGAATTTCACGTCAGGGAATGCGAACTTCAAATTTAGAACACCACTGCTCTCTATGAGAAGACAATCAAATAACTTACCGCTTTTTAACAAAGGAAAAAAAATCTTGTTAGACACATGGTCTATATAATCATTTTATATTTATGATTCCACCGAAATCATTTCTGGAACGTAATGTCCAGGTTAAATTAGGGCTCCAGCCGCCAGGATTATGCGAACTGGGCACCAACAAACGAGGATTTACATCGCTGTAAAAAATATTGCAAAGAAGCGATATGACCTCGAACCCTGCCAGTCGAAAAAGTGAGCTGTCAAACTTTGACGTTTCCTGTCACCAACGATAAAAAATCACAGTGTTGCAACTAAAATAACGTACTAAGACGCAATTTTAGGAATTTTGATGTTGCCAGAAGCGAATTTTGACTTCAACTCCAACAAATATGTCCAAAAAATGGCAATAAAACGAAATAAATATCGTACATGTGACGTTTACAAAGGAAATACGTTACAGTAACTAAAAGTATTATTTATTACATTATCTGGATAAATATAGTTATAATACTACTAGAATCTAACCAGATAATTTAAGAAAGGTCAATAGCAAGTCATCTGCGTAAGCTCAAAGCTGCAAATTGTTAGTAGCTAGATCCAGAAAAGACTCCATTACTCATAATTATTGCATCTTTTCACAATCTTTACAAAGACGCGATTTAATCACTATCACTACATATAAAACAAAGTCCTCCGCCGCGTCTGTCTGTCTGTCTGTTCGTGATAAACTCAAAAACTGCTGCACAGATTTTCATGCTGTTTTCACCAATGGATAGAGTGGTTCTCGAGGAAGGTTGTAGTATATAATTTGTCAAGTTTTTGTATGCATTGGCTAAAAATAAGCCGTCTGGGAGCTTTCAACGAAAACGCTGCCTAATCCCTTTGAGATATAACAAAATTATGTATGGTGGAATTGTGTATTTTATATAGGTCTACCGTAAAGTTCGCGATGGTTAATGTCTGTCTCTTAAGGATAACATGCTACGAGTATATCCATTTTAATACTTTATACACAAAAAGTAGGCTACTTTTTATCCCTGGGATTGGTTCCCATGGGTTGCGGGAATGGGATCAAAATTTCATGATTACTTTTGTTCGCGAAAACAGACATCCACGCAGGCGAAGCCGCGGGCATCAGCTAGTATGGTTATAAAAATGCTGTAATCAGTTGACCTCATAAATTGTTTAGCCACACAAGAATAACAATAACTTAATCATAAACTAAAGCTATTAAAAATTGCGTGATTAAATAAAATTTTGCGGTAAACTGTAGTTTTAGATTATTTTCTATATTCTTTCCATGGCAATATTTTTAACCGACTTCAAAAAAAGGAGGAGGTTCTCAATTCGACTGTATTTTTTAATTTTTTTTATTTGTGATTTTGAAGATTTTTTTTTATTTGAAAGCTGTTGCTTTACATGTGGTCCCATTTTAATTTGGTGAAGATCTGATAAAGAACTTCGGAGATAAACAATGGAACTCTTCAATAAATGAGAGCAAACCTTCCAGAATTGCTGCAATCGCATGTCTGTATATTGTTTTCACCACTTCACAACATTACATCACGCTGATACGCTCTGCAGGGGTACACTGATTTGTACAGTTCACCCTGATACACCCTAATTTCACCAACTATGTTCAAATTCCCTATTTTTGGGGCTATCAATTTGGGAATAACATTACTATTAATTTAGTTTTAGAATGGGGTACAACAACTAAAAAGTGAAACTACTTTTACTTTAATTTCGGCAGTCGGTGTCAAATAACGAAGAAACCAAACTAGAAACACCGACTGCCGAAATTAAAGTTATTTTGCGTTTTTTAGTATTATTTAAGGCAGTCGGTTGTATTTTTTTGTAAAAAGTTTTTTTTTTTGAGATTTTACTAAGAACATTAAATAATGTTGTAAACGATTTTAGCCGTAACGATGGTACTTTCACTATATTGAGCTAGAACAGGCGAGAGGAGTATATCGTGTTTCCCAGTTACTGGGTTGTGGAGGTCGGATAGGCAATCTCTCAGTGTAAAATACTGGTATCCGACTGAACGCCGATCTGGAAATTATGTTTTTTCCTACTCCTCCGCTGTTCTTTTCTGATTAATTTCGTTGCGGGACCCAAGACAGTTTAATCGTTTCGCCGGGACTCGTCGAGCTTCATTGCCACTGTTGATTCTGACTTTCAAGAGTTGCAGTGGAGGATGGAAGGGAAGGGAATAAGTGTGGCGGGTTTGGACGCCGATCCTTACTTAGTTGGGAAAAGGATAGGCAGATTGGTTGAACCAATACGTCCCAGAGTCCATAATACCCTGATTTAATGTTATGTGAGTATTTTATCACACTAATATTATAAAGGCGAAAGTTTGTGAGTGTGTATGTTTGTTACTTCTTCACGCTCAAATGGCTGGACTGATTTGGATGAATTTTGGTATGTAGATAGCTTATACCCTGGATTAACACATAAGCTACTTTTTATCCTGATCTACGCGGGTGAAACCGCGGGGCGCAGCTAGTATTAAATATATATGTATGTTTATTTTAACTATATGTATATCTAATCTTTCGTAACCATTTTCTTCTTAGTATTTTTTTTTTTTTTTCAATTTATGTACCTGCCATGTTATCTCTCCACCACCCGTAGTTAGAGAATGCCTAAGGCATTAAGTCCGCCTTTGTACATTTGTGTTGTATGAAGTTTTATTAAATAAATCATCTCATTTCCAAGGTCACCAACCGGCGTGAAACTAGCAGACAGCGAGAAGAAGCGACTGCTGGAAGTGGCTAGAAGGAATGCCATCAACATGCTCAAGAACGGCGCGGTGCCGGCGGGTGCCGCCGCGCTGCCGCCGCACACCAGGAACCAAGTCATGGCTGCCATACAGTCTGGAGGTCAGTTGTGTCATATCTAGCAGATATAGAAGGTAGAGATGACAATACAACAGTAAATAAAAACACTGGCAGTGGCAGTACTCACGGTTATGAACAATTTTTACTACGGGACTGACCCTGAAATCGCGAAAAATTAAGAGGGAACAGGGGCTGCGATTCTCCATACAAATGTATTCTCCTTTTTTCTTCCTGAATAATGCCTCTAGAGCAATCTTTTGTTTTTTTCATAAAGTCAAGGTCTGCTGTAGACACGTTCCTGTCATTTACTTTTTTTCAGCAAAAATTAAGTAAAGAAAATATGGGCCAAAATGACAAAAAATGACCCTATTTTTACCACCACTATTAGAGGACTACCAGGCAAATTCGAAAAGTTTTAACATAAAACATTTAATAGGGACCTAGACATACTCCTTCTTAAATAATTCAATCGGCTCAGTTTTCGAGGAGAAAAAAGGAGAATCCGAAACGTCGAATTCGTCAAAAATTTTGTGATAAAATCAGTCTGAGCTGCAGCTGTCCCTATCGCACTCTACAGGGGCAGGTTAGAGGCAGCACGACGGCAATAGTTTCTTCAAATACATATTTTGTAAATTCCTTGCAGGCCCTGTTCCCTCTTAATCAGCTGTTCAGTAGATTTTGTTGAGTTTTGCAAACATGAATGTATGGGGCAGCTGATTTCTTTTTCTCGATTTCAGGATTGGTCCCATAGAAGAGTTGTTCATAATGATAATATTGCCAATGTCTTCATTGTTGTATTGATATAATTTTGTATAAGTTAGATCTAGAAGAAATGTCATTGTTGTTGCGAGGTTGTGCTGAAGAGTGATTCGAGTTACATGTCGCGGTTAGAATGAGATCTAGTGGTTTTCTTCTTCATGGAAGAGACATTACTGTAAAAAAGTCAAGCCGCAACAAATATTCACGCTTACCGATGATTTCCATTAATAAATTATTGAAACAAAACTTGACATCTAAATAGGCATAGAATACTTTACGTTTTTTACTACTTCGTGAATCTTTACAGATTTGGTGCATATTGGTATCTCTCAAATAAAAAATCACACGATTTCTTTTTTAAACAAATTTTTAATGACATTCACAGGTAAATCGGTCGACGAATTGACAGACTTCTGCAAACATTTATCAAAGAAGGAGGCTCTTGGTGAACTGTCATCAGTGTCTTCAAACGACGAAGATATGAGCGAGAACGAAGACACGCTAGCTTTCCACCATCCCTTCCTCGTAAAAGAGAAAGCGCCTATTGTTATGAATATAAGAGTGAGTTTGATTTAACTATACTAAACCAAAACGTTTGCGGCAGGCGCGGTTATAAATCGTGAGAGCGAGACAATAGGGTATTTACTCTAGAAGAGAAAAAAACTAAAAATATATTATTCAGATAGCATAGGCAAAAAGCAGTCGGAAAATGTCAGTTTTAGTTCATAAAATAACAAAATCAATTTTAAAATTCAACTCAGTTTTCAGTTTTTTTAATCTGTTTTTTAACACCATGGAATAGTAGCCGCCATGTTATACGTCATACGGCTATGTAAACTAAAATTGACAACTGTCAATTGATCAGCGTATCTATGCTTTGTACTTTTATTTACATAGCCAACTGACGTCATGACCGTAGAGCAATATGGCGTCCACTGCGTCCAGCGATTTCGTCAAATTACGCGCGAAATTTGAAAATGTAAAATTTTAATCCATTTTTAGGGCACATATTGATTAAATAAAAAAAAATGTTTTTTTTATTGGTTTATTAACACTAGAATCTAATGAGACACTTTTCAAAAATGGATGTAATAGGCTATTTAATCTCGCGCTGAATTGAATGTCCTTTTTTTTTAGGGTGGGAAGTCATGAAATAACTTCTCCCACTCTGGGTGGAGCGTGAGGGCGTGTCAGACTCTTACTGACTTATACCCACCCGTTGTCCTTCAATTGCCTGTGCCAGAGCCGCGTTGATTCCTTCGAACACTCACGCAACGGTCCTGCTCACACGTTTTATGGCCGCAACTGCACACTATAATTCTTTTTCTCCTTGGTTTCTGTTAGTTCATTATTTTCAGCGTTTATTCACTATACGGTTCAATATTACAGTAATCAGTCAAGTTAATGTAAATGTCGAAACGAATTCATTCGAGCGTTAATCAACTCGCGAGTCATCACGCCAATTATTCATAAAAGTTAATGATACTTATAATGCAATAGGCGGTCAAACCGACAATACAGTGTTGCGAAATAATAGTGTAATATTTTTCCAACGATATTGAACCAAGTACGGAAATCACAGTTGCATAGTTGGTTAATTTTTATATATTTTAAATCTTGACCAGCAGTCAGCTCCAAATAAGTGGCGAAAACAGCATATTAGAAGGTTTTCGTGATTATAATTAATTAGTGTTTTAGCTAAACCTTTATGATGCTAAGTTATAAAAGTGAATGACAGCTGTGCTAATAAAGATGTATGCAGGGTGCAACGGGTTAGCTCGCCGTCCGATCAGCACCAGGCCCGTGAGTTAACGGCGCGTAGTGTTCCACGCGCGCCTCAAAGAGATGTTGTCAGCCACCACTGACGGGGCTCATCGTGGCCGGTGCCTGCATGCCTAGGGGTAGCGGATAAATTCTGAAAATGAGTTACCGCACCCCTGGGCACTCAGGCAGGGAAGGCACAGGGGTGGGTTTTAGTCAGTAATAGTCTGACACGCCCTCCTGCTCCACCCAGAGCGGGAGAAGTCATTGGATGATTCCGCCCCCCCCCCCCTCCCAAAAAAAAAGGGTGCAACGGGTAATCATATCATAGATGCTGCTTCTGCCCATGAAAATTTATTTATTTAAACTTTATGCAACACAAATGTATAAAGGCATTCTCTATCAATCAACCAGGGGTGGTGGAGAGATAATATGGCAGGTGCTTAAATATGAAAGTACATATTATCAGGCGGAAAATGGGTACAAAAGTATATAAGATATAATTAAAATAAGCATACTCATCTAATAACTGGAAATGAACCACTATCTTCATGGAAGTAACAGACAAATCCCAAAAAAAAATTGGGCTAGTTCTTTGGACTAATTCGGAATTAGTATGGGAGGTTCAAATATTTTTTTTCGGATTTTACTTAATACTTTCTTGAAGAATATTTTTGAAATATGAGCAGAAGCAGTATAATTAAAATATGGCAACGCGTTTCTGTTACACCCTGTAGAAGAAAAAGACTTGCACACTGACCCCAAATAAATTGTGAAAAATACGGGATGAGGAGCGAGAGTGAGTTCAATGGGAGTCTAAGTGCAGCTAACGGAGTCCCGGTACTACGTTCACCTCATCATTCTCATGCCCTTACCCGAATTTATTCAAAGTCTGCGCAACATGTTTTCTTTTTTAACCGACGAAAAAAAGGAGGAGGTTCTCAATTCGACCGTATGTATATTTTTCCATACTTTACAACATGACTATTAATTTCCAGGGAGGAGCTCCACTGCCCATAAAGACGAATCCCCTACCGGTAGCTAATAAGGAAGAACTAAGACTCCAGTTCCCTGTATCGTCGGGCTCGCAACACAGAGAATGGGTGCCTGTCTCGCCGCCAAAGAAAGATATGGTAAGTTAAAGTACACGTGTTTTTTGCACTAAACGTTTTGGGAATACATTCATTGTGCGTACAGCTAGGGAGTGGAATTCCCAGCCGGAGTCTGTGTTTCCTGATAGCTACAACCTCCCTCAGGGGTCTTTCAGTCGAAAATGAACAGGTTACTTCTAGGCAAGCGTGCTGCACATCATCGCTTACCATCAGGTGAGATAGTGAAAACTATCATTCAAGTGCAGAGGCACGGAAGGAGATGGCGTAATGGAGTCTTAACTTCTTACTACCTGGTGGCATGAAATCAATAATAGTACTAAAATAACAGCCACCAACTGCATCAGACTGCTTGAAAAGTGACTTGTTTGGAACTTTTTAGTTGTTTTTTACGGTCGGGTTTTTTGAAAATAATCAAACGTTTTATTTTCTACATTTTAGCGAGTTATATTTTGGGAATCGCCTCTTCGAACCCTTTATTTTGATACCCCACTTAATATAGTTTGTCGCCTTTCATTTTTTTCTTTTTCACAATATGGCGTCTGGTTTTCGCTATATTGTATTTTGATTACTGTCATGTCTTTAGTAGTACTTGCAAGGTTAAGACGAATCAATTGACGTAAGAATTATCAAAATCGGCCCACGAGTTGGTCTCTATAGCGCCACAAAGGAACAAACAGACATACATAGGCTGATAAACACATTACCCTCCCTTGCGTCGCGCAGTCGGGTTAAAAGGACCCTAATGCTGAGTCTTAAGTCTCCTTCAATGAACGCCATTGCCCTCTCTTGAGCCTGAAAAACTATCAAATCCAGTCGTTAAATAAATTAAACAATACTGCATAATTTCTAACTTCCTGAATTTTATTGCAGCAAGTCGCAAAAGTGAACTCAAGTTCAAGCACTAAAACAAAATCAAGCACCACTCCTGCTAGTACTACAGCTAACACATGCACAGAGATTGCCAAGTAAGTGTACACTTTATGTGAAAGAAAATAAAATATAAAATACTATTTTATAAAAGAAGCTATTTTACTAAATGTATTTTTTTGTTTTAGAATATCTGAAAGATCTTCAAGTCCGCCGGCTTACATGAAAAGTTTTACTTCGGGTAGCCGTAAGTTTCACAATTGACTGTACCTTTTTTAGTTATTTAAATAAAACTCCATGTTTTCTAAGGTAGGTCTTGGTCAAAATTTGATTGGCGGCCGTAGTAAGTATGTATTTATAGAATTATACGGCCGTGAATCAAATTATGACCAAGATAACATCCTGACACTGACCTGCAAATTGCAAAAAAACGTAAGAAAATTTGATTTTCGCGGGCCACCCCTTTTTTGTGGTGGGGTGGGAAATCATCCAATGACTTCTCCCGCTCTGGGTGGAGCGGGAGGGCGTGTCAGACTCGTACCGACTAAAACCCACCCCTGTTCCTTCCCTGCCTGAGTGCCCAGGGGTGCGGTAACTCATTTTCAGAATTTATCCGCTATCCCTAGGCATGCAGGCACCGGCCACGATGGGCCCCGTCAGTGGTGGCTGACACTCATCTCTTTGAGGTGCGCGTGGAACACTACGCACCGTCGACTCTTGGGCCTGGTGCTGATCGGACGGCGAGCTACCCACTGCTCGCCGTCCGCAGGCCCGGGTCTACGGTGGCCGGAGATCGACTCGCGACGTCCTACGCCCAGTACGCCCAGTACCTCTCCTGCGGTGGTAGCGGCCGGGGCCGTGAGGCACTCCGTTGAGCTTCCCTCACGCGTCCCGCCTCCGCCTTCGCGAGCATTACTGCTTCGCAAGAAGGCGGAGACTGCTTCCCATTCCCTCTCGCTCGGTACCATGGCCTGAACCAGGGCCGGGCGCGAGAGGTCGCCGCCACCTATCGCATCCACGAGGACACGGCGGTGCTCCGCCCAAGCGGGGCAGACCTCGGGCTGAGCTTCCACCTTAATTATGGTCCTCAAATAAGAATAGGATTGCCTTTTGACATCATATTGTGGCGTATTAGCATATTGACTTTCAAATATACCAGCGTGATCCAGGTTCACGAAACCTAGACGTGGCGTCGACGTTGCGTTAGCGCCGCATTGGCGTGACTGTATCGAATATATAAAATAGTAATAAGCCCATTCTTAAGTATGTAAGTTATATATACAGGGTTTCTCTGGAAATATGGATCAAATCGAATAGGGGTATGGGTAAGGTCATTTCCAAACTTTTTAACCCTGAGAACAAAAAATCACTCGAAAGTTAAGTAAAATTTTTCCCAGACTTAAATAAAGCCTTTGCAGTAAATATGTCTTTTTATTGAACACATCTTTTCTAGCTGCTAAAAGTATTATGACAGGAAAGGGCCACTCTTGTACAACGTCCTGAAAAAAAAATTACATTGATAGTCCTGATAGTAATTTTTATGATTTTTTGTCTTTGAGCTCTATGCAATGTGATAGAAAAAAAAATATATTGTTCATAACTTTTGAACCGTAGAAAATTGCACCGACATTCTCAGGGCTAAAAAGTATGGAAATGACCTTGCCCATCCCCTATTGGATTTGATCCATACTTCCAGGGACACACTGCATAGGTTAAATTATATGATGTCCCTTAGTTCAGCGTGCCTCCTCCAATATTTTACATTTGGTTCTGTCACGCGCTTCTCTTTTCCTCCAAGCTGTGAGTTTTAGGTTGTTTTCCCATCTTTATGTTGACGTCCTCTATGGCGAATATCAAACATGTCTCGTTAATGCTGCCTATATATATCTGTTTATCCCTTTGCGAGTAAAGTCGTGATGTTATGCCTTTTCAGAGCTAAACTCCGTGCCTGTGATACCTGCATTGCCAGCACCGGGACCACAAGCTTATCCCCCAGGGGTTGATGCGCAGAAAATGGTTCAAATTGTAAGTTACTACCAAGTACTACAACACACCTACTAATAAAAATTTATTTAAAAAAAAAACGCCCACGTGCGTGTCAGGCGTTTCGTCCCCTTTAATTTTTTATTTAAGTTATTTTTATTATTTGTGTATAAAGATATATAAAGACACACTGAAATTTTTAACTGTATACCATACGGTTCATGAGATACAGCCCGCTGACAGACATACGGACAAACAGACAGTGGAGCTTAGTAATAAATAATTTCCAGTACGAAACCCCGAAAATAGCCTGGTTTGGCTGGCTGACATCATACTCATGAATTATCACGCAAAAAAAAGAACACACCACCGAGACCATTATTATTAAAGAATTTAAGAGGGAACACGGGCTGCGATTATCCATGCAAATGTATTCCCCCTTTTTTCTTCCTGAATTATGCCTCTAGAGCAATCATTTTTTTTTTTTCATAAAGACAAGGTCTGCTGTCAACACGTCCCTGTCATTTTCTTTTTTTCAGCAAGTAATAAGTCAAGAAAATATGACCCTCCAAAAATGACAAAAAATGGCCCTATTTTTACCGGCGTAATTAAAGGACTACCAGACATTCGAAAAGTTTTAACATAAAACCTTTAATAGGGACCTACACATACTTTTTCTTAAAAATTTGGTGCCAAAAATAATTGAATCGACTCAGTTTTCGAGGAGAAAAAAGGGGAATACAAAACTTCGATTTCGTCAAAAATTTTGTGATAAAATCGGTCTGACTTGCAGCTGTCCTTATCGCACTCTACGGGGTCAGGCTTGAGGGAGCACGATGGCAATAGTTTTTTCAAATACCTATTTTTTAAATTCCTCGCAGGCCCTGTTCCCTCTTAAGGCCAGGAAATATTGTTTCCATTTTTTTGATAATTTTCTAAGAAGTTTTTTTTGACAAGCTTTAATACTTGCACCTTAGGTAGAGGTCGGGCCCGAACGAAAAACAAAAGTTACTTGTGCCAGACGAAAGCCCATAGTTACGGCGGTACCGTTTCTTTGTATGGGATGAGGCATCTGTACGCTAGTATTATATTATTGACTGGCCTGTTGGTCTAGTGGTTAGTGACCCTGACTGCTATGCCGGAGGTCGTGGGTTCGATTCCCACCCAGGACAAATGTTTGTGTAATGAGCACGATCATTTGTTCTGTGTCTGGGTGTAATTTATCTATAATAATTATGTATTTAGAAATATATAAGTATGTTTACCAGTTGTCTAGTACCCATAACACAAGCTCTGCTTAGCTTGGGACTAGATGGCGTTGTGTGATAGTTGTGGAATATTATTATTATTCCGTTTATTTCTCTGTAAACATATAAATTATTATTATTATTATCTCAGCCACTGGTATGAAATCATTAAAACTCTGAACGAGCATTTATTTTTCAAGATCTCTAGGTTTTTCAATAACGGAATTTTTATATGGTCCTTTTAAACAATAATGCAAAGTTCCCAGTGTTACTAAGAAACCATTTTATTTCCTTTGCAGCAAGATGTAGCGACGCTCGTGTCACAGAAGCTGTCATTGATTCGGAAGGAGCAGGAGGAAAGTGAACTGTATACTACTCATGGCGTAAGTTTCTTTTAAAAATACATCTTGAAGACGTGTTAAACTTTTGTTAGGTTCAGTAAGTTACACCAATACCTAGAGGTTCCCGCTGTGGATGAGAAAATAAAACTAAAGCAAAACATCTACCTAGAATGATTGAGAAGCCTAGCCTAGCCCTTCGAAACCCGAACAGTCCTACAAAACGGATAAAAAGATGGCACGTCATTGGTAACCTGCCATAAGAAGTGAAAAGGATAAAGGGGTCCAGACCCCGATCGCCAACCTCCACTCACCTGCTAATAGTCAACAGACTGATCGCAGGTAAAATAGGAAAAAAAAAGGATTTGTAAGAAAATTCTTATTATAAAAGGGCTTGAGTTCTAAGCCAGTCGGACAGTTCCAAAAAAATATTGAATAAAACTTTCAAAGAAGAAGTTATCTCACAAAAGTTATTATTATACAGGGTGTAAGGGGAACGCTTCCGAAGCTAGAACGTAGATTATATACAACCTAAATGCAAACGGATTCCAGTAACCTTTCGCTTTACGTCGGCGTCGCTTGGACGTGGGGTCGTTGGCCACGCGGCCGTCGGCGAGCGCGCGTGCTCTTTAAACTCTTGTTAATGCGCGAGCGTCAGCTGATATTTTACGAATACATTGTATGTTAAAGTTGTAACGAAAGAAAGTGTCTTTAATTGCAAATATCGGTTTCATTTAAGGAGACGCGACAATAGGTTTTTAATTGTGTCTGCTAATGAGGGGCTTGACGGGTTAAAAAAAACTGATTTTTTGATGGCATCGTATCACTAGCCTTATCACCTTTTTTTGTGGGATGGGAAATCATCCAATGACTTCGCCCGCTCTGGGTGGAGCGGGAGGGCGTGTCAGTTTCTTACTGACTAAAACCCACCCCTGTTCCTCCCTGCCCTGAATGCCCAGGGGTGAGATAACTCTTTCGAATTTATCCTCAACCCCTAGGCAGGGATCGGCCATGACGGGCCCCGTCATGCATGCTGACAACTCTTTGAGGCGCGCGTGGAACACTACGCGCCGTCGACTCTCGGGCCTGGTGCTGATCGAACGGCGAGCTACCCACTGCTCGCCGTCCACAGGCCCGGGTCTACGGTGGCCGGAGATCTTCTCGCGGCGCCAGAAGCCCCTGGCGTCTCCTGCGGCGGCTGCTGCTGAGGGCGTGAGGGCGAGGCTGTCGTTGCAGCCTCTCCCTCACCCGTTCCGCCTCCTCCTTCGCGAGCATTACTGCTTCGCAGAAGGAAGAGACTGGTTCCCATTCCCTCTCGCAACCAGGGCCAGGCGCGAGAGGTCGCTGCCGCCGATCGCCTGCATGAGGAAGCCTTATCACCTGTCTCCGTTTTCGGAAGCGTTTTCCTTACACCCTGTAAATCTCTCGTTAGATACGTCATGCGTTTTACGTTAAAACTAATCAAATAACCGTGTATTATTGCATTACTTCCTACCTGAGGCTTCGCTGCCATGATCTACTCCACAGGGCAGCCTAAATTCTCTGGAATTAAAGTATGTTTCTAACAGTGTGAGAATTTTTAGAATCGGAACAGTACTTCCAGAGATTAACTCCTACAAATATACAAACAAACATTTTTACTTTTTAACCGACTTCAAAAAAAGGAGGAGGTTCTCAATTCGACTGTATTTTTTTTTTTTTTTTTTTTTTTTTTTTTATGTGTGTTACCTCATAACTCCTTACTACGTGAACCGATTTTGAAGATTTTTTTTTTATTTGAAAGCTGTTGCTTCACATTTGGTCCCATTTTAATTTGGTGAGGATCTGATGAAGAACTTCGGAGATATACAATGGAACTCTTCAGTAAATGATAGCAAACCTTCCAGAATTGCTGCAATCGCATGTCTGTATATTGTTTTCATCACTTCACAACATTACATCAGGCTGATGCGCTATGAAGGGGTATACAGATTTGTACAGTTCACCCTGATACACCCTAATTTCACCAATTACGTTCAAATTCCCTATTTTTGTTGGGGCTATCAATTCGGGCATAACTTTACTATTAATTTAGTTTTAGAATGGGGTAAAACAACTAAAAAGTGAAAAATAAAAAACTTTTTACAAAAAAAAATACAACCGACTTCCTTAGATAATACTAAAAAATGCAAAATAACTTTAATTTCGGAAGTCGGTGTCAAATAACGAAGAAACCAAACTAGAAACACCGACTTCCGAAATTAAAGTTATTTTGCATTTTTTAGTATTATCTAAGGAAGTCGGTTGTATTTTTTTTTGTAAAAAGTTTTTTTTTATAATATTAGTTAAGATTAATTTATTTTACCTTTCCTTTGTTTCTGCGGTTCATTTTACCAATTGTATTCAAACATTATTTCCCTAACTTAAGTAATGTGTTCACAGTTTGGTTGGTCAGCGAGCTCAGTGAGTGAGTCATCTCTGGGTCAGTTCACCGGCTCAACGGGTGCCCAAATATTAACGCCAAGGGAACTGGCTAGCGGTACACAAGCTTGGGCCAAAAAGGTACACCTTTATACTTCGAACTATTTGGACATCTTATTGCTACCTTTATATTATGACTTCAGAGAAATTGTTCTTTCATTTTCACTATAATTGGTATTGGAATAGAATATTACAACTATGCAATTGAAGAATTATTAATAATGTAACATAAAACTCGGTGCGAAAATGCGTTTGGCGTTATTGTTACCGCATTTCGACTCGATCTGTTGTCATTTTTTGGATCTTGAGTAGCTTTCAGTAGTCAGCATTTGAATAGGTTGAATTTTTACTCATTACGATAATAATTTTGAGGCTCAGACAATGGATTTTTCAAAAGCTGCTATCGCTATATACAAATGCTTGGGTTATCTTACTGCTCAGTCGTAAATTACGATTTTTGAACAATAAGGTAACCCCTAACTTATACAGTGCCGGATTAGCCACATAGCAAGATTAGTAAATGCTACGGGAGTTTCAGATTATCCGTATAGACAATGTAGACAACTGCCTGTGGGATCATCTCTACCTAAGGGCCTGTGAGAATAATAAGCCAAAGAAATTTTAATTTGTTACCATTTTACATAGATTTAGGAGGCCCTTCTTAGAATTTGCTACAGGCCCTACCTACATTGGCTTTTAATCCCGCACTGTGACCCTATATAAGACTTGACTAGACTGACTTGACTTGGCTTAGACTTGTTGTAAGTTTATATTAATCTAGGTACTCGAAAATACGTCTGTAAAATCGATATTTTCAAGTAATTACTATGTTTTGTATCAGAAATTTCATCTAAATTTAATAGCATGTGATTATGAGAGAACAATACGCTCGTAGGGGCGAACCATAAAATATGCGTTAAAGTATTAAACGAAACCTAGTAATAGTGCTCAGCTGTCCTATTGTGTATTACGTATCGTGTTTATTCTTGTGTAGGTAGTTATAATTTGCATTGTGCCACATATTAGTAAGAACATTTGCGTTATATTGACATTAAAATAGTGGAAAATATTCGTTAGGCGAAGATTGATATATACCGTATGATTTTTACGGCATGTCAAAGTAGAGCCAGGAAATAAAGTTAGTACCTAAGATAATAGGTACCTATTAAACAAATAGAGTAATAAAGTGGTTTCCATATTGCATAATTTTAAAGGATACTCTATATGATGTGAACTAAGTCTTTTACAGGGATGTTACGCAGGTGGTTTTATCGGAACCGAAGTCGGAGTCGGAACCGGAATTGGAGTCGGAGGCGGGGGCAAAAAAGAGATGTGTTAAGGGCAGAACTAACTATTATATTTTTAATATCAGGCTGGTCGCCGGGCAGCCCTCACTGGTCAACAAAAGCCAAATAAAATAGTACAAACATCATTCAGTCAACATCTTTAATTTCAATTAGAGGGTAACCCGCGCGACGTGCATCTCAGTCGCTATCCGCTATGCCTCAACCTTCGATTTAAAAGTGCCGGAGCCGAAGTCTTAACCGGGGATGTAATATCAATCGGAAGTTCTGACTTGTCGGAGTTGAAGCTCCGTAACATACCTAGTCTTTTAATAACCCTTTTGTGAGTACCTGCGATATCGATTTCCTACCTATTCTTAGGTTGGTAACACGAATAGAACGTTTTAATAACCGTAACAAAATTGAACTCTATACAGCCTACCAATACCGACAATCGGTGAGCCAGCGGTTTCGTTCAATACTTTAATAGTGTGGCAATAACTTTTCTTTCAGCTGATTGCCTCGCCAGTCGGGATCGCCGGTCACAGCGCGTTCGACCGTGCGGTCGGAACTTATAATACTTCTTGTATTATACTTTCTGACCTTTTTCTATACCATTGTGATGGTTGCAACAACTTATTTTTTACTGTTATGTCTTTTTATCACTCTCTTTTTAAACGAAGCAATATTGTAGCACAGTTTTTACGTGTATGTAATCTATTTATATGAACTAAAGCTTTGAAAACGCTTAACTTTCTGGTATTTTTATATGCACGGACGAAAATTTATTCCAGAAACTGGAAAACATTTTCAGCAATGTTGGGAATGCTAAAGAGTTTCCGAAACTGCAACAAATTATTCTAAATCATCAAATTTATATATCTTATATTTTCTATGATATTATTATCCTACGAGTAATTATACATATTTTATGCGTATTTTACTATATTTTCAAATGAGCTGTTAATAATTGAATGTATGGCCTCACACAACTTTGAATGCAAATTGAATCTACTTTATCTAGAATATTGCATCACATTTATTTATCAAGTTTCAATTAGCAAGTATTATATAACACCTTAACTTATATTTAATGTGTAACCTCATTATGTATCGTTCGATATTTGTTGCTGCAACCATCACGTCCGTAACATTATTTGTTCGTGTGACGAGGGAACTGTGCAGTTCGCTCGTTACACCGCACTGATCTTCTAATGTGATGGTAATTCCCATGCCACTCCCCTTTGGCATGTCAATCATCATTACCAAAGATTGCGTACAGATATTCAGTTTTCCCCTTTGTTGACTGACTTATTTTATTCTGTTATCCTTTTGTTCGTTTATATTATTTTCCACTATTAAAAAGTGTTAAATACGTTACCTACTTACACATTGAAATAGTATACGTCGATTTAAAAATGAGCAGAGTAATTCTGAAAATACAGATATGTTCATCATTTAAATTACAGTTTTTAATTTTTAATTATTTGTTTTTAGGTTTTCATTTAAGAATTATAATACTATCATCCACATTATGTTCAATTTATGTCCTTGACTGTTAATATAAATAAAATAATTACTGTTGGGTCACGGACATTTCTGTGAACAAAAAACACATCTAATGTATATAATATTTTCTAGTCAGTCTAAAAGCCATAGATTCTTTGAGCTATCTTCGATTTTTCGAAAACATTTTATGCCCAGCGTCAGACATTTTGTGCAAAGCTATGTGCGAAGTTTTGCACAATAACACACCAAAAATAAAATAACGGCCCCGCGAATCAATTATGCATTAACAAATGATCCAACACATTTGTGTTATTTGACATTTGCGAATGCAGTGTTGCTATCATTAAAATAATCTGCGTCTGATGGCTCAAAGAAAAGTATGGCCGAAATGGGGAATTCATGAATATTTGTTGCAGCTTTTAAGTGATAAGGAGATGCGTGCACTTCGATGTCTTCGATGATAGGTGCTAACCTTACAATGTATTCAATGAGGTAAGTATAATACGGGAAGGGGTGCAATGTTACTCAAACAAAAATAAACTTTATTTGTTGTACTGAGTGGAGAGTCGCGTAATGACTAAAATTACTCATGTGGATTTGATCGAGCAAGTTGTCAAAATTGTTTACTCAAACTAGTGATTTTTATTTTCAGTCTCTATATTAAAAACTATCTATGTCTGATCTTACATTTTCTTAAAAATTCACTTTTCTTGTCATTTAAAAAGCAATCCCCTTCTAAATAAATAAAAAATCTTTTAGTACCAAAACAAAATTTATATTTCAGCACAGGCAATACATTCTCTAACTTGTTCTAAAATGTGTAGGACCAACTAGTGCGCGCCGCGCCCGTAGAGGGCGGGATGGGCATGCACTTGCTCCAGAAAATGGGCTGGACCCCCGGCCAAGGGTTGGGTAAGGAAGGCACGGGGACGCTCCAGCCCCTACTCCTGGAGGTCAAGCTGGACACCAGGGGTCTACAGGCCAAGGAAGAGGTCAGTAGCAGTAGACGCAGTAGAGGAGTAAGTAACATATCTTTTCTTTATATTTTTTAACTTTATTATCGGACTTAATGCAACAAGGTATTCTCTACCAGTCAAACTTTGAGTTTTAAAAGACTACGCTGGTAGTTATTTTGTTCTTTTTTATTTAGTATATAGTTGATGTTGTTTGGTTAACTCGTGAGTTTTCGCTCAAAATAAACTTTTTTTATTCTAAAAATGAGTGGTAGAAATTGGACTTATTTTGATACCTCATTTCTAATAAGCATGAATCTTTTCGACTGATTCCTTTACTATTTTGTTAGTCCGTGTCACCGATTCCTTTTCTGATGCAAGATCGAGACTGATTGATGTCGACCATCGCTTCAAAATATGACAATTCCAAATAACGAATCAACCGCAGTCTGATTACACCTTTATAACCTACCATCTTATATAAAAAATTCCCTTATTTTTTTTTTTCAGATGAAAGTTCAGCGGCCAGGTCGCATCCGCGGACCCGCACCCCTTGTCGCTGGCGGAAAGCACCCAGTATCATTACTGGGCGAATATTGTTCCAAACAGAAACTAGGCCCGCCTGAATATAACCTATGTTTCGAATGCGGCCCCGATCACAAAAAGAACTTCCTGTTCAAGGTCTGCGTACGTTGATTGTTTTTTTATTAATTTTCTATTCTATTATTTTATTTATGTATGTATAACACGCGACTGCGCGTGAATTCTCGGAGTGAAAGTATCGTCAGTCGTTGGATGACGGCCAAAGTATTCATCATGCCTCACACTCATCACTACATCACTGCTACACGGCATTGCCAAAACTTAAGCGTCCATTACACGGTAAGTATTGCTGTCAGTTTTACCACAGTTAAGGTTGTGACTGACGGGCAACTTATCGTCCAATACAGTCTGATGGTTAGGCTCAGCTTAAGGGTTGTATAACATTAATCCTATATCTTTGTCCAATATCTATGTCCTATATTTGATCAAATTTCTTTGACGGATGCCCATTACACTTGTCCTATATCTTTATCCAAGATTTTAGGTAGGTACTCTGAGAAAATAGTAACGTGGAGCAACTTTATGTGCTGCTATTATCATTAGATTATTATTATAAAACAAAAAACAGCTTTGGGTGAAGCCATGGATCGAAAGGCGAACAGAAAGAATTCAAGATTAAAAAGAAGAAGAAGAATTAAATCATTACAAGTCGAGGACAAACATTCCTAAAAGAGTTTTTTACGTATAAATGACTCAACATTCAATTAAATTGTTAGGAAAATATCACCGTTTATTAATAGAAAATCTTAGTTGCAGCCATTTTGATTTAAATGTCAAAAATCTTTGATCAAATAACAGTGTTGCTGACACATTTGATGAAGTCGTCCTACTTCTTTGATCAAACTCACATTGGACAAAGATCTAGGATAAATGTAATACCACCCTAACAGAAATGCGTATGACTTAGAAGAAAGCTGTTCATTTCCATGGCCAGCCATAATATCTAAAATATGACTGCGCATTTCTGTTATATGAGCAATGGCGTCACTAGTCGCTGCCGGCTCGGCTATCGAGTGGTCTTACGTCCGTGTCTAAAAGTGTTCTCAACTTAGTAATTAGGATTTTTTATCTGCATTATCATCATAAGTCATTCACGTAGTCTATAGTTAGCATTGTCATCATGTCTGGCTTTCAAGATTTCTCGAGTCCAAAGTTCTCAAATCAAAACAACAATGACTCATCATGGAATCGTTTTAAAAACAAAATTGTACCATTATTTTTGGCACAACATTTGCAAAAAAAACAGATTATTGCATCATTATTCATTTATACTCTGTTAGTTTCATTCATGTTAATGACGTAGTGACAAAAAAAAAGTACAGATGGTTTGATCATGTTGTGAGAATGCATGAAAGGCACCTAAAAAAAGGCAGATGTTCACATTTACCGCCAAGAGTGGACCATCTTCAGAAAAGTTAGGTGCGTAGTGCGCACACGGCGTGCGTGAAACGGAGCAAAAATAGTCTGTAAGGATAGTGGCGTTGTATATTTTCAGCCAACCTCCACTAGAAAAAGGCGCGATTTTATTTATGTATGATTCATCATCATCTATGTGGGTTATTATTATTATTTTCTCCTCCTTTTTACAGTAATTTTCAACGTTGTCTGACAGTTTGAGTACTTTTGCGGCCTACCCAAATGTCTTTTCTTTGGTATTGTTCGTCATGTCATTGAGCTCCTTAGTGGTTTTTAAGTTGAGCTATTCGACTATTGACAAATGCTTGCACTGACTGGACAGGTCCACTCAAATATGTTTGGTTCTTTCTTCAAAAGACCACTACAGACACTAAGCTGCATGGTCCTCATATAGAATAATGTGAATGCGAGAACTATGTATGTCGTTATATTCATGTAGATTTTATGATTGTCTGGCAGTTTGAGTATTTTTTGCGGCCTACTCAAATGTCCTTACTTTGGTATTGTTCGTCGGTTCGTTGAGCACCTCAGAGTTCTGAGTTGAGCTTCGCGATGACTGACAAATGCTTGCACTGTATGGACAGGTCCACTCGAATTCGTGTGTTGCTTTCTTCATAAAGCTCATCCCAGACATAAACGTACATGGTTCTCATATGATCTAACCAGTCCACATTGTATGGATTTGAACACTAAAAGAGACTTTGACCTCTGAGTTTGTTTCGGTGTTTCTTCTCAGGGTAGTCAGCTAGGAAACACCGGCCTCATCTAGCTTAAACTGACAAAAAACATTGACGTGTAAAAGTGTTCCTTGTAACCTATTTACTGAATAAACATCATTTATCATTTATTTATCATTTATCATCATATGAAAGACGTCCACTGCTGGACATAGGCCTCCCTCAAGTGTAGCCGTCTCGCATCCATCGGACTCCCGCGACCCTGACCAGCCTCCTTAGCCAAGTAACTTTTATAATAGCACTAACGCTTCGTGCAAAATGTATGGCAAGGACATTACCTGCGCAGAGAACTGTCACGTGACTCATGCCCAGTAATGTCGTTGCCATACATTTTGCACGAAGCGTTAGCGTTAACGTTAACAGAAAAGTATTTTGTCTAAAGGCTCAGGTCATCGATCCACCTTGTGTGAGGCCTTCCAACGCTGCGTCTTCCGGTACGTGGAATGTATGATTATTACAAAATATTTAAAACAAAATGTTTTCCTACAGGTAAAAGTAGCAGGCACAGAATACCAACCAGCAGTAGCCAGCGCTAACAAGAAGCAAGCCAAAGCCGACGCCGCGCAACTGGCATTACAAAAGTTAGGCATAGTGACGTAAATAACACGTAGGATATAATCGTATACGACTGTTACTATTCTATTGTTATACTTGATTAGTACATCATTAATTGTAATATGTTTGCTAGAATACATACTTATAACGTAGATCGTTGTTTTATTTAATAGTATTCCTCGAATCTTGAAAATTGATGTTGATTTTACAATAGAAATATGAACAACTAATCAAAATAAGCAAACACAAAACTTACCAATAAATTCGACCAAAAATAGTGCAGCTATATATTATTATTATATCCCCGTAGTGTGATTCATCTCATTCATCATCTCCCTGCCCTTATCCGATGTTACTTGAGGTCGGCGCAACACGTTTTTTTCTTCCGGAAGTGCGTGTCAGACTCTTACTGACTAAAACCCACCCCTGTTCCTCCCTGCCCTACATGCCCAGGGGCGAGGTAACTCTTTCGAATTTATCCTCAACCCCCAGGCAGGCATTGGCCGTGGCAGGCCCCGTCCTT
The DNA here is from genome assembly GCA_951329385.1 of Polia nebulosa. Taxonomy (NCBI): domain Eukaryota; kingdom Metazoa; phylum Arthropoda; class Insecta; order Lepidoptera; family Noctuidae; genus Polia; species Polia nebulosa. The sequence continues at coordinate 8,354,932 of OX589604.1, forward strand.
TGCTGACAACTCTTTGAGGAGCGCGTGGAACACTACGCGCCGTCGACTCTCGGGCCTGGTGCTGATCGGGCAGCGAGTTACCCACTACTCGCCGTCCGCAGGCCCGGGTATCACTAACTCCCTTTTCTTTCATATCACTCCTCACACAATCCATCCATCTTTTCCACAGATCTTTTATTTGGCCTCCTTCTCCCACTCCATCCACATTTACATTCATTACTCTATTAGTTACATGTGTTTCATACATTCTCTTCACCATAGTGTGATTTGATTCATAAGTAATAAGTTAAACCTTCAGGTGCACTTAACATTGCCATGTGAACTAGATAACAAATCAGTATTTCAGAGATGCCATGTCAAGTGCTGTTACTGACTGATAATAACACTAACTAGAATTTGGAAATTCAATATGGCGACTGAATTGGTGACTCTCGAGTGATAAGACAAATTCACAGACCTTTGAATAAAAGGCATATTACCACAAGGAATATGTTCAAAACAGTGCTATTTCCACATTGTTTCAAGGCGTACGATACGGCCTAGTGTTGATTCTATGGGTAGAAAATAATAAACCGAAATAATTCATACTCAAATTTATTTAACAACTATTTTTGACAACATTACTACAACTATTCCGGACATTGACTAAAACATTTATAATTTTAATATCAAGATGTAATTTTTGTGCATACAAGAGCAAAAGTCCAGAAGCTTAGGAAAGAACAACACTAACTAATTAAAAACAGTGCAGGTTGAATCTATGGAATAAATCATTACAGATCCTTTCTCTCCTCAGTACCTACAATTATTTCTTATAATGTAATAGATACTAGTCCTGCCTCCTTACATTCCCTAATAAATCACAGATCTGTTCCAAACGCCTTCCAATGTTCTCTTTACTGCTTTTCTCCTGATTGTTGTTTGATCCTGTAGTCTGACAGAGCTGCTTTTATGGCATCCTCAGCAAGCACTAGAAATAAGAAATTCAGAATTTATATTTTAGCTCAGAAATGGAATCATAGCCCTTAATTACATCACACAGCATAAAGAGGAAAGGGAGTTGTTTGCCTTGCAGAGGAAAAAATACAGGCTTTAAAATTAAATAGTAATGGTAACTTGATCCATTTATTTAGGTACTTATGGAAAAATTACAAATGTGTTTACAAGTCCTTATCTAAACTACTTGTTTGGTGAAGATAATAAAAAATAATGTCAAAATTTATCAATGTATCACAATAAAAATCATACAATAACATGCACTTCTACACAGCCCTTAAAAATATTGATAGCCATCATTGTTGCTGATAACCTTGTATGGAAAGTCCTTTTTTTTTCATTTTTAATCATTCACATATTTAAAAAGAACATTTTTCATTTTCATGGACAGGAGCGGTATCTAAAATATGACCACCCATTTTTAGGGTTCCATACCCGAAAGGCCAAACGGAACCCTATTGCTATCACTCATGTCTGTCTGTCTGTCCGTCGTCTGTCACACAGGTTTTACAGCCAAACGGTTGGAGCTACAGTCTTCAAATTTTCACAGTATAAGCATCTTGTTGACCAAAAGCCATACATACTATAGTCATAAATACATTTTCTACAGAAACCCTCAATGTGCGAAGTCCGACACACACATGGCCTGTTTTTTATCACGCTGTACAATCAAAAAGATTGGAGGCTCATGATTACATTGCCCAGAGAGACTCGATTTAGCAGACAAATGCAAAATAGAACAGAATTTTTGAAGTGTTGTTCCAGATAATCTATTACTAGCCTTTATGTATTGTCCCACTGCAGAGCAAAGGCATAAATAACTAGGAATTTATTCAGATACAAAATATATTTGCGAACTTACTAGAGCAATGCAGCTTGACTGGTGGCAATGACAACTCCTTAGCAATATCTGTGTTCTTCAGCTTCAAAGCCTCGTCAACTGTCTTTCCCTTCACCCACTCCGTAGCCAATGAGCTGGACGCAATGGCAGACCCACATCCGAAAGTCTTGAACTTCGCATCAATGATCTTGCCATCATCATCAACCTTGATCTGCAGCTTCATTACGTCACCACAAGCAGGAGCACCAACGAGTCCTGTGCCAACATTTTTGTCCTTCTTGTCGAGAGAACCAACATTGCGTGGGTTCTCATAGTGTTCAATTACCTGAAAATTAAATAAATTTAAATATTAAGGATCAAATTCTCTCTTAGCTAAAAATGTATTTCATATAAATTTGGTTTTGTCAGAAATTTGTATTTTTTTAAATGTATTTTAACTTGAACATATTCTACATTGAAAAATAGTAGTAAAGATTAGAAGAGCAGTTTAGCATTTATGTAGTGAAACTCATTAAATGTAAATGTAAACAAATTAAAAATAAATTGATAACGAGTATCATACTAGACCAAATTCGAATCATCAGGTCCTCTAGGCTTATTTGTAAAATGAAAATCAATATTAGACTGAATGCTGAAAAGCTGCTTAAAATATTATCGTCGGTCAAGGCTATTCGTGAAATTACGTAGTTCACTCTTCACTGGCGAAATCGATAATCCTTGACATTGCACAAAAGTACTCACATTGGCATGATAAGATGTGGTTTGGATAATATTGGGGGTGCTGAAGCTTTTCAGGCAAACGCATCTACGAAGATTTGTTACCAAATATGCCATCGTCATACTATTATATTTTCTGGTTATAACAATTTCTAGCTCGTATCCACACACAGCAATACAGCACTTTTTACAATTTGTGAAAGAAGACAGAAATTACTAAATTACCGTGTCTGCCTGTATGACGTTTGTATTGTATTCTCTGTGGCAGGAACAATCCGAACCAAGTCATCAAACAAGGCCTTTGTTTTTGAAAGAAAGCAAGCGTATTTAAGAAAGCAGTTTCAAACGTCTGTCTAGCTTTACTGGTAGTTTACTTGATGTATAATTTCAAAATAAATGCATCAGAAGCATAGCATACTAGCATTATTACTTTAATTTGAATTTCAATGTTGTCTAACTTTAGGTAGAAATTAATCTACATTTTCGAACGCATTGCAAATGACATAATCAGTGGCGTTCGAAACCTGTGAAATATTCAGTTAAATCACGTCATAACTGTTAAATTCTGGTGAAGTCGAATACAAACAAACATTTTAACAATCACTTGTCAAAAATATTTAAAACGGAAAAAGCTGTGTGGTGTAACTCATTTTTTTTTTTACAGTTTTGTGCAATATCTTAACCGTTAACATCTTAGAAAAATATATTGCAGTTTACGAACGTGAGACATATAAATAGAAATTTTTTGTAGCGAACATGACAATCGGTTTTAGAGCGATTTCTAAGCTTGTGGCGCCTATAGTTGGGAACGTTATTTGTTTATCTCGAGCTCAATTAAGTGCAGTGTAAGTCAAAAAATCATCAAAAATAGAAAATTCATTCATTCAAAATTAATTATGACAAGTGTTATGCAATCGGTGATGCGTCTTTAAAAGACCGGCTACATTCGTTTTGTGTACATCACAGAGCACTAATTTATTCATCTAATCAATGCCCATAGATAAAAAGTACTCTGTGAATATAATACTGGGTGTACCTAGACTAAGCATCACTAATCTGTCAAACTGTTGTGCTTAAAATTTTCTTATTCTTAGGATCTCTTTAAATAAAAAAATACAATTGAGGGAAGTCGGTTCAGAGTTTTTATAATTTTACTTGTATTTCTTGCTATTTCTAGGAAAATGAGTGCTAATCCTGATTACAAATCTGCAACATCAATCCACGAATTCACAGTGAAGAACATCAAGGGTGAAGATGTGAAACTGGATGTGTATAAAGGTCATGTTTGCATCATTGTGAATGTGGCTTCCCAGTGCGGTCTTACCGCGAACAATTACAAGCAATTGAATGAAATGTACGAGAAATATGCTGAGGAAAAAGGTAGGTTATTCTGATAAGAAATAAACAACAATTCTCGTCAACCTTTTGGCCGCTCTGTAGCGATACCTGGGCCCGCGCGCCTCTGTGTTCGCCCGCGCACGTCCTTTAAACGACGCTGATTAATTAATGTGCAAGATACGGCTCAAGTGCAGAGCAATCATAAAATTTGGCGAGAATCGTAAGATAGACAGAACATGATCATACCTATAAATTATTGCTAGCCTAAGCAACTATGTCTATTTCTAGGTCTGCGTATTCTCGCGTTCCCCTGCAATCAGTTCGCTGGTCAGGAGCCAGGTAACCCTGAGGACATTGTCTGCTTTGCGAAAGACAGGAAAGTGATGTTCGATCTGTTTGAGAAGGTTGATGTAAATGGAGACAATGCCAGTCCTCTGTGGAAGTTCCTGAAGGTAAAGGTTCTGTATATTATTTTATATTTCAGAGTGCATTTGACCTGTATGGTAATTACAGCTTTACAGTGTAAAAGGCCACCGCTGTTGGCCTAATTGTAAACTGCTGCATGCATTACTAGTTTGTTGCCCTATCTGCCTACATTTCTGGATGCCCTATTTTAGTAAGAGAGCTATGATGATGGTATAGATCAGTTTTTCCCATGGAATAGAAAGGTTTTTTCTATTCTGTAGCTTTTCCCAACCTTTTTTAACTGCAGACTCTTGTAGATTAATGACCACTATCATAGATGCCTTGAAAAAAAATCCAAAAATATTAAGATTTTATAGAAAGGACATGTAGTTGCAAGTTTTTTTTTTTGTAATTTTTTTTCTTCCATGGACCCCTTGGAACATTTTCGTGGACCCCAGGTTGGGAGACCCTGGTATAGATAAGAGTTTACCATCATTCACCATTGTAAATCAGATTGATCATTGTATCTAAATTGCTATTTTGGCCATATAAAAAACTCTACCTATCTCTGATTCATTTTCTTAAAAATATTCACAGAAGTAAATATTTAAGTGCACATATTTTAACTGTAAAAACATTATGTTAAAATATATACGAATTTGTAGTCCTTCATGTTTATGTAAAACATACTAAAATTCAAAATAATTTGTTTATGTTTTAGCATGTCATTTAAATATAAACATTAGGTGGGCTGTTAGTTTTTTTTACCATGCAAGAACATAAAAGTAACATGCCTTTTCCATATTATTATTTTCATAATGTGGCAAGCTTTGCATTTCTAACAATCAAACTAACTAATGCTAAAAAAAACAAGCATACTTAAATAACACCTAATAGTCCAAAATCCCAGAGCCACCAGACATTACTTACTTTCTGATTAACAAAATGTGATTGAGTAGATTTTTTATTTTTTTATTAGAGATGGGTTTGCTCTTGACTCTAGTCTAGGTCAGAGGTGACAAAGACAGAGTCGACGATGGAGTGAGCTTACCCAGAAGAAGCTTGCCCACCAAATTTAGTTTGAAGAGATTAGGGTTGTATGCGTTTTGGAAACAGATGCAGGCAGAGAGTTCCACTCCTTTGCTGTGCATTATAAAAGACGTTTAGGAACGCTTCGTGAGTATTGGTGGTTGTGTGGCAGTTCAAATTATGATCAACATAATGCAGAAAAAAAAAATGACTTCAAATATCAATTCAAAGTAAATACTCAAAACACACAACTCAATCCCACAAATTTCGTTAGTAAGAAAATAAACGATGTCTGACGGCTTTCGGATTTCAATCTATAAGAAACTAAAACATGCCACAGTCCATTTTTGTTATGAAAAATTTAATTCTCATTCAAATCTAATCTTATTTTCTTTGCAAGAACTTGATAAAATGGTTTTATTAAGTTAACAGATAGCCTATGTAGTACCTATTTGTTGATAACAGTCAAAGTACAAATCAGAACAAATACAGTCTTATGTGTCATAGCCTCACAGGTGCGGAAACTAAACAAGTTTTTAAAAAAAGAACCTTGCACGTTAATAATAAAACTTGCTGAGTAATGCCAATGAGTTTTTATCACAATTATTATTAGTATGTGTATGTTTAATGTGTGTGGCAAATCACAGATGTATTGAAGGACATCCTTGGATAATCTATTTGTGATAAAGAAAAAATCAATATAGCTGTTCTATTATTCATGTCTGTAGAATGACCTTGGATTGGTCATTAGACAGCTGCTAATTATCACACGGATTTTTCCATTAAATTCATACTTGTGTGAATAGAATAGATCATTTTACTATACCTACCGTTGTTATTGTAGTCAAAACCAATACAATTAGATTACTTTCAAAAAGATAACAACATAATCGCTATTTACGTGAACTAGGCTGCTAATGACTTGGAATTCAAATCAATCAACTTTGTTTTCAGTACTAAGTAACACAGGTGCAATCAAAATGGGTTGTGTGACCCAGCAACCTTTAACACAAAAGTGCTTGCATAGTCACTGCGCACTGCGCCAATCATTAGAATTCCTATTTTAAAATTGTTCTTTTTTTTCACAGCACAAGCAGGGTGGTACCCTGGGCAGTTTCGTGAAATGGAACTTCACAAAATTCATTGTCGACAAAGATGGCGTACCCGTTGAGCGTCACGGACCCAATGTTGACCCATTGGACTTGGTCAAGTCCCTAGAGAAGTACTGGTGATCACTCTATTGGAAAAATGGCTTTGCATTTTATTTTATGACTAGATATTTTAGACAGCTTATGATGGCCTAGCAGTAAAAAATGTATTGTAGCAACTGAGCATTTAACTTTATTTTTATATATTGACCAATTTATTATTCACATCACTTTTTTTATGCATCTACAAGCAAAATAAGCAGAATTGTTTCATTTATTATACATATATTTGGAACTTGTGAAAGGAGGATATGGGCAAAAAGGGGGTGACTACGGAGATGACGACTAATAGAGAAGTATGGAAGAAAAAGGTGAGATAGTGGTCAAACGCGAGCCTATCAAACATAAAAAAAAAAACTAAAAAAAAAAGACATTTTGCGCCGATCCCAAATAAATTGGGATAAGGGCAAGAGAATGATGACATATATTTGTAACTTGACATGTCGAAAGATTTATCTAATTATCTGTAGCTTAGGGGCCATTCATAAATTACGTCTCACGTAACTTATCATTTCATGATATTTTGACCCCCCACTCATCCTTGTCACAGCTGGTCACAATTGAAGGAGTTCCCACTCCCCAGTGTGACGTCACATAATCTGTAATTCTACATCTAGAAAGTTTAAAATTAAAACAGCAGTTCCGAAATTATTTTACGAGCTCGCCAACTAAACAATATAAACATTGTGACCATACAGTTAAACATAGTAGATATATTTTTAACTTTCCGTAAATTGTTAAAATTTTGAATACGTACTTAGATTTAGATATTCAAAGGTGACGTCACACAACTTGTGACTCCTCCCACCCCTTGTCACACAATATCACACTTCGTCGAACTCCTAAACTTTCCGTAAATTCTTAAAATTTGGCATTAAGTATACGTACTTAGATTTAGATATTCAAAGGTGACGTCACAAAACTTGTGACTCCTCCCACCCCTTTTCACACTTCGTCGAACCCCTCCCTCCCCTTAACGTGTGACGTAATTTATGGATGGCCCCTTAGCAAAACTTTTAAACAAAAATCTGCTAACGCACTGTGTGATTTATTACGTAGTTTTTAAGAATTATTGTTATTTTTTGTGATAAAATATATCAACATAATAATTTTGAAGATTTTTTTTTATTAAATTGTCCCCTTTGACTTGTGTCAGTTCTCTTCATGCACCGGCTGTCGTCATGTATTTCACAGTTATTTTATCTCTAGATGCAATCTTCTAGTAACAAGACCCACAGGACCCACTAACCACCCACTAATTTTGCATCACAATGCAAAATTAGTAGTAGTATTAGTAGTGATGGGATGGGATTGTAGTGCTAGGGTTGCCAACCCTACTTTAAAATATAGTATCCTACTGTACCTATTAAGGTGTAAACGCCTCGGGGTAGCCCTCGAAATTTAAATTTTCTTACGTTTTTTGGAATTTGCAGGTCAGTGTCAGGTTGTAGGTATCTAGGTCAAAATTTGATTCGCGGTCGTAGCAAGTATGTATTTATAGAATTAAAATCATCAATACAACTCAGAATTGATGTTAAATGTAAGTATTTCAATGAAATCATGACATTTGGCATCAATTCTAACAGAGAGTTGTACTGATGTTTTTAATGATTACAGAAGTTCTGTAAATACATACTTGCTACAGCCGGGAATCATATTTTGACCAACATACAACCTGATACTGACTTGCAAAAAACGTAAAAAAAAATGAATTTCGCGGGCTGCCCTGGAGCGACTATATTTCTAAAAAAAATATACAACTGTAAGGCACATAAACGCACATACGTGTACCAGTGATTCAATACATGATTCTGTTTGTTAGTGTTGGAATTTTTCGTCGGCGTTTTTCTCAATTTTTTATTTTTTTCTTCAGTTTTTTTTTACTGTTAGACATCGTTATTCATATCCAACCCAATGAGAGTTTTAAATAAAACGTAAGTAATTAAATCGCTAATTAAATTAAAAACAGTAAATAATTAAATTCGTAAACAGCTGTTTCGCTAGAATTCATTCACGTCGCCGGCCTCAGCCGGCCTAATACCAATTACCAAAGAGTCCTAATACCCAAAGAGAATATAATTTCCTAATACCCTTTGCTAATACCTACGCCGCGTTCCGAGTAACGCCAACATAACATCGCTATTTAGCGACCACAACGCTAAAGGCGTTCCGACTCAGCGTGCTAATTTCCTCTGATTATGGAATCCTAGGTATTCCTACCTCCATAGTTAATTTCGTTTATAGCGCTGTGACGAGTCGGAACGGCTGTTGACGCTCTAATAGCGATTTTGACGTGACTTGTAGTGATTTTCAGCAGTTCAGTTTCCGAAGCCGAAAGCCACATATACTACTCATTATTTGGATCATTTTTTTTTCCTCTGGACCATATCTGGGAATCCACTAGTTCTGGAGATATTGAAGGTCAAAGTCGCAATTTTTTTTTTTACTCTTCTAGGAAAATGAATTCCAAGTGTTATTATTACTAAACTTTTTTCCAAACAAACATTACCTGAATTTTCGAAATTTCAAAATTATGCATTTGCAGTTATAAAAACGCAATAAATATCAAACGTATCCGACAAGTACCTACGTGGCTTAGAGCGAAGGGGCGGGGCTTAACTTGCCTGGGTTTGCGTTGCATTGCGCGCAATAAAAATAGGTTTTTTTTATCATATTTAGAAATAAAAGTCGTTTCCCTGCAATAATTTTTGCGCAAAGCTACTTTATTAGACGTACTAATGAAGACAGAAGTGCATGGAGAGTTCCAAACCAAAATCGTTTGTACAGGGTTTCATCGCCTTAATAATACGTCTTGAACGACATAGATGGCGCTAGTATAGTAGTTGGATTGGAAAATATACATCTCTCGTTAAAGAACATTATCTTGTTTTTTGCTAGTTACAATATTACTTAATTTTAACACAAATTCTCCTACGACATTACAAACCTTATAAAGCAAAGCTCGTAATAACTAGGATTCGAACTCGGTGGCATAAAATTTACCGATACCATAGCCACTGGACTATTGCGTCATTACATTGCGTAGAGTTGAAATTATCCTACTCTTTATTATATCGAAGTTGTTTAGCGACTTTAACCTGTATCATAAATCTCAAAAGAATTGAGGGTAGTTTAATATTGACTGTATAAAAATTAAATCTTTTTGTTCAATCATAACGTTCTTTACTATCTTTGAGTGAGTTCAGTTACGATTGCATTTAACAATTTTTTAATATTTATCTTTACCATGAGTTCGCGTTCTAATATTGATATGGCTACGAGGGCCCAAATAATAGCATTGCATAATCAAGGCCTAAATTATTCTGAAATTTCGAGAGAAACTGGCTTAAACGTAAGTAATGTTTTAAAATCACTGTTCGTTATTTATTTTATTATCCATGGTTATCGATACACGAAAATAATAAATAATATATTTCCCTTATAGGTAAAGACTGTCACTTTATGGATAAAGCGGTTTCAAGAAGAGGGTTCGTTGGAACACCGCAGTAGATCTGGCAGAAGACGCCATATTGACTCAGACCAGCGTCAACTTATGGTGCAAGGTTATGAGGAAAATGGCTTTACACCAACAAGATATTACGCAGAGTTGTTTGATACATCTTTGCGGACGGTGTATCGTGCTCTTCATAGTGAAGGTCTGCATTATCGTCGACATGCTATTAAGCCATTGCTAACCGAAGCTAATAAAAGAGCACGATTGGAGTTCGCTTTGAAATACAGACATTTCGACTGGAGCAACGTTATCTTCAGTGATGAAAAGACTTTCAAGTCTTGCCAGCACGGGCGAGTTAGGTTGTGGCGTAGGAATAATACGCGTTATGATAGTGATCACGTTGTGCCTAACTCTGAATCCGGTCGTATAACAGTGAACATTTGGGGATGGATGACAGCTGCAGGACCAGGAGAACTTACTGTAATACCCAGTCGTGCAAACAGTGTTAACTACTTAGATGTGCTGAATGATGTCATGTTGCCCACTGTGCGGAATGTTTTTCCTGTAGAAGACATGCCAGTAATAACGTTCGTGCAGGACAATTGTCCTATACACCGTTCCATAATTGTGCAAGAGTGGTTTAGCCAGCAATCGGACATACGAATTATTCCTTGGCCTGCGAGATCGCCAGATTTAAACCCCATTGAAAATTTATGGGGCGTTATGGTTCAAAAGTGGGACAATAGGAACGAAAGGACTAAGGAAGCACTGAGTACTCACTGCATGGAGGTATGGGATTCTATACGGGGTCACAATTTATGTGAAAAATTAATAGACTCCATGCGTTCGCGGTTGCAAGCTGTAATCGATCAAAATGGCGGATACACGAAATATTAAAGAATATAAAGTGTTGACTATTGAATTGAGTAATAATGATTGAGTAAAAATGAAAAGACCGGGGTAGCTATAATTTATATGATAAATTACAGTAATCAAACTTGGTGTAAGTTGGATAAATTTAAACATTACTTTATAACAACAAAATCTTATTACACTAATGATTTTGATTTCTTATATAATATAAGAAATTAAAATAAAAACAATATAAATATAGATTCCTTTCCAACATAATAAATTATTTATTTATTATTATAAACAACTCGGTCCCAAAATGACAGCTATAACCCGGTCTTACAATTGTTATTGATTTTAGGTTTAGCTTCAATTTCTTCCTCCTTCTGGAACGAATACTTAAGCTATGAACCTTAGTCATAACATAATGCACAAATCAATCATTATAGTCAATACCACTAAACATAATTATGCAAAACGTAATTTTTTTATAATTTATGAGTAGGTAAAATATTTACAGAACTAAGGTTGCATATATAGTGAAAGTTATTATAACATAATGTAAATAAAACTAAATAATAGAAGAATAGCACAACACAGTTTTGATTTAGAATACTTATAATATCTATTATACAGTTTTACTTTGTTAAGGTCTTCTATTTTGTAATAGAGTTATTCAGTTATAAATTTTACTTGTATTTCTCCTTAACAAGTGAATTAAATCATTGTTAATTGGATGTAAAATTGCTAGGTTAGGTTATACATTCTAAGAAAGAAAGACATAAATTGTATTCTTCTTTGAGAATTAAATGTCATAAACTATAATCAATAAAATAGTTTCATTTCTTATCCTTTACGAGAATTAAACTTAGTAAATCTTAAGATGTAAGAAAAATATATCTAAATCTTCTTACATAAATGTTTTTTACTAATAATACTAATACTTACCACCAATTATGAAAGTAATTTATATAATATATATTTATATAATGTTATATAAAGTAGTATATGTATACTTGTATATTATCCCTATATTCATTTATACATCTTATACCTCATATTTTTTATATTATTTATAACAAAAAATAAAATAAAAACGTTTAAAAATACAAAAAATAGAATATAAATTATATATTAGAATAATTAAATTTAAAAAAAGTCGACAGAGAGCTGGGTTGCGAACCGGTGCCCTGTTGAACGATCTATGTTATTCTGCCATGCTTATCCACCTGAGCTACTGATTATTTATTCTGGAACGTGAAAATAAGAGCTACTTTGTGAATGTAGGGATTTTTATTATTTATGATCGACGCCATCTGTAGTCGAATTAACCGATATACCAATTGGCTTATTTAGTTTGGTTTAGATGGCGCTGTATTAAGTACTCGGAAATAAGAAAATATAGTAATTTTTGTTTATTTGAATATAAATATATTATTATTACTTAGTATTTATTTTAGGTATTAAAAACCTTATTATCTGCCTCTGCATAATAAGGTTTATAAGCTTTGCAGTGTTATTTTCATGATTGAACAGCGCCATCTAGTCGTCTCATGAAAGTCATGATACGTAATGCAAAACCTCACAGTCAAAAGTCGACCTTAGGCTCTCCATGCTCTTTTGTCTTCAATAGTACAGTATACGTAGTTGATGGCTATGAGATGCGTCTTTTTACACCCTGTATAACTCGGAAACATTCAAAATTCATTTCAGATTATTGAAATATAATCAAATATATCTTTGGTCTGAGCATATCATTATCAATGCTTTTCATATTTACAGAATGTATCCGCAGACCTTTGAATTTGTTTAGATATTTAGAACTAATTTGTAAGTTTTTGACAAATATAATTGGATTCGCCGATTTTGCACTACGTCAAATAAAACTAATTTTCTAAATGTTTCTAATGAAGCAGTTTCTTTAAAGTAAGATGACATTATGTAAAGCTTACCAAACAAAATTTGTGAAACGTCGGAGATGTCACTTTTGACAAGCCGCTCAGCTTATTTATAAACCCCGCGTTCCGAGACGCCAACATCGCTATTAGCGACCACAGCGCTAAAAAACGTTCCTAAATATCTAAGTCGGAACGGCTGTTGACGCGCTAACAGCGATGTTGGCGTGACTCGGAACGCGGGGAAAGTGTATCCTAAAAGGCGTGAGCACTGTTATCGCAAGATGGCTTCAATAATGATAACATAATTTTGTTAGTGACACTAAGTGTAACCTTTTCGCGAAGTGAGCGGTATCTTGTTCCTTACAGCCTGTATAATAAGCGAAACTACTATATTAGCATCAAACCCACTAATAATAGGGAGCGTGCAGGAACTATAGATGGCGCACATAAATGTCAATGTCAAGTATTTATGCAGTAAAAGTTGCGGATCTCACTCACTAGATGCTAGTGTACGTTAGGCGTGCTGCATGTGTGCATGGTGCGTGTGTGTATACAAATAAGGCACGGAAATGTCAATGGCAAGTTTTTAAAGTGTAAAAGTTTCGGATTTACTCCACTAGATGGCACAGACTACACGTTTCCTTTAATCGTTTCAAAATGTGTAAGTGGAAATCCGAACGTCAATATCTATTTCTGAACGATTCTGGGCATCTGCCCGGGGGTGGAGGATAAATTCGAAAGAGTTACCTCGCCCCTGGGCACTCAAGGCAGGGAGGAACAGGGGTGGGTTTTAGTCAGTAAGAGTCTGACACGCCCTTCCGCTCCACCCTAGAGCGGAAGAAGTCATAGGATGATTTCCCACCCCCCAAGAAAAGCGCTGAAGCAATTTCGATAAAATTTATAAGGGGAGAGAACCTCCACCTTTTCGAAGTCGGTTAAAAATACAAACACATTAAGGAAAACGGATTCTAAAAATAATGCATATACGGTCGAATTGAGAACCTCCTCCTTTTTTTTTTACGTCGGTCAAAAAACATACAATTGGCGGCCTTTTCGCATTCCGCGATCTCTTGTGGCCTGGACAAAATGGGGATGCACTTGGTGCAAATATAAAGATTATGTAGTGACGCAATACCTTAACATTAATTACCGTACTTTAGTCGGGGTACTTTGCACACAAAGAAAACTCCAACTAATTTACTTGTAAACTGTGTTTATTGTGTGTTTGTACAAAAAATGCAGTGCGGATTACATTTAGTAGACTTCTAGAAAAGGCCAACTCGCGTGTGCGCCGGAGATCGCGCGAGCACTCCTTACGAGTGGCGGTAACAAACTATATTCAAATCGCTACCGGAACTCGGATACGTACTACTCGGCCAGTGCTGTGCTGTCACGTAACCAAGCCGGTAAACGACGCGTCCTAGAGGTGCGGGAAGATACTAACGGGGTCGTGCTATAGTACCTCCATATATGTTACCCAAAACCTGTTACCAAGACACCTTTACCAAACCATGTGGGTGACGCACGCACCAGTTCGCTCTGAAAGGAACGGTTTGTTTACAAGAGTGCTGCACTCGAAGAAGATGCACAGTCTTCGAGACAGCAGACGCGGACACGCGGCAACCCAACTCTTCAGTTGCAGACGATCAGCACTCGACGACGGCGCTCGGGCAAAAGGATGGATCGTTTTTTTTTTTTTTGTTTGGCGTCTCGCAGGTCAACCTCTGAGGCTGTCGGCTGCTTAACCGGGCTTGCCTGTGGCGGCTTTCATTTATTAAAGCCCCCAGACATGGCTTATTATTTTCTTACAAACTAAGCAACAACACGTTATGGGCACGCCCTGCGGGGTACGGGCTTGGTTTAGGGTGTCGCTAAGGAAAGGGGGGGGGGGGGGGCACCAAGGGACGGCTGGATCGAGTTTAAATTATTTAGGGAATTTAAAATTACTGGCTCAGCGGCGCGTGTTGGCTCGACCAAGGGACGTGGAGAACGTTGATGTGAATTTCGCGACGGCCCTCGTCGGCGAGGGCGGAAAGACGGTGGTCTGTGTTTTTGTAAAGTGCTAGTTTCCCTACGGCTCTCTTGAAGCAGGGTAGAAGCGTCGTCAGGAATGTGGAGGGTATGCCGGGGACGGCGGATCTTGAAAAGATCTTGGAAATGCGGGAGGGTTCGTATCGGGCGGCCGATGCGATTAGGGGGTTACGATTTTAGCAGCAGTATCCAGAAAACGCTGTTCGAAACCTTTCAAGAACTGCTGGATAGTGGGGAGTTTGAGGTCTACATCTAGCTCTTCATTTCGAACAAAGTAGGGGGCTCCCACTGCTCTACCAAGAAAGCGGTTCTGAAGTGTCTGCATTCTATGAAGGAAACGGGGCTTGACGTGTGCGAATACAGGGCCAGCGTATGTCATAATTGGACGTATGACCGCGGTGAAGGTACGCAATTTGCACTTGAGTGACAAAGTGCTGCGTTTGTTTATCATGTAGTGGAGCCTACCTTCAGCGAAAGCGACACGCGAGCGATCCTGCCTTATGTACTCAGCGAAGGTAAGGTATTGGTCCAGGATCACACCCAGGAATTTAGCTTTCTTCTCCCATGGAATAGGCTTATCATACATAGTGATCGGAGGGGGCGGACGTATTTTGTGCCGGGGTCTCGAGTAGAGAACAGCCTGACTTTTATCGGGGTTAACCTGGATTCTCCATTTCCGGAACCATTTGCCCAAAATGTTTGCGGAGGATTGGAGATTGCGAGATATCTGATTTGGCACGGCTAGTATAGTAGATGGCCGTGTCGTCGCGAATAATGCTACCTGTGACTTTTTATTCTTTGGGATATCGCTGGTGAACAGCGTGAAAATTAAGGGGGATACTACGGAGCCTTGGGGGACACCTGATCTGATGGGGTGAGGGGAGGAGAGTGCTCCCTCAAGACGATAGCGAAAAGTACGATTCGACAGAAAGTCTCGAAAGATGAGTACGAGACGGTCTGGCACTACTAGTTGATATAGCTTATAAATTAAGCCATTGTACCAGACTTTGTCGAATGCTTTCGCAATGTCGAAGTACAAGACACCGGTCGTCATACCGCGCTGGAACCCAGCGCTCATATGTTCTACGATCCGATGTACTTGTTGGACGCACGAGTGTTCAGAAAGGAAGCCGAACTGCTCGTTGGGAATGAGATTATTTGCTTGGGCATAATCTTTGAGCCGCTTATAAATAAGTTTTTCATAGATTTTGCCGAAAACATTGAGGAGACTGATGGGTCGGCAGCTGGAAGGGTTATATGGGGGCT
This sequence comes from Polia nebulosa, assembly GCA_951329385.1. Lineage (NCBI taxonomy): Eukaryota > Metazoa > Arthropoda > Insecta > Lepidoptera > Noctuidae > Polia > Polia nebulosa. The sequence continues at coordinate 8,370,967 of OX589604.1, forward strand.
TGCCTGGTTTGGGAATACCAATGATAGTGACCTGCTTCCATGCTTGGGGGAAAATATTATTGCTTAAGGCGCCATTGAAGATGGCGGTCATAAGCATAATAAGTTGAGCGGGGAAGAGCTGGATTACTCTGTTGGTGATGCCATCAGAGCCTGGGGCTTTTCTGGGCTGGAGCTTTTTGATGATGTCCTCCACCTAGTCTGGGGTGACGGGGGATAGAGGGTCATCTGGATCTACTACGGGTGGGAGGGATGCTCTCCTTTCAACTTCAGCATCCATCATGTCAAGGTGGGCCTGGTCAGCTGGTTGAGAGCTGGGAGAACATTGGGAATTTGGGACTCTAGACTGTCGGCTAGGCATTCCGCTTTATCAGAGTTGTCAAAGGCGACACTCTTGTCTGGGCGAATGAGAGGAGGCATGGAAGTCTCATCCTTGGAACACATCTTCCTCTGAAGATTCCAGAAGGCCAGGTGGGTGGGCTCAAGTTCGCTCAGCATCTTGTCCCAACTCGCAGAACGATGCTCATTAATGCGTTTCTTAACAGCACGCTGTAAGTTGCGCATGTGAGCCTTGTTTGCGTCGCAGGGAAAAGCACTGTAGGTACGCACGGATGGCTGCGTTCTTCTCGGTTAACAGACTCTGTATATCGTCCGGCAGCTTCCAGCGACGGTCTTCCGTCACTGGAACCACCTTTGAACAATCGTTCAAGACAGATTGTACGTGTTCCGTAAGCGAGTCGATCGCTGCCGTCGTGTCAGCGACTGAGTCTATGTGATCAGGGATGGAGTCCAGGTGAACCGACATGGTAAATTTCAGGCTGTCGCTTATTTTTTTTCATTCGGTAATCACTTGGGTCAGGGGACGTTGGCAGGATAGATCAGCTCAGCTTCATCAGTTATCGCATATCAGGGGGTTACTTTCCAGGCGGCCCCTGATATGCGATAACTGATGAAGCTGAGTCGAGGCCCGAATGTAGTCACTGAACATGATTAGCATCATAATTCATAAATAGCTTGACACTTCTTCCGGTGAGGACCTGGGTCAGGCGGAAGGTGAAGACGCCATGGCACCTCTCCAGCCACTTCTCAAAGTGGGGACTTATCGCCGTAATCGTGGCGTGCACAGAGCTGGGTTGCGGCAGTCACTCACTCCATGCCGCGATGAGATCCCGCTGGAGCTCAATCCGCCGTGCCGCGATTTTAGTGGAGGTCACCAATTTCGTGGACAATAGTGGAGAGGTCTTCGGTAGAATAAAACACAATGTTAAGTGTTCTGATGTCAGTCGATAACTCTATATTTTATTTCAGTAATGCTCTATTTATATTTACAACTACTATATTACAATACAAGTGGCATGTCCTTAAAACTATTTACAACCCGCGCGTGCGTGGTGCGCTGCGCGGAAACGGTGCGCATAGCGCAATTTGAACACGTCAGCAAACGTTGCGAAAGTATAAATATCAGTTGGCGCGCGGGATCTATCCTGCCAACGTCCCCTGACCCAAGTGATTACCGAATGAAAAAAAATAAGCGACAGCCTGAAATTTACCATGTCGGTTCACCTGGACTCCATCCCTGATCACATAGACTCAGTCGCTGACACGACGGCAGCGATCGACTCGCTTACGGAACACGTACAATCTGTCTTGAACGATTGTTCAAAGGTGGTTCCAGTGACGGAAGACCGTCGCTGGAAGCTGCCGGACGATATACAGAGTCTGTTAACCGAGAAGAACGCAGCCATCCGTGCGTACCTACAGTGCTTTTCCCTGCGACGCAAACAAGGCTCACATGCGCAACTTACAGCGTGCTGTTAAGAAACGCATTAATGAGCATCGTTCTGCGAGTTGGGACAAGATGCTGAGCGAACTTGAGCCCACCCACCTGGCCTTCTGGAATCTTCAGAGGAAGATGTGTTCCAAGGATGAGACTTCCATGCCTCCTCTCATTCGCCCAGACAAGAGTGTCGCCTTTGACAACTCTGATAAAGCGGAATGCCTAGCCGACAGTCTTAGAGTCCCAAATTCCCAATGTTCTCCCAGCTCTCAACCAGCTGACCAGGCCCACCTTGACATGATGGATGCTGAAGTTGAAAGGAGAGCATCCCTCCCACCCGTAGTAGATCCAGATGACCCTCTATCCCCCGTCACCCCAGACTAGGTGGAGGACATCATCAAAAAGCTCCAGCCCAGAAAAGCCCCAGGCTCTGATGGCATCACCAACAGGGTAATCCAGCTCTTCCCCGCCCAACTTATTATGCTTATGACCGCCATCTTCAATGGCGCCTTAAGCAATAATATTTTCCCCCAAGCATGGAAGCAGGTCACTATCATTGGTATTCCCAAACCAGGCAAGCCCCCATATAACCCTTCCAGCTGCCGACCCATCAGTCTCCTCAATGTTTTCGGCAAAATCTATGAAAAACTTATTTATAAGCGGCTCAAAGATTATGCCCAAGCAAATATACTCATTCCCAACGAGCAGTTCGGCTTCCTTTCTGAACACTCGTGCGTCCAACAAGTACATCGGATCGTAGAACATATGAGCGCTGGGTTCCAGCGCGGTATGACGACCGGTGTCTTGTACTTCGACATTGCGAAAGCATTCGACAAAGTCTGGTACAATGGCTTAATTTATAAGCTATATCAACTAGTAGTGCCAGACCGTCTCGTACTCATCTTACGAGACTTTCTGTCGAATCGTACTTTTCGCTATCGTCTTGAGGGAGCACTCTCCTCCCCTCACCCCATCAGATCAGGTGTCCCCCAAGGCTCCGTAGTATCTCCCTTAATTTTCACGCTGTTCACCAGCGATATCCCAAAGAATAAAAAGTCACAGGTAGCATTATTCGCGACGACACGGCCATCTACTATACTAGCCGTGCCAAATCAGATATCTCGCAATCTCCAATCCTCCGCAAACATTTTGGGCAAATGGTTCCGGAAATGGAGAATCCAGGTTAACCCCGATAAAAGTCAGGCTGTTCTCTACTCGAGACCCCGGCACAAAATACGTCCGCCCCCTCCGATCACTATGTATGATAAGCCTATTCCATGGGAGAAGAAAGCTAAATTCCTGGGTGTGATCCTGGACCAATACACGCCCTCCCGCTCCGCCAAGAGCGGCAGAAGTCATTGGATGATTTCCCACCCCCGCAGTATCCCCCTCCGTAGTATCCCCCTTAATTTTCACGCTGTTCACCAGCGATATCCCAAAGAATAAAAAGTCACAGGTAGCATTATTCGCGACGACACGGCCATCTACTATACTAGCCGTGCCAAATCAGATATCTCGCAATCTCCAATCCTCCGCAAACATTTTGGGCAAATGGTTCCGGAAATGGAGAATCCAGGTTAACCCCGATAAAAGTCAGGCTGTTCTCTACTCGAGACCCCGGCACAAAATACGTCCGCCCCCTCCGATCACTATGTATGATAAGCCTATTCCATGGGAGAAGAAAGCTAAATTCCTGGGTGTGATCCTGGACCAAGACACGCCCTCCCGCTCCGCCAAGAGCGGCAGAAGTCATTGGATGATTTCCCACCCCCGCAAAAAAAAAGGGTGTCAGTTCTAGCTAACTTCAGGCTGTAGGTTTTTTGTGACGGTGTGCGCGCGCATCGTAAAAATTTACCCTCATCATTTTTCTCTAACGCGCCATAAGACGTATAACTTCAAAAAGAAAAACTTATTAAAAGCAACATTGAGCGGTCGACAAAGTTCACCTACAGTTTTGTGTCAAAGAAATCGCCCGAGCGAGACGGTCTTTTTGATTCTTTGTTAAAGAGTGCCTATAGCGCGGCTAGTGCAGGGCGGTATCGTTTGAAATAAAAATAGGTAAAAATTAAAAGATTTCGCCGGCCGGTGGAGTGTTGTCAACTTATGAAAATTTACCATATTTAGTGTTAAATTTCGCATAATTTAAAAATAAAAAATCGGTAACTTTTTACTATTTTTTTTAGTACGTCTGTAACCCAGGAATACGCCTTTATTGGATCGGACAGAACACACAAGAAAAAGAAACCGTTTTACCAAAATAACGTAGTAGTCAATGTTGTGTAGTATTTTTGAAACATAAGTGTGATACAACTTTGCCTGGGCTTAGGCTTGTCACCAGCCAGATTTTATATAGGTATTTTAAAGAATTTTTTTAAATAGGCCCAATTTGCTTTAGTTTATTTTTATAAATATGATTTCCCACTGCTGTGAAAAGGCTTCCCGGACATTGACACAGAATACAAATCATTAGCGCTTTAGTTTTCGACATTGTAATTCGGACAAAGTGTATTTTAGTTAATCATCTATTGCAGTTAAACGGAAAAATGGGAAATGCTAAAAAGCCAACTATTAGAAAACCAGGAGCTCGGACATGCTGATTATTCAGTGGAATCGTTAGCGTTGGAGCAGGCTGCAGATCTCGTGCGAAAGAAAATTATTTCGACATATGTAAAATAGTTTGAGATCCCGCGTCGGACAATAAAATTCTCAATAAATCCAAAAACATTCATAGGAAACCATTTGGTCGATCGACAGAGTTGTCGATTGAAATGAAATTGAAAATTGCACACTTTTGTCTTCTGAAATACTTACTATTTAATTAAAATATTAAAACAGTAATCAATTTTTTTTTTGGCTGACTCTTTAAACGCCATAACAACAAAAAGCTTCAGAGATCTAAGAACAAAAAACGTCAAAATCCAGGCAAAGTTGCAGTATGTTACGGTACCAAAGTTGCAGTATGTTACGGTACCAAAGTTGCAGCATGTTACGGTACCAAAGTTGCAGTATGTTACAGTACCAAAGTTGCAGTATGTTACGGTTTGATTCAATGTGGATGATTCCAGGGTAAAAAAAGAATAATTCTATATAATCCGTAAGTTATATTATATTATTCGAAAAACAGAAATATACCTATCTAACTATATACAACTTTCTTCAAGAAAACCTGAGGAAATTCTCTTTTTTTTTTACCTCCCATACAAATATTGATCAGCTCAAGATAACTTTTTATGGAAAGAACAATTTTTTTTTTTGGGAATTTTCTATTTTTTCTTAGCTAAAGTGATTCATTTCAATGGGCAGAATAGTTTCTTAAAATATGACCACATCATTCCGTTACACCCTGTATATACAAAAATATAAATAAATTTAAATAAAAATATAAATCAATCACGTATGAGTGGGGGTTTGTTACGTGACTTTTAAGTAAAAAAAGTGGTACATTTGTAACTCAGGTATGACATCATGTGAAATTTCAACGCACTGTATCGTCTTGATTTTTTGTTAACGTGACAAAAGAAAAAATACGTGTCCAATATTTTTTAGTAACCACCAATTAGATTTTTAGTAACATAACGGACATACCAATTAGATTTTTTTAGCCATCTACCCAGTTCTATTCAACCGTTCGAGCGTGAAGGAGTAACCAACACACTTAACAAACTTTTTAATACTAATGTGATGACCTCCATAAGTAGGAGCTGTCAATTCAACAAACATAGGTCTACCAATTTTTAGATCTGCGTATTTTAGCATTCCCCTGCAATCAGTTCGCTGGCCAGGAACCTGGCAGCCCCGAGGAGATTGTCTGCTCTCTCTCAGATCGAAGTAGCTAGCTACATATTAGTAATCTGTGGATCGAAGAGTGATGTTTGATTTGCCAGTTCTTTGTGGAAGGTCCAGAAAGTAAAGTGTATAATTGTGTAGTTTTGGTTATAGATGTAATTTTGACATTTGTAGATTGTGGTACTTAAGTACATAAATACCTGCAAACATAGGCGCTGGTAGGATTCAAGGGGGTGCATCTTCAGCACCCTGCCTTGAACAGTTTTCTTTTGTCCATTCGTACAGTGACAGAACTAACTTAAGGCCCACGCAGACCGGGATAGAATGGCAAAGGATTTAAATTTTTGCCAAAGGATATTCAAACTTAAACAGTAGGAAGACGACATAAATTCCAATGTTTTAAATTGATGCCGCGGCATCAAAAGGGATTTCTTGATGAAAAATGAAAAAAATAAAAAATGATTTCGTTTTCCTACTAGATGAAGTTTGAATCAATGACCTTCGCAGAAGGCATGCCCGCGGAAAATCCATACGTGATGAAGTTTGAATGTCCTTTGGCAAAAAAAATAATCCTTTGCCATTCCGTCCCGGTCTGCGTTCATTAATCGCTAATGCAGAAAAGCTTGAGAATAATAGAAAGATGTAAGAGCGAGCGAAACGATCTCGAATATTTTATAACCTCGCCTTGGATTTACCTACTTGGTTCTCTAAGACACTAATATTTTATTGGAAACTAGGGGTGCAAGTGCATCGCGGAACGATCTCCGGCCACCGCAGGCGCGGGCCTGCGGACGGCGAGTAATGGGTAGCTCGCCTTCCAATCAGAACCAGGCCCAGAGTCGACGGCGCGTAGTGTTCCACCGGTTCCACGCGCACCTCAAAGAGATGTCAGCAAAAAAGGACGGGGCCTGTCATGGCCGATGCCTGCCCCCGGGGGGTCACGGATAAATTCGAAACAGAGTTACCGCGCCCCCTGGGCACTCAGGCAACTGAAGGAACAGGGGTGGATTAGTCAGTAAAAGTCTAACACGCCCACCCGCTCCAACCAGAGCGGGAGAGGACATTGGATGACCCATTATTGCTTTACAGATACAAGTAAATTCTACTCGTTCACAACTGCTGCATGCATGAGGTATTCGATGGGCTCCTAGTTCTACATTATTTTTATTTTCTTTCACAGCATAATGTAAACTTACCCATAAATCCCAAAGTAACAAACCTCCTAAATCCCTCACTTGAGTTAGGTAGAAATATCGAGTTACATAAAGGATCGGTTTCCCTTATGGGGGAAGGGTCACGCCCCTTAGCACCCGCGTGACCCCATAACACACGTCGCCAGATTCCTGTGCTTCTCCCGACTAGCTGTCACAATGCTATTCAATCTACCGCAATATTGAAGTTAATCTTAAATAATAATTATTCATAAATATCAACCGGGTAACGTATTAAGTCCGACCTGTAGCTCGCCCTAAAACCAAGTGAACGAATCGATTGCCAAAACGTGCCTTCTTTTCCGCCTTGACAACTGTCATCGCTTGGTGTTGCCACCTTAAATAATTAATCTCAATAATAGACTTGTCAATTTAGTCGATTTAAAATAACAGATAAATTAACCTAACATTCCTCCATCCTGACCTTGTGTATGTCCTCATACACATAAGTCAGGAAGAACCTGACACTCAGGCAATCGATACGTTTTACACAATAAGCAAGAAGAGAAGAAAAAAAAATACATTATTTTAATTAAGAAAATATTTCACATCATAATTGTATTTAATATGATCGAACTAGTAATCAAATTAAATCAAAAGTCATTTATTCAAACTAAATTGAGAGCCAGCGCTTTTTGAACGTCAAAGCTCCACATAAGGACAGTCCCACAAAAACGCCCGCCCGGCACCACTTCCTAGTGTTTTAGCTGTGAAGAAGACAAACTCCACAGCAACACATCTGTCTGTTAAGTTTGAAGAACTTGAATCTATATAATCGTATGCAACAATCTTAAAATATTTGTATGTAACATATGTAAAACAGAAAAATAAATCCTCCGTAATATAATTATAAAATTAAATTATACACCACTTGTTAGCTAGCACTCACCAATATGCCATCAAAAACGGAACAAAAACTAAATCACAAACTTTAAACCAAATTAATTAAGCCTCCATACATAACTGGTGTGCCTGCTTACACGTGCAAAAAGAAAATGTCACAGGCTACCTGTCTCGAGAGATACCATAGGCTACTTATCCCGGAAGATACCATAGGCTACTTATCCCGGGAGATACTATAGGCTACTGATCCCGGGATATACCATCGGCTACTGATCCCGGGAGATACCATAGGCTACTGATCCCGGGAGATACCATAGGCTACTGATACCGGGCGAAGGTGCCACAAGTGACAAACTAGTTCATCGAAATGATATAGTAATATATGCTTATAAATTAAAACAATATATGCCTTATTTGTCTCTTTTTTTTCTTTTCATTTTTTTTTTGTTACTATTTTTATATATATATATATATATATATATATATATATATATATCTTTTTTTAGTTAAAAACTGGCAAACCAATCACTTGGTTGCTAAACTGGCAAACCAATCGCTTGGTTGCCAAACTAGCAAACCAATCACATGGTCACTAAACTGGCAAACCAATCACATGGTTGCTAAACTGGCAAACCAGTCACATGGTTGCTAAACTGACAAACCAATTACATGGTTTCTAAACTGGCAAACCAATCAGACGGTTGCTAAACTGGCAAACCAGTCACATGGTTGCTAAACTGACAAACCAATCACATGGTTGCTATCTTGTTTATCATACACAAATTAAAATTAATTGTTCTACTTTGAAGTAAAACAATTGATTCAAAGTTATTACTCAATAATAAATCAAAAAATGTAAACTAAAGGTGTACTGTGAACTGTGATATGACGCAAGCTTTTGACTGTGGACTACAATATTTAAAAAAAACAAACTTTATTAAATACTACTTCACTTGACTTAAGACTACTTCACTTGACTTACTACTAAACTGAAGACTACTAAACTGAAGACCACTAAACTGAAGACTACTAAACTGAAGACTCTACTTAATTCTAGACTACTTAACTGTAGACTCTACTTAACTGTACTCTACTTCAATGTATACTCTACTTAACTGTAGACTCTATTTTTCTTAAGAATACTCAACTGAAGACTGTACTTAATTCTAGACTCTACTTAACTGTAGACTCTACTTCAATGTATACTCTACTTAACTGTATACTCTACTTAACTGTCGACTCTATTTTTCTTAAGAATACTCAACTGAAGACTGTACTTAATTATATACTCTACTCAACTGTATACTTAACTGTATAGGTACTCTACTTATCTATAGACTATGCTTGACTGTAGGCTCCACTTGACTGTAGACTATAATTAACTCTAGACTCTATTTAACTCTAGACTCTATTTACCTCTAGACTCTATTTAACTCTAGACTCTATTTAACTCTAGACTCTATTTAACTCTAGACTCTATATTCTATTCTATTCTATTTTTTGTTGATGGCAAGTAGAGCCGATGTCGACTATTCTGCCAATGTCAAAAGTAACTTGGAAAAGCAAGTATGTGAATAGATACTTTAAAAAATAAAAGAAAAGGAATTTTAAACTGGGCAGCAACTGTAGACGTAACAAAAATCTTCGATTGATATGATACAGTTGAACAAGTTGGGTTAGTACTGGACTGAAACAAACAAAAAATAAAAATACATAAATATAATAATGGTTAAAACATTTAAACATTTAACACAACTACAAAGACAGATATGCAGGTTTGAAGCTACCACTCATAGTTTTATGTTGTTGTGACGGATGAATTTCATCAGCGCCACAAGTAGATCAGGCGAACAATATGTTAAAAGAGAGGGGAAAATAAGAGACCTAACGTGACTTGACAGTTGACATGACTGACAGTTGACACAGATACACCACTCACAGCTTATGGTCTTGTGGCATCTGTATTAAACGTAAATGGACATAAAAATAAACTTAATACTTACCTACTAATCTCTGTCCTTTAATAAATGTATGTACTTAATATATTTGCACGCCACACTTGAGAGAATGTGATGCTACCATTCACTAACTTTAGGACCATATAATGTACCATATTCTCACAAATAAATAATAATAATATTCCACAACTATCACACAACGCCATCTAGTCCCAAGCTAAGCAGAGCTTGTGTTATGGGTACTAGACAACTGATAAACATACTTATATATTTCTAAATACATAAATATTATAGATAAATTACACCCAGACACAGAACAAATGATCGTGCTCATTACACAAACATTTGTCCTGGGTGGGAATCGAACCCACGACCTCCGGCATAGCAGTCAGGGTCACTAACCACTAGACCAACAGGCCTGACAAATGATTATGTTTGTGATTAAAGTTTGAGCACATAATTTTGAAATGCATAATTAATGGTCTGTATCCCATCCTAGATGTATATTACAGTACATTGATTTATTTTTCCTAACCACAGTTCGCTATCCTGCAATTTATTGTTAGGACCAAACTCGTTAAAATATTAATCGTTAGAGTATTCTCACTTAAATTGCTTGTTGCTCACGCAAGCGCGTTTCATTAAACTCGAACTACAGCTCACCTACGTGTCTTCATATGACACAAGCGTCAACTAAACTACATTACAACTCACCTACATGGCAGCATACGATACAGGCGTCTATCAAACTCAGAACTACAGCTCACTTACATGGCTGTATTATAAAAAGCGTTTATTAAACTTGTGAACAAAAGCTCACCTATGGCTGTGTAGCGACACAGTACCTGTCGCAGTTACCATAGAACCATATACCACCTTACTACCTTACCACCATAACAGTTACCAATACCTCAGAACCAAATACCACGTTTTGACAGTCTCTGTAAGAAGCAGTGAGCAACACGTTTTGACCAGCCAAGAAACAGGATAGAATGAGTTTCGCTCCGGAAGCAGATGGTTAGCGCAAGCAGAGCAAGCAAGAGCTGCAGCAGTATAGGTGTCCACTCGTCGACGGCGCTGGGGGAAAAGGACCGCACTCTTTTTTTTTTTTTTTTTTTTTTGTGTTTGAACTCTCGCAGTTCAACCCTAGCGGTTGTCGACTGCTTAAGCGGACGTGCCCGTGGTGGTTTTAATTATTATTAAAGCCTCCAGCCAGGACTTATACTTAAACTACTCGCGACTACGCTGAGGGCACCCCCTTTGGGGTACGGACCTCGGCTCAGGGCGTCGCGGGGGGAGGGCCTCAAGGGACAGCTGAATCATGATGTGATTATTTAAGGACGAATTTTTAAACTACAGCTCAGCGGTGCGTGCTGGCTTGAGCAAAGGGACTGGGGGGATTTCTTTGTCTTAAGTCCCCTGCTGTGTTCGGACATGCCGCGCACGACAGGGGGTGTCTGTACGTCAGGTTGCTTCACGACGAGCCTATATTAACTTAGGACACGCCGCGTCGCGGTGTGAGTCGGTGTCGTGTGAATATGTCATGCGGGCGGACTTGAAACTATCGGCACAGCGGCGCGGGCTGGCTCTGTCAAGGGACTGGTTGCATGGCTCTGCGTGGGGACTCGCGACGGTCCTCGGCGGCAAGGACGGAAGGACGGTGGTCTGCGTCTTTTCAACGTGCTAGTTTCCCTACGGCTCTCTTGGAGCAGGGTCGTAGCGTCGTCGGGTGTGATTAAAGTGTGCCGGGGTCGGCGAATTTTACTGACTTGGGAGGGAACGTATCGGCCGGCCGATACGATTAGGGGGTTCCTATGTTTAGCAGCCTTCTCGAAGAAACGCTTGGTGAGGCGTTTCATGAACTGCTGGACGGTGGGGAGTCTGAGATCCACATGCAGCTCCTCATTCCGAACAAAGTAGGGGGCTCCCACTGCTCTGCGGATGAAGCGGTTCTGCAGGGTCTGCATCTTGTGGAGGAGATGTGACTTTGCGTGCGCGAAGACCGCACAGGCGTACGTCATGATGGGACGGATCACTGTGGTGAACAGCCGCAGCTTGCACTTGAGTGACAGTTTACTGCGGCTGGACACCAAATTATGGAGTCTGCCTTGCGCGAAGTAGGCCCGCGAGCGGACGCTACTTATGTGCTTGGCAAATGTTAGATGTTCATCTAATATGACTCCCAAGTATTTGGCTTGCTTCTCCCAGGAGATCGGCTTGCCATACATGGTGATCGGGCGGGGGGCAGAGATATAGTGATTCGGCCTCGAGTAGAGGACCGCCTGACTCTTGTCGGGATTCACTTCAATCCTCCATTTCCTGAACCATTTCCCCAAATTGGTTACCGCGGACTGGAGGTATCGGGCTATTGCGACTGGACTTCTCCCAGTGGAGTAAATAGCCGTGTCGTCAGCAAACAGTGCCAACCCGGTCTTTTTACTCTTTGGGATATCGCTCGTAAATAGTGTGAACAGCAGGGGTGATAGCGGGGAGCCCTGAGGGACTCCTGCCCGGATGGGGCGGGGGGAGGAGAGTTCTCCTTCTATGCGATAGCGGAAAGTGCGATTTGACAAAAAGTCTCGTAGGATGAGCACGAGCCTATCTGGCACTCCGATTTGGTACAGCTTATAGATTAAGCCGTTGTGCCAGACTTTGTCAAACGCCTTCGCTATGTCAAAGAACAAGATGCCCGTTATATATTTGTTCATGAAGCCGGCGCTTACATGCTCAACAATACGGTGGACTTGGTGGACGCACGAGTGTTCAGTTCTAAATCCAAACTGCTCGTTGGGTATCAGGCTTTTGGCTTCGGCATAATCCTTGAGCCGCTTATAAATAAGCCTTTCGTAGATTTTACCGAGCGCATTAAGTAAGCTAATGGTACGGTAACTGGAGGGATTAGACTTGGGCTTGCCTACCTTGGGTATTCCAATTACCGTGGCCTGTTTCCATTTCTGGGGGAAGACGTTATTAGTTAATGCGCCATTGAAGATGGCGGTCATTAAAACAATAATTTGGGCGGGGAGGAGTTTGATTACTCTGTTGGTTATGCCATCAGAGCCTGGGGCTTTCCTGGGTTGAAGTCTTTTGATAACCTCCTCCACCTCATCCGGGGTGATGGGTGGAAGGGGGTTATCTGGGTCTTCAACAGGTGGGATAGAAGCTCTCCTTTCGACTTCGGCATCCACCTCTTCGAGGTGGGCCTGGTCTACTGGTTGAGAGCTGGGGGAGCACTGGGCTTCCAGGCAGTCAGCGAGACATTCCGCTCTCTCCTGGTTGTCGAACGCCACACTATTGTCGGGACGAATGAGAGGAGGCATGACTTCCTCCGTGGACCTAAGTTTCCTCTGGAGATGCCAGAAGGCTTGGTGGGTGGGCTCCAGTTCGCCTAGCATCTTCTCCCAGCTTGCCGAGCGCTGCTCCGCAATGCGTTTCCTCACAGCTCGCTGCAAGTAGCGCATGTGGGCTTTGTTCGCGTCACAGGGAAAGTTACTATACGCACGGATGGCCGCGTTCTTCTCGGTTATGAGATTCCGTACATCCTCCGGGAGTTTCCAGCGGTGGTCTTCCACTACTGGTACCTCCCTTGAACAATCGTTCAGGATGGATTGTACGTGATCCGTAAGCGAGTCGATCGCTGCCCTCGTGTCAGCGACTGAGGTTATGTGGTCGGGGATGGAGTCCAAGTGGGTCGACGTGGTGGATTTCAGCCTGTCGCTTACTTTCCTCCAGTCGGTAACCACTCGGCTAGGGGGGGGCCGGCTGGGATCGTCCTGCCCCGAGCGGGAGCCTAGGTGCATGATCACCGGGCGGTGGTCTGAGTTAAGCTCATGAACTACTTCTATCAATTGTAACCTAAGGTTTACATTTTTTAGAAGCGCTATATCCAGGACATTGGGCCTTTTTCGGGGGTCGTGTGGGAAGGAAGTTGGACTCATCGGGGCGATGATGTCAAAGTTGAGGGATGCGCCTAGGTTGAACAACAACCTGCCTCTAGCCTTGGTTGTGTTGCTGTTCCATGCGAGATGTTTGGCATTGAGATCGCCCGCTATAATAACGGAGTCGCTCATGCCGAAAAGGGCTGTGATATCGCTGGTCAGGGCGATTGGGTCGTCAGGCTCGTCACGCCCGCCTCTTGTCGGCGGCATATAGGCGGATATGTTGGTTATCGGCTGATGACCAGTCATGCCCAGCCTACAGGCCGAATACTCCAAGTGGGTGCGCGGGGCGGGGGGGTCCAGAGGGACACAATACAGATCATTCCTGTAATAGATTAGTGTCCCTCCCTTGTGACAGCGAGTCCTATCATTGCGAACTATGCGGTAGTTGGCAATTTTAGGGCTTCTGTGGTGGGGTTTTAGGCATGTCTCCTGTATGAGGAAAACATCTAGCTGATGCTCTCGCAGGAACTTGGCGATCTCATCCCTCTGGTCTAAGATTTTACCGTCAATGTTGAAGAACCCTATTTTTAGGTTTCTTGGCTTAAGGCTTTTTGCATTTTTTTGCGTCAACATAATGAACCTAATCCAGTTGATCCAGTACCTTAGCGATACTGTCGAACCTCGCCCATATTTCATGGGCTGCCTCAGGGGTGTACTGCCCTGCCTTCTTAGTCTGCTTAATGATCGCAGCTAAGGCTCGGGCTTCAGGGGTTCTAAATATCTGGTAGGCCTCTAGAATGGTGAGGCCTACGCTTTTATCGCTGTCTCCAGCGGGGGAGTGGGTTGCTGGCATTGCTGCCGGGGCCGCAATGCGGCGCGCTCCAGTCGGGGGAACTACCGGGGCTACTGGCGCGGAAGTGGGGGCCGTCACTGGTGTAGCTTTGGCCAAAGGCGCTGGGACGGGGGCGGGGGGGCACCAGTGCGGGGAACGCTCGCTGGTGATTTAGCTTGCTCCATGGCGAAGCTCTTTGAGGTGCGAGACGCTCGGGAATCAGGGCGGCGGGGGCGGGGGCCCTCACAGATGGGCTCTCCCTCAGCTGGCGGGCATTGGCCCGCTTGATGACTTTGGGAGCCATCTTAGGAGCTTTGGGGCATCCGCGGTAGTTTGCCGGGTGTCCCGTTTGACCGCACAGAACGCAGCTCGGCGGTTCCGTGCATTGTTTGGGGTCTTTCGGGCGGGGGCAGTCCGCCGTCCCGTGTTCACCCAGGCACTTGACGCACCTGGGTGTCGCAAAGCAATTGCTCTGCGCGTGGCCGTACATCTGACAGCGGTGACACTGTCCTAGTACGGAGGGCTTGTTCGGCTTCTCAATTGAGATGCCCGACAATGAGCAAACCGACTTGATCTTGAAGATCGGGTTGTGCTCTTCAGTAGGTTCGCAAACGACGAGTACCATGTCGTACTCGTCGCCACCTCTAGCCCTGCGAAGGCGGTGTACCGCCATGACGGGGACTTTCTGGGCTAAGAGATCCTCCTTGATCTCGGTCGTCGGGATTTCCTTTGGAACACGTCTTATGACCACTCTGGTCGGCGTCTCCTCTGGAAGGGCATAGGTGTGGAAGCACACCTTTCGGTCTTTGAGTGTCTTTGTCAAGGCACGGTAGTCGTCGGACGACCTTAACGTGACCTTCACTCCCTGAACACAGGACTTGGCATTTGTGTATTGGATCCTTCGATCCATACACATTTTGGACACCTCTGTCCATTTCCCCTTGTCTCGGATGTAGACGGGGGGGATGCGCTGCCTCTTAGGGAGGTCAGCGGCTTGGGGGCGAGCAGACGACGTGCTCGGGGCGGATTGCCTGGGGGTCGGTGGGGCTGGGGTGACCGAATCGTCGGTGGTCTTTTTGGCCTTGGTGGCCTGGGCCGCCTTGGCGGGCGCGGACTTCTTCCGCTTGCCACCGACGGTTTGGTACTCCTCTTCCTCGGAGGAAGAGCAGGATGAGTCTGAGTCAGCAGATGACTCCGACTCAGACACGGGGTTATCGGCCGGGACAGTTGTGTCCATGGCCTCTTCGGCAGGGGGGTTCGGCCTCTCCGATGCGGATGGCTTCGGATTGGGCGAGGGCGCGGCTACCGGGGTAGCCTGGGGCTTCGAGCCGGCTTGGACTGCCGGCGAGGATGGGCGCGGCGGGGCGCGGATGCTGGCACGAGGGGAGGGGGGTGATCCTCTATCCTTCCCTACCGGGGAGCGGGGGGTGTCCTCCGATGGCTGGACCGCCAACGGAGGGTTCAAGAAGTGATGGCCATATTTGGCCAGAAAATCTTTGTCCTTTAAAAGGACTTTCTTGAAGAACGCTACAATTGTAGCGTCCGTCATGGTGGGCGGGGACCGTGGTGCTAGCCACAGCTAGCACCCTTAGGTTAAATGCTTATATTCCTACCATACGACGAAGGAGATTTGCTGCAACGCGTCGTCCTACGGCAACAAATGGAATATGGGAAGGAAAAAAGGGTATTAGGAATGGGATTTTCCTACTGCCAATCCCGCAGACTCACAGGACTGTCACTGGCTAAAGGAGTCTTGGCCGCAGTAGGAGGATTTGGTCCACTTAACTGCCTCGCCCTGAAGGGGGTCGGCGGGTGTATCGGGTCGACACCCCTTGACTCGTTGTCACCGTTAGGTATCCGTCAAGGACCACTAATGTGGTTATTTACACTGACTCTACTGGGGCCGCGGCGCGACGCGAGATTTGTCCGTAGACGCAGACGCAGCTATCCGGGGCGGAGATGCGAGAGCGCACGATCGGGTCTGGCGGGCGTTGGCGGCTTGTGACGGGCAAGGCGACGCGAAGCGTAGCGATGACGTCACGCTGCTGTAGATGCTTGAAGTTGAAGTTCACTGCGAGCACCAATCCTTGAGCGCACGATCACTGCAGACAGGAGCGCACGAACAGTGGAGCGGTGGCACAGTGGAGAACGGAGAGCACAGAACACGACCGTCGCTGGCGGCGGTCGACTGCCGTAGGACCGCACTCTGCGCGCGACTCATATTTATAGATTCGCAATCAAGCGCAGACGGATTAGTGCCGTGTGCAAAACAGCGCCCCGCGCCCCACGCGTTTCTTGCCCTACGCGCGTCGCTATTGGTGGAAATGATGTAAACACTAGCTAGAACCATGTCTAAATGTAACATGAACAATGTATTTATAAGAAGTGGTTTTTGTCAATAAAATATATATCAGCAGATCATCATTCTATACAGTCGCCCTGAGTTTTCATTTACGACGAGAACCCCAGAAGTTATTTAGTACCAACAACACTAAAGTGGTGACCCCGTGAAACCTGAACACAGTGAACTCTTGAACTGAACAACATTCCGAACAAGATGGAAAACTTCAGCGATGCTCAGGGCAGTACAGCAGCGACAAACGACGTGGCATCAGTCTCACTACCTGCACGACTACCACCTTTTTGGCGCCAAAACCCACGACTATGGTTTGCGCAATTTGAAGCCGCCGTCGCTGCCAGCAAGATAAGTGAGGAACAAAAATTCAACCTTGTCGTTCCGCTACTCGGCAACAGCGACCTTGAACAAATTGGAGACATCATCCTGCACCCACCGAGCACCGGCAAGTACAGTGCGCTCAAAGAAAGACTCATCTCAACGTACCAGGAGTCAGACCACCGGCAGTTACAGAAGCTTCTCAGCGGCCTCGAGCTCGGCGATCTCAAGCCAAGCCAGCTGCTGCGTAAAATGCGAGACCTCAGTGGCAAGTTACTGTCAGATGAGGCACTGAAGGTCATGTGGCTCAACCAGCTGCCCGCACAGGTGCGCGCAGTACTTTCCGTAAACACCGAGTCGTCGCTTGAAGTGCTAGCCGCGATGGCAGACAAAATGATGGAGCATTTTGAACCCGCTACAGTCGCCGCAGTATCTACAGCAAACCCTCCAGCAATAAGTCCAGCAGTCAACGAGGTACAGATAAACGCAATAACAGCTCTACAAATCAGCATGCTCACAAAGCAAATAGAGAAATTGTCACTCGAAGTCGCCGAACTCCGCAACCATCAACACTCGTCGCAGCGCTTTTCTCGCCAAAACTCCGCATATCGTGGCCGCTCACGCTCACATTCAAGACAGCGTACAGATAACGCCCGCAAGCCCGGCGATCCCGACTGGCTGTGCCGTTATCACTACCGATTCGGCAATGGGGCACGAAAATGTGAATCGCCGTGTTCCTTCACGAAGCGGGAAAACTAGAACGTGCATCGACAGTGGCGGGTATCGATGTAAACCAAACAAGCCGCCGCCTATGTGTCATCGACACCAAAACGAGGGAAAGATTTCTTGTCGACACGGGAGCCGACATATCAGTACTAGCCGCACGAAACCAGAAATATTCAACACCGTCGGAGAATGCCGGTTACAAACTTTACGCGGCAAACGGAACAGAGATTCGTACCTACGGTGAGCGCACACTCGAGCTCAACCTAGGCTTACGAAGAAGTTTTAAGTGGACTTTCGTCGTCGCGAATGTGAAGACTTCGTTACTGGGTGCCGACTTTCTAGTACATCATAAACTGTTAGTCGACTTGCACCAAAGAAAACTTATCGACCGCGTGACCGAGCTCAGCGTGAACGCCATCAAAATAAATAGCAAAGAAGAATCGATTCACATTATTAACCGCGACCACACTCATCACAACCTGCTAAAGAAATATCCAGATGTACTGCGACCGATGACACTCAAAACACCAGTCAAGCATGACGTCACACATCACATCGAGACAACTGGGCCGCCAATATACTCACGGCCGCGCCCTCTACCGCCCGACAAATATAAAGCGGCAAAACTGGAGTTCGAGCGCATGATCGAGATGGGAATATGCAAGCCGTCAAACAGTCCGTGGGCAAGTCCACTTCACATCGTGAACAAGAAAGACGGATCACTTCGAGTATGTGGCGATTACAGAAGACTCAACGCTGTCACAGTTCCAGACCGATACCCAATTCCACGAATTCAAGATTTCACATACCAACTTCACGGCAAGAAAATTTACTCAAAACTCGATTTAAAAATGGCCTATTTTTGGATACCCATTTCAAAACAAGATGCTCAGAAAACAGCAATAATAACACCTTTCGGACTCTTCGAATTTACCTGCATGACGTTCGGTTTAAGAAACTCCGGTCAAACCTTTCAACGCTTCATGCACGAGGTACTACGAGGACTTGATGACAACGTATTCTGCTTCGTCGACGATTTGCTTGTCCACTCGAGAAATAAGGAAGAACATCGCCGCCACTTAGAACAAGTACTCGAACGCCTAAATACCTACGGCGTCAGTCTTAACATTGACAAGTGCGAGTTTGAAAGGGAAAATATCGAGTTCCTCGGATACGAAGTGACATCAGAAGGAATCAACCCCACTCAAGAACGAATACAAGCCATAGTAAACTATCCGAAACCACAGACAGTGCAAGAACTAAGAAGATTTCTAGGAATGATAAACTTCTACCGTAGTTGTTTACCTCATCAAGCTGAGTACCAACACGAACTTAACAAATATCTGCACAACAGCAAGAGGAACGACAAAACTCCGATACAATGGTCTCAAGTAGCAGAAGAAGCCTTTGAGAAATGCCGACAAAGCATTCTCAAGGCAACAACATTGACGCATCCGAAACCTAACGCGCCGCTATGTTTATTTACCGACGCTTCGAACACTAGCATCGGCGCCGTCCTACAACAAAAGGTTGACAACACCTGGAAACCATTGGCATTCTTCTCAAAAACCATGAGTGATACGCAGCGACGTTACAGCGTGTACGATCGCGAATTATTAGCAATGTACACCGCTGTGCAAAAGCTAAGACGACTGATAGAGGGCAGTGACCTGACGATATTCACCGACCACAAACCACTAACTTACGCGCTGACAAGAACGCCCAGCAGCAGCGATACACCGCAAAGAGAACGACAGCTACACTACATTAGTCAGTTCTGCTCGAAGATCAAATTCTTTCACGGTGATAAGAACGAAGCAGCTGACGCCTTATCACGTATCGAAGAAATCAACTAATCGCACTCCGCAATCGACTACAACCTACTCGCTCAAGATCAAGAAAATGATGAAGAACTGAAGATCTGCATGTCCAACCCAAGTCTACAATTTTCACTTATCACATTGCCCGGAGGTCAACGACCCATCATATGTGAAACATCAACGGGCAACGTTCGCCCATACCTACCAATGAGTTATCGTGTCGTAGCATTCAAAGCGCAGCACGATCTAAGTCACCCTGGTGTGCGAACAACAAGGAAGATAATGACAACAAAGTTTTTTTGGCCAAGTATGAACAGAGACGTTGGTCTGTGGGCAAAATCATGCATCGGTTGCCAGCGTGGGAAAGTGCAACGACACGTTATCAGTCCACTCGGCGAGTTTCAAAAATCAGCGCGCTTCGAACACATTCACATTGACATCGTTGGACCGCTACCGCCATCGAATGACTACAGATACCTAGTGACAATGATCGACCGCTACACTAAATGGCCGGAGGCGATTCCTATTCGTGACGTCACCGCCGACACTGTTGCTAAGGCATTACACGAGGGATGGATATCGCGATTTGGTTGTCCATTACGTATATCGACAGATCAAGGAAGGCAGTTCGAATCGTCGTTATTCAACGCAGTATTGAAGAAGTTTGGCATCACACGGATTCAAACTACTGCATACCACCCGCAAGCAAATGGTCAAATCGAACGCTGGCATCGAACGTTGAAGGCCGCGCTCATGGCGAGAGGCGCCGGCGCACACTGGAGCGATGAACTAGCGACCGTGCTGCTTGGACTACGTACAGCACTGCGTGAAGACACACAAGTCAGTCCGGCCTTGATGACCTACGGATCGACACTAAGAATACCGTCAGATTTCTTCGCGCCTACTCAGCCGAAAAACGATGACGCAGAATTCGTCCGCCAGCTGACCGAAACAATGTCGTCACTCGCACCTAACACCAAGCCACGTGTCAACAACAGGAGCACGTTTGTACACAAGGACCTAGCGACGTGTACTCATGTTTTCGTGCGCAATGATACCGTGCGAAGTCCATTGACCCCTCCTTATGACGGCCCGTTTAAGGTGATTCAACGTAACAGCAAGCAATACACCATACAGATGCCACTTCGAACCTCAGTTGTCTCAATAGACAGACTTAAGCCAGCGCACCTACTCAGCGAAGAGGAGTTTACCACCTCTCGAACAACATGCGCGCAACAACAAACACCTCGCGCTGAGAGCATACCTACCGCGAGCGTCGAGCCGCGGTCATCAACCCCTGGCGCGCCGCGCGAAACATACGTCACTCGATCCGGCCGCGCAGTCAAACACAACGTACGCTTCGCTTAGGGGGAGTGATGTAGCGACACAGTACCTGTCGCAGTTACCATAGAACCATATACCACCTTACTACCTTACCACCATAACAGTTACCAATACCTCAGAACCAAATACCACGTTTTGACAGTCTCTGTAAGAAGCAGTGAGCAACACGTTTTGACCAGCCAAGAAACAGGATAGAATGAGTTTCGCTCCGGAAGCAGATGGTTAGCGCAAGCAGAGCAAGCAAGAGCTGCAGCAGTATAGGTGTCCACTCGTCGACGGCGCTGGGGGAAAAGGACCGCACGTGGGGCGTCTTGCAGGTCAGCCTCTGAGGCTGTCGTCTGCTTAACCGGGCTTGCCTGTGTAGGCTTTAATATATTAAAGCCTCCAGCCAGGACTTATTAAACTTACAAAACTAAGTGACCACGCTAAGGGCACTCCCTGCGGAGTACGGGCCTCGGCTTAGGGCGTCACTGAGGGGCAGCAAGGGAAGGCTGGATCTGGTTACCATTAATTGGGGAGTTTACTGGCTCAGCGGCACGTGCTGGCGAGAGACGGGGAGGGCAATGACTTAGATTTCGCGACGGGCCTCGCCGGCGAGGTCGGAAAATCGGCGGTCTGTAGTGTTTTTTGATAGTGCTGGTTTCCCTACGGCTCTCTTGGCGCAGGGTTGTGGCGTCATCAGGGACTTGGAGGGTATGCCGGGGGCGGCGAATCCTAGAAATTTGAGAGGGAACGTATCGAGTAGCCGATGCGATAAGGGGGTTACGATGTTTAGCAGCAGTTTCTAGGAAGCGCTTGGTGGAGCGCTTCATGAACTGTTGCAGGGTGGGGATTTTGAGGTCAACATGCAGCTCCTCGTTCCTCACAAAGTAGGGGGCATCCACCACCTTGCGGAGAAAGCGGTGCTGCAGTGTCGACATCTTGTGGAGGTGACGGGGCTTGGCATGTGCGAACACTGGGCAAGCATAGGTCATGATTGGTCGGATGACCGCGGTGTAGGTACGCAATTTGCACTTGAGTGACAATTTGCTTTTACCATTTAGGAGGAAGTGGAGTCTACCTTGAGCAAAGGCGGCCCGCGAGCGAGCTTGCTTTATGTGCTCGACGAAGGTGAGATGCTGGTCTAGGATTACGCCTAGGTACTTGGCCTGCTTCTCCCAAGGGATCGGCCTGCCGTACATGGTGATCGGACGAGGGGGTCTGACCGTATGTCGCGGTCTAGAGTAGAGGACTGCCTGACTTTTCTCAGGGTTGACCTCAATTCTCCATTTCCGGAACCACTGGCCCAGCTGGGTAGTGTAGGTTTGGAGGTTGAGGCCTATCTGAGCGGGTGAACGACCCGAGTAGAAGATGGCCGTGTCGTCAGCGAATAATGCTAACTGGGCCTTTTTGGGTTTAGGGATATCGCTAGTGAACAGCGTGAAGGCTAGGGGGGATACCACAGAGCCCTGGGGGACACCAGACTTTATAGGATGGGGGGAGGATAGAGCGCCCTCTACGCGATAGCGAAAGGTGCGATCCGACAGGTAGTCTCGCAAGATGAGTACGAGACGATCTGGCACACCTAGTTGATACAGCTTATAAATTAAGCCATTGTGCCAGACTTTGTCGAACGCTTTCGCTATATCGAAGTACAAGACACCGGTCGTGTATTTACGCTGGAACCCAGCGCTCATATGCTCGACCATTCGGTATACTTGTTGGACGCACGAGTGTTCGGAGCGGAATCCGAATTGCTCGTTGGGAATGAGACTCTTAGCCTCAGCAAAATCTTTGAGTCGCTTATGAATAAGCTTCTCGTAAATCTTGCCGAGAACATTGAGTAAACTAATGGGGCGGTAGCTAGTGGGGTCGGATTTTGGCTTGCCTGGCTTTGGAATACCAATGACAGTGGCCTGTTTCCACGCTTGAGGGAACATATTATTACTTAAGGCGCCATTGAAGATGGCGGTCAAAAGCATAATAAGTTGGGCTGGGGGACCGCACTCTGCGCGCGACTCATATTTATAGATTCGCAATCAAGCGCAGACGGATTAGTGCCGTGTGCAAAACAGCGCCCCGCGCCCCGCGCGTTTCTTGCCCTACGCGCGTCGCTATTGGTGGAAATGATGTAAACACTAGCTAGAACCATGTCTAAATGTAACATGAACAATGTATTTATAAGAAGTGGTTTTTGTCAATAAAATATATATCAGCAGATCATCATTCTATACAGTCGCCCTGAGTTTTCATTTACGACGAGAACCCCAGAAGTTATTTAGTACCAACAACACTAAAGCTGCATTATGTTACAAGCGTTTATTAAACTGAACTACAGCACACCTTATATATGGCGGCCTCATAATAAAAGCGTCTATTAAAATCTGAACTACAGCTCACCCTTTGGTCAAAACTCTTCCTTGAGGAAGGTCACCCAATGGTGAGGCGGAACGCGTACCACGAACGACTTGAAATTGGTGTTATGGTGCGAAACCAACTACTCCACAATTCCGAATAGGGGTCTACTGCATCCTATACTCTTACATCTCATCTGGAGTGCACGCCGCATAGGTGTCCACTACATTCCACAACCACGCAAACATCCATCCGTATAGAAAACTCAGTGAGTGAAATTAAAACATTTGTTAAAATACAACTTAAATTGTTCCAAGTTTTCCAGTACACTGATAACCCTACCGAGGAGTTGCCTCAACCGAGAGTACCACTTGCATTATTGCAACCACTTAGAATAGGCAAAAAACATGTTTGATTGTTTAAGAATGAAAGTCTGAAAAATACTACTTATATATCAACAACTAGCACCTCACCCGCACTAACTTCGAAAATACAGCCCATAAAATTTATAGCCTATAATACTCACAAATAACGTGGCCTCTCACTGGTAACAGAATTTTCAAAATCGGCTCAGTAGATCCAGAGATTACCCCCTACAACCTCACAAACTTTACCTCTTTATAACACCAGTCTATAAGTATAGATTTGTAGATAAATAGCTCACCGAACCTATCCGCACAAAAGAACACATGAAGAACTTGAATAAAAATACTCACGGTTTCTGTCCGACATGGCTCGCGACGTTCATAAAACAGAAATATTAAAAGGGTTTTGGAACAATGCACAGACACAATAAAAGTCACGAAAAGCAGGGTATTTTGAAAATATCTCCGGAAGGGTGCGTCTGAGCTCAAAAATACCCCTTTAATATACCCTGTAGAATGATCCATAAAACCTAAATTCATATTAAAAACATTTTGTTCCACCTTCAAATTTTTTTTTATGAAATTAAATGTAGTTAAAACACGATATTTTGTTAGTGTGATCTAATATAGAATCGTGATTATAAAGCGAAATTCAAACACGTAAAATATATAAATAGGCATGTACTTACCACTTCTGAAATGTAATAAATAAATAATAAATAAAAAAAAAATAAAAAAAAAAGCCTTTTATTTCATGCATTTTTACATGAGTGTTAACATTATTTAAACATCGCCATCGTAATAATTTTAAAAGAGTTGTTACATTTTTTTTTTCAATTTTTATTATTGTTTTATATTTTTCTTAACATTTAAATTTTGATTTGTTGATTTCAATAAAAATAAAAAATATTTATAATAACAATATTTTAAATATTAAAATTAGATTCCAATTTCAATTTGATTCCAATAAATAGTATAACAATTTGTATAATGAGATTCAAAATTAGATTTCAACATTAATATTCATTTTGTAGATTCAATTATAATTAGAGATTTAAAATAAAATAAAAATATTATGCATGCATGAACCCCTCAGGTAGTGAGGGTGAAGGCCTCCTCCAGAGAACCCCAGCGGTCGCGGTCTTTGGCTTCTGTCAGCCAATTTTTCCCTGCAACTTGTGTGATGTCATCTGTCCATCTAGTTACAGGTCTTCCTCTTTTCCGTGTGCCTGTCGGACCGGGCCATGTCGTCATTCTGACTGTCCATCGCTCGTCGCTCATTCTCGCTACGTGTCCTGCCCATCTCCACTTTAACTTTAGACTGTAGGTGTGAGCATCTATCACTCCTGTTTCTTGCCTGATGGTAGTGTGACGTATTTTCTGACATTTTCTGATTTTTGCGACACTTCTCTCCATGCTTCGCTGGCAGGTCGTTATTTTATTTTGGACTCTTCGTGTGAACTTCCACGTTTGACATGCGTAGGTTAATGAAGGCAAAAGACATGTGTCCATGACTTTGCTCTTGTTTTTCATTGGCATCTGACTTTTTAAAATTTCCTTTAGGCTCCAAAACTTTTTCCATGTCGTTATTATTCTTCTATCTACTTCTGCATCGTTGTTTAGTTTTTCGAAAGAAATTTGTTTGCCTAGGTAGATATAGCTCTGAAATGTAAACTTACCCCTAAATCCCAAAGTAATAAACCTTCTAAATCCCTCACTTGTGTTAAGTAGAAATATCGAGTTACTTAAAGGATCGGTTTCCCTTATGGGAAAAGGGTCACGCCCCTTAGCACCCGCGTGACCCGATAACACACGTCGCCAGATTCTTGTGCTTCTCCCGACTAGCTGTCACAATGCTATTCAATCTACCACAATATTGAAGTTATTCTTAAATAATAATTATTCATAAATATCAACCGGGTAACTTCGTAAGTCCAACCTGTAACTCGCCCTAAAACCAAGTGAACGAATCGATTGCCGAAACGTGCCTTGTTTTCCGCCTTGACAACTGTCATCGCTTGGTGTTGCCACCTTAAATAATTTATTTCAATAATAGACTTGTCAATTTAGTCGATTTTAAACCACAGATAAATTAACCTAACAATAAGCGGGGCGGCACTTTAGGTAGTTTCGTAAAAGAATCTTCACAAAATTCATCATTGACAAAGCTGGCGTGTCCGTTGAGTGTCATGGACCCAATGTTGATCCATTTGACTAGGTAGAGAACTTGGAAAAGTACTGGTAATCAATAAAATGGATACACTGCTTCGTATTTTATGTTTCTATTAGATATTTTTGACCTAATTAAGGTGGGTAGATCATTGTGGTTTTTAGCATTAAATAAAAGCATAGTTTCTCCCTCATCTCTTTCTTTTAGAACCCAGTCAGATGGCAGTGGCAGGTAGATATAAACATAAACAGGTAGGTATTTAAAAAAAAGTAGGTTTTATGTGTCATATCTACTGTGTGATCATGGCTTTATCCAACTTCATCACGAACACGATGAAATAAAGTCTCATACTTGATTAACGTGGGAAATTCACGTATGGATTTTCCGCGGACATGCTTTCTGCGAAGGTCATTGATTGATTGGACCGAGGTATAGGCATACTCTAGGGCAAGTTCGTTAGTTAATTCCCCGTTAAACACGCCGTTCAAACCAGACTACCATGCTTAGACTAGGGTAGCCCGCGAAATTCAAATTTAATACGTTTTTTGCAATTTGCAGGTCAGTGGCAGGTTGTATGTTGGTCAAAATATGATTCACGGCTGTAGCAAGTATGTTTTTATAGAATTATAATCATTACAACCATCAATAACTTAGTAGCGAGCTGAGCCAGATTTGGCATAAACAAAAGCTATCGCTGAAAACCACTACTGGGGCTCTGTCTCGCATAGAGTCGCAGCATTATGCTGAGCGATGGCCGTTTTGCGTGGATGTGACGAATGTTTTCCCCCAGCTTTTTCTTTTTTTTTTGTTATTTGCTATTTTGCGTCAGGTTTACCGCAAATAAACTTATTTTATTTTTCTTCTTTCTTAATCAAAGGTGGATATCAGCATGAAATTAGTACGTACTTCATGGAATTTGAGTTTCATGGTTATCGGTACCAATAGAGTTACTAGAACGTACTATCTAATGACCTACTGTCTGACAAAAAACAAAGTCCACATTTGCCATCCGCCTTGGGTCAGACCGTGGTCATAACGACGCATAAAAAAAACTACAATATGTCAACATGTCATGACAAAAATGAAATAAATTCAATTTTATAAAACATGACTTGAAAATCATCTTACCTATAGAATAACATCATGGAGAAAAGAATAAACAATCCTGACTATAGCCGAGCAAAATCCATTCATGAATTCACTGTGCTGAACATAAAGGGTGAACTTATAAAATTAGACTGCTACAAGGGTTTCATGTGCGTAATTGTTAACATCAGCCCAAATTCGCCATTTACTGCAAACAATTACAAACATTTTAACGAATTAATGGATCAGTTTGGAGACAGTAAGGCACCTTTCTCACTTTGCGATCACGACGAATATCTAGCTTCGACCAGTGTACAACAGTTCTACTACCTACTGTTTGGTCGCAACTGGGCGGACAGGCAGGTTGCCACCAATTGGGCAGCCGACCTTGCGGCCAGTTGGACGCTGCGGTCAATTAAAACGACTCTTGGGTTCACTAACTTATGAACCAATGGCGTTTGAGAGTGTACGATGTTCTTTCGGTTGTGCAAAACTGGCCGTGGTCGTGGCTGCGTAGTGCCGTTGTTTATTTTATGTACAGACCCAGCGTTGTATAGACAGTCAGAGTAGACACTAGCAAAGTTTACAAAGGTTATTTTTTGCAGATCTGCCTATTCATTGATTTAATTTTATTGTATAATGTAGCATTGATAACTTTTTGGGGTTTTCAGGAAAATTTACGCCAATTGGCGCTGCTTAGGCGTCTTTAACTTTAAAATAGAAGTTTTTAATGACGTAAACATGAAACTGGCGTCAACTTAATTACTAATGTTAGTTTTTGGCGTTTTGATAAGTGTATAGAATAGACCTGACGCCTCAGTACTGCCATCTGGTGGACTTCATTTCTGAAAACCCTCGTTTTCTATTTCTGATTATCTTCTAGTAATTTTGATGAATTCACTGTGTATTGTTTTTAAGGATTACGAATACTGGCTTTCCCATGTGATCAGTTTGGAGACAAACCTGCTTCTGATGAAGAAATAGCTTCACATGCGGTGAAAAATAATGTTAAATTTGATATATTTGCTAAAGTAAACGTTAATGGAGAACAGGCAAATGATTTGTGGAATTATTTGAAGGTGAAAACCTCAACCTGACATGTAAAAGTGATTTTGTTATTCTACTTATAATTTAATTTCATGTATTATGTATTTGGTTTTAGCACGCTCTCTCCGTAGGTACTGCTAAACAGAGTAATGTGATAAAATCGAACTACACAAAATTTATTGTCAATAAGGACGGCACCCCCATTGAGCGACATGGATTAGAAGTAGATTCTGCCAAATTTGACCAATTGCTCACCTCTTACTTGTGAGTGCTACGCGGGCAGTGGGAATACAATTCAAGATATTACAATTTCAATATGTAAAAAATCTGTACCGCTTACCTAAATATCACATATTCAGTTACAATTTTGGTATTGTTGTTATTGTCATATTATGGATCCTGATGAGGTGACTCGCCTGCTTTCTATATTATTAAACAGAAAATATCAAAGACATCGAAGGCATAATTATTTACATATAAGGTCTTTTAATTCCGCAAGTCTGAATCGGGCATTAGCATCGATGAATTTGCGAAAACGTACGATTTCACTGCCGCAAACGCAAGCTGACACTAGGCGCAACACGATTCAACGAAGAAAACCTAAACGTTTTTAATGCTTATTTTATTAATGTTAGTAATTGCAGAAATGCTATGAAGGCACTTTATTTTATTCCGTGTTTACTGACCCTAGCAATTCGAAAATAAGACAAGATAGGTATCACTTTGTATCTTATCTCAATAAAATTATCTATATTATAACAATATAAGTTTTGTATCGATCAAATAAAAATACCTAAAGTGCAAAAGAAATCAATTTTATTGTAAAAATAAATATTTTTGAACAAGAGGCACATTTTTGTAGTACCCAACGTCAACCTGCCAACCAGGCAGTTATCCCACTGCCGGCGAGGAAGCGAGTAACTCTCGGCTATTTTGACGCTCAAGAAACGTATTACAGATATGTGTAAACAAAAGAGATGCATATATAGTTGATCGCTGACTGTTCACACCCGCCGGCGAGGATTCGCTCTACAAAATTGTCGCTGAGCGACAAGAGCTATCAAAGCTAACTCGCTCTGCAACACTTGTTCGGCGGTAAGAACTCACGCCACGAGACCAACCCGAGCGAGTGGTGTGAGTAATCGCCCGTCGCATTCGAACACTCGCTTAATACCCAGAGACAAAACTTTCGGAACTACCACTCGCTACTCGCTGCTCGCCAACTCGTTTTTAGTTTGAAGTTCTACTCGCTACCTACTCGCTCATCCCTGGCGGTGGGACAAGTGCCTGAGGCAAAATAAGTAAAATCACCAGTGAAAGCTCCAGGGTAGTTAGCGAAATTCATTTTTTTTTTACGTTTTTTGCAATTTGCAGGTCAGTATCAGGTTGTATGTTGGTCAAAATATGATTCGCGGCCGTAGCAAGTACGTATTTACATAATTGTACTCATTAAAATCATCAATAGGGAACGTGCATGAACTATAGGTGGCAGCACAAATCGACACGAGCGCCACAGTGTGGTAAGAAAATTAACTATTCAGAGCTGGAATCGTGTTGCCGACTATTTGTTTACATTATATTATATCGTTTTTAATATGATTAAAATGATAAAATATCCGGCCGATTAATAATGATCGTCCGCGTGGTCAGAATATGTCAAAAGGCCAAAAAGTGTTTGAATCCGGGCATGTCTTAGAAGTAGAAGGTTATGTTTACTTACAGATTTATTTGTATTGAATAGTACCGCTACATACAAAACTTAGATATTTTTACATACTTATAACTTTATTAGTACTTACCTAATTCCTAAATGTTTTTGAAATTCATACTTATATGAATAATAATAATATTTTGACGTTTATCACATAACCATGGAAAGTAAGCACTATTCGTATGAAAGTAATAGAATTTTACATCATTTGACTTATTTTTATTTTTTTTGTTCAAGCATCCCGAAATACAACAATACATTTTGCTATGTTTTATTTTTCACTTCTCTATTGTGATTGTTTTCTAATTGTTTCCATAAATGATTCGGATTTGCGCCACCAGGTGGCAGAGCCTTCGTCGTGTACGTTCCCTAAACAACTCTCTCAGTTAGAATTGATGTTAAATGTCATGCTTTCATGAAGTACTTACATTTGACATCAATTCTAACTGAAAAGTTGTGTTGATGATTTTAATTATTATAATTCTAAAAATACATACTTGTTACGGCCGCGAATTAAATTTTGACCAAGATACAACCGGACACTGACCTGCAAATTGCAAAAAACTTAAGAAAAATTGAATTTCGCGGGCTACCCTGGCGCTTCCACCTTAAATGACAGTGACAAGTTTCTGCCTACCCACCATGAGAAAAGTTGTATGTTTATGTGTTGTCAAGTGAACTTTTTATGTGGGTTTAAGTGTTCCAAAAACGCGTAGTGATTTGGAAACTAATTAATTGGGAACGCAGTTTACACACAACTATATAGAGTAGTCCATGCACACAACACTAAAACGTCCCCCCCCCGTCCGATCACCATGTATGGCCAAGCCGATCCCCTGGGAGAAGCGAGCTAAATACCTAGGTGTGATCCTCGACCAGCACCTCGCCTTCGCTAAGCACATAAAGCAGGCTCGCTCGCGCGCCGCTTTCGCTCAAGGTAGACTCCATTCCATGTTGATCGCCAGCAGCAGCATTGTCACTCAAGTGCAAATTGCGCACCTTCACCCAATCATCCAGTTCAATCATGACTTATGCTTGCCCTGTCTTCGCACACGCCAAGCCCCGTCTCCTTCATATGATGCAGACTCTTCAGAATCGCTTCCTCCGCAAAGTAGTGAGAGCCCTCTACTTTGTCCGGATTGAGGAACTGCATATTAACCTCAAACTCCCCACTATTCAGCAGTTCATGAAACGCTCCACAAAACGGTTCCTTGACAATGCTACCAAACACCACAACCCTCTAATCGCATTGGCTACCCGATACGTGCCCTCCCGTAAATCCAAGATCCGCCGCCCCCGGCATATTCTCCTCGATCCTGATGAAGCTACCAGCCTGCTCCAAAAGGGCCGTAGGGATACGAGCACCTTACACAAACACAGACCGCTGTCCCTCCGTCCTCGCCGTCGTCGAGGCCCGTTGCGAAGTTTACGTCAACGTCTTCCCAGTCCCTTGCTCGAGGCAGCACTTTTTATTGATCCATTGTTACAATTATTACCTTAAAATTATCTTAGCTTAGTGTCGGTCTGCAACTTTTAGTAAAGACATTAATTATTCTTCCAGTGGTCCCCAAACTAGTTGGCGCCTGTATCTTGGGGACCGGAAAATGATATTTTAAATAGTCTTAGGTAAAAGAGTAGCTTTTCTATAACTGGGCGTCAATTTATTATCGCAAGCCATACCAAATGTCATGATTTAATGAAATACATTTGGCAGCAATTCTAACTGAGAGAGATGTATAGATGATTTTAATGATTACAGTTCTGTAAATAGGTACTTGCTACGGCCGCGAATCATATTTTGACCAACATACAACCTGACACTGACCTGCAAATTGCAAAAAACGTAAGAAAATTTGAATTTCGCGGGCTATCCTGGAGCTTTCAATCATATTTTGGAGCTCCTTTTTTTTTTCGACCATATGTTTAGGTGTTTTTTTATATATATTGAGGGTACGCTCTATTGACATAATGCCAGCGTTTGTGAAGTTAGTGACTCACGTATAACAAAGTGTTGTGACGATTTACAAAAAATATATATATCTACTTATTTTCTACATTTGGCCATTGTTATTGAGGCTTAGATTTAAATGGGTTAATTAAGCAAAATACGATTTTTTTGGTACCTGATTCGATGGCGTCATGCATGGCGTCAAGAAATGTAAATCGGAACGGCTGTTGACGCGCTAACAGCAACGTAACGATGTTGGCGTGACTCGGAACGCGGCGTTAGTGTAGTGTGATCGCTAACTTCCGACTTCCTAGTTAGTGTTCCTAAATTGGCAGCCGCTCTAGGGTAGCCCGCGAAATTCAAATTTTCTTACGTTTTTTGCAATTTGCAGGTCAGTTGGTCAAAATATGATTTGCGGCCGTAGCAAGTACGTATTTATAGAACTGTTATCATTAAAATCATCAGTACAACTCTCTCAGTCAGAATTGATGCCAAATGTCACGATTTCATGAAATACTACATGTGACATCAATTCTAACTGAAAGAGTTGTATTGATGATTTTAATTATTATAATTCTATAAATATATACTTGCTACGGCCGCGAATCATATTTTGACCAAGCTATAACCAGACACTGACCTGAAAATTGCAAAAATCGTAAAAAAATTGAATTTCGCGGGCTACCCAGGCGTTTCAGGCGGTTCTTCAATTTATTGCAGGCCCAATTAAATCTATTTCCTTCAGTTATTTAAAAAGGTTATTACGTTACTCAAATTATAATTGAAAGAATTAACTAGCTAGGTATGTACTATATAGGTACCTATTCTAAAGCCTAAGGTGGATGCGCCAAGTTAGCCCGCGAAATTCAAATTTTCTTACGTCTTTTGCGATTTGCAGGTCAGTTGGTAAAAATATGATTCGCGGCCGTAGCAAGTACGTATTTATAGAACTGTTATCATTAAAATTATCAATAGGTACAACTCTTTCAGTTAGAATTGATGCCAAATGTCATGATTTCATGAAATTCTTACATTTGGCATCAATTCTAACTGAGACAGTTGTATTGATGATTTTAATGACTTTATCTCTATAAATAAATACTTGCTACGCCCGCGAATGCAATTTTGACCTAGATACGAGTAGACACTGACCTGCAAATTTCAAAAAACGTATGAAAATTTGAATTTCGCGGGCTACACTGGCGCTTTCACCATACACTCGACTATAAATAATAATGCTGACCTTTGCTGATCTTACAAAATCGCGTAGCTTTGATGAATGATGATTAGTGATTGATTACGTATATTTCGGAAATCAACGGTTTTAACTAAAGGCTCAATTACACCATCCGATTTCAAGGGAGCCAATTTAGAAACAGTCTACCTAGGAAGTTGGAAGCTAGCGATTACACTACACTATATTGGACTCCAAACTGCTATTACACCTTCCGACTTCCTAAATTGGCTTCCTTGAAAATGGATAGTGTAATTGAACCTTAATAAGAAAGTTAGGTTGGCCAATATAGCAAATAAAAAAGCTTTTGTCTCTGTCTCTCCTATGGAAAAAGCAATCTGGCGCGTGAAAACGAGCAGCAACAACTATTTTTAGCCAATCATAGACGGCGTTTTTGAATTCATTCTGGCGTCGCCGTTCGTTGGCGCTTGGCTTCCTCTCTCATCTCTCCCGTTTTACGTTTGGTTGCATTCATTCACCGTGTTTATGTTGCGTGCTTTTCGTTTCGCTTTTGTGATTTTGTTCGAAAATATTGGTGTCATCTAAAGTGGTGTGAAAAAAGAAAGTATTCTTTACGGAATAAGCAAGATCTGAATAGATGAATACTATATTATTGTGACAAGTAATTATCATCGTGTGTGGTGTGATAATTTTAGACTACAAAAAAAAGCTAGCAATTAAAACGTTGTGATATTTAATTACAGAATGTCTACTAGAAGCGGTCGGATAAGAACAAGCGTTATAGAAGTGAGTCCTTCGAGAACACGTAAAGGTGTTTCGCCGACGCGTTCTCCCGCCAGAACGCGAAAAAGTTCGCCACCGCCGTCCGGGAAAACACCGCCTCCCGCGCGCTCGTCTGGCCGTAAATCTCCGGCACGTAAATCGCCCAGCAGAAAACCAGCCTCGAAGTTTCCCGCACGCAAGTCACCTTCGAGAACTACTAAGGAAACCACACAACCAGAGGTTCCCAATGTACCAAAATCTCCGACAAAAAGGCCTCCCATCGATTCTGAAGTAGCGGTTGCGGTCAAACTTGAAGATTTATCTTCCAAATTCGAAAATTACCGCCTGACCCGGTCTAAACGCTTAGAATACTCTCTCAAAGATCTGACATCCAGTATTACAGAGAGTGAATTTTCTCTTGAAAAAGTAAATGGTTTGGAATCTGGCGACATATACGGTCTAAGAAACAGGAGATCGGTCGAGGAGGTCGCGCCTCGTAGGTCTAGTAGGTTGCGAGAGTTTGTTGACAATGTTCCAGACATTAGACGTAGTATCAGCAAATCTCTAAGTCAAAGCAAGTCAATAAGCAAATCAGTCAGCAAATCGTTAGAAGCATACTCAGATGAGGAAAATTCTGAAGAAGAATACCATCGGGTGAAATCAAAGTCTGCAACTAGAAAGTTGG
The DNA here is from genome assembly GCA_951329385.1 of Polia nebulosa. Taxonomy (NCBI): domain Eukaryota; kingdom Metazoa; phylum Arthropoda; class Insecta; order Lepidoptera; family Noctuidae; genus Polia; species Polia nebulosa. Next base: position 8,405,119 of record OX589604.1, read on the forward strand.
CAACTCCCCTTCGAAACAGTATCAATAGCTTAACTCAAGTTGCAAGCAAATGGGAGTTTGGTGGAAGAGTTGGATCTCTGAGCCTAATCCTCCTGATACCCTTCACAGTATTCTCTATTCTAATTTCTTGTAGAAAATCTTGTTCTCCCAAATCACTTTTAGATCTGTCTGCATATAATAATATGCAAGTGTTCTTTAGTTTACAAGTGTCTGCCTTTATTCTTGCTCAAGGTGTCATACAAGCCGTCTTTGCCATAGTACCAATATTTGGTACCAGATCTGACCGCATGGACGAGTCTGGCTCAAGACACAGTTTCAATGCATTTTTCTCTAGCATTATGACAGTGAATACCCTCTTCCTAATGCATTTCTTCCACATTATTGAGAAAGAGAATTTATTGAATGAATACTTGAAACTTGCAACCCTATCATACATATTTGCTGTAGTACTAAGCATTATTTTATTTGTTAAAAGTGGTGACTTGGATAAGGAAGAGTTGAATCAGTATGGAAACACTGGATATACCTTGTATGATTTTTTTGTGGGCAGGGAAATTCATCCATTTATCAAAAAACTGGATGTCAAACTTTGGTTATCAAGAATCTCCAATATTAGCTCTGTAAGTATAACTTACTACATAGGTATTGCTGGTATTATAATGATAAGTCATTAATACCAACAATGCCATAAACATTTATGATGCATATTATTTTTTTACTTTGCCTAAATCTAAAGTGGCCATCAGTAGGAACTCATTAAAACCTGTATTTATAGAAGGTTACTGATAGTAATATTGTAGATATTCACTCAATGTGGTTAGCTTATCAACTTTTACAACTAGGTAGTAATTTATACAGGAAAATAGAATCAATGCCACTGTATATAATATGTGTAAATTGAGGACATGAATAAAAATCAGTTATTTCTATAATTCACTCTAATAATAAAATATACTATTCCGTTTCAGCTGGTACTTCTCTCACTAATCTTCACACAAGGACTTGAAATCAAACTGTCAGAGAAGAATGATTTCTCTTTGGAGAACTTAAAACAGTTGGTGAACAATGTACATTTGAAGCCAACAGTTATTATATTCTCTACAATGCAGATAGTTTATATTCTGAACTTTATCATGAAGGAGTACAGGATCACGGCAACATTTTTCTGGCAGTCCGAAGGGGTAGGGTACCTCCAGACTGTCTCAAGTGCACTGTACCCATACTACTTCACTACAATATCTAAATATGTGGCAGACACAGACTTAATTCTGTCTACTAACACCTTAATCTCTGCTTCTGTACTATTTGCGCTGGGATTCTTCATAATGCTTGTTAGTAACAATATTAAATACGAGTTCAGGAAAGATCCTCTACATCTCAGCTTGGCAAGTAAGTAACTATCATGTATGCTGTTTATTTTATTGTTTTACTAATTATGCTTTATTTGTAAATGCTTAAATGGTGGAATATAGTTTTGAGCTATACCAGTATATGAAACCTTTAGTAACACTAATTTCTTATCATATTCATAAGCCAAGTAATCTTAAAATGCAGTATTGAGGTACTGTTTCAGGAGAGAGATTTATTATAGTACCAGCATTACGACTTTATTCCCATGAAAGTCGAAAATTGTCCCACAGGAACAAACTACTGGGTCTAGTGTACCTTTGTGCCAAGGTTCATCCAAATTAATTCAGTCATTGACGCGTGCATGATTGATTAACAAACATCTAGACATCTAAATTCCAAACATATGACTTAGGGTGTTATTACACCAATGAATCAATGGCATCTATCGATGTTGATTGATTGGTGAAATAGCTTTGACTGAACGACAGATACCGGCCGATAAACAATCGACCGGTCGACGTCGACTAATCCATTCTACCATCGATCGACGGATGATCGATTGGTGTACCTAGTAGAAATTAGCGATCGACGCCGACTAATTCATTCTACCATCGATTGACCCTCGATCGATTGGTGTAATAGAAACCATTGATCGACGTCGACTAATGCATTCTACAATCGTCGATGGCATCGATCGACGATCGATTGATTGGTGTAATAACACCCTTACATTTGATATTAAGAAATAGGAACTTTCTTTTGTTTTTTAAGTACTAATATTAATTATGTTTTTTCAAACATGATTTAATATTTACTTTGTATTTTCAGACTTAGATTCCATGCCGACATTCCATGGAAAGAAGCTCCTGGTCTCCAATCTATGGGGGATCTTACGTCATCCGAACTACGCAGGTGACATACTGATTCATGTTGCACTCTCTCTACCTGGGATTGTCTCTGGACAATATTTGGCCGCTGCACCTGCGATTTTGACGATTCTTGTGCTTATGCACCGTGCATGGCGGGACCATGATAGGTGCAAGTGGCGCTATGGTGCAGCCTGGCAAAGATACTGCAAAAGAGTACCTTCAGTACTGTTACCAAAACTTCTGTAATTTTTATTCTATTAGTCTATTGCAATCCATTGTTGCACATAGGCCTCTTTTAGAAAGGTAAGCAATTCTTGTTGCTGATGGCGAATCTATAAAATACATGCTTCAAAGAACATGAATTGACTCGAATGAAAGATCTTAAAAATTCTACCGAGTATTGTAGATGATTTTATATAAAATTAATATGTATTTTAGATTAAAAGAGAATTTAATTTGTGTAAATAATTACTTTATGTATTTCAAGCTATACTGCATCACAAATGCAATTGAAACAATATTTTCGAGATCTCTTGTGTGTCAATATTTTAATGAAGTTTTTAAGACATGTCTATTAATTAATTTTTTATTATTAGTAAGTTAGGGTTTGAGATTAATAACTGCCTTACGAAACCACCGTACAAAATTCTAATACTTAATTTAGCTCTCTTTATTTATAATTTCTTTTAATAGATTTTTTGGTATTTTTTAAATATTGACTTATACAATCGTACTTTGATAATGTAGTAATGAAATTATTCGAAGTTGTGTGATTTCAAGTTGTATTTTTATGAGAAAAATAAGACTAAAGCACTTCCTCCTAAATCCTTGAAAATATTGGTAATTTTTAAATGAAATTGATCATGTTTGCTGTGTTTCTCCTTGCGTGTGTGCTTTTTACATAATTATGATATGATCTACATATAGCATTACTGACATTAATAATATATTGAACTCAGATTATGACATAAATACATACTAAGTACAAATCTGTCTAAATTTTGTGTCCAAGAGAACTAATTAGGTCAAGTATCTAAGGTACTTACCTTAGATACTTGACCTAATTAGTCGCAGTTATATGCCAACGGCCTTGAGTGGTTAGCTTGCGTGATACATAAAACAACATTAACTAAAACACGTATACTAAAAGATAAATAATTAAATTATCTTTAAAATGGTGAAGGTTTCATGAAAATACGCTGAATAGTTTTGGCGTGATTCTCAATTTTTTATCCGCGTTAGACATAACTTTACAAATTAATTATACTATGTTATAAAAATATAATTTTAAATATTTACATATCAAATTACGAAGAAAATTGTCTAGAGTAACATTTTTTTTTTGAAGAAGTTGTATATCTGCGCCTATCTGACTCTAAAACATACATACTTTTAATATTTTAATGTTTATTTCATAGTATTGGAAATTTTTAAATTTCAATATTAATGGTAATAATATGTTTTCTTCTATGGTTACTGTTTCAAGTATGTTGTGTGTATATCCAGTAGAAGTAAGCACAAGTGCCTCAAAATTAGATTATAACTGAAAAATGGTTTGAAGATTTAGAAATCTAGATACCTTTAGGTTACAAAATTAACTGTTTAACAGGCATTGCTCATTTTTTGAACATTTAATTATTAAAGATATTTCGCTCAAAAATGCGCACAATAATTTAGTATTTAAGTTCCGAAATTAGTTTAGTTCTTAAATTTCCTTCTTCCTGGATCAAAATATATATTTACTCTAGTTATGTAAACTTAGAAACTTTGCCATATTAAAAAAAGGTTATTGTTTTAATAGAATATTCTTTGAATCAATTTTTGTTCGTAATTGTTTTCGTGTGAGGTAGTAACGTTCGCTTTTTGATAATGCTCTTGTCACAGTTTTTAATAAAGATTTTGTACAAAGTGTAAATAGTCTTTCAATTTAGTTGTCCTAAAATATTGTCAGGATAAGACACTAATTCATCTGTCATGATCACGGGTGTGTTTGAAAGAGTCCACGGGCACAGACAGCACACAGCGGTCACAGGCAACTGAAGACACACACAAGAAGTTATTTGATGATTACTACCCAAAAAAAAGTGACCGATGCAATGGCGTGTATTTTCCTTTCGAACACGGAAGGGAATTACGCTGTATTGGCACCATAATAATATGCCACCGATAACACGGACGATACAATACCGGCCAAGTTCGAGTCGGACTTGCGTATCGGTTCCGTACCATGATTTTTTTTTTATAATTTTGTATAGCGAATATAGCAATACAAAATCTGTGAGCATTTCAAGCGTCTACTTGTTGCCATTATTAAGATCGAACAAAATAAACCCCTTTTTTTGGGGTTGGAAAATTATCTAATGACATCTCCCGTTCTGGGTGGAGTGGGAGGGCGTGTCAGACCCTTACTGACTAAAACCCACCTCTGTTCCTTCCCTGCTCTGAGTGCCCAGGGACGCGGTAACTCTGTTTCGAATTTATCCACAACCCCTGGGTCAGGCATCGGTCATGACAGGCCCCGTCATGTTTTGCTGACAACTCTTTGAGGCGCGTGTGGAATACTACGCGCCGTCGACTCTCGGGCCTAGTGCTGCTCGGACGGCGAGCTACCCTCTACTCGCCGTCCGCAGGCCCCCTTAAATTTTTAATTTATTATAGCGGCATCAAATACACATTCTGTGAAAACAACTGTATACCTACCTATTACGGATCATAAGATACAGACCGCTGATAGATACGAGTAGACTGACGGACAGCGGAGGCTTAGTAATAGGGTTGCGTTGGTTACCCTTCGGGTACGGAACCCTCGTGTGTCTGCCTGTCACAACCAATTTGCTCCGAATATACTGGACCGATTGAGTTGAAATTAACAGTTTTCTTTTTGGAATAACTACAAAGTATAGACAAGCTAAAAGAAAAGAAATAAAATAATTATGTATCATATACCACAAGCGGCATAAAACTCATTGCTTCATTTGGGTATCGTAAAATTCGTCAACATCGCTGTTAATGAACACTGACAGCATTGCCTCGTTGAATGGTAATACTGATTCTTTGGCCGAAAAAGGCCAGGCCTGGGTCACATTAAGAGTCGACTGCTGATGAACTGCTTGCTGATGTCACGGCAAACTAGATAAGTAGGTACCTACTCGGACCCCATGATCAACTGAAAACGGCTCAAACTTCGGTGAAATTCCCTAACGTACACAAATCAGCACCGTAACTGCATCGCCTCGCCTCGGTACAAGCTTGTGAAACTCAAGAAGTGGTGTTTCGCCAACTCACGTTCCTCGAGCTTACGGCCGGTCGTCATCGAGCTTACATTTCTTCAGCGCCCCTCCTATTACGCACTTTTGAGAGAAGGTCAACTATGGTGCGATGCCTAGCCGCAGCCTGGTCGGTTTGTGGCAGAGGTACATCCGCTGCGATTACGTGCTTGCGTAAGGTTGACGGCGAGAGTCAATTTCAGAGTTGATGTGTGCGACAACCTTTAGGGCCGGCGCACATTGGCGTCACAGCACGGCAGGGGATCCTTCGGCATCCTTAAATGTAAGCGCACACTGGCGGTAACTATGCCGTGGCATCCTTAAGTATGCCGCGACGTCCTTAAGCATACCGAAGCGTCCTTAGACATGCCGAGGTGTCCTTAGACACAGTGCTCGCGCCTAGCTTTTTTCACAATAGGTAGTCGTATCTCTTCTTCAGAACGGTCTTAACGCAAGCTTGTTGTGTGTGTATAATGGTAGATTGGGATTGGGACCGAGTTCTCATAGCAGTTCTTGCTGAAGAAGAAGAGAAATATAGTAAACCAAAGAGAAGATTTTAGGTGAATAACCTGTGGAAGCAAAGATGTACCTCCGGTGAATTCAGAAATTTATTTAATGACTAGCTGTGCCCGCGACTTCGTTCGCGTGGTTGTCGAGAACAAAACAACGTCGTTTAGATAAGAGTATATCACCTTTTTGATGATTTAGATAAGAGTCCTGACTTTGGTATAGTTGATTACGTTAATGCTTCTCTATATACTATGTTAGCGGTGGAATTACCCGGAGCATATACAAAAAGGTTGTTTGGGTTGCTAACACGTGATAGAGAAACATAGAGTTGGCCGTGTGAAAAACAATCAAAAGTAAGGTCTACACCCGCAACGGATAACGTCTGGCCTTGGGCTTTATTAATAGTCATAGCGTAACAGAGGCTTACAGGAAATTGCACACGTTTGAAAGTAAACGGAAAATTATTGGGGATAATGGGTATCCTGGGAATGAAAACAACATCACCGGAGCCGCAACCTGTTAAGATTTCGGCTTCGATGACATTTCGTTGGAGATTTGTTACTCTCAACCGAGTTCCATTGCATAGTTTTGGTGGGCTTAAATTTCTGAGTAGAATGATTGGTACTCCGACTTTTAAATAAATTTTGTGTGCTGGAAGACCTGGTGTATTTAGAGAGTCTAAAAACTCTACTGGATAGTGGGTGGCATCTCCTTCTTCTAAAACCGTGTTAATAGATAAATATTCCCTACTTTCTCCAGAAACATGTACCAATATTTGAGAATTTATTGCTGCTGCTTGGTCGTTGCGAGGTGCCAAAATAGCTCGTTGGCATAGCCAAGCAGCGTCATGGTTCGAGATCTCTGATGGATCTCCGTATACAGAGGAAATGAGTTCCTGCTGTGAGGCAACAGAAGAACACAGGCTTTCGACTAAAGTTACTTTACCTCCTTCTTGAGTCGGGTATGTGCCGTTACCAATTTGAAGTAGTAAATTTGAGAAAACCTGCGCGTTTGCGTCACCTCCCAAATATGCTCGCATATTAAAGCTCAAATTAGTTAATATGATACTACGCCATAAAATAGAGCTCTTTAAACAGGCACCTATTTCATCGGCCCTCGTTCCTCTGGGTATTATAGGGAGTGTCTGCCTGAAGTCTCCACAGAATAGCACCGTTAAGCCTCCCATCGGTCGGTCATTTTGTCTTATATCTCGCAACGTTCTATCTACAGCTTCCACAGCTTTACGATTTGCCATCGTACACTCGTCCCAAACGATAAGGGCGCAATCGCGTAAAACCCTTGCTTTATCACTATTGCGAGACACGTTGCAAACAGGGTTTTCTGTGCGGTCCAAGTCGATTGGTATTTTAAATGTTGTATGTGCAGTTTTTCCTCCTGGTAATAAAGTGGCAGCTATTCCTGAGGAAGCGACGGCAAGGGCAATTTTGTTTTGGCTCCTTATTTGAGCCAAGATAACTTTAGTGAGGAAAGTTTTACCTGTTCCACCAGGTGCATCTAAAAACAGCATTTCTCCTAATGAATGTTCTACACTACAGCATACTCTATCAAAGATTTGACGTTGTTCTGTCGTCAAATTTGAACAGCCATTTCGCAATATTTCTGCTAACTCTTCGGGGTTGTAATTTATTTCAGATGTATACTCCCTATTAATTCGTTCCCCACCAACTGTCGGTGTCGGCAAGCCGTATTGACTGAGGGGGTTCCCTCCTATACTTGTAACTATATCTTGTATAGCCAGCAAAGCCCTATTATGGCAGCTTTCACGTACTTGGTCAGAAGTTTCACTATTTATATTTTGCTGTCTCAAAAAATCTTCGGCAAACGCGTCTTTATATTTTTGCCACAACTGCCCAGCGTCCGATAGGCCACAAAATGTCAACAAAATGGCAAATAAATGGCGCAAACGATGTGGACTATCACTGACGCATGCTTCGGCTAAAGCATCATCCCAATGCTGATCGCCATCTAATAAATGCCGTGCGCGGCAAGCAGCTTGAAATGTGGGATATTCTATATCGTCCACTTTGCGGAGCTCAGCAAAAGAAGTAGGTCCTCGCACTGTGTGAAGAAGAAGGCGTAAATAATAACACTCTGCATTATTTGGGTGCACCGTGTATACTCTTCCAATCACGTGTTCTTTAAAAATGCCGGACTCGCCTTCTACAGCAGTTCCACGTCTCCTGCGATTAAAAACACCTTGCTGCTTGTTATAAGTATAATAATGTGGCACTTCATTGTACAACAGAGACTTAGCGAAATTGTCTCTTTCGCAAAGGCGAAAGAATGCGAGCAAGGTGGTTTGTCTTGGGTTGTTCATTCTTTCTGCCACATTTTCTGGCTGAAAGTAAACTCGCTGCCCGCCTTCCAGGTGCACGTCAAGATGGATGACTGGCGGATACCTTTCATGAATAGGGAAACTCAAAATGCGCCAAACTGCCTCCGAAGAGCTTATGTATCGGCCCCGATATTTACATATATATTTTATAGATTCGACGCTATTACAAATTTCAACATTAATGTGTGCTTGAAAAGCGTTTGACAAAACTGGAGAATACGGTACCACCCAACTATTATTTAGAATTATTTCTTGTCCACGGAATCTGACAGTAGCTGTGAAACCACCTTGTGACGGTGATCTTCGCCGGTATTGCGGATACCCATTTTCCCCAGCCATAGTTAGTTCTTTCAGTGCTCTGGGGTATTTTTTTGAGCATTGACCATCTTTCATGCACGGTGATTCCCTGTTTAAGAGGCCACATGGCCCGTGAACCATATGTGTTTTTACTATGTCATGCAAAATCGGATCTGCATTATAGTCCGGAAATTCTGCACTTATGCCACTGTCTATAGCATCGGGACGAATTTTTTCTTCCAGCCACAGAAGAATGTGCGCGTGGGGTAAACCACGCTTTTGCCACTCGACGCTATACATAAAACAAAGAGTTGAACCGAAAACTTTCTCCTTTGTAAGTAGATTAATCAAGACTTTGAGTTTTAAATGAAAAATCCTAGCAATAATGTCATGTCTGTCGTATGACGCCTGTCCTGTGAGAAGTGCCTGGCAAATCTCCGTCCACTTTGGATTTGTTGTAAATGTTATAAAAAGGTCCGGCCGGCCGTATTTACGGACGTAACAAAAAGCATCTTGCGTTCGTTCGTGCATATACCGCGGACCGCCTGTGAAACTGGATGGCAAAATAACCAATCGACCCAAGTTTTCGACGTTATTATCTGATTGCATGGCGTCCCGCAAGTGCACGTATTCTTCAGCGCGTAACCGTCGCTGGTTAGTGCGAATATACACTAAACGTTCAGTTTCTATTTTTGCGTACATGTCCACAATAAATTGGCTGAACAAACCACGAAATCGTTGCAAATATACGAAACTGTTTTGCCTTATTTGTAAAAGGTAGGAATAGTATTGTTGAGCAGATATTTTTTTTTGATAATTAGTGACTCTCGTAGTAGGGTTCACTTGGTACAGCCCAAAATTGTACCCATCTTCACCATGACAATAAATTAGTGGATATTGCAGGGCGTCGTAAGCTCGGTGGGTTTCCAAAATGCGTTGAAGGCGATCGTCGCGTGTACGCAACACGATATCACGTCTCTCACACTCCTGGTCGACTAAAACAACTGCAACTTCATCTGCGACGGGTGCATTGTGTCTTCCACGGTGTTCACCCACAGGACGTCTATCGGCACTTATAACAATTTTGAAATCATTGCTGCCTTGTGGAATTGACTCCAATGCAGCTTTGAATTCACGAACGTACTGGTTAACGTGATGCAGCAATTCTTGAAGTTGACCCAAAAGCTCAGCATTGAGCTGGGGAAAATTGTGATTTCTAACATTGAGCTGTTGCGTGTAATCGGATACAAAATAAATTTGGAGAAATTTGGGTTCATTTTCTGGCAGCAAAGATCCAATAAGGTGATAAACTTGACCTTGTACTTTGAAGGTTGGCATGAACGGTCCTTCCGTTATTTGTTTTGCCCCAAAGGAAGTCATTTGGAAAGCACTGTTATATAAACGAATATTATCCAAAAAACGGTTCGACTGGGGATGATCGCCATTCAGGAGACTTTTAAGTAAGTGTGGTGGATCTTGGAAATTTGGAAGAACAATTTTTCCATTTGAGCAGCACATTCCATCTGTCTCTTTCCTCCATTTCAAAGCATGACAAAAATTACAAATTTCTCTCATGTCACCCACGAAAGTAAAGCCAGCATAATTAATTCTAGACGAATATGTGAACCCTGATTTTTCCCTATTGTCCCAAGGTAATAAAATATTTGCATCGTCATTTTCCATGGACTCATCAGCTCCGCTATTTGTTTCTCTATTCATATGGTATCGAGCTCGTTCTATTTCTAGGCGAGATTGACGTTGTTCTGCTGTTTCTGCTCGTCTTAGTTCATCTATTCTTTCCCTTTCAGATGCAAGATAACTTTCATTGTTTCTTTGTACACCTACATAGTTATGTCTAGCTATTTGTAATCGTTCTTCTCTTTGGGAGAGAGATTCAGACTCGCGCGAGAGAGCGTGTCGCTCTCGGTCAGATGACAGACGTGCTTGGCGTTCCTCGATACTCTCTTGAGAACGCAAAGTCGCGGTCCCAGTTCTTTGCGAACTTAAGCGCGACTCCCTTTCTGTGAAAGTCTCTGACTCGCGTGAGAGAGACTGGCGCTCCCGATCAGCAGACAGCCGAACTTCGCGTTCCTGGATATTCTCTTGAGAACGCAAAGTCGCGGTCCGAGTTCTTTGCGAACTTAAGCGCGACTCCCTTTCTGTGAAAGTCTCTGACTCGCGTGAGAGAGACTGGCGCTCCCGATCAGCAGACAGCCGAACTTCGCGTTCCTGGATATTCTCTTGAGAACGCAAAGTCGCGGTCCGAGTTCTTTGCGAACTTAAGCGCGACTCCCTTTCTGTGAATGTCTCTGACTCACGTGAGAGAGAGTGGCGCTCCCGATCAGCAGACAGCCGGTCTTCGCGTTCCTGGATACTCTCTTGAGACCGCAAAGTCGCGGTCCGTGTTCTTTGTGAACTTAAACGTGACTCCCTTTCGGTGAACGTTTCCGATTCACGTGAAAGAGCGATGTGCTCTCGGTTAGCAGATAACCGTGCTTCACGATCTTCTTCCGATTCCTGAGACCTACAAAGTCTCATCCTTTTCGCATTTCGGCTACGCAGCGAAAGGTTAGTTTTTTTTCTTTGAGGCATTTTCAAGGAAAATTAAAGCAATAAACAAAACTAACAACACTTATGACTGAATAGCCTACAAACTTAAAAGATCGGTGCGTCGAACAGTCTAGTGTGACAACGTATCGTCTGTTCGTGGTCGTGACTCAACGAATTGGCAACACTAACTTACTGTATAACGATTGGCACTATTGGATTCAAACTACGAAGTAAATCAAATACAATCTTTACTTCGTACTTCAAACCAATGACCAAAGTTGACCAAACGAAACAATAAGATAAGCAAATACTTTTTTTTCGACCAATTTAGAAAATCGATAAACCAAGCAACCAAAGAACTTTTACGACACACGCAAGAACTTTTAAGACACCTAACGAAACCCAATTTGCCTAGTAAACACGGTGGACGTCATCCTCGCGCGGAAAATCTTAACACCGCGATTCAGAAAATGACGTCATTTGCACAACGCCATCTATCGGATTTAGATTTCAACTATCAACATTAGTTCTATTTTTAGTCTTAAGATGTCGTTGCAAGTACTATACTTAATTGCGTAACGTAATATTTTACTTCTTGAACTCACTAAATTAATCATATCTTTTGATAGAGTGAACCGATTTCGATGAAACAAAAACTAAGTTAATCCTCAAGTTGCGTATAATTTTTGTATATAAACATTGTCAGCATTGAATTCGTAGATTTTACGTGATGTGCGCACAAACAAACAGACAAACAGACAAACAGACAAAAATTTCAAAAATGATGGAAATGGGTTCTGTTACTTATCTTTTCACACGCTGGCTATTGTTTGTTTCAATTTCTTCAATGTACAAAAATGACTTTTCTACAGATTTATTATATGTATAGATTTGCGTTGATGTTCGAAAATTTTACGACTATTAGAGAATGAATTATGAAAATTTGCGCGGGGTTCGGCCGGGCGCTGTCATGCCGCGGTACACTACACCACTACAATTAGGTTGTATTTTTATTTGTCGCCTAAAAAAAAATACTAATATCCGAATTGATAACCTCCTTCTTTTTTGAAGTCGGTTAAAAATACCTTGCCATGCCGTGCCGTCAATGGGCGGGCCTTATGCAGAAAAGGTCAACAAAAATAACAGGAAGTATCGAGAGAACCAAGGCGGCAACAGTGTGCTCGCATCACACAATCCAATGCAGCACCCTGCATTGGATTGGTAAGAATTTATTTTGAAATATCAAATAATGTTAGTGTTACGAGCTGGGTATCGGATAAATTATTTTACACCGATTAATTAACCAAATATCCTTTATTAACTTGAACAATTTATTTACACAAACACTAATTCCCTAATAATCACTATTCTCTTCGTAATCGCTTCCGTTCGCATCCGTAGTCGAAAACAGACTGACTCACTCGCTTTTTTTTTTTTTTTTTGGGAGTGACTTCTTGCAGGTCAGCCTGAGGCTGTCGTCTGCTCAACCGGACTTGCCTGTGAAGGCTCTAATTTATTAAAGCCTCCAGCCAGGACTTATTATTTTCCTTACAAGCTAAGTGACTACGCTAAGGGCACGGGCCTCGGCTTAGGGCGTCACTGGGGAGGGGGGGGGGGGCAAGGGATGGCTGGATCACGTTACCATTATTTGGGGGATTTGCTTGCTCAGCGGCGCGTGCTGGCGAGAGACGGGGCGTGCGGCGGGGGCGGAAGGACGGCTGTGTGCGTTTGTGGACTGTGCTGGTTTCTCTACGGCTCTCCTGGAGCAGGGTGGTAGGGTCGTCAGGGATGAGGGGGGTACGTCTGGGTCGGCGCACCTTGGAGATGCGGGAGGGTTCGTATCGGGCGGCCGATGCGATAAGGGGGTTTTGATGATTCACAGCAGTATCCAAGAAACGCTTGGTGAGACGTTTCAAGTAGGTACTGCTGGATGGTGGGGAGTTTGAAGTCTACATGCAGCTCTTCGTTGCGGACAAAGTAAGGGGCTCCCGCTGCTCTGCGAAGAAAGCGGCTCTGAAGAGTCTGCATTTTATGAATAAAACGGGGCTTGGCGTGTGCGAAGACAGGGCCAGCGTAAGTCATGATGGGACGAATGACCGCGGTGAAAGTACGCAATTTGCACTTGTATGCCAGAGTGCTGCGTTTGTTGATCATGGAGTGGAGCCTACCTTGAGCGAAATCGGCCCGCGCGCGGGCCTGCTTTATGTGCTCGGCGAAGGTGAGGTGTTGGTCAAGGACCACACCCAGGTATTTAGCCTTCTTCTCCCACGGAATAGGCTTATTATACATGGTGATCGGAGGGGGTGGGGAAATCTTGCGTCGGAGTCTCGAGTAGAGCACAGCCTGACTTTTATCGGGGTTAACCTCGATTCTCCATTTCCTGAACCATTTGCCCAGGATGTTTGCGGAGGATTGGAGATTGCGAGCTATTTAGGTGGGTACACGGCCCGTATAGTAGACGGCCGTGTCATCAGCAAATAATGCTATGTGTGACTTTTTGTTTTTAGGGATATCGCTGATATACAGCGTGAAAGCTAAGGGGGATACTACAGAGCCTTGGGGACTCCTGATCTGATGGGGTGAGGGCAGGACAGTGTCCCCTCGTGACGATAGCGGAAAGTACGATTCGACAGAAAGTCTCGCAAGATGAATACGAGACGATCTGGCAATCCTAATTGATACAGCTTATAAATTAAGCTATTGTGCCAGACTTTGTCGAACGCTTTCGAAATGTCGAAGTACAAGACACCGGTCGTCATACCGCGCTGGAACCCAGCGCTCATATGTTCTACGATTCGGTAGGTATATCTACTTGTTGGACGCACGAGTGCTCAGAACGGAAGCCGAACTGCTCGTTAGGGATGAGATTATTAGCTTCGGCATAATCTTTGAGCCGCTTATAAATAAGCTTTTCATAGATTTTGCCGAAAACATTGAGGAGGCTGATGGGACGGTAGCTCGACTCACTCGCCGTCCGCCCAGGGCGGGCGGACGGCGAGCCACAAAAAATCATAAAATAAAAAACTTTTTAACAAAAAAATTTACCGATGAAAAAGAACTAAAAAGCAAAAAATAAATAAACCTTTTAAAGTCTTGAGTAATGAGCATATTTACCTACATAAAATATCAAATTTTATATAAACTAATTTTGAGTCGGCGCCAAACAACAATCTTATTATTAAATATCTAAATTTTATAAGTACTTACAAATGAAGAAGGCTGTAAGTAGGTAATTAATCATTTTAATAATTGGCGCCTTTTTTGTTAACTTTTGTTAAAAAGTTTTTTATTTTATGATTTTTTGTGGCTCGCATCATCTTTTAACACTCTGAGGCTAATTTCTAATCCTCCATAATTCCTCTTGCCACTGAGCTGATGATGTAACCATTCTTCCATGAAGTTTCCAGGATATTGACCAGTTGAGGTTACCTCCAATATTGTAAAGACGTCTTTTCTTCAAAGCATATTATGTGGTATTTGTCACTAAAACCAGTTTTTATCTAACTTATATTGTGTAGGAATGGTATGGTTTCCATCATCAGCTCAGTTTCAGGATGTGATGATTCCTAAATGCAAAATACCTGTTTTTTTTTTTTGGGGGTGGGAAATCATCTTATGACTTCTTCCGCTCTAGGGTGGAGCGGAAGGGCATGTCAGACTCTTACTGACTAAAACCCACCCCTGTTCCTCCCTGCCCTACGTGCCCAGGGGCGAGGTAACTCTTTCGAATTTATCCTCAACCCCCGGGCAGGCATTGGCCGTGGCAGGCCCCGTCCTTTGCTGACATGAACACTACGCGCCGTCGACTCTCGGGCCTGGTGCTGATCGGACGGCGAGTTACCCACTACTCGCCGTCCGCAGGCCCGGGTCTACGATGGCCGGAGATCGTCTCGCGGCCCCTGGCGTCTCCTGCGGCGGCTGCGGCTGAGGGCGCTTGGGCGACTCGGCTGTTGTTGAGTCTCCCTAACGTATGCCTCCCTCTTCGCGAGCATTACTGCTTCGCAGAAGGAGGAGACGGCTTCCCATTCCCTCTCGCTCCGTACCATGGCCTGAACCAGGGCACGGCGCGAGAGGTCGCTGCCGCCTATAGCATTCACGAGGACACGGCGGTGCTCTGCCCAAGCGGGGCAAACCTCCACCGTATGCTCCACCGTGTCCTCTGGGCGATCCTCGCAGTGGAAACACCTAGGGGTCACCTCCACCTTGATCCGACACAGGTATCTCCCGAAACAGCCATGTCCGGTGAGGACCTGCGTCAGGCGGAAGGTGAGGGCGCCATGGCGCCTCTCCAGCCACTCCTCAAAGAGGGGCACTACCGCCGCGATGGTGCCGTGCCCAGCGCTGGGTTGCGACAGTCGCTCGATCTCTCCATGTCACCATGAGATCCTGTCGGAGCTCTATCTGTCGAGCCGCGAGGTGTCGCGGCAGATACCTGATTAAGTTATGAAAAGTAAACAGAAACAATATTCGTGCCCAATTTTTGAGGTTCTCTCTCAATTTTTTCAGGATCCCATGATCAGATCCTGATGTACTTGACATGGGACCACCCTTGAGGTATACCCTATCTAAGATAAGTAGAATCATCAAAATCGGTTCATAAATAACGGAGTGAGGGCCGAACATACATATAGAAACGCTAAACGTATCCACAATTTTCGAGGTTTTCTCTCAATTTTATCAGGATTCCAGTGTCACATCCTGACTTCCTTGACATGGGACCACCCTTGAGATATACCCTATCTAACAAAAAAAGAATAATCAAAATCGGTTCATAAATAACGGAGTGAGGGCCGAACATACATACAGAAACGCTAAACGTGCCCACAATTTTTGAGGTTTTCTCTCAATTTTATCAGGTTTCCACTGTCAGAGCCTGACTTCCTTGACATGGGACCACCCTTGAGGTATACCCTATCTAACAAAAAAAGAATAATCAAAATCGGTTCATAAATGACGGAGTGAGGGCTGAACATACACAAAAAAAAAAATATATATATATACGGTCGAATTGAGAACCTCCTCCTTCTTTTCGTCGGTTAAAAATCAAACTTGGCGACTGGTGCCCACGTTGTAGATCCGGTGAAATGATATACAATTTTTTAGCTTTTACCGACACTGCTAGGGAACCCTCTAACCATCGACACCCTGGTGCATTGTGGCACTATGCACCTTAGTAGAAACGCAACTGATTCGACGTGTTTAGGTTTATCACGAATATGAATTAAACAGTGTTTAATCGCATTTATTTATTTTTCTATAAAATACACATACAATTTGTAAATAAACAATTCAATATTCAAATATCTAATTTACAGATTTCGTTCCTAAACATATTCATTACGTCCACGCTATAATATTCTATTAAATTGATGCTGGATCATATGCAACAATTACAACATCAAATAAATATACTGATTAATTGCTTAAACAATGTGTAGGTTCTTCGATGGACATAGCAGAAAACTACAAATGACTGATATGTACTTCATTTTTCGTGGATTTTTGGAAGAACGAATACGCAAATGGAAGTTTTCGTAAATCAATCACTGCAAAAGCTTCTTGGATATGACATCGAATGCAATTTAAGATTTAAGTCCTATGGGACAAAACAGCATCTATTCCTAAAGTAACTAACATCAAGTACCTGTAGATTTTAGACTAGTACATGGACCTTAAGACAAAATCGATATTAATTTACCATCCTAATAGGCCTATTAAAAACGCTCTGATTAATTAACTGGTGCAACCTTTTAAACAGGAATTAAAAATGAAAACAAACGATAGGACACGACTTTCTAACTAAAGGTTGCACTCTCATAAGGGTCATTTTTGGCACTAAGATAATTAATTAAGTATATTATGTCTGTTAAACATACGTTACATTTAAAATCATATAAAACTAAACGTTACAGAAGGTCGGTACAATAAAGGAAACGATACTCTTAGAAAAACAAACTAAGATCGTAGACAGATTTATTTTTTATCTAAGTAATAACGTCTAATTTCATCATAAGATTGTGTTTTAATTAATTACTATATAATAATATATATCTTCGTTTTCTTTAAAACTTAAAAATAATTAGTAGTAGCAACCTCTGCTTAACCCTTTGGGTATTACAGGCGCAATGGTTAATAAAATTTATGTATGCAATAATATCTCTTCAGCGGAACTATCATAGTTTAATGGGTATGTGCTTATCAAAATGGCCGTAAGATAGTTTGAACGTAACGGTATTATTTGGGAAGACACATAAACCTTATATAAGTAAGCTCGACCAATAAAATAATGTTTAAATTCTACGTGAAAATATTTCCACGTGGATCTGATGGCTTAGCTAAAACGTTCCAAGCACAATGTGGTCGTCTAATCGAGTATCTATTTCATATTGATTACATAGATTATATTATTTACTTATCAAACGTAAAACTCTTAACACCATTTAGATTTAATATTATTTCCATCACTTTTTAATCACATTACATAATATTCATAATACATAGGTAATAGTGCTGTTATTATTTGCGTGTCATTTTATTATATTTTTCAATATTATAATACGATGTTAATTAACTAATGCCATCTAGTTATTTGGTTCCATTTAACATTTACTATGAAAATATACACGTTTAAAATCTATACTAATCGGTATGTACAAGGTATATTTACATTAATGGTAACATTTAGAAAATATTTTATATCTTTACTTTTCTAAAATTCTAGGCTGAACCCAGAAATTGCATAGATAAAATTTGATTGGATACCCTATAGGTAATGGTGGGTTAAAAAAAGATAGATAGGTCATTGAAATTAGTCAAATTATTGTCAATTTAAATAAAGAAGCTGAAAGTTAACTCATTTGGATTAATTTGGGTAGTAAGATAAATTGTATGGCAGTGTTTCCATGTTTCTTTTTGTTATGAATTTTATTAAGTTCAATTTGGTTAAAGCTAGCTACGGTTTGGCTTAGGCCATCTCTCCTAAGAGAAATGAGATAGCAGATAAATATTTGAGTATATAGGGTAGGTACTACCTACTGACCAATCAAATAAGTACAGAAGATTTTTTTTTTAATATCTTATTTGTTTCTAATAGTCACTAGCGACCTGTCACCTGCCCCGTCTTCGGACGGGTGCAATTTAGTTTTTTAGTTTTCCAAAAAAATTTCGTTCATACAAACCTTGTCCTGACAAACACGAACATAACAAAAAAAGGAATTAGCCAAATAGGGGCAGCCATTTTGAAGTGATACGCTTACATACATTCGGCAATTGATTTTTATGTCTATAGATTAAACAGCGTTAGAATTTGACCTACTTAAACAGTATGCATACTCGATACTATAGAATATCTTAAAAAGGAAAAATTTACGCTAAATACTATGAAAAATGGCCGGAACGATTCAAAATGAAGGAAAGTAAGTATTATGTCATTTTGAGAAGTGAAAGTAAAGGAGATTAGAGAGTGCCCACTCAAAACTGGTATTATTTCAGAAAGAAAAAGAAGTATAAAACCTATTCGATGTTATCATGCGAATTTTTGAAGCAATTTCAGGTAGGCACCATCCAACTGCTTGGGTGGCGATGGGACGCATTCTGTCAGGGTATTTTACGGGCCGGTCAATTATCTTGTTTTAAATATTCTCTGCAAGCATTTATATTTTTTTAACCGATTTATTACGACCGAAAATACAGCTTATTTTGGATGGCATGTTCTAGTATTATAAATATTGTATTCTTACTTTTGATCCAATCCAGGTTTAAGGAGAAATTTTCTATATCTAGATGAACAGCTTTAAAATATTATGTAGTTTTAGAATTAATTATTATCAGTGATATTCAGATAAAACTACCATTTTGAATACAGAAATCTTTAGATAAAAGACTATATTTTTATAGATATCTTAGAATTTTGACTAAAAGATAAAATGCATTCATCAAACTAGAACATCTTGTGTGGATCTATTAAAACATATGGACAATTCGGTTTCTGAAAGGTTTACTCTAGTGGTAATACCAAGAAGGTTCATAAAAATAAAACACGTTGCGTTCAGATCAGACGCCGTAGTGAGCCCGGTCGTGGGAATGTTACAATAATAAGCCAGTTACAGTTATCTAAAACTAGCGAGGGTCTAACGAAATGCCCATTGCAGGCAAAAGGATACCGCTAGAAATCACGATAAAACTATAATTATTTGGAATTATGACAAGTTCTTAACTGGACACTTAATTATACTAAATTAGTAAAGGTCCTAATATAATAATTAGTACAAAATAAGCCTCACATCATTCCTTGTTGATGTCATACCTCCATACAAAACACAAGTCCTTCTTTTCATATTAGCAACTGGTGCCGTTTATAAAACATCATTTTAATGAATCCACTTTTTCTTCGCTAAAGCTTCTTATAAATAAGGCATTTCTTTTTACAATAATATCATAATTCACCAAACACAAGATACAATTGTGTATCTTTCTACGTCATTTTTAAATTGGTCTGCCAATAACATTTAAGAGTAATAACCATTAAGATGGTAATGAAAAGATCTATGACACCAAGTGGCATATAATATTGCACTGCCAATATTCATTTTCCTAGCTACTTTTCATTTTAATTCTCTGTATCGATTGGCTGATGCAGTGTTGCAGACTCTATGTACAAAATGACGTAGGTGGTGAATGTGGGTACTGTCAGGGAACGCGACACGTGGATGCGCGCGCGCCGGCCGCAGGACGTCAGAAGTTGCTGTCGAACACGCCCATCGACCTGGTGATGTCCTCGTCGCGCAGGCAGCAGTCGAGGAACTCGTCCAGAGTCAGCACGCCGTCACGGTTCAAGTCCATTTTCTGGAAGTTACGTCATTTCTACATAAGCATTTTGTACAGCATACAAACAACATAATAATATCTATGTAGGTGTGTGCATGAATAGATTATAATCAGCTACAAATACATATAACTTTATCACAATCTTTTAGAAAATAATGATTCAGTATATTTTATAAATGATTATAAGTCACTGTTGAGTCATTCACGTGAATAGTAGGTTACAAAAATGGTAGGGACTGAACTCTCGCTCCAAAGTTTGCGCGGTAACCGCTGGGCATTTGTCACTAAACTACCTAAGTATTTTTTGGTTAAGACACGTGAAATGAAACACAAACCTGAAACAGTCTTTCAACCTTCTCCCGTATCACATCATCTTCCAAATTGGGCTCTACTATCTTCCCCATAAGGTCGTATATAGCGGAGACAATCTCCGTCATTTCCTCCTTAGTGATGCATCCATCGCCGTTGATATCGTACAGTGAGAACGTCCATCGCAGCTTTTCTTCTAAGGTCCCTCTCGATAATATTGATAAGCCGGTTACAAACTCCTGGAAATAAAAATATATTTTTAATATGCAAGGTTATTCTGAACTCTGATGAAGGACGATTGTGAAAATATGTGCAGTAGTAGTCTCTCTTTTTTTTGTGGGGGTAGGAAATCGTCCTACGATCTGGGTGCCCCGCTGTGGGTGGAGCGGGAGGGCGTGTCAGACTTTTACTGACTAAAACCCAGCCCAGTTCCTTCCCTGCCTTAGTGCCCAGGGGCGCGGTAACTTTGTTTCAAAATCCACGACCCTTGGGCAGAGTAGAGTAACTCTTGGGTCTGCTATACATACAGTGTGTAACGGAAAGGTGTGGACATATTTTAAGAACTGCATCTACCCATCGATATGAACAACTTTCTTCAAGAAAACCTGCGGAAATTCTCAAAAAAAAAAACCTCCCATACAAATATTGATCAGCTGATGATAACTTAGTATGGAAATTCCAATTTTTTTTTTGGATTTTTCTATTTTATCTTAGATAATGTTGTTCATATCCATGGGCAGAACCGGTTCCTAAAATATGACCACACCTTTCCGTTACAGCCTGTATACAAAATCGGTAAAATAAGAAAATAAATAAAGCATATTAGAAATTATTTCTAGCATATTCGAAGTGAGGTGCAGAATTTTTAAATCTTATAAGACCACACCTTTCCGTTACACCCTGTATATGTAGGTATAGAACATCGTACATGGGAGTTAATCTAGCGATGTGACGAGTTGGATTTGTTTTGACTCGAGTTGATATGGCTACGACTCGAGTCACAACTCGAGTTGACTCGACTCGGTGCCTTCTGTCTGTAGGGATAGTAGAGAGTTAGAAAGGGAGCTTAAAGCTCGACTCGAGGCTATTAAGAACTGAACCCGATTTGACTCGTTTACGATTTGAATCAAGTTACTTGAATCAAGTTACTGACAGCAAGATTTGATTCAAGTTATTTAAATCAAATGACTCAACTCGCACATCACTAAGTTCATTAGGATGGACGTTGTTGTATGGAACTATGGATAGGGTACAGACTTGGATATACTGAAACAATGGACATCCTAATACGTGATAATAGCAGTTTGGTGCAATTGCCTTAGAGAGGCCTATGTCCAGCTGTGAACGTTTTCCGGCTGAAATGATGATAATGTAAGTAGTGCCTATCACCCATGGCTGTCTGCCCGGGAGTCGAGGATAAATTCGAAACAGAGTTACCTCGCCCCCGGGCAATAAGGGCAGGAAGAAACAGGGGTGGGTTTTAGTCAGTAAGAGTCTGACACGCCCTCCCGCTCCACCCAGAGTGGATCATTGGATGATTTCCCAACCCACAAAAAAAAACCCCATGGCTGTACTAGGTACAATTTAATGTACGGCTAATCTCCGTTGGCTAAATGTAGTATGACAATAGTTAGTAATTAGTTATTCACTAGCATAAGCCATCAAAGGCTTCTGTGGTTAGTAGCATATTTATGTAATTCTCTGTTATACAGGGTCTAACGGAAAGGTGTGGTCATATTGTAAGAACCGGTTCTGCCCATAGATATGAACCACTTTCTCTAAGAAAAAATAGCAAATTCCAAAAAAAAAAATGATTTTTCATACAAAGTTATCATCAGCTGATCAATATTTGTATGGGGGTAAATTATTTTTTTGAGAATTTCCTCAGGTTTTCGTAAATAAAGTTGTTCATATCGATGGGCAGATGCAGTTCTTAAAATATGACCACACCTTGCCGTTACACCCTGTATATATTTTGATATTAAAAACTTTTTAACAAAAAAATTAACCGACGAAAAAGAACTAAAAAGCAAAAAATAAATAAACCTTTTAAAGTCTTGAGTAATGAGCATATTTACCTACATAAAATATCAAATTTTATATAAACTAATTTTGAGTCGGCGCCAAACAACAATCTGATTATTAATTATTACCTAAATTTTATAAGTACTTACAAATGAAGAAGGGTGTAAGTAGGTAATTAATCATTTTAATAATTGGCGCCGACTCAAAATTAGTTTATATAAAATTTGATATTTTATGTAGGTAAATATGCTCATTACTCAAGACTTTAAAAGGTTTATTTATTTTTTGCTTTTTAGTTCTTTTTCGTCGGTAATTTTTTTTTGTTAAAAAGTTTTTTATTTTATGATTTTTTGTGGCTCGCATCATCTTTTAACACTCTGAGGCTAATTTCTAATCCTCCATAATTCCTCTTGCCACTGAGCTGATGATGTAACCATTCTTCCATGAAGTTTCCAGGATATTGACCAGTTGAGGTTACCTCCAATATTGTAAAGACGTCTTTTCTTCAAAGCATATTATGTGGTATTTGTCACTAAAACCAGTTTTTATCTAACTTATATTGTGTAGGAATGGTATGGTTTCCATCATCAGCTCAGTTTCAGGATGTGATGATTCCTAAATGCAAATACCTGATTTTTTTTTTTTGGGGGGGGTGGGAAATCATCTTATGACTTCTTCCGCTCTAGGGTGGAGCGGAAGGGCGTGTCAGACTCTTACTGACTAAAACCCACCCCTGTTCCTCCCTGCCCTACGTGCCCAGGGGCGAGGTAACTCTTTCGAATTTATCCTCAACCCCCGGGCAGGCCCCGTCCTTTGCTGACAACTCTTTGAGGTGCGCGTGGAACACTACGCGCCGTCGACTCTCGGGCCTGGTGCTGATCGGACGGCGAGTTACCCACTACTCGCCGTCCGCAGGTTCGGGTCTACGATGGCCGGAGATCGTCTCGTGGCCCCTGGCGTCTCCTGCGGCGGCTGTGGCTGAGGGCGCTAGGGCGACTCGGCTGTTGTTGAGTCTCCCTAACGTATGCCTCCCTCTTCGCGAGCATTACTGCTTCGCAGAAGGAGGAGACGGCTTCCCATTCCCTCTCGCTCCGTACCATGGCCTGAACCAGGGCACGGCGCGAGAGGTCGCTGTCGCCTATCGCATCCACGAGGACACGGCGGTGCTCTGCCCAAGCGGGGCAAACCTCCACCGTATGCTCCACCGTGTCCTCTGGGCGATCCTCGCAGTGGAAACACCTAGGGGTCACCTCCACCTTGATCCGACACAGGTATCTCCCGAAACAGCCATGTCCGGTGAGGACCTGCGTCAGGCGGAAGGTGAGCGCCCCTCTCCAGCCACTCCTCAAAGAGGGAAGAATTTCCGAGGTTTTCTCTCAATTTTATCAGGATTCCAGTGTCACATCCTGACTTCCTTGACATGGGACCACCCTTGAGATGTACCCTATCTAACAAAAAAAGAATAATCAAAATCGGTTCATAAATAACGGAGTGAGGGCCGAACATACATACAGAAACGCTAAACGTGCCCACAATTTTCGAGGTTTTCTCTCAATTTTATCAGGTTTCCACTATCAGAGCCTGACTTCCTTGACATGGGACCACCCTTGAGGTATACCCTATCTAACAAAAAAAGAATAATCAAAATCGGTTCATAAATGACGGAGTGAGAGCTGAACATACACAAAAAAAAAATATATATTATATAATATACGGTCGAATTGAGAACCTCCTCCTTTTTTTCGTCGGTTAAAAAATAGCTTATTTTATGCTGGTTCTAGTCAATTATGTTGCATGTAGGTACGTTAAACGACACAGCCTTTTTTTTAGCTTGGGAAATCATCAAATAACTTCTCCCGCTCGAGCGCTTGAGCTGGAGGGCACTGAATATAAAAACTTTTTTACAAAAAAAAACAACCGACTTCCTAAAAAAAAATTACTCTAAAAATTAAAAAATAACTTTAATTTCGGAAATCGGTGCTTGTATTTTACTTCTTCGTTATTTGACGCCGACTGCCGAAATTAAAGTTATTTTTTAATTTTTAGAGTATTTTTTTTTTTGGAAGCCGGTTGTTTTTTTTTGTAAAAAAGTTTTTTACTTTTCACTTTTTAGTTGTTATAGGTACCCCAGAACTAAAAACCCCAATAACATGGAACGTGGAATTTAAACATTTGGAGAACACCAAAACGTCATCGAGCTACGCGTATTTTTTGTTTTTGTTCAGTTTCTCAAAAAGGGCTCAAGCAATTTCGATAAAATTTATATGGGACCACCTCGGGAGTATATTCTTTCGTATAAAAAAATAATTTTGAAAATCGGTCCACGACTGACGGAGAAATCGGCGGACATACATAAAAAAAAAAAAAAAAAACATACATACAGTCGAACATAGAACCTCCTCCTTTTTCGAAAGTCTGTTAAAAGCCCACCCGTGTTCCTACAGTTGCCCGTGCCAGGGTCGCGCCGTGGTGTCTCTTTGAAAGACTGCCGCGACCCTGGCAGGCAAACGATACAGCCTGGCTGTATTATTCAGAAACAATCCTGGCTTCTGAACGACTTTGAAGTCATATCCGGAATGATTATTATTGTAGTTATACATGGCCCGTCATGGCCGATGCCTGCCCAGAGGTCGTGGATAAAATTCGAAACAGAGTCACCGCGCCCCTGGGCACTCAGGGCAGGGAAGGAACAGGGGTGGGTTTCAGTCAGTAAGAGTCTGACACGCCCTCCCGCTCCACCTAGAGCGGGAGATGTCATTGGATAATTTCCTACACTACACAAAAAAAAAAAATGTGGTTGTACATGGGGAACATTGTAACATAGATTTTACCTCAAAACTTAACAGGCCACTCCTGTCTTGGTCCAATGTGTTGAAAACGAAGTGCGCGTACTGAGCGGTGTTTGCTGGAAGATAAAAATAGCTAATTAGATCTATGATTTAGGTAGGTAGTAAAACAATCGATAACAAGATATTCTAAAAGTTGTAAACATTAATTGAAAATCAGTCAATAGGTCAATACCAAGGTTTCCATAATAATATAAAAAATTTACATTTACAAAAAAAAAATACAACCGACTTCCTTAAATAATACTAAAAAATGCAAAATAACTTTAATTTCGGAAGTCGGTGTTTCTAGTTTGGTTTCTTCGTTATTTGACACCGACTTCCGAAATTAAAGTTATTTTGCATTTTTTAGTATTATTTTTATGGAAGTCGGTTGTATTTTTTTTGCAAAAAGTTTGTTATTTTTCACTTTTTAGTTGTTTTACCCCATTCTAAAACTAAATTAATAGTAAAGTTATGCCCGAATTGATAGCCCCAAAAATAGGGAATTTGAACGTAGTTGGTGAAATTAGGGTGTATCAGGGTGAACTGTACCAATCTGAATACCCCTTCAGAGCGTATTAGCGTGATGTATTGTTGTGAAGTGGTGAAAACACTATACAGACATGCGATTGCAGCAATTCTGGAAAGTTTGCTATCATTTATTGAAGAGTTCCATTGTGTATCTCCGAAGTCATTCATCAGATCTTCAACAAATTAAAATGGGACCAAATGTGAAGCAACAGCTTTCAAATAAAAAAAAAATCTTCAAAATCGGTTAACGTAGTAAGAAGTTATGAGGTAACACACATAAAAAAAATAAAAAAATAGTCGAATTGAGAACCTCCTTTTTTTGAAGTCGGTTAAAAAGTAGGGTGTGTTACCGTCTAGGTACAGTTCACTTAATTATTACAGAGTAGGTGCCTACCTACCTACGGAATATGGCTTGTTATGATGGAGTAGGCTACTCCATCACAACTAATCACAAGCCATATTGCATAGGTAGCCAACCAACAAGGTTGATAATGGGAACATGGGTCCGTATGGAGTTTTCTTAGAGCTACTTACTTGTTCACAGTAATTGCAGTGTTTTGGTGACTGCAGGACTACTCATCTTGGCATGCTGCTATTCCAGCTGTTCATCATGTCCTAACCATTGGTATACTTACTTGAGCCGTCTGGTGAATTAGAAAGTAGTAGGCAGGCTTTAGATTCGGGTCTAGTCAGGATGATATCGAACACTCTTGTGCAAGTGCTTGGAAAATGGTTGTTTACCATAAGACAATGAGGCTTAGGTACTTTTCTAACAACTCAGGTTGTGGCGTTCAACAAATTAGAGGTTTGATAATTCTAGCTATGTAGTCAGTTAGAAATAACCTTTAGCTTTGTAACAATGAGTCACACATAAATTCCAGGTACCTAGGTAGGTTTTTACTTGGAAGAAGACGGCAAACGAGTTCTTGGAACTCTACAAGTAAGTACGGAAATAGAAGTGCATTACTCAACAGTTTTGAATTATTACAAACAAATAAAACCTCTTTTGAAGTATTAAAAAGAAATACCCTGTTTGTGAATCCTAATAACATTATAAACTAGCTTTTGCCAGCAGCTTCGCCCGCGTCAATTTCATTAGATTAAGTTACCTAGTCAGCTACCTGCCAAAATCTTATCAGAATCGGTCCAGCCGTTTCGAAGATTAGCCGGAACAAACAGACACAAAAAATTTAAAAACCGATTTTTACAGCACACTGTTGCCGCCTTGGTTCTCTCGATACTTCCTGTTATTTTTGTTGACCTTTTCTGCATAAGGCCCGGGCGGGCCTTTGGCGGCACGGCATGGCAAGGTAATTTTAATCAACTTCAAAAAAGAAGGAGGTTATCAATTCGGATGTTAGTATTTTTTTTTTAGGCGACAAATAAAAATATAACCTAATTGTATGGAAAAAAAGTTGAAACAATGTTAACGGTCGTAAGTACAAAAACAATACCGCGGTATGCTTGGGCATGCCGTGTCGCCAGCCTTCAGAACGCTTTGGTAGTCTTCAGGATACCGCGGCATGACAGCGCCCGCCCGAGCCCCGCGCAAATTTTCATAATTCATTCTCTAATAGTCGTAAAATTTTCGAACATCAACGCAAAAATGCAAAAAATGCGAGCTCAAAAAAACTGGCCAAGGGCGTTTCGGATTTCGTACCAAATATTGGTATTTGTTAGTAAAGTTTAGGTACCTAATAATAAACATTGTGACCAAAAATTTCAAGTTCGGTCAATGGGAAGTTAAAAATTCTTCGTAACAACATTTTGGGACAGACGACGGACATGCGGACACGTGAGTAACAACAATAGGGCTCTGTTTGGGCCCTTCGGGTACGGAACCCTAAAACTATTATTTTGACATTACAAACACTTCAATATTTATTTGTATTGGATTTATTTGTATTTTATTTTTATTTGTTTTGCAATGTTTATGTTTGACGCAAAAACTAAGTACTGTAAGAATTTTGATGCAACTTTACAGTAATATAGCTTATAAGTCAGAATAACACATATGTGTAGGCTATAATTTATAACGAGAAGTACTATAACCTCGCGGGCAAAGCCGCTGCCAGAAGTCGTGAAGAAAATAAAATCTTTGTCTTAAAAAAAAAAAGAGCCAGTTTGTGAACGGTTTAGAACTTATCACAAAAAGAAACGCCTTCCCATAGTATTTCTTGATCTATTATGGGGTTTTTACACATAAATAAAATACTAGTATCAAATAAAATCGGGTTACTTAATTCCACTACATAAACCTCAAAAATGGTTGCAATGGCTGGACAGATGATCGTTAATTTGTCTCCGCCCCGAATAGCAGAATCCTACTATTATAAATGTGAAAGTTTGTGGATGTATGTTTGTTACTCTTTCACGTAAAAAGTACTGGACGGATTTTGATGAAACTACAGTAATATTGCACATAGGCTATAATTAATAATGGGGGGGAAGAACTAATCCCACGCGGGCGGAAGAGCTAGTTACATATGAAACAAGTTTTTGTTTATTGATTCGGAGGCGATAAGAAATTCGCCGCCAAAACTAGTACAAAATAAAAACGAGTAAACAAACAGGTGTATAACGATTACAAACAAAGTGAAGAAAAAATCTAGATGGTTTAAATTTAATTTATTTATTTCAGATATTACATTAGTGGTTACAGACTTGACAATTGGATTGGACCTATGTCCAATAAATTATTACCACATACAGTTTGCAGTCATTTTTTATGGGCAAACTTAAAAAATTTGGAGCTGATCTGAAAAAAAGTGTCAACTAAAAAAATTATCACAATGGAATAATTATTGAAGTTTTACCTAGAACATTTGGTTTACCTCAATTTCTCCTTAATTAAATAGAGTATACAGTACTACTGATGTTTTAAGATACACAATGCTAGGTATACAAAGCTCGGCTAAGCAATTGTGTATCTCAAAATATTACAATGTTATACTTGCATCATTTTTATTTAAAATTAACTTAATGTTAAAGTTGAGATGGGTTCACCATAGCGTTCTTCCCATGGGAAATGGACAGTTCCTTAAGATAAGTTTACACTAGAGGCGAGCCACCCGTCTGCTGCTGATAAACCTCTATTGTGTCACCTTCCTCCATCTCCAGTGATGTTGGCGTGTCATTTTCATTGATAGGCTGACCGTCAAATCTGAACCGCACTACTTGCATTGATAGACCCTGAAAAGAGAGATTAGTGCTTTTAGATAATAAGAAAACTTGCTCAGATAATAAATGTGGAAATTGCACAATATTATGAAATGTTAGTTTTTAGTAAAAGTAACACTTCATAATATAACTAGTTATATATTATTATACCTAGTTCCAAAAGTAAACTTCACACAAAGCATCAAGCTCATAATTAAATGCAATAAACATGTGCTTCACCTAAACAATACAGCCACTCACTTATAACGATTGCCAATCCAATTGGAAAGTCTTAATATCAATTAGGAATGTATTGGAAGGGAAATAGATGTGTGCCACGCACAACAGTCCAAATGGGAGTCTAAGTGCGGACAACAGAGTCCCTAATAGATGTGTTAATAAACATCTAAGGGACTTTGTTGTCCGCACTTAGACGCATAATTAGAAAATTAGACCTCGACTTCACTATTTTGTTGCAATTGTAGGCTAAAGGTACTGAAGACATTAGTGGAGGTCTGAACTAATTAATCAGTATTACTGTTCAAAAAATAGGTAACAAGAAACTATTTCATGTATGAAATAAGTTGTGCAGCAGCAGATCAATGATGTGTTAAGAATAAAACATCTATAAGGGACTCCATTGTCCACACTTAGATGGGTAATTAGAAAATTAGACCATCTCAACTTCACTATTTACACTTAAGGTACTGGGGTACTGGAGACATAAGTGGAGCTTTGAACTAGTTAATCAGTATTACTGTCCAAAAATAGGTAACAAGAAACAATTTCATGTATGAAATAAGTTTCGCAGCGGCAGATCAATTGATTGCATATATTTAGAAGTTCTGATATTATGTTAGAGATCATACCATTTAACCTGTGAAGCCCCAACAACTCACCGGTTGTGTATAGCCTAAATTATGTTACCAACTAAAACTAAAAGATTCTTATATGTATCACCAATCACAAGTAAACTCCCATAAGAATGTTTAACTTTCTCCCGCTAACCAACTGGAAGCCTCGGTTCCTCCACCTTGGGAAGGAATCACTCATAAAAGGCACAAAGGGGTTTTGCTGTGATCGTACAACTGATTATAATATGCTTTAATATAGACTAGTATCACTTATTCTGAGCAGATTAATGAAACAAATTTACTACGAACCTACCCTAACAAGGTCAATGATCTTTTTAAAATGGAAGTGTTTACACAACAATTACTTTCATTTGATTAAATCTAACCAATGAATATTACTGCCCCTATGCGTACTGGATAGGTACTTGAGATATAACAGTCTACAAGTACAAACATGAAATTGTGTAGTAGGGAGAAAATATTTTCGTTTTTCTGATGTATGGATCCTAGAAGCACAAAACAGACTTTCAATGAAACATAACAACGCTTTCTTTTTATAACTGCCGGCCATGGGGCCCGACAGAGTACCCAGTTCACCTACATATACCTTCAATGTTCATACAATATGCATGCTACTTCTAATTTAACAGATTTGTCTTTGTGCCGACTACATTATTATCGGAATCAGTATAAACCGCTTAGAAAATAGGATGAACTTACCGCTCGATCACAATAAGCATTCATTAGCTTCCTCAGGGGTGTGTGTTTTTTGATTTTGAACTGCACAATGGCATTATCTTGTCCTAATACTTTCAAGTTGATGTGTTCGCTTTCTCCCTGAAAAACAGATATATTGTAACGATAAAAACATCATCATATCAGACACAATGGTAAAACACTTCTCACTCAATCAGGTAACCACATTTCGCTTAAAACGCCATGTCGGTGAAGCACTGTTTTCGACTTGTCGTACACTGATAATATAGTAAGATACACACCTTTTTCTCGTCAGACATTTTGGTATTTATGTATTAAAAGGTACTATTAACACAGAAGCAACGACTTTGTAGAAAATCCAAAGATTATCAAATGAAAACCGCACAAGTGACAGATTCTCAGTCCGATGGCGTGGTAATGGCGTCCGGTCGTGGCTTGGAGGAAGCAGCGCAGGTTTGCCAACACATGCGCGCGCAGTCTTAACGGCGAAATGGCGCGCTTCTGCGCAATGACGCCCAATATTTTTTTTTAAGAAAAAATAAAAATATTTCTGTCTATTTATGTACTGAATTAATTAAAAACGATTTAGGTAAGTAATGGGTTGTTAAATCGCAAATATTTATTTTTTGCTACTCTATAGCACGATCGTCTGTACTATCAGTCCCGTCAAGAAACTTATTCAGAATTTTTTATCATGATTCCAAGGCAAATGTATGTAAACTCTTGTTCTGTAAAATATTTAGAACAATCTAGAAGGTTATAAATAGAAAATCAATTGACTCGATAACATTGCCAACTGCAGAAAGCTATTTCCGCTACTAGTGTTGTCCAAAGTCGAAATATGACGTCATTCGGAAGCCTCTAGTGATGTACGAGTTCGACTTTGCGTTCCGTTTTACGTCTGTAAAAGAGTGTTTTTACATACATTTTTGCTTAATTACCGGAAAGTAAATTGACAAAACTTGAGCTACGTATCTAGTTTTTTTATAGCCCATTTTATAGTAGATAATAGGAAACAGTTTAGAAATGTGATGAAATAAAACGGCGAAGTACGGGTCGGACTGGAACGATAAGAGTTCCGTACGTAAGGGTCATTTGTTAGATAGACGACGCGGCGTGGGATTAGAAATAGAGTCCCGTTCCTTCGGGAACAGAACGACTAAAAGCAACTACCGTATAATCCAACTACCGTAACTGTCAAGAATAAAATTTCTCAAAAACTTTCATTATTTTCGTTTCAGAATTGTAAACTTAACTCTGTTGTAAACTTTTTGATCTCACAAACAAACAAACTCAATAGCTTTGTTCAGATAATTTCAGTCTGACTTGATGGCAAGTATCATATTTTTTTTTTTTTGTGGGTTGGGAAATCATCCAATGACTTCTCCCGCTCTGGGCGGAGCGGGAGGGCGTGTCAGACTCTTACTGTCTAAAACCCACCCCTGTTCCTTCCTGCCCTGAGTGCCCAGGGGCGAGGTAACTCTGTTTCGAATTTATACTCAACCCCCGGGCAGGCATCGGCCATGACGGGCCCCGTCTCTTTGCTGACAACTCTTTGAGGCGCGCGTGGAACACTACGCGCCGTCAACTCTCGGGCCTGGTGCTGATCGGACGGCGAGCTACCCATTACTCGCCGTCCGCAGGCCCTGGTCTACGGTGGCCGGAGATCGTCTCGCGGCGCCGGAAGTCCCAGGCGTCTCCTGAGGCGGCTGCTGCTGAGAGCGTGAGGGCGACTCCGTTGTTGAGTCTCCCTCACGCGACCCGCCTCCGACTTTGCGAGCATTACTGCTTCGCAGAAGGAGGAGACGGCTTCCCATTCCCTCTCGCTCCGTACCATGGCCTGAACCAGGGCAGGGCGCGAGAGGTCGCTGCCGCCTATCGCATCCACGAGGACACGGTGGGGCTCCGCCCAAGCGGGGCAGACCTCCACCGTATGCTCCACCTTGTCCTCGGGACGATCCGCGCAATGGAAACACCCGGGGGTCACCTCCAGCTTGATCCGAAACAGGAACCTCCCGAAACAACCGTGTCCGGTGAGGACCTGCGTCAGGCGGAAGGTGAGGGCGCCGTGGGGCCTCTCCAGCCACTCCTCAAAGAGGGCACTACCACCGCAATGGTGGCGTGCCCAGCGCTGGGTTGCGTCAATCGCTGTCTCCATGTCGCCATGAGATCTTGCCGGAGCTCTGTCCGCCGAGTCACGAGTTGTCGCGGCAGCGGAGTTTTGCCCCGGCGTTTCGCCTCCTCGCGCTCCTCATAGAGGTTCGCGAGGATTTTTGCCTCCAGATCCCATGGCGATAATCCGGCAAGGAGGCTCGCCGCCTCGCAGGAGATCACACGGTATCCTCGGATCATTCTGATCGCCATGACCCCTTGGGACGCGTTCAGATGGCGAGTCGATCGCTGCCTTAGAGAACGCGAACACACTGGTGCCCCGTAAAGGGCCATGGACCGCATGATCCCCGCGTAGAGCCTCCGGCAGGAGGCGTTTGGCCCTCTCAGATTGGGCAGGAGCCACCTCAAAGCAGCCCCGGCCCTGTCCATTCTGGGAGCCAAACGTCGGTAATGCTCGACGAAGTTCCACCGGCTGCCGAGGACGAGTCCCAGGTACTTCATCATCCCCTCGACGCCGATGTGAACCCCTCCTACCGTTATCTGGGAACCCGCCGGTGGTGCATTCCGAGGACCATGAAAACACATGGCCTCGGACTTGTGCAATGCCACCTCGAGTTGCTGTGAGACCCAGTTGCTGGATCCTGTCCACATGGCAAGTACCTTAGTGTGTAGGTTTTGCGATTGTTTTTGATATGCGGTATTGTGGAAACTTGGTGCGCAGCACGAGTCTGACTCTCACTTTACCGGTTTTTATTAGTTGTCGTTTTTAAGGATCTACTATGGGCCAAGTGGCGCCCTCATTGAATAAAAAATCGTAGCATAGCATAGAAAATAAATATTAAAGAATCCAACGTCACGTTTGTTACAAAGAGGATAAAGTATTTTTACGTTGTTAAAACAGGTCTCAGAATGTGGCAAAGGCTTTTTAAGCGGCCGTTTTTGGTACTTTTGTACCAAAAATGGCCGCTTCTGACACTTTTGCCTACTACTTTGGATACGAAACATTCTGAGACCTGTTTTATCAACGTAAAAATACTTTATCCTCTTTGTAACAAACGTGACGTTGGATTCTTATATTTACTTTTTATGCTATGTTACGATTTTTTATTCAATGAGGGCGCCACTTGGCCGGTAGTAGGGCCTTAATTTGGTGTGAGCACTCTAGACATAATTATGTATAAAGGTATCTTTATTTTTTACTTTTTTAGAGTAACTTATTCTGTGAAAATCTCAAGTCTCTATCTATAGTTCCAAACCTTCAACCTTGTTACAAACAAACAGACAGACAGACGTACAGCGGAGCTGGGAGTTAAGTAATGGGGATCCGGTTTTCAACTTACGCGTACCGAACCCTAAAAACTGGGTTTTGTGTGCGGTGTGTGCCTACTCACTTGAGCATTTTTGGAATTTCGACTGATGAGGTTTTTATAATAATGGTGTAGGCAGAAAAAATTGCTCAGTACTACTGTGAGTTTTTTAAACTGTAGAAGCGCCGACTGGTGGCAATAACGGGTAACCTCTTTTTTCCATAGTATTTGACACAAGCGAACGTTTACGTAAACGCGTTTGAGTGCGTTTAAAAACTCACACTCGGGGTAGGTACTGAAGGCCTAGTGCGAGTTAGGTCTAGGCCGAGGCCTAGTACGAGCATGCCGTCGGGCGTTCACAGGTTAACGTACTCGATCGATTGTACTAAAACTGTATAAGCGCCGTCTAGTGACAATAACGGGTAACCTCTTTTTTTCTCTATGATTTGACATAAGCGAACGTTTACGTAAACGCGTTCGAGTGCGTTAAAAATCTCACACTAGGCCAGTAGGCCCTCAACAATTGAAAACCTGAGTAATGTCTGAGGTAGGTACTTAATATGAAAATTAAATGTTTTTTTTGACACTGAACTGGAATGCTGATGTTTTCAATTTCAATTCTAAACCGTTTTTAACCGTGTTTTTTTTAGCTCACGTAGTCAGGCTCAAGTTACGTGCAAAACGTTGTAAAGCCCGTTTTTATTCCACAAGTGTGTTTTATGGACGATGATTGTTATTTCCGAAACAGATCCATGTGTCATGAAATCCCAGATTTGTGAGTGTTGCCCGGGACTGATAAAAGCTTGGTAGGTGGAGCCAGTTGGGAATTATTGCCAGCAAGCCTCTCTTTTTGCCGGAATAAAATTTGTTGCGCGGCTTCATGTAAATAAAAATGTTTGGATAACGTTTTATTGTGGACGAATTTTAATTAAAATTATTTGTTTATTATGACGGTAGGCTATTTTTGTGTTAAAAGGATGTGTAATTGTAGGTAGTTTCGTATATTTCGTATATAATCGCTTCTTTCTTCTTTTCATTCTAGTTAAATTGTAGTTACTTATTTACCTAAACAGACCTTTACAGACAGAGCGGTTTGCTTGTTAGTTGTTGAGATTCTTGAGATACAACTACGTATTTTTAAGATTCATGTCTTAATAGAATTTACAAAAATAACTGGTTTAGTTATTAACCTTTGGGGTAGACAGACTGACGTACAAATATTAGCTTTGTGAAGTTTTCGATTAGTTTAAGATTGAATTTCACAGTAGTTTCAATATGATAAATAATCTTAACCTAACATACGTCTAAAACTCAGAGCTATAATAATATCAAGAGTTTGCCCAACAGATTACGCAATTCCCTATATCTACTTCGGTAGTACTAGGTACCTATTTATAGAACAACACAACGAAAGTTGGTGTTTTCGATTGATTTATAGCTTTATTTTCAATTTAAAAAATCATGAAACTCGTGTGACGTAATTTATGGATGACCCCCTTTTTTTTTGGAGTTGGGAAATCACCCAATGACATCTCCCGCTCTGGGTGGAGCGGGAGGGCGTGTCAGACTCTTACTGACTAAAACCCACTCCTGTTCCTTCCCTGCCTGAGTGCCCAGGGGTGCGGTAACTCATTTTCAGAATTTATCCGCTACCCCTAGGCATGCAGGTACCGGCCACGATGGGCCCCGTCAGTGGTGGCTGACAATCATCTCTTTGAGGCGTGCGTGGAACAGTACGTGCCGTCGACTCACGGGCCTGGTGCTGATCGGACGGCGAGCTACCCACTGCTTGCCGTCCGCAGGCCCGGGTCTACAGTGGCCGGAGATCGTCTTGCGACGTCCTACGCCCAGTACCTCTCCTGCGGTGGTAGCGACCGGGGCCGTGAGGGCCACTCCGCTGAGCTTCCCTCACGCGTCCCGCCTCCGTCTGCGCGAGCATTACTGCTTCGCAGAAGGCGGAGACTGCCTTCCTTTCCCTCTCGCTCCGTACCATGGCCTGAACCAGGGCCGGGCGCGAGAGGTCGCCGCCACCTATCGCATCCACGAGGACACGGCGGTGCTCCGCCCAAGCGGGGCAGACCTCCACCGTGGATGACCCCTGGGTTGTTTATGAGGGAAAGAAATACTTTCGTTATAATCAAGATTGTGTACCTAAAACAACAACAATTACCCCAACAAGTACCTGATACCATGCATATAGCAAGTCAGTCATTTTTGCCGATGAGAAAAGTCATCGAGTATCTACACGGTTTGCACTACCTACCTATATAACTGAACTCCATAAAAAGGTAAATAAAAAGAAGGTAGAATGACGCACATACAAAAGGTGATTGTTGTTCGGCACGCCCGCCATTGGGGCGCAGCGCAGTGAGCACTTGTTAACTGCACTGAAAGCACTCGCTGCTCGCTACGAGTGCTTGGAACAGCAGCTAAAGCACTTGTGCTTTTAACATTACAGCATAATGATATGCATTTGCTGTGGAATGTGGACGTGTGCTTGGGTATGTGTGGCTAATGTGGCCCAATTTTGTATGTTATTGGGTCGTGTGGTTTATAAAGCCGACTTTGTTTTTTTTAAAGAAATATTTGTGGCGTGCGTGTGTGACCAGATGTATGAATGTGAACGAAGCAAAAGGAGCATTTTAAGGATTAACAGCTTTTTTTTTTTCTGACCATAATGTAATACCTGCTGGCTTACCCCCAAAGGAAAAAGGCACGATTTTATGTAGGTATGTTTTAAATAATGGGGACGAACGCGAATACTTTAGCGAGGACTTCTATCATACGAGTACCTATTGTAATGTATAATTTGATTAGATTAGAGAGTGATTTAAGGTGAAAGCTCCAAGGTAGCCCGCGAAATTCAAATTTTCTTACGTTTTTTGCAATTTGCGAATTTGATTCGCGGCCGTAGCAAGTAGGTACGTATTGACAGAACTGTAGGTAATCATTAAAATCATCAATAAAACTCTCTCGGTTAGAATTGATGTCAAATGTCATGACTAGAAGACACGTGCACTTGCTACGACCGCGAATCAAATTTTGACCAAGATACAACCTGACACTGACCTGCAAATTGCAAAAAACGTAAGAAAATTTGAATTTCGCGGGCTACCCTGGCACTTCCACCTTAAATGAAATTGATTACAATACTGTAGGCTAATATAAATGTAGGTACTTCAAACAAAGAAACGCCTACTGAAAAGGAATTTGATGTTCTTTTGGTAAATCTTGGTGCAGAAAATCTCTTATAAGTACGTCTATTGACTGGCCTGTTGGTCTAGTGGTTAGTGACCCTGACTGCTATGCCGGAGGTCGTGGGTTCGATTCCCACCCAGGACAAATGTTTGTGTAATGAGCACGATCATTTGTTCTGTGTCTGGGTGTAATTTATCTATAATATGTATGTATTTAGAAATATATAAGTATGTTTATCAGTTGTCTAGTACCCATAACACAAGCTCTGCTTAGCTTGGGACTAGATGGCGTTGTGTGATAGTTGTGGAATATTATTATTATTATTATTATCTAAATACGAATAAAGCGATTTTTACAAGCTTCAGTCGCTATAAATTTAAATTCCCGGCATAATTGGCGGTGGGCAGTCTTAGTTAGAAATGCAAAAGCCGGCAATGAAATCATCTATTCAACTGGCAAGCCAATAAACGCTCACGTGGTATGCCAATTGACTTTTTCCTCGGCTTTGTTAAGAGCCTATGCCACCTCAGCTCAAATTCTAATTTCGCCCCCACTTCCCCGCGTGCCACTGCACTCTTTATCTCGCTCGCACACTTTTGCTCGCAGAGACGCGACACGCGCGGCCTTGAGGTCGAAGCGATTTCGTTAGAGTAAACTACCTACACTATTATCGGACGAGTACTAAGGAATAAATTAATCAATCTAATTTAATTTTAACTTGTAATTTTATGAATATAAAATTATATATTATATCGAAAATAC
The DNA here is from genome assembly GCA_951329385.1 of Polia nebulosa. NCBI lineage: Eukaryota > Metazoa > Arthropoda > Insecta > Lepidoptera > Noctuidae > Polia > Polia nebulosa. The sequence goes on from OX589604.1 coordinate 8,442,945, forward strand.
AATTTCAATGTATCTATAAACGATAAGTTTCCAGTATAAGCTGACCTCTCAGTGTGCGGAAAGCCTATAAAATGCGAGATCAGCTTATACTGGACGGTATAGGTGATGTCTAGCCGTGCACACTATTTTATTTTACCTACCTACTTCTATAAAATACTAGTCAAATGCGAGCCAACTTTGCGCTGTGGGTTCCGCCAATTAGTTTTGTAGTAAGTTTGCGTTTTATAGTTTTAGCCGTGTATGTATGTTATGTGACAGCCGTTTGCGCATGTAGGTAATTATGTAGGTTGTAGGTATATGCAAGTACCTAGATATACATACCTATATGTTAGAAAAATCGATTCTAAACCACTACATAAATTGTAGAATTTATGCAGTGGTTTAGAGTCGGTTTAGTAGCAGTAGAGCTACAAAAAACTAGTCAAGTGCGAGTCACCATTGCACTGAGGGTTCTGTAGGTACATTGGCTTGGTAGTAAGTTTACGCTGTGCCATTTTAAAATCTTATAATAGGTAGCTTTCGCCTTGTATTACCACTTTCTTAGTTATTATGCATCTATATAAGAATGAATCGCCGAAATGTAGGTACATGCGTATATTTTTCGAAGGACTTCACCAAATTGCATAATTCTTTTTTTGTTGTGTTCGTGATTCTCAGGACAAGGTTTGTATAAATATAAGGTAGGTAGGTATAGGTAGGATAAGTAGGTAAGTATGCAGGTAGGTATGTAAGTAGGTATGTGTGTATCTAGGTACGTAGGTAGGTATGATAAATACCATAAGTTTTTTTCAAAGTAATTAAAAATAGTCAAAATTAAATAACATTTATTTTTAATCGCTTAAATCTCTAATTTACATAGTTAGAACATGTCTGGGATTGCATAGCTCAGGTAACATGCATGTTTTGTAAAAATGTTCTAATTTTAGTTCCATTTCAGAAATATTGGTCATCTTTCTATAATTTCGACTTTTTGTCGCATCTAGACCTTATTCCGAAAATATTTTTTTTTTGTACCGATGATATGTAATTGTCCTTGCACTTGTATATACCAACGATGTTTTTTATTTACGACAAGTCCGTTTTGAGTTTTTCTCCAAAAATTTACTTCTATCTTATCTATATCTTAGCTTCGTCCAAAGATGTTTTGAATGCTGCAATGGGACGCTTGATTTCAATGATTGTGTATATTCAGTGAACAGCTCATGTTCTCAGGTGGTACTAGTGATCTGCAAGAAAACACAACATTCATTATAAAACACTTTTTTTTGGGGTATGTTATGTTATCATCCAATGACTGGCGTGATGGGCGTTGGTGGCTGCGCCAAAGTTTTAAACTTTTACAGCTACCATCGCTGTACATTGTTTTTTTATCTGCCATCTCAGACTTTTACTAACTAAAACCCACCCCTGTTCCTTCAGTTGCCTGTGCCAAGAGCCGCGGTAACTCTCTTTCAAATATACTCGCGACCCCGGCAGCATAATTTTGTCAACATGAAAAAATAATACGGAACCCTAAAAAGTCCAACATTATGAAAATTTTATCATGAATTCGCCAATTTCGTGATAGTACCGTTACGCGTTAGTACCAAGCGGTAGTGCCATGGGGGAACAGCAAATTTCGTGATTATCACACACGTATGATAGATAGGTACTTACAATTATATATTTTGTAACACATGAAGATGTGTTTCGTCCGAATTTATTTCTACAGTTTTCGGAGGTCATACCTCCGTCCGTCCGGTCCTGTAACAATCACACGGGACAAATAAATACCTACCTAGACCTCACATATTTTTATTTATGATTTGGCTATGGAACCCTAAAAATATACAAAAGAAGACTAAATCGTCCATAGAAGCAGACTTGCCCTATGAATAACAAATAACAATTACCCACCCAACATTTTTATTGAAATACAAATTTGGTGAATTGGTATTTGATGGTGGAGGGATACTTTTCCAGTACAAGCTGACCTCTCATTGTACGGAATTCCTATATAATGTGAGATCAGCTTATACTGGAAATTTATAGCTTGATAATTTTTTTTTTGATTTTATTTTGTCTTTTAAAAAAACGTTGCCCCACACTAGGAATATTCCTGTATCGTGGGTGCGTTCACAAACATGTAAATTCACATACACAAGACACCCAGACCCGGAACAACTATCTGCAGGTCATACAAATATTTGTTCCGTGCGGGGATCGAACCCGCGACACGCAGCGCAGCAGCCGAACGCTCAACCACTGCGCCAACCGTGCCGTCAAAATTATATAGCCATGTGTAGTAATAATAATAACAGATCAGTGTTTTATGGCCTACATATAGTTGTGTCGGATCTGCGCGTTTGTGAATGTGAAGATTTGTGTTTGTAATCGCACCGTCTCCGATTCAGTTGAAATCCTGGAGTCGGCAACATTATAAAAAAAAACAATTAGGTACTACATAGATACCTATTTGTTGTATATTGTCAAAACAACAACAAACCTATTTAGGGAACTTTTTATCTTTTTACAAAACTGGACACCCATTTTTCACATTTTTTATAAAAAAAAAAGTGGACACCTGGATTTCGCCTGAATCATGAAAGGTGCGTTTACAAACACAAATCTTCACATGCAGAAACACCTGCAACTCCTAACGCAGCAGCCAATCACCTGCCACTGCACCAAACGTGACATGTTTGTAATCACTAATACTGTAAGTAGATAGGTAGCTATATACTTACTTCATTACATTTATCATGTTTTCCAGTTTCTTTTCGCCAACCCTTTCGCTTCTTATTTTTATTACGGTTATTTCCCATTGCACCAACACTATAAGTATAAGTACTACAAGATTTGTATTTTACGTAGTCTTGTTGCGTAATGTGTGCTCTGAGCGCAAGCGACACAGCCCTCCCGTTCGAAAGCCGAAGCGAGACTGAACGGGGGCGTCGGGCGCCAGGGAACAAGCTTCAAGACGGCATAGTTTAGGTGATAGTTTAGGTATTTTATTTTTACTGTGAAAATAATGGTAATTTAAAAATAAAAAAACTTGTAGGACCTGCTTTATAGTAAGTTCAGTTAGTATGCAAAGTTTCATGATCTAATTTTAAGCATTTTTTGAATGCTAGCGGTTTATTGTTTTCGGTTTAGAGGTAACTTTGGATTTTTTTTCTATCGAGAAAATTTTATGGAATCGTGTTTTTGAGGTTTATAATACTTAACATTGATCCTCAACCTTGCCATATATTTATTTCAAAATTAATGCTGCAGTATTATCGACATAACGGAGGATCATGCTAAGCCATTTGAGGTAACATAAACTCTTAAACATCCTCTTTAGTCTTTGGTCTTTGAACACATTTTACCGCCATTACTATTCGATTTTATTCAGAGACATTTTGCACTTGATTGTTAGACAATTCTATGATTGTTGATTAGTTAACTGGATAGAATTTTTTCTTAACGGTCTGTTAGATGTCTCATTGTTATCGAAGATTGTGAGAACGAAAATGAATTAGTAGGGCGTCTGTCTGATTTATCTTCAGTCCTATTTAGGCCAAGTGCCAAAACTGAATAAACCTTCTTAAACCGACTTCAAAAAAGGAGGAGGTTCTTTGTTCGACTGTATATGTATGTCTACCGATTTCTCTGTCATTTGTAGACCGATTTTCAAAATTCTTTTTTTATGCGAAAGAATATACTCCCGAGGTGGTCCCATATAAATTTTACCGAAATTGCTAAAGCGGTTTTTGAAAAACTGAACAAAACGAAAAATATGTATACCTAGATGATGTATTGGTTTTCTCCAATTACGAGTATGTTTAAATGCCACGTTCCATGTTATTGGGGTTTTGAGTTCTGGGGTTATAACAACTAAAAAGTGAAAAATATTTTTTTTTTCAAAAAAAACAACCGACTTCCAAAAAAGAAAATACACCAAAAATTAAAAAAAAAAGTTTAATTTCGAAAGTCGGTGTCAAATAACGAAGAAATAAAATACAAACACCGACTTCCGAAAATAAAGTTATTTTTAAATTTTTTTGTATTTTCTTTTTTGGAAGTCGGTTGTTTTTTTGTAATAAGTTTTTTTTTAATGATTATACTAATTGAAATTTTCTTCGTCACTGCTCTTTTATGATGATTGGTAGGTATATTTTTTATTCAGTACCTATTGGATTTACGGCATTGGGGATACTTTTACAGGTGTACTTAAAAGTTTCGTTTTCAACGATATTGCTGTACCGTTATTATTTAAAGCCGAGCATGGATCGGGCATTTATTTCGAATCCGAGCCCAATAATCATAGCGAAGCATTCGTGCAGTTGAGAGTGAAATTACAGCATATTGATCGCAATAGTGCATAATAACCTTTAGTACATATTTAAAAGATATTAAGTACATACAAATAAGACTGATAAAGTTTTTAGTTAGTAAAAATGTTAAAGATAAGTGCAACAAAGAGTATGATAAGTTATTTCCCATCTGTAGATAAAAAAGTATAATATTTGGTCGGTCTGGCATATTATTACAATGATGAACATAAAGTTAATGTTAAAAACAAGTACAACACGCCTAGGGTTAGAGAGAACAATCTGGTTCAACCAAAGATAGCAAATTATTATGGTAAGAGAACATCTAATTATTTGGTACCTAAAGTGTTTAACAAAATAGATTTATTATGAGAAAAAGTAAAAATTAGTAAAAGAACACTTACGAAAAAATTAAAAAAAACATTGTAAGTATAGGATTGCATGCAGAATTAAATACATTGTGAAACCATAACAGTATAATTTAAAAGTAGTAGTTAAGTACATAAGGTGGTTCATTTTTTATGTAAAAGAGCGCCTCTCGCCATCAAACGAAAAAGTTTATTATACAACAAACAATTAATTATACAATTTTAATTAAATTAAAATTGTATAATTAATTGTTTACTTTTAGATTGGTTCAAAATTGTAATTGTTTAATTGATATTGCTTAACTCTACTTTTAATTTTAGGTTAAGTCTTAATATTTTGTTTATTATTATTATTACAAATGTTGGAACACCGACGTCTCCCCTCTCGGAGGTGGGCGCTAATGGCTACAACACAGTCACAGACTTATGTAGCTGTTAACGAACACAAACAATTTTGTAAACAATGATTGTTCTAATAAATTATTATTATTTCATTTATTTTATACTATATACATACAATTTACATTTTTAAATATTAAAATATCAAAATATAAAAACATTTAAAAATATAAAAAATAGTAGCCCACCGGTATCGGGATAGGGTCCAAGCTACCGGTGGTCAGGGCTCCTGAGAAAGGAATCTCCTAACAATACGCGCCGTGTCCAGGAGTACCGCTTTCTGTATCAAGCCCTTGATCCAGCCGCCTAACGAGAGCCTCCTTAGATGTTATTATTATTATTATTATTACAGCCCGCTTAAGATAGAAACTTTAATTTTGGACAGATGCGTGCTAAGAAGGGATTTTGGGAAAATCGTTTGTTTGAAAAATCTTATTGCTTGGGATTATAAACTTGAAATATGGCATGCAATGTTTTCCTGGATCAAACGAAAAAGTTTGGCGAGTTTCAAAATAAGTTACACCTTTTTATTGTAATTTCATTAATTAAATAAATAAAAAATTATATTATCCATCAGATAGGTACCTTGTATGGTTTGATTTTTATTGGACGGCGATACCGCATCTTGAATAAATGAAAGATGGTGTTTCAAGTACACAGGTAGGTACAATGATATTTCATTGTTGGCATGTTGGCTATTTATGTATGCTTAGTAAGTAGCCAACATGCCAATAGTTATATATTCACAAAAATATTCAACAACACCCCTACCAATTTACTCCCGTTCACATTCATATTCTGCTATACAATTTCTTTTGTGTACGTTCCATGAAACATTGCAAATTGTACTTTCCCCCTGTCATCCTAAAATATATTTTCATTCGTCAAGGGTCCTAAGTTCGTGAACTTAGGGCCTCGCGGACAATTTGCGCGGATGTAAAGCAGTACCCAGACCACTCAAGTTGATGGGATTATATGATTATGTGATGCGTTTTTCATGTCCCTATTTTATTCCTTTACTGCGGTCGGTGTACTTTATTAACATTCTTTACGTTGAGTGAATTTTAACTGGTATTCGGGTAGTTTTTGGCGTGGTAAACGTAATTGTGAATGTGTGTTGGTCCTATCTAATGATTGCGGTATGAATGTTTAAGATCTTGATCTGTGTACCTAGGAGTGCCTGAACTAATCGATGTGGCCTGTTTAATAGATCACAGCCTGCGGTGTAAATAATCTAGCAGTACCTAGGGCTTTATTTAATAAAAAGGAAGGTAAGCATATTATGATTAATCTAGACACTGATTCTTAATTTAAAATTTTCTATGTAGAATTTGAATTTAGAATCTGCTAACCAGTAGTAGTTTTAAACTTCACAGTCTCCGGATACTTAAGTAGATTTTTTCTACTGTACTGGTATCATCCGGAGGAAGTGAAATAGACTCTTAGGGCATGAAGGGTATTACAAGTTAAACTTATTAACATTGTCTTAAACTATGAAAGTATCTAATTCCATTGTAATAAGATTATGGTGCTTTCTCTTTTTCTTTGAATTTTGGTGTTTCTACGAAGGCTATATGTAGGTATCTGGTTTTGTGCTCCGTGCTATTTATCCTCAGTTATTGCATGGTAAAAGCACCAGTTTAAAAAGGTGACAAACACATTTATCATCTCAACATAACCTTCATAGCTAAAAGCGTTAGTGCAAACACACTTACCTTCAGATGGATCCCGATGATCATACGATAGGTGTATGTACCTACATATGTCTTCCGCGTTCGTGCATTCTCGTCAGCTTCAGTTAGCTTCGGGAAAACTCGGGAAAAGGGTGAAGGTAAATAAAACGATACACTTTTTCTATTGTTTATTGAACGTGGTTACCTTTTTTATATCTATGCGAAGGTGTATTCATGTTTGCCTTGCTTCTCTGCCGTTTTACTATAGAAATCTTTATTGGGTAAATGTGGTTTATTTGGGAAAGAGGTTGGACGTTTATTTGGAAACCTTGGTATTATTGACAATCTGCTGAATATCTAGGAGTCTAGTCTAGGAGTAAAGAGAGATTCTTAGCTTCGGTCTTTGAAAGTCTCATCCAAACTGATAAGTCCTGGGTTAATTTGTTGTCAAATATCGTGTCCGCTGTGGTAATTGAATAAACGAAATAACAACAGCAAATTCAATTACTCCTACTAGTTTTTTCAACACATCAATTGAATAGACTTTCAGAAACCTACACAAATTCTGGCACACATACTGCGTTAGCCCTTAGATTCATTATAACCTCCTTAGCGACGAACAGATCAATACCTTTAAACTTACGTTTCTACATTGAGAAAAGTACTTAAGTTTCAAACTGTCGCAAATTACCTGAAGTTATACCATGTGTATCGATTTGCTAAGTATTCATACTTTACCTTGTGAACAACTTCAAATACAAGAAACTTGAAAGTGGCCTCCGAAGTTTGGGGCTTTTCTATTTGAAGCCCTTTTGTAGATTTCTTGATACGGAACTTTATTGGTCAGGTTGTTTCTTGGAACTTGCTTCACTTACCTTCTTAGGAGGAAAATTACGAGGACCAACGTACTATTTTGATACAGCAGAAACCATACCGTCAATAAATAACTTTTTGCTTCGGCAAAAAGTTTCAAATATGTATGTATCTCGATTTCAGGTGTCCTTGTACGATGCCGTGGTTGGAATTTAATTTTTTCTCTTACCTTTCTTCAACAACATTTATGATTGGTCTGGCATTCTGGCATGTAACTTTTTGGGTATCTTGGGTGCCAATGACTTGCGAAGCTTACCAGACGATGTTGAAGTCCTACTAATAAAGATTTGTCCTTACTTACGCATTCTTTGAAATAACTCATTGTATGCTTTATAAAGGACTACTTTCGCATTTACCTCATCTTCCTTAGAAACTCACTTCCTTGCGGAAAGAACTGCGAGGAAATAAACTAGAGAGTTTCCTTTACGTCTCCCTTGGGGCAATTTGACTTGAAGCCCCGATACAACCGCTTCAGCGTTTAAGATCCAGTGGACCTAATCTAAAGTAAAAAAAGCGACCTCGAAGTTTTATTTCTAAAAATAATATGTCCTTACGTATGCAATGAAAGAACTCCTTGAGTTTATGAAGAAGGACTTTTGGATCTACCTCACCTTTCTTTCATAATCTTAAAGGTTTCTTCCGTCACGACTCCGGTGGGAACTCTTCCTTGAAACTGCGATTTAACCGCTTGAACAATTCCTTGTAATCCTTGACCTTTGCCTCTACCTCACCTTACTCATCAAACTCACCTCCTTGCGGAAAGAACTGCGAGTAAATAAGCTTGAAGGTTTCCTCCTTGACGACACCGGTGGGGCACTCTGCCTTGAAGCCGCGGTACAGCCGCTTGAGCTCGGGTTCCGTGAAGCGCGTCATCCGTCGCAGAGCCGCTATCGAGTCGGGCCGGTACCGCGGCAGCTGTTCACCCAGCTCCTCGAGTTCCGAATCTGGAAATGTAATGGAAATGTGCCGGTTAGATTGTGATGGACGAAGTGTATTGGTTTTCTGATGGGTTTTTAGGGGCGAAGATACTAGCTTAGCACTAGAAGTGGGAAAAGGTAGTCTGGAGCTGTCTTTAATAATATATTAAAAACAGCCCCAGACCAGACGGTTTTGTTTTTTATTATTATTTTATATTTTTGTAAATTATTTAAATTTTTATATTTATTTTTTTTGTATTTGAGCTTATACATTAGAATAGAATAGAATACTCTTTATTATGTACACCTTAAAAATTACAATAAAAATATGAAGAAAACATTACATAGGGTGACACAATAGCGGCCTTATCGCTAAAAGCGATCTTTTCAAGACAACCTTTGGATGGATTTTAAAGAGAAAAGGAAATACAGGTGTACTATTTATAATAATATATACAATAAATACATTATAGATAAATATATACCCATAACACAAGCTCTGCTTAGCTTGGGACTAGATGGCGTTGTGTGATAGTTGTGGAATATTATTATATACATTAATAATTATGAAACAAAAAGCATAGAACCCTAGTAAAAACGATTAAAGAGAGAGGTAGTGATTTTTGACCATTGTTTTGAAAGTGGACAAGGATTGAGCACGCCTTACCGACACGGGCAAGGCATTCCATAACCGCACCGCCTGAACCGTAAAAGATTTGTAGTAAAAGCTGGTCTATTCTATTCTATTCTACATTGTTGAATGCAATAAAGTATTGAGTAAGTAGTGAGAATTTTAATTTGATCAATATGGGTTGTTTCTCAGCCTAATCAGGATATTATATGATTTTTAATTTCGTGATTTTCAAGGACGTAGTAATGTAGTTTTGGCCGTAGTTAGGGCAGTTTGGCAAAGAAGTAGGCATGTAGGCCAAAATCCAAGAATAGTGGAGGCTGTATAATGACCACATCTATGCAAAATTTCATAGGTAAGTACAAACAATTTAAATTTTAGCAGCACGTGCCAGATATCTTCAAGGCTAGGTAGGATTAGCCATCTCAGACGACGGATTTTAACATCGTAATTTATTAAAGACAATATCTTTTTACGGGCTGAACATTTGCCCCAAGGGAAGCCTGAAAAACTTATCATGTTAGAGTCTTACTAATACGGCTTTTATAAATCTGCTTCTGTATTTTGGGAAACACAGCAATTACTTAGATTACCCCTAGGCTTTACGTATTAGGGGTTTTAGAAACACATTATCCAGACGTTCTGTTAACTTCTGGACGTGTTCGTGGGTCCTGGGTGTGACGCTGTGGTTTGGCAATATGTTATTGGGTTTTTCTACTAATTGGGAATTGCTCACTAGCAGCTCGGAGTGGTCTGGGATTGTGCCCGATTAATAGCAATAAGTTTATTCTTTATTTTTTTCATAACTGGCGGAATGTGTGAGCGTCCTGGGTCACGCTCGGTGGTTGCGCAAAGTCGTATTAGCAAGAAACGTGAGTAATCTCGATATATGCTCGATTAGTGACAATAAGTTTGCCGCATGTTCTTTGTGATGAAAACATTACTGGTGAAGTGTGCTTGTGTCTGCCAACCGCTTCAGGGAATTCTAGCATGATGTTAGTATCGAAACCAAAGCGAAACGATACTTTAAAACCAGATCACTATCTCTGAAACAAAAAACCAAACAAATGAATCTCCGATCTCAGCAAATGCACTTAAAATCCAACGGCTCGCCAGTTCGGCTCATTCGCTAAAAGATAGATCCGATGAAAGCGTTTCTAGCCATCGTATCCGTGCCCTATCGGCAAACCCCGGGACGTTAGTATTATATTATCTGTGCCTTGGCTTTACAGTGAAGGTCGAACAATGACGCCTCGTTTGTTTGCCGGATAATATCTATCATTTATCAGGTAGGTATAGCGATGTCATTGCAAGGAGGCTGAGAAATTGAATTTGGGTTTAGAACCAGTAAGAATCCGTTGGCTGTGGAATTGGTGGGGTATATTATGTGTGGCAATCGATTTGGATCACGATGTTTTTATTCGTATCGAGGAGGTTTAGGGGTATTTCGTGCAATAACATTAATTAATGGCCATCATTTAATGGGTCAGCTAAAAAATAAGTTTTGGTCAGCTCCAAAATGTATTTGTTTGCTACAAAGAGAATTGAGCTGCTTCTAGTGATCGGCAAAAACTTATTTATTAAATAGTCAGCCTCTAAATTAAGGTCATAAGACCAAAATAATAATATTTTACTGATAAAATTAAGAAAAAATCTCTCTAGATCTTTCCCTAATTTATTCCATTTACTTGCTGTATTAGGTACGCCCTGCAAGAATTAGATGAGCAAGCTTACGTGAATGGACAAAACGGAGAGTATGCACGAAGGCATTTTGTTGCCCTTGGCATTTAACTTGCAAAGTTAGCTGAACTTGTAACATTTTAGGGGATAACATTTTTTAATAAGAAAAAAATAATTAAATGAATAAAACCTAGTCGGGTGCACTCAATACCCTTAGATATTCTTAGGCTTCCATTACAAGCTCATGCAAGCGTCACTCAATTCTAAAAGTCATGATGACTGATGGTTGCATGATGCAAGAATCAAAGTATCCAGATGTTTTCATGCAACCATCAGTCACACATTAGACGACAGGTTATCCGTCAGTCATAACCTTGACTGTGGTTAAACTGACAGCAAAACCTACCGTGTAATAGATGCCTTAGATGTTCTCTAAAAACGAAAACAAGTTGACGAGAATATTATACATATACCTTCGTATGTAACAGTGCCTTTGTTAATTAATAATTGGCGACCTATCGAAGCAAACACTGAGAATGAAACTACTACCAACTAATATGCAAGTATAATGTGTTAATCAGAGGCAAAAGTTTGGCAATGGCAGAGTTACAGTGTGCCCAGTATATCTCAGCAGTTGGCAAAATAGGGAACTAAATTAAAGTGTATTGAATGTCTTGACAGATATGGCTGCTTTTTGTCTCAACGATCAGCTCCACCTTGTCCTGACAAGTATTTTGGGCGTACTATAGGCACTGCAGACAGTACCTTGTCTGAAGTGCCTATTTTTTCTACTGAACCTAATTATTAAGGCGTAGCCGCCAAGTGGCGCCCTCATTGAATAAAAAATCGTAGCAAAGCGTAGAAAATAAAGATTAAAAGATCCTTTGTTGCGTTTGTTACAAAGAGCTTAAGGTATTTTTACGTTGCTGAAACAGGACTCAAAGTGTTTCGTATCCAAAGTGTCAAAATGGCCGTTTTTGGTACTTTTGCTTACTATTTTGTATACGAAACACTTTGAGTCCTGTTTTAACAACGTAAAAATACCTTATCCTATTTGTAACAAACGCAACATAGGATTCTTTAATCTTTATTTTCTATGCTAAGATACGAATTTTTATTAAATGAGGGCGCCACTTACGGGGAGGTAGGCCTAAACCTAAATATTATAAAGGTAAAGGATAGGTAAACCTATCCAAAATAATATTATAAAGAGGTAGGTTAACTGTTTGTTTATATATTTGTAAAGCTAATCCCTGGAGGTTCCTAGGTACATACTGATCCGAGTATCTACTAAAGTTCTTTTAAAGATAGAAAGCTCCACTATCCCTGAGTGTCAGAATTTTAGCAAAGCTGGAGAAAATGCTAGTACGTAGCAGTTTTTAAGAGCTACAAATGTTCGTGTTTAAGTGGCGTTTAGTTATCTTTTGATGATTGTGTTAGCCTTTCTTTTATGTGGGATAATATGCTGAAGGCAATAAGTACCTACTTCTTATTTCCATACTTTCTGTAACTTTGAGGTTATCCTATGTGGCCTTGTCAAGGTCTTTATAAATAAAAAATCTTATCTTCTTTTATGTTGTTGATTTTAAGTTGATCAACAAGTTAAGGACGTCGTAAAATATTGAGCGAACTCGTAAAATTATATTTTTCAGGCATAAATTAGGTACAGACTCGTAAAATTCGAAGTAATTTAGGTAAAAGCTGAAAACAGGCTCCTTAAATATTTTCGAATTACGAATATTAAAAAGTGACAACCAATCAACGTAAACAATTGAATCACATCACATCGCATTAGGACAAGCGGCCGAATCAATGGATTTGATCAATGCTTTCATCGAAATTAATATCTGATCTTGATTTTTATCTCTGGCAGTCTTTTCTGATTATTCATACACCAGATGCTACTGTCGTTGAAATACAGGGTGACTTAATTCACTAGCAATCTTTCAGGAGATGAGTAGGTAGGTAGGTACAGTCACGAGCAAAAATATTTAGGTACAAAAGCAAACTTTACTTGTAAGCTCGAGTATCTTTGTTTTGTTATGCTCTTACTTTTTAGTTTTATTATTTGTGTTTTACAAACAACTTTTTAATTTTATATTTAACACGTTTTTCTTATTATTTACAATGAGCTCATATTGTTATCGTGAAAGCATTTTGTTTAAGTAAGTGTAGCGAAATATTCAAATGTTGTTGTGATGTTGTCTGATATCTTTGCATGTACTACTAGTTTACGCTAAACTTGAAACTCGTTATCGTCAATTATGATTCACTGCAAAACAAATGTAGGTAATTGTTAAAAAGTGTCTTAGATTGTTTATATTATGACTAGTATTCCAAGAGCGAGAATCTTACCTTGCCGTTACCAAGTCTTTGACTAGCACGGGAGGTAAAGAACTTTTCTTTGTATACCGCCATTGGGCATTTATTAAATTTAGTATGTGAACCATTGTTTAACGATAACGTTATTGTGATTAACTCTTCTTTTGCTCCCATTACTAATTGTAATAGATAAGTTCTACCTTAGTGTGGTTTGGAGCGTAAGTGAATGTGCCTTATACTGTATTACCGCTATGATAAATAGGTATGTATAACCGGTGTACTGTAACCTAAACTTATGGTCATTAAACTTTTTATTTATTATTTATTTTATCTTAAAACCGTCCATTCAAAATACTCGAGCTTACAAGTAAAGTAAACACGTCAAAAGTTCTACTGAAGACATTACGCAATTCTAGTTGCGTACTAATTAGTTCTCACGTAAAGTGCTCTCGGCTTCTTGTGCCTCGTTTAGACCGTTAATATGAACTAGTTTGCACGCAAGTCCGGCCAATTACCCTTTGAGGACCGTTCTAGCAGCCGTTGAGCAAAATGTTCCCAATGTAAGGCCTATTTCGAATAGGTACTTGAATAACTAGCACTTTACTGAGCAATGAAAGAGCGAATGAAATTCGAAGTCGCTCAATAATGGTAAAGAAAGGAGACAGGGATTTCAGTGCCGGAATATAATAAGTTGAGGTTTAAAAAAAGCGTTATTTATTCATTTATTTATTTATAGAAGGTAGCTTCACAGCTGACAATAAGTAAACATAAATTGGATAATTCTAAACAATACGCCAATTACGAAGTACACAGATAAAACAATAAGCATAGAAGAGAGTGACATGAAGTATGTATAGTGTGTGCGTGTGTATATTTGTACGGTGTGGGTTTCTGTGGATGTGTGTGATGATGTGTGTATGTATGACTAACTGGCACTACAGGTTATATTTTTGAATTTCAAAATATTTCAAATAAAGCCAATTCTCTAGGTAGAAGACGAGAAAAAAAGTTCCAAATGAAAAGGCATGAACTCCATGATTGAATTAAAATAACTACCACCAATTGAGTTAAGGACTAAAAATATCTAATTAGTCCATCAGTTAGATTATCAAAAAATATTGGACACATATTTTTTTTTATCACGTAAGCAAAAAATTAAGACGATAGGTACAGTGCGTTAACTTCGCATGACGTCACACTTGAGTTAAAATTGTACCACTTTACTCAAAGGTGACGTAACAAGCCCCCACTCCTGAACTTTGATGCGTTTTATCTTTGTCATTTTTCATTGATTTGATTGATATGTAGCAAAAAATACGTGTCGAATATTTTTTGATTTTCTAACTTACGGACTAAATATAATTATTATTTTTTTACCCTAGAATCATCCCTATTGCATCAGACTGCTTCAAAATTGACTTATTTTAGTTGAATTGGGCGGTCGAGTTTTTTGATAATATTAATTTAGTAAAGGCAGTGTATCGATTGTGGCTGACTAGTTGCAAAACTTGAGTTTTTACTAAATCTCTTATAAGTCTCAGGATAGATAAAATCAGCAGGGTTCTTAGAGACTGGTTATTTGTTTATTGTTTATTTATTTTTATGGCACTCCAACAAACAATTCACAGAAACATTAACAGAAAATTTATCATAATAAATTACATCATCACAGTGAACTATTCTCTTATAGATGTGCACAGCACTTGCAGGTATTATGCCTATTTGACATTAATTAAACTTCAATTAAAATAAATTGTGACATTAATTGAACAAGAAATAATAATAAGATACAAAATAATACATTAAATCAAAAATAAGGAATTAGTTACGATGGAATAAAAAAAGAACATAAATTCATTTTATCAATCTGGCATTTGATGAAAAAGATTTTTACGGAATTGAGCTGGGAGGTGTTGGAGAAGATGTAAATTGTCTTGGTGCGAGAATAGCTTTAATTGTACGACCTCATTAAGCGGTTCAACGACGCTGACCGCCAGAGGTTTGTTCGAACTGTAGACGGTTGAAACACATCTAATTTACGTTCAGGCCTGGGTTGACCACTTCGGGGGACTGATATGCTAATGTCGCCCAAAAGTTTGGGAACAAGGATCAGACCATTGACAATTTTGTACTTACAACAGAATTTGGTCCATAATTTTTCTGCTATTTTCTAGAGTTGCAAGTTTAAAGTGACATAGCCTTTCAGGATAAGTGGCTGTGTTGGGACAGCTGTTCGACTTGTAACGCAGATACCAAGTAAAGCCTCTTTGGGCACGTTCAATTCGATTGATATGGACCATATAGCTAGGGTAGCAAAAGCAGTATAAACCTGCGAGGTGTAGTCAAGTACACTTCTGATGAGGGTGATGTAAAGGAGTTTAAAGGTACGCACGGACTTGAAGACTTGGCAGATATGCTTCAGAAATCCCAATATTTTGGCCGCTTTTCGGATGATATTGTCCACGTGTGGTGTGAAAGTGAGCAGACTGTTGAGACAGACTCCTAGGTCGCGAATAGTGTTAAATTTCTGTGGTGTTAGACCGTTCAGAGAATACGAGGATGGAAGTGAATTTCGTTTCTTAGTGAAGGTCATGTGATAACACTTTTCAGCGTTTAGAGTCCTGCTCTGAATACACCAGTTATGTACTGAGTTCAAGTCCTCTTACATTAGAGATATATCTATGGGTGAGTTTATTTCTTTGTAGAACTTGACATCGTCTGCAAAGAGGGAACATTCACTACGCTGGATGCAGTTCACAATGTCGTTAACAAATATCAGAAACAATATCGGACCCATATGAGAGCCTTGTGAAACTCAAGAAGTGGAATAGTAAAATTGGTTTATAAATATTAGAAGCTATTAATTGACATAACTTTCATCTAATTCCAGCCCTAAAATTTTATGAAAGCGTATCCATCTCCTTTGTAATCTTATCATAAATATGCATTTTGAAATAAAACAAACCAAAACTAAATACGAATTGTTCAATCGAATTATTCCAATTTAAACTTCAAACAAAGGAAAAACTAACTGAAACTCATTCAAGATTCATAACTTATTCTCTTGTCTAACATCTGCGTCTATCGTCTAACTTTCCACCACGTATTATGAAATTCGTCAACGGGAAATTGTCAGTAATCGGTGTGTCTTAAGACTAATTGCTGAGCCTCTAATTCATCTGGAATTCGCATTCCATTTCCCTTGCAATTAGGGACGAAACGAGCAATTTATTGCGATCCTTGCGGAGTTGCGGCTCCGTTTTGTGACGTCATCGCATGACGTGAGATCGCACTGTGGATGATTTAAGCCTTTTTAATGATGTGCCGCCATCATTAATGCGTATGAAAACTGCATATCATGTATATGTGCCTGTGTAGCTTTTTTTTTTTTTTTTGGGGGGTGGGAAATCATCTTATGACTTCTTCCGCTCTAGGGTGGAGCGGAAGGGCGTGTCAGACTCTTACTGACTAAAACCCACCCCTGTTCCTCCCTGCCCTACGCGCCCGGGGGCGAGGTAACTCTTTCGAATTTATCCTCCACCCCCGGGCAGTTTATCCTCCACCCCCGGGCAGTCCTCCACCCCCGGGCAGGCCTGTGTAGCTTTAGTGACTGTGAAAAGCATTTCGTTCGTTTTTTTTCCGGGAATGATGAAGCATAAAGTTGGAAGATACAAATTTTGTATGGATTTTTTATTTACTCAATATTTTTGATATACGAACAGTTTTTAGAAGAAAGTTTTAAAAGACACCGTTTCTCCCTTTCAATTCATGTCAAAAATAGAAGGCCAAAACTGCAGATGACAGGGCATTTTTTTTTTTTTTTTTGGGGGTTGGGAAATCATCCTATGACTTCTTCCGCTCTAGGGTGGAGCGGAAGGGCGTGTCAGACTCTTACTGACTAAAACCCACCCCTGTTCCTCCCTGCCTCGAGTGCCCAGGGGATGCGGTGCAAAGTAGTACGTAGGTACTTACCTATATACTAATATGTGGGCGTAAAAGGAAAAAGGGTCTAGTAGTGGGGTATTGATTTAAGACTAGATTCGGTATCTAGAATAGTCAATTGATAATAAAACTGACACATTTTTAATCACACTTTTGAAGTTGATTCTCTGAAAAAGCTTGATTTGAGACAAAGCATAAAACAGAATAAGCAATAAACAAATTTCTGGTACGAGTACCTACTTAGAAACATCATCATCAGCCTTTTAATGTCCCCACTGCTAGGGCACAGGCCTCCTCTCCGTGAGAGGGTGTGGGCCGTATTCAACCACGCGGGCCATGCAGGTTGGTGGATATCACATGTCTTCGAATTTTTGGTTCTAGAACATGCCGGTATCCTCACGATGTTTTCCATCACCGTTTTGAGAACAGTGGTGATGAAAATAATTTACACAAAGTAAACCGCCTGCCTGGGTTTGAACTCACGACCTACAACCTGTAAGTCGCGGCCGTTACCACTGAGCCACCACTGCTCACCACAGAAACATCATCAGTCATTTACTCTAAGAACTTGTAGATAATTAGCATTAATTAATAATCAATTAAAATCGCGAAATGCAATTTTTCACTCAACTACAAAACTGCGTATATCTCGGAAACTAAATGCCGAGAACCTTTTAGCTTAGACGCCCACATATGTATATTCTTACGAAGATAATTTATTTTGGCGCTTGAATGACACTACGAAGGAAGGTAGTTGTCAACAATTTGCACCTATTAAAGAAATCAAATTGGCGGCGATAGTACCGATTATGGCCACGTCTTTAAAGATCCTTGTAACTCTCAACACATCTAAAATCGAATTTACTTTGATCGACATTCAAATAATTGCAGAATCTATGCATTGTTCTCGTTCCATCTCTTGCGATATTGGAACAAGACACGTGGCGTCACGTTCCGCCATTTTAAGCAGGAAATAAACTGAGATATCGGTTACGAATATAGACGTCTGGTTTTGACAGATATTTAAATCTTGGTTTAACGGATTTTTTATTCTTTTTTCGAACTGTCTGTCTGTCAAAGAAAAATGATTTGGTGAGAAAGTAGATACCTACGTTTTTATTACCTACAACTTTTTAACTGAGCTTTTTCACTTGTCAATATTTAACGTTATTAGATAAGCTCTAATTTTAATTAATTAGGTAATTATTATTACGCAGTTATTAATAAAAATCGCTAACCATATGCTTAGTTTAAATAGTCATTAGCGGATTCTGAATTCAAATTCTCCATGGAAAACTTTGAATTAAGAACCTGCTAATCAGTGTTTACACTAATTACATTGGTATCTTTCCTTTAAAAGGCTCTTTATTTGGGCATAATCTAAGTCTTCATCATCTCTTTCCAAATAGGCACATTTTTTTATATAAGGTAGGCTCACGTTTGACCACCATCTCACCTGATGTTGTCAAAGATAACCTATGTTGGTATTGACGTCCACTCATTTGACATTTATTCGAAAAATCATCTGTTAATTAAGTACATACAACTGTAATGTTTTGTACAACATGAAATTATTACAAGATTATAAATTATGCTACTCACCTCAACATATGAATAATCATGTACAGAACGCCTACTTATGTTCATACATAATGTAAACAACCTCACAACTCCAAAGGAAGCTATAATAACCAAGTACTTACTGATGCCATGACTTTGTAACATCAACAGATTTTAACTTTGATGTCGAAACCATCTACAAAAACGAATCGTACGGTGTATCTTCTAATTTCCTTAATATTCCCTTTGTTCCCTATTTACTTGAGAATCGATTTAGACAAAAATACTGACAGTTTGTTTCCTTCAAGTGAAATAAAACAAAAGCTATTTACTTACTTGAAGATACATAGTCATTTATTCCTAAGTTTCTTGAAGTGTTTGGTCTTTAGCGGCTAAAGGACTTATAATAGGCGATTGTGATTTTCTTGGAATAGAAAATAAGAGGACATTCGCCTAATATAGAGATAAAGTTTTATTGTATTACCTAACTTGAAATAACGAAAAACTTTAATACCCGTGGGTAAAAGATGGAATAACTTAAGATTGTAAGGCAAACAATGTTTATTTTATTTCATAAAATATGCTGACTAGACTAGTAGAAAATTCTAGGTGTGTCGGAGAACATATTGCTGAGTTTGAAATACTTACCTGATGATAAATAAAAAAAAACTAAAAAAGCCGTGTTAATAATTTTACCGAGGCAGGTCTAAAACGCTGGCGTGACGATCTGGATTCATTCCTGACCGGTTGGCCGGAGAGGACAAGACCTAAAGAGAATTAGAACGATATGGGACAAGCCTTTGCCCAGCCGTGGGACAGCGTGGGTGACGGGCGGGCGTTTTTGGGGGACTGTCTTTATGTAGAACTTTGACGTTCAAAAAGTGCTGGCTCTCAGCCTAGTTTGAATAAATGACATTTGATTTTGATTCTGAGAACGAAATAAAAAAACGAAAGGTTCGCTCGGCTTACCCTTTCCTTAACAGCTTAATCAAGATCACATTAAGAGCAAAAAGATGCCAAGCACAAACAGCAATCATAAAAACAATCGCTTCATCTCGTGTCCAAAACCAACAAGCAGTAGAAACAGGGACCAACATTACTGTTGTGATTAGAATATTAAATTAAGTAAACAGGCCGGACAGAATCTAAAATTAGGCAATTTTCCCGAGGACCAACGAATCCAGTCCTTAACGAAATTTAATTTTACACCCATTTCTATTTAAGGTGCCTTCCCGAACCTTTGGATATCGGATTAGGGAAGGAATTTTAATTCAGGTTATGGGTGCCTTTACAAAGTTATTTAGCTATTTCGATTATTGAGGAAATAAAATTTACCTTTGTGGAAGGTAAGGGAACTATTTATTTATTTATGCACACACAAAATAACACAATATACAGCCAGAAGATCACAAAGTTGCTGCTGCAGTTGTATCTATGTATATTTTGTAGGTTATTCAAATAGCCTAAAAATTACTTGAAGAAGAACTAATCAAGAAAATGTCGCTAGAAAATTTTAGAGTTCAGTGGGGTGTGAAAAAGTATTGATGGACTGCGTGAAAGATGTATGACTAGAATGGGCTGACAAAGGAGATGATGATCGAGAAGTGTGGAAGAAGAAATCCTAAACAAAATGAATTAAGGGCAAGAGAATGATGATTACGATTCTTTAGCATGAATTAGTACTCTTCCTTACTTATATTTCCGAGGACATGACCTCGTAGCGTATTTCCATTCTTTACAAGGCCAGAACGCAAAAAAAAACAAAGGAAACAGTTTTTAAAATAGCAATACATTTTATACGTGAGTATAAAATGTATTGCTATTTTAAAAACTGTGATTACAATGTATACACGAATTTTGCGTACTGCTCGGGTATAGTTTGTAACGTGGACGCGCGCGTCCCGGTTCCAAAGCATACTAAGTACATCGCTTACGTCTGACAAGAGTTTTAAAAATATACCTTAACAAAATCAGTGATTAATATGTATGGAATGTTATTTAAACATTATTAGTATAGGATTAAATAAAGGCAGTGTATAGAGTGGCGCAAGCGGCATTCTATCACTGTCGGTTATAGTGCCGTGCCGTCAGCTTGCGGCAATGTACATCATTTTAAAAAGCTGCAAGGTGTGACTGGTTCTATATTATCTTTTTCTGGTACTCGCCGGTCACTGCCGCGGCAACACTCGCTCTGCTCGCTCGGCTCGTGCGTAGAGGGTCACAGCTATAACCTAACCATTGCTCAGCAGTGGGACACGATAAGCTAAGAAAAAAAAAACCTAACCATTAAAAAAATACCCAATCTAACTAGTTCGGTTCCTAAAATGTATTTACCACTTTTTATGATTAATTATGCCTAAACAACAAAAAACGCCTATGGCTAATGGCAAGAGTCGAAAGATGATACAATGTTTAGAATAGACATGCAGAAAAGAATTACCATGGAATAGAAAGAGAGGTCAACAAATCATAATGGCGAGCATGCAACTCTCGCGTATAGATTGGCATCTAGAGTTCGGCGCGCTTATTCCGATCTATACACGATTAGTCCGTATTCGTACTGGCACTGTATAATATGGAATAAGGTTGTTAATTAGGTCACTACGAAGTATATGCGTATATTTGCGTAATAATCTTGTAAAGATTGGAAAACTTTAGTAAAAAAGTGTTTTCCAATCCATACGGGATTATTATAGTTTCACACCCTTACGTTCTGGCCTTGTGCAGTATAACGGAAAGACGCGACCTCGAAATATGCTTTTAGAAACATGGTTATTAAATCTCGTAAGTCTAAAGTTGCTGTTCCAACTACAAGGCCATGTTACAGTTTCTCATTCACACGATGCAGGTAAAGTTCCCAACATTAACATAACGTGGGGAGGTGCAGCTCAACTTATGAGCTCTTAGTATAATGAAACACGGTTTGCGTTTCTAATTGCGCATATATGAGCCTCTAGCAACGCCTACAGGCATCATTGAAAAGCTTTCGTAAAACATTTCAATAAACGTTAGGGAATAGGGAGATATATTCTTTATATTATGTCTCCGTTTAACATACGACAGATTTGCATCAAAACCATACCACCATCCGACTACGTCAAGTTACTGTATAAATCTCACAAACTGACTCATATATCTCGATGATACAACGGAATAGTTCCGAGGAATCGTAAAAAATATGCGTAAGGAACACGACGAAATTGAACGGCGGCAATCTGTGGCTTCATATGCCTCGATATTATCGGGCCTAGCGTCAGGAACTCCGGATTATGTCGTGGGTACGTGCGTGGCGTGCCAACCGCCATCATGAATATCAACTACGTACGCTTGACACTTCAGATGCCGTGAAAATGCTCGTAAATGACTTGCGTACAACGGCAGCCGCGAGCGACCGCACTTCCTAAATTATGAAGTTGCTATAAATTTTATGTAGCGACTGCGATGCGTGGATGCGTCATGCGTCAGTGCGTAAGAAAAATGAAAATATGAAGGTTTACGGAAGTCTTCGCGAAAAGTACTTATTTTCTTGTTCAAAAACGAAACTAGAGGTAGATCATACACACTTTCGCTGGACGCATACTTTTGTCGTATACTGACTGGAATTTACTAAGGTAGGTATTGAAAGTTAGTCATGCTTCATGACAACATTCATTTAGCTCTGCTACCAAAATATTCACCGTGACACCAAATATACGAATGAGCCGCATAGAGATTTCGATTTATTGTATGCCACTCGCAAAATCAAATACCCTAATCAAAAGTTAAGAACACCCAACTTTGCGGGTAGTCAGACCAAAATAGCGTTTTTTTTTCCACAAAAATTTCGCAGTAGAGGCAGGAATTTTCATCGATTGCGAGCCTGTGTACCCATACTACCCACCTGTGTTTTTGTTTTATCAGAGTGGATTTTTCGAATACTGAGCGTCCAAGCCTCCTTGTATCCAACGGCTACCGCATTGCGTCTCATTATTGAGGGAGAGTATTTGAATTCTCGGAAAGAACAGTTTGCGGTTACAAACGATGGAGTTGGCAAAAGTCAGGTGTTTCCTATCGGAACCAAGTTCGGGCCTATCAGTGTTTCGGAACGCTGTGAGAAAGTTTTTGGGTACTTGTGTCTGTTATCAATTGATTCGCAAATCTTTGCTGGTAGCGATTTAAATATAATTATGAATTCTGCTTCGAGTAAGCTTTCTGTTGTTCTTTTAGTCAATTAGGCTCTCGTTGTTGTTTAAATTACAACATTGTTATTTATGTAAGTCTATTATGACCATTGAATTTGCGATAGAGAATATAAATTTCTTGTAAAGCTTTTTAAATAAAATGTACATTTTTTATTACTTGATTCTATTATTTCATTACAGTATAAATATTATACAAAACTAAACTAATAAATAGCATAAAATATCCGGGTTGTACTCCACAGTTCATTGGGCATCGAAAAATTCGTCCACATAGCTGTCAATAGGAATATGTTGTGTCAGTGAGGAAAGTAGGGAAAGGCCAAAGAAACGATGGTTGGACTGTGTGAAAGAGGATATGGGTGAAAAGGGGGTGACTACAGAGATGACGGCTAATAGAGGAGTATGGAAGAAAAAGACATGTTGCGCCGACCCCAAATAAATTGGGATAAAGGCAGGAGAATGATGATGAGCTGTCAATGGGAAAAGTGCCCAGAACGCTGGCAGCACAGCAAATGTACATTGCTTAGGCTGAAAATATTTCTCACTGGATAATTTCAAGTAAAAGTGAAAATGAACAAGTGAACCTAACTAAATGAATAATATTACTCAGAATTTATATCTCGCCAATTCTGAGAGCTGAAGGGCGAGTTTCTTAGATTAAATGATAACAACCCCAAAATAGATCAATTGAAGATCCCATAAATATCTGTCGGGCCTAACGCCCAACCCTACGAATTTAGTCTATCGTAAAGGAATAGTGAAATGAAATGGGTTTAGACAGCGAACGTTCCTTTGGGAATTAAACGCATTGTGTTACTATAATTAGAGAATGGTTATTTTATATTGTTTTAAAAAAATCGATCGTTTTGTTTGAAATAGCATTTGTAAATATTTGTGCTTGTAATTTTGCATCTGCTTTGTATCAAGAATCTATTCAGGTTCTAATACCATCATTACCTATTGCTGAAAACGGAAACCTGCGATCTTCTAAAGACAGGATTGATCTTAGTTAATTAACTATGCGAAAATGCATCTGACTTTGACAGAGCGAAACAGAGCTACCATAATTTTAATAATGAAAGTGTGTTCCATGAAATTCTATGTACGTAGGTAGCGATAATATATGTAATTTAGTACTATTATAACTGCGTAATTAATAGATTAGTTATTAATGATGCAAATATTCCATATTCACACCACTACCTACTAAAGAGAATAATTAACGATTCATGGTCTGTGGTAAATTCATCTTGACATTTTATATCTCGGTGAATAATGTCTCTGGTTTGATCTCGACGTGTCGCCGTCGCTTGCAGTCTTGCATTGTGCAACATTTTCGCGCCATTTTTCAAGGGTTTTTCTAAGATTTCCCGCGCTTTTATCGAATGAGTTAATACGTCTTTTCGTCTTTTATGGATCGCTTATTTCACTCGATGAAAAAAGAAGTTATAATTCAAAGAATTTATGTTGCGTATATTTTAAGCTACATTTTGTTTGTGTTGTTTGATGTTCATTGTTTGCTAATTGAACTTTGTAGAGTATAATGCTATCAACGTTGTACTGAAAGCAGATACGAATCGAGTAATGATATTGCAAAGTTCATGCCATTAACTTATTAGGCTGAAGTTCGCGAGCATAATTACATCACTACCTACTGAATTCCATTTGTATCGTATTGTGTGTACGTTTGTCTTTGAATAGAAAAAAAAAAAAATTACTGTAAAACTAGATACAGCATGTTTTTCTATGTTCGATTCCGTTCACCGGTCTTTAAACGCTTCCATGTAAAACATGTTTCGATAATTTACTGGCATGCTACACTGGTCGCTGTGAACAAAGCCGGCTTTGTCACCACACGGCAAGAAACGTGATAGATAGAGAACAAACAGTCCAAGGAAATTGCTTTTGCTTGGCGTAGAACGGAAATTTTGCACAGTGGGCGCATGTGGACGCGAGCCAGACACAATTGTTGGGAACTGTAGGAATACGTCGAAAGGTTTTCATACGTCGTTATGAGGATTCCCATTTATCATTCAAGTTGGCAGTGAGCCTATTATGCTGTGGTACTTAATAAGCCTTGCGACAATATGATAAGTTGCTTCTAAGTGAGTTGTTAGTGGATTTCTGGCAGGATTTCGGGCTTTATTTGAGCTAGCAGTGGTAAAATGTTTTGATGTAAGATACATACTTAAGTGATACTACAACGTATATGTCCAGCCTACCTACCTTGGGCTTTGTCCTACCATACCACAGTAAAATTATTATCCGGTTGGCTGATACACACGACTTGATACCTAGTTCATGCGAACACGAGAAGGCGGATACAGACTTTGCGAGGCATGCGCCGCGAACAAGGTGTGTATATGAAGGTCTCGAAAAGTCTCTATCCGCCTAGAGAAGATGAATGAAACCATGTTTCAAAGAAAACATCTATTTACGGGTTCACATAGTTCATTTCTAACTCATCGTATGCAAAGAGAGATAGTAGACGTGTGAAGTAGCAAATCTAAGCGGAGTGGCGTCGAGATTGCATTCACACCGCCACGTTTGCCTGAGCCGATTATCCGATATTGAGATCTGGACGAAATTCAATTTCGGCGCAGTCTTTCGCGATCAATCCAGTCTAGGAAGTTCGGCGCTGCAGCGCTGGATTTGGAAACTCTAAACTAGCTTAGATGTCTTTAGCTGGAAGTTATAATTGTATACTGTTGCTGAATCCGCTTGAAGCGCATTAGGTGACTTGTTAGTTACTTTGAACTAAAGTTGTGGTCTAAGGGTTTGGTGTTCGTTAAAGACTTTGACTGTCTGAAACTAGTCTTTGATCGTAACGGAATATCTGAACAGTTTCATATTATTTCTAGGGATATTGCGGTTGTCACATTGTGAGGCTTAGAGTTTATTGCTCCCTTAAGGCGCTATTAGCTGCCAACGACCTTGAGTGGTTATCTTGCGTGTTCTGCGCTGAGGTCACGTAACGCGTCGTATGTCCCAGTAATAGGACTGGCTCATCAAGTAGCGCTGTCCGAAATTAGACGCATTATTAATTTATTACACATAAAACAACAAGTATTAAACTAACACTGAGACTAAATTATGAATAATTAAATGATCTTAAGAATGGTGAAGGTTTCATAAAATTACGCTTTATAGTTTTTGCGTGATTCTCAATTTTTTGTCCGCGTTAGACATAACTTTACAAATTAATTACACTATGTTATAAAAATATTATTTCGTATATTTTCAAATCAAATTACGACGGAAACAGTTTAAAGTAACATAATATTTTTTCAAAGAAATAAGACTGGTCGTTTAGACGTGATGTTCAATTAAAAACCTTTAAAAGTCGTATAACTGCGCCTTAATGCGTATTTCCGTTCAGATAATCTTCTAGTTTTTTCCTATTGGTCTTTCAATATTTGTACCGTGTACATATCTCTATTTTATGTATACCTAGCGCCTATGGCCAAACAAAACACAACAACCTCGCCATTATTAAGAAAAACTAGCGTGAAAATGCTAAATAATGCCTATTAATTTACTAGCCTCACAAGAAATGAGGGTAGGAAAAGCCGAGGAAGTACGTGTTAATTACTAATTACACACAGGGCTGTCACGAACAGTGTGTGTTTTGTGGCGAAGTAAATAAGCTTGAGGGTGCTTTCCCCAGAGATAGCGAGGTAGCTGAGCGGTGCGAGAATCTGTAGCGGAGCTGAGAAAATGTGTGATTGTTCAAAGCTGTGTGAAGAGCTTGCAAGGCGAAGCTGTTAAACGGTGTGTAATTTAGTGTAAGGATGCGTGGACGCTTTTCAGCTGTGCGTGCACATCTCTCGAACACATTCCTAGCTCACGTAAGTAATGTACCTGCATAACCTTTTCAAAAATTGCTCGCTCGCATCCCCAGCAAACCTCTCTCGTTTTTTGTATGAACTATACAAGTACCTAGCTCCACTAGCCCTTTTCCCCCAGAGCTCTGCTAAGTCAGGCTAAGATAATAAAGTGATCCAATTGTTGGATTCTTTCCTCGCATATCGTCTAGCAACCTCGCACATCTCTTGGGCATTAGCTATGACATGTTGAAATCATCATGTCTTCTGTGTAAGAGAGAGACGGAGCTATATAAACCATATAGCACTATCTCTTTTTCACAACGACATCATGATGGCATTGACACATCATAGTATGGCCTCTGGTGGAAACGCACCGCTAGGCTGGGATTACTTGACGACCCTGTTTAATGAAACAGGAATCTTGCAGTTTTTGTCTGTTTCTTGGTAATGGTAGCGTGTATTGTAGATTGGAATTTTAGAGTCTTAACGTTTTTTGTTGTTTGTCTTTTTATGTAAAAGTCAAATGAAATGGAAAACTCAATTTACTTTTCTCAATGCAAAGTCTGTCACACATTAACAGTTTCAAAATTCAAAATTAACAGATAATATTTTTTCGTACCACTTGCTCAAAAAAGTGACATTCTATGCCACAAAAAGCGAATATAACAATAGTCATTTTTAATCTGTTAAAAACAGGGAAAGAAAATTGTACTGAATTTCATTAATCCTCTAGGGGGAGAATGTGATTTAAATTTGGAATACTTACCGAAATTTATACTGAACTACATCTGTGTTTACACCATTGAGTTTGTATATAAAGCATTATACATCTTTTTGAAAAAGGAATACGCATTTATTATGCAGTTATGATTATTAAATAAAATTACGAAAACCAACGAGGCCGTATGAGCTTGATGCCTTTGCTTTTTCCGACAAAAAAATATTAATCAAGGAATTTGCCGCGTTTTTGTTTTCTTCAAATACGAGTACATAAACCATTAAGCAGTCAAACTAACAAAAATATAAAACTTAATCCATCAGAGCCACAACCATCAACTTTCGGCATCTTATCTTCGTCCGTAACTCACGATGCACCACCACCACTATCTCCGACGTATACTATCTACAATGAAACGCAAGTTCCTCAGACGCAAGAACAGAGAAATACTCAAATCAACTCATCAACAATAAATGTACCAAACAAAAATGTAACTCTCTCTGTCAATAATTGGACCAATGTTTCGAATGTTAACTTTTACTTTTAATTGTCATTATTTTTAATAAATGCTTATCTCATATTATTATTGTGTTAATTTTTTCGCAAATGGTACGAAAAGTAGAGTATTTTCCTCGGTGATAAAGCTGTCTTAGTCTTGGGTGAACTTAAATCCCTCGCTTCGCTCGTGATTTAAGTTTTTAACACCCTCGCTACGCTCGGGAGTAAACCTCGAGTCCTTCGTTACGCTCACGATTTAAATCGTCTCCCGCGACAGAAGACACTGCTTTATCCCCTTGGTTAATAATCTACTATTATCGACTTCTAACATCATCGCTTACCATCAGGTGAGATAGTGATCAAACGCGAGCCTATCAAACATATTTAAAAAAACCGGCCAAGAGCGAGTCGGACTCGCGCGCAAAGGGTTCCGAACAAATCATATTTTTTCAGGTTAAAACAACCTTCTCCTTACTGGTTTTCCTGTAGCTATAAGTAAAGAACAAATTTCAGTTTTTTTTTTCAAAATTTTATGCCCCGTGGTAAATGACTTTAAAACAATACATTTTAAAATTATGAAAAAAAAATACATTAGAAACCCTTACAATGTGCCCTTTCATTTGATACGTTGCATGGCAATTTAAAAAACTTTGTTTTTTAATTTTCCGATTTTTTAAATTTTCTGACAGACGGACAGACAGACAGACACACGAGTGATCCTATAAGGATTCCGTTTTTTCACAGCATGACAGCTTAGTATAGTCCACAAAGGTCTGTACCTATCTTCTGGAAAGAAAAACCTGCCTCTACAACCAGCATATAGTTTCTAGAATTATATCGAATCTTCAAAATGCTTATTTATCTTTATAAAATCAACTGAAGGAAGATGATACCGTTAACACCATACTTTCACGGACGTTTAGAACGATAGTACAACACAGTTTACAACCACAAAAGATCCATCTGAATTCAACCGTATTTTACCCGCACTTTTACCTGCCAGACAAAGAGCTCATTATAAAATTACACATTCTCAAAGAAACATGACTAACAATAGCCTTAACTACAAAATCCGTCTACGCAAAGCTAAGCAAAAACAAAAAGGTGCATGTGCACTAATTATGGCGAATCTTTTATTCAGTGCAGTCCAGTTAAGACTGGGAACAATATCCGACCGCAGGTTGCAAGGATCAGGATTCAACACGAGTTTCGCTGCAATATGCAAGAGGTTTTACCCACATCGTTGAATAACATTTTAATAATAGAACGTTACTTTATATTTCGAATATTCAAGGATTTTAACAGGGTTTTTCTTGAGACCTGATTTTTTTTAAGTGTACTTAGAATTTATTTCTGAATTCATTTATTTATCACAAATCTGGATCTCTTATAAATCAGAGAAATTATATGTAGGATAGTGATAGATAATTATAATGATAATTTTCTCTAGTTATCAGTTATTTCAGACCGCAAAGTTAAAGCCCGAATAACCAACAATCAATGGCGACTAAGTAGTTCGAACATTTATGAGGTTCGGTTGGCATTTCGAGCGCTATTATCTTATGAATTTCTGTCGTATCATGCGACACAACAACACAACAAAGGACTTAGCATTAATAACACGTCAGTTGTTAGTTTGAACCAGCAGAATGGACATTAAAAATAGTACATAACTGTAACTGAATTGAAGCTAGGTTACATTGATCTAGCTTTCACCAAACAAGGAGTCAAAGTCACTAAGCAAGGAGGTCGGTAACCAGTGTGACCAAAGAGCCAGTCGCACCAGTCAGTTATATAATCATCTGTTGCGCGTCGGACTGCCGGCCTGTCAGTGGCGCCGAACACCGCGTGTAGGTGACGGTTTGGAAAGCTAGATTAAGTGCCCATCCAACTACATTTCTAACTTGCTATTGTTCACAATAGAATATCCCTCCATTTGTTATAGATATATTTTCTTTTTTCAATAATGTAAAATTAAGAAAATATACTTAGAAGACAAAAAATAAAGATAAAGGAAAAACAATAAAGGAAAGGGGAAAAAAGTGGCCAAGTGTACGGAACCCCAAAAAGGTACCTAATGGCGATTAGGTTTTTTTTTCAGGAAAAATAAAATGAAACGACACAAAGATTTTCTTTTTCAACTAACTACAAAATAGCACAATCCACCTCATCCTGCAACGTAAAATCCGGAAGCATATTCCAAAGATATTCGTGCAGGCATTTAGTAATGGGCATACCAGGAATTAAATTCAGAATGTACGAGAGCATTTACTTTTGTAGACTCTTTGGCGAATCCACATCGCAATAGTGTGTTGCTTGCCTTATTTCTACAGGGTGGTTTAAAAGTCAAATATTGATTTAACTCTCAGAGAACGGGTATCATTTTGTTAATTGCTTTTATTCCTTTGTTTCCGGACCCTTAGCTACTGTAACGTGCCCGTATCACAGAAATGTATTCGAAGTTAATTATTCGCTTCCTCGAGTTTTACAAATCAATGAACATTGGTGGATGATATTTGAGGTCTATTCATTAGCTGTTAATGTTTGGTTTGTAATGCCTGTAATCAGCAAAGGTCTGAATTAGGTAGAGTTATTTATGTACTTGCATCGAAATGTTAATATTAATATGGATCTTCCGGGGATTTCTAATGGACAATCCCGTGTGGCCAACAATA
Source organism: Polia nebulosa (assembly GCA_951329385.1). Taxonomy (NCBI): domain Eukaryota; kingdom Metazoa; phylum Arthropoda; class Insecta; order Lepidoptera; family Noctuidae; genus Polia; species Polia nebulosa. Next base: position 8,473,504 of record OX589604.1, read on the forward strand.
TTACAAATAAATAATAATAAAAACCTCTATTGTATTCTTTTTTCTCACGAGCTATGTTGTGTGAACTACAAATGTAGCAACATCGCGCGTGTGCGCTTTGGAATTTCGCAACTTCGGACATCCGATGTCGTTGATGAATTTCGCAACGTCGCGCGTGCAGTGGTTTAAAATGTGTAAAAGTAAATATCTTTTTTATTTAATAAATCACGGGATTTTTCTGTTCTTTAAAATTAATCTCGGGATTTGAGGCATATCCACTTTACTCTTTCGCTGTATGAAATCAGTGTAAGTATATAAATAACTCTACCTAATTCCGACCTCTGGTAATCAGAAGTTAGATTAAGTTTCACTTTGTTCATTACTTTAAAAAATATTTTCTACTTTTTTGAAAACTTAGCTAAGCTTGCTAGGTATATCCTATTAATATTATAAATGCGAAAGTTTGGATGGGTGTTTCTTACTCAATCACGCCATATCGGCTGAACGCATCTGGAGGTTTGGCACAAAGAAATAATATAATCTGAAATTGCTTTTTGGCTATAATTTGTTATAGAGGAAGTACTAATTCCACGAGGGCGAAGCCGCTGTCAGAAGCTGGTTTTTAATAAATCCTTTAATTTAATATTTGCACACCAGTTACTTGGTAGAATATGACGGAATCCATAATATACAGGGTGCAAGGTACATGAACGCACATACGTGTACTAGTGATTCAGTACAATGATTCTGGACCCCCTAGCGTTGACATTCTGTGAAAATTTCAACTGTCTACCTAGTATGGATCATGAGATACAGCCCGCTGACAGACTGACGGATGGACAGCGGAGGTTTAGTAATAGGGTCCCGTTGGTTACCCTTCGGGTACGGAACCCTAAAAATTAAACAATTTTATCTCTTATTAGTTTGGATGTAATCTTCAGTAGTCGTGCGATTAGACGTCATTTTGAACCAATAACGTCTGGCAAAAGGTAGAGAATTTGGCATCAGACCGTTAGAAGTTATAATACGCCCCAAAGCACCGCAGAAAATATCTTCGAAATACGTTTTGTCTATCTTTTCCTCTAGGGTATTAGTTCAATCGACAATACTTTTTGGACTAAAGCCAGGCTCAACGAAAGCAGCTGTGAATTAAATCGTTCAGTTCTAGAATAATGACCTCTATTGCCTCGTTTTCTGTCGGAATGTGACACATTTTACTGTGGTTACAAACTTTTAATTTATACCTAAGCAAGGGGAAAAAGGGTGGTCGCATTTTGCGTGAAAATGAACGTGCGAAGTTTTTTAAGTATTTTGTTTTTAGAACCGGGTTTTGGCCTCACCGTTTTTAGGGTTCGGTAGTCCTAACAAGGACAAGGAGCCCTTATAATTTCAGTTTGTCTGTCCGACCGAGGCATAGTGTAGAGACTATTATTATTAGAAAGATGCAATTTTTTATTGATATATAAATATTAATCACGCAAAGAAAACGAAACAATACATTTTTGAAAAACATTTTTTTATGGTACATTTAAAGTGTGGATTTTTTTTCTAACCTATCTTATAGTGTGGGGTTTCGTTGGATAAGTCATCATTGAGGGGTTGTAAATACTATTTTTCAATTCAGTGATTCGTGTGCGAAGTATAAAATTTTAAAGTGACATTTTTAGTTCGAGTCGAGCGTCCCCCCACTAAAAGCTAAACTGTTGCTTTGAAAAATCTGAAAAATTAACATACTTGGAAAATTGCGTACAAAACACAAAATTTTGGAAAAATAAAACCTTTTTATTTCGTTTTTAATTTAAACGTGAATCCGTGACCTCAATTATGTAAACCGTGAACCTAATTATATGTTCACAGATAAACAAAGCCCCCTTCTTAGTCCGCATGTTATAACGATCGACTACGGAACCCTACTCTGCGCGTGGTATGACAGGCATTTGGCCGGTTAAAAAAAAAAAATTACGTCATTTTTTCTTTTCTGTCATTCGCGTGATTAATTTTGTTTGTGGCCAGAGCCTGTTTAAAACCTCTTTTGTCAAGTTTTCAATATCTTTGAACAGTTCATTGGTTCAACTCATTCAGGTAGAAGTAATGATTATAAATGAGCAAAGAGAAACTTCGGTAAACTCATAAACAACTGTAATAAATTAATTATATCTTGCGAAAGTTAAAAAATATTTAATTAATGTCGTATCGTATACACGTGTGTGTGAGTCGTTATAAACCGTTGTAGCATATTTGTGTTAAAATTTTAAAGATTTCTAAAGCAATCTCTGACTTTTTTAACGCCACAAATTTTTTAATGGCTTCAAACTTAAAACCCAAGTGACGTAATAATTTCAAACTCCAGAGCTAAAATCGATAAACAAAGCAACTCTAATCAAGAATTATGCTGAAAGTTTCCAGGAAAATAACATTGCTTCATATTTCACGTTCATTTGCATCAGCAATTATGAGCAACGTAGCCTTTCTACAGTGTACAGTCAGGACAAATCAAATCTATTGCTCTATCAAAAGTGTCAGTCATGTGTTTACAATCATGTCGTAATAAGAGTCACCGCGCCCCTGGAACGCAAAGATCAACTGAAGGAACACGAGTGGGTTTTAGTCAGTAAGAGTCTGACATCCCGCTCCACCAGTGGGGTATTCAATGACTTGGCGCCCCGGGCCAAATGATTATGCTGACCCATGAATATTCTTTTTTCCTTATTTAGAATTTGAGCTACACGATTCGGATAGGTAAGATTTTGTTGTGATAGACAAGAAGTTCGGGGTGGCAAGAAAAGTAGAAATAGTAGTGCTTATCCAACTTGAAAAAACGGCAGCGAGCAGCATTCGTCGCCCCAGGCAGTCTGCCGCCCCGGGCCATGGCCCTTTTGACCTAAGGGTAAATACGCCACTGCGCTCCACCCAGAGCGGAAGAAGTAATCTGATGATTTCCCAACCTACTAAAAATAAATCTAATCACGGCGACAATCAAAGTCAAAGTGTAGGGATTTTTTTTTTGTTTTATATGCCCTGAAGGGAAGGCTAGTCTTTTGACCATATTGCCTAGTCTTACGTAGTGCATTGTTACTAAACTTTTTTTCCATTAGAATGCAGATGTAACACATGCTAATGTTTTTTGCAGTATTTGGCAACAAATGTGTCGAGTCAGCCTTCTCGGCAAACTTCGCTGAGGTAGTCAATACTACAATAAAATTCTCAGCTCCATTTTACCGAGATCGCGCTTCAATGATTCCACATATTGTCCATTTGCGTTGACACTTGAGACACAAAACTACACCAATTTTACATCACAATATCCACTAGGAATCAATAAACGAATAATTAAAACAGCCACTGGAATTCACTCGACAAAATCCCGCCAAAACCCTGTAGGGAAATTAAAGGTGTTTTTGACAGAATGAGTTCTATTTATTGTTCTAAAAATAAGGTTATTGCCCTACAGTTAGATAGTTTTAAATGAGTTTCCATAATGAAGGTTTTATTTTCTTGGGTATGATGGCAAAAGTGGTTAACAATGAATTTCCTTGACTTAACATTGTTAACAAAAGGGTAAAATAAGTGCTGAAAGGTACGTAGCTAAAGGTGGAAGCTCAAGGTAGAATACGTTCTACGCAGAAATCAATTTATCTTTATTTGCAGCAAAGAGGTAATTCCCCCAACAGCGATTCTCTCATTATTTATTTTCCTCTATCTGCGAGGGTATGTTTTTCTTGCTTATTATTTATATGTTACCTTTTCACGTTACTATTAAGGATCGACGTTTGTGTGGATGATTTGTCGGTTTTCGCACGTGAAATTTCTAGGAAAAAGAAATTTTTGTTGTATTTAGTTCAACGTACCATAATATTATAAGAATCTTATAGCCAGCCAATATCGATAAATCAAAAACGAAACCTAATCAGATACCGCCGACTTATCCATTAAATCATAGGTAGCAACAAAAGCTGAAAATCGAATGTGTTTATCAGCCTATGTATGTGTATGTATGTATGGTCCTTTGTGGCACTATAGAGACCAAAAGCGTGGGCCGATTGTGATAATTCTTAAGTCAATTGTTTCGTCTTAATCAAAATACAATATGGCGACAACCAGACACCATATTGTGAAAAAGAAAAAATGAAAGTCGACGAACTATATTAAGTGGAGTATCAAAATGAAGGTGGCGATTCAAAAAATATAACTCACTATAATGTAGAAAATCTAAAAATTTAATATTTTCGAAAAACCCAACTATAAAAACAACTAAAAAGTTCCAAACAAAACACTTTTCAAGCAGTCTGATGCGGTTGGTGGCATGAAATCAATAACTGAACTAAAATAACTGCAACCAACAGCATCAGACTGCTTGAAAAGTGACTTGTTTGGAACTTTTTAGTTGTTTTTTACATTCGGGTTTTAGTTTTAGTTCCTTATACGCAAAGGTCGCGCAAAAGTATTGTCATAATAAAATGTGGCTACCATTTTGTTAGAAATGAAAAAAAATGAGCTCTGTTTTCACGAAAAGTTTATTTGAAGATGTAAAATGGATGTTAAGTAAAAAAAAATATATATCGCTCAAATAACCACCCCGAATTGATGGAAAATTGGGTTCGTTTTACGGCATTTTTAATTGCACTTAAGTGGAAATGCGCTTCGATACTCATTATGATTTTGGAAACGAAATTATCCTCTTCTTGCACCAAGTTTTACAGAGCATGAGCAGAGTAAGAGTGACGAGAGTAAGTTAGCTTTGTTCGACGGTCAGCAGGCTGCAATTCGTGGACGGTTTGCATTTTGTACTGGAACATCTCATCAAGTCTTTCACCAATATTCGTTTTTTTTTTTTTTTTTTGGGGGGTGGGAAATCATCTTATGACTTCTTCCGCTCTAGGGTGGAGCGGAAGGGCGTGTCAGACTCTTACTGACTAAAACCCACCCCTGTTCCTCCCTGCCCTACGCGCCCGGGGGCGAGGTAACTCTTTCGAATTTATCCTCCACCCCCGTCACCAATATTCGTTGCGACGAACGTTTGCTGATGTCTTATTGTGTGCATCATCGTCTGGTCGATGTATGTGGATTCTCTCTGATGTCCTCGGCTACAGCAGCGATGTTCTCGATCGAACGAGTTATGCGAGGCCGGCCTCTTTTTGCGACGTCTGTAGTTGAACCCAGTTTGCATGAGGCGCTCAGTTTGTTCGCGCACATGGAACACGACGACGAGAAATACGATAGAACATTAAAACAACAGATCGAAAATTGGTTAAACAAGCATTAACAATAATTCCACGTTCTTCCGGTGTGTATCATTCCATAGCTTGTTGTCAACTAGTTCTCAATCTGTCTACCACATAGATGTCAAAGCACAATGACATTTTCATCCCATCTATTCGAAAAGGACGACTTGGTTCGCCTTTAAGTGCACCCAAAGGTGGTGTTTTCTATAAGAAACTTTTAGCGGGCAGTAATGAGTCTTTAATCCTCTTTATAAGTGCGACGCAATTATCTTTTCCGCGCACTTTTTGAGTTTGGAACATCTTAGTGTTCAGCGCCAAAGAAATCGAACGCAAATATTGTTTGAATAAAGACTGGCTGGTACGACGCCCCACCGGCTGAATAAAAAAAAAAAGAAAACAAATTAGAAACCCGCGTTTTCGTCAATTTTCACGGATTGTTACAAATTCATGGCTTTGTTTTGAAAAATGAGTTCTTCAAGTGACAGTGAGAGTATAGAATTAACTCCGGAAAGTATTAGAACTGACGCAAGAAATGCGATGGATAATCTATACCTGCAAAATCTCGGGAGAAATATATGAAAGCCTATGGTAATTTTATTGAATGGAGAAATGCGAGAGGCGCCAAGAATTTTTCAGAATCTGTGTTTTTGGCGTACTTCCAGTACTTAGCCAAAACTAAACAGTTATATAAACTATTGTTTTAAGTACTATTAGATACGATTTAATTTCAACGTAATTGTTACTCTATGTTTTATTAAATAATTATTTACAATAAAATATGAGGCGCCTTTTATTTTCTCATAGTGGGTGATGAAAAGTAGAGTGTATCACTCGGCTATTTTTTTTTTGTGGGGTGGGAAATCATCCAATGACATCTTCCGCTCTAGGGTGGAGCGGGAGGGCTTGCCAGACTCTTACTGACTAAAACCCATCCCTGTTCCTTCACTGTCCTGAATGCCCACGGGCGAGGTAACTCTTTCGAATTCATCCTCAACCCCTGGCCAGGCATCAGCCATGACGGGCCCCGTCATGTTTCGCTGACAACTCTTTGAGGCGCGCGTGCAACACTATTATACGCGCCGTCGACTCTTGGGCCTGGTGCTGATCGGACGCCGAGTTACCCACTATTCGCCGTCCGCAGGCCCGGGTCCGTCTGCAGGCCCGGGTGAATTCTAACGGGGATTCTAAAGTAGAATCCCTCGCTACGTTCAGGATTCTACTCTAAAATCCCTCACTTCGCTCTGGATTCAAAAAAATATTTATACGGCGCCCTCGCCGTATAAATATTATTTTGCTCCCTAATGATTCAATCTACTATTGACGCCGTTTAAAAAACTAAGGCACATTTATATGTCGACACATTTTTTTAAAATTTTCGCCACCCTGTGTTATGCTATCAATGGACTGTGAATAATTAAATCGCGAAACATACTTACCGTGCTTCTCTGAAAGTTAAACATATACTTGTGGTACAACGCATCGTTTCCACATGTGCATATCCCTTCCATTTTCTTCTCCCCCACTTCCTTTCTGCTCATAAGGAAAATGTATGTCGGCGAAGATAATGGAAAAATCATCACAATAACTTTGGGATGTCTCGAACAGTTCTCGTTAGATTAACCTCTGAATGATTGGCGCTTGTTTTCGGTACTTTGACAATATTTTTTTGTGTTACTTCTCGGTGTGAGGGTGGCGTGGTTTATCGGGGTTTTTCATAAGGGCTTTGTGGGTATGTGGGAGGATTACGACTTTGTGTGTTGTGTTTGGCGAATTTGGTATTTATCTTGTCGACCGTCATGCTCTACCAAAATCGTAAAGTTATGGGTCTAATTTATACAAAAAAATAACTATCTGAAATGTGAATTAGGAACTAGCTGGTTCCTAATTCAAAATTTTCTATGGAGAATTTGAATTTAGAATCAGCTTATCAATATTTAAACTAAGCATAAACTAAGCTAGTTTTTTTTTATTCATGAGCTAGATGTGTCAACGTATAGCCTTGCAAGCATCTTTTGGGACCTGACTAAAAGCTGAACTAATGCCATCTATTGTCTTTTGAGTCGATATGTATTTTCGCAGAAAATACTTAACGTTTACCAACTGAGCTCTACTGAATATGCTTTCCAAGTGCCAACAGACCCTTGTAACACTGTACAGGAGTAGGTAAAAGTGAGTAAAAATAAACCGGCCAAGTGCGAGGCGGACTCGCGCATGAAGGGTTCCGTACTATCGTACAAGATTATACGCGTCTAATACTTGTTGCCATTATTAAGATCAAGCAAAAAAAATCCAAATAAATCACGTTTATATTAGGGAAACCCACTTACATTATTAATTTATGGCGGTAACAGAAATACAAAATTCTGTGAAAATTTCAAATGAAGGGTTCCGTACTATCGTACAAGATTATATTAAGATCAAGAAAAAAAAAGCCAAATAAATCACGTTTATACTCGTAGTAGGGAAACCCCCTTACATTATTAATTTATAGCCAACAGAAATAAACATTCTGTGAAAATTTCAACTACCTATTAAGGATCATGAGATACAGCCCGCTGTCACACAGACGGACAGACGGACGGGCGGACAGTGGAGGCTTAGTAATATGGCCACGTTGATTACCGTTCGGGTACGGAACCCTAAAAAGTGGTACACCTATATAGTTTATTTTACCAGACAAATTATTTATTTCAGAAAAAGCTCTTCCACCAACAATATTTTCAGTAAAGAACGACAGACTTTATAAAATTGAAACGTATTTACTATCGGCATGTTAAAATAACAGATTAAAGTCTTCAAGCGGCTTTGCGTAACGCCCAGACCTAAGCTGGATTTAACTTTAATGTCTTTTAAAGCTGACGCTCAATAAGTAAACAGTATTACTTCATTTGACAACTTGCTTCCTTTTACCATTTCTTGGGAGAAAATTGAGATAGCCTTTACTTCTAACTGAATACTCCTTTTGACGTAATTACTAACAGCCCAGCGGTTTTTCTATCTCAGAAAAAAGATTTTTTACTGACCGATTTTTCGGTACCAAGGTCACGCAGCAAATCACACTAATAGTATAAGTTTGTTACTTCTTTACGGTTAAGGGCCTACCTCCGCATAAGTGGCGCCCTCATTGAATAAAAAATCATATCTTAGCTTAGAAAATAAAGATTAAAGAATCCTATGTTGCGTTTGTTACAAAGAAGATAAGGTATTTTTACGTTGTTAAAACAGAACTCAAAATGTTTGGTATCCAAAGTAAGTAGTAGGCAAAAGTACCAAAAAACGGCCGTTATTGACACTTTTGTTACGAAACATTTTGAGTTCTGTTTTAATAACGTAAAAATGCCTTAATATTATCCTCTTTGTAACAAACGCAACATAGGATTCTTTAATATTTACTTTCTACGCTTTGCTACGATTTTTTACTTAATGAGGGCGCCACTTGGCGGATACATACGCCTTAAACGGCTCAACGGATTTGCATGAAATTTGGTACCAGGATAGCTTATATCCTGGATAAATACATAGGCTTTATTTTATAAAGTTGGGAAGTACTAATTACACGCAGGGAGCCTCGCGCGGTAGCTAGTTTTCAATAAGATGGACTGATCAATCCGAAGTTGGATAGCAGAAGTCAGAAGTCGAAGTAGAGTGAGACCCTAACTTGTGTATAGGAAACAAAAAAAAGGTGAGTACACCTTTGGTGTTTAAAGGTGATAATTACTCAAGTACTCAAGAGCTTGAAGGAAGTGATGATGATGACGTCACACTGGAGTAGCTGCACGAAGGTTGCGCTGACGTTCACGATAGAGGGTCACCAGTTTGGAGGTATCGGAACAGGGTGTAAAGTGCAAAACTGCAAACCTCCATTGAAAAGGGAGGATCCTCCAACTAGACGGATGTTGTGTTTGGTCCGGGCAACTGCCCGATGGTTATTTTCGGACTGTTATATATGTTCAAATTGCGCGTAGAACTCTGCTTGCGCGATGCAGGGTTTATTGTTTAGTTCGCTGGTGGCGTCATAGAAGTCGCTAAAGGTGAATTTATGTAATACATTGTATTAAATATAAAAATTACGTAATAAATTGAATTAAAATGGTAATATACCACTGAATTTCATCATCATCGTCATTTCTGCTGAAAGACGTTCAGTGCTGCACATTGGCCTCCCCAGCATCGCCACATCGACCGGTCCCGAGTTTCTCACAACCAACAGACTCCCGTGGCCCTCACCAGGTCATTGGTAATTTTTTTTGAGCTTCAATTGACAAAACTATTTCTAAAATATATCCGGAACCATAGAATTTGCTCTTGTGCTCCAAAACACATTTTTAGCCGACTTTCGAAAAAGGAGGAGGTTCTATGTTCGACTGTATGTACGATGTATGTCCGCCGATTTCTCCGTCAGTTGTGGAACGATTTTCAAAATTCTTTTTTATCTGAAAGCCTATACTCCCAAGGTGATCCCATATAAATTTTATCGAAATTGCTACAGTGCTTTTTAAAAAACTGAATAAAAACAAAAAATACGTATGGATAGATGACGTATTGGTTCCATGTTACTGGGGTTTTTAGTTCTGGGGTATAACCACTAAAAAGCGAAAAATAAAAAACTTTAAAAATGATCTGTTACCTGAAGTTAGCAGATCAAATTTTCAACCAACTTTTTTACGGGAAAAACAACAGAATTATTTCCAAAAACTATCAGGAACTCCAGAACAATGCTGCATGCGAATAAAACTCACATTTATTAATCCTCTGCTGGAAAATGATCTGCTAAGTTCACGCCGACGTCATCGGTCCATCTTGTGAATGTCGAGAACTAAATAACTCTCCAACCACTTAACTACCCCTTAATGTCGTAACTACCCCTGTCCTATTTTTAAATTATCTTTATTATTCGAGCTAGCTAGTTGGCTGGGAGTCAAGTGGGTAAAGAGCCGGGGAACTGTTTACCCACTAAAGTAACTAGGTAGTGTCGCTGCCACAAGCGGGGCTACACGCTCCGTTACTTATTACTTAAGTTACTGAGTACCTACGTGCTTCTGATTTTGTAGAGGAATAGTATGACTATTTTTACTTGTAATAATAATAACTTTGTTGAAAAAAACTTTTTTACAAAAAAACAGAATCGACTTCCAAAAAAGGTGAAAAATAACTTTAATTTCGGAATTCGATGTTTCTATTTTTGTGTTTTCGTTCTTTGACACCGACTTCCGAAATTATAGTTGTTTTGCACTTCTATTTTTTTGTAAAAATGTTTTTATTTTTCACTTTTTAGTTGTCGTTACCCATTAAATTATGTTAACAATACCTACATAGACATTTGATTTGCTGTCAATTTTTGAAGAGTTCCGTTGTCTGTCTCCGAAACTCATCATCAGATCTATATAAAATTTAAATGTGTTCATTTCGGAATAGACCCCTTTCAAACAACAAAAGAATTTTGCAAATCCTTCAATAAATGACGGTGTTATGCCCTAACATACATAAAAAAAAAAAAACAAAAAAAAAACTTCCGAATTGATAACCTCCTTCTTTTTAAAGTCGGTTAAAAAATATCTTGAACTGGTTCGCGAGGTTGTCGACATGTGGGAGGTGGATACAGCAGTCATTGTGTCGAAAGTCGTGACGGCCAATGGCTTAATAGCCAAGAGCCTCGACGAACACTTAAGGAAGCTCTCGTTAGGTAGTTGGATCAAGCGCTTGATACAGAAAGCGGTACTCCTGGACACGGCGCGTATTGTTTGGAGATACCTTTCTCAGGAGCTACCAAGCTTGGACCCTGTTTCCGATGCCGGTGGGCAATTATTTTTCGCTTTCCACGTCTGTCTATCTGCTTAGATACTTCTCTTAAACCACACAAAGGATTTTTTTTCGTTAATAGAAAAAGCGATACACGAGGACAGTTTGTGTGTATAATTTGTACCCGTGCGGAGCGAGAGCGGGTCGCTAGTAAAAGTATAAGTTTAATGTTGTAAGATCTAGTCAGAGTAGGCAGTTATTTTAGTTATATCATAGATTTAACTGTATCAGACTTCAGACTGCCTGAAAAGTGACTTATTTGGAACTTTTTAGTTGTTTTTTGCTGTCGGGTTTTTTGTCAATCTTTATCGTTGACAGAAAATATTTTTTTTTTGATATTATACTCCTTTTGGCGCGATAGGGAACAATGATGAGAGTAAATTTTTACGATGCGCGTGTTAGATTTAATGAATTATGTGATATCATTTCATTATATATTTTGATTTTCCAAGAATATTGGTCGTTGCATTTTAAACATTGGTCACATTTATGAACCTTGGAACAAATGTAGACGTACCTACCTAAGTAAATCTTATTGTGTGTACAGATATAAAACGCTTAACTTCTAAAAAGCAGAATTGATGATACTCCTATAAATTATTACTCATTTTTTAATGATGGGTGTGTTGTATCTTGGATTTTATATTGCTACTTTAATGTAATAAGTTGTTTGAAACGATTGGGACAATACTGTCAGATAGTGTTGATATTCTTCGAATATCAACTAAGAATTAAAGATCCAGTGTTATTAAATTGCTTAATACAATCTTATTATGTTTTAAAACAATTGGACTACACAATAATTGATTATTATCACATCTATTATTAGTTTATTCATGACAATATGTGATTGGTAGAAAATGGCGGGATATTATATGTGACGTTTAAGAAAAGTATCTACTCACAACTTATTATAAAAGATGTGTTACTAGTTACTCTTATTCATTATTAAGTTACTGAAAGTGTAATATATACAACCTCATGGAGAAGAAGCTCTGTTCTAATAACTGCTAATATACTTGATGTGAAAGATTGATTACAAAGGCTCACGTAAGTTATTTGATGTTATATCTTGTTTGTTGCTAATGATTGTGTTGATTCTGTGTATGTGCTATGTTAAGGCCCTTGTTTCTAATTATATTAAATGGTATTAAGGAATACCTCTTCATGTTCTTTGCCTTGTCACTGTGATTGTTTCTAAATGGCAAGATATTTCACGTTGTAAATTGGCACAAGCGATAGATCATAGAATTGGATTTATTGTGATAAACTATTATTTATGAGGCGTGGGTATAACACCACAAGAGAGCTACCGTGGAGTTTCTTGGTTCGTTCTTCTCCACGAAGACCTAGTTTTGCGAACGGGCCATTAGATTTTCGATTCATGACAAGCCTATTGGAAATAAATACCTTTTCTTGTCTTTCTGTATTTTAATTAATAAACCTTTTCCCGACACACCACATTAATAGGAACTTACATACCTATAGGTACAGTAAATAACTAGTACATCAAAGCTTGATAGGTAGGTAGATATAAATATCTACTCTTAGTTACCTCCATCCTGCTGACACGCGCGCACACCGTTTACAAAAAACCGACATCCTGAAGGTAACTAGAACCGACATCCTGAAGTTAGCTGTAGTCTTTGGTTCATGAAGAATGATTGTTTTTCTTTTGTAAACTTTGTGATAGTCTTTTATCTTGTTACGCCAAAGAAGTATAACTTCTTACGTGCGTAGATACTTAAGTACACACATACTTTTTTATTTTTAACCGACTTTCGAAAAAGGAGGAGGTTCTATGTTCGACTGTATGTATGTTTTATGTATGTCCGCGCATTTCTCCGTCAGTTGTGGACCGATTTTCAAAATTCTTGTATTTTCTACATTTTAGTGAATAATATTTTTGGGATTGCCGTCTCGAGCCCTTCATTTAGATACCATACATGATCATTTCACAAAAAAACTCGAACTCAATAACCTAATGGCGCCCGTCATTATCCTTTTTTTTTAATTAAAAAAAAATCATAAAGTTTACGTCACTTCGGCAGCCAAGCCCGATGATAACCTCATTTGTTGAAATCCATCTAGCCGCTTAGACAACAGGGCGTGGCAAAGAAATAAATACTTATACAACATACATACAAATTCTAAAAACATTACCCTTTTTCTAGGTTAGTCGGTTAAAAAAGTAAAATGTTAAGCTGTCAGTCTCAAATATACTGTTGATTTCACAAACGTTCTCGCCGGTATAATGCCAGTTTGTCTAGAACCCAAGGCGAAATTGAGGATCGACGTCAATCATATCGATTTACCTGCCTAGCACAGTATGTAGTGACTGAGGCCGTGGGCTCCAGGTGTGTGCTTCTGGTGTGCAGTTCCAGGCTCCAATGTGATGAAAACACTTTAAAAGAGACTTCGACCTCAGAGTTTTTTTTTTGGTGTTTCTTCTCAGGGTAGTCAGCTGGGAAATACCGGCGTCATCTAGCTTAAAACTGACAAAAAACATTGACGTGTTAAAGTGTTCCTTTTAACATATTTACTAAATAAACATCATTTATCATTTAAATAAGATAGAATGTTCTAACTTTTCACAACCTTTTAAAAGTATTTATTTATTTTTTCATCTTACACGTACAAATCAATACAAGTTTTTTATTAATTCCCCGAGGCGATAAATGCTTAAGCTAGTACATTCGACCGATTAGCCTGTCTACTGACAAGATTCGTTTTATATTCAGCCTTTTGGGAACCAGACCTTTTTTTATTTATTTGTGGAACTATGGTTGCAAAGACCTTCTTCTTTAGGGTGGGAAATCATCAAATAACTACTGAGGGCGTGTCAGACCCTTATTGACTAAAGCTCAGCCTGTGCGCTCCAGGGTCGCGGTGAATATTTCAAACACTCCTGCGACCCATGGTAGCAAAGACCTGACTTTTTCTTTCAGCCAACTTCAACCAAAATCACATCAATCTCCAAACTTCAATGTTTCACTTTCCTCCAACAAAACCTATTCAAAATACCACTGCGGTCACAAAAACAAGTTTATTCAAAGTCTGAACAGCCGTCTGTTACAAGCGTCGGTTAAGGCGCCGGTCGCACTGACGCGGCGCGATAAAGTTGGCGCGATTCACGCGATCGCGTGTCGACGAGTCTGGCGCGGCCCTTGACATTGTACTTGAGTATTACGTGTACTTGGGTACTATACCCCGATTAGCGTTGCCAAGTATGCCGATTTTTGTGGACGTTTTTCTTTCAGTTTATGTCTAGGTCAATGAATTGGGTTGATTTCTGTATCAGGCAGTTTGTATGGCCTTTGACATTGAACTTGAGCTTGATTGAGCTGATTAGATAGTAGGATAGGATAGTAATTTTGTGTAGGATAGTGATTTGGTGGGTGGACACATTTTCGCAGTCTATCTTGGCCCTTGATGTTGTAATTAAATTCAGGTGCGTTGCCAAGAATTTTTAGATAATATCAGCTGCATGTTCAGGGTGTGAGCTTTACCTTCGATATTTGTCTTTTTTGTATTTGTTAGTATTATTTTTTGTAATGCTTTTTGGATAGTTGTTCTCGGTCTTCCCTAATCATGTAATGAAGATCACCATTTTGGTAAGCGCCAAAAAGCCTTGCTAGTCATTGGGCTCATTGGTCTGCCTTGCAAGGTCAGGTTAAAAAGAAAATTAAGTATCGTTATCTCGATTAATAATTACAAAGATGGATAGTTATAAGATCGAGTGACGATCAATTTGTCTCTACCCTTTGACATCGTACTCTTGGTCAAACGACTGTGATAAGTGTTGGCAAATATAGGATTTTGCCGACGTCTCCAATTTCACAAGGTTGAGTTTACGTCAATAAGCCACCAGATAGTCTGACTTCTCATTTAAGAGTACTGTAGAGACTCTTTCATCAGGACCTCTTTAGAGGGTTTAACTACTAACGGTACCTACATTCTAATAAAAAAAAAATTGACACGAATTCGAGTTTTAAAATTAAGAAGATTGTCAGGTGGATTTAGGGTAGTGAGATTTTATTGCCTGTAGGTACTTTATGCTGTTAAATTACCTTGTGTTCTGGGAACAACTTGATAATAGTATTTTCAAAAAAAATCCGTGCACCACAACCACCTAAATTACAAGATTTTTCCAACCACTTCAAAAAGATTTTGCATTTTTAAAGAAGTTGCCGAAGCAAGGTCGGGGAAATAACAATTTGTCGCCGCAGCTTATATTTCCAGACAATATAAAACTTTTTTTTTTCCTGACAAAAAAACTAAATACTAACTAAAAATATTTCAATGGAACTGCTTTATGTAGCTTTATGTATATGGCGAGGACACTTTATAATAAAAGTGCTTTTATTTTATGTCAATAAAAAGAACTCAAAAGTTTATAAACTCAAAATAATTTTACTCCGGTTGGAAATAAGCCAATTTCAATTATAAGCGTGTTACACGTTACACTCTTTTTTCTCTTTTGCTGATAAAATGTAACACGATTTTATTTAGTTTCATTAACTAAATAAAAGATTGTAAAAATGTCTTTGTTTTGGGGTGGGATATCATCCAATGACATCTCCCGCTCTGGGTAGAGCGGGAGGGCGTGTCAGACTCTTATTGACTAAAACTCACTCCTGTTTCTTTCCTGCCCTGAGTGCCCAGGGGCGCGGTAACTCTGTTTCAAATTTATCCACAACCCCTGGGCAGGTATCGGACATGACGGACCCCGTCATGTTTTGCTGACAACTCTTTGAGGAGCGCGTGAAACACTACGCGCCGTCGACTCTCGGGCCTGGTGCTGATCGGACGGTGAGCTATCCACTACTCGCCGTCCGCAGGACCGGGTCTACGTTGGCCGGAGATCGTCTCGCGACGTCCTACGTCCCAGGGCGTCTCCTGCAGCGGCTGCTGAGGGCGACTCTGTTGTTGAGTCTCCCTCACTCGTTCCGCCTCCTCCTTCGCGAGCATTACTACTTCGCAGAAGGAGGAGACTGCTTCCCATTCTCTCTCGCCTGTGTAGATCGCAAGAAACTCTTGCAACTTTTTAGTCTACCAGAAGTTGGAGTGTAGTCGTAGAGGGAATGTCGGCGATCGGATTCCTGATCCTTTTTTTGTAGCGCGCAAGCGACTTCCCTTCTTACGGCAGGTGGTGCGATACTTGCAAGTGGGAAGATTTAATGAGTGGAGTCGGTTTTAAGCAACCCAATATTATTCGACACGTCTCATTTAGGGCAATGTCTACTTGCTTGGCATGGGCGGATCGGTGCCACACTGGACATGCAAATTCACCAGCAGAAAAGCATAGAGACATGCCTCTTGTATGGAGAACATCGAGTGCCGCACCCCAGCTGGTTGAAATTAGGCGACGGAGCAAGTTGTTCCGAGTCCCGACCTTCTGCTTTGTATTGTAACAGAGTGACTTGTATGTTAAGGTCCTATCCAACGTCACACCTAGATATTTAGGATACGAGTATAGTGTTCGACCCTAGTTCCACGCCACATGATGGTGAGTGTTCGATTTACGTGCCTATTGCGAAGATGGAATGCGCACGACTGTGTCTTGGACGGGTTTGGTCGGAGAGCATTGTTGTCATAATATTGTCCCAGTAATTCAAGTGCCGCTGTTAGTTTGTTCTCTACGTCTTCAAAGCTCGCTGATTGGGTCGCTAGTGTCAGGTCATCCGCGTATAGGAAGCTCTCAATAGGCTGGTCGTTTGTGTAGGTGTTGAAAAGTACTGGTGCCAACACACTGCCCTGAGGGATACCGTTTTTTTGTTGTCGTCATCTGCTCTTGGTGGACTGGAAGCATACTTGGAAACGGCAGTTGTACAGTAGTTCACTCAATATGCACACAAAGCCCTGGTCGTTTGTAAGGGAGGTTACTTTTCTAAGCAGTCTTTTTATGTTTATTGTGTCATAACCTGCCGACAGATCAACAAATACGATACCAGAGACTCTGTTAGTGTCATACCTATCCTCATATATATATATATCTGATATAGATCTATATATCTATTATAGTGGTAAGCATATACTTTATTAACATAGCAGCCGCACTATAAGCCAGTTATAAACATGTTTTATTTTAAGAGCACTCATAGTTCCATTTTACCCCATTTCACAGAATATCGTAAATAAAAAGCATAATGTAGAAGTCGTGAGTTGAAAAGGCAACGGCATTGATTGCATTCAGCCAGCTACAGCTACCATAGACGATAGAGATTGTTAACAGTGTTGCCAAAATTACACAGAACCTGTTTCGAGTGTTTTACTAGTTTTATTGGAATGAACATGCTTTTTGATGCTGGTTTAGGTCGCATGTTTCTTTCAGAACCTTTATTATGAGTCTTAGGTCTGTTATGTCAATAAAAAGATGTGTGAAATTTTCACGAATGAAATTATTTGTAGGTATTGTCTAGAGATTGAATACAGGTTAAACTTTATGCAAAAATTGCGTTGAGCTGAAAAAAGGGTTATATTTTATAGTTTTGAAGTTTTTATTTATTAGATGTGTAAGCCATTAGTAGTAATTCATCAGATAAATGGCTTCACTTTGATTCATGATATTTCCGGAAACACCATACCAAACTATTATCAGATAATAATTTTTCGACCAAACCTTCATACAAAATGGACAAACCAGAAACAATTGAAAAATCGAATACCACATAAAATTCGAACTGGCATTTTAAAATCCGAACAGAATTCACGATACGTTGCTGCACTATACGTCGAGTTGACAATATTTTACAATGTATCAATAAAAAAAGTATACGGATTGAATTCGCCCTTTTTTTCTTTCTCGTCTCCAGGATTTTCCAACCAGGTATATACTCGTAGGTGAAGTATCGTTCATAGATCTAATTCCCTTTTCGGTTCGATCGTAAACGGGCGTATTTACGACAACTTTCGAAACTAGGCCATTTTATGGATGCTATAAAACTAGTGATGTGCCCGCAGACAGTTTTCACTTTATTTTGACAACACACACGTTGTTTATAACAATGTTAGTTTTCTATTTTAAAAACTATTATTGCTATTAAAAGAGCACAGAAAAAACTTTACATTTTGAGTACCTATAGGTCAAGTTTTTGCCTCAGGAATCTAGATAAAATATGGTGATCTGCTTAGGTATTATTTCAGAAACAAATGAACAGTCGTTTCTTTTTTTTTTAAATATGTTCTTCATTTTACAAGAATATCAGCACGGGAATTCGTTTCAAAAATAAGGACTACCTTCTTGTAAAACCAGGCATTTTCCTTAGCTTTGTCACTGCCTGTCAAACTGGCCGAAAAGGCTGTCAATTACCCAAAAAGGTGACGTTTTTAAAAGAAATTCAGTCAATCATTCTAAAAAGGAACAAGTTAATATTGAAAATGCTTTGAAAGCTAAGACGGGTTTTCTTTTTATAAAATTCGTGCCGAAGAAATTGAATAGCCAATGGTGCTACTCTTACCATAACAGTTTAATTTATTTACTTTAATACTTTTAAATAATGGCAAGAGATACAAAAAAAAGAGTTCTTCATTATACAACAAAGGCTATATCAATAAAAGGGCAAAAAAGGTCAATATGTTAGCCATCACGAGGACAGTAAAATCCGCATTAAACTGGACGTTCCCAATCCCGAATGCGTGCCAAGCATTCAGGTTTACCTACAAATGTCCGGAAAAAAACCCACGTGAACGTTGAAAATAACTTATGTTACCTGTGATAAAAATAAAAGGCATTAAAAGTACAAAAGTATGCGGTTATTTGGGGCGTGAATATGTGCCCGATAAAGTTGGGACACTTTTGGGCATATTAATGACAGGCGTGTGTTCGCCTATTGCGTTTATTCGATTTTCGAATCGGGGCCGGGTTTTGAAAAAATAATAATTGTTGTAGGTACTGTTTGTCCAGCGATATTTTTTTATGAAACATTTATGCGGTTGTGAAAAACATTAAACTCTTTACAAAGTGATAGTCACCGATAGCGATTTTCAGAAGTCCGAAATAAACAGTAAATATGTGGTCAATATCACGTGACATTTCGATAGCGTAAATTGTCAGTCTGACTCATTTTGAACTTTTTGACTTTGTCTCGGCCCTACTCAACGACTATACTTAGATACATTTCGATAAAATTATCAATTAATTAAATTTTATATTTAATCCGTTTTTAGGGTTCCATACTCGAAGGGAACAGAGCCCTATTGTTATCACTCACGTGTCCGTCTGTCTGTTTGTCGGTCCGTCTTCTGTCACAAAATTTGGTTACGAAGAATTTTTTAACATCCCATTGACTTAGGAACTTGTTTGATGACAATGTTTATTATTACGTATACTTTACTAATACATATCAATATTTGGTACGGAATACTTAACACACCACTAACACTTCCACTCCACACCACTACACCGCCCACCGCCGCTTCCACATTTTTTTGCTTACTTATCTCGTGACGACATATTGTGTAATTATTATTATTTCTGATATGGGTTACCTGAAGTAAATAAATTTTAATTTTTTTTTTTTTTTTTTGCGAAATCCGACACGCAATGGCCAGTTTTTGAAAATAGTACCAAATAAGTAGAGTTAGGCTTATATTCTCAGAAATTGAAAAAAAAAAAAACATTAAGATCTTATACAAAACTTACGGCGGTAGGGAAAATAGTACTTAATGCTCTTTTAATAACTCTATTAAGCATACTAGATGGTTTTCTTTGATATCCATCTCTGCATAGTTTATGGTACAATATAAAACCACGGTAGAACAAATGATTGCCTCATAAAAGGTGGCGGTTGCTTCACTATTAAAGTCAATGAAATTACGTATTTCATTCACTTTTATTACAAAGTAAACGAAGGAAATTATTGGCTTCTGGCAGCCTCATCAAAACTAGTCATGAATGTTTTTCCTTCAGAGCAATTTATTAAAGGGAATGGCGCATAATATCAGTTCAGTAACCATGAAAGTGGCCACGTTCTGCGTAGTAAAATTGCTATTGAGTTAGAACTTCGCAAAGGTTAAGTTACCGACCAAGGTTACCGACCCGAAGAATCGCCAAATTTGAGTGGAAGTGGGCTGGGCACATTGCTCGTAGAACAGATTGTCGATGGTGCCGAAAGGTTCTGCAGTAAGCGTACTAGAAGACGCAGCTTAGTGCAGCTCCCACAAGGTGGACCGATGATCTAGTGAGGGTTGCGAGAATCCGATGGATGCGAGAAGCACAAGAGCGTTCGTTGTGGCGAGACTTGGGGGAGGCCTATGTCCAGCAGTGGACGTCTTTCGGCTGAAATGATGATGATGAGGAAATGATTAGTTAGTTACTGTGCCGATTGTAGACACAGCCTAATGTCTGCTGCAGCGGGTCTGCACCGGCCTTTAGCTGGCAGTTAAGAATATTGGAGAGTCGATGGAATAATTATAAAGAGTAGGTGTGAATTTTGTTTTATGTCGGATTAGAACTTTTCCCTTGAAGTGGGCACACATGTTATTCTGATGAATACCAATGTAGTTATTTAAAGCGCCCTCATCTCTTTTCTTATCCGCCCGTAGCTAGTTACCCTTTTATACACCGCACTTTCGCGTTGCCAGCGAGTGAGACCTCTACCCTGATGATACTACAGCGTCCCAGGATCCCTGCAGGTCGTACTGGTGCCTTGGGGTCCTGCAGTACCTACTGTAATATCTTACTTCCTGCTGATACTATAAATGTGAAAGCCCGCATGTTTGAATATTTGTCAATCAATCACACCTCAACGGCTAAATGAATTTGGAAGAAATTTGGAACACAGGTAGACAGACAATGGACTGTATTTATTAGGACATATGTTATTTTTTTATCCCGGTCCTACGTCTAAGCATAATCAGCCATTTATCGTTCCCACTGTTGGGACTTGGGCTGTAATGCATCTCGCGGGCCCAGTGCGGATTGGTACCTATAGATATCACATGTGTTAGAATTTTTGGTTCTTGGACATACCGGTTTCCTCACGATGTTTTCTTCACCGTTTTCAGAGCAATGATGATGAAATAATTTACACAAGTAAAGCGACGGGCTGGGTTCGAACCCACGACCTACAACTCGTAAGTAGCAGTTATTACCACTGGGCCACCACTGCTCTCCACTGGTAAAAGCTGGTTATAACTGGAATATGGTTGTTTCAGTGGGGAATAAAAACTAAAAGGTTACCAATCCTTCAGTTTAAATTTAAATGATATAATTTTATACCAAAATTTGCATGTCTTTATGTTATGATTCAATATGTTAAGCTACTATTATACAACCACTGCACTGTAAGAACTTTTGTAACCATATTTATCTGCAAATAAAACTTACAAAAAACGCACACTGCCCACACAGCCTCTTCTGACCGCCACATGGAGCTTAGCAGGCCTCTCATCCTATTGAAACTCTGTACTACCCTAGGCCAGCTCAACGTCTAAGTGTCCCCATCGAGCGTTCTTTCGATTGTTCGATTCTTTTTAGTGTAACTATAAATATGTACACTCCTCAAAAATGAAACCGGAATCCTTCAACAATACAAACCTACATTCACAACGAAAGCAAATTCCCGTCGAACAGAAAAAGCGTAGATTCAGTCGAAGGTACTCGGCACCGACCCAATTAGCACCGAAAACCTAACTCCATATCCACATACCTACAGATCAAGGTACCTGTGAGAACTGAGGATGAGTACTGTTATCTGACAGTATGAATAAGACAAGCTATGGAACGTTAAGCACTGTTATACCGAAAACTGCTTGATCTTACAATTTTCGATATGAACATTTCTACCTATACTACAGATAAATTAATTTTGAGACGTTCTGAAAAAGTTCTTCTGCAGTTCTAGTCACCTTGAATGGACAGGGACAACGGGAGAGTGAACCGCAGAGTAACTTAATTTAAATTAAGGTATTAGTACTCCACTGCCGAAGTCACCATGTCGAAGGAGTAACGGAGAAAACAACCACTCATTGGATTCCAAATAGCAGAAATTACAACGTGCTGGCAGGCCCAAAAAGAGATGGCGGGATGAGCTGGACTTCCTCGTGAGGTATGGCCCGAGATCGCAGCAGACCGAAAGCAGTGGAAGCAGGGTAGGAAGGCGTTTGCCCTGCTGTGGGACCGCATAGGCCCACAGCAGTATAATACTGTGGATTGAAAAGTACTCGGCCTTACGCCTGATACATATCCAGTCAATTCTTAAAATCAGAGCTTCTCACATTATTTAGTGCAGTTCAGACTAGTTAGCTATGCGAAGTTTGAAACGTGTGCGATATTAGTCGTGATTATACAAAAGTCAATCAATCCGACGAGACTTCGATCGAATATTTTTTTTAATGGTCTGAACGCTTTGCAGGGGAGATGCGACTCAGAATTAGTTTATATTAAATTTGATATTATAAGTATAAGCTCAATACTCAAGACTTAAAAGGTCTATTTATTTCTTGCTTTTTAGTTCTTTTTCGTCGGTTATTTTTTTTGTTAAAAAGTTTTATTAGATTACTTAAACCTCAAAATGAAGTTTGGGAGGACCTTTTATCCGAATGGCAATGTAGGTGGGAAAGTTCCATCAAAGGCAGACACTTCCACCAGTTCTTCCCATCGGTTCGCGAATGGCTGGATAGGACATGGCTGGAGGTGGATCACTGTGTTGCCCAATTTCTCACAGGTCATGGCAACTTTAAGAGTAAATTATTTTCCTTCAAGCTTGTTGCCTCACCTTTATGTCAATGTTCTACACCTGATTGCGAATACGAACAATCCACACATCATATCCTGTGGGAGTGTACTCTTTGGCAAACTGAGCGCAATATTATGTTGGACAATATTCAGCCTACGTCTGGAGTTGTCTATTACACGGACCTTGGGGAAACTAGAACGAATTTCCGTGCGTTCAAGCGTTTTTGCCATACCTATTATTGGAATCAAGTGTAAAAGCTCACAATTTTAGAACCCATTAATATTAGTGTTTTTAACCAGAGGTGCTTGGCAACTGGGCTTACCCCAGTTGTAAAAACCCCTTTTGTGCCTAATGGCCTAGTTTTGTTCTGTCTCCCGCTTGATTAGGAGGGAAGTGGCAATTATGTTTTTCTTACTCCTCCGCTGTCTTTTCTGATTAATTTCGTTGCGGGACCCAAGACAGTTTAATCGTTTCTTTGGGACTCGTCAAGCCATTGCCTCGGCGTTTTTTCTGGTGGTCGCCACTGTTGATTCTGGCTTACAGAAGTTACAGTGGTTTTTGGAAAAGCCTTGAATTATGGATACTTATGTGAGTTGCGTAAACGTACATATTCATACTTTAAAAGTAACTCATAAAGCTACTTTCAGCTTCCTCAATATTCATTCCTACCGTCCCGCTGGTCCCATTTTCAAGCGGCCTGAGAGACTTGTCAACCTGTCGCCACCTGTCTCGGCTCTCGGCGTCGCCGTAGTGACAACCGACTGGGAAATTAAAAGCTTTGATTAAACCATCCTAATGTGAAGTCACCCTTGATTTTCGGCAACGTGTGTTAGAAGTCGCTGCTGGAAAATTTGGAGCATGTGAAGGAAATAGGTTTCGTATGTGTTGGGAGGTTATTTTCAGGAACTGATGCACGACGGCTATACAAAATATTACCTATACCCGAATTTATTAACTTTTAATTCATCGTCACCAAATAAAGTGTCAACTTTAGCGTGTATTTAGGTTGTTTTTAAAGTGCAATGGAATTTGAACTTTGTCATATATTACACAGAGGTTTTTTTTTTGCCCCTGGGAAATCATCCAATGACTTCTGCCGCTCTGGGTGGAGCAGGAGGGCGTGTCAGACTCTTACTGACTAAAACCCACCTCTGTTCCTTACCTGCCTGAGTGCCCAGAGGTGCGGTAACTCATTTTCAGAATTTATCCGCTACCCCTAGGCATATAACATAGAGCTTGTTGTTACAATTTTTGATAATTATCTCGAATTCGAAATTCGAATCCAGCTGACGTTTTTTTTATTTCAAGATGCTTTTGGCCTCGATACCACCTGATGGAAAGCGACGGATGAGGTTTATGATGGAACAAGCGAGCCTAAAAGATACCTGTCTACTTTTCGCTGTTGTTCAGTTGACTAAACTATTGTAGCGACATCTATGACGCCGCACACGAACTAAAAATAGCAAGAATTCTACATCGCGCAAGCAGAGTTCTCCGCGCGATTTGAACATATACAACAGTCCGAAATCAACCATTGGGCAGTTGCCCGGACCAGACACAACACCCGTCTGGTCGGAGGATCCTCCCTTTTCAACGGAGGTTTGCGGGACTTTACACCCTGTTCCGCATACCTCTAAACTATCAATGAGAACATACATATCCATTTTATTTTTAACCCATTTCCGATGAAAAGGAGGAGGTTCTCAATTCGTCTGCATGTTTTTTTTTATGTATGTATGCGATTTCTCTGCCATTTGGATTATTTTTTTGTACGGTAGGTTATACTTCAGAAGTAGGAAAAAAAATATGTATAAGTACACAGATGTCGATATATATTTTATATTTTTTACCGAACAAAAAAAGAATCATCAAAATCTATTCACAAATGGCAGAGAAATCGCGTAACATACATAAAACAAAATATACAGACGAATTGAGAACCTCCACAAAAAATATGTATGGGTACACAGATGACGTTTTGGTTGTCGTCAATTATTTCATGTTATGGGGTTAACCATTCGGGCATAACTTTATTATATAGGTTTAGTTCTGGGGTACAACAACTAATAAGTGAAAAATATTTTTTTTTTTACAAAAAATACAAACGACTTCTAAAAATTGCAAAATAACTTTAATTTCGGCAGTCGGTGTCAAATAACGAAGACAAACAAAATACAAACACCGACTTCCGAAATTATTTTGCAATTTTTAGAAGTCGGTTGTACTTTTTGTAAAAAAGTTTTTTCCTAGTAATACTTTAATTTTACAATCAATACTCTGTTTCTAAGTTCTAATGGTACAAGGGAAAGCTATTCCCGCTTTTCGTAACAGAACCTATCATAATCAGCCTTCTAATGTCTCCACTGCTGGGGCACAGGCCTCCTCTCTGTGAGAGGGTGTGGGCCATAATCCACCACGCGGGCCCAATGCGGGTTGGTGGATGTCACATGTCTCAGAATTTTTGGTTCTAGGACATGCCGGTTTCCTCACGATGTTTTCCTTCACCGTTTTGAGAGCAGTGGTGATGAAATAATTTTACACTAAGGAAAGCGCCTGCCTGGGTTTGAACTTGTAAGTCGTGGCTGTTACCACTGGGCCACCACTGATACAGAACCTATATCAAACATAAATAAAAATATTGCCATTTTCACATAACGTGTTGAGAGTTAAAATTCTAACCTGGCTTTCGGGGGCTATTGACATTTACTTTACTGGCCCGGTCCGGCCCTGGAGGGAAGTGAGAAAAAGCCGTAAACACTTTTACGATTGGACCCTGTTTGACCGAAGGAAACGTGACTGACATGGTATATTATCCATTGCCTACGCCATGATGTGTTGAATAACCCAAGGGGATGGGTTTAGTGAAGGGGATGTGGAAAATAATTGAAAATAGGATGATATATCACTTTGATAGGTAGCCCTTTTCGTGTGCGGATGGGCAGTCCTTGCAGGTTGGTATTCGTTCGTTATCGAACTGTGATTTAAAGGTAAAAGGTAAGCACATTACTATACTCTTGGAACCGGCTGTCATTTGCTGCCTTCTACGAAACAGGACCCAACTACTCGTTCTGTTTTGTTTTGAATTAAAAAGAAATTATTGCGAAAGAATTAATGAAATATTTCCGGATCGTATACTTCTAAGCTCTTAAATCGGCTTACTATGTGGTCACAATCTAAAGTAGCAAAGGTAGTAGGCAAAACATGATATATACAGGGTATAAATGAAATTCGTGGTAATATTTTAAATACTACTTTCCCCATAGACATGAACAACTTTCTTCATCATCATCATCAGCCTTTTAATGTCCCCGCTGCTGGGACACAAGCCTCCTCTCTGTGAGAAGATGTGGGCCATAATCCACCACGCGGGCCCTGTGCGGGTTGGTGGATGTCACTTGTCTTCGAAGTTTTGGTTCCAGGACATGTCGGTTTCCTTACGATGTTTTCCTTCACCGTTTTGAGAGCAGTGGTGATGAAATAATTGGGTTTGAACTCACGACCTACAACTTGTAAGTCGCAGCCGTTACCACTGGGCCACCACTGCTCTTTCTGGGCCACCACTGCTCTTCACAACTTTCTTAAAGAAAACTTATTACAAAAAATAATCAGATCAGCTGATGAATTTTGTACGGAAAGTACAATTTTTTTTTTGAGAATTTTTTGTTATTTCCTTGATGAAAGTAGTTCATTTCCATGAGCAAACAATGTATCTAAAATATAACCACCCCTTTCCGTTACACCCTATATAATGAAAGCTGGGGTACCAAGGTTATCCAGAAATTACCGTAGTAATACAGCTTCCATACAAAGTATGTATCCCAGCAGGTAGGAACTCAAGTAAAATAACCTTCTAAGAAATCTTATCAGGGTTTATAGCTCTGAGCTTTTTCATAACGTTTCGAGTAGGTAAAAAATAATAAACTTATCAAAGTATCTTTGCTGTTTTCCCTTGCGGCATGAGGAGAAATAAATCGAGTTTTTTTCCTGTTACAGTGATAAGAGCCTGCAGCATTAAGTGTGGTCGGAAGTAAAGTAAAACAATGTTGTCAATTTGAAAAAAAAAACTTTTTACAAAAAAAAAACAATCGACTTCCAAAAAAAGTAACTTAAAGTACACTAAAAATTAAAAAAATAACTTTAATTTGGGAAGTCGGTGTTTGTATTTTATTTCTTCGTTATTTGACACCAACTTCCGAAATTAAAGTTATTTTTTAATTTTTAGTTATACCCCAGAACTAAAAACCGCAATAACATGGAACGTGGAATTTAAACATACTCGTACCTACTCGTAATTGGATTTTTCGTTTTTGTTTAGTTTCTAAAGCAATTTCGATAAAATTTATATGGGACCACTTCGAGAGTATATTCTTTCGGATAAAAAAAGAATATTGAAAATCGGTCCATAACTGACGGAGAAATCGGCGGATATACATTAAATAAAAAAAAAACATACATACAGTCGAACATAGAACCACCTCCTTTTTCGAAAGTCGGTTAAAAATATTGAAAATGCGAGATGCAAACCCTAGAAAATAGTTTTCTTACTTTCTTTGTAGATGGCGCGTGTGTCACCGGATTCCAAACTATTTACGTTTTTATATTTTTTGGATAAATATAAGGGCTATGTATTGATTGCTGACCCTGAACCAATCTTGTGTTTTGACGACTGTGCGCAATATCAGAGGGAATTAACCGACTTCTTTTTAAGCTGTTCGTATTCGCATCGCAGTTAAAATGTATGGAAAATGAAGGTGTTTTAGACAGATGCCACTGCGATGCGAATGAGAACGTTTGTGAAACGTACGAGAATTGGCCCTCTGGTATTCTGAACACAGCATTGTAAAACGCACAAGTACGAAATCGAACCTATAGACAGAAATGTACCTTTCACCAACTCGGTGAAAGGTATATGCTATAGTACCTTCTAGTAAAATTATGCCTCCCTCTCGCTGTTTCGGTGAAAATAATGAAAATATTCATGGCCACGCGCACCAGATTTACATTGCCGTGATACACGTTCTCGAAAAAGTTATTGTGTTAACCTTTTTTTTTAATTCTCCCGTGGCTATGTTTGTCATTTTGCGTGGATTTTTTTATTTACGTTGGTATTGCTGATGGAGAGTTTTCAAGGTTTTAATGTGGATATGTATAGGCAGTTGTTTTTTTTTGATGTATAGGCAGTTAAGTTTCTGATTTATGAAGGATGAGTCAGCATTTGTTTAACAATGCTGAACGTTTATTTTTCTTAATAGCCTAACAAATTAACATTAAAAAAGAACACTTATTTTCAATTAAAGCCACTGAGTGTACACGACTTCGAAAAAGGAGGAGGTATTTATTTTCAACAGACTGTAACTACAATACAAATTATACTAAACTAATAAATAACTTAATAAATAAAACATGTACAAGAGGCATAAAAGATCCGGTAGGAGTAAAGCTCATTGGGCATCAAAAAATTCGTCCACATCGCTGTCAATGGGAAAAGTGAACCAGAACGCTGGCAGCATTGCCACGTTGAATGGCAATGCTGATTCGTTGGCCGAAAAAAAGGCGTGTACATATTTACCGACTTTCACAAGAAACAAAAAAGTTTTCCCTAACAACATATTTTAAAGAACTCCAAAAAAATATTCCTCCGAGTGTAATAATATTGGATTGCTACAGGTTTCCTCAAAACAGGGGTTGTACACAAACTGCAGAGTGAATGGCTCTCAAGTTGGCTGCTATTGCGGAAGTTGGCGACTTCTCTTGAACTTAGCCCTCTGGGAATAATGAGTAGGCTGCTAGGGTTCATGATCTGAATGTACGACCATTTGTTTTAGTGATTAACTCAGAGATTTCACGATTGTAAATTTTCAATTTTTTTTTTAAGGGGATTTGATCCATGTAATCTTGCCTCAATCTTAAAGAAGTTTTTAATTTTTTTTATATAATTGATAGACACACGATTGACCACTATCTCACCTGATTGATAGTAAGCGATGATGTGGTCGAAGATGGAGCACGCTTGCCCAGAAATAATGAATAGGTTTATTCACTATGCGAAAATATAGTTTAAAGAAATTTCAGCAATGTTGACGGCAGGTATTTACCATTTTGGCGAATTAAAGAATAAAAAAGGACAGTAATAACTAAGCAATAAATAAACCATTAAAATTGTTCAGAATTAATTACCTACCTACATAAAATCTTTAGAGAATTTACAGTCCAAATTGATGTATCCGAACAAAACAAACAAAGCCCATGTCTAAATCCCATAAGAATTATTATTAAAGATCGCATTTAGAGCAATATAATAATCTCATAGTGAATACGTCAATTATATTCAATAATCCTCAATCACCCGCTAATATGCGTGGCGGCCATTATGCAAATCCCCTCGGCTTAATAGCGCACAGTAAAATGTAAATCAGCAATAATATAGAGCGATAACAGTGCTTGCAACAAGTGTGTCGTTACCCTTAGTTTTTGTTTTCGTTTTTGTTACTGGCAACACTGGTAACTTTTTTTGGGCGGGAAAACATGGGCGCTTGGTTGAAGGAATTTGATATAAAATGTTAAGTGTGGCATTTCGTGCGGAAATTGAGGTTTATTATTATCTACGGTTATAAATCAGTAAATCAATTCTAATGTACGGTAAAATGTAAATCAGCAATAATTTAGAGCGATAACAGTGCCTTGCAACGAGTGTGTCGTTACCTTTAGCACAGAATAAATAGTACACTTTAGTTTTTGATTTCTTTTTTATTAGTGACAGCTTTTTTGGCGCGGAAACATGGGTAGGTTTTGGTTAAAGGAGTTTTTAATAGAAATATTGAATGTGAATTAAGATAAAGAATTTAAAATAAATATAATCTTTTTTGTATAAATAAATGATCTTCTTGTTTGATTTTTGTCTTTACAATTTTACAAAGGTCGTCTCGTTCTCGTCGAAGATTATTGTTGTACTAACTACAGATAGATAACCCTCTCAACGCTTCTAAGCGCCTCTCAGAACATGAACTGTCACAGTCGCAATCTGTGTTACTTAATAATGAACTCAACACGGATGACATGTCTCACGACCCTGACCGGAGGCGCAATCCTGCGTGGTACACGCTCTATGGTTATTGAGATTATATTCAGAACTAGCTTCTATCAGCGGTTTCACCCACGTGGGATTAGTACTTCCCCCATTATAAATTAAAGCCTATGTGTTATTCCAGACTACAATGTGTCTCTGTGTCAAATTTCATCCAGATACAAACATCCATATATCCAAACTTTCGCATTTATCGTACCAGTAAAATGATTATTATTGGAGATAAACTACTGATTCTATGGACTCGTCGATTTTATGTAAGAACGATTAATTGTTGTCAAAGGCATCCCAGTTTTCTGTAAATAATTTATTGACGCGTCACAAAATTTCAATCAAGAGATGCGCTTATACTTTAAAAAAAAATCACTCAACCAATCACAGCAGCTGCCGTGGTTTTGAAAATTCTCACATTCATTTTGCTTTAATTTTCGTTCCAAGAACCGGGCCCTGACGTTACGCAACGAAAATTATGAAATAAATTATCAGCTGTTATTAATTATAATAATACAGACGTTCATCATCCTTCAAAAGAACACAAATATAATATTTTTACCTCATCTACGTCATCATTTTATTTCACCCCACTATTCACAAACCGTATCCAGTTAATCACACTGACCGGTATTCTACTATTTTCCCTTCACTATTTAACACTTTGGCTGGCTACCCGGCGCCGCTCCTCTTAATAAAAGTCCATCAAAATCAAAGTCGCTATTGGGTGTAATTCGTTCCCATTTGTCGGCAACCACGAGCCACGTTTGAACTGCGGATACATTTAGCAGAGGATTAGAAACAGGTCACAGGCCTTTGAACTGTTGGTACTCTGGTTATCTGTCATATTGTACAATATTGCAGACACGTGTCAGCGTCATAATCATTTCAGCCGAAATACCACTTCTGAACATAGGCCTCCCCCGAGAGTCGCAAACATTATTAATTGATCTGCCTAGCCTTTTCCCAACCTAACCGGATGCAGCTGAAATGAATACTACTAACCTGCAGAACCACAAGCCATTAACTGGGTAACACCCCGTGGCAAGACCGGTGTCAGATTTTTTGGGTTTCTGAGTCCAACTGTCAAAGATCTACAAATCACCAACGGTTTTATGAGTATTTATGGCACATTATGGCAAAAAAATAGTGGAACCTCTCTGTCACTCAAAATTTTTTTTTTTACAAAAATACATAAATAGACTTCAAAAAAAAAAAAACATAGGTACACACACTTAAAATTATAAAATAATTTTAATTTCGGAAGTCGGTGTTTGTATTTTGTTTCTTCGTTATTTGACACCGACTACCAAAATTAAAGTTGTTTTTTATTTTTTTTTGTATTTTGTAGTTTGCAAGTCGGTTGTATTTTTGTAAAAAAGTTTTTTTTTTAATATTAAAATTATACCCGAAGTGATAACCCACACTGAATTTAAACATAATTAGAGGAAACCAATACGTCATCTGTGTTGTACACATATTTTTTGTTTTTGCTGATTTTTTCAAAACCGCTTAATCAATTTCGATAATATTTATAAGGGATCACCTTTCGAATAAAAAACGAATTTTGAAAATCAGTCCACAATTGACAGAGAAATCGATGGACATACATAAAAAAAAAACATACATACAGTCGAATATAGAACCTCCTCCTGTTTCGAAGTCGGTTAGTTACCTTTGTATGTCTGTTTCTATAGCTGTTTGTGTCGTATTTACGCGCGGGAACTGTACACAACTACCAACCAAAAGTAATTACGCAAAAAAGAATAACAGTTTTTTGTTTCATCTGTAGTGTAATTTCTGCAAAAAATTCCAATCGTGCCAGAATATAATCACAGTTATTTGTTATTTTATTAAAAAAATTACGCGTAAAGCTAGCAATATTTTTATTTTATTTTCGCTACGGCTATATAGCAATTAATTTATTAAAGGTACAAAATTACCCAGGTTTACGTATATTTTTTTGTAAAATTATGCCCTAGAGGTTCTATTGTCAATTTATTCAAAGCTTAAATTAGGGTAAGCCATTTTCGCGTAATCAGGATTCCATTAGTTAATACAGGGTGAGCTGGAAAACATTTACATATTTTACAGGGCGAGTCTTTCTCGTAATTTACATCAAAATTACATGGAAAACTTTTAGTACCAACTCAACACAAATGAAATAGAACAGCAAAAAGTATTTAAATTTATAAACACTAGGTAGTATACTCGTTTTATTCGAAACAACGAATACCGTCCAAAGCAGGCGTTTGTTCGAAAACCTGGAAATGCAGTTTTCGTTTTTCAGAAAATGTGCTCATGCTTCGATGTCCTTTATTTTACTAACTAGTTTCTGCCAGTGGCTTCGCCCGCATGGTGTTAGTCCTTCCCTCTTTATAAATTATAGCCTACTAGCTTCTGTCAGTGGCTTCGCCCGCGTGGTGTTAGTCCTTCCCTCTTTATAAATTATAGCCTACTAGCCAGTGGCTTCGCCCGCGTGGTGTTAGTCCTTCCCTCTTTATAAATTATAGCCTACTAGCTTCTGTCAGTGGCTTCGCCCGCGTGGTGTTAGTCCTTCCCTCTTTATAAATTATAGCCTACTAGCTTCTGTCAGTGGCTTCGCCCGCGTGGTGATAGTCCTTCCCTCTTTATAAATTATAGCCTACTAGCTTCTGCCAGCGGCTTCGCCCGCGTGGTGTTAGTCCTTCCCTCTTTATAAATTATAGCCTACTAGCTTCTGCCAGCGGCTTCGCCCGCGTGGTGTTAGTCCTTCCCTCTTTATAAATTATAGCCTACTAGCTTCTGCCGGTGGCTTCGCCCGCGTGGTGTTAGTTCTTCCCTCTTTATAAATTATAGCCTACTAACCAGTGGCTTCGCCCGCGTGGTGTTAGTCCTTCCCTCTTTATAAATTATAGCCTACTAGCTTCTGTCAGTGGCTTCGCCCGCGTGGTGTTAGTCCTTCCCTCTTTATAAATTATAGCCTACTAGCTTCTGTCAGTGGCTTCGCCCGCGTGGTGTTAGTCCTTCCCTCTTTATAAATTATAGCCTACTAGCTTCTGCCAGTGGCTTCGCCCGCGTGGTGTTAGTCCTTCCCTCTTTATAAATTATAGCCTACTAGCTTCGTGCCAGTGACTTCGCCCGCGTGGTGTTAGTCCTTCCCTCTTTATAAATTATAGCCTACTAGCTTCTGTCAGTGGCTTCGCCCGCGTGGTGTTAGTCCTTCCCTCTTTATAAATTATAGCCTACTAGCTTCGTGCCAGTGACTTCGCCCGCGTGGTGTTAGTCCTTCCCTCTTTATAAATTATAGCCTACTAGCTTCGTGCCAGTGACTTCGCCCGCGTGGTGTTAGTCCTTCCCTCTTTATAAATTATAGCCTACTAGCTTCTGCCAGTGGCTTCGCCCGCGTGGTGTTAGTCCTTCCGTCTTTATAGATTATAGCCTACTAGCTTCTGCCAGTGGCTTCGCCCGCGTGGTGTTAGTCCTTCCCTCTTTATAAATTATAGCCTACTAGCTTCTGCCGGTGGCCTCGCCCGCGTGGTGTTAGTCCTTCCCTCTTTATAGATTATAGCCTACTAGCTTCTGCCAGTGGCTTCGCCCGCGTGGTGTTAGTCCTTCCCTCTTTATAAATTATAGCCTACTAGCTTCGTGCCAGTGACTTCGCCCGCGTGGTGTTAGTCCTTCCCTCTTTATAAATTATAGCCTACTAGCTTCGTGCCAGTGACTTCGCCCGCGTGGTGTTAGTCCTTCCCTCTTTATAAATTATAGCCTACTAGCTTCTGCCAGTGGCTTCGCCCGCGTGGTGTTAGTCCTTCCGTCTTTATAGATTATAGCCTACTAGCTTCTGCCAGTGGCTTCGCCCGCGTGGTGTTAGTCCTTCCCTCTTTATAAATTATAGCCTACTAGCTTCTGCCGGTGGCCTCGCCCGCGTGGTGTTAGTCCTTCCCTCTTTATAAATTATAGCCTACTAGCTTCTGCCGGTGGCCTCGCCCGCGTGGTGTTAGTCCTTCCCTCTTTATAAATTATAGCCTACTAGCTTCTGCCAGTGGCTTCGCCCGCGTGGTGTTAGTCCTTCCCTCTTTATAGATTATAGCCTACTAGCTTCTGCCGGTGGCCTCGCCCGCGTGGTGTTAGTCCTTCCCTCTTTATAGATTATAGCCTACTAGCTTCTGCCAGTGGCTTCGCCCGCGTGGTGTTAGTCCTTCCCTCTTTATAAATTATAGCCTACTAGCTTCTGTCAGTGGCTTCGCCCGCGTGGTGTTAGTCCTTCCCTCTTTATAAATTATAGCCTACTAGCTTCTGCCAGTGGCTTCGCCCGCGTGGTGTTAGTCCTTCCCTCTTTATAAATTATAGCCTACTAGCCTCTGCCAGCGGCTTCGCCCGTATGGTAAAAAGTAGCTTTTATTTTAATCCAGGTTCATGTTCAGCCTATATTGCGTGATTGAAACACAAACATACAAACTTTCGCATGTATAATATTAGTAGGATGTACAAAATTCCAGACAATAATCTATCCCTATGCCAAATTTCATCCAGATCCAATCAGCTGTTCCGGCCACGTAACTCAATCATTACAAACATCCATCCATCCGAACTTTCGCATTTATAATATTATACAGGAGGATAGGATTCTTATATTTAATACTAAATAATATCAAAGTTAAAAGAGTATCATCCATTTTTATAAAGCAAATGTCTGAATATTTCAGCAAAGGGGATTTGAGTCGCAAAGTCCTATTAAGAAGCTTACTGCTTTTCATTTTGTCAAGAGTTAATTAGTTGCATCCGACCCTTTTCATACAGCGTGTATATTTAAGTATTATAAAAGTATTATTTAATATACCGGGGTTGCTCATGTTTATGGCTTTATAAGGTACCTTACGGCTTTAAGAATTCATGGAGCCTTTTCCGTATGCCTATTGTATATTATCATCTTTGTTCAACATAAATCTCAAATATTATAGAATAAGTATAGAACTTAGAGAAATGCAGAGGAGCTCGTGGCTAAAGTAATAACAGCCGCACGGGTCGATCCATCAGGTTAAGCTACGCTTGCCGGGATTGGTCCATGGATGGGTGACCATCTTTACATACCGAGACTCATCCGTGCGTCGGCAAGCACGTTAAGCCGTTGGTCCCGTCTGTCAATCGTGGATCTTTGACAGTCGTTACGGGTCGTCAGAAGCCCGAAAGTCTGACAACCAGTCTTACCAAGGGGTATCGTATTACCCAGTAACGGGGTTATGGAAATCAGACTGGTATTCAGCTGCATCCGGCTAGACTGGAAGCCGACCCAAAGATAGTTGGGCAAAGGCTAGGCAGATTGAAGTATAGAACTTATAGTAAAGGGCATTATGACGCGTTTTCATCAATAGTAAGCGGCATCTACAAAAATGCGAAGTTAGCAGTTACTTAGTGGAAAAATATTTCACCAACCAAAAGCCGAGACAAAAGCCACCAACAAGATGATAAGGTAACTTTCCTACTGAGAAAAGGCTGATATACTGAAGTAGCTACTTAGGAAATTGCTAGGCTGCTGAATTAATGGACACTAATAAAACTAGACCTTGTATGCTTGACATACCATCAAGATGAAGGTACTTTTCAGTAAGGACGTTACGGAGCTTCGACTCCAACTCCGATAAGTTGGAACTTCCGATTATATTACACCTTCAGTTCCGAATTCGGATGCGCCACTTTTATATTCTGATTCCAACTTCGGTACCAATAAAACCACCTCTTTAACATTCCTGCTATTAAGAACCCTTTTGCAAAACCTTCTGCGTTAATGTCGTCTACAAATTCGATCGAGTTAACCCACCGGATTCCTATGCAATCCACGAACATGTGATAGGCGTTGCAGATAGCACTGGGTAGCGGGAAGCAAACCCCATTGTCTTACGTCACGGAAGAGCTCGAATGTTGAATGCAAATGAATATTGAAGCAAAGTCAGCTTGCTCTGCGGAGATGTACCGCCAGCCCTACGAGGTGTTCTCGATGCAAAATGGACGTCTTACAATTTGAGAAGACTTTCAAAGTCGAATTTTCACTCAAAGGTATTTTATTAAAATGTATACCAACATTGTATACGTGTATTCCACATCTAGAAAACGTTCATTGCAAAAATTGAACACGAAAAAAACTAAGGCTTAAAAGCCCAGTATTCGGCGAAATAAAGTTCGATTGACATTCCCTAAGTGGAAACTTTCAAACTCAAGCAGTGTTACTTCACACGGACGAAGTTGCATAATCAATAAAAAAAATCCTAAAATAAAATATCTACTTATTATAATTAAAAAAAAAAACTTTAAAACACGCTTTCTCGAATTCTTCTCAGAAAACCCTTTCATTTGATACCCATATCATGGGAGTCCGCCATATTGGATTTAGAATGACGTCTCTTCGCTATAATAACCGGGCATTGTCATCTCCTGCGGACGGCGAGTAGTGGGTAGCTCGCCGTCCGATCAGCACCAGGCCCGTGAGTCGACGGCGCGAAGTGTTCCACGCGCGCCTCAAAGAGATGAGTGTCAGCCACCACTGACGGGGCCCATCGTTGCTGGTGCCTGCATGCCTAGGGGTAGCGGATAAATTCTTAACAGAGTTACCGCTCCCCTGGGCACTCAGGCAGGGAAGGAACAAGGGGTGGGTTTTAGTCAGTAAGAGTCTGCCACACCCTCCCGCTCCACCCAGAGCGGGAGATGTCATTGGATGATTTCCGAACCCGCCAAAAAAAAAAAAAATTGTCATCTAAACTAAACATATGTGCAAAATTACAGCTGAATCGGAAACCGGGCAGTAGGTCAAAAACTACTAAGCTTTTTTACATAGTAACAGGTGAAGTTAATAAAAGCGTGTTAAACATGAGATCTGTATACATAGTAAGGCTATATTTAGTAAGGCTACGATAGAGTCACTGGCATGAAATGATGAGTGCAGATTCGTGTTGAATGAACAAATACACAAACTAGCGAACGTGACACGGTTAGCTTTTACTTACAGTGTCTACAAAATAATGTTGGGAGCTTTCGAGGAAAATAGTACACGTAGGTGTAACGGGATGAGGGTGCTTAAAAAGTGTCACGTAAAAATATGGGACATTATTTATAAAAAAGTTATCATTGTCATTAGTTTAAAAACTGATAAGCAGGTTCCTTATTCAAAATTTTCTACCTGAAAGAAGTATACATCAAAATCAATCTGCCTAGCCTTTTTCTAACTATCTTGGGGTCGGCTTCCAGTCTAACCGGATGCAGCTGAATACCAGTATTTTACATGAAGCGACTGCCTATCTGATCTCCACAACCGTTACTGGGTAATACGATACCCCTTGGTAAGACTGGTTGTCAGACTTTCGGGCTTCTGACGACCCGTGACGACTGTCAAAGATCCACGATTGACAGCCGAGACCAAATACTTAACATGCTTTCCGAGGCACAGAGGAGTCTCGGTATGTAAAGATGGTCATCCATCCATGGACCAAACCCGGCAAGCATAGCTAAACCTGATGGATCGACCCATGCGGCTGTTATTACTTTAGCCACGAGCTCCTCAGAAAGAAGTGTACTTGTGGTAAAGTACTGGCTAATGATTTGTAGGAGGTTTTTTCCTATAGAGTGCTGAATGTGATGGATGAGACGCATTTATCTTAAATTTAGAATACGCTAATCAGTATGATTTTATAAATAAGGCTGATTGATGATGGGAGTTTTTGGGAGGATTTTTTTCGAGTGAAGATCAGTGGCTGTTTTAATTATTCCTCAATTGATTACTAGTGGATATTGTGATGTTAAATTGGTGTAGTTTTGTGTCTCAAGTGTCTACGCAACTGGACAATATACGGAATCATTGAAAGAGGCGCGATCTCTTTGAAGCTGGGATTTTTTTCGTAGTACTGACTACCTCAGCGAAGCTTGCCGAGAAGGCTGACTCGACACATATGCTGCCGAATATTGCAAAAACATTAGAATGTGTTACATCTGCATTCAAATGAAAAAAAAAAAAATAGTATTCTGTATCTAAAACTAAATACTATCTTAACTTGACACTGGCTAAATGCACAAACCGTGCGAAGCCAAAATTATAAAAAAAAAATATGAGAAAATGTGTAAAAGATAGATTTTCAAGTAGTACTTAGTCTTTACCAATGTAAAGTGTAGTCATTCTTCAATTTCTTAAGTGTAATCAAATCAGGGCCGTGAAACTTAGGTCTACTATAATAATCACTGAAGCTATTGATATTACCTGAAACTTTCAGAATCCACTCATCATCACCATCATCATTTCAGCCGAAAGATGTCCATTGCTGCCCACCCTAGTCATACTACTTTTCTATTATCGTTTACGCTAATGCTTAGTACAAAATGTATGGCAATGACATTAACTGCGTAGAGAAGTGTCACGTGACTTATCGCAGGTAATGTCATCGTCATACATTTTGTACTATGCGTTAGCGTTAACGATAATAGAAAAGAAATATGGCTAGGGGGACTGGATATAGGTCTCCCCAAGTGTCGCCATTACAACTGGTCCTGTGCATCTCTCATCCATCGGAATCCCGCGACCCTCACCACAATCAGAATCCACTCCCAATTTTATATTTACAAACAAGAAGTCCAATTAACACAACTAAATAACAATTAACTTTAATAAACCCACATTCAAACCCACGGTTGAATGGAAGCCGGCAGATCCACAATTGGACGCACGCTCGCAAAACACCCGGCTCCTACGCCCGCATGCATGAATGAAAGACCTCCTAGATTGCAGGCTTCAGACCTCAGTACTGTACATTAGAACATTCTGCATTTTGATTGAATTCACTTGCGTCAGAGATGTTGGCGTTCAATTTACTGATGTGAGACGCGTGGTTTGAAATTGTATTGCGTCGAAAGCTTGGTAGCTTGGAACGGCAGATGTAGGTCGGACCTATAGAATATACTCGTATTTGAGAATTTGTTTGCGCTGTTTTATTTATTTATGGATGGCCTTTCAACTATTTTGATAGAATGATGGCTTTGAGGATGAATGGAAAAAGTTATATTAGATATAATTCTTGTCCATAAATCGTCCTCGTGGTTTTGAGAATTAGTAACATGGTATGATCTTAAGCGTATCATTTTGATAGTTTTTTTTAAGGTTTGAATCATCATCATTTCAGCCGAAAAACGTCCAGGAGCATTCATCGGCTACCCGCGACCCTCACCAAGTCATCGGTCTACCTTGTGGGAGGCCTTCCAACGCTACAGCTTCGGGTACGCGGTCTCCACCCCAAAACTTTTCAGCCTCATCAACCATCTGTTCTGCGATCAATGGCCCTGCTCACTGCCACTTCAATCCAGCGATTACCAAGTGCGGATACTAACTGTTATCTAGGAGTTTTATAAGGTTACGGAAATATGTAGGTTTGTGGGGGGAACTTGACGCGTGAAGTATGAAAAAGACAATTTATTTAGCCGACTTCGGATAACTAGGAAGTAAGTATTGTAGAGACTTTTTCATCGAGACCTTTTTAGATGGTTTACACCTCGGGCCTGCGGACGGCGAGTAGTGGGTAGCTCGCCGTCCGATCAGCACCAGGCCTGAGAGTCGACGGCGGGTAGTGTTCCACGCGCGCCTCAAAGAGTTGTCAGCAAACCATGACG
Source organism: Polia nebulosa (assembly GCA_951329385.1). Taxonomy (NCBI): domain Eukaryota; kingdom Metazoa; phylum Arthropoda; class Insecta; order Lepidoptera; family Noctuidae; genus Polia; species Polia nebulosa. The sequence goes on from OX589604.1 coordinate 8,512,884, forward strand.
TCATGGCCGATGCCTGCCCAGGGGTTGTGGATATATTCGAAACAGAGTTACCGCGCCCTTGGGCATTCAGGGCAGGGAAGGAACAGTGGTGGGTTTTGGTCAGTAAGAGTCTGACACGCCCTCACGCTCCACCCTAGAGCGGGAGATGTCATTGGATGATTTCCCACCTCACAAAGAAAAAAGGCACGCAACGTGTATGCCGCATATTTTGACACTCAAAGGAATCAAAACCTATATAGTACTTCCCGTTGACCTAGAATCATGAAACTTGGCAAGAAATATTAAAATAGAGCACAAGTAAAGGAAAAAATCCGAAAACCGTAAATTTGTAGTTACTCACAAAAAAAAAATACTAACCTATTTGCAGTTGGAAAACTAACCGCGACCTGCGACTATTTCGATATATGGGGACAACAGTTTTTAACGTCAAAGTTAAGTTTGTCCCTCAATAATTTACATACCTACAAGTTTGTACGGAACCCTCGCTGCGCAAGTCCGACTCGCACTTGTCCGGTTTTCATAATATTAGACTATCAAGTCTTGCGATCGAGTCTTTTCTTTATACACACGAGAAACATAACACACATCAGGAGAATACACAGAGCCACTGAAAAGTAAATTAAAAATCTAATGAAACTCAGAGTGCTTCTTTTAAATATTGCATTTAAGTAAAGAGAAAGTATTTAAATGAAAAAAGAATTGTTCGTAATAAAGAAAAGATGAGAAATCTCTGAAAGAATAGTTTATTTGTTTTGCGATTATGAGCGAGTAACTTGCCCTTCTATTTTTTAACTTTTCAACTGAAACTAAACATTTACAGCCTTATATACATATAAAACCGCTAACCGTATGCTTAGTTAAAGTGATGATTAGCGGGTTTTAAATTCCTAATGCGATACCCCTTGGTAAGACTGGTTGTCAGACTTTCGGGCTTCTGGCGACCCGTAACGACTGTCAAAGACCGACGATTAAGGCCCTACTACCGGCCAAGTGGCGTCCTCATTGAATAAAAAAATCGTAGCATAGCATTGAAAATAAATATTAAAGAATCCAACGTCACGTTTGTTACAAAGAGGATAAAGTGTTTTTACGTTGTTAAAACAGGTCTCAGAATGTTTCGTATCCAAAGTACCAAAAACGGCCGTTTCTGACACTTTTGCCTACTATTTTGGACGATAGTAGACCCTTAACAGCCGGGACCAACGGCTTAACGTGTTTTCCGAGGCACGGAGGAGTTTCGGTATGTAAAGATGTCACCCATCCATGACCAACCCTGGCAAGCTTAGCTTAACCTGATGGATCGACCCGTGCGGCTGTTATTATTCCAGAAACATACAGGGTGGAAACTTTCAGAGGGGCAGTACCTTTTTTTTTTAAGGGGAATGTATGGAAAAAGTATTTTTGCAATTTCTGACGTTTTTAGTACTCCAACCTGAGTTGACCCTATATAAGTTTTTGATCAGTATTAGAAACAGGATCGATTGGCATCATATTTTTTTTTGTGTAAAATGGGCATTTTCTTGCTAACTGTAAATTTTTATGAAAATCTGTGAATGTGTATCAAAATTTCACGAAAAAATAATGGATAGTCTCCTAAGACCCTTTTCGTGTAGCTGCAACGGTTACGGTAGGTCCCCTTACTGTCCCGCTGAAAGTTACCACTCTGTATTTCTCATCCATTACATACAGTTGTCTATAGAACAAAACCTCCTTAAAATTATTAGTGTGATTGTTTTGTTTTTGTTTGTGTGTTGTTAGTGTGATTTTGTGTGTGTTTTGTGTGAACTGAATAAATGTTTTATCTATCTATCTATCCTTTTTCTGGGTAGAAAATATTGAATGAAGAACTTGCTAATCAGTGTTTAAACTAATCTGTCGTCCTCTGTGTCTACTACTAATCTGTGTCTAGTCTGTCAGCGGGCTGTATCTCACGATCCTTAATAGCTAAACAGTTGAAATTTTCACAGAATGTGTGTTTCTGTTGCCGCTATAGAAATACACGCTGTATGAAATTTATTCAGAATTCAGATTCAGAATTTCAACTGTATACCTATTACGGATCATGAGATATAGCCAAAAAAAATACTCAAAAAAACACGTTTCTAGAAACATCTTTTCTTGGTATTTTTTCAGTTTATGGTACGGAACCCTTCGTGTGCGAGTCCGACTTGCACTTGGCCGGTTTTTTTTAAATAAGGCCATTAATAAAGTCTATTTTTGGAAATATTCCTTAATTAAGAAACTCTTCATATATGCTTACTAATTTCATATAGAGGGCACTGAACTGGTGTTAATGAGGGATAATATGCGAGAAAATTAAACCTGTTCGCTAAGGGTAAATAACCTATGTTTTCTTTTGATGTTCGGTGTCTTCGAAATACTTTGAATTTAGTAATCAAAGTGTTACTTACGTCAGATACGTTTCTTTCAGCATGAGATTATTTTACTACTGGTGATGAATTAGATAATATGACGTAAGTATCAGTCAGCTGTCTTTTATCTCAGAAAAACTTGATATTTCTAATCAAACATGTCATTTGAGCTCACAGATAATAAGGTGTTTTTCCGAACAACATAACTCCTTACATCAAAATACGACATTCCTATACCTAAAGTCGATTCATTATACCGCTTCCTCCAAGTCAGAGGTATTAGAGGGTGCCTGAGAATTACCTACGCCTCATCAAGACACGTACGCGTTTCAGCGAGTGAGAGTAAGTGAGAGAAACTGAGAGAAAAAGTGAGACGCTGAGAGAAAAATGAGCGATGTTTGTTTACCGTTAAGCTCGGGCTTATACCCCGACGGAAGTTCTTGATCGTTGCGTTATGTGAGGCGAGACGAGAAATGTAATGTCATTGTTGTTGGTTAAGTTTTGTTTGTTTGTTTGTGCAGGTTTCACAAACGTGGATATGGTTTTGAAATCAATAGAAGTTTTGCTGGTGAAAAGGTTTTCTAGAGCAGTAACTTAGAGGTAATAACAAAAAAGCACGTAGCTTAATATCATTACAAAATGGAATATTACAAGGTAAAAGTGTTTCATTCAGTTAACGGCCAATATTTCAGACAATCGGCACATTGATTAATTACTGTACCTATGACTCAAGGTATAGAAATAGTTCTTGTCTGTGTTCTCTCAAATTTGAAACAGCTCAATTTTTTCCATACATTTTTAACGATATCTACATACATCCAATCTCTTGGTTTTTTTTTATGATACAGCGTTTTTTTTTTTTATAGCGCAAAGAGCTCATGGTGCTTTGAACTGAATATTATTTACTGATTTTGTTTTTCAAATCGTCGATGACGGGTTTATAATGACTGCTATGTTACACCCGCACGATATGTGGTTGTCAACCGCAAAGTGTTTGTTTTGTTACAGGTTTATGAATTAGTTTTTATTTTGATAAGAAATGTTACTAACATAGTTTTATAAGTGTTACCAACAACAATATGAATCATGTGTGTTCGATGTAAATAAATATAATAATAAGAATAAATAACAGGTTTTTTAAATACGAAGACTCTCCACAACCGCGAGGTGTGCAGCCTCAGAGAATATTTTCTTGAAACCGACGTGGGTATGCACCGCGATGTGGTCGCAGTGGACAAGGGACTCACCCCGTTGTCCATGGCTAAAGAGAACTGGCGCAAACCTGAAGTTCTCACTACTGATGACCGCAAGGAGGTATGGAAAGGCAAGGAGCTTCACGGGCGCTTTTATCGGGCTCTTCATGGGCCTGATGTAGATTTCTTGGCGTCCGTGGTCTGACTACGTTTCAGCGACCTCTTCGGGGAAACTGAAGGTTTTGTCTGTGCAATTATGCATGAAGTTATCTTGACAAATAACTACCGAAGGCAAATCTTGAAGGACGGGACGGTTGACGTGTGTCGGGTGTGCCACCGTCCGGGTGAGTCCATCAGACATATTATCTCTGGTTGTTCTCGTCTTGCAAACAGCGAGTATTTGCACAGGTATCACCAAGTGGCCAGAATTATTCATCAGCAACTTGCTTTAAAATACAAATTTGTGGATTCTGAGGTACCGTATTACAAGTATGTGCCCGACCCAGTTCTCAAAAATGACCGTGTCACGTTGTACTGGCATCGGTCTATCATCACTGATAGGACTTTTGTTGCCAATAAGCCGGATATAGTGGTGATAGACCGATTAGCGCGCCGCACAATGATAATCGATGTCACCATAAATAAAAAGAACCTGAATAAATAACTAAATAAATGAATATGAATATATGTATGTATATATATGAAACATCAATAAATAAATATCCCGTTACCTACCCATATTTCCTCACCCACTCACACTCACACACACTACACAGTCACAGTCACACGCACAGACAAACTCACCCACAGACACAGTCGCATACACAAGCACAAGCACCATAACTCACACACACACACACACACACACACAATGCGCATGCAATGTGCGCACATAGATTTACTTAGTTTTCTTTAGCATACCACATAGATTTAATATTAATTTATTATTAGTTATAAATATATATAAATGTTATCAAGTTAAGGGAGAGCGGCCTTTCCTGGCACAAGTGTATTCACACTTAAAAGGAGAGGTCAACCTCAATACTGTTGAACGATCTTTGTAATTGAATAAAACATTTTTCATTTTTTTTTTTCACCATACCACATGACGAGAACCTTGTGAAAGCTGAGAAAATCTTGATTTAGCACACGAGGTTGTTGATATGTGGTATGGTGACATCGATTATCATTGTGCCGATAGTCGTTACCGCTAACGGCCTGATAGCCAAAAGTCTCGACGACCACCTGTTGGATCAAGGGCCTGATACAGAAGGCAGTACTCCTCGATACGGCTCGCATTGTGAGGAGGTTCCTGGCTCTGGAGCCCTAACCGCCGGTAGCTTGGATCCTGCTTCCGACACCGGTGGACTACTATTTTTTATAATTTTAAATGTTTTTTTGTTTTTGTATGGTTTGAAATATTTAAAATTATAATTTATATGTATCGTAAAGTGAATAAACGAAGTAATAATAATAAATAAAAGTAGATAAATTCGGTAGCTATCTGTTCTGTTTATTCAGAAAACTGAACCTAGATTAATCTCACATTTTATCAAACTCATGAAAATTGCGGTTCACTGACTGCACACGTGTAGACCACGCTGGAAAATTCACCATGACCTTTAAAACATTAATACAATAACAATACGTGACAGTTGTATTCAAAATTGGTCATTTAAACCGGAGATATTCCAACGCAGCACTAGATTTAACGTCCCACTCATACGCACGTAAGCCCAATTACACGGATACACCGTATTTGTTCGGTAACTCTGATCGAAACGCCAATATCAATTACAATCCTACCAGCCTTGCATATAGGTCTCGTTTGGGGCTCACGTATAACCAAAATGTGTAGGACGTGAGGGGAATACCTCCTTTTGGCTAACAGGATTAACATCATGCGACACAGGGGAGAATGGGCGCACACCGCTTGTGACTAATTTGACACTGTCGATTTTTTATACAACGGCTTTTTTTGAATATAGAATTAATTTTCGATTTTGGTAAACGATTTTATTATTCAATCAAAATGACTTGATCCTGCTATTTATTTCTGACATGTAGGTACTTTAGAATAATCAAATCCGTGGTGAAAGGTCACAGTTTTCTCTACGTCAAAGTTTATCAAATAACACTGGTTGGCATCAAAATAAGGGCAAAGTAATGTTTATGTGGACTTAATATAATTGAAAACAGTGAATCCAAGTAAGTATGGAGTCATAATTTCTCTAGCTATAAATGTAGATGCAATTGCCCCTTATAAGTGAGGTCAAAATGTAGTAAGGCATATTTTGTTGGCGTTTAGATAAGAAAAGAAAAATCTACAGACCTAGATTACTTTCTTTATTTCAAACATTCGTTTCTTCATCACGAAATAACGGCAGACCCAGGTGCAGATGATGGGACGAACTGGACGCTGGAGACAGCATTGGTCCATACCAATGCAAAATAGAGTTTTGGAAGGAAGAAACCCGGATTTTGCCTTCCAGATGGACAGAACAGGTTGGAACAAATTAATAAATATACATATAAAATTATATTGTAAAAGTAAACTCGTGAAACTATATCTCTTTTTATTTTAAAAGAAACACTTATTTAAGTATGCAAATACCGGTAATTTAGAACAAATTAATAAATATACATATAAAATTATATTGTAAAAGTAAACTCGTGAAACTATATCTCTTTTTATTTTAAAAGAAACACTTATTTAAGTATGCAAATACCGGTAATTTAACTAGCAATATCCCAAGAATTAGACGTGACGGAGTTAATCTGAGAACAGATTTGGATACAGCGAACCGAAATCGATAGGAAGCACAAGGCATAGCTCCTCGTTCCTGCTCCTGATTTTATATTTTTTTACCGACCTGTGTAATTATTTCTTTTGAATTCATTAAACAGAACGAGTTTCATAGAAGGCAGAGAAAATTGGATATCTATGTAAATTAAAGCTCGTATGTGTTTCCAGAAAACACACCCTACAGTTTCTGAGAATACCCGTCGGTAGAAAGCTCTTGGCCTGTTATTACACCTTATCTTGCGACCTTGGTTTCCGCACACACAGTTTTCGCAGAAAATTTAAAATTCTGTGTGACGAGTGACAAGTACCTACCTATCAGTACCTGAACACGATAACTACCTATTAGATGAGATAGTGGTCAAACGCGAGCCTATCAAATATAAAAAAAAAAAAAAAAAAAAAATTGATTGTCTGCTGTAGAAAGCAAGGAAAATACTTTTCATCTCATATATTCGAAAAGGACGACTTGGTTCGCCTTTAAGTGCACCCAAAGGTGGTGTTTTCTTTAAGAAACTTTTAGCGGGCAGTAATGAGTTTTTAATCCTCTTTATAAGTGCGCCACAATTATCTATGCCGCGCACTTTTTGAATTTGGAACATCTTAGTGTTCAACGCCAAAGAAATCGAACGCAAATATTGTTTGAATAAAGACTGGCTGGTACTACGGCCCATAGTCGCACCGCCGGACGAATAAAAAAAAATAAAATTAAAAACGCGCGAACTACAGCTCGCGTTTTCGTCAATTTTCACAGATTGTTAGAAATTCATGGTTTTGTTTTGAAAAATGAGTTCTTCAAGTGATAGTGAAAGTATAGAATTAACGCCTGAAAGTATTAGAACTGACGCAAGAAATGTGATGGATAATCTATTACCTGCAAAATCCCGGGAGAAATATATGAAAGCCTATGGTAATTTTATTGAATGGAGATGTGCAAGAAGCGCCAAGAATTTTTAGAATCTGTGTTTTTGGCGTACTTCCAGTACTTAGCCAAAACTAAACAACCTTCCACTCTTTGGAGTACCTACTCAATGCTAAAATCAACAGATAGTTCTAATACCGACGTAAAACTGGACATATATTCGAAATTAATAGCGTACCTGAAGAGGATGTCTGATGGATTTAAACCTAAAAAATCCAAAGTGTTCTCAGTAAAAACGTCGAGACTTTCCTTAATGAGGCACCCGACAAAGTCTTTCTTGCCGCAAAACTAAGTAACTATGTATGTGATGGATTAGTAAAGTATAATCATAGTGTTTTATAATGCGCATTTCATTGTAACCCGTACTTCGATAGACACCTGTCTTATTCACTGTCGGTTTTTTCGGGTTTCGATACAGACTTAACTTCCGCCTGACGCAGGTCCTCACCGGACACGGCTGTTTCGGGAGGTTCCTGTGTCGGATAAGGCGGTAGGAAACGCCCGGGTGTCACCACTGTGCGGATCGCCCAGAGGACACGGTGGAGCATATGGTGGAGTTCTGCCCCGCTTGGGCGGAGCACCGCCGTGTCCTCGTGGAGGCGATCGGCGGCAACGACCTCTCGCGCCCGGTCCTGGTCCAGGCCATGGTACGGAGCGAGAGGGAATGGGAAGCAGACTCTTTCTTCTGCGAAGCAGTAATGCTCACGAAGGAGGAGGTGGAACGGGTGAGGGAGACTCGACAGAGTTGCCCTCACGCCCCCAGCAGCAGCCACCGCAGGAGACGCCCTGGGCGTCCGGGGGTCGCGAAACCATCTCCGGCCATCGTAGACGCGGGCCTGCGGACGGCGAGTAATGGGTAGCTTGCCGTCCGATCAGCACCAGGCCCGAAAGTCGACGGCGCGTAGTGTTCCACGCGTGCCTCAAAGAGATGTCAGCAATACTTGACGGGGCCCGTCATGACCGATACATGCCCAGGAGTCGCGGATAAATTCGTAACAGAGTTACCGCACCCCTGGGCACTCAGGCAAGGAAGGAACAAGGGTGGGTTTAAGTCAGTAAAAATCTGACACGCCCTCCCGCTCCACCCAGAGCGGGAGAAGTCGTAGGATGATTTCCCACGCCCACAAAAAAAAAGTATTAGAACTTAGTGAAACGAGAATACTATATATAGATATTGTTTTTGTATTACCTTGACTTATAATTGCTTTCCATTTCTTTTCTTTATAGAATAATTTTAACTTCGAAATATAAATCGACTTATTACTTGAGTTTTCTTAATAGAGAAATAATCTTCTCATCTACGAGTAAATGTAGGCGCAACTTGTTTATTGGTCTTGTGAGCGGTAGGATTCGTATAAAGTTAGGCAGAATTGCGGAACTACGAGTATATTCTACCACACCTCTGAAATTCTCCACTAATTCGCCTCTTCTCAAGAGCTCTACTACTGGCCAAGTGGCGCCCTCATTGAATAAAAAATCGTACTTTTTTGAGTTTGAGTCCTGTTTTAACGACGTAAAAATACTTTATCCTCTTTGTAACAAACGTGACGTTGGATTCTGTAATATTTATTTTCTATGATATGCTACGTTTTTTTATTCAATGAGGGCGCCACTTGGCCGGTAGTAGGGCCTTAATAACAGAGTTGAAAGAATATTCACAAACAACTTTAACTTTCCTAATTTACCTGCCTACTCAACTTTTTTTAGCATGCCTCCATGTATCCCAAAACCTTTTAAACATACAAGCATGACGGCCAACTTCCTTAAACGTCACACCCAAAAAACTAAACTAATCCCAACTAAAAACTCCAATTTACTATAACACGCACTTGGCAGTAACAAATTGATCCGTGCCCTAATTAAATTAAATAGTCCAGAACCGCGGGAGACTCGAGCCTGGCCCGTGACGTCATCGGTGACGAGGGTTACTTCCTCCATCCGTCTTCGGGCGATCACTCACGATTATTGCACAGCGGCGCTTTTTATAAGCCTCCTTGATAGTTATTAGACGGGAAAATGAAGGATTTACATTGAAGATTGATCAGATCTGTTTGATGGCGGAATAAAAGGTTTTGGCAGTCCTTTTAAAGCTGTTTAAAAAAAAATTGACGCTTTTTCGATTTTTTTTGAGCGACAACATTCATAAAAGTGTAGTTAAATTAAATTTAGTTTATTTACATTTATCTACATGAAGCAAAAATATACTTAACTAACTAAATCAAAAATGAAAACAGTTTAACTAACTAAAACTTAAAAATAATCTAATATTTTAGCAAAATCAAATTAAATTTGGAATTTTTCGACGCCATATTTGGCGTCGAAAAATTCCTCTGCATCGCTTTCGACTGGGAATGGCCCAAAAGACTGGCGCATTGCTACGTTGTATGGCAATGCTTAAAATTAGTATAGTTAATTAATTTCACATGGCTAAAAAAATAATTATTCGCTTAGCAAGAATATCTAATCCCTCTGCAGGGACATAAATCTGATAAATTTTTGAAAATTCGTTCTGTTTATCTTCCATTTTTAGGGTTCCGTACCCGAAGGATCAAAACGGAGCCCTATTGCTGTCACTCACGGGCCCGTCTGTCCGTCGGTCTGTCCGTCGTGTATCACAAAGGTTTTACAGCCAAACGGTTGGAGCTACAGTCTTCAAATTATCACAGTATAAGCATCTTGTTGACCCAAAGCCATACAAATAGTCAAAAATACATTTGGTACGGAACCTTAAATGTGCGAAGTCCAATACTCACTTGGCCGGTTTTTAATTAAAACAAATAATTTTCAACAACAAAAACAACATTCTTCTGTAAACAAAGAACAAATTACGTTCGGATACGGTTTATGTTTATAGAAACTGGTAAAACCGATTGAGCGGAAGGCCGGCTGGATAATCGGATTAATAAAGATAATGAGTTAGCCTGATTGGGCGATACGTTCCAGTTAGTAGTAATATTCAATTTTCTGAATGATTTCCTTCTGCGTTCTTTGGGAAGTTGATCTTAAAGATCATAGCATAATCAGCCTATGATTATTGAAGTTATACTTCTTTTGGCGCGTTAGGGAAAAATGATGAGAGTAAATTTTTACGATGCGCGTGCACACCGTCACAAAAAACTGACACCCTGAAGTTAGCTAGAACCGACACACTGAAGTTAGCTATAGTCTATGGTTCATGAAGATTTATTGTTTTCCTTTTGTAAACTTTGTGACAGTTTGGTTTTTTATCTTGTTACGCTAAAGAAGTATAACGTCTTACGTGCGTACATACTTATGTACATAAAATAAAGTGTGTATGTATACTTATACATACACACTTTATTTTATGTATGTATATATTTTATCAATGGCTGAATGGATCTGAATGAAACTTGCACACATAGTTTTTTATCCCGGTAGTTTATTCCCTTGGGATAAAACACTTTTCACACAAGCGAAGCCGCGAGCAAGACTAGTTTTTCATAAGTTAGGTCATCTTTTCTGCACGGCACTGTTTTGTTTTTCAATCCTCCATATTCTTACCATGATCAATCGCTATTTACTCAAGACTATAGAAATAGAAAATCGTCATCAGATTTTTTTAATATTTGAGATGGGTTTGCTCTTGACTCTAGTCTAGGTCAGAGGTGACAGAGACAGAGTCGACGATGGAGCGAAGATGAACAATTCTTTTAGAATAATGGCCTATGTTTCCCGCTGCTGGGACATCTGGGACATAGGCTTTTCCCTGTGAGAGGGAGTGGAACACGGAATAGAAAATACAAAAGACGTGCCCACGTTCGGCGCGTGTCACAATTTTGCGGAAAAAATGTAAAATAATAACAACCTTCATCAGTTTTAATAAGTCTTAATTTTGTATGAACAACAAATAAGCTTTTCGCCAAAATTTAATTTATTGTTCATAAAAAATTAAGGCTTACTACCTAATCAGATAAGTATTTTTTTTTTATCAGGTAAGTATTTGCGTTTAGGAATCATCACATCATGAAGCTCAAACTCAATTATGGAAAGCATACCTTTTCTACACAAATAGAAGTTCGATATAAAAAGATGATGTACACCACAAAATATCATAAATAATAAAAAAAAAAAAATAATAAACCGACGAAAAAGAACAAAAAAACCAAAAAATATATATACTCTAAATTAGTTTTAAATGTAAAATTTGATTCTTTATGTAAATAAGCTCAATACTCAAGACTTACAAGGTTTATATATTTTCTAAGGATAGTTTGAGTGCAGTGGTGGCCCAGTGGTAATGGCCGTGACATACAAGTTGTAGGTCGTGAGTTCAAACCCAGGCAGGCGCTTTACTTTGTGTAAATTATTTCATCACCACTGCTCTCAAAACGGCGAAGGAAAACATCGTGAGGAAACCGGCATGTCCTTAGAACCAAAAATTCAAAGACATGTGACATCCACCAACCCGCATTGGGCTCGCGTGGTGGATTATGGCCCACACCCTCTCACAGAGAAGAGGCCTGTGCCCCAGCAGTGGGGACATTAAAAGGCTGATGATGATGACGAGTTTGAATTTGGAATCCGCTAATCAGCGAGATTTATAAACAAGGCTGTTCAAGGCAGCTTAAAATTAAATTTCATTCACGATTCGACCCGAGATTTATTTTGTTACGAATCCGAGTCATTGAAAGCTAAAACGATGTAAACAAATGACCATTGTTTAGCACCTATTAAGGATTGTTTGCTAAAGTAATTAAGTCCCGATAACTGGAATGGAAAAAGGTTCGTTTGTTGTAAACACTTCCTATTTTCTTTTAAACTTAGATTCCTTTTGTTGTTAACGAGCTGTTAGCAGGATTTATTTTTTCGTCTATTTATCTTTTTCGACTTAACTGTTTTAAATTAAAGTTTTCCTTGTTTCTGCATCAATTATAAACTGTTGTCTCTGGTTTCTATGTCGGAAAACAAATTGTATTTTTAACGTATTGCATGCGCAATGCTCATTGATACCGAAAGAATTCGCCCGCGTGCTAGAAAACAGAAATGTGTGGAATAGGGAGAGGAGGATAATTCAGGCTAATTAAAAGATTACATTGCAGTATTTAGTAAAATATTCTGATCGTATCTTCTAGGTTAGGGTAGGTTAAAAAAACTCGCACATTTAGGGTACCGTACCAAATAAATTTATGACTATTTGTATGGCTTTGGGTCACCAAGATGCTTAAACTGTGAAAATTTGAAGACTAGCTCCAACCGTTTGGCTGTAAAACCTGTGTGACAGACGACGGACAGACAGACAGACGGACACGTGAGTGACAGCAATAATACTAAAAACAGCAAAAATATTCATAAATGAAAACAAATATTTTTCTTCCCACCTTTTCCTAAAATAATACAGACAGCTTTCCTTTACGGTTATGAAGCGATTCTCTTGTTTACACTGCGTTTTCAGGCGTGAAATTACGGCCTTATAGCAAACGTGATTAACAGGCGAAAGTGGGTTAAGTACATCTTTTATACCCGCTTCATAAACTATTCAAAAACCTATCGAGATTCCTGAGAAAATTTTGGAAACAAAACAGTTGTACGGTGATTTTTAAAGTCGAAAAATGATGAGAAATGGTCTCCCACATCATCGCTTACCATCAGGTGAGATAGTGGTAAAACACGAGCCTATGAATGATAAAAAAGAATATATTATCAAAAATCTGCTCCTACCTTCAACAGGTTTATATCCGTATTGTAAAGATGTAATTATACGTTAGTGTTAAATAATTGTACGTTAGTGTTAAAGGTAATTTGAGGAATTACTTACTGATTCAATAAAAAACAAACGACTTCCAAAAAAGAAAATACGCTAAAAATTAAAAAAATAACTTAAATTCGAAAGTCGGTGTCAAAAAACGAAGAAATAAAATACAAACACCGACTTCCGAAATTAAAGTTATTTTTAAATTTTTAGTGTACTTATTTTCTTTTTGGGTAGTCGGTTGTTTTTTTTTTGTAAAAAACGGGTGGTTTTTTTTTGTAAGGAACGTGGAATTTAAACATACTCGTAATTGGAGAAAACCAAAACGTCATGTCAAAAAGCACTGAAGCAATTTCGATTAAATTTATATGGGACCACCTGGGGAGTATATTCTTTCGAATAAAAAAATAATTTTGAAAATCGGTCCACAACTGACAGAGTAAGCGGTGGACATACATAAAAAAAAAACATACTGTTGAGCATAGAATTTCCTCCTTATTCGAAGTCATTTAAAAAATATCATTCGTTTCAGAAAGCTGAGTGCCATATCGTCCTATTTCTCGCGAAAAAATCACACAGTTCTTAAGAAGTGAAGCGAAGTGAAAACGCTAGTTTTACACAAAGTCAGTATTAAGTAAATTCTCCATCTAAAGGCCGCATAAAGAGACGTCAGTTAACAGTAATGAGCCACTACGTTTTAGAGCCGGTGTTGCATATTTAATGGAAGGTTTTGGACGTGTTACACACTGGTTATTTTATGAAGTGGCTAAACGTCCCGTTTCAAAGTGTAATGACCATGTTTAGGTGTCAGAAGACCCTTGAATAGATGCTGTAATGAAATAACTTGCCTGTATGAAATGCAAAAATATGTTCAATTACGTAACGGCTTTTTTTTCGGTGTAGGAAATCATTCAATGATTTCTTTGGAAAGCGTGTCAGACTCTTACTGACCAAAAACCACCCCTGTTCCTTCAGTTGCTTGATATTCTATGTCCTTTTGTAGGAAAATTCCTCCACTCCTATTGACATCATCATGACAACGGAAATAAACTATCGATTAATATCACTAAGCTAAAACAGTAAATTTAAATGAGTTTACTTAGAATATATAGATTTCTTGTTCAAAACATTGAGGTAGGTACTGAATGCGATAAAAATGTTCGCACTGCCGATGACTTATCGTAAGCGATACTTTTTCGACTTATCTTAGACTCCTCCGTTTAGGTGAAAATGGCGGGACGATTTCGACTCCTACTACGGACCGGCCCGTACTAGCAAAGGACAGAGTTGTGCAGGAGGGGGAGAGGGGGCCTTTTACCAGCAGAGGGGCAAAATAGGCCAGTTAGTAAACTCCTATCATCTGCATATATAAAATTTAAGTCCTGACTGACTAACTGACTGCCTGACATAATATCAACGCACAGCCTAAACCGCTGGTCCTGGAGATATGAAAGGAGGGTGTGTTTTTGAAGTTATACTTCTTTTGGCACCTTCGGGAAAAAATGATGAAAGTAAATCTTTACGATCCGCGCGCACACCGTCACAAAAAACCGATACCCTGAAGTTAGCTAGAACCGACACCCTAAAGTTAGCTATAGGTCTGTGGTTGATGAAGAATGATTGTTTTCCTGTTGTAAACTTTGTGACAGTTTGATTTTTTATCTTGTTACGCCAAAGAAGTATAACTTCTTACGTGCGTACATAAGTACACACACACTTTTTTTTGTGAAGAGTAGGTATCCACTAAGAAAGGGTTTTTCAAAATTCAACCCTTAAGGGGGTGAAAAAGGGGTTGAAAGTTTATAACAGGGGAAGTACTAATACCACGCGGGCGAAGCCGCTGGCAGAAGCTAATTCATTTCCGTAAAGATGTTACTTGCAATAAATCGGCAGTAAGGGCTCGATATTTGAGAAAAGACGGTTTAAATTACAACCAAAAAGATCTAAAACACGTCCAATCCATCCTATTTCTATTCTAAGTTTAAAAATCTCATAACTCTATGCACATCGAGCACATGCAATACGGACCTGCCAAATAGAATCCGAAGAGATTCGAAACAAATCTTTTCATGTTAGATTTTGTTCACGTCTTACGGCGGCCGAGCCTTGGAGCCAGGAATAAGGAAATATACAGATTTGTGTGCACTGCAAGCAATTTGAGAAGCTTTTTACAACGGCTTATTTCTGTACGCTGCATATACGGGAGCTTTGGCACATGGAGGAAAAATGTGTACTGTAAATATTTGAAATTGAAAGAGAGATGTCTTTTATCGTACCCGATGGGTTCAAACGGTGCCCTATTGCTGTCATTCACGTGTCCGCCTGTCTGTTCGTCTGTCTGTCCTTCGTCTGTCACAAAATTTTATTCTGAAGAATTTTTTTAACTTGAAATTTGTTTGTAGGTACTTTATACTATTACGTATACTTTATATTACTACGTTTGTTATTACGTATATTTTACTAACACATACCAATATATTGATAAATTAGATATTTTCATCGATCCCTCATTTGGTACGGAACCCTAAATGTGCGAAGTCCAATACGCACTTGGCGGTTTTGTTTTCAAGTACCTAAGTAATTAAAAAGAAAAAACTATTCAAGTCAATATTAACTGCCAGAGTTTTTGGCGGGATTTCTTCGTGTGAAGTTCTATGACTGTTTTTATTATTCGCAAATTGTTTTCTGGTGGATACTGTGATGTAAAATTGGTGTAGTTTTGTGTCTGAACTGTCTATACTACTGGACAATATGTGGCATCCTTAAAACAGACGCGATCTCGGTAAATTGAAGCTGAAAATTTTATTGTAGTATTGACTACCTCAGTGAAGCTTGCCGAGAACGCTGACTCGATACATTTGCTGCCAAATTCTGCAAAAACATTAGAATGTGTTACATCTGCATTCTAATGGAAAACATAGTGACTGTATTATCTAAAAACAAAATAGTTTCTAAAATTGACACTGGCTTAATGCACAAACTGTGCGAAGTCAAAACTAAAAAAAAATAGTGCCAGAAAGAATATTTGTTTTTTATATAATTATACACCCTCATTCCTACAACTCGCTAGCCTTATGCTTAGTACTAATTAGCGCATTCTAAATTAAAATTACAATAGAAAATTTTGAATTAAGAGTTGTGGAATATAAAAAAAAAAAAGAAATATCCAAAAGTGAATAAAATCTGTATACATGACACTTCCAATTTTGTCCGGGTCCATCATTAGGACTAAATAACATTACCTAGTTCATGTACAATAAATTGGCATTTATGAACATAATATGGGCTGTACAATAAATTGGCATAAGGTACGAATTCGGTTTTATTAAAACCCTTCGGTGTATATTTCGGTTTTTATGCGTTATTCGGACCTTCGTTATCGATATGAAAAATTTTGGGAAGCCATATTTTATGGTAACCTAGGCACCCTTGTATTTTTGGTTTCTTATTTCTATTTGGTGTACAAGGATGTACAATTTTACTTAATAGTAAATCTAGTCAGTTTAACGGAAAATTTGCATATTGGTATAATTAGTAGGTACTGTGATATGTATAGCGGTCGCGAGTAAAACGAAAATTATCCGCAAACAGGTTAATATTCCGGTCGGTTGAATATTTTTTTAGAGAGTTGTGCAAAGCATAGTATTTAAATCTGATTACAAAATAATTGAATTGTGTAAGGTACCGCTACCTACCGATCGCTAACGAGACAATAGGTTTTTAATAATAATAATTAATATTAATATTTTTTGTTGCACGGCCTCACTGGTAGAGCGATGAAAGTAAGTTAGTTTGGAGTTGTCAACGGAAATGGAATAATTAACAATATAAAATCTATCTATCTGCCAGTTACCAGCTTGATGCCCTTTAGTCAATTGAGAAAAGAGCCAAGAGGATCATCGGCAATGATAGACTCGTTGAGTCGAAGCTCCAAAGTCTTGAGCATAGACGCCGAGTTGCTAGCCTGTCGGTTTTCTATCGGTTACATTTTGGGGAGTGTGCGACGGAATTGCATAATTTGATTCCGCCAAGCCCGTTTCATCAACGGACCACAAGACGTACGGCGTAGTGCCACCGGTTCATGGTGGACATCCCATCCATACGCACAAAGCGTTTTGAGAAAACATTCATTGTGCGTACAGCTAGGGACTAAAATTCCCTACCGGAGTCTGTGTTTCCTGATAGCTACAACCTGGGAGTCTTTAAGTCAAGAGTGAATAGGTTACTTCTAGGCAGTCGTGCTCCATCTTCAACCACATCATCGCTAACCATCAGGTGAGATAGTGGTCAAACGCGTGCCTATCAACAATAAAAAAAATAAAACTGTGTACTTACATAAAATTCCTGACTGACTGATATATCAACGCACATCCTAGACCGCTGGTACTAGAGACATAAGATTTGGAGGGTGTATTCTTTGTGAAGAGAAGGTACCTATCCACTAAGAAAGGGTTTTTCGAAATTGAACCCTTATGGGGGTGGAAAAGGGGTTGAAAGTTTATAACGGGGGATGTACTAATTCCACGCGGGCGAAACCGCTCGCTGGCAGAAGCTGGTATCAAATATTGCTGTCGAGTGTTTCTTTTCACACACAGCAGAGCCTAGAACTAAAGACCAGAAGCAGACACCCGGAGCCATATATAGAAAAAAGATTACAGATGCCTAGCCTTTCCTCAGCTAGCTTGGGGTCTTATGTTCGGTTTCCAGTCTAACCAGATGCAACTCAATACTAGTATTTTACATGGACCGGTGACCTGGTGAGGATCGCGGGTAGCCGGTGGATGCGAGACGCACAGGGCTGGTCGTTGTGGCGACACTTGGGGGAGGCCTATGTCCAGCAGTGGACGTCTTTCGGCTGAAATAATGATGATGATGAGATGGAGCGACTGCCTATCTGTCCTCCAGAATCTATTTACTGGGTAACACGTACGTCACCTGCCCGGGGGTTGAGGATAAATTCGAAAGAGTTACCTCGCCCCTCGGCATTCAAGGCAGGGAGGAACAGGGGTGGGTTTTAGTTAGTAAGAGTCTGACACGCCCTCCCGCTCCACCCTAGAGCGGGAGAAGTAACTGGATGATTTACCACCCCCAAAAAAAACTCGTACGTCACCCCTCAAAGATTTAATATTTTTTCAACACTCTTACTTGAAAATACGCGGCTAAGCGTATCGCTTTTAGGTTTGCAATAATGGTGTATTGTGCATTACAGTAGAAAACACAATTTATTTATATGTTTTTTATATCAGGCTGGCCGCCCGGCCACTACTGCTCGCGCGGCAGCCTCCACCGTGCTGCGTGAAAAAAATCGCCGAACCATTTCTCATAATATATTATTTGTAACTAAATGTTATGTTTATTCAGTTTTACTTATTATTTTCGAGAAAGTGTTAAAAACGTCCTTAAGTACCTATACGTGGGCAATTGCCATTGGAGGTTTTCGGCTCAAAAACGGTCTCACCTACGGCTCGGGTGCATTTCTACCGAAGTGAAGCTTTTTTTTTTTTGCAGAGCGGAGCGGAGTCGTGCTGTAATCGACCAATCACAATGGTTGTCATCAGCTCCGCTTCAGTAGAAACGCAGCCAAAGGCGGCAGTGACAAAGTTTGTTCTCTTTTATCAAAATGTACTATAAAATGTCTTTAAAAAAATTTAGGTTAGAGAATTACTCCTTTATGTGTGTGTGTGTGTTAAAAAATTAACTCTCGACAGTAACTTTTACTATGGACCAATTTTGTAATCACGAAAAAAAAATCAGCTGTTGCCTACATTTATGTTTGCAAAACTCGTCAAAATGTACAGAATAGCTGATTTTTTTCGCGATTTCAGAGTTGGTCCCATAGTAAAAGTTATTCAGTTCGATGGTCCAAACCACTCCTTAAAGTTTCGAGAGTTAATTTTTTAACACCTTATATATACATATATTTGTATTATTCAATTCTATTCACAGTTCTCAGATACAATTATTTCGAGACGGAGAGATTTACAGTGAAGACAGCTAGAATCATTGCCCAGATAACAAAGCTGTTAAATTGTCTAAATGTCTAGAAATTTCCTTTAATGTTCTCAGTTATGGACTAAGACGAAGGAGTTTCAGCCATTGTCGGAGTCTTTAGCGATAAAATAGAAACAGTTGTGATTTACAGTTATCATTCTGGACTTGTGGTAGGTATCTCTGCTTTTGATCAGCCAAGCTCATGTTTGTTTGATCTGATATTCTGTTGTTTATTCAAAGAGATGAAACCTATTATTTGTTTTCGTAGCATTTCAAGTGGAGTGTTTGAAACTTGATTTGTTTTTTTTTACTATTGATAGGCACGCGTTTGACCACTATCTCACCTGATGGTAAGTGATGATGTGGTCGAAAATGGAGGACGCTTGCCTAGAAGTAACCTCTACTCCAAAAATAAATTTGTAGAAGGGTAACAAGTTTATTTTAGTAAGTGGTAAGTTTTCTGTAGTTTTTTTCGCAGTGAACTTAATTCAAACATCGATGTGGACGAATTTTCTCGATGCCCAATGAGCTATTCTCCTCCCGGATCTTTTATGCCGGTTGTACATATTTTATTTATTAAGTTATTTATTAGTTTAGTTATGTATATTTAAAACATGTAAACTGAAAATTGCGTGTCTCAATCATTGGTCACAACACATACACAAACAAAGCCATTCTTCACTTGAATCAATTTTACGTAATCTAACATAACATAACCTTTAAAAACGATTAAACTCTGGGACGTTTTGAACGAGCCCAGACGTTATGCTAAATAACTTTCTTCAATGGTTGCTAAATAATCAGTAGCCTTGACTGATTCAGCATCCTCCTGTACTTATTTCAATTCATTAGGGGTTGGTGCAGCATACCATTGTCTTATTTTTCTACACAGCTCTAAATTATTAATATTATTTTTTTAAAACGCTACCGACACTAGAAATTACTCTTGTATTTTTTATTGTTATTTTTTATTGTTGATGGGCATGCGTTTGAACACCTGATGGTAAGCAATGATGTGGTTGAAGATGGAGCACGCTTGCCTAGAAGTAACCTATTCACTCTTGACGTAAAGACTCCCAGGTTGTAGCTATCAGGAAACACAGACTCCGGCAGGGAATTCCACTCCCTAGCTGTACGCACAATGAATGTGTTCTCAAAACGTTTTGTGCGTGTGGGTTGGATGTCCACCATGTACCGGTAGCGCATCGCCATACGTCTTATGGTCCGATGATGGAACGGGTATGGCGGAATCAAATTATGCAATTCCGTCGCACACTCCCCAAAATGTAACCGATAGAAAACCGATAGGCTAGCAACTCGGCGTCTATGCTCAAGACTTTGGAGCTATCCAAAGTCCAGTAATCATCAATATGTATCCTGGGTGCGTTTATAAATATTAAATAAACGGACCTATACATACAAATAATATAATATACTCACATATAATATGCAAGACACCCAGATCCAGAAAAAGTACCCATACAAATATTTGTTCCGTGCGGGAATCGCAGTAGCAGTGGTGGCTCAATGGTAACGGCTGCGACATACAAGTTGTATGTCGTGGGTTCGAACCCATAAAGGCGCTTTAATTTATTTCATCTCCGTTACTGTCAAAACGGCGAAGGAAAACATCGTGAGGAAAAAACTTCGAAGACATGTGACATCCAGCAACCCGCATTGGGCCCGCGTGGTGGCTTATGGTCTACACCCTCTCACAGAGAGGAGGTCTGTGTCCTAGCAGTGGGAACGGGAGTGGGAGCAGTGGGAGTGGGGTTTTGCTATAGGTACAGATTAATAAAAAAATAACCTATGTTCCCACTACTACGAATCAAACCCGCGACAGGCAGCGTAGCAGCCAATCGCTCAACCACTGTGCCAATCGTGTCGTCAAACTTAACTACAATGAAATCTAAAATGTAACAGTGGCTTGACTTGTGTGCACCAACCCTAACCAATACATAAGCAACAAGAAACGCTACATATATACAAACAACTTCATATTAACGTCAAAGTAAATAATGAGCTTAGAAGGAAAACGCACAAGGCGTGAAGCGGGAACGAGTAAACTCATTGTTTAATTATACGCTGATGGAGCAAGCCGTGGTATTAATATAATGTTACGCTGACATTCGCAATTAATGTTTTGTTTTATAAACGGGTTATTAAATTCAAAGTTGGGTTGGTGACTGACGTGGCCGTTCAGACTGGCGCGCCGCAATGGTGCCACAACGGTATTTCAAAAGATTGGTTAAAGTCAAAGTAAGAGTCATATTTCTATATAAATGCGACAACGAATGTGACAAAGACGCATTGTCGCATATTACATGTCTACAGGAGGTCTTAAGAGTATTGTAAACTCTGAAATCTAACTCTGATTTATTTGTCCGAATATCTTATTATAAGGATAAAGCCTTAAAGGTGCTCTAGTCGGTCATTCTTCCATACAAACGTAGTATGGCGATTACTTTTACAACAAGGTAAAAAAAAACTAAATAATAATTTGCAATTTTTTTTTTTACGACTAGGGCACTCTTAAAATAGATGCAAAGCCAATTAAGGAAGTAGAAATGAATCCTCTGAACATTGACAAAACCAATGCAAAATGGTAAATTAGTACTACCTTCCTTTACCTAAAATAATGCATTTTTACTTTTTCTTTCCTGCAAGTCTGAACAAACCCATACCAAGCTACCAAGCTTAAGGTTTGGCGTAACCATTGTTCCAGCCATCTAGCCAATTATATGTGACAATAATAACAAGGTTCACGTTGCCTGACGTCATAAGCTCGCTTACTTTATTTAGCTCGGATTATAATTAAATCTTGTGCTGGTTGTTAGGCCTTCAGTAGACGGAGAAATTTAGATATCTGAATTGTGGCAACAGGCAATTCACGTTTTGCATATAATTTTGAGAAACTGCACATACAAAGCAACTTAAGCTTCGGTGATCGACCACAGATTTTCTTACAGAATTAATTCCAAATTGCCGCTAAAAGTTTTCCGACAAGTGGGTTCACTTGTCGGAAAACTTGAGACTAGAGGTGCCGATGTATTCCATCAGCTGTTACGACAAATCTTTTACGGTTCAAGCGGTGCGGTTATGGAATGCCTTGCCTGTGTCGGTAAGGTGTGCTCAACCCTTGTCCACTTTTAAAACAATGGTCAAAAATCACTACCTCCCTCTTTAATCGGTTCTATACTTTTTGTTTCATAATTATTAATGTATAAATTTATGTGTAATGAATTTATTGTATATATTATTATAAATAGTACACCTAAGACTACCTACAGTACTGTATTTCCTTTTCTCTTTAAAATCCATCCAAAGGTTGTCTTGAAAAGATCGCTTTTAGCGATAAGGCCGACCATTGTGTCACCCTAATGTTTTCTTCATATTTTTTTTTGTATTTGTAAGGTGTACATAATAAAGAGTATTCTATTCTATTGTGATGATTTCTGACATGTTGCTGGTTTCCGCAACCGTCAACCACAATGTCGAGTGACTTTACTCCCTGTCCCTCTGCCGCAACGCTCTGCTCTAGTCTTACTCAGCATTAATTACGGTAGCCTTATGTATACTGGTCAAAATTAAAATCAAGAGTAACTTATTCAAATAAGGCTGAGCGCTAGCATTTTTTTAACGTCAGTTTTACACAAAACCTGTCTCCTTAAACACCCACCAAGACCCGGGCCTGCGGACGGCGAGTAGTGGTTAACTCGCCGTCCGATCAGCACCAGGCCCGAGAGTCGACGGCGCGTAGTGTTCCACGCGCGCCTCAAAGAGTTGTCAGCAAACAGAACGGGGCCCGTCATGGTCGATGCCTGCCCGGGGGTTGAGGATAAATTCGAAAGAGATACCTCGCCCCTTGGCATTCAGGGCGGGGAGGAACAGTGGTGGGTTTTAGTCGGTAAGAGTCTGACACGCCCTTCCGCTCCACCCTAGAGCGGGAGATGTCATTGGATGATTTCTCACCCCACAAAAAAAAAAAACACCCACCAAGCAAATTTTTAAATGTTGATACTTGCATAAAGTTAAGTTGCTTCATAAGTGAAATGCCTTAGTTGCTTACCAAGGCACAAATGGCTAAGTATACCTATGTAAGTATGTAGGTCTTAATTAGAAGTGTGACGTCATATGACATTATTATGTAGCTTTTATCGATATTGGTGTATCTACTGATTGTGCTGTTGTGTTTTCTTAGTAGCTTATTAATGTTGATTAATATTGGAAACAGAAAACAATATTACTTTTACAGTTAATTAAAACATTGGAAAACTTTATAAAAAAGCAAAACAAAAAAAAGCTAAGCAAAAGCAAAAGGGATTGTGATCTTTTTTGCCAAGTGCGTGTCAAATTTCGCACATTAAGGGTTCCGTTCCAAATATTGGTATTTGTGTTAGTAAAGTATACGTAATAATAAACATTATCACCAAACAAGATCATAGGTCAATGGGAAGTTAGAAATTCTTCGTAAAAAAAATTTGTAACAGACGACGGACGGACACGTAAGTGACAACAATAGGGCTCCGTTTGGACCCTTTGGGCACGGAACCCTAAAAAATCAAAATCGCTTCCCACGTCTGTCTGTGTTTCCGCTAACTCCTACTTACCACGCAATGGATTTTAATGCGGTTTTTACTAATAGAAAAAGCGATAAACAGGGAAGGCTCCTGTGTATAATTTGGACCCGTGCGGAGCTGGGACGGGGCGCTAATAATTTATTAAATTATGTTAAGGTGAAATGTACAGGGTAGCCCGCGAAATTCAAATTTTCTCAAGTTTTTTGCAATTTGTAGGTCAGTATCAGGTTGTATGTTTATTAATCCGTTAGACCCCGCACGTCTCCGATCGGAGACGCCATAATAGGTTTTTAATTGTGTCACTATTATACCCGGACTAATATGATTCGCGGCCGTAGCAAGTATGTACTTATATAACCCGTGTCGCGGGTTCGATCGCCGCACGGAACAGATATTTGTATGGCCTAAAGATAGTTGTTCCGGGTCTGGGTGTCTTGTGTATGTGACTTTACATGTTTGTGAAGGCACCCACGATACAGGAATAATTCCTAGTGTGGGGCAATGTTATATAAAAAAATAATAATAATAATAAAAAAAACAAAATCATTAAAATCATCACTACAACTCTCTCAGTTAGAATTGATGTCAAATGTCATGATTTCATGAAATAGACATTCCATCAATATGAACTTAGAAGGTTGTATTGATTATGATTATAGATACTGGTATGATTTTAATTATTACAGTTCTGTAAATACGTACTTCCTACGGCCGCGAATCATATTTTTAATAACCATACAACCTGATACTGACATACAAATTGCAAAAACAGTAAGAAAATTTGAATTTCGCGGGCTAACCTGGCGCTTCTCCCTTAAGGAATGCCACTGATTCCCAATTTCTAAAGGCACTATAAAGATTATCTATCGCAAAGTTTGTTACGAATCCTTGAAAATAAATCGTAGCTATATCATGCATTATTAAGCTCCATTTCATACGAAGAACTTCATAACCCTAGCTTTACCCCATTAAACAAAACACGATCTCCACATTAATAACCCCACGTAAGTAACATGAACTATGCTGTTTCACATAGTAAAGCGGGCTAGAGTCTAGATCTCCTGCACAAGTGCGCAAAGTACGGAGTTGTCACACTGGGGAGAACTTGCACAAAGCGCTAACTTATACTATGTGGGTACTTTGACTTGCTTATAGTTTTATTATAGCTAATATTATATTTATTACAATGAGGAATTTTGGTCGATAGGTTCGTTCGCAAAATCAAGTTTATTTAACAATTTGGTAGATGGAAGATAAACGACTGGTGATAATCATAATGGTTTATTAGTAACTTCTTATTATCCAGTTTGACCACCATCTCACCTGATGGTAAGCGATGTGGTCGCCGTTAAAGCACGCTTGCTTAGAAGTAACGTACTCACTCGTGACTTAAGGCGCAGTTTTACTACTTTTAATGGTTTTTGTAATTGAACATCACGTCTAAACGACTAGTTTTACATCTCTGAAAAAATTATATGTTACTCTAAACAATTTTCGTTGTAATTAGATCTGACAATATTTGAAATTATATTTTTATAACATAGTGTAATTAATTTGTAAAGTTATAAAAATTTAGAATCACGCAAAAACTATAAAGCATATTTTTATGACACCTTCACCATTTTAAAGATCATTTAATTATTTATAATTTAGTTTAAGTGTTTTAGTTTAATACCTATTGTTTTATGTATAATAAATTAATAATGCGTCTGATTTCGGACAGCGCTCCTTGATGGGCGAGTCCTATTACTGGGTGGACGTACGACGCGTTACGTTAGCTCAACACAGAACGCGCAAGCAAACCACTCAAGGTCATTGGTAGTTAATAGCTCCTTCAGATTGTAGCTATCAGGAAACACAGATTCCGGTAGGGAATTTCAGTTGTACGCGCTGTACGCGCTGTGTGTGTCTTTGTAGGTGTTACAAGTTTGAAGTACGTGTGTCAGTTGTAAATACATTTTGAAGGATATGATAAAAAAAAAACTTATTTAATGCTTATAAATAGTTATTTACAAAAAGTATCTACGTCTTGTGCCGTATAAATATTTTTGGAACGAAGTTCCTTATCGCGCGTTGTGAAAGGGGGCTAGACGGAAAAAATTCTTACGAAAAGTTGTCACGACACTAATGAGGCTGTCCATCCAAAAAGATTGTGTTGGAAAAACAATCTAATAAAAACTTCTTGTATTTTTGGTGGGTAGGTACAAAGTTTGCAAGCAGATCAAGCATTATCAAACATTATTTGTTATAGTTGTTGTTATTGCTAAAGAGTTGAGTTGAGCTGAGCTAAGCTGAGCTGAGCTGAGCTGAGCTGAGCTTAGCTGATCTGAGCTGAGCTGCGATGAGATGAGATGAGATGAGATGATGAAGTATAACTTCTTACGTGCGTGCGTGTGTGCGTAGTTAATAATAAAAAAAATATTATAAATTAAAAAAAATAAAATTATATTACAATTCCTTCACTAATTAATCGAAAGGAACTTCGTTCCATCCGGGTGTCCCTTGACACCTCTCAAGTTTTTTTTATTCAAATGCTTTTAAAGGAATTTTAAGGTTTGTTTTGTAGGAAAACAAGGTGGTCTTCGTTGTACAAAGTAATTTTTTTTTTTTTTTAAACTTTGCCCCACACTAAGAATTACTCCTGTATCGTGGGTGCGTTCACAAACATGTATACTCACATACAAAAGAGGTATACTCACATACAGAAGAGAAATAACATCATTATACATAGAAGTAAACTTAGAAAGACAATTCAAGTTCAAAATGCGAAAGGACAATCCTAAAAAAGTTATCACAGTACAAATTGAAAAATTGCGTAATTTTTTAAGTCTCAGTGGACGTGTTTAGAGCCATAAATATATGTGATCTACTCTAATATCGGTGTCCCTTAGGAAATTTATTTGAGAGCTTTGAAATTAAATTATACGTCTACTAAAAGATAAGTGCGTCACACACCTTAATTAAAATGAAATGTTCACAACATTGTGTCACCGAACGTGTGAAATATGAAATTTTGAAGTTATAATGTTAATAATACAGCATAAGAGATGCTGTATTTGAATCGATCGTTTCCTAACTTTTTGTCCTAACTAATTAGGACCCAAAAGCTGGCCACATTAATTGTAGCGTCAGCAGCGATCATCAGGTCCAGCATCTCTTTTCCTTTCTAATCAATGGTTTCCTAATTTGTTAACTACTGTGGGCCCAGAGCTGGCCACATTAATTGTAGCGTCAGCAGCGATCATCAGGTCCAGCATCTCCTTTCCTTTCTAATCAATGGTTTCCTAATTTGTTCAATACGTTGGACCTAGAAGCTGACCACATTAATTGTAGCGACAGCAGCGTTCATCAGGTCCAGCATCTCTTTTCCTTTCTAATCAATGTTTTCCTAACTTGTCCAATACTT
Source organism: Polia nebulosa (assembly GCA_951329385.1). Lineage (NCBI taxonomy): Eukaryota > Metazoa > Arthropoda > Insecta > Lepidoptera > Noctuidae > Polia > Polia nebulosa. Next base: position 8,539,861 of record OX589604.1, read on the forward strand.
TGTGCCCAGAAGCTGGCCACATTAATTGTAGTGTCAGCAGTGTTCATCAGGTCCAGCATCTCTTTTCCTTTCTAATCAATGGTTTTCTAACTTATTCAATACTTTGGGCCCAGAGCTGGCCACATTATTTGTTGCGTCAGCAGCGTTTAGCAGGTCCAGCATCTCTTTTCCTTTCTAATCAATGATTTCCTAACTTGTTTAATACTTTGGGCGCAGAGATGGCCACATTAATTGTAGCGTCAGCAGCGTTCATCAGATCCAGCATCTTTTTTCCTTTCTAATCAATGGTTTCCTAACTTGTTCAATACTTTGGGCCCAGAAGCCGGCCACATTAATTGTAGCGTCAGCAGCGTTCATCAGTTCCAGCATCTCTTTTCATTTCTAATCAATGGTTTCCTAACTTGTTCAATATTTTGGGCCCAGAGCTGGCCATATTAATCGTAGCGTCAGCAGCGTTTATCAGGTCCAGAATCTCTGTTCCTTTCTAATCAATGGTTTCCTAACTTGTTCAATATTTTGGGCCCAGAGCTGGCCACATAAATTGTAGCGTCAGCAGCGTTTATCAGGTCTAGCATCTCTTTTCCTTTCTAATCAATGGTTTCCTAATTAGTTAACTACTTTGCGTCAGGTCCTCCATAAAGCAGGTTCATGAACTTAAAAAAAGGCCATTCCAGTATAAGAGTCATGTTCTGCGCAGAGGCACCGCACTCTCATTTGGTATCAGATGAATATATAAAACCCCATTTTGCCAAGTTATACTTGCAGCTGCCTACCTGGGTACGCAACCGATTGAGTGCTTTCCATAATACAGGCCATTGCAGTTCCCGTCCGGGTGGCAGGCGTTTCTGGGGTTTCAAGAAGTTGGGGGGTGGTTGGTGAATAATACAGCAGCAAATTGTCACGCTGCTGAAAAAGGTCTCTTCCATTGCAGAGAAGATACGAACATTAATCACCACGTTTTTCACGTTTAACTTTAATTAACTCGTCCAGGCTCCAATTTTCGACTCTGTTTGCTTATTTTTTGAACACATCAATAAACACTAGATCCAGGCCTATATGTAGTAGGATACTAGTGGAATCACTGAAACAGCTTGTAAATAAATTAATATGAGCATCTCCCAAGCCTGCCGCAGTAGAGTGCGATAGGGACAGCTGCAATTCAGACCGATTTTATCACAAAATTTTTGACGAAATCGACATTTCATATTCCCCTTTTTTCTCCTCGAAAACTGAGCCGTTTCAATTATTTTTGGCACCAAATTTTTAAGGAAAAGTATGTCTAGGCCCCTATTTAAGGTTTTATGTTAAAACTTTTCGAATTTGTCTGGTAGTCCTCTAAGAACGACGGTAAAAATAGGGCCATTTTTTGTCATTTTCGGAGGGTCATATTTTCTTTACTTATTAGTTGCTGAAAAAAAGAAAATGACAGGGACGTGTCAACAGCAGACCTTGACTTTATGAAAAAAAAAAATGATTGCTCTAGATGCGTTATTCAGGAAGAATAATGGGGAATACATTTGTATGGAGAATGGCAGCCCCTGTTCCCTCTTAAGAAATCACATGATTATTTTTAACTAGCTGACCCGACATACGTCGTTCTGTCAAGATATTGACAACTAATCCTAATATTGAAAGCTACGAGCAGTTTGAAAGTAATTAAGAAAAATGTGGTTTTTACGCTTTTCCGTGCCATTTTCCCAATTTTTCTCTTCATAAGAACCTTCCTGAAACTTCAATAAATAGTTAAAAAAAAAGTTCATCGAAATGCGGTTAAGTCGTTTTTAAGTTATGGCCTGACAAAGGCAAATAGGGATGGATTATTTTTTATATTTAAAGATTGACATCCGTCTGCCATTACGAAACCCTATTATTTTCCTACCCACAGCAAACAAACTAATTTCTAAAGAAAACCCTTGCAAATGAAAACTTCTGTTTATTTACTGGTGCAAGCACATAAACCAAGTCAAAGGCTTTCGCATCCAATTTAATTAGTGCCAAGTCCTTACCTTGCCTGAATAATGTACCAGATAAACTGATTCTAATGGCGGCTTAAGGGGATGCTCTTGAGACTTGGCTCTTCTTTTAATTAAATTATGTTCTTGAATCTTAAGGACAGTAACATTTTAAGAGGATTTCAGGCAGGAAATTATAAAACAATATATGATATAGTCCGTAATGTCTGTTCGAATGAACAACAACAAGTAAAGGAGTCGTCTCAAAATCCTTATCTCTAACTTTATATATTATTATTATATATGTAGGTATATTATATTAAATATATATATGTATGTTTATTTTAACTATATATATATTTATTTGTACGAGTAATTATTTTCGTCTTACTATTTTTTTTTTCCAGTTTATGCACCTGCCAGGTTATCTCTCCACCACCCTTGGTTGACTGGTAAAGAATGCCTAAGGCATTAAGTCCGCCTTTGTACATTTGTGTTGCATGAAGTTTTAATAAATAAATAAATAAATGATGGAATACCATCATTGTTTTGCAGAAATATTTGAAATGTTGGTTTTCACATCTATTCACACTCCGAACAATAATTATATAAATTTTATATCAGGCCACCGCGCGTCGCCAGTCTTGCGCAATACGTCACTAGCATGTCAGTGACGCAAACCCATAAGTTTTGACCCTACCAAAAATCAATCAACACAGCTAAAAAAGTTTTAACTCAAAAATAGTGGTCAAACGCGAACCTACCAAACATATAAAAAAAAAATATATATATATATTGTAGGTATTAAAAAAACAAAAATTGACAACAAGCCACATCACCTTAAGACAAACCGTCTACTCTTCGCTAGTTGAGAATCCTTTAGAAGTTGTCGCCCAAGTTTGTCGACTGCGGCCGAAGCAAATTGCTCCAGCGATTTGCTGGCCACTGTCCTTTGTCGTTAGCTTGCTAGAGGAGAATTTGATGACGTGTGCCAACTATGTTTTAAACATTATAGGATGATATACTGGTACTTGTGTTAGTGGGTCATGTAGATAAGCCATGTTTAAAATACGTTTAAGAGGTGTTTGGTTTATATAAAGTGGATGAATAAAATTGTACGAAGGTTTTCAAAATTGGCGGGACGTAAGGAACATTTCAGCAGACAGTTGAAGCTACCTCGAGATTTTTCGAATGGTGTTTGCTGTGCTCTATAAGTCCCGTAACTGTGCTTTAGCTTAAAGCCAAAATGAATATCCTGTTGTTAATATAGACCGTAATATAGACAAATATAAATAATTGAGTAGCACTAAATCTTCCACTAACTAAGTAATGTACATAGTTCGGAAAAGTGAAGGTCTACGCTGTAGCAGTGTTAGCTACGCCGTAGCGCTATGTTAGCTACGCCGTGCCGTAGCCACTATTGTCTGCATTTCTTTTTCACTTATTCTTTGGCAGCAAAAAAAAGGTTATAAAGTTTTTTGTTAATATGTCTCTGTGTGTACATACATTATTAAATAAATAATTACATAATGAATTATGTATATTAATATATCTATTAATTATGGTTGGCAGTGGTTGAGCGTTCGGCTGCTGCGCTGTGAGATGTGGGTTGGATCCCGCACGGAACAAATATATAAATGCCTTTATTAATGAAATAAAATCTTTGAAAAATACATACAAGTCACAAAATAATTTTACAATATTTTTAACACTGATCAGTGAGTGAATAACATTTTGTATGTTTTTATTCTACGTATACAGATACATAATCACCCTGTAAAAGCTTCCAACATTAACCAACTCCACAAACAGGTCTACAAATTGAAACACAGTCTTGTACCAAGCCTATATTTATAGTCCTGGCTGCATGCCCCTTAATTCAACACGCCTTGTTTGGGGACTTCGGCAGCGCACCGAAGATACGCCGTATATTTGATAATTTGAATGCATCTGCACGTATCTCGTTTGTTTGGAGGCTCTGTAGGATTTCGAGTTGTTTTCTGTATATCACTTGTTTACGTGAGCAGTGGTGGCCCAGTGGTATTGGCCGCGAATTACAAGTTGTAGGTCGTGAGTTCAAACCCAGGCAGGAGCTTTACTTTGTATAAATTATTTTATCACCACTGCTCTCAAAACGGTGAAGGAAAACATGGTGAGGAAACCGGTATGTCCTAGAACCAAAAATTCGAAGACATGTGACATTAACCAATCCCCATTCGGCCTGCGTGGTGGATTACGGTCCACACCCACTCACAGAGAGGAGGCCTGTGCCCCAGCAGTGGGGACATTAAAAGGCTGATGATGGACTTGTTTACGTTAACGGTTTTGGTTGTTAGGGTTCCGAAAGACCGAATGAAAAACCAAACCCTTATAGGATCACTCGAGTTTAAATAAATAAAATAAATACCGTCAGATTCACTACTCTAAACACTGTAGTAACTGACTGATAGACTCCCATATTGTACCTACTGCCTTACATAAAGTTAGTGTATACAATGTACCCATTTGTAATTAAGTACCTAGCCTTTACAGCCAGCTATAAACAGTGTGAGATTAGATGTAACCTGTTTATTTTATCATCTAATTTAATGTTAACTTTGTGTTTACGATAGTATTAAAGTTTAATTTGTAACTACTGCGTAAGGGTTACAATATACAGAAGTAGGTAGGTGGATAATAATATAATAATAATAACCATTTTATTTCAGGAATTCCATAATTTGTTAGTAAACATTAACCTTAATAACTATGTTCTATTCTATTCTATTCTATTCTATGTTAGTTGGTACAGCTTGGCAAAAAAGAGTCTGACGCGGTGACAGTTGAAACTGGACATTGAAGCCTTCTATGGTGTTTGCGTAGCATCCAAGGGACTGAACTACCCACTTGGGATTTGGTTCATATTCCCAAAAATAACAAGTATCAAAAACTGTTGAGTCGTAGGGTTCCGGGTTGCCACAGGTCCACTACTAGCGACCTCATTTATTCCACACTCTTTTTTGCCAAGCTGTATACATGCAGGTTGGACCAATAACGGACGAGCGGGCAATAAAATTTCCCTACCTAATGACACTCAGGAGACTGTTCGAGCTGCCCCGGACCCTCTGCAGCAGCGACGCGGAACGCTTACGCTTACGCTTGGATCGCTGCTAAGCCATCAGCTCAGCTCAGTCTGCGCATCAGCAAACATTCCCGATGCACTGCAGAAGTGTGGCAGCCCCAGCAGCAGAAAAAAAGCAGAGAAAAAAAAATTGCGACTTTGACCTTCAATATCTCCAGAACCAGTGGATTCCCAGGTATGATCTAGTGGAAAAAAATGATCCAAATAATAGGTAGAATATGTGGAAACTGTCTTTTTACACCCGTTATAATGTCTATTATAAGCGATCCGTCCAGGCTTCGCACGGAGCAAAATTATTAGAAAGACACGTAGCGCCATCTAGCTTCCTAAAACAATTAGGTTGATGACAAAAAAAAAAAAATCCGTCATTTAGATTACCAAAAATATTGGACACGTATATTTTCGTTTATCACGTAAACAAAAAAAAATGAAGACGATACAGTGCGTTGAAATTTTGCATGACGTCACACTTGAGTTAAAATTGTACCTCTTTTTACTTAAAAGTGATGTAACAAGCCCCCGCTCCTGAACTTTGATGCGTTTTATCTTTGTCATTTTTCATTGATTTGACGTGTCCAATATTTCTTGTTAATCTAACTTAATGACTAAATATTTTTTTTTTTTTACCGTGGAGCCTGCCCTGTTGTGACAGTCGAAAGTTATTGTTCCTCTCCTCAGGTAGGCTCAAAAGTATCCTATGCCCTTTTTGTAGCCCTGACAATGTATATGCAAAATTTCATGATGGATCGGTTCGGTGTTCTATGCGTGAAAAGGTACCTAACAAATAAACAAACTTATTTTCGCATTTATAATATTAATAAAAAATAATTAGGATTAGGATTATGTGATCTTATTTTCGTATGAAACCAAGTAGGAAGATGTAACTCAAACCTCTCAAAGTGGGGCATCCTTGGCGGAAGGATAGAAAGGTGTGGCTGTGGAGTTGATTCGCAAACTATGTCCTATTTTCTATCCCACCCTCTGTACCCCAATTCATGCAGATAAGTGACCTCTAGGTGGTTTTGGGCCCACATAACATCTTGAATGTCCTCAAAACTAATGGCATTTTCATAGCAATAACTCAACTCTTTTATTGAATAAAGCAAATAAAATAAACGCATTCGCCGACGACTGCCGTAGCAAATGAACATTCACTGAACAGCCACGAGTTCATTTCGAGAACAAGCAAATATTTTTATGACCTAGCCAGTTTTTCCCGTTATGCTCGTGAAATATGCTTCCATAGCGCACCTATTGCAGAAATGGCCATGTTTCCATAGACACTTTAACCTTGAAAAGCAATTATCGTCCTTATTGCCTACCTGTTCCTTGATGTGACGCGATGCAAATCCGGGCACACGTAAGGCGACTTTTAAAGGTTTTTAATTGAACATCACGTCTAAACGACTTTTCTTATTTCTTTGAAAAAAATATATGTTACTCTAAGCTGTTTCCGTAGTAATTTGATCTGAGAATATTTGAAATCATATTTTTATAACATAGTGTAATTAATTTGTAAATTTATGTCTAATGCGGATAATGAAATTGAGAATCACGTAAAAACCATAAAGCGTATTTTTATGAAACTTTCACCATTTTTAAGATTATTTAATAATTTATAATTTAGTCTCAGTGTTTTAGTTTAACTTATGTGTAATAAATTAATAATGCGTCTAATTTCGGACAGCGCTCCTTGATGGGCGAGTCCTATTACTGTGTGGACATACGACGCGTTACGTGAGCTCAGCGCAGAACACGCAAGCTAACCACTCAAGGTCGTTGGCAGCTAATAGCGCCTTAAATACATATAGCGACAATATTGAACTTATTTACTACAAGAAGAGATATTACTAAAAGGAGTGCTAAAACATAAAGCGCGGCGCATCGAGTGGGAGTAGGACATTTGGATTTTATGTCGCTGCGTTCAGGCGTCCATTACACGGTAGATTTTGCTGTCAGTTTTACCAGAGCTAAGGTTGTGAAAACCGGATAACCTATACCCGGGCCTGCGGACGGCGAGTAATGGGTAGCTCGCCGTCCGATCAGCACCAGGCCCGCGAGTCGACGCGCGCGTCAAAAAGTTGTCAGCAATAAAGTCGGGGCCCGTCATGGCCGATGCCTGGGTTGATAGTAAATTCGAAACAGAGTTACTTCGCCCCTGAACACTCAGGGCAGGGAAGAGACAGGGTTTTAGTCAGTAAGAGTCTGACACGCCCTCTCGCTCCACCCAGAGCGGGAGATGTCATTGGATGATTCCCAAACCACAAAAAAAAAAACGGATAACCTATCGTCGAGTTCGCTGACTAATGGTTGGATGAAGAAATCTCGATACATACTTTGATTTTTGTATTATTCAACCATCAGTCATGACTTTTGGAATTGAGTGACGCTTTCATGAGCTTGTAATGGACGCTTAAGAGCATTTGTGCAATGTATCCGCTCCAAATTTGAGTAACGAGTGCTATCCGAATTGGAATGCTCTGAATTCGGACGGACAGTGTCGAATCTAGTGCATACCCCTCTTATAAATAGTACTTACTACGGCTACCTTTCGGCAATATTTCTCGAATTCGGATGGGTTAGCTGCGCAGACGCTCTAAAAAGTGCGCTAATGTCCTAAAACGTGTGCAAGTCGCATCATACTCGGTGTGAACACTGCTATGCTACGATTTTTTATTAAATGATGGCGCCACTTGGCCAGTAGTAGGGCCTTAAGCTCAAACCATTATGGTAATGGCAGACTGCGTACGTTCGTGCATAACGATCATGAAGGCAGCCCGTTAAAGATTATTGCCTATTGTTTGCCACTTTAAGGATATTTTCTTACGATATTAAATGCCTGCGCACATACTTTCCACTCGTTTGAGCATCGAAAACGTTTTGTACATAACATTAGGTTTTAAGAAAAGGATTAAGATAAAGGAGATTTATTTCAAGCACGGCTACCCTTTACCTCGGGTATTGAAATCGAGGACTGTCTGATCAAACCGATTAAGTAACATCAACGTTGTTTAAAACTGAATGCTCGACCTCATAATAATGTGTGTGTTTACAGCAGCTTTCAGGAATTATTTCGAAAATTTTCAAAATACCAGTTAGGCATCCGCCACCGCGCCCTGGATCTGCGTGTTGGTAAGTCCACTCTGTATCACAGAGAGCAGGTCTTAAAAGCCTATAGAGTATCCACTGCCGGAATACACCCCAGCAGTGGAAATTTTAGGGTTTTACTACCTTCATCTGGCTTCGCCCGAGTGGAATTAATACTTATTGTTAATGGAGGCATTATAAATTATAGCCTATGTGCTATTCCAGACTATAATCTATCGCTGTAAAAATTTTCATCCGGATCCGTCTATCCAAACGTTCGCATTTATAATATCAGTAGAATTATGCAACTGCAGTAAGTCACTTGAAATGGAAGGTTACAATTGACAAACAAACCTAAAATCTATTAAGGCTGTCACCATCTCAGCCTTTTAATGTCCCCACTGCTGGGGCCGTAATCCACCACGCGGGCCCAATGCGGATTGGTGGATGTCACAGTTCTTCGAATTTTTGGTTCTAGGACATGCCGGTTTCCTCACGATGTTTTCCTTCACCGTTTTGAGAGCAGTGGTGATGAAATAATTTAGACAAAGTAAAGCGCCTGCCTGGGTTTGAACTCACGACCTACAACTTGTGAGTCGGGGCCAATACCATTGGGCCACCACTGCTCTAGAAAAAGAAAGAAAGAAGAAAGAAAGAAAAAAGTTTATTTTGTGCTTCGCACAGAAAAACACAATTATTTTACATACCATCAAAACAATATTAATACATAAAAAAACCACATAATCAAAAAAAAAAAAAAAAAAAAAAAACATAGGTAAGACCTGTGCGAGGCCAAAAAAGCACCTATCTCAGCATATGCTGCGACATTTATAAAATAAATATCACAGCGCTGGTATTCTGATAGGGCCTGTGAAGCCACGGATACACTCACGGAATACATACATAAAAACTATATAAATAAATAAAATAAAAATGACAATGAAACATATAATTTTAATAAAAATATTTGTGAATGTCAATAAATATAAAATAACCATAGGCCGACGGCTAACGCTCCGACAACATTTGTCAATGTCATAGACAAACCATGGAGCGCGCGAGTGTCTATGGACGGTTATGCTGTAGTCCATTCTAAAATACAGTTAATTGAATAACCTATTTTCATCCAACACAAACAGCACTCATCATTTCAGCCGAAAGACGTCCACTGCTTGGACATAGGCCTCCCCCAAGTGTCACCACAATGATCGGTCCTGTGCGTCTCGCATCCACCGCCTACCCGCGCCCTTCACCAGGTCATCGGTCCACCTTGTGGGAGGCCTTCCAACGCTGCGTCTTCCTGTACGCGGTCGCTACTCCAGAACTTTTCGGCCCCATCGACCATCTGTTCTGCGAGCAATGTGCCCTGCCCACTGCCACTTCAGTTTGGCGATTCTTCGAGCTATGTCGGTAACCTTAGTTCTCTTGCGGATATCATCATTTCTGATTCTATCAAGTAAGGAAACTCCGATCATTGCCCTCTCCATTACCCTTTGGGTGACTGTAAGCTTTCTGATGAGGCCCATTGTGAGCAAATAGCACTATCACAAAACGAAAAAACGAAACATCCCAAAAAAACGAGACATAAAAATAATTACCTGCTATACCTACTTTCGTTACATTTGCACAGGTCCGATTTATTTCACGAGTCAGCGCCGGGAACAGATCGGAACGGGTCGACCGCGGCGCAACGGGTGCATCGGCGCCATCCATGTGAAAAGCACGGCTTTTTTATCAGACTTTTTTTATTCGTTGCCCATTCATGAGCTTTTTTATAGAGCTCAGTTATTTGATGTGTGGTAACAGGTAATCTAATGGTTATTGAATAGATAGACGTATTTGTGAGAGCATTAGTGCTCGAGCAACCGCTTTTGTGGTGATAAATGTGACTTTAATGGTTTAACTTTAGGTATTTTTAAAACCTGAAATTTGTTTTATAAACAAGCTCAATAATGGGCGCTGAATTAGGAGTATACCGTTAATTAGGTTAATAATAGGCTTAGTTAGCCCTGAGGTAAAAAATATAATAAATAAACAGGATTGTTTGCTCTGTTTATATTGGGATGTACCTAACTACTCGTAGCAAGAAGACATGCACATTTTGAAAGGGTGTAGGCTGAATGATTTCAAAGGTTCTGGTAAAATAAACATGGTTCCGGATGACATTTAAGTTTTGAGAGTACCTATTTTAAAAATTCAATTTTTTATTTCTGGTATGAGGTGGCGGAAGAAAATAGTGTCTGGAAGGATGGGAGGCTTTTGCCCAGCAATGGGATACTAAAGGATAATAAACAATGTATTCGTTTTGTTTTCAAATTTAAAAAGTATGATCATGTCTCCAACTTTCGCAAGGTACTCAAGTGGCTCCCTATCCGTCTTCGCAGAAACTCTCGTATTTTTTGTTGCCGCCCTTTTGATGCGCCTTGTAGGTCGCATCTTAGGAATCTCCTAAAATCCCCTCCCCACACAACCGACTTCTACTCCTACTCCTTCACTGTGCACGCAGTACGGTTGTGGAACTCTCTGCCGCCTGACATTAGGGACTGCCAAACTCTTTCAGTTTTTAAAAGGAGAGTAAAGGAACACTATCTTTCCATTTCATCATAGTTGCATATAAGTATGTATTATTATTAAGTTTATATGTATAAGTACCTATCTATATATATATATATATATATAATATTATTTAGTTAGTTTTATATCTTTACATTGTATGTGTCCTAGCACTATTACACACGGTGTCTACTTCTCTTTTTTTCCATCTTTCCTTTCGCAGGTATGCTGTAAGAGATTTCTTAAGAAATAAGCATAACCTTTGTACATATTTCTCTGTTTCCTTATTCTTGTCTGTTTTTTTTTGTATGTGTGTACATTAATTGTTAAATAAATAAAAATAAAATAAAAAAATAATAAAACAAAATTGAACGTCATAATAATAATATACAGCAACAAAATAGTACTTTTCAATAGGACATTCATTAAATAAAATTCGGAGTATTTTATCAAAGAGAAATGAGAATGATATATTCCGAATTTGGAATGAAATATAATTAACCCAAATGAAACGCAACATGTTTGCGCAGTGTGAAGTTGTGAAATTACGAAACCTATAATTCATGAAACGCAATCATGAAATGAAATGCAGCGTGTGTGTGTTCCTACACGTTTGTAATTAGTAGAATAATTTTAGTACTCGCTTCAATATTATTTTGTGTCAGTTTCATAAATATAATAGTCATCTTATTTCATTCTGTGGTTGACGTTAATTTATTTTATACTACCTATAATTTATATAATTCTTCGCTTTGCCTACGTCACTGTGTGTGGTTTCATCTTTCAACTTTCAATTACTTTACATTGAAATTATAGCACATTTCAGTAATACAAAGCATCATTTACATGCCGCTGAATCGAACGTTGAAAATTCAACAGCTCGCTATTATTTTCAACATTCATTCATGTGTCGCTCATTGTTTTAGTTATTTTTCTTCAATAAATGATGGCGCAAGAGTATCGACATGGGCACGCTACAATTGCGGCGGTAAGGAGTGGCTGGAAAGGCGCCACGCGCGGCTACCTCACCTTCTGCCTAAAGCAGGTCCTCACCGGACACGGTTCCTGTTTCGGGAGGTTCCTGTGTCGGATACAGCGGGTGTCACCACTGTGTGGATCGCCCAGAGGACACGGTGGAGCATATGGTGGAGTTCTGCCCCGCTTGGGCGGAGAACCGCCGTGTCCTCGTGGAGGCGATCGGCAGCAGCGACCTCTCGCGCCCGGCCCTGGTTCAGGCCATGGTACGGAGCGAGAGGGAATGCGAAGCAGTCGCCTCCTTCTGCGAAGCAATAATGCTCGCGAAGGAGGAGGTGAACAGAGACCCTCACGCCCGCAGCAGCTGCCGCAGGAGACGCCCTGGGCGTCGGGGGTCGCAAGCCGATCTGGGTAGCTCAGTGTCCGATAAGCACCAGGCCCGAGAGTCGACGGCGCGTAGTGTTCCACGCGCGCCTCAAAGAGATGTCAGCAGTACATGTCGGGCCCCTGATTTAACATCGAAGTTCTCTAGTGTGATATTTATTTACTGTTGACAGTAGAAATACAAGCAATAGTAAATTGTTTCCAAATCCAGGGGTATCAGATGAGGCGCTCAACATTTTGTTTCTCAACGTCAGCCTACTACAGAAATATAAAAATACCAACGGATGGACGACGGTGATAGTAAAATTCAATAATATCGGAAAGGGTGCCGCAATACACTCTGTTCTGTATTTGTGATGTTACGATCTCTGAATACAATATTTTTGTATATGGAAATGGGGGCCATATTTGATTTACAGGCTGTAGTTTTGTTGATGTGTCGCGTTGTGAAACTAAGTAATGAGCATTTAATGCTTTGGTACTATAGTAGAGTACAATAGCAACAAGATGCTAATACTGTGAAAATTTGAAGACTGTGGTTCCAAAAGCTTGGCTGTAAAGCCTGCGTGACAGACGACGGTCACGTGAGTGACAGCAATAGGGCTCTATTTGGATCTTTCTTTTGGGGTTCTAGGGGTACCGAAGTATTGGAATCTTCGGATTACTAGATTGTATATCAAACTACAAGATAATTAAAATAAAGCTTTTAATAATGTCCTAATTTAATTAGGGACCATGTAGAAATCGGTGGATGCCTGGGCGGAGGTTGCCGGGACTAATGGATGAACTGGAGTACTGACGTGCCGGTTTAGTGAAACTCTACTGTATTATCCTCATTTATCGTAATGATTTTTTTAATTCAGTCAATATAGATTACGTTTACTTGATCTTAAAACGAAAATATACTTTTATAAATTTGTAGAAAAGGGAGTAACTTAATTAGGGCGTATATAGCCGCCAAGTGGCGCCCTCATTTAATAAAAAATCGTAGCAAAGCGAAGAAAATAAAGATTAAAAAATCCTATGTTGCGTTTGTTACAAAGAGCTTAAGATATTTTTACGTTGTTGAAACAGGACTCATTAATAGGATTCTTTAATCTTTATTTTCTATATTAAGATACGATTTTTTATTCAATGAGGGCGCCACTTACGGGGAGGTAGGCCCTTAAAAAATAATCTTATATTTCAAACTATGCCCATTACGCAATAATCCTACTAATATTATAAATGCGAAAGTTTGTATGTTTGTCTTTCATTCACGAAAAAACGACTGAAGGGATTTGAATGAAGAAGAACGTAGGTCGTGGGTTCTAACCCAGGCAGGTACTTTACTTTGACTCATTTATTTCATCACCACTGCAGGCTCTCAAAACGGTGAAGAAAACCATCATGAGGAAACATGTTCTAGAACCAAAAATTCCAAACATGTGACATCCACCAACCCGCGCTTGACACTTTTGCACACAGATAGATTAAAACCTGGATTAAAACATGGGCTACTTTTTACCATGCGGGCGAAGCCGCTGGCAGAAGTTAGTACGAAATAAATCAAAAAACATTTTTTTTTAATAGGAGGGTCTTTTACTCTTTTCAGTCTCTTAAACGTCTCCAAAAATTCTTACCATTTCACACTAAGGTCACTCTTGCTCAATCTCTTCTCCTACCGTTAATAGACTATGCGGATGTCTTTTTTCTAGATACTACGGAGGTACTCCTTAACAAACTCGAGCGACTGCAGAATTTGTGCACCCGTTTCATTTTTGGCCTCCGAAAATACGACCATGTGTCGGAGTTTCGGACCAGATTGCTGTGGCTGCCGATTCGGCGTCGGCGAGATACTCATATCCTATCTCTTCTCTATAATATCCTGCATAATCCAAATTCCCCTCAATATCTTCGTGAACGGTTTGAGTACTTCGTTCCGAGGGGCAAACCTTGTCGCACTGCCAATTCTCTTCTCCTTCGTACTCCGCGTCACACTTCTAGCCGCTATAATGGCTTCTTTTCTATAACTGTAGTGCGTCTCTGGAACTCTCTCCCACACTCCCTACGCGACAGCCCTTCACTGGAGGTATTCAAGAAGAAAATTAAAGACCACTTCCTTTCACATTGACATAATATTGATATATATTGGTATTTATTTAGTATATAGTATATATATTCAGATAATTATACTTATTTATGTAAGTTTATGTTGTACACTGGATCCTACCCTCAAATGTGATCTCTCTCTATCACTCAAAGGTTTGCTGGGAGAAAACTCAACATTGAGTTAAGCTCGCCTTTGTACATTAACTATTTAATCACTGTGTACTATGTTAGTTGTTTGGTGTACAATAAAGAATTAAGAGAATTATTAAACACTTTATGCACATACAAGTACAGAGGCGGACTTAATGCCTCAGGCATTTTCTACCAGTCAACCTTAGGATGATGCAGAGACAAATAGTGGTAGGTGCCATAAGGAAAAAAAAAAACAAAAAAAACAGGGCATCTTTATTATATTCTAATGTTTTTGCTGTATTTGGTAGCAAATGTGTCGAGTCAGCCTTCTCGGCAAGCTTCGCTGAGGTAGTCAATACTACGACAAAATTCTCAGCGACCGAGCTCGCACCTGTTTCAATGATTCCACATATTGTTCAGTTGCGTAGACACTTGAGAAACAAAACTACACCAATTTAACATCAGGAATCAATTTGCGAATAATTAAAATAGCCACCGAACTTCACTCGAAAGAATTTCGCAAAAAACTAAAAAAAAATTGTAATTTAAAAATTACTCTATTTAATAATAGGGTAATTTCAATCTATTAAAGCATTCTCTACAATCATCAATATATAACAAAACCTAAACCAGCCAATAAAACAAAAGACTTCACTCCCACAAATTATATTCAGAAAACAAAAGAAACCAGACAATGTATTATTCCGATACGCCCTATTACTCAAATTGTAAGTGAAAAATCTGTTCGTTCATTTGTCTTGATAAATTGCAGCGAATCTTCTTCAAGGTAGATCGGTTTATTGAAAGAGGAAAATCGATTTGAAAATAGAGATGGCGGTGAAACAGCAAATATTTGAGATGGTGTGACGTATCGGGCACGGCTAATGGAGCCGGTAAATGTAAACATACCTCTAGTTTTTGCGTGCTTGTTGGTTGGTATGAGAAACGGTAAATACACTGGTGTGTGTCTATGGTAAATAGAATTGTATATAGAAAAGAGCGGGTTTTTTGTAGAGGTTTTACTCCTGTTTTGAGGAAAAAAATGTCTTTTATAAAGTATAGGCATCGAATTTTGACAGATGATTAGCTTATGTTTGATTAGCTTCAGTTAAGTAACTCTAAAACTAATCAAGTGATCCTGAAAATAATCACAAATGTGGATGGACTTACCCGCTCCGACTACAATAAAGGTATCTACCAAAATATCACACAGGACAGTTTTATACCCATTTTTAAACTGTTGCATTACTGACTTGACTTATGAAAATAGTATGCGAATTGTTGGAAAGGGCAATGACTGCTATCACAAAGCTAAAATGCAACTGCTATAGCATAAAACATAATCAGTCTTTTAACGTTCCCACTGCTGGGACATAGGCCTCCACTATGTGAGCGGGAATGGGCCTTAATCCACCACGCGGGCCCAGTGCGGGTTGGTGGATGACACATGTCTTCGAATTTTTGGTCCTCACGATGGTTTTCTTCACCGTTTTAAGAGCAATGGTGATGAAATAAATTAGACAAAGTAAAGTGCCTGCCTGGGTACAGACGACCTACGTTCTTCTTTATTCAAATCCCTTCTGCCGTTTTTGCGTGATTGAAACACCGCGGATCACCCAGAGGACACGGTGGAGCATACGGTGGAGGTCTGCCCCGCTTGGGCGGAGCACCGCCATGTCCTCATGGATGCGATAGGTGGCGGCGACCTCTCGCGCCCGGCCCTGGTTCAGGTCATGGTACGGAGCGAGAGGGAATGGGAAGCAGTCCCCGCCTTCTGCGAAGCAGTAATGCTCGCGAAGGCGGAGGCGGGACGCGTGAGGGAAGCTCAACGGAGTGGCCCTCACGGCCCCGGCCACTACCACCGCAGGAGAGGTATTGGGCGTAGGACGTCGCGGGACGATCTCCGGCCACCGTAGACTCAGGCCTGCGGACGGCGAGCAGTGGGTAGCTCGCCGTCCGATCAGCACCAGGCCCGTGAGTCGACGGCGCGTAGTGTTCCACGCGCGCCTCAAAGAGATTAGTGTCAGCCACCACAGACGGGGCACATCGTGGCCGGTGCCTGCATGCCTAGGGGTAGCGGATAAATTCTGAAAATGAGTTACCGCACCCCTGGACACTCAGGTAGGGAAGGAACAGGGATGGGTTTTAGTCAGTAATAGTCTGACAGGCCCTCCCGCTCCACCCAGAGCGGATGAAGTCAATGGATGATTTACCACGCTCCCAAAAAAAAAAAACTTTCGAATTTATAATATTAGTAGGATTATTGAGTAACGGGCATAGTCTGAAATATAAGATTATTTTTTAAGTTACTCCCATTTCTACAAATTTATAAAAGTAAATTTTCGTTTTATGATCAGGTAAACGTAAACCATATTGACTGAATTAAAAAAATAATTACGATGAGTTATGATAATACAGTACAGAGTTTCACTAAACCGGCACGTCAGTACTCCGGTTCATACATTAGTCCCGACCCTCTGTCCAGGCACCCACCGCTTTCTACATGGTCTCTAATTAAATTAGGACATTCTAAAATGCTTTATTTTAATTATCTTGTACTTTTATAAACAATCTAGTAATCCGAAGATTCCAATAATTCGGTACCCCACGGTTTTTAGGGTTCCGTACCCGAACGATCCAAACGGAGCCCTATAGCTGTCACTCACGTGACCGTCTGTCTGTCCG
Organism: Polia nebulosa; assembly: GCA_951329385.1. Lineage (NCBI taxonomy): Eukaryota > Metazoa > Arthropoda > Insecta > Lepidoptera > Noctuidae > Polia > Polia nebulosa. The sequence goes on from OX589604.1 coordinate 8,556,841, forward strand.
TCGTCTGTCATACAGGTTTTACAGCCAAACGGTTGGAGCTACAGTCTTCAAATTTTCACAGTATAAGCATCTTGTTGACCCACAGCCATACAAATAGTCAAAAATACATTTGGTACGGAGCCCTAAATGTGCGAAGTCCTACACGCACTTGGCCGGGTTTTTAAACTGCTGGGTGCCTAGACAAAGCCACATTTACATTAACGATACGATTTCACTTGATCAATCGTTTTAATCGCAATAAGCGATCACAATAGCGATCTAAAACGATTGATCACGTCCATGCCATTTGCATTCATTTCGGATCATTCAGAGCAGTGGTGGCCCAGTGGTATTGGCCGCGACTTAGAAGTTGTAGATCGTGAGTTCAAACCCAGGCAGGCGCTTTACTTTGTGTAAATTATTTTCATCACCACTGCTCTCAAAACGGTGAAGGAAAACATCGTGAGGAAACCGGCATGTCCTAGAAACAAAAATTCGAAGACATGTGACATGCACCAATCCGCATTGGGCCCGCGTGGTGGATTACGGCCCACACCCTCTCACAGAGAGGAGGCCTGTGCCCCAGCAGTGGGGACATTAAAAGGCTGATGATGAAGGCGGCTCCCATACAACAAACGTATTTTTTTTTGCCGTTTCTATAGATAATGGTACGGAACCCTTCGTGCGCAAGTCCGACTCGCACTTGGCCGGTTTGGAAAATTATCCATGACTTCTCCCGCTCTGGGTAGAGCGGCAGGGCGTATCAGACTTTTACTGACTAAAACCCACACCTGTTCTTTCAGCTGCTTGTGTGCCAAGGGCCGCGGAATCTCTATTAGTGAGACTCTACTGTACTCATTTCCCTTATTACACTATGATATTCTTATAAAACAACGAACTAAATTCACTAGTTTACAAGATGGTGAGCATTTTTCAATATAAAACTTTATTAACCATCGCATGCACTACGCATTTCCTAGGAGAATTTAATAACCCAGTGCAGGGACGCCGGCAAATCCTGTCTTATCTAGCTTGTTGCGCATACTCATATCATAGAATAGAAAGATAAAAAGAAGTTCCACTTTTAATAAGTTTTATTAGCTTGGTATGTATTTATGTAACGGAATCTTTAAACATGATTTTCGCCTTCAAAACGTCGGATTGAATTAAAACTTCGCACACATATCAAGGACCGATGACAATGCATGGTCTAAGTGACGTCATTCTAAATCAAAAATGGCGGAATCTCAAAGATGGTGGACTAGCTACTTTATATGCATTTCTATGATATAGGTCTCAAATGAAAGTTTTAAATTAATAAATTTTGCGTGCATGTTAAGTTTGGATGACGATTGTCATCCAAACTTAAGGGCCTTCTCGCGGTCCAGTGGCGCCCTCATTGAATAAAAAATCGTATCTTAGAATATAAAATAAATATTAAAAAATCCAACTTCACGTTTGTTACAAAGAGGATAAAGAATTTTTACAAAAGTGCCAAAAACGGCCGTTTCTGACACTTTTGCCTACTACTTTTGATACGACACATTTTGAGACCTGTTTTAACAACGTAAAAATTCTTTATCCTCTTTGTAACAAACGTGAAGTTGGATTTTTTAATATTTATTTTCTGTGATAAGCTACGATTTTTTATTCAATGAGGGCGCCACTGAACCGCGAGAGGGGCCTTAACATGCACGCAAAATATCAGCTTAATCGGAAACAGGGAAGCGGGTCAAATTTAACTTCAAAGATTTGTTTACATAGTTGGTTACAAGTGAAGGTAATTTATGTGTGTCAGTAAGATGGTTTAATGTGACATCTACCAATCTGCAATGGGCGTGGTGGTGGATTACAACCCACTCCCGCAGACAGGAGGCTTTTATTTTTTTTAGGTGGGAAATCATCAAATAACTTCTCCCGCTCTGGATGGAGCGGGAGGGCGTGTTAGACTCTTACTGACTAAAACCCACCCCTGTTCCTTCAGTTGCCTGTTCCAGTGGCCACGCTGACTCTTTCAATCACACCCGCAACAAGCTACCTAGTTTTAAAATGTGCATACATTTCTAAATTCCTAAAGTAGACTTACATTATAATCAATAATTAATCGAAATACCTTACCAACGCATGGGCTGTAAACAATTAAAAATCTATTGCATCTGCTAACTAGATGCGCGACGGTTTAATTTTGGTCACTGACATTTAAGAATTAAGAAGAAAACTTTAACAAACCTGGACTTATAATGAACTAAATCGATTGGCATAGAGAAGTAATAACTTCTCTGCTCAAGACGAGGAATTTGCCTTGATGTATGATAGTACCCTTTTTTTATTTTTTTCTTTATTTTTTTTGTTTTTTTTTGGGTTGGGAAATCATCCAATGACATTTCCCGCTCTGGGTGGAGCGGGAGGGCGTGTCAGACTCTTACTGACTAAAACCCACCCCTGTTCCTTCCCTGCCTGAGTGCCCAGGGGTGCGGTAACGCATGTTAAGAATTTATCCGCTACCTCTAGGCATGCAGGCACCGGCCACGATGGGCACCGTCAGTGGTGGCTGACAATCATCTCTTTGAGGCACGCGTGGAACACTACGCACCTTCGACTCACAGACCTGGTGCTGATCGGACGGCGAGCTACCCACTGCTCGCCGTTCGCAGGCCCGGGTCTACGGTATGATAGTACCATACCATAGCATAATCAGCTTACAATATTTCCACTGCAGGGACCCAGGCCTCCTCTCTCGGCCCGAATATGACACCTCTCTCTTTGATAAGTAATAATATTAATTGACTGATTAGTAGGTATCCTCTTGCGTGTCCGCCAGACACCCAAGATGTTAACTTACCAACTGATTTCTAGTACGATAAATTTATCCCATTGTAAAAAGAAATAGTGAAATATTGAGGTCGCAAGTTGTTCAACCTAACGTAAATCCTATACGAAAATATATTCGACAAACTATCGAAAATAGTTTGGTTTCAAAGCTGAGTTCCATTCTAGGACTTACATACATAAAATACGACATGACAAAGTTATTTATTGTTTCTATTAGGCTCGGCGGTTGTACAGGGTGTAACAGAAAGGTTATATTTGAGATACTGTTTCTGCCCATAGAAATTAACAACTTTCTTCAGGAAAGTCACAGTCAATTTCGGAAAAAAAAACTTGGACCTCTTATACTAGTTGGACCTATTATACTAATTGGACCTCCTATACTAATTGGATCTCTTATACTAATTCCGATCAGCTGATGATAACTTTGTACAGAATTTATTTTTGAGCCGTTTGGGGTTGAAACACTAGGGCCATGGCGTCCGAGTGCTCATCGAGTTTTCCGTGACCTCAGCAAGCTTTTAGTCGACTCTTCACGTGGCAGAAGCCTGGACTTTTTTTCGGCCAAAGAATTAGAACTCCCATTTAACGTGGCAATGCTGCCAGTGTTGTGGGCACTTTTCCTATTGACAGCGATGTGGACGAATTTTTTTATGCCCAATGAGTTGTACGCCTCCCTATTTTATGCCGTTTATACATATTTTATTTATTGTCTTTTAATATGTTTATCCTATTAAGTTATTTATTAGTTTAGTTTTGTTTAAGTATATTGTAATCAAACACCTTTTCCAAGTAACATTTTTGAGAATTTACTGAGTTTCTTGAAGAAAGTTGTTAATTCCCATGGGCAGCAGTTTTTAAAAATGACCACAAATTTCCGTAACATCCTGTTTAATGAAAAATCATGTCAGTTATGAGGAATTCGTTTTTGTGTGCTAAAAAAGTTGCTGGAGAGCGCTCATAATAAAGATCTTTCTTCGCAAAAAAAAAAACGAGGATTAGGTTAACGTTCTCGATTTTTATAATAATGGCCAAAATATACACATGTGCACACATTGAACATTTCTAAAAATATTGCCATTGTTACTCCCAGAATGTCCACAAAGTGCAAAACTTGTACGTAGTAATACTTTTGTGTCTGTGGATTGTCTACGTTGCTCAGCGCTGATAGCTCTTTAGCGGCTCAGCGTTGGCTGAATAAAACATTTAGCCGCTCTGATGAGGGCGATACGATGTTCGTAATTTGTTCTACACACTTTATTTCCTGTGGGAACTTTAGTAGATACCTACAGATTTTTCGTATGGCCTCATTTCGGGTTACAGAGATTGAAGCTCCACGTTTTCGAAGAAAGTATTTTGTCTGACGGTCTTTCATTAATCATTTTAATTAAAAGCTGAAGTTGTATCTGTATTTTGGTAAATTGCGTCTCATTTTAGCCCAAGAGCATTTAGCTGTTGAATAAGAAGGAAAAAAGTTGATTAACAGTCCAGTCCTTTCATAAATACAGCCAAAATTGACTCGTTTATTTATGTAGAAACAAAATAACTCTGGTAATGTTGCGTATTCAAAAACAAGGCCTGACTTTCTCGCAGTCAGCATAAACATGAAAAACCTTCTATAGAAGAGATCGTCGTTTTCTTTTTAGTGCTCTCAGAAGTTAGCCAGCCTAGTCACCGAGCTTACTCCTAACGGGACTTAATGTTGATAATATAAGAACTAACGGCACTTCTTTCTGAAAAAGTAATATAGTTAGCAAAGATGAGTATGTACTAAATTTTGTCTGGTTCATACTTTTTGCAGGTAAAAAGTTTTCACGGACGTGGGAAAATTTTGGGCACTTGCCAGCATTGGGTAGGTATAAACATATTTTGCCAGCAAGGCTATTACTTAATATGGTATGTTTAATGTTCATACACACACTAACTCGAACTTTTTCTTTTATTATTGATTAGGTTCGCGTTTGATCATTATCTTAGCTGTGGTCGACGTTCGAACATGCTGGCCTGGAAGTAACCTGTTCACTTTTACCTTAAATATTGTGTTTCCTGGGGCAAGTTACAGCTATCAAGAAACACAGACTCCTGCAGGATTCCGGCAGGAAAGTCCACTCATTAGTAAAGAAATGAAACCCTTGCTTTGATTGAAAATTTAAAACATTCTTCCTACAAAACGAACCGTTTACAACCTTCAAATTCCCCGCCAATCACCTTCGACCGCTAGTTCGCTTAACTCGCCGTCCGCCGAAAATTTCAAATCGGTACACGTACGTCACTCCAGCGTGTGTTTCCGACGTGTTCCGATGACCACGATAAGGCTACGTGCGTCGGGGTGACGTGTCCCAGTATCCCTCACTTTCGGGAATAAACCTTCGGCTTGTCGGCTTTGGCACTCAGTCCTCGACTCTTGAATAAAACATAGCAAGGCTGAGTGTTTCAGCAGTGTGACGGTTGTTTGGACTCAAGTTGTCATGCTTGTAGGCAGTTGGCCTATAATCTGTCTTAGAGTGGTTGTATCCTGGAGTTCTTTTGTGGAGTGAACGTTTTTAAAGTGACAATTTGTCTTTTCAAGGTTTGGCTGGGTTTCTTTTATTGTATTTTTTTCTGTATAGTGTAAAATAAAAGACTTGTGACTCTATCTTAACAGAACCGTGAATATGCATAATCCGTAATTGGCATCAACAATTTTGCTGCCACGTGCCTGTTTACCATATCATACCATACACCCGTGTAAAAAGTGGGATTTAAAAGCTTCTCAACCACTGAAAGTACGATAAACGTAGGGCTAGTGGTTGGTCATGAGATAACAATAAAATAAAATAAGCCTTTATTGCTGTTTTACAAATTACAATTTAGTAAACTTATTACTGGCAATCAGTTATTCCTACAACAGCTTGTCCTTCGACAAAGGCCTCCTCCAAAGACTTCCATCTACCTCTGTCTCTTGCTATTCTGGTCCATTCTGGACCCACGACTCTTTTGAGGTCGTCTTCCCGCGTTTCATTTGTCGACCTTTTCTCCTTTTGCCATCCCTGGGGTACCACTCCGATATTTTTCTAGTCCATTTCTCATTTTTCTCTCTCATTATATGTCCTGCCCATCTCCATTTTAGTGTTTTGTATACTTTATTTACATCTTTAAATTTTGTTATATTTCGATTTTGTTTAATCTTACTTTATCGTAAAAAAGTGGTCATGAGATATTACACACTAATAAATCAACAAAATCTCAGTGAGAAGCTCTGACGTACTCGAGTTAGGTAGCACACTTTGCTCTCTTCCATTTTCCACAAATGAGAAACTACTTGCACAGGATGATAAGTAGTTCATTCTCGTGGACTAGCTAGAAAATTCCAGGTATTAATAACATTTTGTGCTAGCTTTACCTCGTAAAATAATGTGGTTTTGAATTGCATAAAAATAGTGGTCGAGTTTTTCATAACACAGTGAAAATGGAGAAAAGGTTTTCAGCCTTTCAGCCAAGCTATTGTTCGAAGACTTAAACTATCTCTAATAGCAATATTTAGCCAGTCAACCGCAGAACTTATGAAGCTATAACTATCAAAACCAGTCGCGCGTGACAGAGACAGGTGTATATACTTTACTCGTGTTAGAGTGAGAAGGTAGTGTCGAATTGCGGACGCGTCGATCGGAAGCGGAACGGAGCGAGCGCGGAACTCACGGAAGTGGAACAATGCGGAGAGGCTTTTGTGAGGCGATAACCACCGCGTTATAATTTAGACGTGGCGTACGAATAGGTACGAATTCGTACGGGTGACTGCGAACGGATCCGTTTTGTTGCCGCGAAATCTGAATTAATTTTGCTGACTTTTGCGAGCGTTTACGTGTTTTAGGTTAAACGTCGTGGTGCTCTTGATCGTTTGTGTTCGGGTGAAAAATATATATTTCTTTTAGTCGACTGGGTGGTGTGTATTTTAAGTTTAATTGCGAATAAACTCACGAATAATTAATTATAATTATGTTTTAACTAAACCTTTTAAACTTCTCACTCATTCTGTACATCGAATACGATACGATATCAGATACCACTATCTTGGATAAATCCTTTATTGTCCAAGCTACTCGTCTGTGGAATGCATTTCCGGACCCAATAAAACGCACTCAATCGCTGTCTATGTACTTGTAAAGAAACACTACCTGTCACTGTGATCATCGTTAGCCGTTATTTATTTTTACTTTCTATATATGTTTATATTTGTGTATATATTAGCATATGTATGTATATGTGTATCTATTGTAATATATTTTATTTAATATTGGTATTGTCACACCAATGACAGCCCCATATCTTGTCCAGGCAATTACTGTCTATTCTAGGTTGCCTGGAAGAGATCGCGGAATGCGATAAGGCAACCCATTGTATTTGTTTAGTTTTAAGTTTCTCATTATTTAACATGGTGTACTATAAAGAATGTAATAAATAAATAAATAAATAGATACGAAACACGTCAAATCAAAAAAGTTTGTAGCAAACAGGTTATAAAAATGACATTTAAAAATTAAATGAAAATACACAGCGGGCCGCATAAATTGTCCCCCGTGCCACTTCGCAGCGAGATTCAAATGGTAAATTGCGAAACCGCAATCTTCGCGGCGGAAGAGCTGTGTGAACGGACCAAGAACATTTGTCCAAGCCATTTGTTTTTTGAAGCCCTATTTTAAATGAAAATTGTTCTTACGAAACGAGCTTATGGTAAGCGCTTAAGATTCTCAAGCCACTTAATGAGATAAACCAATGGAATACTTATTACGAAGCGTTATTTAAATGCGTATTATTGTGAATTAACGGCACCTGCGTAAGATTTTTTCGTTGTTGTTTTTATTCAAACCTTAAATATTTGAAGGATATTTTTAGCTGTAGCTTGAGACTAAGAACGTTTACATATTTTGTTTACCTATTAGTGGTATAACGTTTACCACGATGGAAAGCCAGACGTATTATTTTTATCGCCCATTAATTATTAAAAGTGCGTGTTTTGTTCACACTATTGTGGGCGTGAAAGAACTCATTACTCCGACAAAGTGGAATAATTAATGACACGTTTTTTGTAACCATTCATAATAATGTATCGCCTGAAAGCCACAATTGAACATTTATGTGAAATAATTTTGCTTTACGTTTCATAAAATAATATTTTGTATCACAAAAATGTTTTTTAAACCAAAAGTTCTTAGCATACACTATACAGGGTGTAACGGAAAGGTGTGGTCATATTTTAAGAACCAGTTCTGTCCATGGAAATTAACAACTTTCTGTAGGCAAAATAAGGAAATTCTAACGAAAAAAAACTTGAGAGGTGTCAAAGGACACCCGGATGGAACGAAGTTCCTTTCGATTAATTAGTGAAGGAATTGTAATAAAACTTTATTTCTTTTTTTTTAATTTTAAAATTTGTTTAATTTTTTAAAATTTTTCACTGTTCAATGCGAAATAGAAAGACGAAACGAAAATAATTGGCTTGCTTTCTATAAGAGAGAGAGAGAGAGAGACAGACAGAGATTTACAACTATAGCAAAGTGTCGTTACAACTTTTGGCCTTAATTTTTTCCGTCTAGCCCCCTTTCGCAACGCGCCATAAGGAACTTCGTTCCAAAAATTGGACTTTCCATACAAAGTTATCATCAGCTGATCAATATTTGTATGGGAGGCAATTTTTCTTTTTGAGAAGTTCCTCAGGTTTTCTTGAAGAAAGTTGTTCATATCGATGGACAGATGGAGTTCTTAAAATATGACCACACCTTTCCGTTACACCCTGTATACAATCATAGACTATTAAAATAGGTTCATATATCAACATTTTATTTAACAAAAATGTTTTTCGGATACTGATAGATAATCCGAGTCAACTATTCCCAATGTTCCAATACATTACTTTAACAATCTAAAAAGTAGACCGTGTTTCGATCGCTGGCCCATTTTTTTTGTCCGCCATCATGTTTTTTCCGCTTTCGTAAATATTGCGGGTATAATAAAAATAGATGAGTTCGCCTCACAACAGCCTGATCCTCGTCAAAGGACCACCGGTATGTCTTAGTCGGTATTCCAGGAATTTCACAATATTTTATCTTAGGGAATCGTAATGGACAAATATTTAGTAGGTAAGGTTTGACGTTTCTTTATGATGGATTATTCGAGAAGCTCTAGAGATCTTCATTATATTATTCCCTTAAAACGGGTTATAGACTAAGAGCTACACTAAGTTTGTTTAGCTTAGCTCACTAAGCTGCTGTAATTTTTCATTCTTACACAGATTCGTTCACTTAGATTGCAGTCTGCACACAAAACGTTTAGGAACACATTCATTGTGCGTACAGCTAAGGAGTGGAATTCCCTGCCGGAGTCTGTGTTTCCTAATAGTTAAACTATATTTGCTGAGGCTTACGAATCTTATGATCTGCAATAAGGGTTAAAATTGTCTTGTCAGGGTCTATGCCAGCACAAAGATCACCCGTTAGTTATAATAAGAACATACTTCTATATTTCACAGTGCAAGGATAGAAAATCCCCGAAGCTGCAGCTTTCTGTATTTATCTCAGAGATACGGTAACCGCGCTACCCGTAGATATGACCACCCGGGGCCATTTTATTTTTAAAGCTCATCTTTAAAGTTATCTTTTAACAATATTTTTATGAGAACTACGTTGTTTATCTTAAAACTAGTGACCCGCCCCGGCTCTGCACGGGTACAAAGTCTAGACATAAGCCTTTCTCGTTTATTGCTCTTTTTATTTGTGAAAACGGCATTAAAATTCGTTGCGTGTGCCAAGGAGGAGTTAATAGAGAGATCAAAATCAAAAGTCATGTCAAGCCAGCACTTTTTGAACGTCAAAGTTCTACATAAAGACAGTCCCCAAAAACGCCCGCCCGTCACCACTTCCTAGTGTTGGAAAAACAGGCCAACGTGGAAAGTAACTGTTTTATACTAGATAGAGAAGATATATTTAAGACTATATAATATAGCTTTAGTCCCGTCAAGAAAACATGACCAAATGTTTTGCAAATGAGTAACGGCGGGGCTGTACTATACCGACTACAATTTATGTCTTTCTAAACACAAATCTTCAAGTTTGGCTATCAATAAATCTACTCCACTTCCTGTCTGATAAGGAACTACAGAGGACAGCACCACCAAACCACCACCACCATCAACCATCACCATAAATTATTAAACTACGAAACGCGGATGTAAGTTTGCCAACTTGAAAATATATGGCATTTTGATTCCGAGTTTAAAAGTAAAAACTAAGAGAAATAAGTCCCGATCATTAGTCGACAATTACTGTGGGAACTTCATCCAGAAAGACGAATGGCATAAAGTTCCCGAAGTAGGACTATTTATCAACTCAGTGCAGCTCACAGTTGCGCGGCCCTATTCTGTTTCACGCCTGTCCAGTTTACGCTTTGACCCACCAATTTATCCTTTATGGTTGAAAAGTATTGAGCAATGAATTTTACGGTCATTTGAGCAGTATAAATGAGGCGAAAAGGAGCTGGGTTGTAGCAAGGGTAAATTAGATTTTTTATGTGATTTATTGGAATATTTTGTGATAATTGGTTTGATTTAATTTATTTGTTTGTTTGTTTTCTGTTAATGGTCGGTTTACGTGACATTTTCCTTTCTGCTTTGTTCATAAAAAGAGAATGTTTTATAATATCTAATAATAAACATGAAATTTTTAGACAAACCCGTTTAGGTAGGTAGGTACTGACTGGTATTATAATATAGTCTTGATGTTTGTAGAGAAAACAACCGACTTCCAAAAAAAAAAATACACTAAAAATTTAAAAAATAAGTTTAATTTCGGCAGTCGGTGTTTGTATTTTATTTCTTCGTTATTAGACACCAACTGCCGAAATTAAAGTAATTTTTTAATTTTAATTGTATTTTTTTTTTGTAAAAAAGTTTTTTAGTTTTCGCTTTTTAGTTGTTATACCCCAGAACTAAATACCCCAATAACATGAAACGTGGAATTTAAACATAGTCGTAATTGGAGAAAACCAAAACGTCATCTAGGTATACGTATTTTTCGTTTTTGTTCAGTTTTTCAAAAAGCGCTGAAGCAATTTCGATAAAATTTATATGGGACCACCTCGGGAGTTTTGGAAATCGGTCGTAATTTGACAGAGAAATCGGTGGACATACATAAAAAAAAACATACATACAGCCGAACATAGAACCTCCTCCTTTTTCGAAGTCGGTTAAAAATATAGTTTTCAAAGAACAAAAAATGTTTACCCAAATTTTGTCAACAACAAAAACTCAATGCTGTTTAAAAATAAGTACCTACTGTCATAACTCCCTACTGCTTACAGTGCTTATCCGAATAGGTACCTGCTGACAAAGCTATTCTTATAAAACTACTCCAGAATAAGTCGCCTAAATGTCGGACTCGACAAAGATTTATAAAGAGCAAGTTTGAAAAGTCGCAGGAAAATATCCGGAATGGGTGCAACAGAAGGCGACGATCGAGATTGTTGGCGCCATCGCGAAAATTAACCCCCGCTGAGCTCTTCGGGTTTGTTCGGTTAACGTCGTGACAAGTCGTAAAGCACGGTCACTGTGAACTGTGTAGAAAAGAAAGAGATGCAACGACACGATGCTTGCAATTCTTGAGTATTTGCCTTAAAAACGAATTCTTTTATTATGGCATCAACCTCATGACAATACATGTTTATTTTCTTCTTATACAATGTATTGTGAGTTCTTTGAAGATTTCGTTTGATTTATGATATCTTCTGTTACGTAGTGGAGAGGGTTTCCAGAATATTAAGGATTCTATAAATCATTTTTGCATGTCAGGTGCTCTGAATTTATTGAACGAGCTCGATCTGTGGTATGTCTTTAAGTGTTATATGTAGCTTTGGTTATTCTTTCAAAGATAATGGAAAAGTTTTGGCTGTATTCTTCGCTTTTACTTTATCTCTACTTTTTGCGTCTTTGACCCTTATTTTTAAATTCCTTATGCAGCAATCTATTTTCTTAAATAAGAACTAAAAAAGCACTAACATAGACCAAAAACAATATTATATAATCTTCATGTTTTATTCAACCTTCTATGATTATAATCTGTACAAAGAGAAACTTACCTAGGTACTACTATTTAGAGAGAGAAGAGGTGTCCCAGTGGTACCTGCCCCGACTTACAAGTTATACGTCGTGGGTTCAAACCCAAGCAGGTGCATTACTTTGTGTAATTTATTTCTTAACCACTTCTCTCAAAACAGTGAAGAAAAACATCGCGAGGAAACCGGCATATCTTGTAACCAAAACATCGAAGAAGTCATCAATGTCATCCACCAACCCGCACTGGACATGCTTGGTGGATTACGGTACATGCCCATTAATTGATGATTCAACATTAAGACACATTAGTGATGAGGGACTTTGATAACTATCTTTATTATGGCTTCTTATTCTCCACTGCTACGGTATCAAAGTTATGTTAAATTCCGATAGAGAGTCAAGTGTCCTATCAAGTAAACATGTCTCATCATTGACATATTCAAATTGATCAGAATCATCTGAATAACAAAAATTTTGCGATTCATCCTGTGATTCTCTTCGTTTATGAATCTCGTCATCAATGTTTCTTTCCACAGATTCTTCAGGTAAGTACACAGTTTTCTTTTCCTTTACTTCATTACAAATTTCCTTTGTATTTTCATTTTTATTTTCCTCTATCTCTATGTCATTTTTACTCATTCCCTTTTCTTTTTCTTTTTAGGTAAATCATCCACTTTATTTATTTTAATTTAAGCTTCTAGACATACAACGTTCTTGCTTTTGACTCCTTTTTTTGTTTCAGGATCTACGAACCGGTAGCCTTTTGTACTGTCACTGTAGCCAACCTATATTAAATTACGTGACTTCACATCAAGCTTAGTTCTGTTTCTTTAGGAATAAACACAATAGCAGGACATCCGAAAATCGATGGGGGAATCGATGGGGGATGGCAATATAGACCGAGACGTAACGTTAAAAGGGAAATCTATAAGACCGTGATTAGACCTGTCGTACTGTATGGATCAGAATGTTGGGCTGTGAAAAAGACGGATGAAAAAGATTGCATGTGGCGGAGATGAGAATGTTGAGATGGATGTGTGGAGTAGCGAGAATGGATAAAGTGAGAAATGAGTACATTAAAGGTTATTTAAAAGTAGCGCCAGTCACAGAAAAGTTGAAAGGGAATTGCTTATATAACTTGGTATGGTCATGTGAAGAGGAGGAATGAAACACATGTAACTAAAAGAGTTATGAATATAAATGTGGATGGATGGAGAGGGAGAAGGAGGCCAAAGAAAAGATGGATGGATTGTGTGAGGAGTGATATGAAAGAAAAGGGAGTTAGTGATAGAGTGACGGCTGACAGGACTGAATGGAATAAAAAAAACGTGTTGTGCCGACCCCAAGTAACATGGGATAAGGGCAGTAAGATGATTAGATGATGATGCAGGACTTCCGAAAATCTACTAGAGAGGAGGCATGAATCCCAGCTGTGGGATACAGTATAAGGCTGATTATACTACTATTTAAGTAAATGCCTACAGTACTACATTTTCGGTTTCATCCATAATCTAAAATGACACCGTGCAACAATATTATGCTGATCGAGCAATTTAAAAAGTAAAAGAAAATTGTCTTTGAAATTGTGTTCATTCAGTTTGTGCGATCTTTAGGAAATACGAAAATAGCAGCTATTGACGTTATTTCTTGAACTGTTGGATTGTTTGACTTCTAAATTCTTGTTTTTATTTTCGTCGAATCAGAATAGCTGCTACTTAGAAGATTAACGAGGCAGAATAAACGTTAAATGGAATGGGCAAGTCTTTTTATGTTCTTCATTTACTCAAGGTAAGGACAACATAACTGTTATTTTAGACTGGCTGTTACTATAGAGTTTCAAATTATATGTTACAAAGTACGCAATAAAATTAAAAGTTCATTAAATGTTTACAACGAAAACACTTAAGAGTCTATGTTACCTCAAATGGCTTAGCATGATCCTCCGTTATGTCGATAATACTGCAGCATTAATTTTGAAATAAATATATGGCAAGGTTGAGGATCAATGTTAAGTATTATAAACCTCAAAAACACGATTCCATAAAATTTTCTCGATAGAAAAAAAATCCAAAGTTACCTCTAAACCGAAAACAATAAACCGCTAGCATTCAAAAAATGCTTAAAATTAGATCATGAAACTTTGCATACTAACTGAACTTACTATAAAGCAGGTCCTACAAGTTTTTTTATTTTTAAATTACCATTATTTTCACAGTAAAAATAAAATACCTAAACTATCACCTAAACTATGCCGTCTTGAAGCTTGTTCCCTGGCGCCCGACGCCCCCGTTCAGTCTCGCTTCGGCTTTCGAACGGGAGGGCTGTGTCGCTTGCGCTCAGAGCACACATTACGCAACAAGACTACGTAAAATACAAATCTTGTAGTACTTATACTTATAGTGTTGGTGCAATGGGAAATAACCGTAATAAAAATAAGAAACGAAAGGGTTGGCGCAAAGAAACTGGAAAACATGATAAACGTAATGAAGTAAGTATATAGCTACCTATCTACTTACAGTATTAGTGATTACAAACATGTCACGTTTGGTGCAGTGGCAGGTGATTGGCTGCTGCGTTAGGAGTTGCAGGTGTTTCTGCATGTGAAGATTTGTGTTTGTAAACGCACCTTTCACGATTCAGGCGAAATCCAGGTGTACACTTTTTTTTTTGATAAAAAATGTGAAAAATGGGTGTCCAATTTTGTAAAAAGTTAAAAAGTTCCCTAAATAGGTTTGTTGTTGTTTTGACAATATACAACAAATAGGTATCTATGTAGTACCTAATTGTTTTTTTTTATAATGTTGCCGACTCCAGGATTTCAACTGAATCGGAGACGGTGCGATTACAAACACAAATCTTCACATTCACAAACGCGCAGAACCGACACAACTGTCTGTAGGCCATAAAACACTGATCTGTTATTATTATTACTACACATGGCTATATAATTTTGACGGCACGGTTGGCGCAGTGGTTGAGCGTTCGGCTGCTACGCTGCGTGTCACGGGTTCGATCCCCGCACGGAACAAATATTTGTATGACCTGCAGATAGTTGTTCCGGGTCTGGGTGTCTTGTGTATGTGAATTTACATGCTTGTGAACGCACCCACGATACAAGAATATTCCTAGTGTGGGGCAACATTTTTATAAAAGACAAACAAAAATCAAAAAAAAATTTATCAAGCTATAAATTTCCAGTATAAGCTGATCTCACATTGTATAGGAATTCCGTACAATGAGAGGTCAGCTTGTACTGGAAAATTATCCCTCCACCATCAAATACCAATTCACCAAATTTGTATTTCAATAAAAAATGTAGGGTGGGTAATTGTTATTTGTTATTCATAGGGCAAGTCTGCTTCTATGGATGATTTAGTCTTCTTTTGTATATTTTTAGGGTTCCATAGCCAAATCATAAATAAAAATATGTGAGGTCTAGGTAGGTATTTATTTGTCCCGTGTGATTGTTACAGGACCGGACGGACGGAGGTATGACCTCCGAAAACTGTAGAAATAAATTCGGACGAAACAAATCTTCATGTGTTACAAAATATATAATTGTAAGTACCTATCTATCATACGTGTGTGATAATCACGAAATTTGCTGTTCCCCCATGGCATTACCGCTTGGTACTAACGCGTAACGGTACTATCACGAAATTGGCGAATTCATAATAAAATTTTCATAATGTTGGACTTTTTAGGGTTCCGTATTATTTATTCATGTTGACAAAATTATGCTGCCGGGGTCGCGAGTATATTTGAAAGAGAGTTACCGCGGCTCTTGGCACAGGCAACTGAAGGAACAGGGGTGGGTTTTAGTTAGTAAAAGTCTGAGATGCCCTCCCGCTCATTTTTTATATTTTTTTTTATTATAGTCGTTTATTAGGAACAGAACAACAAATACAGGCAGATAAAAAAACAATGTACAACGATGGTAGCTGCAAAAGTTTAAAACTTTGGCGCAGCCACCAACGCCCATCACGCTAGTCATTGAATGATAACATAACATACCCCAAAAAAAGTGTTTTATAATGAATGTTGTGTTTTCTTGCAGATCACCCGAGAACATGAGCTGTTCACTGAATATACACAATCATTGAAATCAAGCGTCCCATTGCAGCATTCTAAACATCTTTGGACGAAGCCAAGATATAGATAAGATAGAAGTAAATTTTTGGAGAAAAACTCAAAACGGACTTGTCGTAAATAAAAAACAACCTTGGTATATACAAGTGCAAGGACAATTACATATCATCGGTACAAAAAAAAATGTATTTTCGGAATAAGGTCTGGATGCGACAAAAACATCAAAGTCGAAATTATAGAAAGATGACCAATATTTCTGAAATGGAACTAAAATTAGAACATTTTTATAAAACATGCATGTTACCTGAGCTATGCAATTCCAGACATGTTCTAACTATGTAAATTAGAAATTTAAGCGATTAAAAATAAATGTTATTTAATTTTGACTATTTTTAATTACTTTGAAAAAAACTTATGGTATTTATCATACCTACCTACATACCTACCTGCATACTTACCTACTTATCTTACCTATACCTACCTATCTTATATTTATACAAACCTTGTCCTGAGAATCACGAACACAACAAAAAAAGAATTATGCAATTTGGTGAAGTCCTTCGAAAGATATACGCATACCTACATTTCGGCGATTCATTCTTATATAGATGCATAATAACTAAGAAAGTGGTAATACAAGGAGAAAGCTACCTATTATAAGATTTTAAAATGGCACAGCGTAAACTTACTACCAAGCCAATGTACCTACAGAACCCTCAGTGCAATGGTGACTCGCACTTGACTAGTTTTTTAGCTCTACTGCTACTAAACCGACTCTAAACCACTGCATAAATTCTACAATTTATGTAGTGGTTTAGAATCGATTTTTCTAACCTATGTATACCTAGGTACTTGCATATACCTACAACCTACATAATTACCTACATACGCAAACGGCTGTCACATAACATACATACACTAAAACTATAAAACGCAAACTTACTACAAAACTAATTGGCGGAACCCACAGCGCAAAGTTGGCTCGCATTTGACTAGTATTTTATAGAAGTAGGTAGGTAAAATAAAATAGTGTGCACGACTAGACATCACCTATACCGTCCAGTATAAGCTGATCTCGCATTTTATAGGCTTTCCGCACACTGAGAGGTCAGCTTATACTGGAAACTGATCGTTTATAGATACATTGAAATTGTATTTGCGATATAATATATAATTTTATATTCATAAAATGACAAGTTAAAATTAAATTAGATTGATAATTTTATTTCTTAGTACTCGTCCGATAATAGTGTAGTTTACTCTAACGAAATCGCTTCGACCTCAAGGCCGCGCGTGTCGCGTCTCTGCGAGCAAAAGTGTGCGAGCGAGATAAAGAGTGCAGTGGCACGCGGGGAAGTGGGGGCGAAATTAGAATTTGAGCTGAGATGGTGTAGGCTCTTAAATGCGAAGCAATTAACGAAATATCTATGAAAATTAATTTATTCATCGAAATATATAGCAATTATAGTCGTTCGGTTTCAATTTAATTTCAGTGGCAAATTAAAAATATACTTCGACGTATATTTTCATGTAGAGCTGTAGTCACAAAAGTAAATCCTTTCATGAATATTTTAGTTTCAATCAATGACAGTACATACGTTTATTTTGTACTGACATATTTTGTACAGAAATATTTGCATGGTATTTGTTTTGCGAACCCGTAGTGATTAATATGAAACAGTATCAAATATTTTGTATAAATTGGAAATAAAAATAAAATCACAGAAACTATAACGCGTAAATTGCATTTTTTGAGTGAAAACTTCTTTAGCTGCTTTGAGAGATTTTTGGTAGAGGCAAAACTTATGGGTTCGCGTCACCGACCGGCTTGTGACATGTTGCGGGCTATGTACAAACTGTACATTTAGTTTTAAGTTTTCACTTCTGTCGGTAGTCCCCGTGACTGCCTTTTTAGGGTTCCGTAGTCCTAACAAGTGTCCTTGTTAGAACTGCGGAACCCTTATGGTTTCGGTCTGTCCATCCGAAGCACTGCTTAGAGTATGTAAGTACTAGAATGCTGCAATTTTGTATGGGCATATAAGTAAACCATGCCAATTTATCGAAATAATACAATTTGCAAAAACATTATTTTTTCATTTTTTTTCTCCTACATGCAAAGTGGGTATAATATTTTTTTTTTCTCGCTTATCCAATGTTTGGAATATTGTTGAATAGGTTTTTCAAATATTTTTTGTTCTAATCGAGCGTCCCCCCCAGCAAAACTGTTGGCTTAATAAATCTGGAAAAATCGTGGTGATAGTATATGTAACGAACTTTCTAAGGAAATCTGTACGGCTAAGTTAGCTCTGTTAGTTTAAGACTAATAGTCGCCCAAATTATATGTATAATGTACCTACTTGGAAAATTTCGTACAAACACAAAAACCATAGCAAAATCAATACTTAGGTGGAGTTGTTACTTATTTATTATTTAAAACGGGTGACATACAAAGGTTAATATGTATAATTTTGGAAACATAAAATCTTTTTATCGTTTTTAATTGAAATGTTATTGTCCGTTAAACCGTCAACTCAATTTATATGTTCATAGTAATAAACATAAAGTCGCCTTCTAAGTCCGCATGTTATAACGGTAAACTACGGAACCCTACACTGCGCGTGGCCCGAGACGTACATGGCCGGTTTTTTTGTTGTTGTTTAAACGTGGTAAACCTACTTTGTATTGGTTGTAAGCCTCTAGTACAAGCAGTTACAGCTAACCTACTACATCTAGGTATTATTACGTGACTCCAAGTTTCAATTCCTTCATATTTCGTGAACTAAAGGCATTAAAAGCTGTACTGCAGCTCTAAAAAAAAACCATTCCATGACGTTTTAAAACCATCATCTTTTCGGTGAGAAAAAGGGATGGTGCTATTCGTCCTGTATAACGACGTCTCTCTCTCTCACCAAAAAGATGACGAATCTCACCAAAAGATTTAAGACGTCATGGCAGGGCTACAGTACATTGTACATAACAACTTCTTTACATAGTATAAATCAAAGTCACTTTCCGCGTCTGTCTGTTTCTCCGCTAACTCCTCCTAAACTACGCCACAGATGTTAATGCAGTTTTCACGAAAGAGCAATAAACGAGAAAGCTTTGTGTATATTATTTGTACCCGTGCGGAGACGGGGCATCCCTAGTAAATATAATTATTTCAACCGCCATAGAGAGATCCTTTCAACAGATACTCTACGTTTAATATTCTCTCATTCCGTTAAATTACCTAATAGAGAACCTCAAGATTTAACATATCTTTCGAGAGAATAAAGTACTAATTACACAAAAAGTTATTTAACCTAGTTATCTTAACGAACCTCGTTTTAAATAAAATACTCCGTATTTGTGCCAGGCTTTTTGCAGGTTATGTCCATGTTATGTTTCACTATAAGTAGCTTTATTGTTCTGTTAGGTATGAGGAAAATTAAAAATCTGCTGGCGAAAAAATTTCAAACATAAAAACGAATTTAAAAAAATTGCTTTGTTAAATAATTAAGTTACGAAATATTTCATAAAATCTTTATTTCATACACAATAGTGTGCTTTGAATTTCAACATGAGCAGAAGTTTAATCTTAACTCCTCAGTTCCCATTTTTCAGTGTCACATAGGTATGTGACACTGAAAAATTATAAAAATAAAATATAATAAAATAAAATGAAATAAAAAAAATAAAGTAATCTTAAATGTCGCTTTTGGTGTACAGTATTTAAATAATGCCCAGTGTGAACTGTAGGTGACACCTGTTTTTTTTTTTATAGAATCCCTAAAAAATATTTTTTAGAAAAAATATTATTTTCTGTTATGTTCCTTTATGGGGATGTAGGAACAATATTATTGATTTTTCTATCAGTTTCGTTATGGGAATTGACGAGTTAATTCTAAAAAGGCATTTGTATGAACTGCTGAAAAGATACAGATTTCTATCTCTCCGAACTGAACATTCAGTTTCATTATTGAAGTTAGTTATTAATGATATTAATTGTGAAAGGTTTGTACTTAGCTCAAAGGCGATGCTGACTGCCATGTGCAAACAACGCCAACGTATACAAAACTAGGCTTAAGCAGAAACACCAAGTGCTCCAGACAAAGTGTCAGTTTATGAACGATAAAGAAATTGCTAAGGTCTGAAATGTTTTAGGATTGACCTCGTTACAGTTCGGTAACGCCTGTAGTATTTTGGACTGTTCGAAAATCTGTATTGTTAATAGAATCTCTATTAACAATACCTGTACCTAAATATCTTAACTTTGGAAGTCTTTACAAACATATTTATTTTCAACTGAAAGTTCGAAGTTAACTATTCGTTTACGCTCAAGCAAAAAATACGTTATTTCCCTGGATAAAGGGATTTCTAAACAACTTCGAAAGTGGTCCTATAACCACTTTTAAAGTTGTGTTCAGTGTCAAGGTCTCAGTGACAATGTCAAAGTTGCATAGCAGCATATAGTAGTAGTAGCGTATAGTAGTAGTTTTTTTTTTTTTTTTTTTTTTTTGGGGGGTGGGAAATCATCTAATGACTCTTTCCGCTCTGGGGTGGAGCGGAAGGGCGTGTCAGACTCTTACTGACTAAAACCCACCCCTGTTCCTCCCTGCCCTACGCGCCCGGGGGCGAGATAACTCTTTCGAATTTATCCTCCACCCCCGGGCGGGCACTGGCCGTGGCAGGCCCCGTCCTTTGCTGACAACTCTTTGAGGCGCGCGTGGTCGCACGACTACGCGCCGTCGACTCTCGGGCCTGGTGCTGATCGGACGGCGAGTTACCCGCTACTCGCCGTCCGCAGGCCCGGGTCTACGGTGGCCGGAGATCGTCTCGCAGCCCCTGGCGTCTCCTGCGACGGCTGCTGCTGGGGGCGCTAGGGCGACTCGGTCTCTGTTGAGTCTCCCTAACGTGTGCCGCCTCCCTCTTCGCGAGCATTACTGCTTCGCAGAAGTTGGAGACGGCCCCCCATTCCCTCTCACTCCGTACCATGGCCTGAACCAGGGCACGGCGCGAGAGGTCGCTGCCGCCTATCGCATCCACGAGGACACGGCGGTGTTCTGCCCAGGCGGGGCAAACCTCCACCGTATGCTCCACCGTGTCCACGGGGCGATCCTCGCAGTGGTAACACGCAGGGGTCACCTCCGCCTTGATCCGACACAGGTACCTCCCGAAACAGCCATGTCCGGTGAGCACCTGCGTCAGGCGGAAGGTGAGGGCGCCATGGCGCCTCTCCAGCCACTCCTCAAAGAGGGGCACTACCGCCTCGATGGTGGCGTGCCCAGCGCTGGGTTGCGACAGTCGCTCTCTCCATGTCACCATGAGATCCTGCCGGAGCTCTGTCCGCCGAGCCGCGAGTTGTCGCGGCAGCGGAGTTTCGCCCCGGCGTTTAGCCTCCTCGCGCCACTCGTACAGGTGCGTGAGGATTTTTGCCTCCAGATCCCACGGTGACAGTCCGGCAAGGAGGCTCGCCGCCTCACGGGAGATCGTGCAGTATCCGCGGATGATGCGGATGGCCATGACCCTCTGGGCCGCGTTCATCTGGCGCGTTGACCGCTGCGTCAACGAACGCGCCCACACCGGTGCCCCGTAGAGGGCCATGGACCGCACGATCCCCGCGTAGAGCCTCCGGCAGGAGGCGTTTGGCCCCTTCAGATTGGGTAGGAGCCGCTTCAAGGCGGCCCCGGCCCTGTCCAATCTGGGAGCCAAACGTCGAAAATGCTCGACGAAGTTCCACCGGCTGTCGAGGACGAGTCCCAGGTACTTCATCGTACCCTCGACGCCGATGCGAACCCCTCCTACCGTGATCTGGGAACCCTCCGGTGGCTCGTTCCGATAGCCATGAAAGCACATGGCCTCGGACTTGTGCAATGCCACCTCGAGTCCCAGTTGCCGGATCCTCCCTATGACTGTCGCAACCCCGCGTGTCATACGGTCGGCCGCCGCCTCGTGCGACCACCCCTGCGCTAAGACTAGCGTGTCGTCAGCGTAGCACACTACGCTGACGCCAATGGGGAGGTCGCAGCGTATAGTAGTAGTAGTGGTTGCATAGGCTCTAAACACTGTTACACTACCCACAAACACTAACACTATTACACTATTTTATACCATTACCATCTTTTATACCATGTTTTTAGCAAATAAATAATCTTATCTTATCTTATCTTAAAATAGTCCAGCTGCCAGCGGGATAAACGTTTGCGGTTTGCCCCCTCTCTGAGCGAAATCCTGGATCCTGGAAAATATGGGTATACTTCTGTTAGGCCACATTTTCGCCTACCCCTTAGGAGACTAAATGTATTATGTTATACAGTAAATTATCCACAAAAAATCATAATCTTACATTTCCAAAACATAGGAGTCAAAATATCGTGAAAGGTTGTCCCTGCGTCATGAAGTGGACACTCAATGAGAAGTGCCCTTTGTGGAGGACTGCTTACATTGCCAGTAACCGAACGACGCCGATGGTGCTTCAGCCTTAATTTACCATGCTTAGACGCCATGTTTTCGGAGTTTTCATTGAGATAAAAGGACGTAAAAGTGTTCGAAGGAAGGACTTCAAAGATGTTAAGTTTAAGGAGGCGTATTAATTAAAATGTAGCTTACACACAGAAAATATCACCTCGAATCCTCGAATTTATGATTACATTTTTTGAAGCTTGAGATTCACTGAAATAGGTAGGTATACTTACCGGAATATTCTGACATTTGCATAAAAGGTATACCTTTTTTTTGGGAAATCATCAGATGTCAGTCTTTTACTGACTAAAACTGACCCCTGTTCTTTCCATTGGCCTTTGCGTATAGCTATTGTAATATTCATCTGGAATAGGTATTATTCTACTGGTATATTCTGACATTTTCATAAATCTAAGAGTTTCTTAACTTTTTAACCGACTTTCAAAAAAGGAGGAGGTTCTATGTTCCACTGTATGTTTTTTTTTTATGTCCACCGATTTCTCCGTCAGTTGTGGACCGATTTTCAAAATTATTTTTTTATTCGAAAGAATATACTCCCTCAAAAAGAGCTGAAGCAATTTTGATAAAATTTATATGGGACCAATATAAATTTTATCAAAATTGCTTCAGCGCTTTTTGAGAAACTGAACAAAAACGATAAATACGTGTACCTCGATGACGTTTTTGTTTTCTCCAATTACGAGTATGTTTAAATTCTACGTTCCATGTTATTAGGGTTTTTGGTTCTAGGATATAACAACTAAAATGTGAAAATTAAAACTTTTTACCAAAAAAAAAAACAACCGACTTCCAAGGTACTTATAGTAGGTACACTAAAAATTAAAACATAACTTTAATTTCGGAAGTAAGTGTCAAATAACGAAGAAATGAAATACAAACACCAACTGCCAAAATTAAAGTAATTTTTAGTGTAGGTACTACGAGTATAAGTACCTTTTTTGGAAGTCGGTTGTTTTTTTTTGTAAAAAGTTTTTATAGGTATATAATGTCCGTCGTGTGTAGTGCGTTAAATAATAATGTACTAGCTCAAAAACCTCAAAGTTAAAACAATAAACAAGTAACAGCCAGACATAACATAAAAATTAAAATACGGCGGCTTCACTCTGACCCAGCTTTATGTAATTGCCACGGCCTGATATTCATGTACCTACCAGAGTAACAGAAAATCAATGGCGTCGTAATTGGAATCGCACGATTGTGTTATTATCATCTCATGAATGTGAATTTATTCGGGGCTGTTTTACCGCCTTTATTGCGCTTGGTTTAGGGTCACCCTTCGAAACGACTAGAATCGAAGTGGGGTGTAAATGACGGATTCAAAAATAGGGAGGTGACAAAATCGATTACGGCTGAAGAACATTCCTTTAAACCACGGGCTTTTGGCCTATAGATAAAATACTATGAAAATACGGTCATTTAAAAGTGACTTGTACTGTGCCAAGATCTAAAAACATTTTAACAAGACTAATAGAAAAATATGTGTTATATTTTAGGCATTGTGACTCCTTCATCAGGACCTCTCTCTCTCCTTAGGGCTTAGAACTAAACTCTAAAAAAGAAATAAACACAAACTCAAGGTTTATAATAAAATGTATAGTCAGAAGTGAGTTAGATGTACTCGTATGATTACTAATTATCAATGAAATAAGATCTCTAAATGTATGTAAAACATGAATCCTTATTTCCCTTGGTCTCGCCATAACTTGAGAACGACTTTGTCGATTTCATTCATGTTTTTTTTAAGTTTTCTAAAACTTTTTATTTCTTACGGAAAGAAAAATTAAGAAAATTGCGCAGAAAATTGGAATATTTCAACAAACTTAAGGCGTATATAGCTGCCAAGTGGCGCCCTCATTGAATAAAAAATCGTAGCAAAGCGTAGAAAATAAAGATTAAAAAACCCTATGTTGCGTTTGTTACAAATACCTTATCCTATTTGTAACAAACGCAACATAGGATTCTTTAATCTTTATTTTTTATGCTAAGATACAAATTTGTATTCAATGAGGGTGCCACTTACGGGGAGGTAGGCCCTTAACGTCTATTTAAACTTCGCGCATTTGACAGTTCACACGTCAGGACAAAGTCTGTCAGATCAGCTAATTAATTTATAAATAAAATGTTTGGAATTGTGTTCCCATGTTTCTGTTATTACACTCCACAATGTAAGATGGACGATGGCGGCTGCCGCTGAGCTACACGTCCACAGTCTTTATAGTATCATTTTCACTCTGCTACTAAACACAATCTAGGTATTAAGTCTGCTAAAATAACCCCTTAAATAAACTAAATACATGTTTCTCAAAGAGCTATCTGTAGTACAGTCACCAGCAAAAATATGTACAAAAGCGAACTTTACTTGTAAGCTCGAGTGTCCTAAATGGTCAGGTTACAAGGGTTACAAGTCAAGTTTGCTTGTATACATATTTTTGCTCGTGACTGTACATCTCAGGTATAACCGCTTACATGCCGAGGTAAGCCCGTGAATACGCTGCTAATCACAGGCGCCGTACCTTCCCTACATCGTAAACAGTAGCCAGTCCGAGAGCCTAATCCCCACTCATGTCGTTGACATTTTCTCTGTGTTCTCTAGAGAGGCCACCATTTTGCTCTCAAGCGACTCAGTTGGCTAATATAATACGTGACACGCCATTATTGTGATGTCATGGGGGTGGTGAGTAGTTCATAATTTCTGTGGTTTTGGCAGAATAGTGTGTTAATTGAGTTTGGGTTAAATGTCTTTTGTTAAGTACAAGCTTTAAGATGGTTTTCCTTTTTGAAGTCTTAATATGTACCTACTTTATAATGGCTTTCCAATCTTAATCGATTGATATTGTGAACTTATTTTATTTATTTTAACCCCCTACGAAAAAAGGGGTGTTATAAATTTGTAGTGTGCATCTGTGTATGTGTGTCTGTGTGTTTGTCTGTGGCATCGTAGTTTCTAAACAGATTAACCGGTTTTGTTCTAATCGTTTGTAAGGTTAGTATAATAATTATGTGCCAACTGGCTAGTGAAAAAATTCCAGATCACCCGATCTAGAATTTTTAGCCTAGCCAGTTTGGAGAGCTTAATCCCCACTCATGTCGTTGACATTTTCTCTGTGTTCTCTAGACACCATTTTGCTCTCAAGCGTCTCAGTTGACTAATATAATATGTGTCAGAGCGGTTGCGCACTACGTCCGATACTTATCCGATACTTAGCCGTTAAAATACAGAGCTATAGAAAACTCGGACTGAACTGCGTAACCTACCATACAAATTGTTCTACGACCACGCCGGACCGTATTTCAAGGATAAGTATCGGACGTAGTGCGCAAACGCTCTCACGGTTATTATAGTGATGTCATCGGGATGGTGAGTACGTCATAATTTGTGTGGTATTGGTAGAATGGTGTGTTAATTGAAAATGAGTTTAATGTCCTTCTAATCTTAACTGATTGATATTGTGAAAATCAAATTCAAGGTTAAAAACAGAAGGGAACTAAGCCCGTTTCATCAACGGACCACAAGGCGAAGTGCCACCGGTTCATGGTGGACATCCCATCCATACGCACAAAGCGTTTTGAGAACACATTCATTGTGCGTACAGCTAGGGAGTAGAATTCCCTGCCGGAGTCTGTGTTTCCTGATAGCTACAACCTGGGAGTCTTTAAGTCAAGAGTGAATAGGTTACTTCTAGGCAAGCGTGCTCCCTCTTCGACCACATCATCGCTTACTATCAGGTGAGATAGTGGTCAAACGCGTGCCTATCAACAATAAAAAAAAACTTTTTAACAAAAAAATTAACCGACGAAAAAGAACTAAAAAGCAAAAAAAAAACTTTTTTACAAAAAAATAGAACCGACTTCCAAAAAAAGTGCAAAATAACTTTAATTTCGGAAGTCGGTGTCAAAAAACGAAGACTTGTGTCTTCGTTTAATTTGACTTTTGTCTTTGTAAAAAAGTTTTTTATTTTTCACTTTTTAGTTGTGGTTCCCCATTAAACTGTGTTAACAATTCATAAACATACGATAGCAGCAATCGCGGTTGATTTGCTGTCAATTTTTGAAGAGTTCCGTTGTCTGTCTCCGAAACCCATCATCAGATCTTTTTGAAATTTAAATGGGATCATTTCGGAATAAACCTCTTTCGAACAAAAAAAGAATTTTGCAAATCCGTCAATATATGGCGGAGTTATGCCCGAACATACATAAAAAAAAAAAAAAAAAAAAAAAAAAAATACAAACATCCGAATTGATAACCTCCTCCTTTTTCGAAGTCGGTTAAAAATAAATAATACTTTTAAGTCTTGAGTAATGAGCATATTTACCTACATAAAATATCAAATTTTATATAAACTAATTTTGAGTCGGCGCCAAACAACAATCTGATTATTAAATATCTAAATTTTATAAGTACTTATAAATGAAGAAGGCTGTAAGTAGGTAATTAATCATTTTATTAATTGGCGCCGACTCAAAATTACTTTATATAAAATTTGATATTTTATGTAGATAAATATGCTCATTACTCAAGACTTAAAAGTTTTATTTATTTTTTGCTTTTTAGTTCTTTTTCGTCGGTTAATTTTTTTGTTAAAAAGTTTTTTTTTATTGTTGATAGGCACGCGTTTGACCACTATACACATAAGTACTTATAAAATTTAGATATTTAATAATCAGATTGTTGTTTGGCGCCGACTCAAAATTAGTTTATATAAAATTTGATATTTTATGTAGGTAAATAAGCTCATTACTCAAGACTTAAAAGGTTTATTTATTTTTTGCTTTTTAGTTCTTTTTCGTCGGTTAATTTTTTTGTTAAAAAGTTTTTTTGTTAGCTTCATCTGGAACTATGTTATAAAATCTTGGAATTTAAATTCAACCCTCTTTCTGGTTTCTGATTGACCGGAAATTTTGCATTCATGTATATTTTGGATAAAAATGCATGGTTTGCTAAGTGACGTCATTCTAAATCCAATATGGCGGACTCTCAATTTCGAATTTAAATTCAACCCTCTTCCCATGATACGGGTATTAAATGCAGGTTTTTGCTGTGAAGAAAAACGTATTTTTTAGATTTTTAACTATAATATTATTCGTGTACTAAGAAAACTCCAGGTCATCAAGAAAAAAAAAAAATATAAAAATAATAAAATAAATATATATAATGAAATAAATAAATAATAAATTAAAATGAAGTACCAAAATATACTATTTTAATATCCAACCAAGGTCTTATTAGATTTGTATTCGTGCTTGGAGTGGGCAGTTATTTCTTGTTACTTAAAACCTTTTTTAACATCGAGATAACTTCAAATAACTAAAAGTATTCCTAAGAGAAGCCATCTGTCTTGTCTTAAGACGATCTTGATTAAACTAAGACAACTAATCTTTTGCAAGGTTGATTTTTTTTTTGTAATTTAAACCTGTTAAACCTAGTTAATGTTCATGTTCATTTATATTTTTCAAAGAAGAATTACACCCTCGAGAAAAATAAAATATTAAGAAACTTTCACAAATTCTACAATGATCTTATTATAAAACAAAATCTTCCCAAATACGTTTTTTAAAGCTTGAATTGTTGCGTAAGTATGGAAAAGTTTTGGAAAAAAAATTCTTAAGGAAAATTCACGCAAGAGAGGAGAGGAGACCGCTTTAACAAACTCCGGCGAAAAATGTGAATATTTCATAAAGTTTTCGAGATTATGATACTTTTGTTACGCATCGCGTAAAGTGAAGAGAATTTACTTAATAAACTGTTGTTGTGCCTACATTCTCGTTAACGCTCTGCTGCCTAGAGATTCTAATGAAGACTCTGAAAGCACTCTGTTTAATATTTTTTACTTGTACAACAAAGAATGACGACGTGCAATTTAATTTTTTAGGGTTCCAAAAGTCCGAATGAAAAAATGGAACCCTTATAGGATCACTCGTGTCTGTCTGTCTGTCTGTCCGCTTGTCACAGCTAATTTGCTCCGAATCTGCTGTATCGATATAGTTGAAATTTGGTACACACACATGAATATCTGTGACCCAAACACGGACGTGTACCCTAAATAAATAATTTGGTATGGTGGGATGAAAATCGGAAAATTAAAAATCATTTTTTTTAAATTGTATCGTGTGACATATTAAACGAAAGGGCACAAAGAGGGTCTCGAATATTTTTTTTTCATAATTTTATAATATATAATTTTGATGTTATTTATTAAGAAAATAGATGAAAAATGACCTCCCTTATCTTTCTCCGAAACCACTTTTTGGTTTCCTTTTTTTAATTTTGAAAAAAAATACAGAAAGTAGTTCTTTACTTATAGATTACAGGAAAACCTATAAGGTGGAGGCAGGCAATTTAAAAGAAACCTGAAAAAAATATGATTTGTTCGGAACCCTTTGCGCGCGAGCCGACTCGCTCTTGGCCGGTTTTTGGAAATAGCTAAGTTTAGAAAGAATGCGAAATTGCTTTAGTTATACGCTGAATTTTTAATTCTATATTTCTGTACAATTTTCTCTCATTATGATACGAGACTCAATGAAGACTACACTTTTTTGCCAAAATATTGACCCAGTCTGAAATAGAATTTCACTTGGTCGACAAAATTATGATTCCATTTAATTTTAAGTTGAAGAATCTCACAAGAGCTTAGATATTTGTAGATAAAGGATCATTCAATTCCGCCAAAAGTTCTAGTCGTAAAATTAAAGTAAACCGTACCATCATCTGAGGAAATGTCAACCGTTTCTACACAATCTAATTCAATGGAACTTAGTCGAGTTTAATTTGTCTCGACAGAATTCGGGATCGTTACTCCGAACTGTACTTATGAACTTCTTGACCTTCAAGTGGAAAGGGATGAGGGGTTTGATTTTATAAGTTGAAGGAGGTAAAAATTTCTCGGGAAAATTCCGCTTCAACAGCAGTGTTGGGTGTCGCAGAGTTTTCTATTTTTTACAGACTTTTAAGGTGAAAGCTCCAGGGTAGCTGGTGAAATTCAAATTTTCTTACGTTTTTTGCAATTTACAGGTCAGTATCAGGTTGTATGTTAGTCAAAATATGATTCGCGACTGTAGCAAGTACGTATTTACAGATTTCATGAAATACTTACATTTGACTTCAATTCTAACTGAAAGAGTTGTATTGATGATTTTAATGATTATAATTCTATAAATACATACTAGCTACGGCCGCGAATCAAATTTTTCTAAGTTACAACCTGACACTGACCTGCAAAATGCTAAAAACGTAAGAAAATTTGAATTTAGCGAGCTACACCTTAAAAAAATTAGTTTTGTTAAGAATTTTGTCTAAGTTGCTCTTCTCTTTCGTCAAAGCTTTACCATACCTTTCGTGATAAGCACGTTTTTTTTAAAAAAAAAACGGTAAGTATTTTATTCTTCAGTTTTAGTATTCCTATGTGTAATGTATTGTTATAACCCCAGAAGAAAAATGTGACACAATTTTCCGAATTTAATTACCTAACCTTCCGAAAACATTTTCCTGATTACTTACTACATTCGGTTAATTAAATACTTACACACCATTAGCATATACTTACCATTCGCTTAATGTACTCGTTCATTAGCTGTAAAACTACGTAACTAGTACAAATCAAAATATTTATGTCACAAACACGACTAGCCAGTACTAAGTATAAAATATTGAATGAAATGTATCGGAATGTCGTCGGAGACTACTTCATGCTTGAATAGTAGGTGGATTTGTAGGACGAAGATCAAAAGAGGGTAGTAAAAACGATAAAATATGCTGGCTAAAGATATGGTAAAATCGATTTGTACAATAGTGCTCACTGTATCAGGCATTATTGCTCAAACCGCTATTTGTATCATAATAAAAACGCAGGATATAACAGTATTTATTTCAGAATAGCTAAGCTACTATAATTCCTTGATTTACTAAGTCGTACTTAGTTGCATATCGATATTTCTCGTAACATAGGAAGGACACTTATAGCAATTAGGATGAGAAAATTTTGTGCTACGTGCTAATAACAGAACAATACACATGGTGCCAAAACAATGGGACACATATGTTAAGGGTGTGTAAAACACGACGGCTCTATCGATTTGCAAGTAAGTGTATTAGAAACAGTAATTTGGGGTAATGTGTTCTACTGTCTGTTGGTACTATTAAAACTACAATCAGGGTATGTGTGACAGTGAAATATTACTAAATAATGGAGTCTCAGATGTTTGGTGTGAAGTAAAGTTTGAGTAGATGGTTGAAAATCTACAAGTACATGCTTAGTTCGGATTCTGGAGCTTACTTTCTGACTGCGCTGTGAGACCTGGGAAATATAGCAATGCGTTAGTATTGGGGAATAGACTACATGTTAGTCGTAATCGAATACATATTGTTAACACAGTAGGTATAGAAAAAACAGTTATTAGAGAGGATGGGGTATGTACTACCTAAAGGTAGGTTGAAACATGAATTGGATGATAATTATGTTACAGCGAGTTCAATAAACCAATTAGCAGTGGAAAGGTTAATTGCTGAAACTGTGTGGGAACATGGCTACTAGTAAAGTTCACACTGAAATATCAAAAGGTCGTTATTTCAAACTAGATAGATGATTTTCTAAACTGTTGAAATTTGTATAGTATGTTAATAGACGTTATGTTCTTGTTAAAGTACTCGGTGTGCACCTTCATTAATGATTTTGACATTATTTCGAAAAAATATGAATGTAACTTTTTTTCGTTTTTTTTTCCAACTCTACTTTCGCAGTTATGCTGGAAGAGATTCCTTAAGAAATAGGCATCGCCTTTGTACCTACTTTTTTTTCCTTCTTCTTATCTGTATAGTATAATGTGTAATTAAATTGCTAAATTATTAGTTTTTTACTAATTACACACCCGTTCATAAAAAAAGCAATAATACTTTTTACAAAATGTTGGAATCTGTAAAGTACGTTATGTCGCAATGTCGTTCTGAAAGTACACACCGTATACCAATTCTTAGTACCTATATGTAGCTTAGTTTTTTGTCGTACATCACATAAACTCAAAATCTTTCATATAAAAAATACACACCCGTTCACACAAACGGCACCGAGCGTGAATTATTAGCTACATCAGTCAACGGAACATCACTTACACGCTCCGGGATAATCGTCCACCAACGTTGAAATATTATCCGGATAACAATGAAAATAAGAAACATTGATATATGTGGGTCAATCAATCATGCACGCCAGTGTCCTGTGCTGAATCAATAGATCAAATATTTGTGATCCCGTTCATTAATCATTGATCAAATAAACGCGTTCAATTGAAGTGTTAAAGTGATTTGAATTGGTATTGGGTGAATTATTTTTGACTTAAGTGTTATAATGTTTAGTATATTTATTTATTTATTGCCGTGCCTCGGAAAGCACGTTAAGCCGTTGGTTCCGGCTGTCAATCGTGGATCGTTGACAGTCGTTACGTGTCGTCAGAAGCCCGAAAGTGTGACATCCAGTTTTACCAAGGGGTATCGTATTACCCAGTAACTGGGTTGTGGAGGTCAGATAGGCAGTCGCTCCATGTAAAATACTGGTATTCAGCTGCATCCGGTTAGACTGGAAGCCGACCCCAAGATAATTGGGAAAAGGCTAGGCAGATTGGATATTTATTTATTATATTCTTTATTGTACACCATGCATGATACAAACTTAAAACTAAAGCAAATACAATGGGCGGCCTTATCGCTTTCCGCGATCTCTTCCAGGCAACCTAGAATGGAGAGTAAGCCTGGACAAGATACGGGGCTGTCATTGGTGTGACAATATCAATATTCAATACAATACAATAGATGCACATATACATACATATGCTGTATAATATATACACAAATACAATATACACTTCTGGACACATCTATTGGCCCACCTTAGAGTTTAGGTTTCGATGGCCCCTACCGAAATATAATTGCTAGATTGAACAAAAACTGTTGATGCAGTTTTAAACCTGATACATTTTACCATCTTTTTCGATCGTATTGTTTTAAATTTGAATTCAGAATACCATACGACATGGAGCTAAGCCTAACAAGTCGGATATGCGCCTTGTTAAAGGCAATGGATTTTTGAATAAAAAACATGTTTTATCAAATAAAGGTTTAATTTAATAACGCGTGTTGCCTCCATGGGCATCTACCACAGCTCTCATACGATTAGGCATAGAGTTTATCAACCGCTCTATGAAATTTTGAGGGATCATCTCCCGTTCCTCTTCTATGGCAGTTTTCAACTCCTGCATCGTCTGGGCAACTGGCTGACGAGCCCTAACACGTCTTTTTAGCTCGTCCCACATGTGCTCAATGGGGTTCATGTCTGGGCTTCTGGCTGGCCAGTCCATAACTGTGATGTTCACATCCCGAAGATATTCCCTGACGATGCCGGCCGCATGGGCTCTTGCATTATCATGCATAAAAAGGAAATTTGGGCCCACATAGTCCGCGTATGGTATCACGTGAGGTTCTAAGCACTCACGAATGTACCTTTCAGCATTTAATGTTGGCAGCCGTGGTCCTGTAACAACCTCAAGTTGAGTTTTGTCGCTCGCGGATATACCGCCCCAGACAGTCCATGAGCCACCGCCATAAGCAACCCTCTCTTCAAAGCAGCATTTTGCGAAACGCTCTCCCTTACGTCGGTAGACCTTCTTCCTTCCATCATTGCCATGTAACACAATTTTAGACTCATCAGAAAAGAGTACACGGCTCCAATCTTGCTGTGTCCAATTTAAATGACTGCGTGCGAAATGAAGGCGCGCTGTTCGGTGGGCTCGCGTTAGTTTGGGCCCATTAGCTGGCTTGTGTGGTACCATATCGCGTTCTTTTAACCTTCTCCGAACAGTTCGAGCGCTCACAGATACTCCGTGGAAGTCGCGAAGTTGGTTTTGTATCTCAATGGAGGTAAGGTGACGATTTCTCAAGCTGGTCGTCACGATGAATCGATCCTGCCTTTCAGTTGTGACCCGAGATCGTGGCCTTCCTTGGCGAGGAACAAAGCCGCCAGTCTCTAGGTACCTCCGATAAACATTTCGGACTGCAGATCGACTTAAATTAAGTTGAGCACTCACGTTTCTTTGGCTGTGTCCGGCCTGAATAAGTGCCACAGCTTGGGCGGCGACTTCAGGTGAAGTATCCATAGATTATTGATAGAACCTCACCTTAATGTTAAGAATAAGTAATGTTTGTTGCAAAACCAAAGTTATCAATCACTTTTTCAAGAATTAAATCCAAGTAAACCAATAAAACCAAGTTTTCTTAGTATTCGATTGTTTGATATCAACAAACAGGCTCCAAATTGTCTTTTGTTTCTTTAAATTCTGTGTTCGGAATTCAAAAAAAGACTATTGAATGAAATTGTGTATGTGCCAGGTTCAAAACTGCATAAAAACTTTTTGCTCGACCTAATATAAAATTTTAGCTAGGACCAAACGAAACTGAAAATACAAGGTGGGCCAATAGATGTGTCCAGAAGTGTATATATATTGGGTATATAATAAGTAAAAATAAATGACGGCCAACGATAATCACAGTGACAGGTAGTGTTTCTTTACCAGCCTCTTAAACACAGGCAACGATTGAGCGCGTTTTATTGGGTCAGGCAATGCATTCCACAGACGAGCAGCTTGGACAGCAAGGGATTTATCCAAGAAAGTCGTGGAATGCCCTGGCATTTTAAGTCTTAAGTTATCTGATGACCTGAGACATTTCGTGTGGGAATCACAAAGAAACTGAAAACGATTTTTGAGGTAAAGAGGGGTGAAAGGGGAAAAGAGTATATTATAAAAAAGGGAAAGAATATGGTCATTCTGGCGAAGGCGAATTGGCAACCACTTGAGCTTCATACGGAATTGTGTGTCCCGCCCCAGCTTTCTATGGGTAAAAATTATACACTTTGATCTTCCTCATAAATCACTCTCTCTATTGGTGCAAACCGCATGAAAATCCGTTCAGTAGTTTTGGAGATTCTCGCGTACAGACACGGCTACTATGATTTTTAATATGTAGTGATAGGGTGTTCCTTTTTTGTATCTATCTTTTTCATTATTTGTTTTGTTTTATACAGGTTGTAACAAAAAGGTGTGGTCATATTTTAAGAACTAAATCTGCCCATAGGTATGAACAACTTTTTTTAAGGCCTCCCATACTAAATATACCCGACAACCACGTAATAAGAAAAAGAGGGAAAAGTAGACCGCTAACATCTTGGATGACGAGTGTTCAGAAGGACATGAAGAAGTGCGGTCTATTTACTGTCGATGCTTACCATCGGAATAAGTGGCGCCTCATGACTAAGAAAGCCAACCCCAAGTACAGAAAGTGGCAAGGTGGAAGAAGATACAAAGATTGATTAGCTTTTTTTTTTTGGTGGCGTGGGAGATCATCTAATGACTTCTCCCGCTCTGAGTGGAGCGGCAGGGTGTGTCAGACTCTTACTGACTATAACTCACCCCTGTTCCTTCCCTGCCTGAGTGCCCAGGGGTGCGGTAACTCATTTTCAGAATTTATCCTCTACCCCTAGGTATGCAGGCACCGGCCACGATGGGCCCCGTCAGCGGTGACGGACACTAATCTCTTTGAGGCGCGCGTGGAACACTACGCGCCGTCGACTCACGGGCCTGGTGCTGACCGGACGGCGAGCTACCCAAGAAGATTGATTAGCTGATGATAACTTTGTATGGAAATTCTATTTTTTTTTGGGAATTTTCTGTTTTTTCTTAGAGAAAGTTGTTCATACCCATGGGCAGAACCGGTTCTTAAACTTTGACTACACCTTTCCCTTACACCCTATATACTTATCTGGAAAAATAGATTTGGTTAGAGACGAGATTCTATAGTACAGTATATCAAAGTAATCCTTTTTGATTACATAAAAAATACCTTTGTAGATTTTAAAACATGTTAGTAAAATCTATAACCTACCTATCGCAGAGTAACTTTGAAAAATATTTTCCCATTTATACAGGTAGAAGTTATCTTTAGAAATAGGAAAATATTAGCGTTATAAAGATTGTAAGAAAATAGAGTTACGGTCCGCATTAGTTCTGTTTTTCCCTTTTTATCTAGCTTCGTTCCGTTCTTACGATATTGAGCAAAAAATTTACTACTTAACTGACTTTTACTCGACTGCCATAGAAGGAGAGTAATGTTTTAAATTGAAGCAGTTTTATTCGCTACTCAGATAATTCTGGGAATCCTTAACTGAGAAAGTATCTGCCACGTAAAAACTACAATGTATAGGGAACGTGCACGGCGTAGTCTGTGCCATCTAGTGGAGTAAATTCGAAACTTTTACCCAATAAAAACTTGTCATTGACATTTCCGTGTCATATATGTATACACACACGCATCATGCACACATGCAGCACGTGTAACGTAGATTGCCATCTATTGAGTGAAATCCGCAACTTGTGCTGTAGAAATACTTGACATTGACATTTATGTGGCGCCCTCTATAGTTCCTGCACGCTCCCTACAGTTTTTGCATTTTATTGTGGTTTAAGTGGTCAATGAACCCACCTCAATTTGTTTGCATTCTTAATTTAAAAAAGGAAACAATAAAATAAAGCCGTGCGGAATCAAAATCTATCGTGATCTACCTTTTTTTATTAATGATGAAAAACGATACGAAGTTTATTGTTCGGGTTCGGTTGTCTATGAAGAGTTATTAGGGCTTTGCCGATTTATTTATTAGCATGACAAAAGCGGTTGTTGCCCATCGGTGTTATAGTCCTGCCATTTCATTATATAACCAGTCTATGAACGTGTACAAGTCAATATTCATCATCATTTTATACGTAAGACGTCCACTGCCGGACATAGATCTCACCCAAGTGTCGCCACAACGACTGGTTCTGTGCGTTTCGCATCTATCGGCTACCCGCGACCCTCACCAGGTCATCAGTCCATTATCGTGGCGATTTGCCGAGTGACATTGACGGGTAAAACGTCACTTTATGGCAATCCCACACTCGTGGATTCGGCGCCTATTAATCGCTATTACCATTCTAAAATGAAACAACTATACATTGCTTCTGCCACTGGCTTCACACGGGTAAAAATTGTACACACAAACCTTCCTCGTTTATCGCTCTTTCTAATAGTGAAAAACGCATTAGGCCCTGAAACTCACCGGTGAGTTTGACAAAAAAAAAAAATTAAGTGAAAAAAAAAAAAAACTGCTGTCAACCCGGGTTGTCGTCGGGGTTCAATTTGACAACCGGGGTTTGTCCACTGGAACTGAAGGGTTAAAATCTGTTGCGTGGTTTAGGAGGAGTTAACGGAGAAACAGGCAGACGCAGACAGTGATTTTGATTTATACTATGTAGAGAAGAGATAGCATTATGTGCTATTGCAGACTATAATCTATTTCTGTGTCGAATTTCATCCAGACCTGTTCAGCCGTTCTGGCGTGATTGAGTAACAAACATCCATCCATCCTTAGACTATGAAAGGTTACAGACGAAGTGTCAAAATCCAGTAATCTGAAGTACCAGAATGAGAAGTCAGCTTGTATCTGTACACGCGAAATAAGCTCACATAGACAAAATGAGAAGCCGATACGTCATCGTAACGTTCGTCAAGGTCACTCACACATTTTAACGATCCTGCTTCATTTAATGTCCAATGACGTTCCGTCTGTAACCTTTCATAGTCTAAGCATCCATCCAAACTTTCGCATTAATAATATTAGTGAGAAGTTTATTCCCGAGGCAGCAAAAAAGCGTGGCGCCGCTGCCGTGAAAATGTTTAAAAAAATATTGATATCGTTGGCGAAACCCGCATATTGAGTGGAGTAGGTACTACCTTTGACTTTTTCAGAGGTAATTAAAAGCATATGTCCGCGTCAGTGGCTCAAAGGGTTATTATTTGTGTGGTGATGTCATGTTAAGCCGTTAATCTAAAATAATAACCTGGAATAAATCCTTTCTGTATTTCAGATATCATGTAACGGTAACAATACATTCTTAAGGCGCAGTTACACGACTTCCAACGATTTTTAACGGAACATCACGTCTAAACAACTGGTTTCATTTCTTTGAAAAAAATATGTGTTACTTTAAACAATTTTTTTTTGTAATTCGATATGTGAATATTTGAAATTATATTTTTATAACAGAGTGTAATTAATTTGTAAACTTGTCTAATGCGGAAAAAAAATTAAGTATCACGCAAAAACTATAAGGCGTACTTTTATGAAACTTATACCATTTTAAAGACCATTTAATTATTTATATGTTAGTATACGTGTTTTAGTATAATACCTGTTGTTTTACTTATAATAAATTAATAGTGCGTCTAATTTCGGACAGCGCTCCTTGATGGCAGAGTCCTATTACTGGGTGGACGTACGACTCGTTACGTGAGGTCAGAACAGAACACGTAAAGGACGTTGACAGTTAATGGCGCTTTAAGTGCAACTCCAACCTCGCAAATTGGGGTTATCTTGACGGAATGGCAGCAGGGTGTGGATGTGGAGCCGAGCTTCAAACTATACTGCACTTGCTGTCCTGCCCTTTGTGCCCCAAAACATGTAGCATAAGTGACCTCTGCGCTGCCACCGACGACGCCGTGGTAGTGGCAACGTTCTGGGCCAAAATTTTTAAAAGTACTGTCGTGCCAGCAAAACGAAGAAGAAGAAGAAGAAGCGCCATATCTACACTACATATTGAAGTTATACTTCTTTTGGGGCGTTGAGGAAAAATGATCAGAGTAAAATTTTACAATGCGCGCGCACACCGTCACAAAAAACCTACGGCCTGAAGTTAGCTAGAAGCGACACCCATGAAGTTAGTTCATGAAGAATGATTGTTTTCCTTTTGTAAACTTTGTGACAGTTTGGTTTTTTATCTTATTACGCCAAAGAAGTACAACTTCTTACGTGCGTACATAAGTAAGTACACACACACTTTCTTTTTATAAAACAAAGTCCACCGTCGCGTCTCTGCCCAGCGGTCGCGGATAAATTTGAAGCAGAGCCATCGGTACATGGTGAACATCCCATCCACACGCACAAAACGTTTTGAGAACACATTCATTGTGCGTACAGCTAGGGAGTGGAATTCCCTGCCGGAGTCTGTGTTTCCTGATAGCTACAACCTGGGAGTCTTTAAGTCAAGAGTGAATAGGTTACTTCTAGGCAAGCCTGCTCCATCTTCGACCACATCATCACTTACCATCAGGTGAGATAGTGGTCAAACGCGTGCCTATCAAGAATTAAAAAAAAGAGTTATCGCGCCCTCTGGCACTCAGGCAACTGAAGGAACAGGGGTGGGTTTTAGTCAGTAAATGTCTGACATGGCTTTCCGCTCCACCCAAAGCAGGAAAAGTCATTGGATGATTTCACAGCACTACAAAAAATAAACCATCGTGTCTGTCTGTCTGTCGGTTCGTGATAAACTCAAAAACTTTCTCACCAATAGACAGTGATTCATAAGAAATGTTTTGTTTATTTTTTTTTTTAGGGTACAATTTGTACATTTGTACTCGTTCAAAGCTGGGCGGGTCGCTAGATATATATAATTGGAGATATCAAGAGAGTTTAAGCCATTGGAATACAATGAATCTAACATTTGTAAAGGTACCTAGATATATTTACGGAAAAGAAAATGGTTGAATAAACGTTTCCAATCTTTTCCTGCTTTGTTAGCCCGTCTAAATCTGAATTTGATAAATATTTACTACAGAATTCATACAATTTCTAAAATAAATGTTGAATGACGTTTGCAACAAACTGCAGCGATTTGCTTATTGCATTTGGAAAGTGATTGCCAGCGTTCAGGATTTAAAGTATTGAATGTAAGCGAATACATTTTATTTATTGAAACGAATGAGGTTGGAGTTGAAAATGTCAATAAGATTTTATTCGAATTTTGATTTGAATTTAGAATATTTTTGAAAATTCTGAATAAATTGTTTGTTTCAGATTTTTTATATCATGGTTACATATTTATGGTTACAAAATAAAAAAACTTTTTTATAAAAAATACAACCGACTTCCAATAAATATACTAAAAACTGCAAAATAACTTTAATTTCGGCAGTTGGTGTCAAATAACGAAAAAAACAAAAATAGAAACACCGACTTTTAGTCTAGTAGTTTTTTTAAAAAATCGGTTGTATTTTTTTTTTATATTTTTGTTACTTTTTAGCTAAAGCTAAATAATAAAGTTGTGCCTGAATTGATAGCCCCAAAAATATTGAAAATAATTAGTGAAATTAGGGTGTATCAGGGTGAACTGTACGTACAAATTTGTGTACCCCTTCAGAGCCTATCAGCGAGATGATAAGTTATAAAGTGTGGTGTAAACAATAAATAGACATGCGATTGCAGCAATTCGGGAAGGTTTGCTATAATTTATTGAAGAGTTCCGTTGTCTATCTCCGTAGTTCTTTATCAGATCTTCACCGAATAAAGAAACCAATTTTTTTTTTCATAGTATACTCTGTCAAACAAAAAATATTTTTCCTAATCGGTCCAAATGTCTTCGATTACCAATTTTTGAAGTCGTTTAAAATAGGCAGATGATGCTGATTATGAAAAAAAAACTATCTTATTATAATATCAATATCGTTAATAATAAGATAATAATAATTATCGTTACGAGTAATTTTTTACCTATGTAATTCAGAAAAATACTTGTAACACAAAGAGTAGATTAAATCAAATTATTCTTAAACTAGGTTGTGCTAGCGGCTTCTCCCGCGTGGAATTGGTATTTCCTCCATTATAAATTATAACTTATGTTCTATTCCAGACTTTATATCTATCTGTGCCAAATTTCATCCACATCTGTTCAGCTGTTCTGGCGTGAATGAGTAACAAACATCCATATATCCAAACTTTCGCATTTATAATAGTAATAAGATAGATTTTTAATTCATTTATAATAGTAATATGATTTTTAATTCATTTATAATAGTAATAAGATAGATTTTTAAATAGATTCTTTTATTTCAACACTGCGATCGTTTACACAGGTCTCTCCGCATCACTCCGAATAAACAAACTTGACCGAAACCATATAAAACATTACAGCGATGTGTCAAAAGTTCCATATGTGGTACAGGCACCCTTTTGTGGCACAACGTGACTTATCACATTTTACTTTCCCACCAAACGTGTTTCCCTTTCTTTGTTGTACGATTTACGAGAGAACCTTTAATAGAATATTTATAGTTTTTCCATAAACCAATGTATGAAAATACAACGAGGGTACTGAGAGTGTGGCCCACTTTTTCTTTATTGAATGAACGTGTGGAAATTGGGTTAAGACTCTACGCTTTGAGGGAACTGAATGTATTATAATGTAGTGCAAAACTATAGGCACTCGTGGCAGAATTATAACAGCCATACGAGTCGATCTTTAATTAGGTAATAAGTAACGCTGTAGTGTTTTAAAAATAATCTAAATAACCACAAATATGTAGCGCATGTGCGTTAAGATACACTAATTACATCTTTACAAACCAAGCCTCCTCCGTGCCTCGGAAAGCACGTTAAGCCGTTGGTCCCGGCTGTCAATCGTGGATCTTTGACAGTCATTACGGGTCGTCAGAAGCCCGAAAGTCTGACAACCAGTCTTATGAAGGCGTATCGTATTACCCAGTAACTGGGTTGTGGAGGTCAGATAGGCAGTCGCTCCGTGTATAGACTGGAAGCCGACCCCAAGATAAATGGCTATGCAGATGATGATGTAGTGCATGTGGTGTTAGTCTGTTAGCAATTGGTACACTAATAAATGTAACTATAATTAATATATCGGGTGTTAAAAGACAGTTTCCGAAGCCGAAAGCCACATATTGTACCCAATACTTGGATAATTTTCCAATACACCATACCTGGGAATCCACTAGTTCTGGAGATATGGAAGGTCAAAGTCGCTACTTTTTAATTTTTACGAAAATGAACTACAAGGGTTAAAAAAAATGTGTTGTTATTAAACTTTTTTCCAAACAAACATTACCTGAATTTTTATACAAATTACGCATTTGAAGTAACAAAAACGTAATGAATATCATATGTAACTGACAAGTACCTGCGGGGCTTAGAGTGAAGGGGCGGGGCTTAACTCCGCTTGCCTGGGTTCGCGTTACATTGCGCGCAATTTTTTTTTATACCTACAAATAAATAAAAGTCGTTTCCCAGCAATAATTTTTGCGCATGGCTACGTTGTTAGATACGAGTATATATACAGTATGCGTAGTAGACGGCTTTATAATGTGTCTTCTTACACCCTATATTGTAAACGTATTGTGCGAATAATTGTTGTCTAATCAAACGGGTCAATTCAACGGGTCCCATATGATAACGGGTTCAGGATGATGGAGGGTTACCCCGTTTCTACAGTGCATCGGGTATGTTTGCATAAGCACATGTCGATGGTTTCCACACCATCGTCACACAGAAATCTGTCTCTTTGCTCTGTAGACTGCGGGCTACCTCCAACTCCATCCTGAAGACCGTGGCAGGGAGGAACAAATCTCATTAAATTTATAAGTTGATGTTATTCACAGATATATTAGGAACTAGTTTTTGCCAGTGGCTTTGCCCGCGTGGTATTAGTACTACCCCCATTATAAATTACAGCTTATGTGTTATTCTGATGTATAAACAATATTACTGCAAAGTTTCATCAAAATCCTTTCAGTAGTTTTTGCGTGAAAGAGTAACAAACATATATCCTCACAAACTTTCACATTTATAATATTATTAAAGTTTTACTAACCTAGACATAAGTTTTCTTGTTTACTAAACCATATGGATGTTGCTTATCTGAAATAAATGTTTTTTAGGGTGAAACAATGCTTGTTTAGGTCAGCCCGTGGATGGGTGACCCTTCATTACATATCGAGGACATCACGGTAAGCTGTTGTTCCCGGTTGTCACTTATAGATTTTTTACTGACAGTCGTTACTGGTAGTAAGAAATTCCTTTTTTGTGGGGTGGGAAATCATCCAATGACATCTTCCGCTCTGGGAGGAGCGGAAGGGCGTGTCAGACTCTTACTGACTAAAACCCACCCCTGTTCCTTCCCTGCCCTGAGTGACCAGGGGCGCGGTAACTCTGTTTCGAATTTATCCACAACCCTTGGGCAAGCATCGGCCATGACGGGCCCTGTCATGATTGCTGACAACTCTTTGAGGCGCGCGTGGTACACTACGCGCCGTTGACTCTCGGGCCTAGTGCTGATCGGACGGCGTGCTACCCATTACTCGCCGTCCGCAGGCCCGAGTAGTAAGAAACCCCTGAATCTGACACCAGCCTTGCCAATGGGTAACGTGCTACCCAGCCACTGGGTTGTGGAGGTCAGATAAGCAGTCGTTCCATGAAAAATACTGGTATGAATACATCTGTATTCGGTTAGACTGGAAGCCGACACCAACATATTTGGGCAAACACAGGCAAACATTGAAAACATTGAACGTGAGCGCAAAAACTGAAGTCTCATCGCAAAAACTAGAAGTCCTAAATCTATTTCCATCTCCGACTTACAAATTGCGGAGAATAGAAATATGTCTACTACCTCAATCCGATAAAGACGATTCCGATAAGGGCCGCTTCACATTTCACTATGGCAGAGAGTTGTCTGAGAGTGGCAGGTACAAATGCCACAACATACGTTCCGAGTCGGATTCGACCGACAATTGACGGTTTGCACAAACGCGCAGATAATTCACCTGTACCTGTCGGCTGTCATAGGCAGGCGCTTGCGGTGAAGTGTAAGTGGACCATAGAAATTTTTGAATAACGTCATGCCTTTTAGACCGTAATTATACGAAATCGTACTCGTATTTTCGTTGTCTTGTCTGTATATTTAATTGAATTTTTGTGATATAAATCGTCACAAAAGCTTCATTATATTTTATACTAGCACTACGCCCGTGACTTCGTCCGCGTGGATTTAAAAAAAATTATAGCCTATGACACTCACAAATAACGTGGCTTTCTATTGGTAAAATAATTTTCAAAATCGGTTCAGTAGATCCAGAGATTATCCCCTACAACCTCACAAACTCACAAACTTTACCTGTTTATATAATATTAGTATAGAAAATCACTGTGGTTTTCTTTTTTAGATTGCAATGACTTTGTTACTGACAGGTTTTAATTTAGAAGATTTTTTGAATTTTGATGAGCGTTGCGAGTCGATGCTAGTCTCACTGTACAAACGCGCTATAATTCACCTGGACCTGTCATAGACAGACTTGCGGTCAAGTGTGGTTGAACCCTAAACTGAATTCTAACAAAATAAGGTTTTTCAAAACGTCACCTCGCTTTTTAACTGTAAATATGCGGAACATTACGAATAAAACTTTTGTTCTATGTACGTTCAATTGAATTTTCTAAATCATTTTTATAAAAGAACTATTGTTTTAATTTTATTTGGTGAAATACTTTTTGAATTTTGGTCTTTTTGTAAAATTATTTCGGAAATTCTATAATCCGATTCAGTGTCCAAATGAACAAGTACCTTTATGCAACCCGGAAAAAAATTGTGTACATAAATGATAAAAATAAATTGTTTCCATTAGTCCTCCATATTCTAAATAAATGATATATATTTAGGTCAAGAATGTTAATGTAAGCCGTCCCGAACAAGAAATCCCTCTGTACATGTTGTAGGCTTTCGCAACACAATAAAGTTGCGGTCCTTACATTTTCCGGTAGGCTAACATTTCGGCCCCTATAATTAACACATTGTGACCCTGCTTAAGTATCTTAGAATATCTGGAACAAAATACTTTGTACAAGTCTCCACAAAATAAAAGGGCATTTGTTTTCGACTCAAGACAAAGCATTTGTTTAGTGATTATAATAGAAACTATGTTGCAACTTAGAGTTGGTTTGTACAAACGCGCAGATAAGTCACAATTCACCTGAATCTGTCATCATCATCATCAGCCTTTTAACTGCCAACGACCTTGAGTGGTTAGCTTGCGTGCTCCATGCTGAGCT
Organism: Polia nebulosa; assembly: GCA_951329385.1. Taxonomy (NCBI): domain Eukaryota; kingdom Metazoa; phylum Arthropoda; class Insecta; order Lepidoptera; family Noctuidae; genus Polia; species Polia nebulosa. Next base: position 8,601,241 of record OX589604.1, read on the forward strand.
CACCTAACGCATCGTACGTCCACCCCAGTAATAGGACTCACCCATCAAGGAGCGCTGTCGCAAATGACGATTATACATAAAACAACAAATATTATACTAAAACTTCTATACTAAAAGATAAATAATTAAAATATCTTTATAATGGTGAAGGTTTCATAAAAATACGCTTAATAGTTTTTGCGTGATTCTCAATTTTTTATCCGCGTTAGACATAACTTTAAAAATTAATTAAGTACACTATGTTCTAAAAATATAATTACAAATATTCACTTATCAAATTACGATGAAAATAGTTTAGAATAACACATATTTTTTCAAAGAAATAAGATTAGTGGTTTGACGTGATGTTCAATTTAAAATCATTAGAAGTCGTATAATTGCGCCTTAACATCTCCACTGCTGGGGCACAAGCCTCCTCTCTGTGAGAGGGTGTGCGCCGTAATCCACCACGCGGGCCCAATGTGGGTTGGTGAATGTCACATGTCTTCGAATTTTTGGTTCTAGGACATACCGGTTTCCTCACGATGTTTTCCTTCACCGTTTTGAGAGCAGTGGTGATTAAATAATTTACACTATGTAAAGCGCCTACCTGAGTTTGAACTCACGACATACAATTTGTAAGTAGCGACCGTTACCACTAGGCCACCACTGCTCTGATGATGATAAATTATTTTATTTTTGTAAGTAGGTTTTAACAACACTTTTACACGTCAACATTTGTTTTTAGCTAGATGAGGCCTGTGTTTCCATGCTGACTACCCTGAGAAGAAACACCGAAACAAACTCAGAGGTCAAAGTCTCTTTTAAAGTGTTAAAATCCATACAGTATGTACTGGGCAAATCATATGCAAACCATGTACGTTTATGTCTGGGATGAGCTTTTGAGGAAAGCAACACATAAATTCGAGTGGACCTGTCCAGACAGTGCAAGCATTTGTCAGTTATCGTGAAGGATCGTTTGGGATCTGTCATAAGCTAACATTTTCCTATAAGCTACCATTTTAGACGCAAAAATTAACACATTGTGGTAATACGAGTATCTGGGATAAATTACTTTGTACCAGTCTCAATCAGTAATGGGGTGTTATTAACCGACTTCAAAAAGGAAGAGGTTATCAATTCGGATGTTTATATATGTATTTTTTTTTTCAGCAAATCAACCGCGATTGCTGCTATCGCATAAAATATACATTGTTAATACAATTTTATGGGGAATCACAACTAAATTGAAAAATAACTCTTTTTTACAAAAATATGGTTTACCGGACGATTTAAAGGAATGCGATAAGTTAAATATATTTAAAAATAAGCTTACGAAACATGTATCTAAATTCTAATAATCTGGAAGAAATTGTATTGTACTGTTTTATCATACTTATTAAATACTTTGTATCTCATTATAAGCAGACTGTTAGTTCATATAAGAAATAAATTTCTTTAAACCGAAAATAGAACCAACTTCCATATGAAAACAAAAAAGTGCAAAACTTTAATTTCGGAAGTCGGTGTCAAAAAACGAAGAAACAAAACCAGAAACACTAACTTCCGAAATTAATGTTATCTTGCACTTTTTTTGTTTTCTTTTGGAAGTAGGTTCTATTTTTTGTAATTTTCAGTTCAGACAGAGCATTCTTTAGTTAAGATTTAAATAGAAACTATGTTGCTACTTAGAAGAAAAATGTAAGCAGTACAGCAAGTTTCTTTGTAGTTTTTATATTAATGGACTAACTTTTTATTTAAAATGAGTTTCCTTGGAAGAAAATCTGTTTTCCAGCGTCGATGCTTAGTAGGGATTATTAACTAGATATACGCTTGTATCCCTTGGGCGTTTGATATCTTATTTATTCTTCAGGATTATAAGTACAATAAGGATGACAACAGGGTTAAAAAAATATAATTCTATTTAGTACGTAAGTTAGATTATTAAAAAATATTGAATACGTATTTTTTGCTTTATCAAATTATTGAAAAATTACAAATATACAACGCATCAAAGTTCAGGAGTGGGGGCTTGTTACGTTACTTTTCAGTAAAAAGTGGTACAATTTTAACTTAAGTGTGACGTCATCCGAAATTTCAACCCACTGTCTTAATATTTTGTCAAAGTGACAAAAGAAAAAGTACAAAATAATACATGTCGACTCCGCTAACCTCAGGCACCGCATGTACAAAATTGTACATGTCGACTCACGCGTTTTAAACCTCTATTATTACTATAACGCAAGGTTTTTTTGTACTGTGGCAAGGTTCAATCACCCGGGGCATGACATAGTCTGTAGTTACCATAGGTTTTTACCAAAAATAAGCATTGAGGGTATTTATAAAAAAAGTTTTAATACGTAAAAATGTCAAATGAGGGTACCACCCGTGATGCCTGGCGGGTTTTGACGTGTGAGGCACCGCGCGGTGAGGTACTTTCTTAAAATATACTGTCATCTACGGCCTATGCTCTGCAACGGGACAGTACCAGTTCATTTAAAAAAAATATCTACCAAAATTCAATGTTCAATAGCACGGATAATATTCAAAATCTGGTTTTAAGGTTCCGTAAGTCCGAATGAAAAACGGAATCCATAATGGATCACTCGTGTGTCTGTCTGTCCGTCTGTCACAGTCCATTTTCTCCGAATCTACTGGACTGATTAAGCTAAAATTTGGTACACGCATGTATAATCTGTGACCCAAACACGGAAATGTAACGTAAATAAATGAATATGGAAAATGGGGTCACTTTAGGGTGCAAATCGAAAAATTTAAATTAAAAGTTTTTCCAAACTGTACCGTGCTACATATCAAATGAAAGGGCCTTAGGCTGTAAGGGTTTCAAATACATTTTTTTCATAATTTTAAAATAATAAGTAATTTTTAAGTTATTAAGGAAAATCGATGAAAAACGACCATTCCCCCGCCCACTTATCTCCAAAACATCTGGTCCTAAAATATTGAAAAAAATACAGAAGGTACGGTATGGATTACAGGAAAAGTCCTGAGCGTGATTTGCTCGAAACCCTTTGCGTGCAAGTCCGACTCGCTCTTGGCCGGTCTCTTTATCCAGTAAACTTTGTGCTGTTCCACAATAAATGGCTTCCAAAGTGCTCAAATTTCACCACTTCAACTAACATTTTTTATGAGTCTGAGGGATGATCCTCGAACTCATAAAAATAAAAAAAGAATTTAAACTTGAACTGTGGAGTTTGCACAAAGTATTTTTTATTTTTACTTTTAGAGAGAAGGAAAAAAGAATATAAGGAAAATGTTGACCCTATTACAATTTGCCCTTTTATTGCTTGTCACAAGTTTCTAACGATCCAAATATGGTTCGTTTTAATACAGTTCTGGGTTAAGTAATAAAGGCTTCGTATCGAAGTTATGTACTGCGGGTTATGAGATAAAGTTGGAGAGATGGGGTGATAACTGCCTCCCTGCGGGAAAGATAACATAAGTCTACAGTTTTCGTAAGGAGAAATGGTGGAAGCACGCATTTAAAGGTGTATTTTTTATTCAAATAAAGTATAGAATTAGGTTACAACAATCTTAGTTCTGTATTTTGATGGAAGGGCTGGTGAATTAGTGCGACGTGTTTTCAGTGGCACATAGCCAAATAAATTATTAGGTGTAACTAAATAACGTTTATCTGTGAAACAGAAAGAGATAATATTGTGGAACATAGAAATTTACTTATTTTTAACGAAATTTCTTCCAGCAGACCTGCGAAAGGAGAAAGTATGTGGACAATAGTGTGTCAGAACAAGAGAATAATATGAATAGTCTTGAACTAAAGTATCAAATGATATTAATTTACACGATATAAAGAATACTCTTCCCCTTTGCATTCGCAAATGAAAATATGTCGCCTTATACTTGCAGCATAACGTTAATTCAGTCCTTTTAGCAGAGTGGTTTGTACTCTTGTCGGAGCCGAAATGGGCAAACTGTCAAGACTTATACACTGTTCTCATAAACAGAACACGTTATGACTACAGCTTTTATTATTATTATTATAGTATAAATTCACAGTATTTTTATTGCAAAACTTCGGCACTTAATCACCCTAAACTTTAAAAAGACCAACAAAAGAGATAAAAGATAGGTCCCTGCCTACATAATTCCAAATTACTCGTTAACTTACGTCTGATGTTGCAAAAAATCCCCTCTCGAGAAAATATTAATTATGGCAGAAATTATCAAAGGGGAAGGAAACGCCTTTGGCCACAGAAAATTGGGATGTCCGGAGGAGTTGGCGTTATAATAATTTCGCAATTTCCTTAATTAAATTCAAATAATTGTTTCTGTATGATCCGGGTGTGAAGGCGGGACTTGTAATGAGAAATTGAGAACGAGAAATTTATGTGTAGCTTAGATTTCGCAGGAACCATTGCTTATAGTTATGTATGATTATATCCGTGTAAATAAACTCTAGTAAATAATAATTACGCGTTAGAAACTACAACCAATTTTTTTTGGAGGGTAGGAAATCATCCAATGGCTTCTCTCGCTATGGGTGGAGCGGAAGGGCTTGTGCAGACTTTTACCGACTAAACCCCACCCTTGCTCCTTTAGTTGCCTGTGCCAAGGGCCGCGGTAACTCTCTTTCGAATTTATCCGCGACGCCGGGCAGGCATCGGCCCTAGCGAGCCCCGTCAGTTGTTGCTGACATCACATTGAGGCGCGCGTGGAACACTACGCGCCGTCGACTCGGGCCTGGTCCTTATCGGACGGCAAGCCATGCGCCTACGGTGGCCGAGAGTTGGCCGCGTCTCCCGACGCCCGGGCATCTCTTGCGGCGGCTACTAGGATTGTGAGGGCGTCTCCGTTGAGTCTCCCTCACGCGTTCCACCTCCTGCTTCGTGAGCATGTCTGCTTCGCAGAAGGTGGTATCAGCTCCGTACCATGACCTGGACCAGTACCGGGCGCGAGAGGTCGTTACCGCCGATTGCGAGGAAGCTAACAAACTCCACCCTGCGCTCCATAACTCAATAGTAGATGTTAGGGAAACCAAGCTGAAGTGGTAACTTCAGCTTTTCCCCAACATCAGTCTATTGCCAGTGGGCTGTCCACGTTGCAAGAATGCACCCGGACAGGTGGGCATAGATCGTCGCGCATTATACACCGAGAGAATATTGCCGTCGAGGTCAACCGCGGTAAACGTGGTGTGATCATGTCTGCGGGGCAGACTTGACCTTAAATCGCCCAAGACAGAGGTTTTGGATGGGCAAAGGAGAGGCCTTTGCTCAGACAACAATACAGACAAAGTGAACGCCAACAAAAAAAAAAAACAAACAATACAATTTTGTTGGTATGAACTGGTTACGTACCAAAGCTCATAGTCATATTATAGTTAGCTTATAATTTGTTAGCGCGGTTTGTATGTTGAAATTTTGGTATCACATAAAATAATTATGCTCATTTAATTAGCTTTAATACTTTTATCTGGCGTTTTATACAAAATATATCTATCAATCGGTACTGTGAGTAAAATTTGCATTACAAATACAAAAACAAGTGAACATTTCGTAGCTACGTAAATCGTTATTTTTAAATACATTGTCGCCGATTCTCTTGTTCAATAACTAAACTAAATTTAGAGAATCGCTATCTTTTACTAAAAAGCAGCGCGAGAAAAGGACGGCTATAGCTATGAACTAAGTTAGAGATGTCAAACTAGTTTACGCCTTGCGCTTCACCGTGTTTTTAGTCGACATGTTTTTACGTGTCGTCTTTGTATGGAAATGTTAGTTCAACTAAATTTGACAGCGCTAATTTACGTCCGTCTCTTTCTTGTTTTATTAGAGAGAAAAAGATAGCAATAGCCTAAATTAAGTTAAGTTTGTACCTAGCAGAATCGGCCCCATTGTCTATTAACTCGTAAAATCTTAAAGCTTAGTGTAATGAATAACAATCACAAATAAAAAAATACGTTACAAGTTGTAAACTTATAAATTCCTATTATGAAACAGCTCGCAAACAATTTAACGTGTACTAACCAGCCTTTAAAGTAAAACTTAATCCTGACAATACCATGACATAGTAAGCCCCGCGGAGATGCCTGCATCGCATGCAACGTTGTAAATCCACACAACAATGACATCAAGTTTATGACGTCACGCAGCGACAAAATGGCGCCGGAATAGTTTCAAAGTCGTTAGCTGACACGGTGCAGCGATATTGATGTTTCCATTATGGAAATAAGTTGACAAAACGTTTGGTAGAGATTTAGTATGCAACGATACTGGTAGAATTAATGAGGGCATGAAAAGTTTGGTTGTTTCTTTTAAAAATATAACGAAGGTTTATTTAGGTATTTACATCGGAATATAACTGAAATATTAATACCTACTATATTAATAATATGAACTCATTGAGCATCAAAAAAATTCACCCACATCGCTGTCAACGAGAAAAGTGCCCAGAACGCAGCATTGCCACGTTGAATAGCAATGCTAATTCGTTGGCCAAAGAAAATAATAAATTTGTATGGTAAGTGAATTTGAAAAAACTTTTTTACAAAAAAAATAAAACCGACTTCCAAAAAATAAACAAAAAGTGCAAAATAACTTTAATTTCGGAAGTCGGTGTTTCTGGTTTTATTTCTTCGTTTTTTGACAACGACTTCCGAAATTAAAGTTATTTTGCACTTTTTGTTTATTTTTTGGAAGTCGGTTTTATTTTTTTTGTAAAAAAGTTTTTATTTTTCACTTTTTAGTTGTTTCCTCATGAAATTGTGTTAACAATGCATATTTATGAGATAGCAACAATCGCAGTTGATTTGCTGTAATTTTTTGAAGAGTTCCGTTGTCTGTCTCCGAAAATCATAGTCAGATTTACATGAAATTTAAATGGGACCATTTCGGAACAAACTCCTTTCGAACAAAAAAAGAATTTTGGAAATCCGTCTATAAATGACGAAGTTATTATTATTAAGTTATTATTATTTGTTATTTCGTTTATTCATTTTTTAAACATATTAAATACATTTTTAAATATTTCTTAAAAAAGAATATATAAAAAACATTTAAAAATATAAAAAATAGTAGCCCACCGGTATCGGGAACAGGGTCCAAGCTACCGGCGGTCAGGGCTCCAGAGAGAGGAACCGCCTGACAATGCGAGCCGTGTCCAGAAGTACTGCTTTCTGAATCAAGCCCTTGATCCAGCCGCCTAACGAGAGCCTCCTGAGGTGTTGATCGAGGCTCGTGGCTATTAAGCCATTGGCTGACACGACTATCGGTACAATGATCGCTGAGTCCACATCCCACATGTCGACAACCTCGCGAGCCAAGTCAATATACTTGATTTGTTTATCTTTCTCGGCTTTCACGAGGTTCTCGTCATGTGGGACGGTAATGTCAACAATCATTGCACGCCTCTCGATTCGGTCCACCACCACTATATCAGGCTTATTGGCTACAATAGTCCTGTCAGTGATGATGGACCGATCCCAGTACAATGAGATATGACCATTATCGAGAACTGGGTCGGGCGCATATCTGTAGTACGGCACTTCCGATTCCACAAGAGAGTACTTCAGAGCAAGTTGCTGATGGATAATCCTGGCTACAAGGTTGTGCCTATGCAAGTATTCACCGTTAGCTAGACGAGAACAACCAGAGATTATGTGGCGGATTGATTCTCCCGGACGATGACATGCCCGACATATGTCAACCGTGCCGTCCTTCACAATAAATCTCCGGTAGTTTTTCGTCATGATAACTTCGTCCATAATTGCACAGACAAAACCTTCGGTTTCCCCAAAGAGGTCACCGACACGCAGCCAGGCTACGGACGCTAGTTGGTCTACATCGGGCCCATGTAGGGCCCGGAAAAAGCGTCCGTGAAGTTCCTTACTCTGCCATACTTCTCTGCGATCGTTAGTGTCAAGCACTAGAGGTTTGTGCCAGTTCTCGTTAGCCAAGGAGAGTGGAGTAAGGCCCTTGTCCACCGCCACTACATCTCGATGCATACCCACGTCAGCAGCTAGAAAATATTCCCTTAGACTGCATACCTCGCGGTTGTGGAGGGTTTTGGCATTTAAAAAGCCTCGGCCTCCACACTTCCGCGGGATATACAGTCTCATCACTGAAGAACGTGGGTGATGCATTCGAAATGCAGTCAGCAGTGTACGGACACGCCTATCCAGGGCGTCAAGTTCTGTTTGAGTCCATTTGAGTACGCCGAAAGAGTACATCAATACCGGCATGACCCAACCGTTGAAGGCGCGCACCTTGTTTCCGCCCGATAGAAGACTATTAAATACCTTCTTCAGGCGGCCAAAGAAGCGCTCCTTCAACGATTGCTTCATGTCAGTAACATTGATACCTAACGCTTCCGACATACCCAAATACTTATAGGTTTCGGTTGGAGAGAGGGATCTCAGGTTTATGGAATCCGAGAGTTGAGTTCCCACGGATTCCACAATCTCCCCTCGCTTTACATGCATGACTGCACATTTGTCCACACCAAACTCCATCCTGATGGCACTACTGAAGGTTTCAGTTACCTTGAGTAGCTCCATCAGTTGCAGATTGTTGGGGGCAAAAAGTTTCAAGTCATCCATGTAAAGCAGGTGAGATATAACCTGACCACCTCTCTTCAACCGGTAACCTAGTCCTGAATTCTCCAGCAGTGTGCTTAGAGGATTCAAGGCTAGGCAAAACCAAAGCGGACTCAAACTGTCACCCTGGAATATACCCCGCTCGATCCTTATCGGTTCGCTATTCCTCTGGATTTGTCGACATCCTGGATAGCGAAGGACCGTCCTCCATTGCCCCATACATGACATCAGGAAGGTGCGTAGCGTTGCATCAACTTTATACAATTATTTATTTGTTATATTATTATGTTATCCCGAACATACATAAAAAAAAATAATAATAATTAAAACATCCGAATTGATAACCTCCTCCTTTCTGAAGTCGGTTAAAAAATAAACAGCATTGTATAATAAAACGTTGCAGTTTTATGCAAAAAAAAATTAATTAAAAATACTAGCACATTTTTAATTTAAAAATGTTACAATTCTCACTATTAAACCAAACATCTATTCAAATAATTTAATTAGAACCACTCTAACCGAACTCTGTTCTAGCACGTTAGTTCTACATTTATAGGAACAGAATCGCAGAGTTTGTTTAGTACGGCCATTAGTAAATGTATCAACACTCAATATATTTGCTGAACGGATAAACCCGACCATATGTTACAGGTATAGCCGTATTTTATCGGAAACAGGAGTATTTAACTCCTCTTTCCGATAAATATAACCCTTCCTTACTCGGAGAAGGAAAAACAGTAGGATTGTAAGAACAAATGTTCTGCTGCCGCCGATTCTCGCTTTTGTTCAATTAGTGGAAGAACAATTGAAGTTCCTTGTGCAATTACGGGTATTGGGTGTAAGTAAGCGGTGTGGAACAATAGGGTTAAGTGGAATGTACGGGACCATTTGCTGAAAGGCGGTTCTTTTAATAGGATTTTTATTTAATTAGTGGTTTTTATTAAATTTTCAACAAATGGGTGTTCTGGTTGAGGAGCTCGTGGCTAAAGTAATAACAGCCGCACGAGTCGATCCATCAGGTTAAGCAACGCTTGCCGAGGTTGATCCATGGATGGGTGACCATTTTTCCATACCGAGACTCCTCCGTGCCTCGGAAAGCACGTTAAGCCGTTGGTCCCGGCTTTCAGTCGTGGATCTTTGACAGTCGTTACGGGTCGTCCAAGGGGTAGGTATCGTATTACCCAGTAACTGGGTTGTGGAGGTCAGATAGGCAGTCGCTCCATGTAAAATACTGGTATTCAGCTGCATCCGATAAGACTGGAAGCCGACCCCAAGATAGTTGGGAAAAGGCGCGGGCAGATTGATTGGGTGTTCTTGTTGACCATTGATAGTCTTGCAAAGTATTCCAAGGCCAGTTCTTGTACCTGAAAAACATTACCCTCCTTCTGGAGCAATCGGGTAAAAGACGTTCAAATTCAAGTCCTTAGAAATTTAATCTCGGCGTCAGTCATTATCAAAATGCAAGAAAATTGGAGTTTTTTTTTATACATTAAGACCGAGGTTCCTTGAATTACCGAATTGCTTCTCAGAAATATTACCTATGGCTTTAGGGCGCCTTTTTTAAATGACTCGATCGCGTTAACATAAATGTCAATTTGTACTAAATCGGAATAAACTGCCACTGTCTGGTGACATAAACGCAAAATCTCTTTTTCATAACACTTACTCGAAAACCCGTTCCTACCCATACCGCTCATGCCTAGGGGTAGCGGATAACTTCTGAAAATGAGTTACCACCCCCAAAAATAAAAACCCATACCGCTTTAGGATTGCAATGTAGTGTTTTTTGTACTAGTGTGGATAAGTGTGGTGACCAGCCCCTGTCACAAATTACTATATTTTATTGTATCAGGCTTGTCGCGTGACATGCCTCACTGGACGCGCGGCAGCCTATTAATGCGCATGAAAAAAAAAACCTGAGATTCATTTCTCACAATAATTTGTTACTCAATATTATGTTTATAAAGTTTACTAATTATCTTCGAGTAAGGGTATTGAAGAACATAGTTTGATACACTTGCATTAAAATGTACTATTTTTCCATATTTGACATCGTTTACGTAGAAAGATTAAAACTTCACAATATCCTACCACTTAAAAACTTAAAACAAAAGTTTCCAGACTCTAACATATTTCTACTAAAATTTAACTCCAATTTGTTGAAAGTTCTGTTTAATTCAATATTCCTTCCGTAGATACGCCTAATGAGTAAATGGCGGAGTTAGCAAGTTGTTTAATAGTTTTATTTGCCTCACCTAAGTTTAATTAAACCAATAGTAGGTATAATAGCTGTCTACTATACATATCTACCTATATTTGTATATTCGCCGAATGATTATAATTAAAACTAGGTACCAGCAACTAATAATTCATAGTTACTTCGTCACGGTAAAACACAATGTATTATATTCCTAATTCAAAATTAACTAGATTTTTATAAGATATTAATAAAAAAAAATATAAAACAACGAATTTCTACATAAATAAAATATAATTGCAACACCAGGCGTGTTGCACATGGAGTACCATTTCAGAACGGCTCCACCGATTTAGTTGTTTTTTAAGGGTTCCGTAGAACTAACCTAACAAGGCACCCAAAAAAACCCAACACGTACTTGACCGAATTATTTTTCGTTTTGTTACTAATTATTAGGACCAGGTTCAAATGATAGATATTTTTTGGAAAATCCACCGGAAATAAAATGGCACCCATGTCAAGCCGGGACGGGTCGCTATTAATTGAATAAAAGCAATGACAGTTTTAATCATATCAACAGTGAGCACACAAATTCTATTTCAATTTGAATTAATTAATAAAACTACTCCGAATAATATGTCAATTAATAGCATATTTATCATAGTTAACATTGTATGTTCTTATCTGAGTGCTTTTCCTGCAGTAACATAATTTTCCGATTAAAGCCGACACAAACAAGCAGAAACCTTTTTCTGCAACTCGTTATAAAACAGGATAAACAACCCGAGACTACAAATTAAAGTCCACTGCCTTTAATTACCAATTTATCACCCTTTAATATATTTTAAAGCTGAAACAGAAAATAAACGCCAACTCATTCAAAATGGCGGGCAATTTTTAGTGAAACGAACCGCTTTGTCGACAGATATAGACGGTGGGCGTGGCCAATGTGCGCTTTGGAAAAATCTCCATTCAAGGGAAAATGAAGGGTGCTCCACTCGAAAACTGATGACGTGTAAAAAGCTGATAGAGCCATCGGGGGTTCATTTAAATGTCGCGAATAAGATGAGAATCTCTCAAGCTTTTGTACAATGTTGAGGGATAACCGCAGTTGGGGACGCGATTGTATCTTTGGAAAAGATTTTGAGTTTTTTTTCTCGTGGAAATGTGACATAGAAATATACGGGTGATTTTTATTTAATTGAAAATAAGGGTGGTTTTTTCTTGTAATATTTTTTGACGGTTAACTATTATTTGAAACATTTTTTTTTTAAATTGTCTTTGGGCATCTAATTTTGTTAGTTAGAAGCGTACAAGTATGTAGGTACTTTATTTTCATTACTTTACGTTTTAAAATTATCATCATAAAATTAACGAATTAAAGGAAATTCCCCTTAAAAAAGGTAATGAACTTCGCAAGTTCGCAAGACAAACGATATATTATTTACGATGTAACCGGTGAACGAATTCACTTTCAAATATTGACTGGGGAGCCCGAGCGGAGTTGCGACAATCTTTCACGTCCCACTGCCGGTTGTGTTGCCAACGCCAATAAGTCACGGCCAGAATAAAAAAATAAAATACGAACGCGACATGAGTGATTGAATTTGAATTTCGAATCAGAAGTTCTTCGGTTAGGGATTGGTACCTTTACTTTTTTCTGTCACTTTACACATTTTAAATGATGCGACCGATAATATCGTTCTTTTCTTGTCGAACTTTTGTTTGAGAAATGCAGTTTAGCATTTCATTGGTAAATTATTTAAAGTAAATTAAACTGTAAATTTACTCTGATCGTGAAGAAAATATATACCAAAACCCTTGAAAATTTTGTTCTGACATTTGAATTACCTCATTTTAAACCTTATTTCTTGGACAAGTGTTTTTCCTCGTATTTGAAGATCTGGCAACACTGCCCTGCGGCAGTATTACCACGCGCGCCGGTTATTTGGCAAAGTTTGACCTGGGCCATTGTTCTCCCGGTGTCAAGTGGGCACCGTTTAACAATTCTGCTGTACAACAGATGTTTAGAACAACGGTGTAACGGTCCTTTAGCTTGTTGAGAATTTGTGTTCTTTTTTTACTGTTGATAGGCACGCACGGAATTGGCTTATTTTTAGCACTAAGTTTCAAGGATTGTAGGTTCGTATTGACAGTAAACGTTTTTTAAATGTTGCCCACTATAACTTGCTCAATGGTTTAGGTACTCGTTTCAAAACTTTGTTATTTCATAGTTCGTCTGAATACCTAATAGTAAGCTCAAATAAAATGCTTTTATAAATGTTTCTGTTTAAATTACTTTGTTGTGTATTTTATACATTCATTTATATTGAACTCATATAATATGAAACTTACCGAACAAAATTATAAGTTTGGCTAAAGAGAGCAATTACTATTTCAAGAATTGTGTCTGAAAGTTACGTAGTGAGGGTAAAAAGTTTCCGGTCTACCCATATTATTATTAATCGGAGACAAAAATCTTTCAATTAAAAATTCATATAGCGTAAAAAAAAGTGTGTGTGTACTTATGTACGCACGTATGAAGTTATACTTCTTTGGCGTAACAAGATAAAAAACCAAACTGTCACAAAGTTTACACAAGGAAAACAATCATTCTTCATGAACCACAGCATAGCTAACTTTAGGGTGTCGGTTCTAGCTAACTTCAGGCTGTAGGTTTTTTGGGAGGTGTGCGCGCGCATCGTAAAAATCTATTCTTTTATCATTTTTCCCTAACGCGCCAAAAGAAGTATAACTTCAAAATTGTATCGAGCTGTGATTACATTTTTGACACACCCTTCATATTGTACCATAACAGATTGGGCAAAACAGTTTGAAGAGAATCAATCGATGATGAAACTCGCCCAGGATCATCCTCAGAGGCCATTACGAATGAAAACATTAAATTTGTTGAGCAGAAGGTACTGGAAGAGAGACGGCTATAGTAGCCGCCAGATAAATGTGGAATAACGGTCATTGACTCACCTACATGTATTGACATTTTTAATTTGAAAAACGGAAACAATGACACAAAGCTGTCCTGAATCAACATCTCTCGTGATCCTTAACATTGTCTAATAATGAAAAACGATTCATATTTAATTTTACAGGTAGGTACTGTGGCGTATGTATACACAGCCTATAGATGTCGTGTGAGCACCGGGCTGTAGCTAGCAGTTGATAATATTTGATGAGTGGTTCGAATATTAAGATTATAAGAAATTCGTATAATGTAGCGTTTGTTTTAAGTTAGTTCTAGATCGCCCGTCGACGAGGGAACACATAATTATGTGTTCACTTAATAATAAATAAAAGAGTTAAGAGTGCGCGCCCTCCCTGTTTTTACTCTTTACACTCCTCAATTAAATCAGTAGTTCACTTGAATACATGATACCCTCGTAGCCAGCGAGTGAGACAGCTCCCCAAAACTACAGCAGCGCCCCTGGATCCCTGCAGGTTCTACAGTACCTATGAAGAGTTATTAGGGAAAGGTCAATGTACTTTATTCCACAGTTATCTGGCGCCTACTTATAACGCCTAAAGAATGAGCTGCTGTGACTGGATATTCGAAAACAAAAGTGCTTAGAGTTCTACATGAGCCTTGGATAATACTCTCTTCTCTTCTCTTTTAAAAAAACGTTGCCCCACACTAGGAATTACTCCTGTATCGTGGGTGCGTTTACAAACATGTATAATAAGATCAATGCAGAGTTTTTGGCGGGATTTTTTCGAGTGAAGTTCAGTGGTTATTTTATTTATTTGCTAATTGATTCCTACGCAACTGGACAATATGTGGAATCATTGAAACAGGCGCGATCTCGGTAAAATAAATCTGAGAATTTTGTCGTAGTATTGACTACCTCAGTGGAGCTTGCCGAGAAGGTTAACTTGCCACATTTGCTGCCGAATATCAAATATCTAATTAACCCGCCGTGTCCTCGTGCAGGCGTTTGGCGGCAGTGACCTCTCGCGCCCGGCCATGGTCCAGGCCATGGTACGTAGCGAGAGGGAATGGGAAGCAGTCTCCTCCTTCTGCATAGCAGTAATGCTCGCGAAGGAGGAGGTGGAACGTGTGAGGGAGAGGCAGCAACGTCAGCCTCGCCCTCACGCCCTCAGCAGCAGCCGCCGCAGGAGACGCCAGGGGCTTCCGGCGCCGCGAGACCATCTCCGGGAACAAAAAAAGAAAAAAACCGTAGACCCGGGCCTGCGCCGACGGCGAGTAATGGGTAGCTCGCCGTCCGATCAGCACCAGGCCCGAGAGTCGACGGTGCGTAGTGTTCCACGCGCGCCATGGCCGATGCCTGCCTAGGGGTTTAGGATAAATTCGAAAGAGTTACCTCGCCTCTGGGGATTCAGAGCAGGGAGGAATGGGGGTGGGTTTTAGTCAGTAAGAGTCTGACACGCCACCGTATTTTTCCGCTCCACCCTAGAGCGGTAGAAATAATTGGATGATTACCCATACCCAACAAAAAAAAAATCTAATTAACAAATACCAAATATCTAAATGGAAAAGATTGACAGTAATCTGTATCTAAAACTATATACTATCTTAACAAAACCAAAATTGGAAAAAAGGTTAATGCAAGGTGGGTTGAACCTTATAGTAAGTAAACACTGAGATAACCGCAAAAATAGACGAATTGAACGCAATGCCTTCTCGATTTCTTTGCATATATAAAGAAAGGCTTATTAGTTTTATGACACATATAATATATTATCATCATCTGCCTAGCCTTTTCCTATCTTGGGGTCGGCTTCCAGTCAAGGATGCAGCTGAATATCAATATTTTACATGGACTGCCTATCTGACCTCCACAACCCTGTTACTGGGTAATACGATACCTCTTGGTAAGACTGGTTGTCAGACTTTCGGGCTTCTGACGACCCGTAACGACTGTCAAAGATCCACGATTGACAGTTTTATGACACTTATGTGTCATAAAACTAATAAGTCAACTAAACAAATGAAATAATTGAATTATAAACAGTAACTATTTTTCAGAACTGTTTTAATAAATTCAATAGTCATATAATCATGCACTGACGTGTAATACATATTTCATAAAATTATATGCTTTGTTGAATTATTAATAGCACTTGATTGGATAAGTGAATTAGTAAAAGCTTTTAATTACAATCCATTATTACCTTCGTGATATAATAGTGAAAACCACGCCATTCAGTATGTAGGTCGCAATTATATGTACATATGTATATTAAATGTATGAAATGTGCCTCATTGAGTATCGTTTATGATGATTTACAATTATTTTATTGAAATAATCTGTGAATAATGTTACTGTCCAGCCAGATTTAGCTGACACATTGTGACGTCACTGGTAGAAAAAGTATTTCCAAAGTAATAATGAAATAACATGTATCCACTAAAACTATAATACCTAGACAAAGTAACGTGAAAGTCTAAAAACAAAATGTGGCTTTTTGATGCGGCAAAAAGGTCCACTTCAGCGGTAATGCTAGACAGTTGCTGTCTGACACTGGTTAGGGAGTCAGTAAGATATAGGATGAATGTTCTGTAGTTCAAAAAAACTTAAACACAATTTTTTTTAAATTTCGTGGTCTTCACAGCAAAGAGCCATTTGATACCTTTTTCATGGGAATGCATACAAAATAACTGATCCACCATATTTGGGAGCTGCCCGGGGGTGGAGGATAAATTCGAAAGAGTTACCTCGCCCTCGGGCACTCGAGGCAGGGAGGAACAGGGGTGGGTTTTAGAGCGGAAGAAGTCATAGGATGATCTCCCACCCCCCCAAAAAAAAAAAAAAAAAAAACCATATTTGGGAGTCCGCCATATTTGATTTAGAATGACGTCACTTATCTAACCATGCATTGTCATCCAAACTAAAAATGTACGCAAAATTTCAGCTTAATCGGAAACCGGAAAGTGGGTTAAATTTAGCTTCTAAAATTTGTTTACATAGTGAGCTATTAATTAAATTACAATCAATCTGCCCGCGTCTTTTCCCAACTATCTAGGGGTCAGCTTCCAGTCTAACCGGCTCCAGCTGAATACAGTATTTTATATGGAGCAACTGCCTATCTGACCTCCACAACCCAGTAACTGGGTACCTAATACGATACCCCTTGGTAAGACTAGTTGTCTGACTTTCGGTATTTTTAAGGACCCGTAACGACTGTCAAAGATTCACGATTGACAGCCGTGACCGACGGCTTAACGTGCTTTCCGAGGCACAGAGGAGTCTCGGTTAAGTAAAGATGGTCACCCATCCACAGACCAACCCCGGCAAGCGTAGCTTAACCTGATGGATCGACCCGTGCCCCTGTTATTACTTTAGCCACGAGCTCCTCACTAGTTACAAGTGAAGCTAATTTATGTGTGTTAAAATACACGAACAAGTGGCCCACTACTTGGTTGTCGTGTAGTATATTCTATTCTGCTGCATCTTTGAGAAGACTGCGTAATTTCCTGCCGACTGCTACCAAGATTGCGCTTGCACAATCTCTTCTTCTACCCATCCTTGATTATGCTGATGCCAGCTATCTCGACCTCACTGAAATGCAACTTGATAAACTTGAGCGACTTCAAAATTTTTGCATAAGGTTCATATTTGGTTTGCGAAAGTATGACCATGTTTCCGAATTCCGCCTGAAACTCAAGTGGTTGCCAATCCGCCTTCGCCGAAATGCTCGTATTCTTGCCCTTCTGTACAATGTGCTTTTTTCGCCTTTCACCCCTCTTTACCTCAAGAAACGTTTCCAGTTTCTTTGCGACTCCCACACGAAAGTTCTTAGGTCATCGGATAACTTGAGACTTAAAATGCCAATGCATTCCACTACTTTCAAAGATAAATCCTTTACAGTCCAAGCCGCTCGTCTGTGGAATGCATTGCCAGTTGCAGTAAAACGCGCGCAATCGCTACCAATATTTAAAAGACTAGTAAGGGAGCATTACTTGTCACTGTGACCATTTTTTTTTTTTTTTTTTTTATTAAATTGTTGTCACTTAGTTTCTTGCCTATATTTTTAGAATGTATGTATTTATGTATCTATAATTGTATTGTATTCTTTATATTTGCACCAAGTGCAGCCCCATTTTGTGTCCAGGCAATCTCTGTCCATTCCAGGTTGCCTGGAAGAGATCGCGGAATGCGATAAGGCCGCCAATTGTATGTTTTTTAGTATAAGTTTTCCTTAATGTGTGTATTTTTTTTTTGGTGTACAATAAAGTATATAATAAATAATAAATAAATATATTACAATAATCATCATCGTCATCATCAGCCTTTTAATGTCCTCACTGCTGGGGTACAGGCCTACTCCTCTCTGTGAGAGGGCGTGGGCCGTAATCCACCACGCGGGCCCAAAGCAGGTTGGTGGATGTCACATGTCTTCGAATTTTTGGTTCTAGGACATGCCGGTTTCCTCCCGATGTTTTCCTTCACCGTTTTGAGAGCAGTGGTGATGAAATAATATGTGTGTGTGAACTGAGGGACCACACTGGTATTCCGCAAAATAAAAATCGTAGGATTTAATAGTAGACTTAAAACAATTGTAGAACAAATCTGGGAATTTGTAGTCAAATATATAAAAACTACAGCCCCTAAAGTGCGGTCCCTCAGTCCTCACAGACCAACAGCCAGATCTCAGAAAGTATCTGAAAAATTTAGGTATTGTGACTACAGTTATTTAGTACAGAATTTTTAAAGATATTTACTAAAAACAGACCACAAAGCATCAAAGATAAAAAATATATAACGACTAAACTGTGGTCCCTCATTCCACACAAGAAAGGTAAATATTTTAGTGAATATTACCGAATCTTATAAATAAAATCTTTCTTTTTCTACATATAGTTTTAGTAAAAGACTTAGACCTAGACTTATATTTTGTAAAAAGAAATGAAAAAAAAAATATGGACACAATTAGAAGATAGCGATTATTAAAACTGGTCCCTCAATCCTCACCTCCACTGACATATGTGGATGTACTAGCTGCTAGACGACAGGCATACCAGAAAGTCTAGTGTACTTAACTTTTTTAATATATTTGACTACAAATTCCCAGATTTGTTTTACAATTGTTTTAAGTCTATTACTAAATCCTACGATTTGATTTTTTTGCGAAATTCTCAGTTCACACACACATGAAATAATTTACACAAAGTAAAGCGCATACCTGGGTTTGAACTCACGACCTACAACATGTAAGTCGCGGCTGTTACCACTGGGCCACCACTGCTCTTGTTTGTATTGTGTGGTTGTATTATAAATACACGAACAAGTTGCCCACTACTTGGTTGTCGTGTAGTTTATTATAATAATATAAATACTTATTATAAATACACGAACAAGTTGCCCACTACTTGGTTGACGTGTAGTTTAGAGCATCTTTACCGAAAGCTCTGACAACTGGTTGAGCTCTATTACTGACGTGCCTAAAACCACCATAGCTACATAAAACGGGTGTCATGAAGATGCGTGGTCTTATTTTAGATACTTCTTCTGCCCATGGTAACGAACAGCACTGGGGCACAGGCCTCCTCTCTGTGAGAGGATTTAGTTATCATAAGACTAAGTTTTCATCAGGTGATGAAAATTAGTATGGTAGGAATTGACTCTGACTTTCTTGAAGGAAGTTGTCCATTTACTGCTTCTGCCCATTTTAATGAACAACTTTCTTTCAGGAAGTCATAGCAAATCCTAAAGAAAATGTTGGACTTTCCGTACAAATTTATCGTCATCATCATTATCATCAGCCTTTTTAATGTCCCCACTGCTGGGGCACAGGCGTTCTCTCTGTGAGAGGATCTAGTTATCATAAGACTAAGTTATCATCAGCTGATCAAAATTAGTATGGAAGAAATTGATTGTGACTTTCTTGAAGAAAGTTCCATTTCTTTGGGTAACTTTTTTCAAGAAGGAATACTGCTTGGTATTTAAAATATGACCACACACTTTCGTTACAGCCTGTACATGTAGATGTTGTGGTATTAGGCACGCAAAAGCAGCGCTGTTTTTCGTTTGAATGATTACACGAAAAGCAAGATAGTGCCCATACCTACGCAAATAATACGACTTCTTTTTTTTTGTGGGGTTGGTAAATCATCCAATGACTTCTCCCACTCCGGGTGGAGCGGGAGGGCGTGTCAGACTTTTACTGACTAAAACCCACTCCTGTTCCTTCAGTTGCCTAAGTAGCCAGGGGCGCGGTAACTCTGTTTCGAATTTATCAGCGACCCCTGAGCAGGCATCGGTCATGACGGGGCCGTCTGCTGACATCTCTTAGAGGCGAGCGTGGCACACTACGCGCCGTCGACACTCGGGCCTGGTCCTGAGCGGACGGCCAGCTGGCTACGGTGGCTGGAGATTGTCTCGCGACCCTCGACGCCCAGGGAGCGGCTGCTGCTGAGGGCATGAGGCCGACTCTGTTTAGTCTCCCTTGCCCGTTCCGCCTCCTCCTTCGCGAGCATTACTACTTCGCTGAAGGAGGCGATTGCTTCCCATTCCCTCTCGCTCCGTACCATGACCAAATATCACGACTACTCAAATGTCAAAATCATGTGACTCAAATATAGAATCTACACCACAACTTCTCATCGAAATCCTCAAAGGCTCTTCACTAAACTATTCCGTTAATTAACTAACTAACTATTAACTTTGGCTCGAAAGTACCAAGCGCCGTAATGTCTGAACACTTTAAACCGTATTCTGTGTAATTGAGAACATGGCGGTCGAAGCAATATATTTTAAGAGAGTAGCTCTATTGTTTGGAGCTAAGCTTACATAAGTTCGTTCTTGTTGATCGTTCGAATTTTACATTGAAATTGATTGCCTGTTGGTGTAATTTAATTTTAGGAAATTTTTAGTCTACGTCAACGTTGTTTTGAAGAATACGGTAATAAGAAGGTGTTGGCAGAAGTGCACACCAGCATTTCGTTAGTTACAGGTAGGATCGGAACACGCTGTGGGTCGCTGCGCAGTAGCAAATTCATGTGACAGAAGGGTTCAGGGGTGGAGTACTTACTGCGCAGCGTTTTGACTGCATCGTTGGTCTTGTGGTTGCAAGCGCTCTTACTGAGCGTAAGGTCTTGGGTTCGGCTCCCGAGTCGGGCAAAAAGTTTATTGAGAATTACTCTGTAACATCCTTTTTATTTCTTTTTTTTTGTGTGGGTGGGAAATTATCCAACAACTTCTCCCACTCTGGGTGGAGCGGCAGTGTCTGACTTTTGCTGAATAAAACACCATCCCTGTTCCATCAGTTGCCTGAGTGCCAAGGGCCGCGGTAACTCTGTTTCGAATTTATCCACGACCCCAGGCAGGACTCTGTAACAGCCTGGAGTGTGGAAATTGGTGGTATGATACCTTCGTACTTCGGAAAGCACGTAAAGCCTCTGCGAGAGAGTGTGGGCTGTAATCCAACACACGGACCCAATGCGGGTTGGTGGATGTCCCATATCTTCGGCGTTCTGGTTCTAGGACATGCCGGTATCCTCACGATGTTTTCCTTCAACGTTTTGAGAGCAGTGGTGATGAAATAATTTACACAAAGTAAAGCGCCTGCCCGGGTTCGAACCCACAACCAAACAAAAAAAACAACCGACTTCAAAAAAAAAAAATACACTAAAAATTTAAAAATAACTTTAATTTCGGAAGTCGGTGTTTGTTTTTTTATTTCTTCGTTATTTGACACCGTTTTTTTGAAAGTCGTTTGTTTTTTTTTAGGAAAAAAGTTTTTATTATTTTTTACTTTTTAGTTGTCATACCCCTGAACTAAAACCCCAACGTAATTGGAGAGCAACAAAACGTCATCTAGGTATACGTATTTTTCGGTTTTGTTCAGTTTTTCAAAAAGCGCTGAAGCAATTTCGATAAAATTTATATTGGACCACCTCTATATTTTTTCGGATAAAAAAATAATTTTGAAAATCGGTGTACAACTGACGGAGAAATCGGCGGACATACATAAAAAAAAAACATACAGTCGAACATAGAACTTCCTCCGTTTTCGAAAGTCGGTTAAAAAGTGAATCTCGGGCACTCAGGCAACTGAAGGAACAGGGGCGGGTTTTAGTCAGTAAAAGTCTGACACGCCCTCCCGCGTCACCCAGAGCGGGAGAAGCCATTGGATGATCTACATCCACAAAAAAAAGGTAAGTCAGTATTTTTTTAATGAATTCCCTTAAGTGTTTAATTAGAAGATGAAAGTTTGTATTTTTTTCGGTAAATCACGTTGAGAATCCACATGGCTGGAATATGCATAAAAAATAAAGTCACTTAAAAAAGAGTACTATCTTATCCCACAAACTAACAAATCAAACCACATTTTTACCAAAACTGTTACAGATTCTGTTAACAGAGTTCACTTTTAATTAAAACACGGTTTTATCCAGCAATATATTTGAGACAGTGGCCTGTATTGTATCGCTAAGCTCCGAAAGCCAGCGCAGCGCTGCATTTGCTTGAAAATATACGGACAGACCGTCTCCTGTAATCGATTGCTATGGGTTCTCTTTATCAGTTCTATTATTTTGTCTAGTGGTGGGGACATAGCGGGTTTTTTATGATAAATTTTCTAAAAGTTTTTAGGAAATATACCGTCCAATATTAAAAGGGCGGTGCTCGGTGTTTCCCAGCGTGATCGAATCGTTTTGATTGTGCGTACAGCCAATTTCCAACCTGGAAGTCTTTAAGTCAAGAGTAAATAGATTACTTCTAGGGAAGCGTGCACATCATCGCTTACCATCAGGTGAGATGGTGGTCAATCGTAACCCTTAACAATAGTAAAAAAAGAAATGTTACCGAAAAATTCCGACGAATTGTCAAACTTAAGTGTCAGTAATATATCACAAGGTAGACGGATGACTAGGTGAAGGTTACAAGAATACGCTGGATGTGAGAATCACCGGACCGGTCGTTGTGACGACGATTAAAGGTCGCTAGTGCCCAACAATGGAAGTCTTTCAGTCGAAATAATGATGAACTACTTTCAACAATCAACAACTCAATACACGGTACAATCATAACACCATAGTGTATTTGCATACGTTTTTTTTTTAGGGCTGGTGGGATATCATCCAATGACTTCTTCCGCTCTGGATGGAGCGGGAGGGCGTGTCAGACTCTTACTAACTAAAATCCACCCCTGTTCCTTCCCTGCCTGAGTGCCCAGGGGTGCGATAACTCATTTACTACCCCTAGGCATGCAGGCACCGGCCACGATGGGCCTCGTCAGTGGTGGCTGACACTAATGTCTTGGAGGCGCGCGTG
This sequence comes from Polia nebulosa, assembly GCA_951329385.1. Lineage (NCBI taxonomy): Eukaryota > Metazoa > Arthropoda > Insecta > Lepidoptera > Noctuidae > Polia > Polia nebulosa. The sequence goes on from OX589604.1 coordinate 8,624,240, forward strand.
GAACACTACGCGCCGTCGACTCACGGGCCTGGTGCTGATCGGACAGCGAGCTACCCACTGCTCGCCGTCCGCAAGCCCGGTTCTACGGTGGCCGGAGATCGTCTCGCGACGTCCTACGCCCAGTACGCCCAGTACCTCTCCTGCGGTGGTAGCGGCCGGGGCCGTGAGGGGCACTGCGTTGAGCTTCCCTCACGCGTCCCGCCTGCTACCCATTCCCTCTCACTCCGTACCATGGCCTGAACCAGGGCCGGGCGCGAGAGGTCGCCGCCACCTATCGCTTCCACGAGGTAATTTCATACCATTGCGTTATTGCTTTACTAATGTAATGTAGATATTTTCTTAGCGCTGGTAATATATTTACATGTATAATTAAGTATCGCCTAAAGTATACAAGCCATAGGCACTGTATGTTTGAGTTAGAATATGGACCAAAAATAACAGTAGACCCGTGAGAATTATTTAGGCTATCTATCTAATATAATAAGGAGGTAAACTTGTTTGTTGGTTTGTAACAGTTAATGTCTAGAAGTTCGGAATAGATTACGAAAGTTCTTTAACTAAATGAAAGACAGAAGTGCCACAGGCTACTTTTTGATGTGTAACATCTTTCCTCTCGCTTTCCTGCAATCTGTGGGACCGATTTCGTGAAATGGGACGGAAGTGTGTAACAGGAAGCTGGGGAAGCGCGCGCTATTTGGTTTGACCAATGAGCGCGCGCGGTGGTAGAGTTGGTCGTCAGATGGTAGAGCGCGCGCGGTTGAATTCGGAACTAAACATTTTGATTTTTTTTTCAGGATTTAATGGTAATGTTGCTTTAATAAGCATCAGCATCTTACCTTGGTAATCCAAGGTGAGATGTCAAATATTACACATCAGATGCGACTACTGTAAGGCTCGCTCGTTTTTTATTACGCTATCGCGAGAGTTATTGCAATCTTACGGTGTTTGTAATCATCTGGTGCCAAATATATGGAATAGATAGGAACGTACCTCAGTTATATTGGGTCCTTACATATGAAATTGGCGTTTTTTTCTCACAAATAGAGAACCTTGTCACTTTTATGAATTAAAATATTTATCAATTGCTTGATATTATATCGAATAATGACCGTCATAGACAACTGCCAATAGAAAAAATCTTATTACTAATAGTTTTATAAACAAAAAAAAATACCTTAAAAATGACTCTTCTTTTTGTTAGCAAAAATTACCCCTATACCTATTTGTTTTAACTTAGCCAAAACTTATTTTTGTTGCTTAATTTAAGTGGCATACGTTTTTAAACATTATTGCATAAAAGTTTTAAAACATTAGAAAGAAAAAGAAAGAAAAGAAAGAAAAATAATTTATTCTGCACAGATTTAACGCACATTACAGAAAAAATGGATTAAATAACGTAAACATACATGAATGTTAAAAGCCTCGTATTCAATCAATGATGTCATTAGTGTTCATTGTTAAATAAATTACGAAAATGTTAGTATGAAAAATGCAACATCTTTAAAATTCTCCATACAAAACACTGATTTCATAGGTGGGGACCTAATATTTACACCACCATAAGTACCAAGGGGTATCGTATTACCCAGTAACTGGGTTGTGGAGGTAGGAGATAGGCCGTCGCTCCATGTAAATACTGGTATTCAGCTGCATCCGGTTAGACTGGAAGCCGACCCCAAGAGAATTGGGAATAGGTTAGGTAGATGACGATGAAGCAAAACACTTTACTTATACCGATATGTAAAATAATATTAGTTAATGTTGGCTTTTACTAACAAAACCTAGCTATCTAATTTTACGTTGTAGTAAAAATTTCAACTGCTTGGCACAATATATCCACTTCCATCCCGAGAGTCGACGACGCGTAGTGTTCCACGCGCGCCTCAAAGAGTTGTCAGCAAGAGACGGGGCCAGTCATGGCCGATACGGGGCCAGTCATGGCCCAACCCCCGGGCAGGCGCCCGGGGGTTGAGGATAAATTAGAAACAGAGTTACCTCGCCCCTGGGCACTCAAAGGCAGGAAGGAACAGGGGTGGGTTTTAGTCAGTAAGAGTCTGACACGCCCTCCCGCTCCACCCAGAGCGGGAGAAGTCATAGGATGATATCCCACCCCCAAAAAAAAAAAAAATCAACTTCCATACAGTTCTCAAAGCAACTCGTTAAGATCCAAACACGCTTACATAGTGTTACTTCTAGAATATTTTTCTAAAACAAAGTTGTCGATATCGTCGACTATACTGTTTTGTAAAACGTTCGTGCTTGTAGTAAAGACACTGGGAAAATTACCTCCAGTCCTAATATACTATATTCTTGCTTCTCACACATAACTGTTTAATATTCTAAAGTGGGAGCTAGCATATTCGTACTTTAAAACTCGCTAGCGCAGTAAGAAACACGTTGGTGTACTGTATAATTTTGTCTTGTGGTGTTTTTAACCGACTTCAAAAAGAAGGAGATTATCAATTCGGATGTTTGTATTTTTTTTTATGTATATATGTTCTGATTTGCAAAATTCTTTTTTTTCGAAAGGGGTTTGTTCCGAGTTGGTCCCATTTAAATTTCATATAGATCTGATGATGGGTTTCGGAGGCAGACAACAGAACTCTTCAAAAATTGACAGCAAAATCAACCGCGACTGCTGCGATCGTATATATAGGAGTTGTTAACACAGTTTAATGCATGGGGAACTACAACTAAAAAGACAAAAATAAAAAAACTTAAAAAAAAAACAAACAAATAGAACCAACTTCCAAAAAAAGTGCAAAATAACTCCAATTTTGGAAGTCGATGTCAAATAACGAAGACACAAAACCAGGAACACCGACTTCCGAAATTGAAGTTATTTTACACTTTTTTTGGAAGTCGGTTCTATTTTCTTGTAAAAAGTTTTACTTACTTTACTTTAGAATTGAAAAGCCTTATTTACAAATGACGCTAACCATAATATGCTTACTTTGAAGTTGTTATTAAGAAGCTAATTAGTTCACGTGACTTGCTTTTTCATTCACAATTTAATTATCAACGGAAATATTATAATTACCGCATGTTCTTAATTACAGTTATGATTTACTAACATTTTTATAAGCGTATGTAAATGACGACCGTTACCTTAATGACAGTATTACCCTACGGGATAAGGTCCTCGCGCACCTCTATGAGTGGCACGAGGAGGCGAAACGCCGGGGTGAAACTCCGCTGCCGCGAAACATCGCGGCTCGGCGGACAGAGCTCCGGCAGGATCTCATGGCGACACGGAGAGAGCGACTGTCGCAACTAAGCACTGGGTACGCCACCATTGCGGCGGTAGTGCCCCTCTTTGAGGAGTGGCTGGAGAGGCACCACGGCGTCCTCACCTGCCGCCTGACGTAGGTCCTCACCGGACATGGTTGTTTCGGGAGGTTTCTGTTTCGCATGAGGCGGGAGGAAACGCCCGGGTGTTTCCACTGCGCGGATCGCCCAGAGGACACGGTGGAGCATACGGTGGAGGTTTGCCCCGCTTGGGCGGAGCACCGCCGTGTCCTCGTGGATGGGATAGGCGGCTGCGACCACTCGCGCCCGGCTTTGGTTCAGGCCATGGTACGGAGCGAGAGGGAATGGGAAGCTGTCTCCTCCTTCTGCGAAGCAGTAATGCTCGTGAAGAGGGAGGCGGCATAGATGAGGAAGACTCAACAACAGAGTCGCCCTCACGCCCTCAGCAGCAGCCGCCGTAGGAGACGCCAGGGGCTTCCGGCGCCGCGAGACGATCTCCGGCCACCGTAGACCCGAGCATGCTGACGGTAAGTCCGAGTCGAGTAATGGGTAGCTCGCCGTCCGATCAGCACCAGGCCCGAGAGTCGACGGCGCGTAGTGTTCCACGCGCGCCTCAAAGAGTTGTCAGCAATAATGACGGGGACCGTCATGGCCGATGCCTGCCCAAGGGTTGAGGATAAATTCGAAACAGAGTTACCTTGCCCCTGGGTACTCAGGGCAGGGAAGGAACAGGGGAGGGTTTTAGTCAGTAAGAGTCTGACACGCCCTCATCGGAGATGTCATGGATGATTTCCCACCCTACAAAAAAAAAAACCCTACGGTATAGTCAGAGTTGTTTAAAGGTAACACCTAATCCTACTAATCACTTTAATATTATAAAGGCGAAAGTTTGTGAGTGTGTTTGTATGTTTGTTACTTTTCCAGGCTCAAACGGCTGGACCGATTGGATAAAATTTGGAATGTAGATAGCTTATACCCTGGATTAACACACAGGCTACTTTTTGTCCCGATCTACGCGGGTGAAACCGATGGGCGCAGCTAGTCACACTAATATTATAAGGGCGACAGTTTGTGAGTGTGTGTGTTTGTATGTTTGTTAGTTCTTCACGCTCAAACAGCAGGACCGATTCAGATGAAATTTGGTATGTCGATAGGTTATACCCTCTATTAATATATAGGCTACTGTTTATCCCGGCCTACACTGGTGAAACCGCAAGGCGCAGCTAGAATTTCATAAATGCGAATGTTTGGATGTATGTTTGTTACACAATCATGCAAGAAAGGCTGCACGGATCTGGATGAAATTTGCCGTAGAGATAGATTATAGTCTGTAATAGCACATAGGCTATAATTTATAATTGGGGAAGTACCACTTCCAAGCGGTCGAAGCCGCTGGCAGAAGCCGGTTAAACCATTATTATATGTAAAAAATCCTTTAAGACATACCTACTCAATAAAGAACATTAAAAGAATCAATTACGTAAAGGTTAAGGCTTTTTCCATTACACCGCAAATTTATATATCTTTTTATTAATCTTTATCCTACGTAAAAAGGCTCATTTTTATAGAAAATATATTTTATTAGATTACATAAAATATTAATCAGGGGATGTTATCAATCACGTGTGACGTCACGGCGGTAATTACCCATGAAAAACGGGGAGCGCAGAAAATGAAAGAAAATACGCTAAACGATAAGGTTGGTCTCTTTTGGGACCCATTTTAGAGAGTGACTTATGAAAAACATGGTGATATCATTATTTTAAAAGTGTTGGGAAATAGGGTTACCTATATCCTTCTTAAGGCGTAGTTATACGACTTCTAATGATTTTTAATTGAACATCACGTCTAAACAACTAGTCTTATTTCTTTGAAAAATATATATGTTACTCAAGACAATTTTCTTCGCAATTTGATATGTGAATTTTTATAACATAGTGTTAATAATTTGTAAAGTTATGTCTAATGCAGATAAAAAATTGAGAATCACGCAAATACTATAAAGCGTATTTTTATGAAACCTTCACCATTTTAAAGACCATTTAATTATTTATATTTTAGTATACGTGTTTTAGTATCGAGACTCCAAGATTGTTGTGAAAAGGCTAGGCAGAACACACATTAATAATGCGTCTAATTCCGGACAGTGCTCCTTGATGGGCGAGTCCTATTACTGGGTGGACGTACAACACGTTACGTGAGCTCAGCACAGAACACGCAAGCTAACCACTCAAGGTCGTTGGCAGTTAAAAGCGCCTTAAAATAAAGACATTCGCATAATAATGTCAGTCTCTAACTGTCAATAACTTTACGTAGTTAAAAAACAAACACATTTATTTTTTATTTTTCGTGTTCTTCTCAACAAACCCCATTTGATTCTCATATCACAGGAATGCATACAAAATAACTAGACCGCTATCTTTGAGAGTCCGCCATATTAAATTTAGAATGACGTCATTTAGCTAGCCATGCATTGTCATCCAAACTAAACATTTACGCAAAATTTCTGCTTTATCAGGAGGATTGAATCGGGAAGTGGATCAAAATGACTTCTATTATAAGATTTAATTACTTAATTATAAGTGAAGCTAATATTTAAGTATTAATAACACCTCTAATTTCACCTTTAAATTTATTCATTTATAAAACTCGCTAACCAGCGGATTCTAAATTTAAATTCTTCATAGAAAATTTGTAACTGCTAATCGGGGAGCAGTGGTGGCCCAGCGGTATTGGCCGTGACTTACAAGAGTGTGCGTCGTGAGTTCAAACTTAGGCAGGCACTTTACTTCTTATAAATTATTTCATCACCACTGCTCTCAAAACGGTGAAGGAAAACATCGTGAGGAAACCGGCATGTGCTAGAACCAAAAACATCGAAGACATGTGACGTCCACCATTCCGCATTGGCCCCGCGTGGTGGATTACGGCCTACATCCTCTCACAGAGAGAAGGCCTGTGCTTCAGCAGTTCACATTAAAAGGCTGATGATGATAAACTGCTAATAGGTATTTAAACTAATCACATGGCTATTTTTTTAATAATGTCTAGAAAGTAAAAAAAAGTAAGGCGTTGTCGCCAAAATTAGATTGCAACTTGGATTTTAACATTCTTTATGTACGGGAATTAAGGCCTTAACCCGTCAACAAGCCCCTCATTAGCAGACACAATTAAAAACTTATTGTCGCGTCTCCTTAAGGTGACGCGAGGGGCCTGACGGATTAAGGTAATATTTTTGTGATGTCTTTTGGCTTGATTTAGTCTAGAATTTACACACAAAAGGTAAGAGGAAACGAGCGGTGCGTTTTTTAAGCTTTTTTCTTTTTTATTCTTACAAAATGCGGCCGAGCAAACGATGAATATTCGGTACATGTTTGAGGTAAGGAGACATTGTTTAAAGAAACAATGTCTCCTATCTATCCATGTAAAGACATTTAATCTACCTTTAATTTATGAGAAAAATAGCAATCTGCTCTTCCTTCGGAAGGACCATTCCCCTGCATTCTTTTATTATATGCATAGATAAAATAAGTAAGTTTTTAATTAATGAACATATTACTTGTAAACCCCAGACTGGGCTTGCGTGGTGGATTACGGCCCTTCACAGCGAGGAGGCTTATGTACCACCGGTGGGGACATTGCAGGCTGCATTTAAACCTTTCGGATAAAAAAATACTAAAGATATGATTGTGGAAACCGCATCAAAATTTTAGAAGAACAACGCAGCCTCACAGACAGACACGAAAAGCAATAAAGAAAAAGAAAAGATAGAAAATACGTTTATTTACGGTAAACATGACGCAAAAGACTGAGAAACAACAAAAAAAAAATCCACGCAAAACGGCCATCACTCAGCTTAGTGCTGTGACGGTCTCAGCGATACATTTTAGAATATGTATCTATAGATTAAGCGCGAAATACAATTTCATTACAAGAAGAATACATACTGGCATCATACTCCCATCATATGCTGAAAATCCAGCCTCGGAACAGATCTAAAGCCTTTACAATTATTGGCCTAGTTTCGGGAATCGAATCCGGTGACTTTCATTGTCTCATGTTCCATTCGTGCAACGTATTCATGGAAAACGGAAGTTTCATTGCACGATTTAGGTCGACTACCAATTGGAGTGGCGGGCCCAAAATTACCAAATACTACCGGGATTTTCCAAAAAGACTAGCCTAAATCGAATTCCTGCTTTAGGAGGAGGAAGCATAAAGACTGAGAAGAAAACTCATTATATAGAATTTTTTATTATAATTGATAGGGTCGCGTTTGACTGACTATCTCATCTGATGGTAAGCGATAATGTGGTCGGCGATGAAGCATGCTTGCCTAGAAGTAACCTATTCACTATTGAACTAAAGATACTTAGGCTAAACCCATCAGGAAACAGACTCCAGGAGGGACTTTCATCCTTAGCTGTAGATACTCGTAAATGTTTTTTAGAGTAGGTTCTGTTATGTCTTGAGACGTAGACATAGTCGTATGTACTCCTAGTGGGTTTTGGGGTTCTAGTGTGTAAAAAAGGAAACGCTATTTCGTAAAACTTGATATTCTTCTATTACAAAAAACTTTTTTCCAAAAATAATTGTTGGTAAAACGGTTGTCTTTTTTGTAAAAAAGTTTTTTACTTTTTACTTTTTAGTTGTTATACTCTACAACTAAAAACCTCAATAACATGGAACGTGGAATTTAAACATACTCGTAATCGGAGAAAACAAAAACGTCATCTAGGTATACGTATTTTTCGTTTTTGTTCAGTTTCTCAAAAAGCGTTAAAGCATTTTTGATAAAATTTATATGGGTGGTCCCATATAAATTATTAATTTTTTTATTTTTTTTTAAATTTTTTTTTTTTTTTTGTTGGAAGTATACCCACTTAGACCATTCATAATATGAATAACGTAACAATGAAAGGATATTAAAATTTTAATAAAATAAAATATAATTGTTTATATCCAGTTATTTATTGAAAAGTGATATATGATTTAGACTTTGTAAACATTTTATTTTTTTGTAACGTCACAATGAATGTATTGAGGTCATAGCTTAAATATTCATTTTCTTGACGAAAAGAAGATTGAAACTTTAGCGAATATTATAATACTGTTAACCACACGTCACTAACCAACAACTACAACCAAACGACAGTTCATTTCGGTCAAGTTAAAACTCATGTCTACCTCGCAGAAATCTAATTTTTTATTTAGTTTTTTTTGTGATCTACCTTTCTAACTCTAAGAAATGTGTGAACAAGTTAAAGAATAATTTAATATATGTAATGCTAATCCATAACTTCCAATCGGGTAAGAACTTACAAAAAGTCAACAATTGCGTGGGATATGAACTTGCGACACACTGATTTGCGCTTCAATCTGTGTGCTCTATACCACTGGGCCATCTTGACTTATGCTAAGTTGATGAAATTGTGAATTTCAATCATTTGTTGGCGAAAACTTGAAAATAGAAGGTCGCAAGTCAAACTAAACGTCAAACTAATACATTGTGAGAATTCTTATCGACTTTTGCTGGCGTCTGTACGTACAGAAACGCTAAACCTGCCCACATTTTTCGAGGTTTTCTCTCAATTTTATCAGAATTCCATTATTAGATCCTAATTTTCTTGACATGGGACCACCCTTGAGGTATACCCTATCTAATAAAAAAATAATCATCAAGATCTGTTCATAAATGACGGAGTGAGAGCTGAACATACAAAAAAAATATATATATACGGCCGAATTGAGAACCTCCTCCTTTTTTTCGTCGGTTAAAAAACAAATAACCCATTTTTATTCTATTTAAATCCTACTTTAAATTTTCATCACTCTTTAAAAGTATATTTATTTATTATTGTTTTTATACTTATATGTGTATTGTGTATTGGGCCTTAGTTGCCTGAAATAAAGGATAAATAAATAAAATAAAAGTATATTTGACCGACAAGCCTGTGCTGACAAGGTTCGTATTTCACGCGACATCCAATGCCACAGTACTTCTAACTGTACTGAGCATCAAACTCTCTGCTAAGTCTGACTGCTCACAACCACTTAACCAGTATGACAAGTGGAATCAAGTTAAGTGCCAATAAAAGAGCACAAAAGTCGCGTAACTTCGGAGAGTACCTATCCGAAAAATTATATTACTTTTCATGAGAGTCTTTACGACTTGTTTCAAGTCCCCGTGAGAAATTCAACAGGCTCATATATTAAACAAGATTGTTACGTCACCGGTTCCCTGGTAGTTGTAAAATGCAGTGTCATCCGGCCTGATATATTCCACCGTCCATTCCTGTCTCCTTCGATTATGCAGAATGGAAATCAGTTGAGATCTGTATATTTGATCGGTTTGCGGCTGGCTGCATGTCGGTTTTGATTGCTGTTTGTGTTATTATTGTTGTTACTCGTGCGTGTTTTGGAATATTCTGGAGCTGCTTTAGAGACGTATCTATTGACTAAAATGAAGCAAACATCAGACAGATTATGTCTTTTGCTAAATGCATACTTTGAATAGGCTCATTAATTTTGCCGTTGGTTTTTCTTGATCCAGCCACATAATCTGCCTTTGTCGTACAGAAGATTTAAAGGATGGAGAAGGACGAAAAGAAAGTATTGTTTATAATTATGCGCATTTTCTTTGAAGCAGCGACAAACGTCAACACGAGCAAAATTATGATGTAGACTCAGAAGAAAATACAGTTCACTGCTTTCCCTTTGGTGTTCCATTTGATATAACTTGCAGAAACTGGAGATCAAAGGATCTTTCCTTTAGCTGTGCACCCTAAAAGAAACCTATCCCTTTAATCTTTTTATCTACTAGACATAATAGGTAATAACGTTTGACCAATCAGGTCGAAAGCCAATTTGTTCGCCGTTATTGTGTGCCAAATTAAATGTTATCTAAAGGAACATGGCTCGAATCGATTCCCGGGAGAGGGGAGAGCAGTTGTTAGCAATAAACGCCTAAATAATCCCTAATTCAAGGTGATTTAAGTAAAGCGGATGAAAATTAATGGAAGGCCTTCTTTCCCGTCTGTTATCCGTGAGGTGGCTTGTGTAGAGGTGCGTCTGATTTGTTATTTGTAAACACGCAACGGAGGCTAATCCTTCAGTTGAAGGAAGGCCGAGCAATTAATTCTGTGTGAACTGCGTAATTATGTACAGAAGATCTTGAGTTGGCAGGCTCGTGGATGGATGTTCTGCTATTTGTTTGTTATGGAACAGAAATAGAAAAAAATAGGAAAATGAAATTGGGAATAAAAACTAAAAACATTTCACAGAAAAAGTTTCAATTCAAACTATTGGCAGGCCACAGCCTACCACTCAACTACCACTGAAACCCATTACACCGCATCAGTGGCTCGTTAAAGGTCTCTAAAGCGGTCAAGCCGAAAATAGCTTAAAATTCCTAACGTCAAGTTTCACTCATCCGTAGTTGAAATGGTTGTCCATGGGACCGTGTAAAGCGAAAAAATGAGTGCTAGGCGTCCGAAAATTGGACCCGAGTGTCCTCGAACGGGGCCGTCTGGTTTTTAATTGGCCTACAAGTCCGTGGATGAAACTGTGAAGTGTTTTGCTACTCGCATTGGATAGAATAGGGTGTTAGATTAAAAACTAGTCAAAAAGAAAGATGCGAACGAGAATGTAAGCGGGCTTTTGTGAATTTTAATTTTACTCATACGAGGTCGGAGTTGTGTGTTTACAATTTTTTTTTAATAAAACTTGTTAGTGATTGTCGAAGGTTACAGTTGTAATTGCTTTATAAGATAAAATGAAGGAAGGTTGATACAATTTCCGTGGTTCCTTTACCGTAAAATGCGATTAGAGGTTTAATGGGTTCGAATAAACCACACGTTGTGTTAACTAATCCTAGCTTGGTAAATATTTTATAGAAAAACTGATTGTTTTTTTTACACAGATTGGTACTGAAAAGACTCGTTTTCATCCTTGCCAAAGAGCTGAAATCACACAATTTATTTAGTTATGTTCTTGGAATACGAAATAAGGAGTCGAACAAAAACTAAAGCATACGCGAACAAGTCCCATTATTTACGAACAAGGCGCTCAATTATAATAATACTGTGAGTAAGAAAATATGTTTTTTTTTATCTTTTTGGGGTTTTCTCTTTCACGTAACGTTTGTTCCGTATAATTTATGTTTAACGACTTATCCCTAAAAGAATAAGGCAGTATTCACCTAGATTACTCTTTGTGAATGTCAACCACGAATTAGATCTAGAATGATATATAATCCAAAAGGTAGATCTACAAGATTTCCTCACGGTATTTCGAAATTAGAACGCTGCGCTGTTTAGATGTAGGTTAATTCCGCAATGATTTACTTATAAACAAATGAGTTCGCTTTCGAATTGTCTGTGGTTATTTTATTGAGGTTTTTACTGAATTTTACAAAATAACACTATTGTGTTGTCCTTTTTTATGGTACCATCATTGTTATGAGAGTATTATATGTTGATAAATTATCCAGAACAATTATTTTAAACTCCTTATTTACCTACTTGTATATACGTACACATTCCTACTTGGTACAAAATGTAACTTGGTGATCGTGAAATTAACGGTGGAGTAAAACAACAAAATGTTTCTCAAGCCTTGTAAGTGTAGGAGAGGAAATTGGTCAATGGACACGAGTAATGTGTCCATTGACCAATTTCCGAATGTCACGAAAGTTCACTCGGCACCAACAAATTCTAAGCTTCGAATCTATGTAGGTACAATCAGAGGACAAAAGTGCAGTCATACTTTATCAATGCTAAAGTAGTAAAATTTCTTTCAACATTATCGGCAATGCGTAGTCATATTTTAAATATATCTTCTGCCCATGGAAATGAACAACTTTTTTCAAGGAAGCCCTAGTGAATTCTCAAAAAATAACAATTGAACTTACCGTACAAAATAATCATCAGCTGATGAATATGGTACAGGGCCTCCTAATTTTATTTTAGAATTGACATTGCTTGCTTGAAGACTAGTCTTGTACTACTGACCTCACGAAAAAATTTTAGACACTTTAGCTTTGGTAGAGTGTGACTGCACTTTTGACTCCTTTTGTTTTGTGGGGGTGGGACATCATCCCATGACTTCTCCCACTGGGTGGAGCGGGAGTGCGTGTCAGATTTTTACTGACTAAAACCCACCCCTGTTCCTTCAGTAGCTTGATTGTCTAGGGGCGCGGTAACTCTGTTTATTAATTTATCTGCGACCCTTGGGCAGGCATCAGCCATGACGGGTCCTGTCATGTATTGCTGACTCTCTTTAAGGCGTGCGTGGAACACTACGCACCGTTGACTCTCGGGCCTGGTCCTGATCGGATGGCGAGAGGATTACTCGCCGTCCGCAGGCCCGCGCCTAAGGTGGCCGAAGATCGTCTCGCGACCCCCGACGCCCAGGGCGTCTCCTGTGGCGGCTGCTGCTGGGCAATTTTGAGTCCTAACTGTACAATACCACTACATTGTAAAGTATGAGGGAAGCGTGAGCCACATCATTATCTTGACCAGTAAGAAGTGATAATATTGCTGAGAACCTAGGATATTCATGTACAAAGCCACGGCACGAACTATTGCATGCTCGGATAGCTGAATACTTTAACAGCTGACAGACAAAGTAAGTTTATGATGGTACCTATTATTACACCGCGTGGTATCTAGGTGAAACGTTGTTATAATCACTCCCTTTTTAGGGTTCCGTACCCAAAGGGTCCAAACAGACCACTATTGCTGTCACTCACGTGTCAGACGTCTGGCTGTCCGTCATCTGTCAAAAAAATTTGATCCAAAGAATTTTATGACTTCCCATTGATCTATGAACTTGAAAGGTTTATCAGTCCACCTCCACCAGTCAGATCCACCAGTCCGCATTGGGCCCGCTTGGTAGATTACAGCCCACACCCTCTCACAGAGAGGAGGTCCGTGCCCTAGCATTGGGGACATTAAAAGGCTGATGATTATGATGATGATGGTTTACTAACAAATACCATTATATTGATGAATCAGACATTTTCTTTGAAATTCTTTCATTTGGTCATCATCAGCCTTTTTAATGTCCCCACTGTTGGGGCACAGGCCTCCTCTCTATAAGAGGGTGGGTTCATTTGGTACGGAACCCTAAGTGTGAGAAGTCCGACACGCACTTGGCCAGTTTTTTTAAATACTGATGTTTAGGTCCACTTACATCACAAGTCATTAAAGGTTAACAAAAATGATTGTCGAATCGATTGAATATGACAGAGATGGAATGATTTTTCAAATACAGTTTGCTTTAAGTAAATTTACAGCTTTATTTATAAAACTCGTTAAACATATGCTTAGTTTAAAATACTGATTAGCGGATTCTAAATTCAGGATAGCATGCGTCTCATCCATCAAATTTTATTTTTCTTTTGAGTGTCCGGTGGCTGTGGGCCAAATTAATGTTTTCTTTCTTTTTTCTTTTTCTTGTATCCTATGTCGTTCCCCAAGTTACACTAACTAAATATAAAAGAAGAAACTGACTGACTGACATATCAAAGCACAGCCAAAACTACTGGACTAGGAACGTCCAATTTTGCACACGCCTTCCTTTTAGAATGTAGGGGAGCACTAAGAAGGTGTTTTTGGAAATTCTATCTTTTAGGGAGTGATAAGGAGGGATTTTGTTTGTATGAGACTTCGTCATTCCACACGGGCGAAGGCGCTGGCAGAAGCTAGTTATCAATGTATGTAAACATACCAAAATTTATTAAAATTGGTTTGCATCAACCCAAAATAAAAACCAAAAAAAAACACGTTTCTATTCAGATGTCTATAGGACAAAGCTGCCTTCAAATGATTAGTTAGTACCTACTTACTTTACTTCTTCATCTCTATCTTGATACAAGTTTTTTTTAATGTAAAATATTAATGTTGTAGCGACATCTATGACGCCGCACACGAACTAAAAATAGCAAGAATTCTACATCGCGCAAGCAGAGTTCTCCGCGCAATTTGAACATATACAACAGTCCGAAATCAACCATTGGGCAGTTGCCCGGACCAGACACAACACCCGTCTGGTCGGAGGATCCTCCCTTTTCAAAGGAGGTTGTGGAACTTTACACCCTGTTCCGCTCACCTCCACACTGGTGACCCTCGACTATGAACGTGAGCGCAGCCTTCGTCATGACGTCACCACTTCCACACTGGTGACCCTCGACCATGAACGTCAGCGCAGCCTTCGTGCAGCTACTTCAGCGTGACGCCATCATCATCGCTTCCTTCAAGCTCTTGAGCAACGAGTCATACAGCCAGCCAGTACCAACGGCTTCTACGGGTATCCTGACCATCAGCATGCAGCGGACGCGCATTCCTGGTCAGCATCCTCAGCCTCTTTCATCACCATCAACCTCATCAGCGATCTTGGCGCAGCGAACAGCACCTTCGGCCGGTCGAAGAACCTCTCCTGGTCGACGCCAGCAGTCAAGCCACTGCGTCGCACAGCGCCGCTCCGACCCACTGGAGCCTGCAGCATCATCCCGACTCACTGGGACATCATCACCCCGACTCACTGGGGCATCATCCCGACTCACTGGGATAGCAACACCCCGACTCACTGGGGCATCACCGCAGACAGTTCCGACTCACCGTGAACTATGCGGCTCTTCCGGTTCCGACTCACTGGAACCAACCTTCCACTGGCCCGGCAAGCATCACAAGATGTATGGACGACTCATCAAGAACCATCGATCTCCGATCTCCGGAGGGGAGTGATGTAGCGACATCTATGACGCCGCACACGAACTAAAAATAGCAAGAATTCTACATCGCGCAAGCAGAGTTCTCCGCGCAATTTGAACATATACAACAGTCCGAAATCAACCATTGGGCAGTTGCCCGGACCAGACACAACACCCGTCTGGTCGGAGGATCCTCCCTTTTCAATGGAGGTTGTGGAACTTTACACCCTGTTCCGCTCACCTCCACAATGTCCTTTTATTTTATTAGTAGTACACAGGCTACCCCCTTTTATATTTTAAATTCTTTCAGACCATCCCAAGGTTATCTGGTAGATATCGCTGTCAGCGATAAGACCGCCATTGTACCCAAAGATTTAAGGCGCAGTTATTTGCCAACGACCTTGAATAGTTAGCTTGCGTGTTCTGTGTTGAGCTCACGTAACGCGCCGTACGTCCACCCATCAGTAATAGGATTCGCCAATCAAGGGTCGTTTTCCCAAATTAGAAGCATTATTCATGTATTCATAAAACAACAACAGGTATTATACTAAAAAAACGCATATTAAAAATAAATAATTAAATTATCTTTAAAATGGTGAACGTTTCATAAAAATACGCTCAATAGATTTTGCGGGATTTCTTAATTACACTATGTTGTAAATTAATAATTGCATTTCAAATATTCACATATCAAGTTACGAAAAATATTGAAAAAAAAAATTTCAAAGAAATACGACCTGTCGTTTAGACGTGATGTTCAATTTAAAATCATTAAACATCAAAAGTTGTATAAAATAATTGCGCCTTAAACCAACTGCAACACAGTTTAAAAAGTCATGCTCAATAAGGTAGTTACTAACAGACAAAAACACAATAGAGACAAAGCGCAGAAATATTTAAATCCAGTTGGAGAGAAATAAATTTTTATTCAGTGTAAATGAAAATATTTTAGGATCGCATTAAGGGCTGAAAGTCGAATACTTCCCGAGGAGTCCCGCTCGTAGCGAAGTTGTTCCTTTTATAGAGTACTGTAATCCTCTCGAACACGCTTTCTGTCATTTAAATTCCGTGGGTACTGCCTCCGGATTTTTGCTTTGCTTACAAATTGTATGTATTGGGAGCAAAGACACTTATTATTTTAAAACGAATTCTTTATTGGACGCGATTTAAGGGAATTGGGTCAAGGCTTTCTTTATAATGGTTGACGTTTTGTATATTGATTGTAGGGTTCCGTACCCGAAGAGTCCAAGCGGAGCCCTATTACTGGCACTCACGTGTCCGTCAGTCTGTCTGTCCATCGTCAGTCACACAGGTTTTATAGCCAAATGATTGGAGCTAAAGTCTTCAAATTTTCACAGTATAAGCATTTTGTGGACCCAAAGCCATACAAATAGTCAAAAATACATTTGGTACGGAACCTTAAATGTGCAAAGTCCGACACGCACTGGTCCGGTTTTTAAGCATAGTGTTATTAAGTAAGTAAAAGCGCTGGGATAATGTAACAGACTGAAGGGTCTAGACAAAGTGATAGCAAAATCGATTGGGACTAATAAATGGGCAACTGGGATTTGGAGGGAATTTTTCGAGTAAAGTTGAGTGGCTATATATATTATTCGCCAATTGATTCCAAGTGGATATCGTGATTTAAAATTGGTTTAATTTTGTATCTGAAGTGTCTACACAACTAGAAAATATGTGGAATGATTGAAACAGGTGCGATCTCGGTGAAATGGTGCTGAGAATTTTATTGTAGTATTGTCTACCTCAGCGAAGTTTGCAGAGAAGACTGACTCGATAAATTTGCTGCCAAATAAGTTTTGCAAAAACATAAGAATGTGTTGCACCCGCATTCTACTGGGAAAAAGGGACTGTATAACGATAATTATTCACGTGTTAGTGCTGGAAATACGTTGACCTGGTGAATAGCTGTAAGTACAGACTGTTGTCAACATTATCTAACCCACCCTAAAATCAAACGACTTTGGACCCTCTGCCTGTAACCTTAAGGTTTATTTAATTTATATGAGCTTATCAGACAAGTGCACGAGGACTCGATGAACAAAAATACAATAATAACACAGACACGCAAATTTGATCTTTAACACGTAACTTTAAGGTAAACCCACCCAACATAGTCGGAGCCACCGGCATTATATATGTTTTTGTTAAGCTATTTTAATCATTATCTCGTTAACATTAAAGTTGAAAAGCTTTTAAGTCACACTACATAATTACAACCCAATCTTTAATTTCGCGTATTCCCAACAAGTTCTTGTGGCTTAGCGGTTTGATGCTGGATTGACGACGAACAGCATGTGGGTTCGAAAACACAGTCCACCGATACATTAGTTTCTTTTTTAATTTGTTTTCATTTCTACAATATTGCTTGCAATATTAAAGAACGACCAATATGATTTTCGCCTAATAACTTATCTTGTAAACGGGTGGGTAATTTAAAAAACTTTAAGTTCACAGTTCTTTATAATGAATACGAATATTTATTTTTCAACTACCTACTTATTACAAGTTATGTGAAAATATTACCATTTTAAAAAGTTTATGTATAGTCTGTAGTTATTTACAATAATACAAGAAATAGTTTTGGAATATAAATTCTATATTGAAAGCAAAACAATATCTTTGTTTTTCTTAGTCTTATACACAGACCACGAGACCAGAATTACTTGAACTCAATCATTAAAATAAGCTATTACACTTATCATATTATAACAAATAGTTATAAAATATAACCTAATGCTAACGTTTTAAAGATCAGATTTGCGTGTCTGTATTATTATTGTATTCGTTCATCAAATCCTCGAGCACTTGTCTGATAAGCTCATATAACTTGAATAAACCTTAATGTTACAAGCAGAGGGTCCAAATTCGTTTGTTTTCAGAGTGGGTTAGATAATGTTGACAACAGACTGTACATTGGACACTAAACAGCGCTAGTTCGATTATTTGTTAATGACGTATGTGAAGTTCGCGTTTCGCTGCGCAGTACCACCCCTTAACTCCGCTTTCACAAGAGTTTGCCGGAGTGTTCCGATCTGCTATAAGCTTTAATTCTGTCTGTAGCAAGAAATTGTTGTCAAATAGTATAGCCATCGATTCACTATTGTTTTACTAGAGTTATTTTTGTTAGGATATTGTAACAGCACCATGTTTGATAGGTATGAGTGTATATTGGGGTCGCGGGCTCTCAGAGTTTATATTGTTTAATTCTTTATTGTATACCACATCTTAACATAGAATACAGTCATTACAGAGTTCATATACAAAGGCGAGCTTAACTCAAAGTTGAGTTTTCTCCCAGCAAACCTTTGAGTGATAGAGTGAGATCAATTCGAGGGTATGACTTTACCTCACACTCCCTAGTCTAAAAAGGTATGACTGTATTTAGATCTACATAGATCCAACGTCAAGGTTCAATAAACTTAAATAATGGGTGGAAATTGATGGTAGGCCTATAGATCTGCCCGGGGGTTGAGGATACTGCCCGGGGGTTGAGGATAAATTCGAAACAGAGTTCCTCACCCCTGGGCACTCAAAGGCAGGAAGGAACAGGGGTGGGTTTTAGTCAGTAAGAGTCTGACACACCCTCCCGCTCCACCCAGAGCGGGAAAAGTCATTGGATGATTTCCCACACCAAAAAAAAAAACCTTTCTTAGAGTTCCGTAGTCAATAAGGAACCCTTACAGTCCGTCCGCAGCTTCGCTCAGAGTCTCTTCTCTCGTACTAGAAAGCTATAATTTGGCATGGATATACATATTTATCACGTTGACAAAGCGGTAAACTAAAATCTCTCCACCGTGTCCTCTGGGCGATCCTCACAGTGGGGACACCCGGGCGTTTCCCTCCGCCTTATCCTGCACAGGAACCTCTCGAAACTTCCGTGTCCGGTGAGGACCTGCGTCATGCAGGATGAGGACGCCGTGACGCCTCTCCAGCCACTCCTCAAAGAGGGGCACTACTGCCCCAGTGGTGACGTGCCCAGCACTGGGTTGCGACAGTCGCTGTCTCCATGTCGCCATAAGATCCTGCCGGAACTCTGTCCGTCGACGCGCGAGCGTTTGGCCGAGTGTCGCGGCAGCGGAGTTTCGCCCCGGCGTTTGGCCTCCAGATCCCATGGCGACAGTACGGCAAGGAGTCTTATTTGGAGATAATCCTGGATGTCGATTCAGTTTATGCTTACCATAAAAATGCATTGTCATCGGAACTGAACCAACATGTAAAATATCAACTCCGTAGGGCAGGGTTTCTTAAACTTTTTGCAGTCACGGACCACTTTCACAACTTTAAATAATTCAATGGACCCCTGTCAAAGAATATTTTAGGAAAAGAAGCCTGATCTATATTAAAAAAAAACACTTATATTGGTAATTTCATTACACTTACTACTAAGTTAATGAGAAGGATACTGCTGTTTGGCCTCAATGAGAACCGTTGAAGCCGAGTGGCCGATATCAAGACAGCGCGCAGTGATTGAAGTCGGGCGAGTTCATGGCTTGGCCGAGAAATGCTGAGTTTACTACACAAAACAGGCTACGGTCTTCTAAGGGCTCCATGGACCCCACTTTAAGAAACCCTGCCGTAGGGTAAGAGAAAGTGGTTCTAAAAGTTTGTACCTAAATACAAATTAAAACAATTGAAAAAATCAAGCAGATGTTTATGATGAATACAATCTACCTAGCCTTTTCCCAACTATCTTGGGGTCGGCTTCCAGTCTAATCGGATGCAGCTGAATACTAGTATTTCACATGGAGCGACTGCCTATCTGACCCCCACAACCCAGTTACTGGGTAATACAATACCCTTTGGTAAGACTGGTTGTCAGACTTTCGGGCTTCTAACGACCCGTAACGAATGTCAAAGATGCACGATTGACAGCCGGGACCAACGACTTATCGTACTTTCCGAGGCACGGAGGAGTCTCGGTATGTAAAGATGGCCACCCATCCATGGACCAACCCCGGCAAGCGTAGCTTAACCTGATGGATCGACCCGTGTGACTGTTATTGCTTTAGCCAAGAGCTCCTCGTGTTTATGATGAATACAATGTATAAAATATAGATATATAAATGATAAATGATAAATGATAAATGATAAATGATGTTTATTCAGTAAATAGGTTACAAGGAACACTTTTACACGTCAATGTTTTTTGTCAGTTTAAGCTAGATGAGGCCGGTGTTTCCTAGCTGACTACCCTGAGAAGAAACACCGAAACAAACTCAGAGGTCAAAGTCTCTTTTAGTGTTCAAATCCATACAATGTGGACTGGTTAGATCATATGAGAACCATGTACGTTTATGTCTGGGATGAGCTTTATGAAGAAAGCAACACACGAATTCGAGTGGACCTGTCCAGACAGTGCAAGCATTTGTCAGTCATCGCGAAGCTCAACTCAGAACTCTGAGGTGCTCAACGAACCGACGAACAATACCAAAGTAAGGACATTTGAGTAGGCCGCAAAAAATACTCAAACTGCCAGACAATCATAAAATCTACATGAATATAACGACATACATAGTTCTCGCATTCACATTATTCTATATGAGGACCATGCAGCTTAGTGTCTGTAGTGGTCTTTTGAAGAAAGAACCAAACATATTTGAGTGGACCTGTCCAGTCAGTGCAAGCATTTGTCAATAGTCGAATAGCTTCAACTTAAAAACCACTAAGGAGCTCAATGACATGACGAACAATACCAAAGAAAAGACATTTGGGTAGGCCGCAAAAGTACTCAAACTGTCAGACAACGTTGAAAATTACTGTAAAAAGGAGGAGAAAATAGTAATAATAACCCACATAGTCCTCACATTTACAATAATTAAGTAATCAAAAAAAAAAAAAAAAAAAAATATAACACTTTACAAAGTAAATATTTGTGTCAAACAAAATAGTAATCATAATATGTCAATCAAAAAATAAAAATAAATATAATACTTAACAAAGTATTCAAGTCAAAAAAAAAAAAATAATAATAATAATAAAATGTCAATAAAAAAATAAAATAAAAAATATAATACAATACTATACAAGTATTCATGTCAAAAACGAATAATAAAAAAAATATATATATAAAAAATTTTTCATCAGTAAGTAGTACATATGAAAACAATGGCTCATGTATATCATTGAAGCAGCTCAATCCCACGCCTTTTTGTCCTCAAGAAAGTCATTAATTGTGTAAAAAGCTTTCTGGCATAGCTTACGTTTAATAAATGATTTAAATTTATTTATGCTTAGTTCTTGAATTTGGCTAGGAAGTTTATTATAGAAACGTATACATTGACAACTAAACGAACCACCTATTTTTTTCTTGAGCCTGGTTTTTGGTACAATAAATTTGTGTTTGTTCCTAGTATTTATGCTATGGATATCACTGTATCTTTTAAACAGATTAATATTTTTATGTGCATACATGAGATTCTCATAAATATATTGAGAGGGAACAGTCATAATATTAATCTCTTTAAATTTGTCTCTGAGGGAGTGTCTGGGACTTAATTTATAAATTGCACGAATAGCCCTTTTCTGTAAAACAAAAATTGTCTGAATATCGGCGGCATTTCCCCACAACAGAATGCCGTACGACATCACACTATGAAAATAACTAAAGTATACTAAACGAGCTGTCTCTAAATCAGTTAAACCACGAATTTTCCTTACGGCGTATGCTGCAGAGCTAAGTTTTTTGGACAGTTTATCTATATGGGGGCTCCACTGAAGCTGCGCATCCAAAGTTAAACCTAAGAACACTGTGGAATCCTCGGGTTTCAACTCTTCACCCTTTATTGACACACTAGTGTTCACTTGTATTACATTGGGTAATGTGAACTTTATGCATTTTGTTTTTTTCTCGTTAAGGAGAAGATTATTGACATTAAACCAGTTAACTACAGTTGAAAGAGCATTATTTACATTATCAACAACCACCTGCTGACGTTTGAGTTTAAATAAAAGTGAAGTGTCATCTGCAAACAGCACTATATCATGTTTATCCTTTATGAGGTAAGGCAAGTCGTTGATATAGATTAGAAACAAAAAAGGACCCAGAATTGAGCCTTGAGGAACCCCCATTCTGACTACAGACCCGGAAGACCTTTTGCCGTTCACATCAACTCTCTGAATCCTATTACCCAAGTATGAAGTAAGAAGATCCAGAGAGGCGCCCCGGACTCCGTAGTAGTGCAGCTTCCTGATCAATGTATCATGGAGAACGCAATCGAAAGCCTTAGACAAATCGCAAAAAATGCCCAACGCATCGCATTTATCTTCCCATGCATTATAAATGTGTCCCAAAAGTTCAACACCAGCATCAGTTGTTGAACGACCCTTTGTGAAACCAAACTGTTTGTTGTGTAATATATTTATTTTATATATTTTTTTAGGGGGGTTGGGAAGTCCTATATGACTTCTCCCACTGTGGGTGGAGAGGGAGCTGGTGTCAGACTTTTACTGACTAAAACTCACCCGTGTTCCTTCAGTTGCTTGTGCCAGGGTCGTGGTAACTCTCTTTCGAATTTAACCAGACAGGATAAAATATATCTTTGGTCTGTCTTCGGCAAAATGTCGACTTGCCCATTTTGCGATTTTACATTTTGAACATTGTCAATTTTCAAGTGCTGAGTAGCAATACTTTGTCTGTGTCTGAACAGTTTTTTTTTCGTTTATATGATGCTAGAACGTGTCGCGATCTTTGCAATATCAGCTTTATCGTTGAAAAAGATCAAAGAAAATAGTCATGAAAATGGAACTGAGACTCAGACATCATAATTTTTTAAGTACTGGCTGCGTCTCGCGGTTTCAGCCGCGTAGACCGGGATAAAAAGTAGCCTTTGTGTTAACCCAGGGTATAAGCTATCTACATAAGAAACTCATCCAAATCGGTTCAGCCGTTTGAGCGTGAAGAAGTTACAAACATACAAACACACACACTCACAAACTTTCGCCATTAGAGTGATTTTGAGTGCCGTTGAACTAAAATTTTGTAAGAAAATCTGTAATCTTTTCACTTCAAAATAGATAACAGACTGAGCTGAATGATCAATCTTTTCAATGGTAATAAGTTTGGCCTTCACATTGAAAAGATGGCGGTCAGGAAACGCGTCAAATAAAAGCAGGCCCCGACCCGTATTGGCGGGAAATGGGGAACTTCGGGCTATATAAGAGCTTCAACGATTATATTATTGAGTTGAAAAGAAAATGAAAGTAAGATGAAGTAGGTAGAATAGATGTGAAGTGTGAAAGTGGGAAAATACGAGTTTAAGGTCGTGCGTTAAAACCCGGGCAGGCCTTACTTTGTGTAATTATTTCATTACGACTGCTCTCAAAACTGTGAAGGAAAACATTCGTGACGAAACCGGCATGCCTTAAAACAAATATAAATCGAAGACATGTGAAATCCACCTACCCAAATTGGACCTACGGCCCTTTCCCTCTCCTAGAGAAGAAGCCTCTGTCCCAGCAGAGGGAACATTATAAGGCTGCTTATGTTATGTTTTGTTCCTACTTTAAGGGTTTCAAAGTACACGTAAATGTTTCGTGGAAATGGTCACTTAGAACATAGGTACTCTATGTACTCGTAGTTAATATGTAGAGAAACAGAACATATGGAGATGGTTCCATCACGGAACATTTAAAAGCTTGTCAAAATACCCAATGTTTTGCAGCTTCTTGTGTACAAACATATGTCACAAAAGTAACAAAATACACATAAATATGTACGTAATTCAAGCTTGTGAGTGTGTTTATAATTCAATCTCTGCAGTCCCGCGCTGGGCGCCAGTATTTGCCAAGCAAAGTTTGCGGGGAGCTACGTAAATCACAACTTGGTTTACACACTTGTGATTACTTAAAACTCCATTCGCGACAGCTGTAACCAGGTTACAAGTATTCTAAATCATAAATCCTCTATAACTTGCCAAGTTACATGTCACGCCCATCTGCCAGTACCCAGTGATAAGGTCTATATTAAATTATGCATCAGCATTCGAAGGAAGCTTTTAGCAAACAAGGTTTATTTATGCAAATTCATTCCATAATTCAGCAGAAATGGTCTGTGTAACATCAAATCAATGCGGAGAGACAATGCTAAGCCGCGGTTCATTTATAACCGTCAAGATTGGCCTAGTTACCAAAACACAGGTGTAACAAAAGATTGGAAGATAAAACGTAACGAATTGTGAAGTGTTTTCTGTCTACAACAAACGATCGCTGGTGCTGACAAACAAGGCGCTCGAGAGTTTCTCGGAGAGTGACGAGACTGTTTGGGCGCGAGATGACAAACACAATGGGTTTTCTGAGCCCCTGAATGACACCTTCATTATAGAAGCTGACGTCTCGCAAATACTCGACGAATTGTTACCGCGCACTTTACCAAGAGTTATGAAAAGTAAGCCGCGACTCTAATGGCCTACCCAGTTTATTTTCGCCCACCCAAGTTATCACGATATGTAAATATTGAATTTGAGTTATTAGAATTTGAATAAACGTTAAGGAAAAATAATAGGTTCTGACTACCGGGCGCTGAATAAATACTTGTAAAGTTAGGAAAATGTTGAGTATAATTAATAACCGGTAAATGAAGGAGTGAATTTGTGGAAGTTTTCATCTTAAATATATAAAATAACTTTAAAATAATAACGTATGTAACTAAAACATTTACAACATTTCACACTATGATAATTGAATTCATTAATATTGATGAGGTGGCATCGATATTCACTGATTACTATATTATTCAGCTTGTACGTTACATGAATATCTATTCACTACACTGAGTTATAAATATAAGAAGTCGAGATATCGATTTGAACAATCAATCGAGTCTTTCCCGCTCGCTAAAATATTGCTCGCATTGATATAAAAATATCAATGCTCTAGAAAAAGGCGAAAATGCAAGAAAAATAACATTGGATTTGCAAAAGTGTTGTACACCAAATAATAGAATTTGGGAGCACTCACTAGCGATTTGTTTGAGCGCCGTCACAGCTGATTTGATAGTGTTCAGCGTACGACGCCTCAGATTCTTCTTCGCAGAAAAGTTCTCCATGTCAATATTCACCGACATTTTGATTTGCACTTTATCTCGTTGGTTTTAGGTGTTATTTTGCTTTATTTTCACACAACACTGCGCACTGAACACCTTTTGTTTCGGGAGCCCGGAATACACTGCGCGTAAATGCATATCAGTAGCAGTCCGTCCACGCGCGAATTCTAAAGACTTTATAACGCACAGCGGAATGTGCGGAGACGAAATACTAACGGTTCTGGTAATAATTCGGTACTATAACTGCGATTACGAAAACTATGCCAAAATCGTGTCATGCTGTGTTTATTGGCGTTGAAGTTCGGAAGTATATTATATCTGAATGACGTCATTTACGCAGAAGGTTCTGAATTATGCCATTGTTTCCTTATAGTCATGAAATGGTTAGTAAACGCTGAATTGTTTAGCTTAGCCAAAATATCACATTCTGTTAAATATTTCGTATTTTTTATACATTTCAGTGATCTTCCAAATATACTCATGGAAGAACATGTCTTAAGACACATGAAAGTGTTGCTTGTGTCTGCGAACTAAAGCGGATGTCAATATTTTATATAAATACTTTATTGCACTTTATCTTTATTTATTTCTTTATTTGATTTTGTTTTTTGTTATCTTTTATTAATAATAATGAAGTAAAGACCTGAATATCTCCAAAAAAATCAACGAAATCACCGCTTTACATCTAAAAAATTTCAACGAGCTTTTATTAAATTATGCTCACACGTCCAGACCTTCACAATTCATAAGCATATTAGCACCTGATAAATTTAAGACCGATCACCGACAGATGAGAGTAACGTTCAACATATACAATGGACGATGTGGTAAACAACATTCTATTCTTAAACCAGACAGCCGGCAGAGATCAGGTTCATTAACAAAAGACGACTTTACGAGACCTCGTATTGACGGGAACAATCAAATGAGGTTTTATGATGAAACAGATTACGATTCTCTTGTGTTTTGATAAGGTTGGGATGAAATTCTCGTTTGTGGGGTACGTGATGTCATAAATTGTGTAACGTGGTGTAGCGTTTTTCATTTGTTTTGTTTGTGTGATTTGGTGAATTACACTCTTGTGATCATTTAAAGCCGTTTGGTACTGGCTTACATTTTAATAGGTCTTGAGACGAATGCCTTAAATCAAATTGAAAGTTTTAGACAAAAATTTGTCACGATTATCTGTGGGAGTGATTTCGTGTAATGTGACGGAAGTGTGTAACATGAAGCCGGGGAAGCGCGCGCTATTTCATTTGACGAATGAGCGCACGCTATTTGACTTGACCAATGAGCACGCGTGGTGGTAGAGTTGACCGTCAGATGGTAGAGCGCGCGTACGATAAGTCTCCAGGCGGTCGAAATCGGAACTAAACGTTTTAATTTTATTTTTCAGGTTAGAATGTTAATGTTGCTTATTACCAAGGTGAGTCTAGCTCGTTTTTGTTTCCTTACAAACAACACACACTCTCAGGTGAACCTAAGCGTGTAAGGTTAACAAAGCATGGTTGAGCTTGAAACCTGAAGAACACACTAAAAACGATCTGACCATTAAAGATACATAAAACAGAAGCAATAAAAAATAACTGCATGGTTCAAAAGATGACCTTGTCGTGTGGCAAGAATAAAATAAACCAGAAGAGTTGGACAGATAATTGTATGAAGATAATTAATTATTAGATATGTAAAACAGACACATCACACAGACATGGAGGTCAAACTATAGCAATATCTACACTGCCCTTCCTGTTTTCATCTAATTTTAGATTTTTGTTTTCATTTCATTTATCAAAATTCAATTGTTTGACGTTTCGTTATTTTTCTTTTAAGTTTTTTGTATCCTCTTTATTACTGCCATTCCCTTTTATACGATTTGCGAAGAACGTGACTTATGATAGAATTTGTTAATTGTAAACGAATTTAAGAATTTGAATTACGATTGTTTAGTTTGTTTCAACCGTCGTTGAAATTATAATAATACGAGTAGCTCAAATTGCTCAAATTCAAAGTAAGATAGACTTTTTAATTAGATTCTTGTTTTGAAGATTTTGAAGTTTATTTTCTTTTGTGGTGTTAGGATCAGTTTGTGTGGACTTTCATTACTTCATATTGAAATTAAATCTATAATTCCTTTCTTGTTTTTCAGATACCCTGACTTAATAATAATTTCTTCTATAAGCAACTTTGTCAAGACCTACGATGAAGCTTTAATACCAAGTACCAAGAAGTAATGAAGCCAAATATAATATTTATTTCAGCCATAAAACATAAACAGAATCGCTTATACATATACCTTGGATACAAATCTGCATGAATAATGACTATTTTGTGTCACATTGAGCTAATATGAAATTTGTGTGAAATGCATGTTATTTAGAGGTAAACTGTCCCGCCATTTGGGAAATGAACCTTATTTGCATACCGTTTAGGTTTGAATTTGCATTTGGTGTGTGGAATATGATTGATGAGGCGTATTGTATGTTGTAGCTGTAGTCTGAAGTATAAATTAAACTGTATGTTAATGGGCTGTAAATCTATTTACGTATTAACTTTTAGACTTGTTCTCTTCGATATCAGCCTTTTTAATGTTGCCACTGCTGGGGCACAGGCCTCCTCTTTGTGAGATGAGAAGGTGTGAACCGTAATCCACCACGCGGGCCCAATGCGGATTGGTAGATGTCACAAGTCTTCGACTTTTTGGTTCTAGGATATGCTGGTTTCCTCACGATGTTTTCCTTCACCGTTTTGAGAGCAGTGGTGATGAAATAACTTACACAAAGTAAAGCGCCTGCCTGGGTTTGAACTCACGACCTACAACTTGTATGTCGCGGCTGTTACCACTCGGCCACCACTGCTGCACTGTTCTCTTGCTAAAGTGTTATTTTGATATATTGGTGACTGATTTTGCTACTTTTTTAGGGTTCTGTACCCGAAGGGTCCAAACGGAGCCCTACTGTTGATAGTCACGTGTCCGTCTGTCTGTCTGTCCGTTCGTCTATCACAAAATTTTGTTACGAAGATTTTTTTTAGGTGTAGTGTGGGCGTTGACAAAAAAGGATGACATAACCAACAGTAAAGGTGCTTGTCGAAGATTAGGTAATGTCCTCCACCATAAGGTAATGTCCGGGGGTGAGGTATAGGCTTGATTGCAAGTAGATCTAGCATTTCACCATCGTCATCATTATCAGCCTTTTAATGTTCTCACTGCTGGGGCACAGGCCTCCTCTCTTTGAGACGGTGTGGGTCACATGTCTTCGAATTTTTGGTACTAAGCCGATCTCTGGCTACCGTAGGCGCGGGCCTGCGAACGGGGAGTAGTGGGTAGCTGACCGTCCGATCAGGACCACGGCGCGTAGTGTTCCACGCGCGCCTCAAAGAGATGTCAGCAATACCTGATGGGGCCCGTCAGGGCCGATGCCTGCCTGGAGTCGCGAATAACTCGAAATAGAGTTACCGCGGACCTTGGCACTCAGGCAACTGAAGGAACAGGGGTGGGTTTTAGTCAGTGAAAGTCTGACACGCCCTCCCGCTCC
The DNA here is from genome assembly GCA_951329385.1 of Polia nebulosa. Classification (NCBI taxonomy): domain Eukaryota; kingdom Metazoa; phylum Arthropoda; class Insecta; order Lepidoptera; family Noctuidae; genus Polia; species Polia nebulosa. The sequence continues at coordinate 8,652,795 of OX589604.1, forward strand.
ACTTCGAGTGGGAGAATTCATTGGATGAGTTCCTACCTCCACAAAAAAAGGACATGCCGGTTTTCTCACGATGTTTTCCTTCACCGTTTAGAGACAGTGGTGATTAAATAATTTACACAAAGTTAAGTAAAGTGAGTTTTGAACTCACGACCTACAACTTGTAAGTCGCTGCCGTTACAATTGGGCCACCAATGTTTTCTATCGATCTAGCATTTATTTCTATTAAAATAACTTTTACATTCTTATAAAATTCATTCGTGTCGGTCGGCCTGACAGCCGTCTTAAATCTCTCTGACATTATTACTTATTTCAAAACTCGAATAAGTGTTTATTTCTTTTCATTAAAATGTGTCTGAGGGAGACCTATGCCCAACTGTGGTAGTCTTTCGGCTAAAATGATGATGTTGATAATGTGCCATTACTTCTTCCCTTTAAAGAGGACCTGATGAAATAGTCCCCACAGTACCTATCTACGAAGCTAGGAAGTGTGGAAGTACAAAGATTACGACTAATAGACAAGACAAGTATGGAAGAAGACAGACAAGATACACAGATCACATTTTTATTTTATTTTTGGGAATAGCCCTCCACACTGGTCGCGGATAAATTTGAAATAGAGTCAACGCGGCCCTGGCATAGGTAACTGAATGAACATTGGTGGGTTTTAGTCAGTAAGATTCTGACACGCCCTCCTGCTCCACTCAGAGCGGAAGAAGATATTTGATGACTTCCAAACCAATTGGCACAAAAGGACATTTACAACTGGGGTAAGCCCGATCCCAAATAAATTGGAATAAAGGCAAGATAATGATGATGATTATATATTTAACCGACTTCAAAAAAGAGGAGGTTCTTAATTCGTCTGTATGTTTTTTTTTTTGTTTGTTTGTTACGCGATACCTCCGCCTTTGTGAATCTATTGAATCCATTTGTGAATCGATTTTGATGATTTTTTTTTTGTTTGGTAGGTCATACTTTAGAGGTGGTTCCATATAAATCTTATTGAAATCGATACAGCACTTTTTGAAAAAATCTACATAAACAAAATATATGCTTACACAGATGACGTTTTGGTTTTCTCCAAATATTCAAATTCCATGTTATTGGGGTTATCCATTCGTGAAAAATAAAAATAAACTTTTTTACAAAACATACAACTGACTTCTAAAAATTACAAGACAACTTTATTTTCGGATGTCCGTGTCAAATAACGAAAAAACAAAATATATATATATTTTTTTTTTCCTTCGCCCTTCATGGGCAGGCTAAGGTCTTGGACCATACCGCCTCGTCTTCAGTGCTTATTATCTTTCTTGTTTATAAGTAAGGCCAAAGCCTCGTCTTCAGTTTAATCCTTCTTGTTCAAAAGTAAGTAAGGCCGAAGCCTCGTCTTCAGTTTTATCCTTCTTTTTTCCATTAGAATGCAGATGTAACACATTCTAATGTTTTTTGCAGTATTTGGCAACAAATGTGTCGAGTCAGCCTTCTCGGCAAACTTCACTGAGGTAGTCAATACTACAATAAAATTCTCAGCTCCATTTGCCCGAGATCGCGCCTGTTTCAAAGATTCTACATATTGTCCATTTACGTTGACACTTGAGACACAAAACTACACCAATTTTACATCACAATATCCACTAGGAATCAATAAACGAATAATTAAAACAGCCACTGAACTTCACTCGACAAAATCCCGCCAAAAACCACAAAATATAAACATGCACTGCGGTGACATCTAAAACACATTGCATCATTTTTTTTTCTTCGCCCTTTCTCGGGCAGGCTAAGGTCATAAACCATACCGCCTTGTCTTTAGTAGTGTAATTTTACTTTTTGTTTCTATCTGAATGCAGATGTAACATATTCTAATGTTTTTTTGCAGTAATTGGCAACAAATGTGTTGAGTCAGCCTTCTCGGCAAACTTCACTGAGGTAGTCAATACTACAATAAAATTCTCAGCTCCATTTTACCGAGATTGCACCTGTTTCAATGATTCCACATATTGTCCAGTTGCGTAGACACTTGAGACACAAACTTACACCAATTTTACGTCACAATATCCACTAGGAATCAATAAACGAATAATTAAAACAATCACTGAACTGCACTCGAGAAAATCCCGCCAAAAACTCTCAACACATCATCATCTAAATTGATGTTTTTTTTTCATGCAGTCATCATGCTGGCCAGTGCGATTATTCTAAAAATGAGGTTGGCGCGATGACATAAAATAAGTATTAATGCATTTTCAGTGGACTAGCCGTATAGAAAATTATAGAATACCTAGAAAGTTCGAAATTTTGAAAACTCTTTCCACTCTAGCGGATAAAATGCATTTTTGCACTCAGATTTGGAATGACAAACAGAATCTTTCCGAGGTAGTGAGGTGAAAAATAATTAGTCACATCGTTATTACACCTTGTTACACATAATTTATTGCAACACCAAGCTAAAATCCATTTTCCACTCTATAGATTAACGAATCGAACAACACCGCACCAGTCAGAAGTAGATTACGCAGAAATGATGAATAGCTTTAACAGCTTTGCACTTTCATTTCCTGATATTTTGTTTGTCAATTTTGTTTCGGTCCGGTCCGTCACTGCAATGCCTTTGATACGGCTTTGTTTCTCGGAATTGGTGAAAAAGGCAATTAAAAATTGCTGAATGTATGCTTAGTAAAGAGTAATAATGTATGAAAAATTGGCCGAGAAAACTTGAACTGGATATACTAATCGGTTAATCTTGTATCACAATAATTGGGTGTCCAACGCCCAGCAAATGCTGAGATGGTAACCCTTTCGGAATGGGCACGCTCAGCACAATTTTATTGTATCTTTGTTATCGTACCTACTGTTATTTTCTTTACCTTTTGTTTGTTGCTGTTGTGTTGTGTCTGTGTCGAATAAATGTTTATTCTATTCTATTCTATTCTAATAATTTCGTGGCGAAATCAATCACATAGTTGTCGCCTCCTTCTGCGAAGCAGTAATGCGAAGGAGGAGGCAGAACGGGTGAGGGAGACTCAACAGAGACGCCTTCACGGCCCCAGCAGCAGCCGCTGCAGGAGATGCCCTGGGCGTCGAGGGTCGCAAGCCGATCTCCAGCCACCGTAAGCGCGGGCTTGCGGACGGCGCAAGGGTACTCGAGAAGGACCAGAGACCCGAGAGTCGATGGCACGTAGTGTTCCACGCGCGCCTCAATGAGATATCAACAATAACTGACGGGGCGCGCCAGGGCCGATGCCTGCCTAGGGGTCATGGATAAATTCAAAAGAGAGTCGCCACACCCCTTGGCACAGGCAACTCTTCAGTTGCCTGACCACCCTTATTCCTTCGAACAGGGGTGGGTTATGTGGGTGTCCAAAACATTTTGGGCTAATAGTGTGATGTTATGAGTACAAGCATAACCAGCCATTAATGATCCCACTGCCGGGACACAGGCTGTGAGATTGAGTGGGCTGTAATCCAACACGCGGAGCCAGTGCGGATTGGTAGATGAGACATGTCTTTGAGTTTATGGTTCTAAGATATGCCGATGTCAGATGTTTCTAGAGCAATAGTGACGATATAAATTAGGTACGTACACAAAGTAAAACGCTTGCTTGTGTTCGAACGCACGAATTCTAAGTCCTAGCTTACCACTAGACCACCACTGCTCTCCATGTTATTAGTCTGACTATTAACTGTCCTCTTGACCTATCTTCTAACGTAACAAGAGATAAGACTCACGTCACGTCATCCACACTTATCGTGTCACAGATGCTGACAGTGACAAATTACACAAACATTGACGTCATCCTTAATTGAACATCGGGGCACTGATAACATAAATTTCACCAAAGTGTTGAGTGAAATGCATTACTATAACTATATAGTACTTATTAATTCCATGCCTATTATACGTCACATGTCATTGTCATATAGGATTTCTGTTCGTGACGTCATCCGACCAATGAGTTCGTAATAGGCCAGATTACTGTTGTCAAATACTCTGCACCGGGTTTTACCGACCAATGGCTAACTCTAACCGCATTTTCGATGGGAATTCAATGTAGGTAGTCAGTAATGGTCGGATTTGGGGCTAAGCTTTGTCTATTTTAGGAGGGAATTTAGTGAATTGGGCATTGTTCTAAATGCGTTAGAGATGATCATAATTTGTTCTGTTATATGGGTATTGAGCCTGTATTGACCGTACCATTTACGGGATTATGAAGCTGTCGTGTTTGGTTTTGATAAATGATTTTCCCTTTCTGACATGTATTTCCCTTTTTACCCGACTGCACGACGCAAGGGAGGGTTTCTTTTTTTTTTTTTGGGGTGGGAAATCACCCGATGACATCTCCCGCTCTGGGTGGAGAGGGAGGAAGTCAGACTATTATTGACTAAAACCCACCCCTGTTCCTTTCCTGCCTGAGTGCCCAGGGGTGCGGTAACACTGTTAAGAATTTATCCGCTACCACTAGGCATAAGGGAGGGTAATGTGTTTATCAGCCTATGTATGTATGGATGTATATATGTATGTATGTTTTTTACAATTGATTCGTCTCAACCTGGCGACAACCAGACGCCATATCGTGAAGAAGAAAAAAATGAAAGTCGACGAACTATATTAAGTGGGGTATCAAAATAAAGTGTTCGAGGAGGTGATTCCAAAAATATAACTCACTAAAAAGTAGAAAATAGAAAAAAAAATATTTTCAAAAAAACCGACTGTAAAAAAGTTTCAAACAAGTCACTTCAAGCAGTCTGATGCAGTTGGTGGTATGAAATCAATAATTGAACTAAAATAACAACCACCAACTGCATCAGACAGCTTGAAAAGTGACTTGTTTGAAACTTTTTTAAAGTCGGGTTTTTTGAAAATATTCAATTTTTTTTTTCTTTTAGAAATAAGGTAGCAGTTGTTTTGTAGAAACTTGGGATCATTAGCCTGTGGTAACTAATGTTTTAGAAGCTCGAATGTGTTAGTTTGATATATATGCGATTACTTACCATTAACCATACTTGCATCGTTGGGGTGGTAATCACTGTAGTGGTCACAAGAGCTGCTGCTGAGCATGAGTACCTGGGTTCGCATTCAGAGTAGGCCAAAGTGTCTCGAAGCAGCCTGGAGTCAGGATTTAATAATAATAATGTTGTGTAGCTTGGACTCTGTTCCCGATACCGGTGAGATACTATTTTTTATATTTTAAATATTTTATCTTTATTGAAAAATTTAAAAATATAATTTAATAAGTGATAGAAATGAATAAACGAAATAATAATAATAATTTATTCATAAGCCTAATCCAAAAGGAGAGAAAATATGACCACGATTCAATTACACTGAATTCGCTTTTAACTATGATCCTTAATTGTAATTAGGCTATGTGGGTATAATTATGCATGTAAAATGTGAAACCACTGACACCCAAACTAGGAAGTGTAAAAATAAAGTTTGTTTGAATTTGAAATTCATAGTTAATACGAAGTAGTCACAGTTCAAAGTGGAGTGGTGGAGTGGAGTGTGGTTTCCAAAAACAGCAATTTCATGGGTCCTAATTAAGGCGCTATTAGCTGCCATTTACCTTGAGTAGTTAGCTTGCGTGTTCTGCGCTGAGCTCACGTAACGCGTCGTATGTCCACCCAGTAATAGGACTCGCCCATCAAGGAGCGATGTCCGAAATTAAACACATTATTAATTTATTACACATAAAACAACAAGTATTAAACTAAAACACTGAGACTAAATCCTACTAATATTATAAATGTAAAAGTTTGTGAGTGTGTATGTTTGTTACTTCTTCACGCTCAAACAGCTGAACCGATTTGGATGAAATTTGGTATGTAGATAGCTTATAGCCTGGATTAACATATAGGCTACTACTATATAGGCTTTTATTCCAGTTCAGGCGGGTGAAACCGCGGGGCTCAGCTAGTTATAAATAATTAAATGATCTTTAAAATGGTGAAGGTTTCATAAAAATACGCTTTATAGTTTTTGCGTGATTCTCAATTTTTTACCCCCGTTAGACATAACTTTTCAAATTAATTACACTATGTTATAAAAATATAGTTCCAAATATTCTGAGATCAAATTACGGCGGCAATTGTCTAGAGTAACATATATTTTTTTCAAAGAAATAAGACTGGTCGTTTAGACGTGATGTTCAATTAAAAACCATTAAATTTCATATAATTGCGCCTTAATAGAACCCATGAGTTGGCCGTTTTTATATTAAAGACCCGTATTTCTTTTTCCGTACAGAATAGGCGTGATGTATGTAAGTATGTATGTATCTATCATTTACTATAGAGCGACGAAAGCTGATAGTATACCTACTGGTATCTAATCCATTCTCAGTCCATTTCCGGAACTAGGTTGATTCCCTCACTTCCAAGTCGTACGTTTTAGTTCTTACACCGACTGGTTACAGCTTTACGTGGCTCTAGAGATGTACTTACCGACGATACCGGTTTTAAACCAGCTCGCTTCGTAAAAGAAATACTCTTTGGGCTCGGACTATCTAGTGAAGTGTCTTGCTGTATGCGGTTTAGGTAAATTGATCGTTTAGATTAGGATTTGATAATTATGGGCTATGTGGCAGCGGTTTTGCTCTGTGTTTGAATCTTTTTATTGCCATAGACTATGATATATTTCACGCAATTTTCACTTCTACCACGATACGCCACTTGAATCGGTACACAAATTAGATGTGTATTTCCAAGCAGAATTATCGAAATAGGGCAAATGTTTTCAACATTGATAGTCGCTGAGATGATATAGCGACTTGAATGCGTTTTAAGTACGAGAATTGGCATTTTGGCCGCTTAATTTAGACTGTGCAATTTGTCTACATTAACATAAATATTCTTATTTACATTGATAATTTGTATGTTTTTATTACACTGGGTATTCAAAGGGTATTACAGTGTCATGATTAAGATGACATCGGTATTTCGATTTCCTTTGATATCAAAGACGGGAAATTGGAAAGGCACGATTTGTGTCAGGAAACGTTATGATAATAGGCATTAACAGTTCGGCTGTTGCGACGAAATTACTTCCATGTCGAAATAACTGTTATTATGTATGGGGAGGTTCGCGCGCTCAATTTCCACCGGACTATGGACATGTTGTTATGTCTTATAATATCCTTAACTTTTCCCTTGTGATTTGCAATGGCTGAAGTTATCACTAGTTAGGTACTTATTTAAGCCAAAATGGTAAAATTGGAAGGAGTGCGTGATCCTATAATTGGCTTAATGTTTCTTATTCTAGTTTACTTATTGCATTTATGTAAAGCTGTTGGTTTTCCATGTGATAAATAAATAAATAAATCCCTTTCTCTAAGTAGATTTTGTTTCTTTTCTTTCTGCCACGTTTTGAGGATTTACAATGGCATACTCGTAAGTAAAGCTAAGTAAATATACCTTTTTATTACTTAATAAGTAAACCTTCGAATTCAAAGACTTCTGACATCCACCAACCAGCATTGGTCCCGCGTGGTAGATTACGGCCCACAACCTCTCACAGAGAGGAGGCCTGTGCCCCAGCAGTGGGGACGTTAAAAGACTGATGATGATGATGATGATGAAGTAAACCTTTGAATAAGATCTGTTTTTTTTTAAAGTAATATAGTTATATTTAAGATTTTTTTGTTTCATTTTGAAAAAGTTATGGTCACTAACCAAATCACTCAATTTGATCGCCTCAAGAAAATGGCATAACACATCTCAGGATAGGAGGAGCTCGTGGCGAAAGAAATAACAACCGCACGGGTCGATCCATCAGGTTAAGCTACGCTTGCCGGGGTGGTCTATGGATGAGTGACCATCTTTACATATCGAGACTCCTCTGTGCCTCGGAAAGCATGCTAAGCAACGGCTTAGCCGGGACCAACTGGTCCCGGCTGTAAATCGTGGATCTTTGACAGTCGTTACGGGTATTCAGAAGCCCGAAGTCTGACATCCAGTCTTACCAAGTGGTAAGTCGTAACTGGGTTGTGGAGGTCAGATAGGCAGTTGCTCCGTGTAAAATACTGGTATTCAGCTGCATCTGGTTAGACTGGAAGTCAACCCCAAGATAAGTAAAACAAATAGCGTACGGTACTCTTATTACCTTGTCTCTGACAGCTCACTGAATGACAAACATTTTAAGCTTGGCTTAACTGATTAAAATTTGATTGCGACGCATTCCGTTAGTTAATTTCGTAGCATAGCCACAAAATAGTTAAGTTCTGTGCGTACAACTATGGAGACTGATTCCCTGGAGTCTATGTATCCTTATAGATACAACCTGCGAGTCCCATTTCACGAAATCACTACCAGAGATTGCAGGAAAATGAGAGGAAAGATGGTACGCATCAAAAATAAAGTCAGTGAAACATTATTCGTTTCAATATTAAGATTATTAAGCAAGCATTTTCCTACCCAATGTAACCTCGGGCCGGAGGCGCCATACTATCCATTCATCCTTTTTTTGGGCTGGAATTTTTTGCTTTTAATTACTCGATGGAATAGTAGGTATCTATTCCTAATTATTTAGTTAAATCCAAGTATCTATAGGACAAATGACAAGGGACAACAGGATAAAGCGAACGCAAATAATTACAGAAGGGCAACCACTTGATGGTAAAAGACAAAGAGGTAGACAGGCGAAAAGCTGGACAGGTGACATCAAGACTATTGGAAAGACAATCTGGTCAAGAAAAGCCAAAAATAGACAAGAATGGAAACAGCTAGGAGAGGCTTATGTGTCACAGGAGACGCTAACCACTAAACCGGGAAATCCAATGTGCTAAATTTAAAGTTGAAACCATGTGAAATTGTAATGTTTAGATCAGCCATAAAGGCTTGGCAATAATAAGTTTCTTAAGATAATCTATCTCCATTTGCAAGTAACAATGCAATCCAGTGTTAAACTGGTACACAAACACACAGAGATCGCCTCATTTGTGCCAATATACAGTGATTAAACCACGATGTGATTGCGAACATTAATCCTGATACGAAGCATATAGGTGGGCTATTTATGTGTGAGGGTGTTTGTATACATATATTTTTAGCTTGGATTCATTTTAATGTACCTACATCAGTCACGTCACTATCATGTCACTATCACGTCACTGCCACGTCACTGTCACGTCACTGCCATCTCAGTCATCGTATTTGAACGACTGAGTCTCGCCGATCGTGACGTAACTGAAATGTGTGCTAAAGTCCTTTTTACTATGGAACTATATTTTTTTGACGTACCACGTGTAAGTGACGAGACTGATGTGGGTGTATGAACCTTTATTTTGGCATTTCGTGGTGCTCCATGTGATTCCAACAAAAGTGTGGTAATTTTCCAGTTGCGTTTCTCATCACCATCTGCCTAGCTTTTTCCCAATTACGTTGAGGCCGGTTTCCAATTTAAACGGATGCAGCTGGATAGCAGCATTACCAAATGCGTCTTTGTTTCATATCACAATATAAATCTTGTTATTTACCTGTAATGAGCATCATTTTATGATGCTTATGACCGTCAATATTGGTAGTCAAGGTCCGAAAGACCCCTCTATATTGGCCAGTAATTGGGTTGTGTCTGAACTCTGAAGGATAGAGTTCTTTGTAAAATATTAATATTTAGTCCAATCTGTTTCGACTAGGTGACCCCAATATAGTTAGGAAAGGTTAGGGTAGCTAGGCAAAATACTAATTATAGAAATGAAGTTCCCATCAACTTGAATCTTCTTACATAAACGTTGCGAACAAAGTAGAAATTAATTTGGAATAGGGTCGACGCAGCATATCGCTTTCTTCGATACTTCTTGATTCGCTTTCGTCTCAATAGTCACCTTTTCTCACGACATGTTCGTCATTCCTCTGCACCACATGCCCATACATGGGCAGCCCCTGGAAATAGTCACCTGATAGATAGAACTATCTTAAGATCTAAAGAAAGAGGAAGAGGAAACGGCCGAAGCGAATTCGATAATTTTAGAACCTTGCCTTGGATTTGGATTTTTTGACATAATATTTTTATTTTGAATGTTTTTGTATGTTATGTTGAAAGTTAGAGGTGTGCAAGTGTACCCAATTGCAGCCCCTTCCCGGTGCCGATGTGACCACATATACCATGACTACCGATTTCTATACGACTTTTCAGTCACTGGTGCTACTTTGAGACTAAACAGGCGTATGACCAGAAAAACCTAGTTATAACTAAATTTAGACAAAATCCAAAAAACTAATCGAAACACAAACAGAAAAAAACGTCTTTCTAATACATTAAACCACAATTACGCAAATAATTTCCTTAATTCGCGAAAACAGCGCAGAACAGACATTCGTTGTAATAAATTCTACGTAATGCCGCTAGGTGAAGTAAAAATGATTTACCACCGTCATTACGCTCTGCTAATTTAGAAGTATTGTTCTATAAATTAACACCTTTCTCACTCCGTCATTTAGTTATGAAAGTGTTGAGAAATTATAGTGTTGTTGAATAAATTATGTCTACGCCTGAACGCAGACCTTCTTTATATTCGGCGAAATTACGAACGCACCTTAAGAACATCCGGGCCTGCGGACGGCGAGCAGTGGGTAGCTCGCCGTCCGATCAGCACCAGGCCCGTGAGTCGACGGCGCGTAGTGTTCCACGCGCGCCTCTAAGAGATGATTGTCAGCCACCACTGACGGGGCCCATCATGGCCGGTGCCTGCATGCCTAGGGGTTTTTTTTTTTTTTTTTTGGGGGGTGGGAAATCATCCTATGACTTCTTCCGCTCTAGGGTGGAGCGGAAGGGTGTGTCAGACTCTTACTGACTAAAACCCACCCCTGTTCCTCCCTGCCCTACGCGCCCGGGGGCGAGGTAACTCTTTCGAATTTATCCTCCACCCCCGGGCAGGCATGCCTAGGGGTAGCGGATAAATTCTGAAAATGAGTTACCGCACCCCTGGGCACTCAGGCAGGGAAGGAACAGGGGTGGGTTTTAGTCAGTAAGAGTTTGACACGCCCTCCAGAGCGGGAGAAGTCATTGGATGATTTCCCACCCCCCAAAAAACAAAAAAAAACCCTAAGAACATCGCTCGCTGCGAACTTCACGGCGGTGGAACCGAACAAACGTCACTTCGCCCAACGAACCGCCATATATTTGTGGCGTATTACCACTGTATAATTTTTACAATAAAACTTAGTAACAAACATTGAGGTCATTCTTATTTTGTATCGCCCACAAATTATAAGTCACTAGCTGCCCGCGCTGTGTATGCGGCGCTCCTGAAAAACAATATCTCATCAGCTGGATTGTCCGAAATGTGTTTGCCACCTGCAGCTATGAATAGAATAGATTAAAATACTCTTTATTAAGTACACCATATAAATTACAGAAAATATAAATGAAGAAAACATTACCTAAGCTGACACGATGGGCGGCCTTATCGCTAAAAGCGATCTTTTCAAGACAACCTTTGGATGGATTTTAAAGAGAAAAGGAAATTTTTTGAAACCTTGATGATCTGACCAAGGCCTTCGACGCCGCTATAAAAGTGGCCACTTACTGGATCCAATGAGTATAAATATTTAAATGTACCAAAATACGAAAAGAAGAAGAAGACGGCTGCGCCCGCTATGGTATATTGAAAGAATATCCTATGTATGACTTCTCCAGATCCCAGGCTATATCTATGTTAATTTTCATTAAGATCGGCTTAGTGGCTTATGTGTAAAACGTAACAGACAAACAGGCAGACACACTTTCTTATTCATAATATGACTATCAAAATTTCAGCCAGAAGACGTCCACTGCTAGACATAGACCTCCTCCAAGTGTTCCCCAACGACCAGTCCTGTGCGTCTCGCATGATTCCGATGACTCTCACCAGGTCATCGGTCTGCTTGGATTTATTATATGAATATAGATTTCATTGACTGGTTTAGTGGCAAATCGTAAGTGGATTTTAAATATAGAAGAAATTGTATAACTGGATCGGTTTTATATTGTTACCAACTTATAGTAACACGCATATTTTCACGAAATCTTTTATGAACTCGTGTAATAGGATAAAGATTGTACAATATGTACTTAACATATTGTACAATCTTTATACTATTACACGAGTTTTTACATATAAAACGACTAAGGTTTCATTCGGCTGACTATCGGACCGTACTTAGTTTGAAATGGCTGAACAGCTGTATTTGTATCTTTATTACAATCACGTAAATACAAAACAAAAGTGGCCTTCTAAGCGGCCATGCAATCTTCTACCAACCTTTGCCTTGAATTGTGCGAATATCTAGACTTATTTATTTTATTATAGACTAGTTTTCTAAAAAAAATCTAACTAGCCCGTCAGTTAGATAACCTACCAAAAAATATTGGACAATTTTTTTTCTTTTGTCTCCACTCCTGAACTTTGATGCGTTTTATCTTTGTATTTTTTTATTGGTTTGTTAAAGCAAAAAACACGTGACCAATATTTTTTGATATAATCTTACTTGCGGACTAAATAGAATTATCATTTTTATACGACTTGCCTTACCTCATAAAGGATAAACATGATATAGTGCTGTTTGCAGATGACACTTCACTTTTATTTAAACTCAAACGTCAGCAGGTGGTTGTTGATAATGTAAATAATGCTCTTTCAACTGTAGTTAACTGGTTTAATGTCAATAATCTTCTCCTTAACGAGAAAAAAAAAAATGCATAAAGTTCACATTACCCAATGTAATACAAGTGAACACTAGTGTGTCAATAAAGGGTGAAGAGTTGAAACCCGAGGATTCCACAGTGTTCTTAGGTTTAACTTTGGATGCGCAGCTTCAGTGGAGCCCCCATATAGATAAACTGTCCAAAAAACTTAGCTCTGCAGCATACGCCGTAAGGAAAATTCGTGGTTTAACTGATTTAGAGACAGCTCGTTTAGTATACTTTAGTTATTTTCATAGTGTGATGTCGTACGGCATTCTGTTGTGGGGTAATGCCGCCGATATTCAGACAATTTTTGTTTTACAGAAAAGGGCTATTCGTGTAATTTATAAATTAAGTCCCAGACACTCCCTCAGAGACAAATTTAAAGAGATTAATATTATGACTGTTCCCTCTCAATATATTTATGAGAATCTCATGTATGCACATAAAAATATTAATCTGTTTAAAAGATACAGTGATATCCATAGCATAAATACTAGGAACAAACACAAATTTATTGTACCAAAAACCAGGCTCAAGAAAAAAATAGGTGGTTCGTTTAGATGTCAATGTATACGTTTCTATAATAAACTTCCTAGCCAAATTCAAGAACTAAGCATAAATAAATTTAAATCATTTATTAAACGTAAGCTATGCCAGAAAGCTTTTTACACAATTAATGACTTTCTTGAGGACAAAAAGGCGTGGGATTGAGCTGCTTCAATGATATACATGAGCCATTGTTTTCATATGTACTACTTACTGATGAAAAATTTTTTATATATATATTTTTTTTTAATATTCGTTTTGACATGAATACTTGTATAGTATTGTATTATATTTTTTATTTTATTTTTTTGATTGACATATTATGATTACTATTTTGTTTGACACAAATATTTACTTTGTAAAGTATTATATTTTTATTTTTTTTTTGTTTACTTAATTATTGTAAATGTGAGGACTATGTGGGTTATTATTATTATTTTCTCCTCCTTTTTACAGTAATTTTCAACGTTGTCTGACAGTTTGAGTACTTTTGCGGCCTACCCAAATGTCTTTTCTTTGGTATTGTTCGTCATGTCATTGAGCTCCTTAGTGGTTTTTAAGTTGAGCTATTCGACTATTGACAAATGCTTGCACTGACTGGACAGGTCCACTCAAATATGTTTGGTTCTTTCTTCAAAAGACCACTACAAACACTAAGCTGCATGGTCCTCATATAGAATAATGTGAATGCGAGAACTATGTATGTCGTTATATTCATGTAGATTTTATGATTGTCTGGCAGTTTGAGTATTTTTTGCGGCCTACTCAAATGTCCTTACTTTGGTATTGTTCGTCGGTTCGTTGAGCACCTCAGAGTTCTGAGTTGAGCTTCGCGATGACTGACAAATGCTTGCACTGTCTGGACAGGTCCACTCGAATTCGTGTGTTGCTTTCTTCATAAAGCTCATCCCAGACATAAACGTACATGGTTCTCATATGATCTAACCAGTCCACATTGTATGGATTTGAACACTAAAAGAGACTTTGACCTCTGAGTTTGTTTCGGTGTTTCTTCTCAGGGTAGTCAGCTAGGAAACACCGGCCTCATCTAGCTTAAACTGACAAAAAACATTGACGTGTAAAAGTGTTCCTTGTAACCTATTTACTGAATAAACATCATTTATCATTTATCATTTATCATTTATACGCATGAAACATCCCTATTAAATTTGTTAGACATATTTTTGACACTAAATATTTACAAAATAACTATGACTTATAACTACCTACACGGCAGTCTTAAATACTCTTCTTCCATTCATCCGCGGGCCCATCACAATCAGGTTTAGAATCCAAGGAGAGTGCGTTAGGTTCTTACGACGCCGACGACGCGACGGTTCGATTCCCAGGTACAGCAAACAGTCTATGCCTCGTATTACGACTACAGTTGATCGGAGCAAAAAGTGGGTATAATTCTTCGTGTAGTTCAGAAGTATCTGTTTTCCGTGAAAGATATTACACAATTTAATGGTTGCTAATAATTATTATAAAGAGGTAATATTGTTTACTTGCAGAAGGTAATCCCTGGAAGTACTTTTGGTAAAACGGCAGGTTCCTGCGAGAAAAGGCACGGTTGCGAAGTCACGAGAAAAGGGTAGTTTTCAATAAAAAACATACAACACAATACTGTATCACCAATTACATAAACCAATTTTCTCCGGAAAGAAACGGACTCTTGCTTAGAAATACCTTGTGCATTTGAGCTTGTAAAGACTAGTTACACTATTGCTGAGGAATTGGAAGTCGGGGCAATTTACTCTGTAGCATTGTGCGCTCGTCTCTAGGGACTGGGCAATAGGAGTAAAGGAGTGGTTATACTAGCTGAGAGATAATTGTTAATTTTATTTATATTTCAAGCTAGACATAACATATGTGGGAAGTTTTAAATGGGGTTGTTTTTTTTTTTTTCGGGGGTGGGAAATCATCCTATGACTTCTTCCGCTCTAGGGTGGAGCGGAAGGGCGTGTCAGACTCTTACTGACTAAAACCCACCCCTGTTCCTTCATGCCCTGAATGCCCAGGGGCGTGGTAACTCTTTCGAATTTATCCTCCACCCCCGAGCAGGCATCGGCCACGACGGGCCCCGTCGTGTTTGCTGACAACTCTTTGAGCTTTAACTTTAACTACGCGCCGTCGACTCTCGGGCCTGGTGCTGATCGGGCGGCGAGTTACCCACTACTCGCCGTCCGCAGGCCCAATGAATGGGGAATGAATGGGGTTGTTGAAAGTGCTGACGTCTTAAAACCATCATGAATCCGGTCTGTATAGCTCTGTCTCTCTCTCACACCGAAATTGTGATAATTTTAAGACGTTATAGTAGGGCTTCTGGTCTGTTTTAGCTCTAAGGTTACAAGTATCCTAATGTCAGAAGTTGAGGGTCTCTTTATTGGTCTGGCGGAAAATTTAATTGATCTACCTAACGAGGAGGACTACGGTAAAGTAAGTTACTGTTCAAGGTGCTTTGTAGAAAAAGGCTTTGGCATAGATAATATGCTATAATACCCCGTGGACTTCATAATTTTCTGTTATGAAAACAAATGACTGTTAAAAGCACTAGAAATATTACTCATCGACTACCAATACAATTCGTAATTATGTGATTAGAAAAAAATTACTGCCTTAGGTGGGTACAGTATCGACAGCTTTAACCTCATGTAAACCCATCTTTACAATTAGTCTTTGATCAAGCCCTCATCACTTTTACTGACCAGTCTCCTGCCTTAATTCATGACGTCGCGTGCGTGTTTATATACCTACGCTCAAGCCATAGACACACATCAGTCGAGATGAAGTAGAACGTTGTAATTTACGTCGGGCACAAACTCTGGGGAGTTGGAACGACTCAATTTGCGTGACGTGAAAAATGAGACGGGGTATTCGGATAATTCGTATATTCGGATACGTTCCCTAATAAATTATGTACTTTCGCAAAAATAGGTATAAGTCCCGTTTGAGTAGAACGAGGGTAAGGTCAGTATTTTTGGGTTCTTTCAGCGATGTTTAGGGATATTAATGGCGTATATATTTCTGATGTAGAGGCACGTTAAGTTACAGGCAAAAACGTTTTATGGAAATAAATCATGCAATTGGGTTCAGTATAGGCAATAAAAGATCGGTCTATACGATCACTGATCCACTTCTAGTCATATTATTAGGATACTTCGATAATTTAACTACTTGAACGGGCGCCGTCAGTTGAGGTCATCTCTTAACTGCCACTGGCTTATTTTAACCTTTGTTTTTGTGAATTGTTTATTTTTTAATTGTTCTCACATAATAGAAGCAACAAAATATATGTAACCAGGATTTGTAATACATAACATGGTTAAAAGAGTGTCCATGAAGTTTCTTTCACGTTCTTCTCCACAGAGATCTACGCTTTGGAATGTGCAATTAACTTCATCATTTTTTTTGACTGACCGACTTGACAATACAAAAGTGCTTGTAAATGGTTTATTTGAAATAAATGATTTCAGTTTGAGTTTGATAATTTTGGACTGCAAATTATCGTACCTTGAGCAGTCCATCTTGTTGATTGGTAGGTAAGTTTATTCTAATATATGTGTAGAAGTTAGTGCTAGCCGTGGCACGGCACTATCATCTGGGTTGATTGATATTATTTGTACTGATTTGGTGTCGATTTAGATTGGTTATTTTTCGTTAAGGTTTAGTAGTAATTGGTCAAATTATACAAAGTTATTTGTTTTAGAATAATAATAATTGCTACATTGGTTTATATTATGGTTGGCACTATAAAAATGATTTGATTATTTGATTATTGGTTGGTTTTGGTTTAATTGGTTAGAACAACGCGACTGGTTGTCGAACACGTACTAACTGGTTGCACTTTTGATTGATGCGTTTATACAGTTACGCATACGTAAAAGTGCTGAGGTGTTCGGTTGCAAGGATTATTCCAAACAGTAAGAAAAAACACAAGACTTATTATTATTGATGTTCTTCAGAAAGGTCAGGTCAGGATTGTACGTCCAGCAGTGGACGTCTTTCGGCTGAAATGATGATGATGGGAAATACGAGTCAGTTTATGATTATGAACACAT
Organism: Polia nebulosa; assembly: GCA_951329385.1. Taxonomy (NCBI): domain Eukaryota; kingdom Metazoa; phylum Arthropoda; class Insecta; order Lepidoptera; family Noctuidae; genus Polia; species Polia nebulosa. The sequence goes on from OX589604.1 coordinate 8,670,069, forward strand.
GTGAAATAGCAAAAGATAGTTTTCGACTGCAAACAAAACCTAGGAACTGACTGATCAAAGACATTCCTTAGAACAGAAAAATGAAGATTAAAAAACAGAGAAAAATTGGATGGTTAAACTGAAAATACAGTGTAGAAATGTTTAAAACGGAAAAGAAAAGGCCGTAACAGATAAAAGGTAACAACGTTTTGGCAACTAGTATTTACTTGTAAGGTGGCCCATCATCATCATCAGCCTTTGAATGTCCCCACTGCTGGGGCACAGGCCTCCTCTCAGTGAGAGGGTGTGGGCCGTAATCCACCACGCGGGCCCAATGCGGTTTGGTGGATGTCACATGTCTTCGAATTTTTGGTTTTAGAATATGCCGGTTTCCTCACGATGTTTTCCTTCACCGTTTTAAGAGCAATGGTGATAAAATCACCACGCCAACCAAAAAAAAAAAAAAAAACAACAAACCAAAAACCGTCCTCAAAACAATCACAAACAAAACCAACCAACCTCATTAGGTTATAATACAATGTACCTTTTATACCTGTATCACCTTTTTTAACATGTATTATGAAACAAATTATTTGATTTGATTTGAAATAATTTACACAAAGTAAAGCACCTGCCTGGGTTTGAACTCACGACCTACAACTTGTAAGTCGATGCCGTCATCACTGGGTCAACACTGCTCTTACTGCCCCATACACCTACAATAATACTGCACAATAAAGATGACTGCAGATTAATAATCAACGAGAAAGAGTCACCACGGCCCTGCTACAGGCATCTCAAGGAAGACGGCTTGGTTTTAGTCAGTAAGAGTCCATCCACCAGTTCTCCATCCAGCAGGTGTATTCGCTAACTCAGTCGACATCAATTTGATAGGCACTTTGCAGTACATCACTCGGTGGACATCGATTGTAATAGGCACTACGTGGTGCATTTTTGTTTTCTAATAAGAAAAGCAGCAATGTACTGCAACATGCCTATCAAATTGATGTCAACTGAGTTAGCGAATACACCTGCAGAGCGAGAGAAGTTATTTGATGTTTCCCATCCCAAAAAGGAGTAGTATTAAAAAAAATATCAAGCAATTAATATTAAGTATTATTGCACAATAAGAACATTGTGCAATATTCTTGTAGGTGTATGGGCTGCCTAAGTTAATAGAACCTATGCACTAGTAGTTTCAATTATGATGAGCACTGAAGAGATTGAAAATCGTTACAGAATGCTCGTAAGCCTTGAGCTAGATGTCTGTCATAAGGATTCCTGAATAGGTATACCTATTATGATAATCCTATAGACCACGGGTAATGACCTACATACATAGGTGTAATATTTATGGCAAAGGTAGACAATCTGAAGGCCTGGTCATCCTATTCTATCAATGTTATACATATGAAAGTCTGTATGCTTGTTAATCAATCAGGCTTCAACAGCTAAGCAGATTTGTATGAAGCTTGGCACAAGGGTAGAGCATAACCTAGATTAGGATATAGTAGGATTGTCTCTTAGTAATAAATTCCATAGGATAATTTTCATAATTCAATCAGGAATAGCTGTTGGCAGATGATAGTTTGTTTATAAATCGTCTGTTGTACACAAATCTTCTGTCCTACACACATATTTATTAGTTGAAAACTAAACTAATCGATTTCTCTTATCGAGAATTTCATTAATGTGGTATTGAAAATTGTTCTATTGAAGTTGTTTCATAGAGTTTCGTCCGAAATTGTTGCTCGACGCGCGAATATGGCATTTTGTAGCTCAACAGCTCGTATGTTTCATTAAAATTTAATTGGTATCGTGAGATACGGACTGCGGGTTGTAATCAAGTTGGTTGTTGTTCTTTAGCGTCCAGTTCAGGTTCAGTTAAATTAACACATTTTTGTTAACAAAGTTAAGCTTATCGTTACGTTCGCACAGGGTGATCCCGGCCGCCGGGGCCGGCTCGCTGTCTGAGAACCGACTTATCCAATCAGATTCTCTGTTATGTCAGTAGTAGCTTACTAATTATGGCCGTCTTACCTCTGTAAATCGCAATATTAAATAATTATGATTATTTAAGTCAAACTCAGTGACATAAAATCCTCTTAACAACAAACAAACAACACCAAATAAAACAGTGGTTTACAAAAAGAACAACATCGGAAAAAGAGCCGCAAAAACAGGATATTATAAAAGGTGGGCGTTAAACAATAAAGGGAAACTTACTTAGAGCATTTTTCATGGATCCCCTCGTGTACTTCCAGAGGAAATGAAAAAAGCGGCCGAAACGTTCGCACAGGGTGATCCCGGCCGCCGGGGCCTGCTCGCTGTCTGAGAACCGAACCCTTTTCTTGCTGCGTTTGCCCTTACCCGTCTTACCCGCCCGTTTATTCTTCAAGCTAGACTTCATAATTTTCACTTCATTTGCTGCCACAACACTGACTTCGACGCTCGTTTGTTCGTGTTTTTTGCTATCGCACTCTTTGTCGACTACATTTTTACGTCTTTGGGTCTCAACGTTCAACGGGCTCACGCTGTCGACTTCGCTACTTCGCTTCCACTCTTTCAGCTCCGTACTTGTATTTTATGAAGCGCGACGAATATTTACAGTGTATAGTGTGTTTTGTTTACGCGACACACAATGATACTGAGAGTACTTATAGTTGTGACGCGTATGATTTGCACGGCTGAAGCTAGTCTACGTGACACTTGGCTTAGTTTCAATTCGCCACTATGAAACCATTAAAATATCCACTAACACGAAACATATTCGCTGCACATCAATACGGGACATAGCGAATTGATCACTTAAACGGATACCAGTAAACTCTATGTTAGTTAGGTCCTTTTAGTGAGTTCGTTCGATAACTGTAGAAGTTTAGAACTACGGACGCATGTTTGGTCACCTGCCAGCGTTTATGAAGAGACAATTTAGATGCGTTCCAATTATAATTCAGTCTGATTGTCATGCAACATCTTTAATTATGTGTCAACGAAAATAGCTGAGCATCTGCAATGGTAAGTTTAAACAGTATCTGTCACGATCGATCCGAATCGTGTCTGTCGCAATAATGTTCAGTAATGTTGTTTAGGTACGTGTTCGTGCGCCTATATGTGTCTAGACGAATCCGAATGAATCTGAATATTGAAACAGTTTGACGACGAGGTAATTGATCTATTAAAGGATTGGCATATGTTTGTGGAAGCAGCTTGGTATCGTGTGATGCATACATCTCGCAATGTCGGTATAGTTGGCGTAATTAGAGCGCATCAAACATTAGGAAACACGATGCAATAGAATATTCTACAAATATGTGGCCAATACGCCAACCCAATAGAACCACATTTGTTATGAACTCAAAGGGAAGCCGTCATGTTTGCAAACGTTTCACATTACACACAAATTTGATTAGTTGCCGGTACATTACTACCTATTGGATATTCTCATTGGATGACTTATGAAAAATACCATTGAAAAACACTAATGAGTTTTAGCGATAAAAATTCAATTAAACACGAGTGCTTTGAAAGGGAATTTCGATAAACTGACAGAATTGATGAAAAAATTCACCAGCGTTTAATAACATTCGTTTCTCTGAAGATTCGAGGGTTGCGATAAAGGCACTTTTTCCATCGGAATCGTCTGCCAATTGAAAGGGACCGACACGGAATTCGTAAATGAACAATTTGCGTACCTACCGTCGAATACTTTAGAGAGCTTTCTTCGTGAAAATTAACTGATTCCTAACGACCCGCCGAGGTTTCTCTGATGTAGCAACCTTAAGGCAAAATGTTCAACCATTTTCGACCATTACGTTGAAATGATTGCTTAAAGCAAAGTCTCTTACATTTTAGAATAGTGCTTTCAGGAGATTCAGGACAGATATTACTGTTAAAATTAATCGAGGACAGAATATTATGAAACTTTGATTCTGTAAAAGAGTCTTTTGCAGTCTTTGGGCAGAATTATTTGGCTTTTGCTTTGGCTTTTGCTGAATTGGGCACAACGTAAAATCTAGTTTAGTGCGACAGGTAAACTGCTTATCTGTTCACACGAGTTGTGGAACTGACATCCATTAGTGCTTACACGCCGTTGATTTTGGTTGAAAAACTAGTTTAATAACGACTGGGATATGGGTTGATACACTTACTTTGTCTAGTTGCAAGCTTTGTTTAGTTTGCTTGGTGTTTTTGCAAACCGTGCACAGAAAGTAGATATTAAATGAGTAACATTTATGAGTAGGTACATTCAAAACGCCTACTTATAATTAAACACACATAGTGGTAATATATTGATATTCACATCGCCTTTATCTACGTAAATAGCATAGCAGTAACACTTTCATAGTGCAAGGGTTACAATTGATATGCGGTTAATTGTATCTAAACGGTTACCACTAGAACAGGCTTGGGGATGTGTTGCCTAGTCCCTTCCTTGTTTTAAATTTACCGCCACTTGCACTCGTCCCTCGCTGTGAGTGAACCACGGACAACGCATCGCTCCCCTCATCTGACGGCGTGAAGACGCAGATTCAGATCGAACTCAACACAAACTAAAACCTGGTGCAATACGACTGCTAGTGATACAGTGTGGTGATCTACTGGCTCCCAGCATCCTGTGAGTACCTGACCTCTTTCAATTTATATTCTTTAGCCTGTTTCTTGGTAGGAAACTTCAAAAAGCGTCTTTGGCTATACGCGATACTGAATCACCACTCTTTCAACATACATATTACAAATAATAAATACCTAAAACTTAGTAACCACATTATTGTGAGAAATGGCTTTGCGGGCTGGCAGACAACAGCCAGATACAATGAATAAAGTATATTGTGGCGGGGGCTGGTCGCCGCACTTTCCTGCACCTAATGCAAAATCCAGAGCAGGTTTATTACGATTATTCTTTCACTGATAGCAAGATAAACTGTCGCTGAGTGCCGTAAGTTTTTTCTCATGTTCACGTCACGTTAGCGAAGTCACGAGGAAAGCCTGCTGTAACAAGGCAGTGTTAAAGCTTTGTTTATTTTATGACCTCTATTCCAAAATTACGTTTTTTCTTACCTTTTTTAATTTAAAATTCGAATATTACTTGTTTTCTCTGTCAATAGTCTCTGTTTTTATATTAAAAATCAGTTCAAATTCTACTGCCGAGCTAGACTAAGCTCCTGCCTATCATTGTCATTTTCCTACTCTACAATAACTGACAGTTACCAGTTTTCGGGCATGGTCCTGACAATAATACAATTTAAATATGTACCTAATCACAGTGTATGATGTACGTACGATTAATAAGAGCTCGATAATATAATCAAGCCTAGTGTAAATAATAAAATACACGTCTGAACTCGTCGTGTCTTTATCTTCATCCAACTTCTCATCTACGGTCCTCCTTTACTCTACGTCCCTCCTATACGTGTCACCACTACACCACCTCCGGCTCCGCAACGTGACACTGCTATTACAATCTCATCCCTATCTATTAATTATTATTAAGAGCCAGTTTTAAAGTAAGTAAGTAAGTTAGGCACTAACAAATTTCTTAATTTCGTCCTCCGTGAGACTTTCGATGTAAATTACCCGACAATGACAATATAGCTGGTGTATGGAAGCAATTTATCACTGACCGAAACTTAGGAGAAGTTTTCAAAGGCACGAAGCATGATAAAGTTTCGTAAATTAAGTACTTACCCGCTGTTACGAAGAGGAAGATGTTTGCCTGTTCTTATTACCTCTTAATAATACGTATTAATAATAACCTTATTATGGGAGCTTGTGTTATTAAAATAAACCTTTCGCCTGTGAACTGCCCCCTAGCCAAATAACTTTTCTATTAACGTTTACGCTAACGCTTAGTACATAATGTATGTCAATGACATACACATTTTGACATATACATTTTGTACTAAGCGTTAGCGTAAACGTTAATAGAAAAGTAATATGGGTAGGCGCTGTGTAGAGAATTGTCACGTGACATAGCGCAGGTAATGTCATTGCTATACATTTTGTACTAAGCGTTAGCGTAAACGATAATAGAAAAGTAATATGGGTAGGGGCTGTGTAGAGAATTGTCACGTGACATAGCGCAGGTAATGTCATTGCCATACATTTTGTACTAAGCGATAGCGTAAACGATAATAGAAAAGTAATATGGCTAGGGGGCAGGGGGCTTAGACAAAGTAACAATTTAAAAACGATAACGAAGTTAGAAAAGACTAAAATGTACGAGATTGCCATAAACCGCGCTAAGTCACGTGGTCAGTCGACTCAGTCGACATCGTTATCGCAAGTTGGTAGACAATGTTATAATTCGTAACGAAACCATAAAGAAACGAATTGCTATCGTGTTTATCCCATACAAATGCGTAGACAAGCAGCGCTTTCAGAGTTCGCCTTCGCCTCGATCGTGATCGCCAAAAAAGATAACGAAGGAACGCTAACGTTAGGAAATATTTATCGATATCTCAGAGACGATGACGAATTTAGATATCGTTTCGCTACGAAGCGATGTTACTTTATCTACAGGCCCTGTGTAGAGAACTGTCACGTGACATAGCGCAGGTAATGTCATTGCTATTCATTTTGTACTAAGCGTTAGCGTAAAGGCTAATAGAAAAGTGGGTTAAGGGGCTGAATCTATGAAGTTGCCGATTAATACTGAAATAGGTTTTGACTGTCGATAGTGTTTCAATCATGAATTCTTCTCAGTCGCATTTGGTTATTCTATTGGAAAAGGATTACACAAATTTATAATTTTTTTAATTTATTAAAAGTTCACGCCCAAAGGTACAAAGGCGGACTTAATAATGCCTTAGTCTTTACCAGCCAATCATGGGTGGTAAAGATATTACATGGCAGGTGAATCGTTAATCTGTTCGAAGTACAAAATATTTTAAAAATGTATCAAAATTAAAAAAAAACTACTACCTTTTTTTTGGGTTGGAAATGATCAAACAACTTCTCCCGCTCTGGGTGGAGCGGGAGGGCGTGTCAGACTCTTACTGACTAAAACCCACCCCTGTTCCTTCAGTTACCTACTTATGCAAATGTATTTTTCACCTTGAGGTTTGCTGTATGAAAACCCAAATGCTGGGTTAAGCTCACCTTTGTAACTAACTGTTAATTTGTGTTTTATTTATATGTTATGTGTACAATAAAGAATAATAAAAAAAATAAATAAAAAAAAAAAATTAAAAAGAAAAGATTTACAGGAGCTCGTGGCTAAAGTAATAAGAGCCGCACGGGTCGATCCATCAGGTTAAGCTACGCTCGCTGGGGTTGGTCCATGGATGGGTGACCATTTTTACATACCGAGACTCCTCCGTGCCTCGGAAAGCACGTTAAGCCGTTGGTCCCGGCTGTCAATCGTGAATCTTTGACAGTCGTTACGGGTCGTCAGAAACCCTAAAGTCTGACAACCAGTTTTACCAAGGGTTCTCGTATTACCCAGTAACTGGGTTGTGGAGGTCAGATAGGCAGTCGCTCCATGTAAAATACTGGTATTCAGCTGCATCCAGTTAGACTGGAAGCCGACCCCAACATAGTTGGGACAATAAAACAACCGACTTCCAAAAAAAAATACACTAAAAATTAAAAAATAACTTTAATTTCGGAAGTCGGTGTTTGTATTTTACTTCTTCGTTGTTTGACACTGACTTCCGAAATTAAAGTTATTTTTTAATTTTTAGTGTATTTTTTTTTTGTAAGTCGGTTTTTTTTTTTGTAAGTCGGTTTTTTTTTTTGTAAAGAAGTTTTTTATTTTTCACTTTTTAGTTGTTATACCCCAGAACTAAAAACCCCAATAACATGGAACGTGGAGTTTAAACATTTGGAGAACACCAAAACGTCATCGAGGTATACATATTTTTCGTTTTTGTTCAGTTTCTCAAAAAACGCTGAAGCAATTTCGATAAAATTTATATGGAACCACCTCGGGAGTATATTCTTTCGGATAAAAAGAGAATTTTGAAAATCGGTCCACAACTGACGGAGAAATTGGCGGACATTAATAAAAAAAAAAAACATACATACAGTCGAACATAGAACCTCCTCCTTTTTCGAAAGTCGGTTAAAAAGGCTAGCAGATTGATTGATTGAAAAAGAAAAGACTTACATATAAGTATAATCAATTAATCTAAATACTCATCAGTTATTTAATATTATTACTAATCAAACAAAGCACTGATACCTAAAAATTGCAAACCCAGTGATGTTTTTGTGATACCTATTTATCTCAAAAATTTCTGTAAAAATTACAGAAAAATATATCTATGAAAAGTAACAATGTTCTGAAGTACGAGGTGCATTCAATAAGTACCTAGCCTCATCGCCAGAGGGCGCTGTAGTTTCAAAAGAGTTTTACCACAGTGTAGCACATTCTTTTTTAATTCTGTTTTCAAATTTTCATTCCAATCCCTTCATTTGTTTTAATTTGACAACTAATGGAAGCGAACATGTCGATCGGTTTTACAAAAATGGAAAAAGAGCAATATCGTTCGGTGATTCGATTCCTATTTTTGGAAGGGAAAACGCGCATCGAAATCAAAGAGCGCTTGGATGCTGTGTACGGTGACTCTTCTCCATCGATGGCCACCGTCAAGAATTGGTTCAACGAGTTTGCACGTGGCCGTACGTCGGTTTTTGATGAACCACGTCCAGGTGCACCGAAAACAGGTGCTACGGAGGAAAACATTAAAAAAATCCATGATCTCGTATTGGCAGATCGCCGATTGAAGGTTCGGGAGCTAGCTGAGACTGTAGGCATTTCAGAAGGAACAGTGCATCATATTCTTCACGAGGAACTCGGCATGAGAAAGCTGTCGGTGCGATGGGTGCCGCGTTTACTCACACCAGAAAACAAGCGCAACCGTGAGACCACATCGGAGACGTGTTTGGCGCTGTTTAAGCGGAATCCAGCGAAGTTTTTGCGTCGTTTTGTGACCGTCGATGAAACCTGGATCCACTGGTACACACCAGAGACCAAGGAGCAATCAAAACAATGGATCCAGACCGGGGAACGTGCTCCAAAGAAGGCTAAACTGTAAAATCGGCCGGAAAAGTTATGGCCACCGTTTTCTGGGATTCACAAGGTGTGATCTACATCGATTACCTCGAGAAGGGTAAAACAATTACAGGGCTTTACTATGCCGATTTATTGGGCCGATTCGACGCCGAATTAAAGAAAAAACGACCCCATCTGGCGAAGAAAAAAGTGCTGTTTCACCACAACAACGCACCGGTTCACACGTCTGCCGTTGCCATGGCCAAATTGGTCGAATTACGCTACGAATTGCTGCCCCTTCCACCGTATTCTCCAGATTTGGCCCCTTGTGACTTCTTTCTGTTTCCTAATCTGAAAAAATCACTCGCCGGGAATAGATATGGATCGAATGAGGAGGTTATCGCCGCCACGGAGGCCTATTTTGCAGAGTTTGACAAAAACTATTTTTCGGACGGGTTAAAAAAGTTGGAGCATCGCTGGGCTAAGTGTATCGAACTAAAAGGAGACTATGTTGAAAAATAAATTGCCACTTTTCCAAAATTTTCGTTTACTTTTTGTAGGCTAAGTATTTATTGAATGACCCTCGTAGGTAATTAACGAGCTTTTGAAGCAGACAACTTCTATGTTTATTATGTTCTGTTTCTTTTCGTGTTCACGACAACTTGATTCCTGTTAGTTTTGCTTTCAGGAAGTAAAAATTACGTTGTGTATTCTGATGTTTGCTTTATAAACGCAGAAACTAACAGATTGTAATGTTATTCAGAAAAAAACAAACAACTTTCGAAGAACAGATGGAAAATGTTGATTCTTGTTCGTTTGTAACATTGATAAAATACAATAATAAATTGATGAAGCCGTCTCGTTTACGTGTTTCTAAGAGAAACGCTTGCGCTGATATATTGTAGATTTATTACTTTTATCTCGCGATATTACAAAACATTTCTCACATCTGTACAATACATGAAATCTATTTCAATAAACTTTTGTTTGTTTGGGATTGATACAAAATGATTTGATTGGTATGAACCCTTTAGTTTTAAAGCTCCGAGGTTCACAACATCCACGCATTAAAACTTGTACTCTAAAATGCTTTTAAACTTCTGATTGGGTACAGTAATCACATACTTCACAATATCGTCGCTTAAGGCACTATTAACTGCCAATGACTTTGAGTTAGCTTAGCTTGCGTGTTCTGTGTTGAGCTCACGTTACGTCCACCCAGTAATTAGGACTCGCCCATCAAGGAGCGCTGTCCGAAATTAGACACATTATTAATTTATTACACATAAAACAAAAAGTATTAAACTATAACACTTAGACTAAATTATAAATAATTAAATGATCTTAAAAATGGTGAAGGTTTCATAAAAATACGCTTTACAGTTTTTGCGTGATTCTCAATTTTTTATCCGCATTAGACATAACTTTACAAATTAATTACACTATGTTATATAAATATAATTTCAAATTTTCTCAGATCAAATTACGACGAAAATTGTCTAGAGTCACATATTTTTTTTTCAAAGAAATAAAACTAGTCGTTTAGACGTGATGTTCAATTAAACACCATTAAAAGTCGTAAAACTGCGCCTTAAGTTCAAACACCACGCAAGTCTTTTTTGACAATATGCGTTACGTATATCATTCGATGTGGAATCGAACGCCGCCGCGTTTGACAAATCAAACACGAGGGTTTGAATCTATGGTGATATGTAATTTGCAACAACTACGTATGTCAGTTTTGCACAGAAAAGCTACAGCAAAATCGCGTAGGTAACTCACTTGTTTTACCATTATCACAGCACGTAACTCAGCGTCTTAAAAAAATAAACCTGCCAAGTGCGTGTCGAACTCCGCAAATTACCAAATGTATTTTAGACAATTTGTATGGCTTTGGGTCAACACGATGCTAATACTGTGAAAATTTGAAGACCATAACTCCAACCGTTTGGTTTACAGCCAAACGGTTGGAGTTATGGTCTACCTGTGTGACAGACGACGGACTGACAGACTGACAGACGCCCACGTGATTGACAGCAATAGGGCAAAAAAAAACTGTGCTATAAAACAGTTTATTTTCTCTCATGAAAAGCTTTCCATTTTGATAATCGTAAAGTTAGAACTTAAGCAACAACATTCCATTAGCCTTTTCTCCCGGCTTCGCTCACGTGATCTCTCCCACAGGAGCCATGCATTTTTCTGGAATAAAAAGTCTATGGCACTCACATTCTATAAGTGAAACAGTTTTGGGTGTCAGATCAGAGAAGGAAGGAAGAAATTAACTAACGATGATTACCATTTAACATACATAAAATAACATAAGCAGCCCAATAATGTTCCCACTGCTGGGACTCAGGCCTCCGCCTCGCGGGCCCAGTGCGGTTTGGTGAATTTCATATTTCTTTAATTTTTAAGTAAAAACTTCTTTAGCCTCGTCGAACGATTTTTGGTAGGGGCAAAACTTATGGGTTCGCGTCACCGACATGCTAGTGACGTGTTGCGCCAGACTGATGACGCGCAGCGGCCTGTGTTATACGAAATGTATATAGTTATTGCTCGGAGTGCCAATGCGTGTGAAAACCAGACTAATGTTAATAACTTGAATTTATAAATAGAAATTTTATAAATTATTTTATATTTTTCGGCACTCCCCATGACTGCCTATTTTTAACCGAGTTCGAAAAAGGAGGAGGTTTAATGTTCGACTTTATGTATTTTTTTTTTATGTATGTCCACCGATTTCTCCGTCTGTTGTGGACCGATATTCAGAATTCTTTTTTTATCCGAAAGAATATACTCCCGAGGTGGTCCCATATAAATGTTATCAAAATTGCTTCAGCGCACTTTGATAAACTGAACAAAAACGAAAAATACGTATACCTCGATGATGTTTTGGTTTTCTCCAATTACGAGTGTTTAAATTCCACGTTCCATTTTATTGGGGTTTTTAGTTCTGGGGTATAACAACTAAAAAGTAAAAAACTTCTTCGACTTCCAAAAAAGAAAATACACTAAAAAAAATTAAAAAAAATAACCTTAATTTCGGCAGTCGGTGTCAAAAAACGAAGAAATACAATGCAAACACCGACTTCCAAAATTAAAGATATTTTTTAATTTTTAGTGTATTTTCTTTTTTGGGAGTCAGTTGTTTTTTTTTAAACAAATTTTTTTTTTCTAAGATATCGGTGTAACGGTATCCTCACGATTATCATTTAGAAATAAACAAAAATGTCTACCTCTTTACAATATTAATTTAAATACATGGTAAAAGTCTACGTTAATAGTCTTACAACGCCACGACGTCACAGTACGATGCTTTCGATTCCACAGCTGTCAAAGTTTCAAGCGCTACACCACTGCATGAAATTGATAGTTGCACTGTGGTAACATATTCATAAATATTGGCATTATTATTGGTCTACCGCAGAAATATGACGCTTGGAGTGAAATAGCACATATTGCAGTTTGTTGCCGTAACTACGCCATTGACATTTGTCATCGAAATGTTGGCAAATAAAATAGCCTTCGATTTTATTGAACGTTTTAATTTGGTACGTCCTGTTACTATTTTATTGAAGTACTTGCATTTTTACCTGCTTTTAATATTGTTCTGTTTTTTATTGAGAATGTTATTGAGTGTACAATAGAACTCTTAGTAGAAGTCTTTAGTTACTTGATAATAGCATAAGGATGCCTATTCTTTTATATCCCCACAGCTGGCTGCATATTTTTCTTTACATAAAGTGTATCTTGCAACGAACATCCCCGTCAGGCCCCGAAATAGCAGACACAATAAAAAACCTATTGTCGCGTCTCCAGTTAGAGACGCGCGGGACCTGACGGATTACTATAAATAAAATGACTAGTAAGGAGAGAATATTGAAAACCTAAAATATAAAACGATTTTGGAAAATAAATAAATGAGAAAACAATATTTTCGTACAGCACACAAAGTCAAGCAAAATACTTTTCCGTGTCTATTTTTTTTACATTACTAATTTTGCGCATTTGACCACTACCTCACCTAATGGCAAACGATGATGTGGTCGACGATGGAACACGCTTGCCTAGGAGTAACCTATTTACTCTTGACTGAAAGCTCCCAGGTTGTAGCTATCAGGAAAGACACGACGGCAGGGAATTCCACTCCTTAGCTGTACGTACAATGAATGTGTTCCCAAAACGTTTTGTCATATGGGTGGCATGTTCACCATGTACCGGTGGCCAATCGCCGTACGTTTGTGTTCTAATATTATGGGAATGGGCTAGGTGAAAATAGATTTAGCAATTCCGGTGCACACTCTAGGTATATTAAGACCGAAATAAGAGCGTGAAAATGATTTATATCAAACTCAATCTACTCGTATTAAGGGGAAACCCAATATTCTAGGTTTGAATCAAGTTTGCCGAGTGAATCTAGTAATCACTTAGATGCTTTTTAAAGGTAACCTAGATATTTTGATACTCTGTGTACCAGCCGGGCTTTTGAAACATTTTTTGTGCTCTTTCGATATTGATAATATAATATTTGGCGACTCTTTGAAGCATAAAAGTTATGCTGTGATGTTTTTCGTACGAAAGGCTTTTGTTTTAAACAAAAAAGGTTATTCTGTGTCTCCATTTTAAAACGCACTATTTTGAACTCTTGATGTTATCTTACCTAAATGAAATGGATTTTAGAAGCTTATACATTTTTCAACTAATCTCTTGTATATTTACAGCTTTATTTGGTCGTTCGGCACGGCAGTTCATGTTAGAGCATATAAAAACAAATGTAGGTATTACGAGATTTTATTTTGTTTCTGTACCTACTTACGTATGTTCATACATGGTAAGGTTTAGTATAAACTAAATAAAATAAAATAAAATTGTTGTATGTAAAGTTGGTTTACGGACGATAGTTTAACGTGGCAACGTCATAACAAACCATTGATGAAATATAGATGCAGCGCATGCGTGCAATGAGCGTAACGGGACACTTTTTCTTGCATGCAGCCGGCGTTCATCGATTTATTAGACGTTGTCACGTCAAAAAGAGTGGCACTCCGGGAGTGCCAATAGAATTGAAAACTTGAACAAAAATGCCCAACGCGCCTAAGGAAGTTTTCACTTCAAAATAAAATTAAAAAAACGAGTGTATGTGACATGTTTTTCTGTTGTTGCTTTTCAACTTTATCTCGTTTGAATATTAAAGAAAGAGTATTGTAAACTGTGTGTATCAACTCAACATCAACTGTAGTTGTTTTTTAATAATAATGCACGTAGCACTCGTAGCGGGTCTTTGTCACGCAAGTTAGATAAATGTTTTTTTCCCATCTCAAAAATGCCCAACGCGCCAAAAGAAGTTTTCACTTAAAAGAAAATTAAAAAGACGGGTGTATGTGACATGCATTTCTATTGTTACTTTTCAACTCTACCTCGTTTGAATATTAAAGAAAGAGTACAGTTTACAATACTTTTTCTTTAATATTCTGTGTGTATTGTAAACTGTAGTTGCTTTTTTAATAATAATGTCTTAATTTAGAGAGGATTGGACAAGCCGGCCACACTATTCCCAACTACTGCATCTCTTGAAAGCCAGAATCAACAGTGGCGACCACCAGAAAACGCTGAGGCATTGATGCTCGACGAATCCCGGAGAAAGGAATGAACTGTCTTGGGTTCCACTACAAAATTAATCAGAATAGAACAGCGGCGAAGTTAGAGAGGACGTATGAACTTGCCAGCAGCAACAGGAGTAGATACTCCACACACACAGATGCACACACACACACACACACACACACACACACAAATGTGTAACGTCCGTAAAACTGGCGTTTTGTGGCTTCTACCAATGGGAAGAAAGTCCTGTGTAACCACCTGGGCCCAATTGCCCATAATACCCGAAAATCCCCTTGATTAACTCCCCAACGTTTCGCAGTATATTATTATTAATATTACTGCCAATAACATTGAAAATTACGAGCTAGTAAGGCCAGGGTTCCAGGGTTTACTATTTCACCTACACTTTTTTAGTGTTCCGTACTCGAAGGGTAACCAACGGGACCCTATTACTAAGCCTCCGCTGTCCGTCCGTCCGTCATTCTATCTGTCAGCGGGCTGTATCTTATGTTCCGTAATAGGTAGACAGTTGAAATTTTCACAGAATGTGTATTTCTGTTGCCGCTCTATCAACAAATAATAAAAATACCATAAAAATTAAAGGGGGCTCCCCTACTAGATTTTTTTTTTTGGCTTTTTTGCTCGGTCTTAATAATGGCAACAAATAGACGCGTATAATCTTATGCGATGGTACGGAACCCTCCGCGTTCGAGTCCGACTCGCACTTGGCCGGTTTTTTATGATTATGAGGGCCTAATGTAACAATGATGGAAGCACTACGTTTGCCGAATATAGAGTTATTTTAATACTCCAAGTTACGTTGATATTCTGTAAGCCCGTTTTATGATAGCCGTTGTAAGTATCGGTGCGCATATAGTAAATCGTTTTGGTAGTATATTTTTTATGGATTATTTAATCCGCGTTTGTGTTTTTTTCGTCCGTTTGCTTATTATTTATGTTCAAAATTGAAGAATAACTGGGTTGGCCGCGTCTGCCGCGTGCCCTTTTTTATGAGCTGCGGGTTGAAATAACTACTATAATAATTATGTAGAAAAAAGAATGATGAACTAAACAAAATTAACAATCTTTGGTATGGTTCACACCAGCCTTGGATTAAAACATGTGAGGAATTTGACTCTGTGTGTGAGATGGAAAACTTTATTTCCTTAGACGGAAATTGTAATACAATAAAGAAATATTGGGACACGAGATGGAAGACAAGAGTGCGAAGGAAGAGAAAAAATATATATTTGGTAATAAATATCCCAGTTTCCCAAAGAAAATTATTTATGAGGGCATTTATTACTGTGCCTACGCACGAATCATTTACCTAAAGTACTTCTGCCCACGAAGTAAACGACTTTGTCCGAACTAAGACGAAGTACCTACTCTGTATACTTTGGACCACACACAGTAATAACGCGATACGACCACGTAGGCCAATAACAATAACAGTTATCGGTATAATCGCTTGGCGTTGGATGTGTGCGACCGATGCCATTACTTTACGAGAAAAGTAACAGGTGCCGACACTGTCATTTTCAGTTACAAGCTAAAGAATGCCCATAATGTGTTATGGTTTTTAAATAACCTACTTGTTGATGTACAGACGGTGTATGGCTTCCGCCGGCGGGTGCGACGACGCGGCAATACGACAACGCGTTTTATAATCGCCTTGTCGCATTGTAGCGTCGCGCCCGCCTGTGAGGAGCGTTTATTGTAAAAACACAACAATTTATAACAGTGAATTTTTTTTTCAGTACCGTTTTCTGAAAAACACTTTATATTTAGAACATTATCTAACCTTTAAAAATAATTGTATCGATCCCACAGAGTAAAGGTACGCCGTTTACCGAACGACAAAGAAAAAACACGATGAAAACTTTTCTTAACCAGGAAAAATGTTTTTATACTTTGCCGTCTCACAATTTTCCATAGGAACATATTTTACTAAGTTTATTTCTTATTAAAGTATCTACCGGGTTATTGTGCTTTGTATAATAAAGGGCGGGTCTGCGATAACAAGGGACCCGATCGTAAGTAACGTTGAGATATCTTATTTTTATCAGACGAATGAAGTCGTATTCGCATAAGTGAGTTTGACATTTTAATGTCTTGTGTATTCGTGAAACTTTTGATGTTATTCTTCGTGTTTTATGGCATTAACTGTAAGTACGTTTTACTTAGGTAACTAAATGGAATGAAGAATTACTTGTGTGATTTTCATTGTTGTATCAATGTTGTTATACCCGATTTCTGACAGTTTTTTCTGGTAGTGGTTCTTGCCACCTTGAAGGAATTTGCTTTAAAAGACAACAGTTCAACGACGATTTAATATAACCGAAATGGTAGGTCTCATTTTTAACCCCCACCGCAAAAAGACGTGTTATAAGTTTGACAGCTGTGTGTATGTGTCTCTCTGTGGCACCGTAGCTCTTAAACGGGTGAACCAATTTGAATGCGTTTTTTTTATTTGAAAGCTGGTTTTCTAGCGATAGTCCTTAGACATGTTTTTATCAAAATCGGTGCATCCGTTCCAATGTCATCAGCTTTTTTCTGTTTTTTTAAATGTTCACTTTTTAAATGTTCACTTTTCTTATAAGCGTTGGGGGTTTTTTAAATTTTAAATTTAATTGGTATCTTGTAGCTACTGCTTTTGCTTATGGAAATGAAGAAGTTCCTTCAAGAAAGTAACAATCAATTTCGAAAAAAAGTTAGACGATACCACCCATACTAATTTTGATCAGCTGATGATAACTTTGTACGGAAAGTTGTTCATTTCCATGTGTTGAAGTATATAGTATCTATGTTAGGACCACCCATTTACGTTACACTTATAGTATAGGAATCTTGCGAGACGCACAGGATTGGTCGTTGTGGCAACACTTGGGGGAGGCCTTTGTCCAGCTGTGGAGCCGTCCACTGCTGGACATAGGCCTCTCCTTTCGGCTAAAATGATGATGATGATAGGATCTTAAATATAGAAAACTAGTCATGGAACTTTTTTTTTATCTTTGCCCCACACTACGAGTTACTCTTGTATCGTGGGTGCTTTTACAAACCTTTAAACTCACATACACAATACACCTAGACCCGGAACAACTATCTGTAGGCTATACGTAATATGTGGCTATACAAATATTTGGTCCGTGCGGGGACCAAACCCGCGACACGTAGCGCAGCAGCCGAGCACTGCGCCAACCGTGTCGTAAAACAACATTGATCTTCTTCTAGAAAGAAACTTTAGGCACTTGAGCGTCTGACCAGGAGTCGTGGATTCATTCGAAAGAGTTACCGCGGCCCTGGGCACTTAGCGCAGGGAAGGAACAGGGGTGGGCTTTAGTCAGTAAAAGTCTGACACGCCCTCCTGCACCACCCAGAGCGGGAGAAATCATAGGATGATTTCCCAACCCATAAAAAGCGAAAATCTTTAGCTTCGATAGAGCGACTGCACTTTTCTCCCAATTACATAGTCACGAAAACGAAATGCCCTGAAACCGCAAGATGAGGCCGCGGCAGACCACGAAGGAGATGATGGAATGACTTAGATGTCTTACTTGAGAATTGGAAAGAGGTAACACAGAACCGAGAACAGTGGAAAAAATTGAGGGAGGACTTTGTCCAGCAGTGGGACAGTACAGGCTAGATTTTTCTCTATTTCTCTCTATAGCACTAAGCTGAGCGATGGCCGTTTTGCGTGTATGTGACGCATATTTTCCCCCAGTTTTCTTTTTTTGTTGTGTTTCTCTGTTTTTTGCGTCATGTTTACCGTAATTAAACGTATTTTCTTTCTTTCTTTCTTGATATATTATTTCATCATAATTCATTTTCATTCGTTTTTTCTCTATTTCTCTCTATACATAAAGCAAAATAATTTATTTATAAAACTGTCTGGTACTTTGGTTTTTTATTTACAAATTTATGAAAAGTAAAAAATATTATCTCTAATATTTCTAGAGAATTAGCGATTTTTGCGGACCTCTATATTTTGGAACATCTATATCCCACATAGAGGAAGTTGCCTAATCCATATAAATTACATTCAGGATCGATACCTCGCTGACAAACAGGCGTATCAACATAATAGGCGTGGTAGTTGGAGAGTCTTTCGATAGATTCATAAAATAGCATGGAATTCATTCACGAAACTAGAATAATTACAATCGGGGCAACTATGAACTATGGGGAAACTATACCCCTGGGGCAACTATCCTGGTTTTATCCTAAGTACTATCTCTAACAAAAGCAAACATTAAACGTTTTGCTGTTGCTAGTTTATGTCTCACTTGAGAAGTGCTATCTACCTTCGCGGGACATTTAACACGTTGGATTACGTACGCATAATAAATTCTCTTCTCGGCTTCCAGCCTGATAATAAATATCATTTTGAGGTGTACCGTCGCGTATTTCTGGGTACCAAATTTTCAAATTATAGAACCGTACTTAGATTAAGGCGTTTTCTAAAAATAAATTGGAGTTTATGTTGGAGATGCTTTTTATTCCAGCCTGTTTGTAATACCCGGGCCTGCGGACAGCGAGTAATGGGTAGCTCGCCGTCCGATCAGCACCAGGCCCGAGAGTCGACGGCGCGTAGTGTTCCACGCGCGCCTCAAAGAGTTGTCAGCAATAGGGACGGGGCCCGTCATGGCCAATGCCTGCCCGGGGGTTGAGGATAAATTCGAAAGAGTTACCTCGCCCCTGGGCATTCAGGGCAGGGAGGAACAGGGGTGGGTTTTAGTCAGTAAGAGTCTGACAAGAAGTCATTGGATGATTGCCCACCCCACAAAAAAAAAAAGCCTGTTTGTAATAGTCTGGCATTAAATGACTTTTAATATTGGAATAGTGACAGTAGCAGCATTAAATATGTAATTTTAATAATAAACATTACTTGAAAAGTTCTTAGTTATGGCTGAAGTTATTTTTTGAATTTAATTTACAATATTGAGATCTTTCCTTTATTTCATACATTACATTATATCTTGCGATCACCCTTTGCTATATAATAGTTATATTTTTTGTGTTCAATTTCAATCTCAATTGCCCTTTTATTCTGAAACTTCTTTCTTTCTTCCAATTATTAATTGTTGTTATTTTCTTTCGTGATTTATAAAGAGTGTATCAGAAGTGGTTGGTCTAATTTTAGATACTATTTCTGTCCATAGAAATGAACCATTTACTTTAAGAGAGTCATAGTTAATTTCGAAAACAAAATGGAACTGCCGTACTAATTTTGGTCAGCTGAGGATAATTTTGTACGGAAAAATTAATTTGTTTTTGGTAATTTACAATGACTTCCTTGAAGAATATTGTTCATTTCCATGGCCAGAAGAAGTATATAAAACATGACCACATATTTTCGTTACATCCTGTTTATCTCGGTGTTCAGTGTGCCTCTTGGCAAAGGCCTCCTCTAACGATTTCCATTGATTTCTGTCTTTTACACCTCTGCTTCATTTTCGACCTGCTGTGAGATTAAGTTCGTCGAGGAGCTCGTGGCTAAAGTAATAAGAACCGCACGGGTCGATCCATGGAGAGGAGCATTTTTGGGAATCAAGAAACTAGATAGAGAAAGGAACACATCCTTACTAAGATAGACCAAATGAAATGGAGATGGGCGGGTCACGTGTTGCGGAGCCCCCAGGATAAATCAAGTGAAATTTTGATGGAATGGTACCCCACAAATAGTATACTAGATAAAGGTCGACAACGTATTTATGTAAGTAGAACTTTGATGTTCAAAAATTGCTGGCTCTCAGCCTAATTTGAATAAATGACTTTTGGTTTTGACGTAAAAGATGGAAGGACAAACTCAATTTCACAATCAATCTGCCTAGCCTTTTCTCAACTATCTTGGGGTCGGCTTCCAGTCTAACCGGATGCAGCTGAATACCAGTATTTTACATGGAGCAACTGCCTATTTGACCTACACAACCCAGTGACTGGGTAATACGATACCCCTTGGTAAGACTGGTTGTCAGACTTTCGGGCTTCTGACGACCCGTAACGACTGTCAAAGATCCACGATTTACAGCCGGGACCAAAGGCTTAACATGGTTTCCGAGGCACGGAGGAGTTTCGGTATGTAAAGATTGTCACCCATCCACGGACCAACCTCGGCAAGCGTAGCTTAACCTGATGGTTCGACCCGTGCGGCTGTTATTACTTTAGCCACGAGCTCCTCCTCCATGTTTTCAAAAGTATGTGTTGATGAAATAAATTACACAATTGACCAAGCCCTTTAATTAAATTAAAAAAAAAAGAAAACGTCTGCCTGGGTTTGAACCCATGACGTACAATTCGTAAGCCGTTACCACTGCTCTCGTATCTCTATTAAATAAACAGCAGCGGATAATGTGTTATTAATAATATAATACGAGACGTGAATTAAAATTTTCAGACGAGTTAGTTGCAGAAAGGCAGTTTATTGAACCACCATAAGATAACACTATTCATTTATCCATTTTACACAAAACCCAATATTTTATCAAACAAAAAGTTCTGAATATTGTCCTTGACAAAATTATGTCCCCAAGAAGGACATTAAACTTCAGTAAGGTGTCAAATACATCCCATTCAAGACGTACCTATAAGTTTGATCCTCAAAACTTATTCGTCCTTATTCTCAAGCGTACAGTAAAAGCAGAACGGGAGTATTTTCAACATCAAAAGTGCCGACAATTCTTAGGCTAATGTTCGTCACGACCTTACGAATACTCGGCCAAGCGTAAAGTTGAAAATTCATTTCGAGAAAATTCGACTAAATGCTCAGCTTTGTCCCTATATTACGGCGGCTCGAATAACTTTTGTTCGGAGGCAGTTTTGTACAGTCACGAGCGTAAATGTGTGACACGTTGCGCAATATCCAAAATGTATTTTCTCCAACCTATGTTACTGGAAAGAAATGTTGGATGCGTCACAAATTTAACGCAAGTCAAGTGATACGATTGTCCGTTTGAAAGTTATTCAACCGATCACAAGAAGTTAACACGTAAAAAAATCCTTTCTAGAAACTGGGATTTAAAGTGTGGTAAGAAAAATGTCTTTGAATTTTGCGTAAGCGTAAGGTATTTACGCTGGTGACTGTACCTACGAGAAAGCCTGAGTTATAAACAGGCGTAGGTCCTAAGTAACTTACGAGTATGCTTCGTTGAAACTCGGTTTTCAGTAAAGATTAAAGTATTATGTTTTGCATAAATTGCATATTACAAGACTATGCACTCTATTCTGAAACTAGTTTAATTACTTACATTGGAAAGTTTATTGTTTGAGTTTGTTTATAATGTGATGTTACGTCTTACGCGGAGCCAATTTCCTTGCTACTGGGATACTGGCTTTAAGTAAGATTAGTCGAGCGACACATGTAAAAGAAAATACGCGACGGAAAATACGGTGTCTTAAGCATAAAATGTTTTTTTGAATTGAAAACTTTTTTCCTTCTGGAAAAAATCCTTTGAACTCGCGCGTCACCGACACCGACCGTCGTAGCACTCGTAGCGGATTGTTTTCATTTCAAGTGAAAACCGACACCGACACCGCTACGAGTCCGTAGCGGATCGCGTAGCGGATTTTGTTCAAGTTTTCACTTCTGTCGGTACTCCCGGGGTGCCAGTTTTTTTTTTCTGCAATATTTCAGGCTAGAATGATGTCCAGTAGATATAACACATAGGTCTAAGCAAGCCAAAAATCCGTCACGTATTTCTATCGTAGATGTTTCACTTGCTGTAATAATATACCAAAAAGTTTGAGCGTTGCAATACTTAAAGTAATGAGTTGATATTAAATGCTAGAGGTTAGAAAAACAATCATACCTAATGCAAACTTCACGCCAGTCCACGCGGTGCGGACATAATGGAAGAGGCGGCGATAGAGCGGGCGGTGGCGTCTGCGTCGCACTGGGGCCTCCGCATCGGGCGCGGGCGAGGGCGCGGGATCCTCCGCCCCGCCCGCACCGCGACCCTCCACCGACGACGCCGTGGCGTTCCCCACCCAGCTTTACTCAAAACGCTCCCGCTGCGCTAATGAAACTGCACCCTTACGCACACAATCCGAACACTCACATGCATTTCACTTTTCACTGTACACTCTCGTGTTAGTATTTCACTGTTATCTGTGCTTTAGCGTCGATGAAATTCCATTAGATGTTAAAAGAAAAAGAAAGAAAAATAATTTATTCTGCAGAACTTAGCACTACTGTTTCAGCCGCAGCTTTTAGGGTTCGGAACAAATATTTAGACCACCTTAATAATTCAGAGGGCATCTAAAACGAGCGGTCGAATGCTAAGCGTCTACTAAACGCTCTTCAATATTTACGTTTGTCTCAATCTTCAAAGTTTGAGAAATTAGTTTGGAATTTCATCGACTATTAAACACAGCACTGCGAAGGCGAATTGAAAGTAATTAGTGGAGCACTAGTAACTTTTTGTTAAGTTTTCCAATAAAGCAAGCGTTAGAGAAGAAGCCGGGTATCTGTGAACAAAGAAAGGACGATTGTTAGTCTTGTTAGTAGCCGGTGACATGCTGAATTAGTCCTTGTTAGTCGGACGAACCCGCCGTAAGACAGAGTTTTATTATTTATCGCTGCGTTGGGTGCTAATAAGGAAATTGGAGGAAAATCGCAAATCTCGACCTTTTCTATTTACATTTATCGCGCCAGTTTTTCTTTGTCAGGCTTATGTATCGATTGTTTGGATCTTTTTGTGTTCCTCGAATCCATTCTTTCGTTTGAAAGCTTTTATGGCAGTCATCGTGGAGAAAGTTAAATGGGATCAGGTTTGTGCTGATTGTCTGTACGATACCAGTTTATAACACAATAAAGACGGTACTGTTGTTGATAGGACATTTATTGTTTTTTCAATGTCGGACGAGTTTTATCTCTTGCTGTTAGTGGCAATTTAGGTTATTTACACTTTAGTTCTGGGTTAGCTGCGATACTGGAAAGAATATGGGAACAAATAATAGAAACTGAGGTATTTAAGGCGCACTTATACGACTTCTAATGATTTTTAATTGAACATCACGTCTAAACTACTAGTCTTATTTCCTTCAAAAATAAAAAAAATACTCTAAAAAAATTCTTTCTGAATTTCATATGTGAAAATTTGAAATTATATTTTAATAGCATAGTGTAATTAGCTAGTGCCCATCTTCAAGAATAAAGGGGATGTACAGGACTGCAACAACTATCGAGGGATAAAGCTCATGTCACATACTATGAAAGTATGGGAGAAAGTGATAGAGAAAAGATTGCGAGAGGAGAGTGAGATTACCCCGAACCAGTTTGGGTTTATGCCAGGTCGAGGGACAATGGACGTCACCTTCGCTCTCCGTCAATTGTGCGAGAAGTACAGACGTGTGCACAAGAACTTGCACATGGTGTTCATTGATCTTGAGAAAGCGTATGATAGGGTACCTCGGGATGTGTTGTGGTGGGCCTTGAAAGAGAAAGGTTTGCCTGGGAAGTATGTTGAGTTGATTCGTGCTATGTACAGACAATCTAGTACCTACGTCCGGTCGGCTGCTGGCAACACCGATAAGTTCAGTGTGGCTGTAGGCTTGCATCAAGGGTCGGCTTTAAGTCCTTACCTCTTCCTGTTGATTATGGACGCTCTTACGTCGGAAATACAGGAAGAGGCACCCTGGTGCATGCTGTTTGCCGACGACATTGTTCTGGTCGGTGAAGATGGACCTGAGATCCAGAGCAGATTGGAGAAATGGCAACAGAAGCTGGAGAAAGTTGGCTTGAAAATCAGCAGAACCAAAACTGAATACATGTTCTGCGATTTCGGCGGTCTCTCCAGTTCTGAAGCTGTAGTGCTAGATGGCGCGCTTCTCCCAGTCTGCTCCGATTTCCGGTATCTCGGTTCACTCGTGCAAAGCGATGGCGAAATAGATCGGACTGTTAAGCACAGAATTAACACTGGATGGATGAAATGGCGGCAGGTCACCGGGGCTATCTGTGACTCCCGCATCCCCCTAAAACTTAAGGGGAAGATTTATAAAACAATGGTCAGACCTGCTGTCTTGTATGGTTCAGAATGTTGGGCCACAAAAGGGATGAATGAAAAGCAATTGCATGTAGCTGAGATGAGAATGCTAAGAGCGATGTGTGGTGTTACGCGCATGGATAGAATTAGGAATGTGTATAAGTATAAGAGGAAGTCTGAAAGTGGCACCGCTGACTGAAAAGTTGTGTGGAAATCGGTTGTCGTGGTATGGGCATGTGATGCGGAGGAATGAAGAAAATGTCGTGAGGAAAGTCTTGTGTATGGATGTGGATGGCTATAAGAGTAGGGCAAGGCCAAAGAAACGATGGTTGGACTGTGTGAAAGAGGATATGGGTAAAAAAGGGGTGACTACAGAGATGACGACTAATAGAAGAGTATGGAAGATAAAGACATGTTGCGCCGACCCCAAATAAATTGGGATAAGGGCAGGAGAATGATGAGTGTAATTAATTTATATTTTTATTAAATATGGGTAAAAAGGGGGTGACTACAGAGATGACGACTAATAGAGCAGTATGGAAGAAAAAGACATGTTGCGCCGACCCCAAATAAATTGGAATAAGGGCAGGAGAATGATGATGATGATAGTGTAAATTTTAATTTATAAAGATAGGTCTAACGCGGATAAAAAAAATAAGAATCACGCAAAGACTGTAAAGCGTATTTTTATGAAACCTGCACCATTTTAAAGATCATTTAATTATTTATATTTTAGTATACGTGTTTTAGTATAATACCTATTGTTTTATGTATAATAAATTAATAATGCGTCTAATTTCGGACAGCGCTCCTTGATGGGCGAGTACTATTACTGGGTGGACGCACGACGCGTTACGTGAGCTCAGCACAGAACACGCAAGCTAACCACTCAAGGTCGTTGGCAGTCGGCCAATACCTGCTAGGGTCGCGGGACTGTTCGTAAGAGTCACCGCGGCCCTGGAACGCAAAGGGCAACCGACGGAACACTGATGGGTTTTAGTCAGTAAGAGTCTGACACTGTCACTGTCAGCGGGAGTAGTCATTGATGGTTTGCCACTCTCAAAAAAATAATTCATTTATTTCGTGTTGCATAGACCCATACCTTAACCTAAGTGTACAAATTATTAACAGAAAGTGTTAGTAAATAAAGCTTAAACCTATGTTAGTAACACATCACTAGCACTACGTCCTTGTGCTCTCTGCTCTCTGAAGCGACGGAACACCACGTTCTGCGGCCAAAAGCTTTCTTCCAACACCCGGCTGAGGAAGCACGTTGGAATTCGCACTACGAAAGCCTTGAATTTGACGTTGCGGCGCGACTCCAACAGCTGCACTTTCGCCTTGTAGTTCAACTTTCGGCGCACGTAGTCCACGATGCCCTCTGCCTCAGTGGTGTAGTGGAGGCGCGAGATGTACACCGGAGTATTCGGTTTCGCTGCACGTAGCTTAACGTTGGGCTCCGCAGGAGCCTGACCGTAGCGGTTCTTACTGCTTCGCTGCCGGAGCTTCCTCCGTTGCACCGTCACGAAGCCGTCATCAACAGCCCGGTCCATTACTTTTACTGGCACGAGCTTCGCGAGGGGAGCAGCTGGGGTGCTGTCAATAACCAGCGGGTCAGCTGGTCGCATTCGGGTAGTGTTGCGAGGAGGGGAGCGGGGCTGCGCGGCACACTTGCGGCGCGCGACGCAGACTCAGCATTTGGCGCCGGCGACAAAACTGCTGACGCGAATCTTACAACCGATGTATCGAAGCAGCCTGCACCTCGGCACGTGTTCACGTTGCTTGCCGCGAGTGACCCACTTGGCGTCACCGAGTTGCGCAACTCGTCGAGTTCTACGCGCAAAACCGTAACGGTGCTCTGAGATGCCTCCAACTTCCTCAGTACATACTTCGTGCCGTCACGCCGGCGGGACACCATCTTGTCACTCATGTTGAGTAACCGGTACAGTTGCAGCTTAGAAGCTGCGATGTCATCCTCACTGAAGTTCGTGGCGCAGATCTGGACTGCGGACATCTCGTCCATCACGTCCAACTTCTGCTGCAGGAACGCCAGTAGTTCGTTCGTCACAAGTTGCTGACTCATAACGATTCTAATTAAGGGCGACGGCTTTCGCCGCGCGATACAATCAACCAAATTATACGTGTCAGCAACACGTCCGCAACGTAACGCTGCTAGTGCATGTACTGCAAACAAGTTTACTGTAAAGTTACATACAGACGCCAGCAAAAGTCGATAAGAATTCTCACAACGTATTAGTTTGACGTTTAGTTTGACTTACGACCTTCTATTTTCAAGTTTTTGCCAACAAATGATTGAAATTCACAATTTCATCAACTTAGCATAAGTCAAGATGGCCCAGTGGTATAGAGCACACAGGTTGAAGCGCAAATCAGTGTGCCGCAAGTTCAAATCCCACGCAATTGTTGACTTTTTATAATTTCTTAACCGATTGGAAGTTATGGATTAGCATTACATATATTAAATTATTCTTTAACTTGTTCACCCATTTCTTAGACTTAGAAAGGTAGATCATAAAATTTCGTCAATAAAATGAACAATTAAGCTATGACCTCAATACATTCATTGTGACGTTACATAAAAATAAAATGTTTATAAAGTCTAAATCATATATCACTTTTCAATAAATAACTGGACATAAACAATTATATTTTATTTTATTAAAATTTTAATGTCCTTCCATTGTTACGTTATTCATATTATGAATGGTCTAAGTGGGTATACTTCCAACAAACAATCTTACACGTAACATAGATAACGGTTACAAGATAACTTTTATGTCTAGGTAACAATTCGACGTCACAATTCTCATAAATGTTTAATTTGTAAATATAAAGAATAAACATTTTTATTAAACACGTCTTTTTATTTCCACCTTACAACATCGAAAAGATGTAACAACTAAATGATTGCAAATTACGAATGTGATTCTTCTTGTGGTTAATAGATCATATTCGTAATTTGCAACTATTTAGTGCAAAGAATGCAATAGTATGTTTCTTAGAAATATAAAAAACAACTATATTAATATAGATAGGGAATTTTCAAAGTAATAAATAACCGCAACGGACCGACCATGATTTGAACTCGGGCTACGTTATTTGCAAATCCAACACTTAGTTTATACGGCTACCAGCACATGACATATTTGCGCGAATTTTATCAATGCAATGGTAAGTACAAGTCACCTCTGTGACTGAGTGATGCGTATTCAATGGCACAGAAAAATAATAATGATGTTTTTAAGCTCAGTGCGACGACAGTTCCTTAGTGTGTGTTATCTGTGGAATGTGGATACTCATACACACGCACACATACGCACGGAAGTATCGTGCTCGCTCAGTTCGTAGCAATGTAATCTTTAGCGTTCTTATGGACTTTTGCGGCCACACAGTACATTATTCTAGGAGAGAGAGTTAAACATTTTATTAGATATCACATAAACTTAATGACTGATGATACTCCATCAGGAGTCAATCTACCAAGCCTTTTCTCAACTATCTTGGGGTCGACTTCTAGTCTAATCGGATGCAGCTGAATACCAATATTTTACATGGAGCAACTGCCTATCTGATCTCCACAACCCAGTAACTTGGTAATACGATAACCCTTGGTAAGACTGGGTGTCAGAATTTCGGGCTTCTGACGACCCGTAACGACTGTCAAAGACTGATATACGGAGGAGTTTCGGTATGTTAATATAACACCCATTCATGGACCAACCCCGGCAAGCGTAGCTTAACCTGATGGATCGACCCGTGCGACTGTTATTACTTTAGCCACGAGCTCCTGATACTATTGTATCAAATTAATCTTATCTTTCTTGAATTGGATACTGTCTGCAAATAATTGAGATACCAAAACGATTATTTAAATGTGTGACAAGTAGGCATATTATTATAATTTATAACCCAATTAGAGACCCACCCAGGCTACGCGGGGGAGCAAAATGGAGATGGAGATGATTGTCAGCCACCACTGACGGGGCCCATCGTGGCCGGTGCCTGCATGCCTAGGGGTAGCGGATAAATTCTGAAATGAGTTACCGCACCCCTGGGCACTCAGGCACGGACGGAACAGGGGTGAGTTTTAGTCAGTAAGAGTCTGACACGCCCTCCCGCTCCATCCAGAACGGGAGAAGTCATTGGATGATTTCCCACCCACCCTAAAAAAAAAAAACCCTGGCTTCGCAGGGGAGCAAAATGATTAGAAATACATTTAGTACCACCTAGCGTCCTGAAGCAATTGTAACTGTCGAAAGTTATAGTTCTTTCCCTTGGAAACTGTACTAAATTTCTGGATGAAACGTATGCTATGCCCTTTTCTGTACCTCTGACAAAGTATATGCAAAATGTGTCAACTCACACTACTATAGCAGTGGTGGCCCAGTGGTAACGGCCGCGACTTACAATTTGTAGGTCGTGAGTTCAAAACTCAGGCAGACGCTTTACTCTGTGTAAATTATTTCATAATCACTGCTTTCAAAACGGTGAAGGAAAACATCTTGAGGAAACCGGCATATCTTAGAACCAAAAAAATCGAGGATATGTGACATCCACCAACCCGCATTGGGCCCCCGTGGTGGATTAGAGCCCGACCCTCCCACATAGAGGAGGCCTGTGCCTCAGCAGTGGGGACATTAAAAGGCTGATGATGATGATGATGTGTCTACTCTAAATAAAACCCCAACAATGTCATGCCAGCCTTATTAGTGGTTTGGCATGCGAGCTAAGCTCCAAGTTTAATATTATACAAAGGGTGTGGAAACTTCAATACTAACTTAGGGGAGTTTCATTTAACTATAGTTGCTAGTAAGTCATGAATAAGGATGTTGGTTCATGCGCTATTTACTCTTGATTAACATCAGGGGTTAGTGTCATATTTGTAGTAGTTTTGCTGATATGTAATGTTACTTAGAACTGTAGGAATTGGGGAGAATTAACTTTGTGGTATTTTTTCTACCACACTGAAAATAAGTGACTTCGGCACGTTATGGCACAATATTTTTAATTTCTTGTTTTTTATGTTATTAACTATTAAGTTATTTATTAGTATTAATTATTAAGTATTATTTATTAATTATTATTGCTATTTATTATATGTATTCTTATTTGCGACCGTAAGGCCCGATCGGGCCTCGACATGAAATTAACCGTCAGCGACCGTAAGGCCCGATCGGACCTCTGCCGACTCGCGCTGTTTCAACCTCTATTATTAAATAACGAAAGGTCATATTCCTGTGGAAATTTTTACACACTCGGAGCGTAATAGTATGAAACTTTCACAAACATTTCCATAGACAAATACTGTATCGAAAAATTTAAAAAAAATGTTTTTAGTTGCATGTTTACGTTTGTCAATGGCGGACGAAAATTTGTTAGTATTGTGTTTTAAATAGTTTTGTGTTTGTTTGTGTGATATGTTGAGTTTATATATTCATTACTACGTTGTTATTACGTTGTTATAACATCATTGTAGATAAATATTTTGAAGAATTATTACGTTATGACATTTCTCGTCAAGGTCAACCGGTTCTGTTCACATTGTTATTGTGAGGGAGAATGATGTGACTTTTTGTGTGTTATACACAGTTTGAAGGTATGTATTTATTCACAGGTAGTTATTACATAGTATTATAAAAAAACCGCATCACAAAACGCAACGCAAACGCAGTAACGCAATTTGAAAAAGCCGTTACTTTGTTTGGTTTTCGTGATATGAAGTTTAAGAATGAATAATAGGAAAATATTATATCGGACTCTACAAAAAAACACTGTTATTAAATTACTTTATATTCATAGAGTAACATGCAAAGTTTGTGTAAATTGATAAAGTGGTTTTATTAGATATGAACCTAATACATGAACAAATACTATTCCCGCCAAATCGTTGATAACACATTTGATTACAATTCAACTCTCGTAACTCAAGTATTATTTACATTTTATTGTATGGTCTGTTTATTCAACAACCCAAACAAAAATACTTCAAGTGCCTCGCACCAATAGAAGAGTCAGCAAACCGTTTTTTGTGAGCAGAGTCGTTAACATGTTAATGGCGGGAAATAAAAGTCACCGCGCGTAAAAGAACACGGGTGGGTTTTAGTCAGTAACAGTCTGACACGCCCTCCCAACGCCTCCTCTCAGAGCGGTAGAAGTTATTTAAGAAATTCCAACACAGAAAAAAAATATTATGTGTAATATATCTCAAGCGGTAATACTCGCACCCTCATGCCTTTAGTCTCTGCAGGAGATGCCCTGGGCGTCGGAAGTCACAGGGCAATACCCAGCCACTGTAGGCGTGAGCGAGAAATAGGTAGCTCGCCATCCGATAAGGACCAGGCCCGGGTCGACGGCGCGTTGTGTTCCACGTGCGCTTTAAAGAGATGTCAGCAAGAATAAACGGGGTCCTCTAGGGCCGATCCTGCCAGGGTTGCGGGAGTGTTTGAAAGGGTTACCGCGGCCCTGGAACGCAAAGAGCAACCATGAAAGAACACGGGTAGTGGTTTGGGAATAGTGTGGCGGGCTTGACTAAAACTTTTTGTCAAGCCCGCCACACTATTCCCAAACCACTGCAACTTCTGTAAACCAGAATCAACAGTGGCGATCACCAGAAAAAATACATAGTATAGAACAGAATAAAATAGAATACTCTTTATTATGTACACCATTTAGTTTACAGAACATATTATAAATGAAGAAAACTTTACGTAGGGTGACAATGGGCGGACTTATTGCTAACAGTGATCTTTTCAACCAAGATACCTTTGGATGGATTTTATAGAGAAAAAGGAAAGACAGTACTGTAGGTAGTATTAGGTGTACTATTATATATATGTACAATAAATACATAATAGATAAATATATACAAATAAAACATAATATATATGCATTAATATTTATGAAACAAAAAGTATAGAACCCTAGTAAAAACGATTTAAAGAGAGAGGTAAGTAGTGATTTTTGACCATTGTTTTAAAAGTGGACAAAGACTGAGTACGCCTTACCGACACGGGCAAAACTGACCGACTGACTGACTGACCTGTCTTGGGTCCCGCAACAAAATTAATCAGAAAAGACAGCGGAGGAGTAAGAAAAATATAATTACCACTTCCCTCCTAATCAAGCGGGAGACAGATCAAAGCTAGGCCATTAGGCACAGAGGGGTATTTGCAACTGGGGTAAAACCAGTTGCCAAGCACCACTGGTTAAAAAAACTAATATTAATGGGTCCTAAAATTGTCAGCACACTTGATTCCAATAATAGGTATGACAAAAACGCTTGAACGCTCGGAAATTCGTTCTAGTTTCCACAAGGTCCGTGTAATAGACAACTCCAGACGTAGGTTGAATCCAACATAATATTGCGTTCAGTTTGCCAAAGAGTACAGTATCCCATAGGATATGATGTGCGGATTGTTCGTATTCGCAATCAGGTGTAGAACATTGACATAAAGGCGAGGCAACAAGCTTAAAGGAAAATAATTTACCCTTAAAGTTGCCATGACCTGTGAGAAATTGGGCAACACAGTGATCCACTTGAAGCCATGTCCTATCCAGGCGTTCGCGAACCGATGGGAGGAACTGGTGGAGGTGTCTGCCTTAAAAAGTTAAGTTTTAGTCAGTAAGATTCTGACACGCCCTCTCGCTCCACCCAGACCGGGAGAAGCCGGATGATAATTTTCAAGTCACAAAAAAAAATGTATGTCCCGAATCAAAAAATGATTAAGATGACAATACTCGTACTACTCCATAATCATTTTGTTTATTGCATTTTTGGGGGCGGATCTTCTTAATGGTTGAATTGTAAAAAGTTTTATCTTAGTGGGTAAGTGCCTACATAGAATAATGTCTTCCGTAAAATTGTATGATATTGTTTGGTGTTTCTATCCTTCTGACAAACATCATTCGTTTGTAATATAATCGTAAGACATCACAGTTTTCAGATCACCACATAATATTCCATATATTTGCTCTACAGATTCAAATACCATACGTTTCAGGATCGCTCGAGTTGGGAGTCATGCGAATGCAAAAATATTGCTATTGTGTGGGTGTTTATTTTACCCGTGGGATTGCAAATATGTCGAGGTTTATCGAAACGTGATGATCAACTGTTTCGTACCGTGTGACGTCACAGAGAGTGTTTATTCTGTTCGTTGTCATGGGAATATACCTCAGTAGAAATACATAATTCAAACTAAATAATGGGAACAAGCCGCAAGACTCGTTCATTAACCGACTTCAAAAAGAAAGAGGTTATCAATTCGGATATTTATATATACGCGCGCACACACCCACGCACGCACACACACATACATACACCAACAGACTAATGATATGAAAATAACTAATTTAGGAGGTCGGTGTCAAAAACGAAGACACAAAACCGGAAACCCCGACTGCCGAAGTTAAAGTTATTTTGCACTTTTTTTGGAAGCCGGTCGATTTTTTTTTTTTGTAAATAAGTAAAGTAGCAAATCGAAATTTAACTTAATTTCATGAGTGCACTTCCTAAATGAGTAGGAAGAGGTGTAGCACTACAATTTGGTTGTTAAGTGGCAAGCTCATTGCCATCAACCAACAGGCGGAAATCCAGACTCCAGACTGATACTGAGAATTTCCTAACAGAAAACCCAATAGGATATTTCCCAACCTGTATGTTAGCCAACACAGGAACTTACTCCGTGCTCCATGTTCGACCACATCATCGCTTAAGTGAGATAGTGGTTAAACGCGAGCCTATCAATGTTTAAAAAAAAAAACTTACCACTCATATTTGCATGACACTAGACGTGAAAAATTAATCAAAATTTTGCCATAAAATTAAAAATCAAATGAACAGCTGTGCTAAGCAGTAGGTATCAAATCTCTTGTCATCAAAAATATAAACCGCTTAAAAATACAATTTACAATGTTGGTTGATGAAAATATTTCAATTACATAAATTGTACAGGCGCTAGGCGTCCGCATTTCCCGGTAGAGAATGGTTAACCTTTGACCCGAATTTAATTTTTATACAGCCGCTAAATATGCTTTCCACCTATTTTCTCAATTTAGATGATCGATTGAAATGCAGCAGAGTTTATTTTATTTAAGACGATTCTATATTAATTAAATCTGGTTTACATGACAAATCAAAAAGCTAAAAGTAATTTTGTGTTCTGTACATAATGATGATAAGTCTAATTTTTTCAAGATAACAAAGAAATATTACCAAGTAATTCAGTCGGATTCATGGGTAGTATAAAAATGTAGCAAGAAATGAAACAAGACTCAATAATCAAACTAACTCGAGACACGAGGCTCTACGCGGTGCTACGCTCGTAGCTACATGACTACGGCGTAGACATTTGAGGTTGATTTGCTACGCCGTAGTACTTTCAAAACCCAGCACAATTTTTTTTGTTGTTTTTTTCGAAAAATTGGCGAAAAATAAGCGTCCTTTATTTTATGAGCCCTTTATTCAAAAAATAAAATTATCCACATGTGTGGTTTAATATAAATCACGGCGTGAAGAACTCACTCGACTAGCCTGTCGCAGTTTTATATCTGCGGGACAATGGGCTCGCTGAGAGCGGCATACAAACTCCACCTACCTACAAAACAGACAAAATCGAGCTCTATATCACAGAGTTAAAGATGTTTTGGTGTGCAAAGTAAACGTTGTGAGTATATAAATTAGACCATGCGTCACTGTCGCGCAAACGAAAGGATGGCTCGTAATAACCTGTGAAATGAACATTTGATGACCACTTCGGGCCAGACCATAGAGCAGAGAGTTTCCAAGTCGCTGGTATAATGGCGTGCTTCGGCAAATCACTGGCAATTAAAGTTGCTTGATTAATGGTGAAGGGTTAATTGTGGGAGTTGGTGAAGAAATGTTGGAGAGATATGTTAGGTTTCTGTTTGAGCTGTGTGTTAATTGGAATGCATTAAGTCGCTAGATCATGCTAGTGTTTTTTACGACATGAATGTTTTTTTTTCGAAGTAGTTGTTCTAAAAACCAAAATCAATTCAACTCGTGAACATTTTCGTTTAATGATTTTTATGATTTTCGCTGTGGCTTAAGTCAACAAAAGAGTTGCCGGAGACTTCAATTGGAATTTGGTGATGAAGCAGTCTCTGTGTCTCCACGAATCTCTGTGCGAAGCTCTGTGTATTCGTAGTTTGGAGAATTTAGACATGGACGTGATAATCCATGATGAGATACGTGAAGGTCGGCCGGCGACTGCGGTTACAGAATCTAATAGTGATAGCGTACGACAACTTATTGAAACTGTGTAACGTAGTGGCGTTACAATCTTAATTGAAACATAAACTTACAAAAAAATACTTGTCAGAAAATTTGTACTTTGTTAGGCATTGGAATGAGCCAAGTGCAAAAAAAAATTACATGTGCATCTGAAGGTTCGGAAGCTTTGCACTCGATGGATACCGCATGACTTAACGGAGAACCAGAAAAGACTGCGTGTCCAGTGGTGCCGTAAAATGATAAAAAAGTTTAACGGAGGCTATACCCACCACCCCACCATATACCCACCATATTTGATGCAATAAATAAATTGAAATTGAAATTGAAATATCGTGACAGATGACGAAACCTGGGTGTACTGCTTTGATTACAGTTCTGTTAATACGTACTTGCTACAGCCGCGAATCATATTTTGATCAACATACAACCTGGTACTGACCTGCAAATTGCAAAAAACGTAAGAAAATTTTGAATTTCACGGGTTACCCTGGCGCTTCCCTCTTAATGGACACCCAAAACTGCTTCCTTATTAACAACATTCCTCATGTACTCATCATCAGCCTTTTCATGTCCCCACTTCTGGGGCATAGGCCTCCTCTCGGTGAGACGGTGTGGGCCGTAATCCACCACGCGGGCCCAATGCGTGCTGGTGGATGTCACAAGTCTTCGAATTTTTGGTTCTTGGACATGCCGGTTTCCTCACGATGAAATAATTTACACAAAGTAAAGCGCCTGCCTGGGTTTGAACTCACGACCTACAACTTGTGAGTCGCGGCCGTTACCACTGGGCCACCACTGCTATAGTAGTGTGAGTGGACACATTTTGCATATACTTTGTCAGAGGTACAGAAAAGGGGATTGCATACGTTTCATCCATCCTTATGTACTCGTAAATCCTTAAACAACATTAATGTCAAAGAACAATACACATAGAACTTCTGTCAATGAACAAACAGCGCTTCAACTTAAATTCGTATAACTTAGTTCTTCAATAAAATTAAATTTAACTCCCTCGTCGTAACTGTTTGTCAAGATAACTGTTCTCCATCGCAGTATGTTATAATTGTATTTAATTTTCAACATGTTCTTGAGTATATGGAAGGGTTACGGAATTGTTAACATATCGTCTCTAAAATTATGATTATGTTCTGCCTATGGGTGTTATTACAACAATCGATCGATCGTTAATCGATGCCATCGATCGACGTTGATCAATTGGTATAATAGCTTTGGCTGATCGACGGATACCGGTCGATAAACAATCGATCTATATTGTAGTAGAAATTATCGATCGACGTCGACTAATTCATTCTACCATCGATCGATGGCATCGATCAATGATCGATCGATTGGTGTAATAGCACCCTAATGTAGGTTACATGATTTTAGTCAGTGTTAATTGTTTTATTATTTCACTTTTTACCTACTTGCAACTCAAAATTCGCTTTAAATTTTCAAAATATGGCCCGAATGCTGGGTTAAACACACCATTTGTATAAAATGTATTTGAGTGCAACAAAGAAAACGACGAATAATAACTCATAATCTCGAAAGATTATGAGTATGACGAATAATAACTCGATTATGAGTTATTATTCGGAGGGAGACAAAATAACAGAGGTTTTTAGCGGCCAAGATTAGAAACAAGTCTTTCTACGAGCCTGAAACAGCTGATATATATCATATTTTAGTGTTAGTTTTTTAGTAAAATTTGTTTATAATCGAGAGACTTTCATCCTCTAAAAGGTTATTATTGTCCAACCAAAAAACCAGTATACCTACAAAAAATAACTAGTGGGGACATGCAAATATTCCCGCTTGTCATTAAAAGTAAGCAAGGCTCTTGCCCCTTTCCTGTGTTTTAAATCTGTTCAGGTTTCCTTAAGATTTTAGAAATTTAATGCAAATTTCAGACCCCTCGACTCCCATGTCATAAAAAATAAGCAAAGCAAAGACCCCCCACCCCCTTAGTTGATTACGTAATACTTGAATGGTCACGTATTTATACTCTAATAAAAATCTAGTTACCATGTATAATACTCATTCCTGTCGGCTATTAGAGCTATTTTTGCGTCAGGACATGAGGCACACACAAATAGCTTACACCGTACGATGAAAATTTGCTCGTCAATAAGGTTTGTAACTGGCTGTGATGGTTGCCATTAGATGTATGAACGTCAACGAAACGTCACGTCGAAATCATCCAATGACTTCTCCCGCTCTGGGTGGAGCGGGAGGGCGTGTCAGACTCTTACTGACTAAATCCCACCCCTGTT
Source organism: Polia nebulosa (assembly GCA_951329385.1). Taxonomy (NCBI): domain Eukaryota; kingdom Metazoa; phylum Arthropoda; class Insecta; order Lepidoptera; family Noctuidae; genus Polia; species Polia nebulosa. Next base: position 8,707,182 of record OX589604.1, read on the forward strand.
CCTTCCCTGCCTAAGTGCCCAGGGGTGCGGTTACTCATTTTTACAATTTATCCGCTACCCCTAGGCATAAGCCCAAAAGTCTGACAACCAGTCATACCAAAGGGCATTGTATTACCCAGTAACTGGTTTGTGGAGGTTAGATAGGCAGTCGCTCCATGTAAAATACTGGTATTCAGCTGCATCCGGTTAGACTGGAAGCCGACCCCAAGATAGTTGGGAAAAGGCTAGGCAGATTGATTTCTGTTACACCCTGTATGTATGATTGCCATTAGACTTATTTCACTAATTCAAGAGACGAAGTTGGTCTCCAAGACAAGCATAATTTGAAACTTCACAGAACTTCTAATACGTAGTTATTAGAAGTTCTAAATTATAACATCTCACACTTCAAATAAGAACTACGTACTACACACAGCGCTGTGCAAACTTTGCTGCTTTCTATGTTAATGTTCACAATTCGACGCGGCGAAACAATTGACGGCGCCTGAGAATTACGACCAACATAAACTGTGAGTATACAGGGAATATACAGAGTATATTTTGTGTATATTTGTGTGACTGTAGCTCGTATATTTTGTGGTTACTCCAGTTATATAGGAAGGATTTGAGCGAGAAGCAGTGTTTGTTAAACTGTTATGACATTTGAACAGACAAATCTTTGGGGTGGCCATTTTGATGGATCGTCTATGAATCGTGAGAGCTGTGGTGGCTAAGTGGTAATGGCTCCGACTTACGTGTAGTGGTTCCTTAGTACGAACCCAGGCAGGCACTTTACTTTGTGCTAATTATTTCACAAAGTCGCTCATAATGGGTCTCATCAAAAGGCTTACAGTCACCCAAAGGGCAATGGAGTGGGCAATGCTCGGAGTTTCCTTGCGTGATAGAATCAGAAATGATGATATCCGCAAGAGAACTAAGGTTACTGACATAGCCCGAAGAATCGCCAAACTGAAGTGGCAGTGGGCAGGGCACATTGCTCGCAGAATAAATGGTCGATTGGGCCGAAAAGTTCTGGAATGGCGACCGTGTACTGGAAGACGCAGCGTTGGAAGGCCTCCCACAAGGTGGACCGATGACTTGGTGAGGGTTGCGGGTAGCCGATGGATGCGAGACGCACAGGACCGATCATTGTGGCGACACTTGGGGGATGCCTATGTCCAGCAGTGGACGTCTTTCGGCTGAAATGATGATGATGAATTATTTCATTATCACTGCTCTCAAAACGGCGAAGGAAAACATCGTGAGGAAACCGGCATGTTCTTGAACCAAAAAATCAAAGACATGTGGCATCCATCAACCCACATTGGGCTCGCGTGGTGGATAAAGGTCCATTCTCTCTCACAGGAGGAGAGGGAGAGAGAGGGAGGAGTCCCAGCATTGGGAATATTAAAAAGAAAAGAAAGAAAAAAAGACTATCAATCATCTTATAAATTACTAATTATTGTTATATCTAACTGAGATCGTTTCTGCTCATGTAAAATAAAATAAAAATTGCCAGAAATTGTTTAGTATCCAATTGACGTAGCTTCTTCACGGGCACTATATTTGGGATGGGCCAAGGATACTCAGTTTGGCCACAGGCCACATAATTCTCTACAGTTGTCATAATATATTGATGTCAATGCTTCAGCCTCAGTTTTGTATCAAAAATGTAATTTGTTTCTATAAAATTGTCATCATCATCATCATCAGTCTTTTAATGTCCCCACTGCTGGGGCACAGGCCTCCTCTTTGTGAGAGGGAGTGGGCGGTAATCCATCGCGCGTGCCTTAAAAAAGAAAAAAAAAATTGTAAAATTTTAGCTTAAAGGAATATGTCACTCTCAGAATGACAAATTCATCAATAAATACTGCAACAAATATGAATAATTCATTCCTCCGAGCACTTTATCGCCAGTAAAATCCGATACAAAGGAAAATAAATTTTAAAAGGAATCAGAGCATTTAAATACCGACTACAAATTGAATTCACTTCATGACGACGTAAGTTAATTCTTTAAAATGGGAAGCATTTAAATTGCTTCAGTTTTCCGTATTCATTTTAAACTATCCAAATTGAAAATGACTTTTTAACGAGTTTCATTATCTTTTCACGCTTGAATGCAAGATAAAGGGTAATTGTAATAAAATAATGTAATCGTGATAGAATATTAAAAACAGCTATCTTTCCCCATTTGTGATGTAAGTCAAGGAGGCATGTACAACGTTCTCTGAGCACTCAGCCGTGCATGCAATGTTAGCTGGTTGTAAATATTTTAAACACTCACGCCACGATCATCCTCATTAGAAGACTGAAAGTCAACCGAGGAAAGCTGCTTGGAGTTTCCCTTTGTGATCGAATTAGCAATGAAAGATCCGCAGGACATCTAAGACAACCAACCTAACCAGTGGGTAGGGCACATTTCTCGCAGGACATCTAAGGCAACCAACCTAACCGGAGGGTAGGGCACATTCCTCGCAGAACCCATGGCCATCGGGCCGAAAGATTCTGAGGCGAACCGAAAGACGCAGCCTTGGGAGGCCCAAACAACGTGGGTTGATGACTTTGTCAGGGTCCCGGGAATCAGATAGATGCAAGACGCACAGTACCGGTCGATGTGGTGATACTTAGGGGAGGAGTACTTCCAGAAGGCAACGTCTTTTAATCCATAAATCTGGGTATGATACAGACGATTGAAAATTATATATTCACTGCGCCCCGTGGTTTCACCGGTATATACCGGGATAAAGTAGCCTGTGTGTTAATGTAGGGTATAAGCTATCTACATACTAAATTTCATCCAAGTCGGTTCAGCCGTTTGAGCGTGAAGAAGTAATAATCATATATATCATACAAGTATGATATGTGTGATTTTTGTTGCCCTGTATTTGTTATGATTTACAAGACAATTCAAAAACACAACATAGTTTTGAGTGCAACTGAGCAGTAAAACCACAAGCAGCAAAATACAGGATTTAAAGTTTATGTTTCTGCATAAGCTTTGTGGTTTCGGTTTCCACTGCTAAAGTAAATCAAAAGTTTTCGGTGAAGATAAGACTTTGTTGAATTTTCTGTGTAGGTATTATTTTATTTATAGGTTAGTTACTGTGAGGAACTGCCTAGGGTCGCGGACCAATTTGAAATACAGTTACCGCGGCCCTTGCCACAGGCAACTGAAGGAACAAGGGTGGGTTTTAGTTAGTAAAAGTCTGACACGCCCTCCCGCTCCACCCAGAGTGGGAGAAGTCATTAGATGATTTCCCACCCTCTAAAAAAAAATTTACCGTGCGAAACGGATATAATAGAAAAGGCTTTTAAGCGTGTAATAGTAGAATTAATTCCTATCAAATTACTTTCAACAAAATTATAAAAAAAAAATACACTAAGAATTAATAAATAACTTTAATTTCGGAAGTCGGTGTTTGTATTTTACTTCTTCGTTATTTGACACCGACTTCCGAAATTAAAGTTATTTATTAATTTTTAGTGTATTTTTTTTTGATGTCGGTTGTTTTTTTTGTAAAAAAGTTTTTTGTTTTTCACTTTTTAGTTGTTATACCCCAGAACTAAAAACCCCAATATAATGGAACGTGGAATTTAAACATTTGGAGAACACCAAAACGTCATCGAGGTACACGTATTTTCCGTTTTTGTTCAGTTTCTCAAAAAGCGCTGAAACAATTTCGATAAAATTTATATGGGACCACCTCGGGAGAATATTCTTTCAAATAAAAAAATAGTTTTGAAAATTGGTTCACAACTGACGGAGAAATCGCGTAACATATATCCAAAAAAAAAAAAATTTTTTCTTTCTTTTTTGAAGTCGGTTAAAAACACACGCGTCTATCACGTGACAACCGTTCTAAAATCTCTCTGACCATCTTAATTATTTTAAAACTTGATAATTAGTGTTTCAGTCTTTTATTTATAATGTGCCATTACCTGCGAACTAAACCATCTAAAAAGGTCCTGATGAAAGAGTCTCTATAGCACTAAAAACGCCTGTGACATTAAATCCGCCTCTGTACTTGTTTGTGCATGAAGACTTATGTAAGTAAATATATTATATCGTTGTCTTTTTTTTGTGCGGTTGGAAATCATTCAATGACTTCTCCCGCTCTGGGTGGAGCGGGAGGGCGTGTCAGACTCTTACTGACTAAAACCCACCCCTGTTCCTTCCTGCCCTTAGTGCCCGGGGGCGAGGTAACTCTGTTTCGAATTTATGCTCAACCCCCGGGCAGGCATCGGCCATGACGGGCCCCGTCTTTATTGCTGACAACTCATTGAGGCGCGCGTAGAACACTACGCGCCGTCGACTCTCGGGCCTGGTGCTGATCGGACGGCGAACTACCCATTACTCGCCGTCCGCAGACCCATATCGCTGTGTCTAGTAGTTTATTTATTTAAACTTCATGTACAATAGTGGTACATAGGCGAACTTGCAACAAGGCATTCTCGATCAGTCAACTTTTGGGTTAAATAGACTACTCTGTGGTAGGTGTACAACAACACGGCGAGTAATGGGTAGCTCGCCGTCAGATCAGCAGCAGACCCGAGAGTCGACGGCGCGTAGTGTTCCACGCGCGCCTCAAAGAGTTGTCAGCAAACAGGACGGAGCCTGTCATGGCCGATGCCTGCCCGGGGGTTGAGGATAAATTCGAAAGAGTTACCTCGCCCCTGGGCATTCAGGGCAGGGAGGAACAGGAGTGGGTTTTAGTCAGTAAGAGTCTGCACACGCCCTTCCGCTCCACCCTAGAGCGGGAGAAGTCATTGGTTGATTTCCCACCCCACAAAAAAAAGGTGTACAACAGCAAATAAAACAAAATAAAAATCTTAAAATGTAAAATACTATACTGATAATAAAATACATATATGTGCTAAAATAATGCTTAAAAACGTACGTAATAACGATACGAATAAACGTAGTAGTCATGAACCATGATCTTAAACTGTTATTAATTAATGAAGTTTATTCAGTAAATTGGTTACAAATGTTTACATGTAATTTTCAAGTTTATTTAACAATAATATGAGACCGGTGTACAGAGACAACGGACTCGGAGTGCAAAATCTCTTTAAAACTATATGCGATTACTTTTAGTGGTCAAATTGTACGAGAACCATGAAGTTTAATGTTTGAAGGTGACACTTGATGAAACGTCTGCTACGTATTGATCCAAATTGAAACAGACCAGTTTAATCATCGCTAAGGGCCGTCATGCCCCTTGTGTGCATACGACAAAATTGTTGTTAAAGGTAAAAAAAAGGTTATTTGTATTGCTAAATAGTGACGCAATTATGTGCGTATGAAGGTACGTGTGCTTGTCTAGATTTTTATTCAAAACAAAAGCAAATGAATGTTTAATGTTAATTTATCACGATCTACGCGTCCTCCAAAAAAAAAAAAAACGCGTCCTCCACTGTCACAGGAAGATAACTTTTCTCAAGAAAATGTTCTTCTTTCAGCATTACTCGCGTATGAAATAAAGCTGTCACACAATGTTTTTCAAGAATACCCAGATCTACGTGTCCTAAATAATCTCTTGTCTGCATAATGCAAGAGATACTCGCACTTTTTATTATTATATTTACAGACGTCAGGAACCATCTTTATTCGCTGTAAAAGATAAGGTAGAAAAAAATAGAGGGCCGTAAATCTTCGCAAAAGATAGTGAATTGTATAAAATTATGGAAAGCAGTCCACTATGTAAAGATAACGGTTTCCCATGGGACGAGGATCCAACTAAAGTTATTTGATTTCATTACCTATATACCGACCTTCTGGTGGAACGAGAATTTTGATTCAATTACTCAGGTATTAGAGGTGATTTTCACTACGTTGGCGGTGGACTGCGGTTGAAATCTGGGTTATTATAACACTCGGAATGTGGCATTGTAGATAAAGAATACGTTGTTGGTATAATAGTTGAAATGGACGATGCGGGACATTAGCTAATGTGCTTGAAATTGTAATTGTATAAAGGTCGTGTTTTAAAATAATATTACATTTTGATAATACGTCTAAGTTTTTGACCTAATATTGCTTAATATACTGTTAGTTTGGGTTACAGTGAGAAGAAAACTATGGGAAGAACATCACCAATCACCCCATGACTTCTTGAAACCCTAGAAAAACCTGCCACCCGGAAGGGAACTGCAGTGGCTTTTATGGAAAGCACACAATCGGTGGGTTTTTGTCAGTAAAAACCTGACATAGAGCTCCCGCTCCGTCATTGAATGATATCTCAACCACACAAAAAAAAAGGTCAGCCACTGTAAATACAACTTTGCGAACTGGGGTTGTAAAGAGCCGTCAGATACCCAAATGTGGGTGCGGTGCTCCTTTTCAGAACATGACTCACATACTGGAATGCCACAAGTGACAATTTCAATTACAATTTACCTGTGACCTGCCACACCTGCACTATTTAGGACCTGATGATTGCTATTGGCGCTACAATTAACGTGACCAGCTTCTGCGTCCAAAGTATTTAAAAAAAAATACAGTAAAAATTAAAAAATAACTTTAATTTCGGAAGTCGGTGTTTGTATTTTACTTCTTCGTTATTTGACACCGACTTCCAAAATTAAAGATATTTTTTTAATTTTTAGTGTAATTTTTTTTTGGAGGCCGGTTGTTTTTTTTGTAAAAAAGTTTTTAATTTTTCACTTTTTGGTTGTTATACCCCAGAACTGAAAACCCCAATAACATGGAACGTGGAATTTAAACATTTGGAGAACACCAAAACGTCATCGAGGTATACGTATTTTTCGTTTTGGTTCAGTTTCTCAAAAAGAGCTGAACCAATTCGATAAAATTTTTATAGAACCACCTTGGGAGTATATTCTTTCGGATAAATAAAGAATTTTGAAAATCGGTCCACAACTGACGGAGAAATCGGCGGACAAACATAAAAAAAAACATACATACAGTCGAACATAGAACCTCCTCCGTTTTCGAAAGTCGGTTTAAAATAGGAAACCATCGAATCGTATGAAGAAGATAAAGAGAAGAAGTTGGTTTGGGTTGGTTAGTTGGTTTCACACCTTGAATTAGGTACCTACTAACTTTGGTGTAGGCAATCGTGGACCCTAAAAACACCCTAAAAAGACTTATTGGACCAGTGTGCACAGACTCATAATTTTTAACAGCGTCTCATAACCCAACTTCCACGAAATTAATGACGGCCCTTTTCCTCATGATTCGTTCCAAAAAGTCACTAAACGCGCATACTAATTGACTTTGAAAAAAATGTTATCCCGCCTAGTTCTCGAGTTATCCTCGTTAAGTCCCAATTCCATTCTTTACCCGAAGACAAAACGTTTTAGGAGTTTTAATTAAAATTAATATAAGGAACGAGCACCAAATGTTACTGGCTTAATTACGATCTGCTACACAATGGATTCTGTGCACGGGGTACACAGGGTAAACCCTTGTTACCCTCCAATTTATGGCTTACCCTTATAAAAGTGGGGATTAAAAAGTGTGGAGCGATTAAGTTCATGTGGGTTGTGAGTGATATTAGTATGAGAAGCGATTTTAATAACTTGTCTGTTAAATTTGGGTTTATTTTATATGTGGGTGCGTTGGGTTGACAAGGTTTTATTGATATGGTTTTCGGAGATATGCTATTAAGTTTATATCATCGCATCGGTTCTTTTGGTTTCTCGATAAGACGGTAACATAGTCTTTGATAAGGGAATTTGTAATCTGGGATCCAGGAACGAGGAGTTACAATTTATAGAAGAATTTTTACAGAATGCCTTAACATTTACCGGCGAATACAATGATAATGGTGCCGATTCTCTTAATAATTACTAAACTAAAATTAGAGAATCGCTGTCTTTTACTAAAAGGCAGAGCGAGAAAAGGACGGCTATAGCTATGAACTAAGTTAGAGATGTCAAACTAGTTTACGCCTTGCGCATCACCGTGTTTTTAATCGACATGTTTTTACGTGTACACTTAATTTGTATGGAAATATTAGTTCAACTAAATTTGACAGCTCTAATTTATGTCCGTCTCTTTCTTGTTTTATTAGAGAGAAAAAGATAGGAATAGCTTAAATTAAGTTTAGTTTGTACAAAACAGAATCCGCACCAATGTCAATATTATTCCTTTAAAAAATTAGAAAAACATTTGCTTACATTACAAAAGAAATCCTAGCTTAACGTCTTTCCAATTCCGAAATCCATTACGTTTCGTTTAAAAACGCCATTAAATAGTAAATAAAAGAAAATGCAGTCGACTTTAAAATTGTATTTTCTTTTGTCCATAATTAAATTCTAGCGGTACGACTAAACTATTTAAATATTCTCTTTACATTATGTATGAGATAGTATGACATTCACGTCTCCTCTCCTTTGTTTGACGATCAAAATAAATTTTCTAGCAAACTTTAATTATGTAGATATATTTTTCATTCTGCAGCAGTGGAGAAATTATTTTAAATTTACATATTGAACATGCATTTCAAGTTATAATGAATGTATGTATGGACTTTGAATTAAAAAGACATTTGGAAAAAAAGTAGCATAGGTACAGTTTTATTTTATGTTTTTTTTTGGATTTAATACAAATGGTGATCACAAGAATCTTATTTTTTCTCTATTACAAAAAAATCTATTTCGTGTCAATATGTCGTTAGCAATGCCACATGACAATCTAAACTGTCAACAACTGTCAACGACAAATACGATTCAAACGACTACCAGATAAAACTTTCATTATTTTCATTTTCATCCATTCGAGAATCCAATTTAAAAAACGTGCAGTTTCATAAAGAAAAATGACTAACTTGTCACAACTTCTCAGACTTACAACTTCTTTTATTTAAAGTAAATAAGATTTTAAGGGCGTTAAGAATAAAATTTATCTTCATTACTTCAAGCTTAATAAAAAGGTTTACTTACACTCAAGATAGCAGGAGCTCATTTGTAGACTTTATGAAACCTGAAAAAAAAGAAAAGTAATTAATATCATGCCGAGATTTTGTTATTTGTTAACATTAGCATGACTCTTATAAGAGGCAAACCCTTATAAAAGTCATGCCCTTATAAATAAAATAAATGTACTGTAGAAATCATGTTGAAATGTGTGAAAAGGTATTTCTGTAATTCAGAGGAATTCAGCGAAAATCTCACGCCCGATTGACCCCAATAAATAAACCTCGCCGAACTGCTATTCATCAATACAAACATTTTTACTTCGGAAGCAGTTCAAACCAGATGAAGCCGGTATCGGTGTCAATCGCGTTCGGGCCACTTCGGTAACTCTCGGCAACTCTCGGCGGTCGATCAGACGCTCGTTATTGCATATAACCTTTGCGGTTATTGCCTTATTGCTCTGTTCAGCTCTGATCCAACGACGTGGAACTTATGCTGAGCTATTTCGGGATCAGTGAGTCTTTTGATAGGGTACCGCTACCGACTACAGACAGGCTTCAATGGCTTGGAGTTTTTATAATTTATTTTTACCGATCTTGCGAGCAGCTTTTTTTTTAAAATTTTATTACTAAGAAGTGTTTGAACTTTTGTTGCCCATAGTAAGCTGAGCCTAGCCTTCATATTTTAAGTTAAATTAATTTATAATTTTCTAGTTATCTTTTTATACGTTCGAAAGCAGAAAGTAATTTTCTAAATCAAATAAACAATGTTGGAACTTGTGATAATCAAACCGTAAACACTTCTAGATGTAATAAAGCAATTACCTTTTCCACGAGCATGTAGTGAAAATTACAATGAAATAACAGTATAACAACTAAAAATAAAACTACAAGGTAGGTACTATTAGTTTATTGTGGAAAATATTGTAAAAACTAATGTTGGTATTGCATGTGCACGAGCTTTTATATTTACAGAAAAAGTGCGATTGCAGTTTTTTTTGTTGTTTGGTAATCCGAAACTGGTATCGATAATAAATTGACTTTTGGTGAATTACGTTTTTTTGTTGATTGTACTTTTATCGATTTTATTATTTATAGAATAATATTACAAGATAAGTTTTTAGCAAATGGATCGAAAACAGACTGCCATGTGAATAAGATAAATAGAACATTATCATTTCAGCCGAAAGACGTCCACTGCTGGACAAAGGCCTCCGACAAGTGTCGGCACAGCAACCAATCCTGTGCATCTCTCATCCATCAGATGCCCGCGACCCTCACCAGGTCATCAGTTCACCTTGTGGGAGGCGTCGCTGCGTCTTTCGGTACGCGCCACTCCAGAACGTTTCGGCCGAATCGACCATCTGTTCTGCAAGCAATGTGCCTTGTACAAACATTGTGTTAGTAATAATTCAACCAACAATCCCTACTGTTTACAACTCTTCCATATCTGTCTGTCTGTTTATCATGAACTCGGATGTATATTTCACATTAAAACTGACTGACGTATTTCACATCACATCACCCTGAAGACATATCCGAGATACTAATTTCCTCTACTGATTGACTTAACTACCTAATAATTCTGGACTGCATACTAGAATGTTGGCTGAAATTCTAGGTATTCCTAATTAAGAGACACCTGTTACTGTCTTGGGGACTGTTAGACGGATCTAAATGCCAAGTTAGGCGAGAATTAACTTTGGATACATCAGATGTTGAGGATCATTGATCAATTCACGGTCGATTCAAGATTCTGATGTTTGTACGTTCACGTTCGGTCAGGAAATAATTTTTTATTAGAAGAGTGCGTGGGACTTATTACTTTTTAGACTGTTCGTAACGGAAGTCTCAGTTAGGACATGTTACATTAATACAATAATACAAGTTACATATTTTATTAATGTCGTGAGTTCAAACCCAGGCAGGCGCTTTACTTGTCGTAAATTATTTCATCACATATGCATCGTGAGGAAGACGGCATGTCCTACATCCAAAAAAATCGAAGATATGTGACGTCCACCAACCCGCATTGGGCCCGCGTGGTGGATTACGGCCCACACCCTCTCACAGAGAGGGGGCCTGTGCCCCAGCAGTGGGGATATTAAAAGGCTGATGATGATTATGATGATGATGACATTAATTTGTTTAGGTACTGGGCGGGATTTTTCTTGTTATAATCTGCCTGCTTAGATTTTTTAAAATATGTTGGGGTCGTCTTCCAATCTAACCAGATGCAGCTGTGTACCAGTGCTTTACATGGAGCGACTACCTATCTGACTTCCACAACACAGTTACTGGGTAACATGGTATTTTTTTCAAATCTTTACCAACAAAAACTAAAGTTAACTAGTAACATTCAATGAAAAGTCATTAGCTTTTTTTTACAGATAATGTCTTTTATTTTAAACTTTACTACTAAGGGCTGATTTTTCAATACTCAGATAACTTTTAACTGAGGAATAAAAATTGCGGTTTGACATAATTTCTATACAAAAACTGTCAAAATGCCATTTTTATTCCTCAGTTAAAAGTTTATTTATTTATTTATTTAACAATCAAAGTTATCTGACTATTGAAAAATCAGCCCTTAGTAAGATAAAATTTTGTCTTCCAACAAGTCCAATTTCCCGAGATGTACCTTTTTAACAAAACTTAATGTCAAAATGTAGTGTCATTATTTCATACATTGCTGTAATTACCTCTATAACGTACTGCAAAATCTGTGTTAAGCACTTTACCGCTTTCGGCCAATTATTGAGGGAGCTTGAGAAGTTTACCAAAATGAACTGAATGCTTTAAAGTGCAGCTTTCGCAAAATATATTAAATTAAATAGTATCTTAAAAGTTCTCACTGAAAATGCATTTCATGGATTCATATTCACCATTTATCATTAAAAAAATAATTGGAATAAAAAAAATAACAAATGGATTAATAAATTGGATAGGTACCTCCACCGCTGCGCATTAAAGTATTACAACACACTAGCCACTACGCCACTGGCAGACCCCATACATATTACGAAGACTTGCCTTCATGTAAATATAATATCGTCAACCTAACATGCTTTTTGGCTTTTTGGACGGCCCAGTGAATTCTTAATTTTTCTATAAATGTCACTTCCTTTATCCAGTTCATCCTTCTAAGAGAAACTCACGTAGATTCTTCATTCAAATCGTCGTATTAACAAAACTGACTAGTTTGGCGCCGATCCCTCTCTCTGTAATTGGGCGCGAGTCGAGAGGCGTCGCTTGACACACATCCGCGATACAACCTTGTACCTGAACTGTACGAGATAATGGCTCTACAGGCACTAGGGGGTAACTTTTAGCCTGTTATCTAACTAGTGGGGTTATTTTTAGACCTTTTTGTTTTTGTAACTACAGCATCTTCTAAACAACTGTAAGAAATGCATATAACTACTTGTTATTTGTATAAGAACTACGAAAAAGCCGACAAAAATTTGGAAAAAAGTATGTTTTCTGCTTTGTGTATTAGGTATTTCCGTGAAAATCGCTCAGTAAATATTCACTATTTACTACGGTACTGTGGTTTGCCTTAGGGTCAGGTTATCACTGGTGTAGAGATTACGTGCGTGTGTTAATAATTTCATTTTCCTCCTCTGGCAGGAAAATACCCGATACGGCGGCAAAGAGGCAACGAAAATAAAAAAAAAAACGTAACGGGTGTAAAAACACAGTTTCCGAATCCGAAAGCCATGTATTCTACCCATTATTTGGATATTGTTTTTCCACTAGAGCATACCTAGAAATCCACTGGTTCTGGAGATATTGAAGGCCAAAGTCGCAATATTTTTTTTTAACAACAGTGAATTCCAAGTGTTATTACTAAACTTTTTTCCAAACAAACATTACGCATTTGAAGTTACAAAAACCTAATGATTATCAAACGTATCCGACAAGTACCTACGCGGCTTAGAGCGAAGGAGCGGGGATTATACTCCGCTTATATTTTACAGTATGCGTAGTTGACGGCTATGTGATATGTCTTTTTACACCCTATATATTTTAGCCTCATGAACAGCATTCGTAAATATCAGTTGGGTTAAAAAGAAATACACTATTATGGTAAATGTACACAATAATAATAACGTATTCAAAAAGTTTTACGTGTTCAACAAGGACACGTAAAATGTCCGGTCGTCAATAAAAATAATAAAGCAACTAGTATTTACCTACATCTACGGGCTTTCATTTAAAAAAAAGGAACCTTTTGAATAGATAAAACACAGATATGCAGGTTCTTAATTCAAAATATTATATGGAGAATTTGAATTTGAAACTCGATATGTTTACTAAGCATGTTATGGTTAGAAAGTATTTTATACAAGGCTCTATGTCTTAGATTCGTAGTTTTACTGCAACATGATTTTTTCCCCAATTAACGTGGTCACGTAACACACGCTGGTCAACTTCTCAATCCCTGAGGTGAAGCAACGTCTTAGTATGCCAAACAACATGTTAACAAAAAAAGTAGCCAGTTACGACTTCCAGCCGAAGTCGATTCTCCGCAACTTCTTCTTGTAATTGGACGAGTGTGGCTCGAGACTTCCAAAGTTGCTTGACACAGATCCCGAGGTACCGGATACATACTAATGTAGAGACTTGAACAAGTATGTCGGAAGTAGAACGATAGTAGGTACCTATATGGTATGTACATAAACACATTCACGGGATTTCCTCATAAATCAATAAATCTAGCCTTTTCCCAACATCTTGGGGTCGGGTTCCAGTCTAACCCGATGCAGCTGAATACTAGTATTTTACATGGAGTGTCTGCCTATCTGACCTGCACAACCCAGTTACCGGGTAATACGATACCCCTTGGTAAGACTGGATGTCAGACTTTCGTGCTTCTGACGACCCGTAACGACTGTCAAAGTTCCACGATTGACAGCTGAAACCAACGGCTTAACGTGCTTTCCGAGGCACGGAGGAGTATCGGTGTGTAAAGATGGTCACACATCCATGGGCCAACTCCGGTAAGCGTAGCTTAACCTGATGTATCGACCCTTGCGGCTGTTATTACTTCAGCCACGATTACCTCATAAATAAGGTACAACAATCAGAAGAAAGACAAAATATTTACATTATTATTTGTTAATTTTCTTGAACTTCGGACTATGATATTCCCTCTAGTAAGATACATTAATAATGTATGCATGCATTTATTTTTAATAATAAATGATGAAGTCCATAAAGTACATTTTCAATATCAATTATTATTGTATAGTGAGATCTAAATAAAATGCTGTGCATGACACGTAATATGAATGTCTTTGTGTGTATTTAGTTGGTTTGTCTAAATAAATAAATATTGAAGTCAAAACTTCTTTAGGCGCGTTGGACATTTTTGTTCAAATTTTAACTTCTGTCAGCACTCCCGGAGTGTCACTCTTTTTTTGTTTGTTTTAACAGTATCATTATCAACAGCACTGTGCTCAGATCTGTGTCGAGAACTTCTATTTCTCAGTGTCGAGAACTACTAGGTGTTGGTCGGTTCTACAAGTATCTCTCCAGTGGGCCAATTACATGACAAGCTTATCGTATCGACGCGCGAGTCGGAACCGACGGTTTTTTGTGAACCAACGCTAAGAAGCCCGAAGTTTTAATAACATTATTAGGGTTGTTTCGGTTTGAGACTCTCCTTGTTATTTGCGGCTTTTAAAAACAGAAAAGTATGCTTCGGAAGTGAAGCTTTTCGAAGTTTTGTTGAAAAAGATTGCGGAACAAATCTGTGAAAGATTGTTTGTTTAGAAAAAGATTTTCTTCAATTGAATTATGAGCAGAAAGATAATACTATATTATATTTTAGTAGATATAAGACAGACAGACACAGAATGGGGTCGAAAGGTTTTGGACTGATGATAGCGTAACGGAAGACTCAGTAGACCTCTCCTCTCCTCCTCTCTCACTGGCAGGCCTCTCACAAGTTGATGACCTGGTAGGAGCCACAGGAATTCAGTGAAGACATGTGACTTACAAAGATATTTCAGTTGGAACGATGATGATAATCATAAAAAAGAAAGAAGTAAGGTCAGAAAAAATCTAGCAAACTGAAAAGTTTTTTTTTCATTAATAGCTAACACTTGACTACAATCTCACCTGATGGTAAGCGATGATGTGGTCAACGATGGAGCTCGGTTGCCTAAACGTCGATATTCACTCTTGACTTAAAGAACCCCAGGTTGTACCTACCAGAAAATATAGACTCAGGCATTGAATTCCACTCCTTAGTTGTACGCACAAAAAATGTGTTTCCAAAACGTGTACATATTAACATTCTGAAAATGTAGACACTCTTATATCTGTTTACCTAATTAATTTAAATGCCATAAAAGTATCCGATCACTGTGCCAATAAACCATATCCGCTTATTCATACAAAAAAATCAACGTAATCTTCTTGGGACCAAAGGTACAATCATTGACAATACAAAATGCCTGAATACGCGAAACAGTGAGTCCATCTGGACGATATCGGATACTTATCTCTGATTTACTGGGAATCTATTGTGTCCGCATTATATTTGTATATCAGATCGTCAGTGTAATCGGCTTTGTTGTGTTATGTATTATGTATTTATAGGCAGTGTTTATGTTATAACAGTTTTATGCAAACTTAATTTAAAATTGGTTGAGTTTGTTTTAAAAAGGCTTTGGTCAGGCAATGAAGAAGCTTTATCACAAGTGCTCCAGCCTCACAGTAATTGTTGCCGTTCTGGTGCATTTCTGTGTTTTAGTTTGAAGTCATGTCATTGTCGGTTTTTTTTTAGGTTAAGTTTTCCTACCTGTAATTTGTTTTCTTGGTGTACAATAAAGTACTACTAATAGATATTACATGTTAATTAAAAAAAAACCCAATTCCCTTGCACTCCCAATTTGTTTGGCGTCAGTGCTACATCGCTTCTTCTACTTTACTTCTCTATTAGTCGTCGTACCCCTTTTCAAGACATAATAGTCTTTCATATTTTTTTTCTTTTTTAACATCTTTCTTGTTATAACTACTATCCACCATCCTTTATCTTTTTTTTTCTTCATCTTCTTTGTTACACTATGCTTCTCTCTTTTTCATCATCTTTCTCGTTACACTTTGGTATATGTATACCTACTGCCTATGTTCGTTATCGTAAAATAACACGTACAGTTGCATACACGTCTATATTCAGCTATGTAGTGTGTAGTTCCCAGCTCACTTTAGATAGCGTCAATTAGCCCCCGAGGTATTGTAACAAGGCAAAGGACACGGGGGTCAGATTGTAAGGGTTTCATGTAATACCGTTTCAGAAATCAGAACAACAATCTGCGACTGTTCTTTAATCTAGATTTAATTCAAATACAGTCGCAGTTTTCTGTTTCTATGAACAGATACTAGAACCGGGCTTGCTAGTAATAGGCGTATAATCTGCACAAAAAATACGTTAGCATTAGAAACATACTTGCCTATGCTGTCTCATACTACACCAAAGACTACAATTACTACACGATCGACAATGGTTCGGTTCTACTATTCTAAACTTATTCTAAATTCCCACGAGTTTTCAAAACCAGCTAGATATATTTTTCTGCCAGCCTACATGCAGTTAAGTTGCCTTCAGCAAGCAACCTTCATAGTATGTTATTCAGGTATTTAAGTAAAAAAAAAGTATTTTTATGTAAAGATTCTTGAATAATTACTTTAGACTTATATCCCTTTGAAAGAAGCATAAAAACCGCAACAAAATCTGTTGTAATCTTGTTTTGTTTAGTTATTATAGAGGGCAGCATCGGCTTGCCCAGAAATTAGTCATAAATCAAGTCATCTCTAGTTTATGGTAAAGTATAACTAAAACTGCAATAAATTAATTTGGGTGTTTAAAATTAATTACATGATTTAAAGTACACTAACGAGATATAACAAAATCGGTTCACCCTTTTAGGACCTACATGTCACAGACGAACAAAAGTATTATTTTTACAACTCTGTGCGTCAGGGGTTAAAAATACAGCAGTCAAATTTTATTAATATAAATCATATCCATTTTAAAATAAGCTCTTTACTGCACGATATCAACGCTGTGCTGCGTACCTTTCGCAGCTCAAGTGCTATTTTGCGTTCAAAGAGCACAATTGTGCTCAGTAATAACAGCCCCACTATAGTCCCTGACAACAAAGGATGACGCAACACTATAAAAATGAGGATACATACACCTAGGTACTCGTAAACTTTGCATTTATGTACTCATGTATGGAGGAAGTCGGTAGGACCGTGGACTCACTGGTTGGTGTTGACAAGAAAGTTTGAAAGAACGGAATTTATTTTTTATTATTATCGTTACTGTCCCACTGCAGGGAATTGGGCTTTTCCAAAGACCTTCCAGGAATTCTTTTCCCTCGCCTCCTGGTACCAAACTCCACGGTAGGCCTATTTAAATATTTTACTAGCGGAGCGTCCCCCTCGACTTCGCACGGTTGCATTTTTTTTTCGATTTACCAAATCTCTTTTTTATACGAACCTAATCCTGACAATTACGAATACAACGGAAAAATAATCAGCCAAATAGATGCAACCGTTTTGAAGTGATGCGCTAACATACATTTCCGCAATTGATTTTTATTTATTTTGCGTTTAATGAACGGCCTAGGCATCCAATTGAATGGCTATTTCGACCAGATGGCTGCGACATATATAAGGATATACAATACAATAAGTAGGTACTTATAGATTTTATCTTAAAACTGCCAAAGGCCAAATACAGAAGCTAAATATATGAATGAAGTATAGCACTACCTACATAACAATCATACGCTTATTTGATAATATGCCAGACACTGACAAGATCATCAACACATCACTGTCTGGTTTAGCGTCCAAGAAAAGATCCTGAAACAATAAATTCAGACTGAACCGGTTTCTAAGTCTATCCATATCGAAATCTCAAAGAAGCTAGGGATTTGTTTTTAAAAGCCAAGCTGAAAGCATCCTCTGAAAAATCGAATGAAGTCCAGGCAACGGAACGGTGTAGACGGGGCGAGATTAATTTACAGAGAGGTGGTGTGAACGAGCTATTATCTATCTTTCTAGGTTTGGGTTAAACCTAGTGCAGGCCGAATTTGCTGGCTGACTTACAAAAACTGCACTGTTTTTTGGCCCTGGTACTAAGGTCCGGAGCTCTTCATCTCTCTAAATCAGGTATGTTTTGCTCAGTGTATGCTAGCTTTAGAAACAGTCACCTGGCGGTCGTATTATTTTTAATGACTGTGTGTAGCTGGGATGTTTATAGCCGCATTTTATTATTTTTCTAAAATTAAATTAACAATGGATTTCAACGTTAATTAACGCCAAACTATTTTAGTTTTATCGAGATCAATAACGTCATAACTGATTCCTGATTTTTTATGTACCTACCATTAAATCTGTTGACTTCATACCGATGCGATAAGTGTAAACCGACTGTGCTATGGCTACGCAAGCGATTGGCTTGCAATCTCTCAACGCGTATGTATTATTCATAGTTTCAATGCACTTAGTGGCTCTCTCTTGGTTCTGGACGCCTGGTACCTACGCAAGGGGAAATATGGTGACGACATACATTTTCGTACAAAAGATACATTGAAATCACTTTAAAATTATTGTACTTGTAAATATATTATGTACTACTGAGTTCAGTCAATTTTGATGAAGCAAGAATGGGTTCAGATACTAACAAATTCACTTTATTGCCACCAATAAATTACAACATCCTTCAAACTTGCCGGTTTTCATACCCTGGCCAGTCAAAGTTAACAGCCGCATCGGTGCCAAAGACTTTGATGTCACTAGTTTGCTTAGCTTTGCAACTACACCGCCCCTTTTCTGCTTCCCTTTGCGACTAAACCTCGCCTTTGCGTAACATCATCCCGATTCTCCCAGTAAAATATTCTCTCCGATTTTCATGACTACATGGATAATGTAAGCACCTAAATTCTGTTTCACTCAAAGATCGGCGCTTGAAATGCTTGAAATAGCGTCCTTATTGTATATTTCACGTTGCTAAAGAAAACGGAAATTCACCGACAATCTCTCGGAAGTAAAGCTTTTACAATTTAAAGTGCCGAAGCGATTTCAGTCGTTGACACACTACAAAATGGCTAGAAAGGAGAACTCGATCAAATCGCTTTTAAACTGCATCCCCAACTCGGGACGATATACATACAAAATTTAAGTTATTTACACAAAAGATTCTATTCTGAAGGTTCTTGCTCGACTACGTTTGTAATCAGAGGTGAGAAAGTCCTGGGGAATTAGTTGACCTTGACGATAATAAAGTCCGCGAGATAACTACTTCCTACAATATCGTCGTGCTCGTAATTCCTTTATGTAATCTGATAAAAATAGTAAGAAAAAAAGCTTCTTCTTCCTTAAAGAAGTTTTAAAATAGGGCAGATATCTTTTGTAGTGTTCAGATTTTGTCTATATATCCGGATCAGTCAAGTATCAATGTTTTATTTCATAGCCTTTCTTTCAGGTACGAGTAGGTTAGAAGGCTGTAAAAATTTGTTGGTTTATACATTTTCTAATTGTCACACAATGGATAATACTGACTAAATAAATAAATTACATACAGGGTGTAAGGGAAATGCTTCCGAAAACGGAGAAAGGTCTAGTGATTCTCGATACTATACCATAACTTTTTTTTTTTTTTTACAATTTTAACAATTTTTTAAAGCATTTTGCGTATACATTGCTGTGAGAACAGTTAAATGAAACCGTTATTTGCGATTAAAATCCTTTTTTTCTTTACAACTTTAGCATGCAATGTATTCGTAAAATATCAGCTGACGCTCGCGCATTTATATTACCTCGAGTTCAAATTGCGCGCGCGCTTGCGACATCCGTGTGGCCAACAACCCCACGTCGAAAGGTTGCTGATCTCCGTTTGCATTTAGGCTGTATATAATCTACGTTCTAACTTTGGAAGCGTTCCCCTTAAACCCTGTATAAAACTCAATACTTTTACGTCCAAATATGTTCAGTAACATTATAATCCCAAACCTGAATTTACATCTAAAAACAGTCATTGTACACAATCGTAAACCCTTCCGTTAAATTTGAGGTACAGAGCTTAAGGCGACAAAGAAATTAAGTGTCATATGCAACGCTAACAAGAAGTGTTCTCGAATCGGTTAAGTTCTAAACTTCGTAAGCAGCACAGAGCAAGAAGGCGAATCGCCGGCCACTACTAGAGAAGGTGTTGTCAAAATTTACAAACCTACCAACCAAGCATGTCAGTGAGTGTCGCGTTTACTCATAGAAATTAACGGCTCGCGTACGTAGAGAATGAAAAAAATACTTCTTATCCAGACCAGTTTATCGATAGTTAAGTATACAAAGATAAAATAAAAATTGATCGAAAAACAAACAAGATATAATTATATAAACAAATATATCCGTCCCTCTCTCGAAAACGCCATTTTCTATGACAGATGTATGGGCGTCATGGCTTTTGACGTCAGATCCCAAGTCGTACTTCTCTTTCTATTTATCGACTTTAAAGCTTTATCACTTCCGTTCTGATGAAGATATTTTAAAAATTCTTTTTTAGTTGCTTGCTTTTCTTAATAAGTATTTTAAATAGCAAATAAAAAAATGGCATGCATAATTCATATTATAACTATGGCAAATCATCTGCATTCTGCCTAGCATTTTACCAACTATGTTGAGGCAGGCTTCCAGTCTAACTGGTTACAGCTTAATACAATATTTTACATAGCGCGAGAGAGAGCGAGTGCCTATCTGACCTCCACATACCAGCAACTGGTCAACATTATACCCCTTGGCAAGACTTGGTAACAGTTTTCCAGGCTTCTGACTCGTAACGACAGTATAAGATCTACAAATGACAGCCGAGGCCAACGGCTTAGTGGGCTATCTGAACAATGGTGGAGCCTCGGTATGTGATATGGATCCATCTTTGGACCAACCTCGGCAATCTTTGCTTAACCGACGAGCTTCTCTAGAAAAGTACTCCTTGGTCTGTGGTACGCAGCCTGTCGTCGTAGGGAAGTAATTGGACTTTAAAATTAGGATCTTGGTATACGGAAATCTGGTAGTTGTATGTATGTATGCTGGTACTTGGACCATGAGATTGCGCTACGTTGGGAATATTTTGTATGACTGAAAATTTTGTGCTGCGGTTTATTTTCACTGTAATAAGCTCGATTGATACCTAGATAACACTTGCAGAGAAAATATATGAACTAACAATTATGATTGCCTTTCATAAATTTTTAAAGTGAGTATTTTTGCGTTTGAGCGTTAATTCATGTAAGTGATCAAAATACCTTAAATTTGAGTAAAAAATCAAATTCTATAAAAGGAAGAATGTCAAACGCTCGATGTACGAGTAGACGAAAAAATAATATTGTACTATCAGTTTATTTAAGTGATGATTGAAGCAAGGCACTCATTCAAAGTCCTTAACCACACACACGAAGATGGTCTTCACGTAAAACTATTGAGCAACTTTAAAGCGATATACAAGTATTTCTCTTAACAAGCAGTTTTGGCGAATATAGGTAAAGTTATTTCAATATGTGTGCAAGTTTTCTCCATTCTCACTTGTACCATGTGTCATAAATATGCGAGTGAATTATTATATAAGTGGTTTCTTGAAGGGTATATAACGTACTTATGCTATGAGATTTCAGCAAAAGCCAAATGTAGATTAAAAATATTGGGTAAATACGTTACCAAATGGTAACATTCTAGCATTACCTAAGTAACTAAGTATGGGGCTTAAATACTGTGACCACCAAAGTGACGTAGCGAGCCCCTGTTACGTTACTTTGGTGGTAAGACATTACGCACCACGTGACGTCACGCGACATTTCAACGCACTGTATCGCCGTCATTTTTTGTTTACGTGACAAAAGATAAAATACATGTCCAATATTTTTTGGTTATTTAACTGACAGACTAATTAGACTTTTTTAGTAAAATATCCTATTTAACTAAGATTATTTATGTTTATTTAGTAAAATACTCTATTTAACTAAGATTATTTTTGTTTATTTAGTAAAATACCCTATTTAACTAAGATTATTCTTGTTTATTTTGTGTTTTATTTAATATGCCAAGGCCAAGAAAAAGGTGGAAAGACATATTTTGGGAGAAGGGTGGACCTGGATGGATGAGTAAAGTCAGGCACAGAAATCAGTGCTTAAAAGCCTTTGGGCTTTTTTATTTTCTTGAAAACTGCTGATCTGATTTGGATGGGGTTTTCGTTATTGAAATGTATATTTTTAAAGGAAAGTTTTAGTATATAAAACATTAGGATCTGATGAAGATCTTCGGAGATATACAGTGGAACTCTTCAATAACTAACATCAAATGACTCGCGATTGCTGCGATCTTATGTCTATGTATTTGTTAACACAATTTAATAGGGAACCGTAACTAAAAACAGAAAAATAAAAAAATCTTTTTTACAAAAACTAGAACCGACTTCCAAAAAAAGTTCAAAATAACTTCAATTTTGGAAGTCGATGTCAAAAAAAGTCAGTTCTATTTTTTGTAAAAAGTATTTAAAGTAAAACGTGGTGAATAGGGATGCAGGGGTGAATCGGGACGATACTTTAAAAAGGATTTTAACGATGGAATAATATAGTTGATGAAATAATACAGGTTTCACTGGTAATAAGTTATTTAAGTGTGAGTGTTTTGGTACTTTTGCTTACTACTTCGTATACATACGTATCATTCGTATTCATTTTTAGTTCTGTTCCAACAACGTAAAAATACTTTATCCTCTTGGTAACAAAGTCAACGTAGGATTCTTTCATCTTTATTTTCTATTCTATGCTACGATTTTTTATTCAATGAAGGCCCCACTTGGCGGGTGGTAGAGCGTTAATTTTAAGGTGTAAAGAGATACATGTACATTTTTTTTCTTGAAATAAAGATTTTATTATTTATTTAAAGCAATAAATTATGTATATATATATATGAAGAAAACAAGGCAGGTCAGAGCAGGGATTCTAAAAGTAATCGAATAATGGCTTATTTATTTATTTCTACATTGTTATTGTCATTTATTTAGATTTAAAATATTATAAAAAAACTTTGTCCCCATTAAATCACTCACACTTACTTATAACTAACTAACAAAGATGTAGGGTGGACTAAAATGCTAGAAGGATTGTCATATAAACCAATATATTATGCAATCAAATATTATAGCTCTACACTTATTTTCCTCTACTAAAGATTTCACGTAAGCAAAGAATGTTTATTCTATTTCAGAGTAAAAAATTCATTCAGCTTTTATCGAAGCTACGGAAAGTCGGAACTACTTTTGACTCAGATTCTCGGGCAACTTGAGAACTAACAAATGCACTATGTTTTTGTAACATACATTTACCTCTTCCAGAGTAAAGTATGGATTCACGTTATCTCGAACCGAGATATCTTGTTGAAGCCCGTTTATACGTTGAGGGAAGATTTTTTCCTATTTCTTAAATTTTATGAAATCTCTAAAAGCTCTGACTATGGGAAATGCGTTGGCCTTGAGTGTTATGTGCTGAGCTCACGTAACGCGTCATATATAAAAAAAAATCCCGTAATAGGACTCGCACATTAAAGAGCGCTGTCCGAAATTAGACGCATTTTTAATTTATTACACATAAAATACCGAATATTAAACTAAAACACTGAGACTAAATTATAAATAATATAAATTGGTGAAAGTTTCGTTAAAATACGCTTAATGGTTTTTATCCGCGTTAGACATAACTTTACAAATTAATTACACTATGTTATAAAAATATAATTTCAAATATTCTCAGATCAAATTACGACGAAAGTAGGTTAGAGTAACATATATTTTTTTCAAAAAAGTAAGACTAGTCGTTTAGACGTGATGTTAAATTAAAAACCTTTAAAAGTCGTATAACTGCGTTTTAACTAAAGGAATGTTTGATGCGAATTTTTATGTTTGTTATATTTTCTTAATTTTGTTTTCTGGCTTTCACGCGAATAGTGTCGCGCGCACAGCTAGCAGTCCGAGACGCAAGCGACAAAAAACTGCAACCATTTTATGTGTGAATAATATATATAATGTCACATTTTTGGTGTAGAGAAATTGCCTGCTGGCAGTCTTCCGGATTCCTTAGAGTTTGGCGTGGCCCGGCCAAAGATAGCAGCAGAACACCGTGTAGTTTTAATCAGTAAGAGTCTGACAGACCCCAGGGTGGAGGACATCCACACGAAATAAAAGGTGATTTCCCTATACCACAACTGTGACGTAATATCATAAAGTCACCGTTTAGAAAAGCTTGCAGTTTTTGTCACTCGCTTTGGGTCTATAGCCTGCTATAATCTCAGTGATCACAATACAACAAGGCATCTTATACTTTCTTTTAACAATAGAGGTACAAAGTATGCCAAACTCGAAGACAATGAGAGTAGACAATCTTTTGTTTCGTCATCTTATCCTGCTATCGCATTACTTTAAAAGTTCTTACTTGCAGAATTTTGGACTTTACTATTGTTTATATTTTTGTAATAAATCGTTTTTATGTTATCATAACATTATCTTTTATTATTTTGTTTAATTTCGTTTTGTTTATTTGAAATAGGTACTTACAATAAATAATAATTTATCCATCTATATAGGGTGACTGGTAATTAGTGACCGATACTTAAACACGAGATTATGCCCATGATAACCAACAACTTTCCCAAAGAAACATATAGTGAGAAAGAACGGCATCACGCGGCTAACAGCCGATAGGACACAGGCGCGCGCGCGCGATTTTCATACGGCTGTTGTGATTGTGATAAAATTGAATGAGTATAAAAAAAATGTTTCTTTGGGAAAGTTGTTTGTTATCATGAGTGCAATCACGTGTTTAACTATCAGTCACTAATTACCAGTCACCCTATATAGCAAGGGTCTACAACAGCCAGTTTTGTAAATTAAATAATAACTGCGTACACCATCATTCACAGTCAACTGCATATCAGTGGTAACAATAGCACTTTTTAAACCACATTCATTCAAACCACCCTTATTGTTACGATAAAAAGCTTAAATTATTAGCACTGACGTGCTTGACTGTGCTCCGTAAAACACCTTTTTAACAAATAATTAAACCGTGGAAAAAGAACAAAAAAGTAAAAAATAAATAAACCTTTTAAGTCTTGAGTATTGAGCTTATTTACATAAACTATCAAATTTTATATAAATTAATTCTGTGTCGGCGCCAAACAACAAAGTGATTAATTATCTAAATTTTATACATAATTATGTACGTAGAAATGGAGAAGGCTCTACGACTCTACGTAGGTCATTTTATTATTCGGGGCCGACTCAAAATTAGTTTATAATTATTTTTATAGTTTATGTAAATAAGCTCAATACTCAAGGTTTATTTATTTTTTGCTTTTTGCATCATCATCAGATGGTGGAAAGGTATGATTCCCACCATCAGCTCAGCTTCATGATGATTCCAAAACGTAAATACCTGATTAAGTTATGAAAAGTAAACAGAAACACTATTAAACTTTCGAGCGCAACAGGTTTCGAGGGTTTCTCTCAATTTTATCAGGATCCCATCATCAGATCCTGACTTCATTGACATGGGACCATCCGTGAGGTATAAAATCTATTCAAAAATAACCGTCGGTTAAAAACAAGAAAAAATATTTAGATACTCACAAGACTTATCTAAATCCCGGATGTTCGGGATGGAGGTTTTTCGCTACATATTGCAAAGCTCTCAAATAAAACAGCAAAATTAGCATATTAAACCCTACCTAAAACAACGGACATCACAATCAAACGCCAAGCTCACTTCAGTCCACACAGCCTTCTCAATTACCCTCTCAAACAGAACAGGTACGTACTCCGTACTAGTTCCACTAAACCAGGTCTTGTCTACCCATGCATTACAATTAGGACAGCCAATGGCGGCGTCTAATTCGAGCACCATACTCCCGAGCCCATTTATTAGGGGCTAATTGGTACCACGGACTGAAATTAGAGCTGCTTTGCTATTCAGTTGGATGCTATGTTTATGACGATGGCGTAGATGGGATATTGCGTGATTTGTAATTGAATTATTTGCTTGGTTGTGTTTGTGTTTATATATGCGTTTTTGGAGATAAAACAATGTATATCAATCTGCCTAGCCTCTGCCAGTTTCGTGGGAGTAATCGCAAAAGTCATCGTCTTCAGGCCATGGCACAGGCAACTGAAAGAATACAGTGGGTTTTAGTCAGAAAGAGTCTGGCGCGCCTTCCCGCTCCACTCAGAGCGGGAGAAGTTATTTGGTGATTTTCAACCCTCGATAAAAAAAAAATCTGCCTAGCTTCCAACTATTTGAGGATCAGTTTTCAGTCTAACAGAATGCAGTTGAATACCAGTATTTTGGATGGAGCAATGCCTGTCTGACCTCCACAATCCAGTTACTGGTAAGACACCTTGGTTAGCCTGGTTGGCAGAACTTCGGGTTTGTGATTACTCTCGGTATTTAATGGATGGTCGTCAACACATACTCCCGAACCCATTTATTTATAGGTTAATTGGAACCACGGACTGAAATTAGAGTTGCTTTACTATTCAATTGGATGCCGCTTATGTTTATGACGATGGAGTAGATGTATGGGATAGCGATATTGCATGATTTGTAATTGTAATATTTGCTTGGTTGTGTTGGTTTTGATACTGAGTTTGTTTTGATTTGCGGTTTTTGAGATAAAGAAGCATATAACAATATGTATAGCCTTTCCCAACAATTTTTGGATCGGTTTCCAGTTCAAACGTATGCAGCTGCATACCAGTATTTTATATTAAGACTGGTTAGCAGAACTTCGGGCTTGTGATTACTCTCGGTATTTAATGGATGGTCGTCCACACATACTACCGAACCCATTTATTGGAGGCTAATTGGAACCACGGACTGATATTAGAGTTGCTTTACTATTCAATTGGATGCTGCCTATGTTTATGACGATGGAGTAGATGTATGGGATGGCGATATTGCATGATTTGTAATTGTAATATTTGCTTGGTTGTGTTTGTTTTGATAAAAGAAAGATAAAAAAGCATATAAGAATCTAGACAGATTCTTATATGCTTTTTTATCTTTCTTTTATCAACAATTTTTTACCAACAACTTTTGGATCGGTTTCCAGTTCAAACGTATGCAGCTGAATAACAGTATTTTATGTTGAGCAACTGCTTGTCTGACCTCTTCAGTCTACAACTCATTAACTATGAAACACGAGACCCCTTAATAATACTGGTTGTCAGTTTTTCAGGTTTATGACTACTTGTGGGGCTTCTGACTACCCGAAACGACTTCCCGAGGCACGGAGGTATCTCGGCATTTATTGGATGTTACGAGTACCTACTTATTAACATAAGCAATCTGAAGAACAGTTTATTAAGATAAATTTTGTCTCTACTTACAAAAATGTCTCAGGTTCAATCAGTATCAGGTTTATGCAAGAGACAGCAGAAATAAAATATGACGAATAAGAATATGGTGAATATTATGGTAATACTGCCCCGGAAAAACATTTTTACAAGGAGCTTTATTACTACGAAGTCGGTTGTAAAAATTATTATCTCTATGCTAGAAACCGAACAGAGAATAACGAAAATAAGGATATGAAAACCACACAGTATCCCTATAACGATATCCGTCTCTATCAAGAACATAGACACAAATTGATTATAACCTCTTTGTTATAATAAGCAGCATACGTTATAACGTAATCTCGTCTCTATCGCTGTTACAGATATCCCTGTTACAGTGACAGATACAAGAACAACGTGTAACGTTATTATTGACACGTCATCTGTTCACGATCCCATTCTAGCAATTAGTCGTAACGAAGCGATACATATTTCATCTTGTTGGTTTATATCCTTATGGAAATAACGTGTTTTTGGTGTATAGTATCATTTTATTATAAGGTAAGATTATGTTACATTAGGTTGTCTTGCCTGAACGTGAAACTTGCGAAATTATGCGTGAGATATTCTTGATGAATGTGTTCGGTGACCTGAAATTACAGCATAATCATCATTTCTGCAGATAGACTTCAACAGCTGGACAATTTTTAATTTATTGACAATTTTAATTTATTGATTTTAAGTACTTATAATTGACTATTTCATTTTATTGTTTAATTTTTATTAGTTAGTTTTTTTATTAATATTGTACTTACAATAAATTTAATTTTAATGTTATATTAAAATCTATCACACTTTTATACCTGTTTTAAAAATTAAATCTTTCGAAAGAAATAACATTGCTATATAAGTATTACTAAATCTGATTGTGGAGCAAAGCTGTCTTAAATAAATAAATATTATTATTATAGGCCTCACCAAGTTACGCCATACCAACCGGTCCTGTGCTCTTGCAGCCAACGAACACCTTAATCATTCAACAAAACAATCGAGGTGATTTTAGTGATAATGTACTATTGAAGACAAAAGTGCATGGAGAGCCTTAGGTCGACTGTTGACTGTGAGGTTTTGCATTACGTATCATGACTTTCATGAGACGACTAGATGGCGCTGTTCAATCATGAAAATAACACTGCAAAGCTTATAAACCTAATTATGCAGTGGCAGATATTAAGGTAATTAATACCTAAAATAATTACTAAGTAATAATAATATATTTATATTCAAATAAACAAAAATTACTATATTTTCTTATTTCCGAGTACTTAATACAGCGCCATCTAAACCAAACTAAATAAGCCAATTGGTATATCGGTTAATTCGACTACAGATGGCGTCGATCATAAATAATAAAAATCCCTACATTCACAAAGTAGCTCTTATTTTCACGTTCCAGAATAAATAATCAGTAGCTCAGGTGGATAAGCATGGCAGAATAACATAGATCGTTCAACAGGGCACCGGTTCGCAACCCAGCTCTCTGTCGACTTTTTTTAAATTTAATTATTATAATATATAATTTATATTCAATTTTTTGTATTTTTAAACGTTTTTATTTTATTTTTTGTTATAAATAATATAAAAAAATGAGGTATAAGATTTATAAACGAATATAGGGATAATATACAAGTATATTATCCCTATATTCGTTTATAAATCTTATACCTCATTTTTTTATATTATTTATTATAATTGGGATAAGGGCAGGAGAATGATGATACAAGTATACATATACTACTATATATAACATTATATAAATATATATTATATAAATTACTTTCATAATTGGTGGTAAGTATTAGTATTATTAGTAAGAAACATTTATGTAAGAAGATTTAGATATATTTTTCTTACAGCTTAAGATTTACTAAGTTTAATTCTCGTAAAGGATAAGAAATGAAACTATTTTATTGATTATAGTTTAAGACATTTAATTCTCAAAGAAGAATACAATTTATGTCTTTCTTTCTTATAGAATGTATAACCTAACCTAGCAGTTTTACATCCAATTAACAATGATTTAATTCACTTGTTAAGGAGAAATACAAGTAAAATTTATAACTGAATAACTCTATTACAAAATAGAAGACCTTAACAAAGTAAAACTGTATAATAGATATTATAAGTATTCTAAATCAAAACTGTGTTGTGCTATTCTTCTATTATTTAGTTTTATTTACATTATTTTATAATAACTTTCCCTATATATGCAACCTTAGTTCTGTAAATATTTTACCTACTCATAAATTATAAAAATTTTACGTTTTGCATAATTATGTTTAGTGGTATTGACTATAATGATTGATTTGTGCATTATGTTATGACTAAGGTTCATAGCTTAAGTATTCGTTCCAGAAGGAGGAAGAAATTGAAGCTAAACCTAAAATCAATAACAATTGTAAGACCGGGTTATAGCTGTCATTTTGGGACCGAGTTGTTTATAATAATAAATAAATAATTTATTATGTTGGAAAGGAATCTATATTTATATTGTTTTTATTTTAATTTCTTATATTATATAAGAAATCAAAATCATTAGTGTAATAACATTTTGTTGTTATAAAGTAATGTATAAATTTATCCAACTTACACCAAGTTTGATTACTGTAATTTATCATATAAATTATAGCTACCCCGGTCTTTTCATTTTTACTCAATCGTTATTACTCAATTCAATATAACACTTTATATTCTTTAATATTTCGTGTATCCGCCATTTTGATCGATTACAGCTTGCAACCGCGAACCCATGGAGTCTATTAATTTTTCACATAAATTGTGACCCCGTATAGAATCCCATACCTCCATGCAGTGAGTACTCAGTGCTTCCTTAGTCCTTTCGTTCCTATTGTCCCACTTTTGAACCATAACGCCCCATAAATTTTCAATGGGGTTTAAATCTGGCGATCTCGCAGGCCAAGGAATAATTCGTATGTCCGATTGCTGGCTATACCACTCTTGCACAATTATGGAACGGTGTATAGGACAATTGTCCTGCACGAACGTTATTACTGGCATGTCTTCTATAGGAAAAACATTCCGCACAGTGGGCAACATGACGTCATTCAGCACATCTAAGTAGTTAACACTGTTTGCACGACTGGGTATTACAGTAAGTTCTCCTGGTCCTGCAGCTGTCATCCATCCCCAAATGTTCACTGTTATACGACCGGATTCAGAGTTAGGCACAACGTGATCACTATCATAACGCGTATTATTCCTACGCCACAACCTAACTCGCCCGTGCTGGCTAGACTTGAAAGTCTTTTCATCACTGAAGATAACGTTGGTCCAGTCGAAATGTCTGTATTTCAAAGCGAACTCCAATCGTGCTCTTTTATTAGCTTCGGTTAGCAATGGCTTAATAGCATGTCGACGATAATGCAGACCTTCACTATGAAGAGCACGATACACCGTCCGCAAAGATGTATCAAACAACTCTGCGTAATATCTTGTTGGTGTAAAGCCATTTTCCTCATAACCTTGCACCATAAGTTGACGCTGGTCTGAGTTAATATGGCGTCTTCTGCCAGATCTACTGCGGTGTTCCAACGAACCCTCTTCTTGAAACCGCTTTATCCATAAAGTGACAGTCTTTGCCTATAAGGTAAATATATTATTTATTATTTTCGTGTATCGATAACCATGGATAATAAAATAAATAACGAACAGTGATTTTAAAACATTACTTACGTTTAAGCCAGTTTCTCTCGAAATTTCAGAATAATTTAGGCCTTGATTATGCAATGCTATTATTTGGGCCCTCGTAGCCATGTAACATACAATATTAGAACGCGAACTCATGGTAAAGATAAATATTAAAAAATTGTTAAATGCAATCGTAACTGAACTCACTCAAAGATAGTAAAGAACGTTATGATTGAACAAAAAGATTTAATTTTTATACAGTCAATATTAAACTACCCTCAATTCTTTTGAGATTTATGATACAGGTTAAAGTCGCTAAACAACTTCGATATAATAAAGAGTAGGATAATTTCAACTCATTGCGTAATGACGCAATAGTCCAGTGGCGATGGTATCGGTAAATTTTATGCCACCGAGTTCGAATCCTAGTTATTACGAGCTTTGCTTTATAAGGTTTGTAATGTCGTAGGAGAATTTGTGTTAAAATTAAGTAATATTGTAACTAGCAAAAAACAAGATAATGTTCTTTAACGAGAGATGTATATTTTCCAATCCAACTACTATACTAGCGCCATCTATGTCGTTCAAGACGTATTATTAAGGCGATGAAACCCTGTACAAACGATTTTGGTTTGGAACTCTCCATGCACTTCTGTCTTCATTAGTACATCATCATCATTTCAGACGAAAGACGTCCACTGCTGGACATAGGCCTCTCCCAAGTGTCACCACAACGACTGCTCATGTTCATTAGCTACTCGCGCCCCTTACCAGGTCATCGGTCTACCTTGTGGGAGGCCTTCCATTGCTGCATCTTCCGGTATGCGGTCGCCATTCCAGAATTTTTCAGCCCCATCGACCATCTGTTCTGCGAGAAAATTGCTCTGCTCACTGCCACTTAAGCAGTATACCCTATGATAGTACATCCTTTGCTACAATTAGGCCTTACAAAGACTACTTAGTGAGGCCTCCCTTTAGTAATTAAGCATGCAACGCTAACGTGTTTGACAGAATACTGTTTATTTTGACTTTTCTTTTATGAATGGTTCTCTTATATTAAAACAAAACCATTATCTGGAGCCAAAAATAATTTGCCTTGTTCTTCTAGATTTCTAAAAAACCGTTCCCTAGTCAGGACTACGAAGTAAATTATAAACACTTTAAAATTCCGTTGCAGAAGTAGTTCAGCATTAATCATGATTCACGGTTGCGGTTTCGTAAGAATAATTACAAAACATACCAGCCATATTTCATCTCTTAGAAAAAATTCACTTTTGCTCGGAGCATACTCCATGCGGTATTTTACGCTCTGACTGAAGCTTGAAAATATGCGAGTACTTGAAATACAGTGGTGCAGCTTTTAGACTATGCTTTCAAAGAGCCTACTGCAAAGAATAATTCTCAAGTAGTAGGTATCTATAGACGAAAAACTTCAAAACCAATCAGCGTCTATCATAACAATATTTATACTAATTGATAAGTACTCGTACCTAATAATACGTTATTCAATAAGAGCAAGTGGCATTGTCTAAATCCATGGATGAAGATGGAAGATCCAGAGATGGAAGCCCGGAATTCTGACATCCAGACATACCAAGGGGTATTAATTTTAATTTATTACCTTAATTGGGTTGTGGAGGTCAGATAGGCAGTCGCTCCACGTAAAATACTGGTATTCAGCTGCATCCGGTTAGACTGGAAGCCGACCCCAAGATAGTTGGGAAAAGGCTAGGCAAATAAATATAACTTACAAAACCTACTTATAAATACTTATAAAATGTATTCTAGTTATGTACTAAACCACTGACCTGATTACGAAAATTCTTTCACTAATAGTACGTCACATTATCGCTGAGCGTCCGTCATGAGCTACTTGAATCCCAAAAAAACACTATATTGTCCTATAGGCGATGAACGCTTAGCTGCGGGATAAAGCTTGTGGTTATATATTATTTTGAAAGAAAATAACGCGGAACGCTAACTATTTATTGCTTCTTAACATAACACGCAACTCGTATCCTTGGGAGAAAATCCGAGAGAAATAACGAGAAAAACCATAGCAAACACATAATAATAATTATTATTATTTTATTACTCTCAATAATTGCACTTAATTTGCATAATATCTTAGATAAAAAACATGCCACGATCGTATAAAAACCAAGGCACTCCGTACGATTAAATTAATTACAAAAAAAAAACTCGCAATATTCCTCAGAGAACGAGGAAACCATGTTTATTTTCTAGAAGCACTTCATATATTTTGAATTAGGTACAAATAAAGTTCAGGTCACACCGAGATGCAACGCAACGTGGTTTTATAAGAAATCAGTTACGAGTACTTTAAGATGCGTAGCGCGACACCGCGGGGCGTATTCGGATTCGCGAGGCGCAGCTGCACCTGCAGACGAAGCATCGTCGGTGCGTCTGGCTACGTCCGCGGCGTCGTGCGACGCTTTGCGATACTATATGTTTTCTTTTGTTTTTATTCTTTCACTGAAATGTGTATAGATATTCTTTTTCACGAAGGTGGGTTGGTTTAGATGAGTTACAAATCGAGAATGCAGCTGCAGGAATCGCACCGCAACGTCAACCATCGTGTCTTTTGCACTTCGTCATGGAAGAGCACTTTTGGCCTCAGGACGTGGTGTTCCGTCGTTTCCGCGGATAAGTGCCACCAGAAAACACAATGACGTTGTGCTAAGTGAAGTTAAGTTATTACTAACATAGGATTAAGTTTCTATGTAATAACACAAACTGTATTGCAATAATATATATGTTATTTATTTAGATGTGTGTGTAGGTTCACGTTCGCTTTTGTTTTCTGTGTGCGTAAGCCCGGAGCGCTCGGTGTCATAGAAAATAGATTACGCACCCAGAAACAATTTGCATGTGAATCTACACACCCATTCAACACCCACACCCCTTCGTGAAATAGAATATCTATAGTAAGTACAGTTCCATATTGTCCTGCTATTTTCAAAAGTGCGCGCAGCATCGCGTCTGTGTGTGAGCTAGCCCTAAGAGAAAATAAAGTGCGAGTGTCGATGATATATGGGCGGCTCTTAGACTAACTATAACAGTACCACTCTCCACCTCACGTGTTTATTGATTCAAAAAGGTTTTCAGTTATAACGTTGTTTGTGTTTTCTAAATAGGTATTTTTCAACTGAATCTGGGTTAAGCACTAACTCATGGGCATGTCTACTGCGATGTTTGCTGTAATTTGGCAATGGTTGAATCTTTGACAAATTAAAAACTCGCGGTAGATTTTATTGTTCGGTAATCCTTTAATCGTTCCTATGTCAAATACCGCCAAATTGTCGATATATTTGAAATGACTTATAATTTTTTTCAAGCCTTAATGAATATTACGATGTCAACGTTAAACTTAAATCCAACTTGAAACAAGTTCGAACCCGCGTGTATTTGAAATTTTTTCCTGAAGACTAGGTAAATTTACAGCAGCTGAAAGAAAAATAAGATTGTAAACTAAAAATAGAGTTAAAAAAGTTGTAGAACTTCCTTCGCGAATGACAGGGGAATATAAGTATAGAGTTTAAATAAATAATAATCAAGAAAAAGCCCTGTTAAACTGGCTGTTATTTCTCGAGTTTTAGTTGAATAACATTTTATATTCAGCAACCGTAATTTATATGCAAAACGAGGCTTTCTTGTGCATATATTTTCATTAACATTTAAATTGCAGATGAATATGTACCATTTAGTTTTGACTCGCAGTGTGAGTTAATTATTTCCTGCCACAAGCAATCTAGCAGTGTGATAATTTTGTAAACTTGCCATTTACGATTCCTGATTTCATTGCGAGAAGTTGCATTCATGCGTGCGTTAGTTCATCACTTGTGGCTTCGAATCACAGCCCTTTGATAGATTCTATCTTTGCACGTGTAAGCAGGCACACCAGTTATGTATAGAGGCTTATTTAATTTGGCGTTTATGCTTGAGTTCGTTTTTAATGGCATAATTGAGTGTGCTAGCTAACAAGTGGCGGATTATTCAATTTTGTGATTATATTTTAGACAAGATATCTTTATTTTTCTGTTTCACGTACGTTACATACACGTATGTTAAGATTGTTGCATATAATTATATAGATTCAAGTTCTTCAAACTTAACTGACAGATGTGTTGCTGGGGAGTTTGTTGGCCACTTCTTCTTCACAGCTAAAACACTAGGAAGTGGTGACGGGCGGGCGTTTTTGGGTGACTGTCTTTATGTAGAACTTTGACGTTCCAAAAGTGCTGGCTCTCAGCCTAGTTTGAATAAATGACTTTTGAATTCTTGGTTATTTAGCACACATGAATGCAACGTCTCGCAGCGACATCAAATTAAAAAAAGTAACATATGGATGCGTGTGGAAATGAATGGCCCACTCATTAAGGCGTCGTTATACGACTTCTAATGATTTTTGTTTGAAAATCACGTCAAAACGACTAGTCTTATTTCTCGGCGCTTGAGGAGTTAAAGCGCGCATGGAACACTACGCGCCGTCGACTCGCGGGTCCTGGGGCTGATCGGACGGCGAGCTACCCACTACTCGCCGTCCGCAGGCCCGGGTCCACGGTGGCCGGCGATCGTCTCGCGACGACCTACGCCCAATGCGTCTCCTACGATGGTAGCGGCCGGGGACGTGAGGGCCACTCCGAACGAGAATGGATAAAGTGAGAAATTAGTACATCAGAGGTAGTTTAAAAGTGGCACCAGTGACAGAAAAGTTGAAAGAGAACCGCTTATCTTGGTATGGTCATGTGAAGCAGAGGGATGAAACACATCATGTAACTAAAAGAGTTATGAATATAAATGTGGATGGATGGAGAGGGAGAAGAAGGCCAAAAAAAAGATGGATGGATTGTGTGAGGAGTGATATGAAAGAAAAGGGAGTTAGTGATAGCGTGACGGCTGACAGGACAGAATGGAAGAAAAAAACGAGTTAAAAAGTTAAAAACATATTCCTAACCTTATCCCATGTTACTTGAGGTCAGCGCTTCAAGTAACATGGGATAAGGCTAGGAAGATAATGAGAAGTACATAGATTTTACCTAAAAACTGATAGACCTTCTTTTTGTTTTGGGGTAGGAAAATCATCAAAGATCATCAAATCATCCTATGACTTCTCCCGCTCTGGGTGGAGCGGCAGGGCGTGTCAGACTTTTACTGACTAAAACCCCCCCTGTTCCTTCCTTGCCTGAGTGCCCAGGGGCGCGATATCTCTGTTCCGAATTATACGCGACCCCTTGGCATGCCATCGGCCATGATGGGCCCCGTCAGTGGTGGCTGAAATCTCTTTGAACACTACGCGCCGTCGACTCTCGGGCCTGGTGCTGATCGGACGGTGAGCTACCCATTACAATCACAACTCCTATGACTACGAAAAAGT
The DNA here is from genome assembly GCA_951329385.1 of Polia nebulosa. Taxonomy (NCBI): domain Eukaryota; kingdom Metazoa; phylum Arthropoda; class Insecta; order Lepidoptera; family Noctuidae; genus Polia; species Polia nebulosa. The sequence continues at coordinate 8,743,555 of OX589604.1, forward strand.
TTTTTTTATTACGTTTACAGTTGCTGTCCAAATTATTTTTTTATTAAATTATTCACATACTTGCTTATCCAATTTACTTTTGACATCGGCAGAATAGTCGACATCGGCTCTACTTGTCATCAGTAAAAAATATAATACAAATTAGATAAAAACCCACAAACATAATCATGAAAGCCCACAGACATACTCCAATAACATTACCTAAGAAGTTACGGACGTGTAGACGTGAACATCGAAGTGCAAACTCGAATGGCCCACTCATCAATCGTCCGGCCCGAATGCTCACTTTCAATTTAACTTCGCAAATTCACTTGGAGATTGCTTCGAGCGCTGCGAGAAAGATTCAATATTATCGACGTGTTGAAATAGTGTGATTTAGTTGACATTGGAACTAATGTCGAAGTTTCGTAGCGTGGGTAGACCTTTCATTGTTACAGAATATGGAATGTCATTTTGATTGGGATAATGTTTGAGACGAGTGAACACGAAAACATATAAAAACCTAGTCGATTCGTTTACATGTTAACTGATACATATTGAAGTTGCCAATTTAGAATAGGTAGTTAATTATCAAACGAGGGACAGTTATTTTTATTAAAAAACAATATTTAAGGCGCTATTAACTGCCAACGACCTTGAGCTCACGTAACGCGTCGTACGTCCAACCAGTAAAGGACTCGCCCATTAAGGAGCGCTGTCCGAAATTAGACGCATTATTAATTTATTATACATAGAACAACAGTTACACTTAATACAAAACACGTATACTAAAATATAAATAATTAAATGATCTTTATACTAAAATATAAATAATTATATTCACATACCAAATTACGAAAGAAATTGTCTAGAGTAACATACCTATATTTTTCAAAGAAATAAGACTAGTCATTTAGACGTGATGTTCAATTATAAATCATTAAAAGTCGAATAACTGCGCCTTAAGTACCTACCTACTTATCTAAATGTATTTTGGCGTCCAAGCAAAAAGGGTCCAATTCTCGGCATTTAGTTTCCGAGTAATACGCAGTTTTGTAAAGTTGCATTTGATTATTAATTAATGCTCTCAATTATCTACAAGTTCTTATAGGAAATGACTTTATATGATGTTTCTAAGTACTAGAAATTTCTTTTTTGTTTAATATAATTTATTTAATGCTTTTCTCAAATCAAGCTTTTTCAGTGTTTAAACTACAAATGTCTAATAAAAAAAATGTGAAAGTTTTAGATTTTTTTAAAATTCTTATTATCAATTGAATATTCTAGATACCGAATCTAGTCTTAACCCAATACCCCACTACTAGACCCTTTTTGCTTGGACGCCCACATATACTTCATTTCAATTTCAGACCATTCCCTAACGTGGACCTCACATAAGTCCTATTTGCTGAATTTTTGATTCAATTTACAGCGAAGTCAAAGTCTGAAAGTGAAAAGTTTGTATTACGAGTACACTGGCGGATAAAACAAACACACACACAGTAGATAACCAATTTTTTTAAAATGTTTCTTGTAGGTACACCGAGTGTCGGCGACAGCGACCTGTCGCGCCCGGTCCTGATCCAGGCCATGGTACGGAGCGAGAGGGAATGGGACGCTGTCATCTCCTTTTGCGAAGCAGTAATGCTCGCGAAGGAGGAGGCGGAACGCGTGAGGGAGACTCAACGGAGACGACCTCATGCTTCTAGCAGCCGTCGCGGGCTTGCGGACGGCGATTAATGGGTAGCTCGCCATTCGACAAGGACCAGGCCTGGGTCGACGGCGCACCTCAAAGTGATGTCAGCAAAAACTGACAGAGTCCACCAGGAAAGATCCCTGTCTGGGTCGCGGATAAATTCGAAAAAGAGTTACTGCGGTCCTGGCATAAGCAACTGAAGACACACTTTAAAAGAGACTTTGACCTCTGAGTTTGTTTCGGTGTTTCTTCTCAGGGTAGTCAGCTAGGAAACACCGGCCTCATCTAGCTTAAACTGACAAAAATATTAACGTGTAAAAGTGTTCCTTGTAACCTATTTACTGAATAAACATCATTTATCATTATCATAGAAGGAATAAGGGTGGGTTTTAGTCAGTAAAAGTCTGTCACCTCTTCCCGCTACACCCAGAGGGGAAGAAGTCATTGGATTTCCAAAATAAAAACAAAAAAACAATAAGGTATACTGAGTGTAACGGAAATGCGTGGTCGTATTTTAGAAACTATTACTGCCCATGGAAATGAACAAGTTTCTTAAGGCGCTATTAACTGCCAATGACCTTGAGTGGTTAGCTTGCGTGTTCTGTGCTGAGCTCACGTAACGCGTCGTACGTCCATTAAAAAAATCCAGTAATAGAACTCGCCCATCAAGGAGCGCTGTCCGAAATTAGACGCATTATTAATTTATTACACAAAAACAACAAGTACAACTATTAAACTAAAACACTTAGCCTAAATTATAAATAATTAAATGATCTTTAAAATGGTGAAGGTTTCATAAAAATACGCTTTATAAGTTTTGCGTTATTCTCAATTTTCTATCCGCGTTAGACATAACTTCACTATGTTATAAAAATATAGTTTCAAATATTCTCAGATCAAATTACGACGAAAATTGTCTAAAGTAATATATATTTTTTTCAAAGAAATAGTACTAAACCTTTAGACGTGATGATCAATTAAAAACTGTTAGAAGTCGTATAACTGCGCCTTATAGGAAAATACAGTAATTTCCCAAAAAAAAAAAATTGGGCTCGCTGTAATTAGTAACGGAGGTCCAAATTTTGTTTTTCGTATATTATTATTACTTTCTTAAAGAAAGTTGTTTATTTCTTTGCACAGAAGCAATATTAAAAATTTCCGTTACACCCTGTATTTATATAGAGAAAACATAAACAAGACAACATCAAATAATTCCCTTCAACATCATTTACATATTTATGATAACAGAGTTATTCAGTCACGCATGGTAAATTAAACTCGAGTTCCTTATGATGCTTTTAGCATTTTAATAAAATAAAAAATGTGACGCCATATTGTATGAATATCATACACGTCTTCCCGACATTGGTATATAAACTGCCGCTTGCTTTCCTTGCTGAGTGCATTACCCTATTAGGGTAATGTTGATCATTTGTGAGCTGTGGTGGCCCAGTAGTGGTAACGGCCGGACTTACAATTTGTACGTTGTGGGTTCAAACCCAGACAGGCGCTTTACTTTGTGTATTTATTTTATCATCACTGAAGACAGTGAAGAAAAACATCGTGAGGAAACCGGTATCGGTGTCGATGTCCTAGAACCAAAAATTCGAAGACATATAATAATAATAATAATCTTTATTGTTCAGAAAAATACATAATTCAAACAAGTAAATCACTGGTCTCCACACTAGGATTCCCTGTGTCGTGGAGGCCAGTCTCTTTCATCGTAGTTCAAAAAATACAATATGACAATCACGAACTCACACTGGGCACGCGTGGTGGATTAAGGCCGGGCATCCATCATCCAGCATCCATCTCTCCTAGAGAAGAGGCCTGAGTCCCAACTGTGGGAACATTATAAGGTTGATTCCGCTTATTATTTTAATCATATATGTATATTTCGATGTTTATTTTATTCACTGTAAACGGATTATGGAATTTCATTACTGCAAATCAATATTTAAAAAGTCGTCGCCAGTAAAAATCAGTTTGCAATGTATGATATATAATTGCCAATAAAAAATTGTTTCAAATTACACAATATTTTATGCTTCATACTGTGCTCGTAAATTGTCAATATCAAAGTGATTATTCATATTTTTGCAACGTCTCAAAAATTATTCCAGTTTATCTTGTTTGATATACTGCAATAGTTTTAATAATATTTTATTTATTCACCTTTACACCAATATTATCAATATTACATTATTCATCGTAATTACCACTGTAGTCGTGATATAGGCTTATAATACATTAGACCTAATGTCAAGGTCCACAATTCTAATTAGAGCACGTCAAAGTAATTTCATGTGTATGAAGCAATTGCTAATTGGCATGCCTAGTCTGTGGCCTACCATGTACAGAGGCTCGTGGCAAAGTGAAAATCTGTCAGCGATAGCGATAGTGAAATGTCAACATTTAAGGGCCTACCTCCGCATAAGTGGCGCCTTCATTGAATAAAAAATCGTAGCAAACCATAGAAAATAAAGATTAACCTTATCCTCTTTGTAACAAACGCAACATAGGATTGTTTAATTTTTATTTTCTACGCTTTGCTACGATTTTTTATTCAAATCGCAGCAAACCATAGAAAATAAAGATTAACCTTATCCTCTTCCCGGGCCTGCGGACGGCGAGTAGTGGGTAACTCGCCGCCCGATCAGCACCAGGCCCGAGAGTCGACGGCGCGTAGTGTTCCACGCGCGCCTCAAAGAGTTGTCAGCAAAGTGTAGGGGCCTGCCAAGGCCGGTGCCTGCCCGGGGGTGGAGGATAAATTCGAAAGAGTTACCTCGCCCCCGGGCACTCGAGGCAGGGAGGAACAGGGGTGGGTTTTAGTCAGTAAGAGTCTGACACACCCTTCCGCTCCACCCTAGAGCGGAAGAAGTCATAGGATGATTTCCCACCCCCCAAAAAAAAAAAAAAACCTTATCCTCTTTGTAACAAACGCAACTTAGGATTGTTTAATCTTTATTTTCTACGCTTTGCTACGATTTTTTATTCAATGAGGGTGCCACTTGGCGGCTATATACGCCTTAAGGGATATCCCACGTGGAATTTCGGTACTGCATGTCAATTACATTTTGCCGATTAAGTTCTTACAACATGTATTTCAAAATCGGGAACTTTTCAGTGAAGCAAATACACTGTTAAGTAGTACGTGATGCTGCCAGAGTCGCGGGAGTGTTAGTGGCAACTGAAGGAACAGGGGTGGGTTTTAGCCAGTGAGAGTCTGACACGCATTCCCACTCCACCCAGAGCTGTAGAAGATATTTGATGATTTCCCACCCCAAAAAAAAAGAAGCACGTGATTCAGTTTTTTGAAAAATCTGAGTTACGTGCTGTTGCTATGGCTTTTTTGAAAACAACACTGACATACGTATTGTTTTCGGTGTTAAATTACTCGTCATCATTTGCCAGCCTAGTCTGTGGCCTACCATGTCCAGAGACTCGCGACAAAGTGTAAATCCGTCAGCGATAGCGACAATGAAATATCAAAATTTAAGGGATATCCCACGTGGAATTTCGATAGTGCATGTCAATTAAATTTTGTCGATTAAGTTCTAACAATATGTATGTTATAATCGGGATATTTTCAGGAAAATAAATACACTGTCAAGTTGTGTGTGATGCTGCCAGGGTCGCGGAAGTGTTCCAAAGAGTCACTGCGGCTCTGGCACAGGCAACTGAAGGAACATGGGTGGGTTTTAGTCAGTGAGAGTCCTACACGCCCTCCTGGTCCATCCAAAGCGGAAGAAGTTATTTGATGATTTCCCACCCCAAAAAAAAAAGTAGCACGTGATTCTGTTATTTGAAAAATCTGAGTTACGTGCTGTTGCTAAGGCATTTCTGAAACAACACTTAAAAAAAAATATATTGGTAAATATACGTATTGTTTTCGGTTTTAAATGACTCGTCACCATTTCATTTATTTATTCATATACTATTTACATTGTATTTGAACGTATAACCATTAAATTATTATTTCTACGTTTTAAATGTCAACCTCACAAACAAGTTGTACAACAAAATAAATACAACATAATTCAATAAGCTAATAAATTCAATGTCACATTCAATATATTAAAAAATAGTCATTTAACTATTTTTATTATTATATTGAATGTCTAACTATTAGACAAATTAAATGTCAACCTCACAAATATTTAATAAAACAAACAAAAAGAAAACAACAAAATTCACTACTTGTCACAAAAGTTAATTTTATTGTTCATTGATTAACTTTTTGTATGACGGACAAAAAAACCATTGTGTCTCGTGTGGATCCACGTTCCGGCCATACGAAGGGTTAAAATACTTGTGTTTGATTGGTCAAACGCTGCGTCGTCGTTCAATTCCCTATCGAATTAATATCGAATAAAAAAGTAATGTATTTTGCTAAAAAAATTACTTACCTACGTAGTGTTAGAACTTAAGCAACGATTTTAGGCTTTACGACAAACGTAATTCTTGATTGAAATAGAATTTCACTTGTCTGGATCCTCAGCTGTTGAACAGCCTTAATAGTAACAAAATGTCTAAAAAAATCTTACCGATAAAATTACGATGGGGGACAACGGTAGTGAAAAACTTAAACACAACTTAAACAAATGACGTCAGTTTTTAAGATTTATATAAAACGGGATTACAGAAGCAATCTACATTGTTTGTGGTGTTAAAATAAATTGTTACCAATGCAGACACAAAGCAAAGTAATATTTACTGGGCGTAATCACATTATGCTTCCAGCAAATGCTTTGCTGTCTCCATCAAATGAATGCAAATGTTTCTGCCATCAGTGCATTTTAAAATGCAGCTTAGCTTTAATACAGTAGAGTTCAGTTTCCAATAAAAAAATTCTCCGCAACCCCTTACAATAGATATATTTTAATAGTATTTGACGAGCTTTTAAAGATAACTGCCTTGAAAACTTTCCTTTGTGCTATCATTCATTGTTTCATAGAGGAAACTGAGGGTTATTCTCGTATTCTTAAGGAATGCTCGCATTCGCATAGCAGTCGAAATCTGTCAAAGCACGTCTAATTTCCGTAGGTACTGACATTGATTGAGACTGAGATGATATTGCGACTTGAAATTGCACGTTTTTGCAGGCTTTTATAATTAGGTTCACCTGTAACTACGTAAACAAATCTTAGAAGTTAAATTTGACCCACTTCCTTGTTTCCGATTGAGCTAAAATTTTGCATATATGTTTAGTTTGGATGACAATGCACGGGCAGCTAAGTACCCGGGCCTGCGGACGGCGAGCAGTGGGTAGCTCGCCGTCCGATCAGCACCAGGCCCGTGAGTCGACGGCGCGTAGTGTTCCACGCGCGCCTCAAAGAGATTAGTGTCAGCCACCACTGACGGGGCTCATCGTGGCACCGGCCTGCATGCCTAGGGGTAGCGGATAAATTTTGAAAATTAGTTACCGAACCCCTGGGCACTCAGGCAGGGAAAGAACATTGGTTTTTTTTTTTTTGGGGTGTGGGAAATCATCCAATGACTTCGCCCGCGCTGGGTGTAGCGGCAGGGCGTGTCAGACTCTTACTGACTAAAACCCACCCCTTTTCCTTCCGAGTCTGAGTGCCTAGGGGTGCAGTAACTCATTTTCAGAATTTATCCGCTACCCCTAGGCATGAAGGCACCGGCCCAACCGCCGGCTCTCCCGCTCCACCCAGAGCGGGAGAAGTCATTGGATGATTTCCCACCACCCAAAAAAAAAAAAATGTGTATCTAAGTGACGTCATTCTAAATCCAATTCGGCGGACTCCTAAAGATGGCGGACTAGTTTATTTTTTTTGCATTTCCATGATTTGGGTAGCAGATAAAAGGATTTGCCGAAAAGAATACAGAAGCGTGTTTTCAAGTTTTTTAAACTATAATATTTTATATACGTACGAGAATAATTGGCCTTCTGAAAGGAAACTGACAGTTTTGTTTTGGAAAAATAGCGATATTCTTTTGTTTCAGGTGTTGGTATTTCAATGAAACTAAAATGGATGTTAGCCCCTAACTAACTGTCGGGGAACACACGTCTGCCAGCTGTATAAAGAATGAGCCTTTAGATAAATAGAAAAGCGAGGAAACTTGTACGATATTTTATGAAGAGAACAATTTATAAAAGGAAAATTCTTTTTGAGGCTGTCTCCTCTGTGATATGGGCAGAGCGCACTAACATTTACAATTTTACACACTATCTTTATTTTAGATCCACATGCTTGATAGAAATGGTGTGATGGACTCCAATCTATCATGAAGACATATGCATAACATAAACTACTTGCAAAATGCCCACTACTGGGACAAAAAACTCCCTCTTTTTGAGTGGAATTGGGCCATAATGTATCAAATGGGCCCAGTGCAGGTGCAGGATGTCACACGTCTTAGATTGTTTTATTAAAGGACATTCCCGCTTCCTCATGATGTCCTTTACCGTTTTGAGTCATCATCATCATCAGCTTTTTAATGTCCCCACTGCTGGGGCACAGGCCTCCTCTCTGTAAGAGGGTGTGGGCCGTAATCCACCACGCTGGCCCAATGCGGATTGATAGATGTCACATGTCTTCGAATTTTTGGTTCTAAGACATGCCGGTTTCCCCGCGATGTGTTCTTTCACCGTTTTGAGAGCAGTGGTAATGAAATAATTTACACAAAGTAAAGCGCCTGCCTGGGTTTGAACTTACGACCTTCAACTTGTAAGTCGCAGCCAATATCACTGGGCCACCACTGCTCTCACCGTTTTGAGTATTGATGATAAAATAAATAACACAAACTAAAGTTTCTGCCTAAGTTCGAAAGCAAGACACACGCAGTTCAGACACCACGGCTCGAATCTGTCCTCATACGCCCCCAAAATTGACGCTCCAATTAAAAAACCTCAAAAAACCAAGACCACACCAGAATGTGACATATGACTCATATTTCGTTCAATACCATACATCTTTCGAATCGCTGACGACACGAGTGCAAATTAAAGATTCTATTTAACTCGTACTCGTGTCAATTTGGCAAAAAGTGTTACAATGTACACGACGAAAAATCTAGCCACTATCCAGTATAACCTGACCTCGTATTGCATAAGTTTTTAGTACAATGAAGGTTCTGCTTATACTGGTAGTAATAACTTGGTACAGTCGTGCGTACACGGAATACATGACAAAGGAGTCATTGGAGTGTACCGCTCCGCTGATTGTCAAAGCTGGTGTGAGCACTGTTTTACACGATGGATATAATCATGCGATATTTATTATTTTTATTGTATTCGCGCGAATTTTAGCGTTATCGAGGTTTGAGTGTTGAGTTATACTTCCTCGAAACAGTTTCTGTCTGCAGGGACGTGTGTATATAGGTAAATAAATTTTTATATATACGTTTTCTTCTTGTGTTTTCTTGGGGTTACCTATATAATATTGTTTCTGCTTATGGTTTTAATGATGATGGCTATGTTAAGGAATTAGTCTAAATCAGACCATCAACCGTTCTTTCTTTCTTCAAAAGATCACTAACTCTCTACCATTTCGGTATGTTATATATACATTTGTTTATTGCAACTTTACTCAGGCAACTGAAGGGACAGGGGTGGGTTTTAGTCAGTAAAAGTCTGACACGTCCTCTCGCTCCAGAGCTCCCAGAGCTCCCAGAGCGGGAAAAACGTTCGGGTGTCACCATTGTGTGGATCGCCCAGTGGATACGGTGGAGTTTACGGTGGAGGTCTGCCTCGCCTGGGCAGAGAACCGCTGTGTCCTCGTGGAGGCGATCGGCAGCAGCGACCTCTCGCACGCGGCCCTGGTTCAGGCCATGGCTAGCAGCCACCGCAGGAGACGGCCTGGGCGTATAGAGACGCAGGCCGACTCCCGGACACCATAGGCGTGGGCTTGCGGACGGCGAGTAATGGGTGGCGCGCCTTCTGATGAGGACTAGGCCCGAGTTGACGGCGCGTAGTGTTCCACGTGCATCTCAAAGAGATGTCAGCAACAACTGACGGGGTCTGGTAGAGAGTTACTTACTGTGACTTTGACACAAGCAACTGAAGGAACAGGGGTGGGTTTTAGTCGAACTGTCTGACACGCCCTCTCGCTCCACCCAGATCGGGAGAAGTCATTGGATGATTTCATACCCCAAAAAAAAGGTATATAACATGTATGAATTCGATATTATATTATTCTATTTTAATTTCTTAAACTATTTATACACACATTTCTCATTCAAATTGTCTCCTGTCGCAGGTCTGCAGGAAGAAATTTATATTGAAAAAAGCAGCACCTTTGTGCTCTTCTATCTATATTTGTTCTTTACTCTTAAGTGTTTCGTGTGTACCTATATAAAGAAATAAAACAATAAAATTATCGTTTAGTGAGCAGGTACCTCAACAAATATAACCAAAACTGTTGTAGTCACCGTAAAGTCTAATCGGATGCAGTTGAGTACCGGTAATCTACATGGAACGATCTGCCTATTTTTGCGTAGCGATGGAAGGCCTCCCACTAGGTGGACCGATGACCTGGTGAGGGTTGCGGGCATCCGACAGAAACGTGACGCACAAGACCGGTCGTTGTAATGACACTTGGGGAAGGTATATGTCCAGCAGTGGACGTCTTGCGGGTGAAATGATGATGCCTGCACATCTAAAACCCAGTTACTGTTACTGTAAGAAAATAACCCTTGGTAGTAATTTTCAAATCTGATGATCCGTAACAGCTGTCAAACAATTGAAAATTTTGGAGCCAAAATGCAAAAGCAAGTCCTAAAAATATTCAATTACTAAAGAACACAAACTGGTATCATACAATAAAACACACACAAAGGTATTAAAACAAGTAAGATTCCCCAGACAGGCTTAAAGTGACATCCTGTTAATATAAATTGGCTCTAACGTTAATTACCAAGAACTGAAGCTGATATTGTAAATAGGTAATACCGAAGACGCATACAGATTAGTGCGAGATGAAAATTCATGAGCTCGAGCCATGATCGCGCTGTTAACCTTATTGCTTTGTGAATAATTATATCTTGTTTACTGATGCTCGATGTAAGCTATAGTTTGGTGGAATTATACCTATACGTTGGGGGCTAAAATTGTTATTAAATATTTAAGTACTTTCGACATATCTAGTAATCACAAAAACGTGTCGTTGGCCGTGGGTTGGAACCACTACCACCACCACTTGACTTTGTGTGAATTATTTCATCATCCCTGCTCTCAAAATGGTGAAGAATAATATCGTAAGGAAACCGGCATATCCTAGAGCCAAAAAATCGAAAACATATGACATCCACCTACCCGCACTGGGCCTGCATGGTAGATTGAGGCCCATTCCCTCGGAGTGATTATATTTATAAGTATGCCTAAACACAAAAAAATGTTCCCATGGAAAAAAAACTTTTGCTGCGGCAAACTTCTTTTTTACTCGAAGTCATCAGTAGTTGTTCTCATTTTCTGGTACAATCATACTCTTAAGAAGGTTTACAATGGATTTTGTAAGTACCTACCTTGTCACTATAAAAAACGCCATTGAAAAATACATATATTCGGTGTGCTCTCGTCCTGAAAACGCAATTGCTTAGACTAGCAGATCAAAATATACAGGCTGTAACGGAAAGTTGTTGTCATATTTTAATAACCAGTTCTGCCCATGGAAATGAACAACTTTCTCTAAGAAAATATTAAAAATTCTCAAAAACAAATTGGGTTTTCCATACAAAGTTATCATCAGATGATCAATATTTGTTTGGGGTGTAAAAAAAAATTGAGAATTTCCTCAGGTTTTCTTGAATAAAGTTGTTCATATCGATGGGCAGATGCAGGTCTTAAAATATGACCACCGTTACACCCTGTATTACCAACGATAGCTAAAATATGTTTCATTTTGAAATAGATGCCTATTTCGAGCACACAAATTGATGTTCTAGCACTAAATCTTACAAAACCCAAACAAACCATGAAATAACCTAAAACAAGAAACAAGCTATACAATAGAACCCCAAACACCTAAAGATAAAACGAAAATAAAACACGCAAAGATAAGCACTGTAGCCTTCCCAGACGGCTTAATACATCCATAAAACAAAGAAGAAATGCTACACAAGTTCTATTAAATAAAAATTTACAGAACAACCCGTCATTATCGCATATGTTTCCACATCTATGAACATGAATAACGAGTGTGCCGATGTGCCCGTCTCTCCTCGCGTGTGTTCGTAATTAGATATCGATTCAAAGGCATTCGATTTTACGAACAAATTACCGAGTACACAGTATCGAATTGTTTTGTTTTATCGTATTGTTTAATCTTTTGTTTGCTTCCGATTTATTGTTAAATGAAGCGATGACGTGTGTGATAGTGATGGGTGTCATTTCATTTGTTTTTAGATAATATTTATATCGTGTTGTTCATTAGAATTATTTATTCTGTTTGGAAAATGGTTTAGGAGATATCTGTTATGCAGCAAAATTGTCTATAGGAAATTTGATTAACCCTTAACAATTAACGTGGGGTGCCGTACACCCCAGACTGTGTTTAGACTTCAACAACATTTTTTTTAAACTTTAATCTTCCACACTAGTTCTCCTAGTAGCTTTGTCGTTAATTAAGTCTCGAGTGGTACACAATTATGTACGGTTGTGCTTTCAGGTCGCGTTCAGGGTGTTTAACACCCCAAGCGACTTTTTACGTTTTAAGAAAATTACGTATTCCTTTTTCTTCCAAAAAAGTCTGGTGTGAGCAACACGCAAAGTCATATAAAATGCATCATTTGCGCCCAAGAACCAAGGATGGAAAAACAAAAACTCCAAATGGAAAGAACATAATATAATGATAATAATAAGTACTTCTTTCACAAAAACATAGCACTTTGCACTGTATACATTGTTTGAAAATAATATTTACATTATGATGCAGTAGTAGACTCTATCTTTTAAACTAGGACTAGCCTGTATCTTACAAGATAGGGTTCAGCCACAGTAGTATTCACAACCAAAAACAAGTGTAAACAGTGTCACTGATTAGTACTAACACAGATGTAGTAATACAGAAAAAATACAAAAATAAAATAATAACAAAAAGTAATCCCAGTATGTGCGCAGTGACGATCTGATTACACTAAACTATTTACTACTAGCATTCATAAATAATATTGTGACTACATTTATCATTAAAAAGAGTAATCTGTCATGCCCCGCGCATCTCCAATCAGAGACGCGCCAATAGGTTTTTAATTGTGTCTGCTATTCCGGGGCCTGACGGGTAGAGTAGATTAATATGTAAGTTAATATAACTCTGCATCTCTATGGTGTTTTATTCTTTTATGAAAATTTGGGGTGTTCAACACCCCTGTCTCAATCTATGTAACTTTTTAAACTCGAGTAATCAAGGATTAAGAACCTGCTTAACAGGTCCTAAACAGTTCAGTGATTTTAATGAATAAGCTGTATTGAGTATTTATCAATCCATACTTTAACCTCAAAATCTGTCAAATTTTGTTTGACAGTTTCATAACTTCAAATTCTTAATTAAAAAACCCAACCTTAATCAGACTAATTCTCCTCCCGATTTAATTCATATTGAATTGTTCTGAAATTTCCTGGCGCCAAAAGTGTCATTAAAGTTAGCGAAATCCATCCATATAGGAAAACTGTCACAATTTGCCTAAAAGTCCTGAAGCCAAAGAAACGTCTCGAGCTTTTTTCAACAATACCACTTCAGGTTACTAAGAGAGTAAATAATCGTTCCAGTAATTGAAATCTCCGTTCAAGTGAGATCTCTCACCTGTCAAACAGCTAATGCCAGGTTGTGTAATGACAATATCTACCTCGTGTTTAAGCCACTTACGGCTAAGCCTTCACGCACGGGTACAAATTGGGCACATTTATCATTGTGACTTGTTTGAAACGTTTAGCATTCGGATGTGTTGTTTACCTACTTGTCTGGAGCAAATTAAGCCGAAGGGTGCTGGTCGGAAATTTGTTGAAGACAATAGAGATGATCTTTGAATTAATCTATCAGTTTAGATAGATTACCAAAAAAAAAAATTGATACCTACGTATATTTTGGTTTATCAAATCAGTATCAATCGCTGAGTTCCTCATAGTTCTGAGTTGAGCTTCGTGATGACTGACAAATGCTTGCACTGTCTGGACAGGTCCACTCGAATTTGTGTGTTGCTTTCTTCAAAAAGCTCATCCCAGACATAAAAGTACATGGTTCTCATATGATTTAACCAGTACACATTGTATAGATTTGAACACTTTAAAAGAAACTGACCTCTGAGTTTGTTTCGGTGTTTCTTCTCAGGGTAGTCAGCTAGGTAACACCGGGCTCGTCTAGCTTAAACTAACAAAAAACTTTGACGTGTAAAAGTGTTCCTTGTAACCTATTTACTGAATAAACATCATTTATTTATCAATGAAAATTGACAAAGAGCATCATAGTTCAAGAGTGGGACTTGTTACGTCATATCTAGATAAAAAGAGCATCATTTTTTTGTGTAGACGTACTACATTACACCATTATTATCAGCAACCTTGAAAGGCTGAGCAACGGTGAATTAAGAAGATATAAAAAAAAAACAAGTGCGAGTCGGATTCGCGCATGAAGGGTTCCGTACCAATATTATACATGTCTACTTGTTGCCATTATTGAGATTGAACAAAAAAAGCCCAAAAAAAAGCACGTTTCTAGTAGGAGAACAGTTTTAATTTTAAATTATTTTTAAGCGGCAACAGAAATACCTGTTTTTGTGAAAATTAACAACTGTCTGTCTACCTATTACGAGATAACATGAGATACAGCCCGATGGAAGACAGACGGACAGACGGACGGATAGACGGACGAACGGACAGCGGAGGCGTAGTAATAGGGACACGTTGATTACCCTTCGGGTACGGAACCCTAAAAAGCTGATTATAAATGATGTTTCCCTCTCTCATTACCCATTCTCATCTTCGATACTATTAAGAGAATATAAAAAAGGCTCATAATTATGATCTTATTTATACTCCCGTCAAAGTTAGCAGACTCTTATTGTGATATTAAATAATATTGAGGTTGTTTAGAGTTATGTGAGTCCCGAAAAATGAAAATTAACAATATTGATCGCATTGTAGCTACAAGACACAATGGCTTAGTAACCAATATAGAAGCCAGTTCAAATAGGATCGGGTCGTGTATGTACTGACAATGATATCACTAAATTATGAATACCGAACTATATTCAAACCCAAATGTGACCCTTAAAAGCTAGATTCCATTAAAATTATAAACGAAACCACTTATCGAACATAGGCATCTCTTTACAATACCGACGAATTTATAAATGAAGAGCAAGCAAGTCCAATTTTAGGAGTAATTTGCGATACAACCTTGATAAATGATGTTCTTTTATTTATTATAAATGGACCGTTCAGTCAGGAAAAAGATACATCAATCAATATTCGTTTATTAATTGAATGTTAGGAATAATGGGACCTGAGAGCTGACTAATGGAAGGAGACATGACACTGACAATTTGCTGGTAACATATCGATACTCTTTGGTTGTTCAATCAGGCACTGATGAAGTCGAACTTTTTGATTAGTCAGTAATTTCCCTGGGTAGGTACACCAGTTGGATTTTATTTTTATTTTTAATTTACTTATTGAGAAATAAAACAGTTACATATTACAATTTAAGTGTGACAGAATAAATTAAAAAAACTAAGTAGACGTGTAACTCACACAAATTTCCGCCAAATAATGGTATATAGATACGGGTTCTAAATAAAATGACATTCTGTCGGAGATAATCAAAAGGGTGCTAATGCTCTCCGGCGGCGTGAACGATGCCGTCGTCGATGTCTTGTATGGGGCCAACCTATGTGCCCTGCGTAAAAGGGATGGCGGCATTCGTTCCATTGCCGTCGGGTGCACCTACAGGCGTATGGCAGTCAAAATTTATTGTAAACTGTACAGTGACAGACTTACAAACAAATTCCAGCCCCTACAGCTTGGCTTTGGCTCCAGCGGGGGCTGTGAGGCTGCCGTACATGCACTATCTTCCTTTTTAAATTCTGAAAAGGATGAGGTCATTCTCAAGGTTGACATTAAGATCGCTTTCAAATCTGTCAACAGGCACACTTTGTTGGCCGAGGCAAAAAAATAACTACCAGAAATTTTCGGTTTTATTTGGCAATGTTACAGGCACCCTTCTAAATTATTATGTAAAGAACAGCTTTTAGAATCTGCAGTTGGATGCCAGTAAAGTGACCCTCTCGGGCCAGTCATTTTCAGTTTGGCTATTCATCCAGTCATTCAACAACTAAATTTACAATTTAACGTATGGTATTTGGATGATGGAACATTAGGAGGTGACGTCGATACCGTATTAAAAGATTTTCAATTCCTGAAGAATCATTTTCAATCCATCGGACTTGACCTTAACCACTCGAAGTGTGAAATTTTTCTTTGTGACAATACCGAAAGTCAATCGACCCTTCATAAATTCAATACAATTGCACCAGAAATCAAAATTTTAGAAAAAAGTTCACTGCACCTGTATTTTGGAAGAAAGTTTTTCTCCATTCATTGACGGCAAAATTAATCATTTTAATGATAATTCGGACAGACACACAAAAATTAATTTACATTCGGCATTCAACCTAATTAGATATTGCTGTTATGGACCAAATTTTATATATTTTCTCCGCTCTTCCCCTTTATGGAAGTATTCACATCTTCTGGACAAAATTGATGAAATTATTCGATGCACTCTTACAACCATTTTAAATGTGGCCTTGGATGACTGAGCGTGGCTGCAAACCACACTACCTATTCGTTTTGGTGGGCTCGGCATCCGAAAAAATTCTAATATAAGCCTACGCGCTCCTGTCATCGGTCCACAGCACTGAAAAGTTAACCAAAAGAATTTTGACTTCATCACTGGTTAACTGTGAAGTGCCGTGCTTGACCGATGCAATGAACGCTTGGAAAATGGCTTGCCCGGACACGGCGTTGCCTGAGAACCCGTTCTCCCAGAGGCAGTGGGACGAGCCGCTCTGTAGTTTGGTACGGAATAATCTCTTAAATACGTCAACCAATACTGCTGAGTGTGCCCGCCTGCTGGCTTTGGGTGAATGGGAGTCGGGCCTCTGGCTACAGGCACTACCGTCACCCAACATAAGTACTATGCTGAATGACACCACCTTCCGGATCGCTACATGTCTGCGTCTGGGTGCTCCTTGCGGAGCTCCACATCGCTGCCAACGTGGTGAAGCAGTCGACCATTTCGGACACCATGGCCTATCCTGCAGTAGGAGCGCGGGTCGTATGGCACGGCACGCCAGTATTAACGACATCATCCGTCGGGCTCTTGTCACCGCTGGTGTGTCAACCGTTTTAGAACCTCATGGCCTGGCACGTGACGATGGAAAGAGGCCCGAAGGGATGACTATAATTCCTTGGAAGATGGGTAGGCCTTTGGTGTGGGATACAACATGTGTCGACACCCTTGCGCCATCTCATTTTCTTAGCACGGCGGGCTGTGCTGGGGCGGCTGCTACAGGTGCAGAAAACCTCAAACGGCGCAAATGTAGCAACCTTATTGGGAGTTATATGTTTGAGCCGTTTGGGGTTGCAACACTAGGGCCATGGGGTCCGAGTGCTCATCGAGTTTCCCGTGACATCAGCAAACATTTAGTCGACTCTTCGCGTGACCAGAGGGCTGGCCTTTTTTGACAGCGATGTGGACGAATTTTTTGATGCCCAATGAACTGTACTCCTATCGGATCTTTTATGACGCATGATTTGATTCCGCCAAGCCCGTTTCATCAAAGGACCACAAGACGTACGGCGAAGTGCCACCAGTTCATGGTGGACATCCCATCCATACGCACAAAGCGTTTTGAGAAAACATTCATTGCGCGTACAGCTAGAGAGTGGAATTCTTTACCGGAGTCTGTGTTTCCTGTAAGCTACAACCTGGGAGTCTATAAGTCAAGAGTGAATAGGTTACTTCTAGGCAAGCGTGCTCCATCTTCAACCACATCATCGCTTACCATCAGGTGAGATAGTGGTCAAACGCGAGCCTATCAAACATAAAAAAAAGTTTAGTATAATATGTGTTGTAGTTATAGTCTGTTGAAAATAAATTCTTAAAGCTTGAAATCAAAAGGCCAAAATGTTTGGGATTGTACATGGTATTTGGGGTTTTGAAAAACGTCACGTTTTCTGGGCTCTCATATGAGCTTTCGTATGAACAACTAGCTTCTGCCAACGGCTTCGCACACGTGATAAAAGAAAATAATTCGAAGGAAAGATGCTTCTGGAATAAAAAGTATCCTACGTTCTATTCCAGACTATAATACGCTATCTCTGTGCCAAATTTCATCCAAATCTATTCAGCCTTTCTGGCGTGATTGAGTAATAACATCCATTCATCAATTCAAACTTTCGCATTTATAATATTAGTTTGAAATATAAGTAAGGAGTAAGGTTGAGTTGTACAAACCCAACGAGATTTTGCAAGCATTTCAAGTAAGCTTCGAATTGTTCGGTTCAAGAATGAAAATCCATCCTTCGTAAATCTCCTGCTGCGGTTAGTTTATAAAGTGGAGGTACCTGTATATTGTCATGGCGATCTACAACATTTACTTTTACCAAAATAATTAGAGACTACAGTTCCACCGTACCACACACATGACACACTAAACCGCGTGACATTCGAGTCAACAGCGTTCGCTTTTGTTCCCAACGCACGTCACCAACAGTTTTAACTACAGCAATGAAAACGACTAAAACAAACACAGTTTTAAATACACGTTGGCAGAAATCGAAAACATTTTTTCAATTGAAATAAAATTAAAGAAGCTTCGTAGGGTTCACAAAAAAATGGGTTGAATTTCAATGGAGGTTAGGTTTTGTGTTTTTTTTTCTTTTGGGGGGTGAGAAATTATAAAATGACTTCTCTGGGTGGAGCGGGAGGGCGTGTCAGACTCTTACTGACTAAAACCCACCCCTGTTCCTTCCTTGCCTGTGTGCCCAGGGGTGCGGTAACTCCAGTTGAGAGTTTATTCGCTACCCCTAGGCATGCAGGCACCGGCCACGATGGGCCCCGTCAATGAAGGTTTGGTTAACGTGATCATTTAGAGTTAGTTGTTTGTGTGAGGCGTAAGTGGAATTTCGACATTTTGTTAACAGAATTCAGTGTACATGTTTTTGTATTGGCTTGGCGTCAATTTATACGATACGTGAATGAATCTGAATGTATATTTTTTTGTAGATAATAGTTTTTCTCCATAATTGAAAGCGTTGAATTCGGGGAATGATGAACGCATTGAATTCAGAAAATGCATGCAGATATTATTTCGTGAATGGCAACGTTATATCTGTTTTTTTATTATTATTACATGTTATAGAAGAACTGTTTTTATAAATATCTCTTGTAGAATTCTGATGGAAGGATTCATCTAAATTAATGCGATACGTGTTGAGCAAATTAAAAAGAACAATGTAACATTTTTTTTCTTTCTTACACGTGCAAAAGATTAACCTCTACCCAATTTTCTGAAAAGTTTTTTATCAGCATCCACAAACGGGGATCCGCTAAGCCTTCAGTGTTTGTTTGAAGAATTTCAGGTGTTCATGAATAAAATATTCACCGTTTCACACTCAGAGGACCTGTGGGAGGGTTTACGGTCACTCAGCGCTTAACGCCAGACGGAGGTCGCATATTGAGGGTCGGAGTGACGAGGTTGGTATACGAAAGAGGAAGTGTTCGATATTTTTTGATATAAAAATATTTATTTAGGATGAAATTAATGGTTTTATTTTTCCGAGTCCTCAGTTTACGAGGTCACTTTTTATTCCTCTATCACAGAAGTTTTTTTGATACGCTTGCCGGGGTTGGTCCGTGGATGGGTGATCATCTTTACATACCGAGACTCCTCCGTGCCTCGGAAAGCACGTTAAGCCGTTGGTCCCGGCTGTCTGTCATGGATTTTTGACAGTCGTTACGGGTCGTCAGAAGCCCGAAAGTCTGACAACCAGTCTTACGGGTACCCAGTAACTGGGTTGTGGAGGTCAGATAGGCAGTCGCTCCATGTAAAATACTGGTATTCAGCTGCATCCGGTTAAGACTGGAAGCCGACCCCAAGATAGTTGGGAAAAGGCTAGGGAGATTGTTTTGTTATCACAGAAGTTTTTTGAAGCTGCGTTTACGAAAACTTTGGTGTTTTAGCAAACTTGGCAATGAGTGCTGTGGCACTTTTAATGCAATCGAGTAAGTCCTCCTTATTGCCTTCTCCGTTATTATTTTCCACCTGTGCAAACTGGAAAATACGATGCCAAGTTTAAATAAATTAACTAAGTACTTAAAACTTTGTATGTTTCAGTAATTGAGACATAAAGAACAAAAATCCATTTGAGAGTATAATTTATACGAACTTTAAGTAAAATTCATAAATTATAACACTATTAAAATGAGGAACAACACTTTGCAGAAAACTTAACTTGGGTTACGATCATGATTGCTGAACGAATAAAAAAACAAGTCAGGTGTTGCCGATATAAAAAAAATCTGGCAGTAAAAGATAAATTAATTTTATTATCTTACCAAAGTTGTTTTTCATCGTAATTCTACTGGTTTTGAGACGTTGTTCGAATATTGTTTGCGCATTTTTAAGTTGTTGTAAGTACCTAAATTACAGTATTATGGCTGTTTGAACATTGTATAATTTTTTTGTTATCGCTACAGCCTGAAGAATTTATAAGTTTCCAACTTTTTTACGTCGTAAAGACTAGTCGGTGATTTTGATGAGTGATTCTTTTTGGAGTTTTGGAGAAGTTCTAAACATAACAGCTTTTGATTTGAAAATATCGACAACCAACGCTTAAGTTTTGTATTGTGAAACCGGTTGCAGACCAAACCTGACTGAACCGTTAAACTGACCAAAAATGACTTCAGGTATGCAAGCTAAGCTTATTTTAGTTTAGTCTAGTTCTTAATTTGCAACCAGCTTAGTACTAATATACTTAATAATAATATAACCGGTATAATAACTGGCTTTATTAAAATAAAAATAGTTTTGAAATTAGAAATCCCTTCATTGAATGACAAATAATAAAATTTGATTTGTGGTTGAATGTTAAATGCAGATTCTCTCTATCTATCTGTTTGTAAGGTTGTAATATCTTACTTTGTACCTCAGTACTTTGCTCATTAATACCTCAATTTTTAATGTTAGGTTCTCGTGTCAGTGAAGTACATTATAATTCTTTTGACAAATAAAAATATTCTTAACCGTAATAAAGTCTTGTCTACGGATAACGCCATCCTAAAAATACAAGTACATAACCTCCCCACTACTTCCACCACCCAATTCAAGTGGCCCATACTCTATGTTAATTTATATACCACACAGGTGTGGGCATTTACCAGCCTCGCAGTCGACTGAACTGGGTAACAATGGCGATTTGTGACCCCACACAATGGGCACAGTTATCACCCGGGACAGATAACGACACAATGCAATATCGCAGTGGACGGAGCATAACTAACTAGGACACAAGTTAGTGGGTCGGTAGGATTATAGGCCGCAATACTTATTTACTCTGAGAATCTATTTCCGCATTTTATAATCTGGATAAAGGTACAGAGGTTTATAAGTTGATGGCTACATTCTCGGATTTGTTTGATGTGCGACCCGTCGCGCGTCTAGTTAGCAGACACAATAGATTTTTAATTGGGTGTCTTATGTAAGTTTAAATGTTTGTGAAAGCACCCACGATACAGGAGTAATTCCTAGTGTGGGGCAAAGTAAAAAAAAATGTTTACGGCCCATGCGCTGGGCCAGTTAGACGCACGACGGGTTAATTAGCGACCCACCCCGGCGTCGCACGAGAGCAATTTGATTCAAAAGACACGTAGCGACATCTAGCGTCCGTAAGCAATTGTGACCGATGACAGTGATTGTCCTTTCCCTTGGGAGCAGTACTATTTTTCTGGATGAAAGGTCCTTTTTTGTCCTGACAACGTATACGCAAAATTTCATGATGATCCGTTCAATGGTTCTGGAGTAAAAAGGTAACAAACAAACATACTCTCACATTTATAATGTTATAAGTTAGGATATTACAAACAAAGTGAACCAATGCTATGAAAATTTAATTTTCTCCTAGTGGGTTACTTGGATGGCAATTTTGGAATTAAATGTGCTTGCTGCTATTCTTGTTCGGCTGTCTAAAGTCAACGCATAGTTTGTTAAGCTCTTTTTAGTTATATTTTGTTGTACCGTCGTTACCTATCTGTCGATACAGTCACCTCATCATCATCCAGCCCAGACTTTAACTAACTATGTAAGGGGTCGGCTATCACCTTAACCGGCAACAGATGAATACCTAAGTACTAGTATTTTTAACCCCCTAGCAAAAAAAGAGAGGTGTTATATGTTTGACCGCTATGTGTATGTGTCTGTCTGTCTGTCTGTGGCACCGTATCTCTTAAAAGAGTAAACCGATTTTAATGCGGTTTTAATTTAAAAGCAGGTTTTTTAGCAATGGTTTTTAGATATGTTTTATCAAAATCGGTTCTGCCGTTTCAATGTAATCAGCTCTTTTGTGTTTTTTAAATGTTTGCTTTTGTTTTTTGCGTTGGGGTTTTTTTTAATTTTTAATTTAATTAGTATCTTGTACACGGAGTGCCTGACTGTCTATTTTACCTCCCCAACCCAGTAACTGGGTATAACGATACCCCATCGTAAGTTTTTCAGACTTTTGAGCTTTTGTTACACCCTGAATTACAATAGGAGCAAAATAATAAATCCTTATTGCTCACGGTATTTCATACAAACTGTCAAGTCCTTATTCTTGGAAATGAATCAATCTGGTCAAGTTCAATGCTGCTAAGACATGCCCAGGCATGTCTTTTTCCCGCGAGGGAGCCAATTTCACCTGGCTCCATCTTTCCGAGGTGTAACCCTGCCAATAACCGACCAACTTGACCTTCTTGGTGTCTTGGTTAACATCTACCCTTCATAGAGGCAAAGGTTTAAGTGGCTGTCAAAAAAATTTGAGGATCGTCACAAAGGTGAGACGGTACGAGTATACGCCGGAACTGCTGCTCCAGCTTTATCAAGCGCAAGTTCGATCGTGTATGTAGTTCTGATCTCAACTTTGGGACGGATCTGCCATTTAGGTATCAGATTGATGGCCTTGGGACAATTGAGAAACAAGCCAAGATGATCATCGGCAATGATAGGCTTGTTGAGTCGATGCTCCAAAGTCTTGAGCATAGACGCCGAGTTGCTAGCCTGTCGGTTTTCTATCGGTTACATTTTGGGAAGTGTGCGACGGAATTGCATAATTTGATTCCGCCAAGCCCGTTCCATCATCGGACCACAAGATGTACGGCGATGTGCCACCGGTATATGGTGAACATCCCATCCACACGCACAAAACGTTTTGAGAATACATTCATTGTGCGTACAGCTAGGGAGTGAAATTCCCTGCCGGAGTCTGTGTTTCCTGACTACAACCTGGGAGTCTTTAACTCAAGAGTGAATAGGTTACTTCTAGGCAAGCGTGCTCCATCTTTGACCATATCATCGCTTACCATCAGGTGAGGTAGTGGTCAAACGCGTGCTTATATATATAAAAAAATAATGAACCAATTTTATTAAAACTTGGTACGTAGACACAAAGTACCCAGGTCTAAAAAGTTAGTTATGAACATTTTCGAAAAAGATTTTAGAGAGACTTTGAGAGCAATTTTAAGTTTCCAATAGAATGAAAAATCACTCTCTCTTCCTCTCTAAACTCTTTTTCAAAAATGTTCGTAACTAACTTTTTAGACCTAGATACCTTGCGTATGTGTACCAAGTTTCATTAAAATCGGTTCATTCATTTTCAAGAACAAAGACGTGACAGTTTGTATGAAATACCGTTAGGAGTAAACGCTCTTAAGCTCCTTTTGTGATTTGTTATGGTGTACAATGAAGAGTATTTATCTATCTACTCATAATGACTTTCAAAGTACTGTATGTTGTTTTCATTAAAGTGGGTGCTTTACCTAACTACTGTATTACGTAAAGCGTAGCTTGATAATATATTGTGCTTGCGTCTAACCACCGGACGACCACACAAAGGCTCGTGAAAGGTGACTCTTGAACGCTCCCCTATCTTAATCAAGATGAAAAGTGGTACTCAGGTACCTGTGCTTACAGAAATTATAATGTATGTTTTTGCAGTACGGGTTGGGGTGTTAATTTAATATTTTGTTGTTTTTTTTTTGTGTACAGGTAGGTTAGACAGTTTTAGTACATTTTTAATCAATGTAAGAGAATTGAGTTGATGACAAAAAAAAATCCGTCAGATATATTACCAATAAAATCCGTCAGATATATTACCAATAAAATCCGTCAGATACATTACCAATAAAATCCGTCAGATATATTACCAATAAAATCCGTCAGATATATTACCAATAAAATCTGTCAGATACATTACCAATAAAATCCGTCAGATATATTACCAATAAAATCCGTCAGATATATTATCAATAAAATTTGGACATGTTTTTTTTCTTTTGTCACGTAAAATAAAAATGAAGATGATACAGTACGTTGAAATTTCGCTTAACGTCACACCTGAGTTGCAAATACCACTTCTTACTCAAAAGTCACATAACAAGCCCCCACTCCAGAACTTTGATGTGTTTTATCTATATCATTGATTTGATAAAGCAAAAAATGCGTGTCCAATAATTTATGATAATCTAACTTACGGACTACTACGGACTCTTACGAAGCCCTTATCCTTATCCCTTATAGATCACGACCGTGAAGGTCATGATCTTGGTTAATCATTATAGCAAACAGAAGTGGTGAGCCTGAGATGATCACATGATGAAGTTTGTCCTAAACTTGCCAGCGACGACACGTCTCCGAAGAAGACTACAAGCTACCTGATTGACGACGGTTGTAAGGAATCTAAAAGAGGCTCAGGTCAACAAAGACACTGCAGAAAATGATCAGAGCAGGACTAGGAAGTTCGATGTCGAGTAGATGAGAAATACCGTCTAGGAGGAAGAATAAGAAATCGGGGATGTGAGTCTGAGGAAAAGCCAAAACAACACTTTTATGTGACTGGTTATGAATTTATTTATCTATATGAAATAAAAATATTCTTAAAGTACTTAACTAACTATAATAACTAAAACTAATCATAGTTATCACTACATATTATAAAAATAATCCGTTTTTCTGTCTGTTCGCGATAAACTCAACAACAACTGAACGGATTTTCATGCGGTTTTCATCAATAGACAGGGTGATACATGAGGAAGGTTTAAGTGTATAATTTGTACCCATGTAAAGCTGGGGCGGGTCGCTAGTCTAAAATTAAAAAAAAACAACCTACTTCCAAAAAAATACACTAAAAATTAAAAAATAACTTTAATTTCGGAAGTCGGTGTTTGTATTTTACTTCTTCGTTATTTGACACCTTTTCACTTTTTAGTTGTTATACCCCAGATTTAAAAACCCTAATAACATGGAACGAGGAATTTAAACATTTGGAGAACACCAAAACGTCATCGAGGTAGGCGTATTTTTCGATTTTGTTCAGTTTCTCCAAAAGCGCTAAAGCAATTTCGATAAAATTTACATGGGACTACCTCGGGAGTATATTCTTAAAGATAAAAAAAGAATTTTGAAAATCGGTTCACAACTGACGGAGAAATCGGCGGACATACATAAAAAAAAACATACATACAGTCGAACATAGAACCTCCACCTTTTTCGAAAGTCGGTTAATAAATCCCATCGCTGTCGACTGGTACCTAGCGCCGAAAAAACTGACCACATTACCACGTTATACGACAATGTTTATCTTCTGTCCAAGGTAAAATCCAGCTACTGAGTCACGCGAAGTTTGTTTTAGACAGATCTTCAAACATATTTAAAAAAATATAAATCTTATAGGTAACTAGCTGACCCAGCAAACGTTGTTCTGCTATAAAAATGGGGAGTGGGGGTATGAGGATGAAAATACTTTACGACCTATTCTCATATCTACCAGATATACAAAAATAAAAGTATGTGTGTACCTAAGTACGCACGTAAGAAGTTATACTTCTTTGGCGTAACAAGATAAAAACCAAACTGTCACAAAGTTTACAAAAGGAAAACAATCATTCTTCATGAACCACAGACTATAGCTAACTTCGGGTGTCGGTTCTAGCTAACTTCAGTCTGTCGGTTTTTTTTGACGGGGTGCGCGCGCATCGTAAAAATTTACTCTCCTATTTTTCCTTAACGCTCCAAAAGAAGTGAAAGGGTCCCGTGATTCCTTAAAAGACCATCTCGGAATCCTCTTTATATAACGCCTGTCAGGGCACATCCCTGTTTTTTATAACTTCAAAAATCATTAAAATCAATAGAGCCATTTCGGAGGTGTGCAACCACAAACACCGTGACACGAGATTTTTAAATATTAGGAAGTAAACGAATGTCTTTATGTTGTGCAAGTTAAAAAAAATCCTTTCTTTTTCCTATTTTCCCACAGGTCCAAGCAAATTTAGGTTTTACTTTTCAATTTTTTTATATAGGCGCTAAAAGCTATGTCTCTAGTTAAACGTGTAGCACAAACGACGGGGATTTATCGAGTAGCCAGCGCTCACCACATTGACTCTCACGTGATTTACTGGCTTTGGTTTAAAATGTAACAAAAATAACCACTTTATTTTCACGGGGATCTAGATTAAATTGTTATTTTGTGGGTTAGAACTTAAAGCAAAGATTAATAGGTCTTTTCAAAGAAGGTGAACTTGGGATGTCATAGGCAGGTTTTTTTTTTTGGGTGGCTGGGAAATCATCCAATGACTTCTCCCGCTCTGGGTGGAGCGGGAGGGCGTGTCAGACTCTTACTGACTAAAACCCACCCCTGTTCCTTCCCTGCCTGAATGCCCAGGGGTGCAGTATCTCATTTTCAGAATTTATCCGCTAGCCCTAGGCATGCAGGCACCGGCCACGAGTTGCCCTTCAGTGGTGGCTGACAACATCTCTTAGAGGCGCGCGTGGAACACTACGCGCCGTCGACTCACGGGCCTGTTGCAGATCGGACAGCGAGCTACCCGCTGCTTTTTTTTTTCTTTTTTTTTTTTAAAAAAAAAACCTTGCCCCACACTAGGGATTACTCCTGTATCGTAGGTGCGTTTACAAACATTTAAATTCACATACACAAGACACCCAGACCCGGAACAACTATCTGTAGGTCATACAAATATTTGTTCCGTGCGGGGATCGAACCCGCGACACGCAGCGCAGCTGCCAAACGCTTAACCACTGCGCAAACCGTGCCGTCAAACTGCTCGCCGTCCGCAGGCCCGGGTATGTCATAGGTACGATGAGGTAGGTACTAAGGATCTGATGAAGGTGGTAAAGAGCAAATGGATTCTTATAAGAGCACAAAGATCATCTTTGTGTCTTTGTGTCTTTGTGTTTTTGTGTTTTCATTGCGTTTCTGTTTTCTTTTCTTTTTCGTTTTTTTTCTTTTGTTTACCTTTTTTCTTTCTTTTTTTTTTTATCTAACAGTAAATTAGTGGAACGAACATCACACTTTTCAATTAAAAAAATTAACCATTTAAACAACAAACCAAAATGCCATCTGATTCCACTAAACCGCACTGAGGTAAAAGCCACTTTAAAAGTAATTAAACCACATTTTTGCATTTATTTATCAAGTAGCCGAGCCATACGTTTCCATAACTCGACAGTAAAATATGTCTATAATATTTTCGAGACCTTACCCAACCTTCTTTATGGGGGTCAAATCTCAACCAGCAATTTATTGCAAGGCCTAATGATAAGCTGACCGTAATTACTTATCGCCTATACCTAACCCTTTAATGTCCAAGAAGACTTAAGGTAATTCACTGTCAGAACAGGCTATGTCACGTCTCAAGGTTATTCTTTGTTTGAACTTGGATATTCTTAAAATAAATAGATTAAAATCTTTTATCAGTTCAGTCTAGGTTGTTCGAATTATAATGTTGTTGAAAAATTCGTTGAAGGTCGAAAATGCTGCTCCAGAAATATATTCAAAATTGTGCGTTATCAATATTTATGCAACAACGATCAAAATATTAAAGTATCTTTCTACTGAAAATGAATAAAAACCAACCTATATTAAGGGTTGATTGAAATAGGTCTATAGAATGCTCAACAAAAATCATTATTTTATCAATACCCGTACAGTTCCACCTATATAGTAACGGAATTGCAACTATTGGAATCCATTACCAAAATATAGCAAAACAAAGCAATTTCAATTTCAACTTAACCCTACCACCGGGTAACCTCAATACAGTTAACACCGAGTCTGATCGAGGTATCTGATTACCCAGTCATTAGGGTGCTTTTTCACTGAAACGGTCCTGGGCGGAGCGGAGCGGTGTCGTGCAGTAATCGCCCGATCACAGACGAGAAGAGTGACGCGATGAGGATTTCAACCATTGTGATTGGTGGATTTCTGCACGTCTTCGCTCTGAATTCTCCGTATCAGTGGAAACGCATCCTTAGGCTGACTGTCCACTGGAGTGGAGAGGAGAGGAGCGGAGTGGAGCTGTGCCAATATTAACCAATAGAATTGCATAAAATCTCCGCTCCGCTTCAGTGGACAAGGATTTGCGAACAAGTTTAAAAATTCATACTAATAACAGTCACGGCGCGTATAAATGAACTGATCTCCCGCCACTACCGGCTCAAATTACTCATCGCGTGAACTTGGCTCAGCTCCGCACAGTCCGCAACTCCTCTCCAAACTACCTCGTTCCGCATTAATGGAGAGACACAGTCCTAACTCCACTTCGCATTACTCCCACACTCCGCTCCGCGACAATGGACAGACAGCCTTATTAGGGGTAAATTATCTTCAGTTGATATGGGGTGGTACAATGGACCGGAATGTCACCCCAAGATGTGACCGCTAGCCATTGTCGATACAACGTCCGGTTGATATCGATCGCTTAATAATGTTGAGTGGTTCGCGGTGAAATGCTGTTAACTATTTGTGGTTAATAAAATTGTGTATTTGTATTAAATAACCGTGATTGTTGATAAGAGATGCAGTTAGAGGAACTAACATCTGTAAGTACAGCATAAATCAAATGCTTAAAAAAACTGTCAGTCGTAGGACTGTACGTCAGAAGTGAAAACTCTATCTATATCTGAGCGTGACAATCACACGAATTCTGTGCTTTTTATAATACCAAAAGTGTCGAACGCGCCTAAAGAAGTTTTCACTTCAAAATTGAATCCTACTTCCTCCTTATCCTACAAATCTGCTTCTTAACTATTCACACCTAAACATCTATATCTACAGTTTTGGATAAAACTTGACATATGGATAGGCCTTGATTAGGACATTGAACTTTTAATCCCGGGGTTTCATCCCTTGGGATGATACAACCGAAGCCGCGTGTAGAAGATAATTGATAAAAATTACTAAAATAAAAACACTGTTTACATTGTTTCATTTATGAATCAGAAAATCAGTTAACAGTAAAATATTACCATCTACCGTGTTTTACCTGGAATCCAATTAGTAACCAATACCAGTAACGAAGAGTAGGTTCAATATTTAAAATATTTTATTAAAAAAAAATAAACAAAAAAAAATACGTCACAATCCGGGCAATAAACGGAGTACGGGCAAAATATATTGGGCAAAATACGTCGGTCGAAATACGTTGTAGAGTAATTCGAGTAAGGTTACAAAGTGTAATCTGAACCGCATCGCACTGCCCGCGTGATTGATGTTGCTGCAAGGCCTTGGGCTCAAATTAACTGTCACTTGTCAGACAAATATGAAAAGCTTTCAAAACGAAAATTTGTATGACAAAATTTTAAAACACGGGGTCCATTTTAAACGTAGCCGATTTGACAGGGTTAGATTGATGTTGAATATGAACAAAAATGTTTGGAAAACTAAAATTGAATGTTGTCATGATTTTTTTTGTTATGCAACTTTGTAACGTTTTTACCTACAGGTTTTCAATATTTTACTTTCGACTGAAAAAATATTTTTAAAATTTCATAAAATATAGTATAACATATGATATTTACCAGATTTCATTCAATTTTCTTCAATACTTCACTGAAAATCAATATAGAAATAACTTTACTTCAAATTCTTCAAGAAGCATTTCGATAGTCAAAGTGAAATGAGAGTCATTTATATCTGAGAAACTCCTTTATGACTGAACTGAAATCAACATCGTAATGAAACTGAATATTATTGGCTGACGCAAACACTAAAAGTAAGGAGGATTAAGGCTGTCGCACAGGATGAAGATGCTGTAATAAATAATAATACATAGTATCTTAGAACATAATTCACAATATCACTAGCCATACATTTGGATGAAGCAACAGACACGACTAAGATAAGATATATTTTATGTGCCCGTAACATAAGATATAAACAGGGTGTAAGGGAAATGGGTGCTCATATTTAAAATACTGTTTTGCCCACATAAATGCATAACTACGAGTATCTTCATTGGACAAAAATTGGACCTCTCATACTAATTTTGATCAACTTATGATAACTTTATTCAGAAAGTCAAACTTTGTAGATTGACTATGACTTTCTTGAAGAAAGTGGGTCGTTTCTATGGGCAGACAGTATTATAATATAACTATTTCCGTTACACTCTGTATACACTATAAGTATATTATCTTAACATGAAATATTATAATATCTTTACCGTGTGTGACGGCCTTTACTGGATAAAGTCGATAAAAGAAAATATTGAGCTTAATATACAAATAGGGAACAATGTTTGTCCATATTACTTCTGGTGCAGAGAATAATCTACTTAAATGCATCAGCAACATTTGATACAGTATTAAGGTTAATTTCAGTTCAATTAGATTTCTGTTAAAGAAAACTTGTGATACTTGTGGATTTTGTGAACAGTGTTAACTAGTGAAACCGACTTAGCTGAATAAGGTACTAATTAGCACACATACAGATGTGGACGATTAACGACTGCATTAACCACACTCCAATATCCTAAAAGTCCCAAGAGTTAAAGTGCTCCTTGAGTTGCCTATGCCAGAGGCCACGGTTACTCTTTCAAACACTCCCGCGGCTCGGGCAGGATATTGTTTGACCTGGGATTCGAATCCAATATCTTTGCAACCATCACACATGAGGAGGTAAGAATGTTCCAGTCTCACTATAAGAAATTCATAGATTCGTCAACGTTACAACTGGAAGCGTCATTTCAAAGTCTATAAAACTGAAATATTCCAACGATATTCCATATTTTACGAGTTTGAAGTTATGATGTCTCTGAACTTACCAATAGATTGGCACATAAACTATTTTGAATAAAACGACAGCCAAGTAGCAAGCTAGCGCGATTTGTTCGTGACTAGCAACAAATGTTTACAATATTATTGAAGTGAATTAGCAAATGAAACGGTTAGCATTTTGTTACAGAAAATTAAATACATTGTGATTCGTCGATTTTATACTATCAATATTAATATACTTTTTTTTTTGGCGGTGTGGGTGATCATCCAATTACATCACCCGCTCTGGGTGGAGCGGGAGGGCATGTCAGACTCTTACTGAGTAAAACCCACCCCTGTTACTACACTGCCTGAGTGCCCAGGGGTGCGGTAATTCATGTTGAGAATTTATCCGCTACCCCTAGGCATGCAGGCACCGGCCACGATGGGCCCCGTCAGTGGTGGCTGACAATCATCTATTTGAAGCACGCGTGGAACACTACGCGCCGTCGACTCACGGGCCTGGTGCTGAGCGAGCGAGCAGTGGGTAGCTCGCCGTCCGCAGGCCCGGGTCTACGGTGGCCGGAGATCGTCTCGCGACGTCCTACGCCCAGTGCCTCTCCTGAATATTAATATACTTGAATTTCGTTTCGTTTTGTTTCGTTCTGTGAACGAAACGAGAGCAGTGGTAGCCTACTGGTAACGGCCGCGACATACAAGTTGTAGGTCATGAGTTCAAACCCAGGCAGGGGCATCCAACCCAAAAAAAAATGCAGGCGCTTTACTTTTTGTATATTATTTCATCACCACTGCTCTCAAACGGTGAACGAAAACCACTTGAGGAAATCAGCAAGTCCTAGGACCAAAAATTCGAAGACATGTGATATCCACCAACCCGCATTGGGCCGCGTGGTGGATTATGGCCCACACCCTCTCACAGAGAGGAGGCCTATGGCGCAGCATTGCGGACATTAAAAAGGCTGATGATGACAATGAACGAAATAAAGAATAGGTAAAGTTAATCTTCGAACTAGAATAATATGAATCGTCCCACTTAGATTGACAACGTGGCGGCAGACAGGGACCGACCCCAAGTAACATATGAGGGCAGGAAGATGATTAAATGATGCCGAAACCTCCCACTCAACTTCTTAAAATGTTACCTACAGCACTAAAGAATATTGTAAAAAAAAAACCAACAATTTATCAAAAAACTGTGGATTCCTTTGCAATCTCCGTTGAAAGGCAGTAATAATCACAATCAGCTATTCCAAACATCAAGGCAAACTAATTTTACCACAATCTAAATTATTTATAGAAAACAAAACAATAATCTGTACATACCGTATCGATGAAACGCCACCACAAATCGATTACTAAGCTAAAATATCCCGAGCGATATAACTGAACCGATTCTAAGATCGATGCAGTACGAACTGTAGACTCGAGCGAAGAAATCGGTATAAAAATCGAGATGAATCGTTTCCGTTTGTTTATTGCATTTGGAACTGTGGATAGTTGTTAAAATGTGTATGTGTGTTTGTGTGTTGTCTTCTTTGTGTGCTTTGACAGTTGTTATGGCTGTTCTATAAATGTGTCGTAGGTAGAGTTTCGTTTTGATGGAATGTTTGTCTGTAGTCTTACATTGTGTTTAGTGGATCCTATTTTGAGAGAGTTGCACCATACATTCTGTATATTGCATCTATACAGACTACATAATATTTTATGAGCATATTACTTGTATAAACACGGCAAATATTCTTTCTTAAATTGACACAAGAGCTCAGATAATTTTATTTAGTAAAAAGTTAGGAATGCTTTACAGCAAGATTATGTCTACATATATAAAAATGAACCCTTATTTCACGCCTGGTCACGTTATAACTTGAGAATGGCTGGACCGATTTCGCTAATTCTTTTTTTAGTTGTGTTTGGTATTGTCAGGAGAAAGTTCTTATGAATTAAAAAAATAGAAAAGTTGCGCAGAAAATTGGAAAATTTCAGAAAACCGATCTTCGCGAGTTTGACAGTTCGCGCGTCAGGACAACGTCAGTCAGGTCAGCTAGTAATTAAATAAAATCACAGGGAAAAGCAAATCAATATTAATGACGTCTAAGAAAAGTAAGAAGCCAATAAATTAATAGCAGTTATCAACTTCATTGTGGGCAGGGACAAAGAATTCTAATCTGGATTTATCGACGCAGCGGTCGGCCGCGAATGGAGCCGATCGGAAGTCTTAAAGGATTTGCCCAGTCCCGAAGATTAATGTACAAATACCTATTGTCTAAGCTTCGGATCTGCTTCGGCTTTTAACCGGGGAATGTTCAATTCTTTCTGCAAGATTATAAATTGCTTGGTTATAAATTGTTGCTCAGTTTTGTTAGTTTATTTTTTCGACTAAGTTTCTTAGAAGAGCTATGTCAGTGAAAGATTTTTTAAAAGGATATCTTCCACCGTGTTTTAAACATATAATGGGCATAGCGCGTTCTCACCATACGGTGCATTAACCTGGTTTTTGACACTTCAGCAGAGGTCTAAGCGCGCGGTTTGCGAGCCATGGAGCGCAGTATCCTAGGGGGAACGTGTCTTGGACGTGTAAGGAACACAACGCAGAGGCCAAACCTAAATCATTGACATTACCCAGAAAGCAGCTAAAATAAAGTGGTATGCAATCGGATATGTCTACCGCATGTCAGATGTGAAAAAAAAACATCGAATGGGCTCCATTAAACGCTAGTTGGCATCGCGGCAGATCAAGGAGAAGATGGTGGGTCGAGCTCAACTCCGATTTTCGATCGGAGTGCGGAATTGGCTCGCACACGCAACAGACAGAATTGAGTGATAAAGGGAGAAGGAGGCCTGTGCTCAGTAGTGGGACTATAAGTAGAAGTTGTTTTTTTAACCGATTTCAAAAAAGAGGAAGTTCTCAATTCGTCTGCATGTTTTTTTTTTGTATGTTTGTTACGCGATATCTCCGCCATTTGTGAATAGATTTTGATGATTCTTTTTTTGTTTGTGAGGTCGTACTTCAGAGGTGGTCCCATATAAATTTTTATCAAAATTGATTAAACACTTTTTGAACAAATCAACATAAACCAAAAATATGTATACACAGATGACGTTTTGGTTGTCTCCAAATGTTCAAATTCCATGTTATTAGGTTATCCATTCGGGCATAACGTTGATTTGCAAAATAACTATAATTTCGGAAGTCGGTGTCAAATAACGAGGAAACATAAAAATACAAACACCGGCTTTAGAAGTCGATTGTATTTTTTTATTATTATTATTATTATTATCACTTGATGTCATGCCATGTAAAGTGTTTGTGTTTTTCTGTGCGAGGCACGAAATAAACTTTTATCTTTCTTTCTTTCTTTAGGTTACTATGTGTTAAGGTATTTCGAAGCACGCGAGTAGTGCCATCTATCTGAGTTAGTTTTTAGTTTCGTTGTTGTGTCACCACGCCGCTAGCACGGATCGCATTGTTGTGTTAAACTATTATAAAATATAGTAGATTATTGCTATTAAGGTGTTTAATTTACCCAAACCCTTCAGGTTATGGGCCCAGGGACAGTCAGTGAGTGAAAACAGGACATATTAGTGAAAAATTGCAGTGATTTGAACCAAAACAGTTCGTCGCAGTTAAAGTTATAAACGCGTGTAGTTAAGTGAAGGCTAATTAGTGTAACGTGGACTTGCAAGTTACGTTCGCCGTCACCGCTTGTTTACTACACATTAGTTACGAAGATTTTTTAATCATTGCTATTGTTTTGTTTCTGGAGTTGAAGAAACTTCATTATGGCTACATCTATAAAGATTGATAGACTTACTGGTGATAATTATGATACATGGAAAATTCACATGCGGGCTATATTAATTAAAAATGACTTATGGGAGTATGTTTCGGGATTATTCCCCAAACCACAGTTAAGTGATCCAAAATATGCTGAATGGTTGAAAATGGACAGAAAAGCCGAAGCCGACATACTTCTAGCGGTAAGTCCAAGTGAATTGGCCGCATTGGATGGTTTAGAAAGTTCCAAGGCCATTTGGGAAAAACTGAAATCTATGTATCAGTCCAGCGGTCCTGCTAGAAAGGCCTCGTTGTTGAAAAAACTGGTACTGACTCGTATGCAAGAAGATGATGATTTGAAGAAACACATCTCGGATTTTTTTGATGCAGTTAAGAAATTGAAAGAAATCGGTTTGATAGTTATAGACGAACTATTAGCCATATTATTGTTGTACAGTTTGCCAGATTCATTCGCCATGTTTAGAACAGCAATGGAATCACGCGATGATTTACCATCAACGGAAACGTTAAAAGTGAAGATTATCGAGGATCATGGAGCTCGTAAGTCCAAGACAGCTGATCAGGGGGCTATGTTCGTCAAACGTATCAATAAAAATAAAAATGCCAATCTGAAGAAGAATCATGACAAGGACAACCACGGTTATAAAAATAATATCGAATGTCATCGTTGTGGACGTCGTGGGCATTTTGCAAGAGACTGCAGAACTAAGCATATCAACAAGCATAAACAAAGTGCACAGAGTTTGGAAAATAGAGACGACAAAGAGCAAAAGACAACAATGTTATTGAGTACTACCGAAGAGGTTATGCAAGGTGAGACAGTAAATCCTATTTGGTGCATTGACAGTGGATGTACAGGTCATATGTGCAATGAGAAGCAAATGATCGAGGATTTTACGCGGCTAGATTCAGAGCTAAATTTAGCTAATAGCGACAGAACACAAATTACTGGGACTGGTAAGGTCAAGATTTCTGTAGACACGGGCAGTGAAGAACGCCAGATTAATATAGAAAAAGTGTTCTACGTATCCGACTTACGAACAAACTTATTATCAGTTGCTAAGATGACAGATCGTGGGTTCGAGGTTCATTTTAGGAAGAATGATGCGATTGTGATTGATGACAATGATAAAATTCATATGCGTGCAGAAAGAGTTGGAAATCTATACCATGTTCAAATGAGTAAGAATTCTGTTAATAATATTGAAGCAGTTAAAAATTCAATAGACATGTGGCACCAACGACTCGGACATCTCAACGAACGCGATCTGAAAGCTATGGCGAACAATAGTTTAGTACACGGGCTAACATTCAAGGATGGCGAAAAGTTGTCCCAATGTGGGATATGTATTAGTGAAAAACAGACTTGCACGCCTTTTCCAAAGAAGAGAGAAGATAGAACCACCGAATTACTAGAAATAGTGCATAGTGATGTTTGTGGCCCTATGAATCATCAGTCGTATGGCGGTAAAAAATATTTTGTTACTTTCATTGATGATAAATCTAGATGGTGTGAAATCTACTTCATTGCGAGTAAAAGTGACGTCTTAAGCGTGTTCAAAACTTACAAAGCCTATGCAGAAAATTTAACTGGGAAGAAAATAAAGAATCTTCAGTCTGATAACGGTCGAGAATACGTGAATAATGAGTTTGATGATTATTTGAAGAAGGCTGGAATAAGAAGAAGATTGACGGCGCCATATACGCCTCAACAAAACGGGATTGCTGAAAGAAAGAACAGGACATTAGTCGAAATGGCACGATGTATGATGCATCAAGCCGGAAGTCCTCCTTCATTTTGGGCTGAAGCGGTAAATACTGCTAATTATATAAGAAACCGGTGTCCAACAACAGCTTTAAATGGTCAAATACCTTTTACACTGTGGAAAGGAAAGAAACCTACAGTTATATATATGCATGTGTTTGGCTCGAAGGCTTATTATAAAGATAAGGGAAAACCGAAAAAAAAGTTTGAGTCACGTTCGCAGCTAGGAATATTTGTGGGCTATGATATTCAATCTAAAGCATATAGGATACATGACCCTGCAACAAGAAAGATTATCGTTACTCGTGACGTGAAGTTCATGAATGAGACAGCGTTTAGGCATGAATATAAAGAAATACTCGATGATGAAGAAGATACTCATGAAGAAGAAGTGAGAATAGAATTAAATGCGTCTAATGCGAACAATACAGGAAAGGATGATAACTGTAAGATATTTAAAGCCAACAAAAATGTTGCTAGATCAAGAAGATCACTAGAAAGAATACATGAACCGGAAGAAGATAGAGATAGAGGTCAATTATATAGAAAAAGGAAGTCAACTGTTTCATGGGAAAATTTAATAGAACCCTCTAAAAGAGGAAGAGGAAGACCTCGCTTAGCTCGTACTGGTCAGGCGGGCAGACCGCGAAAAGAATATCATACAGTGATAGAGAATAATACTTTAGATAGTAAAAATGAATCAGATGAATCAGATGAAACGAATGAACAAATAAGTGCAGGGATAGCAACAATAGAACAAATGACGTGGAAAGACATAGAGAAGAGAAGCGACTTGAATTTGTGGAAAACTGCTCTAGAAAATGAGTATCTGTCTCAGATAAAGAACAAAACCTGGGAAATTGTACCACGACCAAAACAACGCAAGGTTATTGGAAGCAGATTCGTGTTTAGTACCAAAAGTACTGGCAAGAAAGTACGCCTTGTCGCAAAAGGATGTTCACAACGACCAGGGGAGGATTTTCATGAGACATCTTCGCCTGTTGTGAGATCGTCATCCATAAGACTGATAGCTGCTTTGTCGGCTGAGTTAGGATTGGAAATCCATCAAATGGACGTAGTAACGGCTTACCTGAATGGTTCACTAGATGAAGAAGTCTATATGGAAATTCCAGATCAGTTATGCGACGTTCTAAAGAAAGTAATTTCAAAAGAAAAGGTCGGTTCACAGAAGAATAATAATACTGAAAAGGATATACTACAGACAGCTAAACGCTGGCATGAAACAATTGATGAATGTGTGGATAGTGTGTGCTTATTGAAAAAATCTTTATATGGCTTGCGACAATCAGGATTGCAGTGGTATAAAAGGTTAGCGAGAATGTTGAATGATATTGGTTTCGAATCATTACCACAGGAACCTTGTGTGTTTTTTGCGCGAAAGGGTCAAAGATTAATGTTAATAGGTATATATGTCGATGATTTGATTTTGGCGGCAAATGATAATGTATGGATGGAAAATGTAAAGAAGCAATTAGGAAGTGCATTTGAAATGAAAGATATGGGTAAAATATCTACTTGTTTAGGAATTGAATTTAGTCGTGATGATGAAAATAGAGTGTACTTAAGTCAAAAATCATATATTGAAAAAGTGTTAGAACGCTTTGGTATGAGTGATTGTAAACCTACTATCACGCCTTTAGATGTGAGTGTAAAATTAGTGAAGCCTGAGTGTATTAGAAATGATGTAATGGAACAATATCCGTTTCAGAGTTTGATAGGCGCCTTAATGCACTTGGCGGTGTCAACCAGACCAGATATCGCGTATGCCGTTAATTTTTTGAGTCAATTCAATACAAATTACGACATTGAACATTGGAAGGCTGCTAAACGTGTGTTAAGATATTTGCGAGGTACATCTGATTACGGGCTAGTGTATGAAAGAACCGGCTTGCCCCTTTTTGGTGTGGTTGATGCAGACTGGGCTGGGAATGCGGTAGATCGTAGGTCCTATTCTGGTTTCGCATTTATTTTTGCAGGTGCTCCAGTCAGCTGGGAAGCGCGAAAGCAACGGACCATTGCTTTATCCAGCACCGAAGCCGAATACATGGCTATATCCGAATGTGCTAAAGAGGCCATGTATTTACGTGATGTATTAAATAACATAGAGGTTAAGTGTGAGTGCGTGATACTATTCAACGATAACCAGGGTGCGATTAAACTTGCCCAAAGTAAGAACTACCATTCACGAACGAAACACATTGATGTACGGCACCACTTTATTCGCGATAAGTGCGAACAAGGTGTAATTGATCTTAGATATTTGTGTACTGATCGAATGCCTGCTGATGTTTTGACCAAAGGTCTGAGTGGAACAAAGCATCATGAATGTCTATGTAATTTAGGGATGATGGATGAATGTATGTAAATTTCAAAGATCTGCTCACGACTTCGAGGGGAGGTGTTAAGGTATTTCGAAGCACGCGAGTAGTGCCATCTATCTGAGTTAGTTTTTAGTTTCGTTGTTGTGTCACCACGCCGCTAGCACGGATCGCATTGTTGTGTTAAACTATTATAAAATATAGTAGATTATTGCTATTAAGGTGTTTAATTTACCCAAACCCTTCACTATGCTCTTGAACTGAATGCTGCAAACTCTTAAATATAAAGAAAGAAAGAAAAAATATTTATTTTGCACAGATTACAAAACGCACATTAATTTTCAAAAGCCTAGTATCCAAGCAAAAATAAAATAAAATAAAACTAAACTAATTAACTAATTCCTAGTGATATCGTTTATGGTGCGGTGCACCGCCACGCGCCATAGACAAAACGTAGGTCTATGACGCCTCGATCAATGACAATGACATTAGGAAGGAGATCACTACAGCAAACAAAACGGAACGTATATTACATAATACAAACGATAACGAAAAATATAGATACTTATATACAAAAGAAACAAAGAAAGAACCTCCAGTAGGATATGGCTTGGTTAGAAGTTGTTGGTCAGTTCTAGAAGTTTATTTTCTTTGTTGTGGATTAGTCACTGTTTACGAGCATTTATGCGATATTCCTTTTGTGTAGGTATGTTATCAGCGTTGTTTAACACTAGTTTTGGCCTAGCGGTTCGCGTGAATAGCTCACAAGTTAGAGCCTCGGTTGACTCTAAACTAGTTGAGATACTATGTCAAGTCAAGATTATGGTAGGAATGTACAATGCAACGTATGAAGTTATTATACTTTGATGTTCCTGGGCAGTAAATTGTTCCACCTTGCATAGTTATTATGCCTTTATTGGCAGTAGTTTTATTAGGAATCGTTATTTAAACCCTTTTCTTTCCCCTGTTCATTCGTTATTAATCATCTTACATAACCATGGAAAGTAGTTCTGGTCTGTTACTCAGGAACGATTTTTTTATTATAATGTTGTAGGTTGTAGCTATCAGGAAATACAGACTCCGGCAGGGAATTCCACTCCCTATCTGTACGCACAATGAATGTGTTCCCAAAACGTTTTGTGCGTGTGTATGGGATGTTCACCATGTGCCGGTGGCGCATCGCCGTACGTCTTATGGTCCGATCTAACAGATCCGTTCCAAAGATGAGAGCAGTACTCCATACACGATCGACCGAGCTGTTCTGGCGTGAAGTACCGTCTCACCTTTGCGAGGATCCCCAACTTTTTGGCAGCCACTTGAGCCTTTGCCTCTATGAAGGGACCAAAATTGAGGGTAGATGTTAACCAAGAAGATCAGTTTAGATAGAGATAAGGTTAGGTCTATATTAGGATAATTATATGTAGGATATTTTACTCATCATGTTTTAGAAAAGATCCCAATTATCCCTCAGAAACTCAAAATGCGAACCCACACAAAACACGGAAGCTTCAATTTTAAAAGGGATCCAAAGAAAAACATTCCTTCAAATTAGTACAAAGTTAATTAGAGCCCGATTGTGAAAGTCTCTGAATGGCGAATCTGCAAAACCACCGGATTTTCACAAGTTTAGTTACATTGACACGCTTTGACCAAACAGCTTTTGCAGATTCAGCTTTTGCAAAGTCTGTGTTAGAATTTTCTTTCTGCGGATAATCTGGTTGGATTCAATTACTGGGGTTGTAAAGTTTCTTTTTTGCTGAATTATTGAAATGTTTTAATCCAATTATGAAGATCTCATTTTGTCGAACTTTTTGTTTCGTTTGATTTATTTGGTAATTTCCTATAGGTATCTAACTATTATTTTCTTTGTGGCATAACTAAGCAAATAAAGAAAATCTTAAATACCAACGAATGAAACCGTGACAAACATCAGTCTTCTTTTCAATCACCAATTTCAAAGAATTATTCCAAAAAAACTGACCTAATTAAACCAAAAAGCGTAACTGTCATCAAAAAGTCATCCAAATTACAGAACTTAACTTGTTGAATAAAAACGAACATTAAAGTTGAAGACACTTGAATACTTTCAGTTTCAGGGGCCAATTAGCGCGCTTCCTAAAGTTAATTTATACTAACAGTATTTAAATTAATCAGCCGATTCATTTTGGTGAGCTAAGTGAATCTTAGCTCGGTTAAAAGCTTCCGCAATATTTTATGAAGCTGTTTAAAGTACGGAATTCACGTCTCTTAGCAAAATATGGAATTAACGCCATCACCGTTCTGATTTTTGATTAGAATTGTCTTAAATAACATTTAAAAATTGCTACGTTTTTTGATGAGAAACAATTTTCGAATTACCGCGGTTCAACTGTATAACATTCACACTATATGGTGCTAAAATTGGTTTCTTACATTTCTTAAGTTATTTTTTTGGGAACCGTCTTCTCAAGCTCTTTATTTTGATTATGACCGCCACCCTTCAATATCACTTTGTTGTCCGTCTGTCTGTCTGTCTGTCAAGACCTTTTATCTCGAAAACGCGTTAAGGTATCGAGTTGAAATTAAAACCATGTACTAAGGTTTACAGTCCTTGAAGCTGTGAAAAAAATCGAACTTCGAAGTTAACGTAAAAAAAAAAGATACGGCCGTTTATGCCGCAAAAAAAACGTATATTTGGACACTCAACAGAATAAAAATTTAAAGGGTACTTCCCGTTGACCTACAATCATGAAATTTGGCAACAAGCATTAGCTTGTATATAGCACAAGCAAAGGAAAAATCCAAAAACCGTATTGTAAATAAATCACAAATTGATAAACTGACCGCGACATAATGTCGATGTATCCAAAACAGTTTTCCAACGGAAAAGTTAAGTTTGTTCGAGATTCGCTTCCCGTGACGGACGAACTATTTATACACCTACAAGTTAGTACGGAGCCCTCGGTGCGCGAGTCTGACTCGCACTGGGCCGGTTTTTTTTTATAATTAATAATAATAATAATGTTTATTCATTTCTCCTCACAAAAAACAGACAATACATCGGCTCAACTTTACAATAAGGACTTTTGAGTAGACTCTTCAATTTTTTTTTTTGTGCAAAGTACTTGTTATCTTGAGCAATTTCACGAAGTTTCAAGTTTAGGAAATAAACACTTTCGGAGATAAAAAATATCAAACTTGGATAAAATAACCTCAACTTTCGCACCATTTTATTACTTTTGACGTAATTTTGACAGCAGCTGGAGTTACTATTTTAGGGTGTTTTAATAGTGCGTTTTGATTATGCAAATAATAAGTCGACGCGCAATTTTTTATGTTTTTTCAAAATTCGCATTTTAATTAGTTATTTTATTTGGATTTAATCATTTCTCACTGATTAGTGTTTTTTGGGTGTTTAACTACGAAAATTTTGATTTATTGACAATTTATAGTTATTTTTTTTATTCTTGTGGTATCTGCAAAAGGTGAAACGAAACGGATTTTTTTTGCAGCATTACAATGCAAAATGATATATAATCTATGACCTATGTTTAGGTTACTTCATGGTTAAAATAGGTCGAATTTTGTCCGTAACCGAATCGGGGCACCCCGACTGCTCGTAATCCTTTGGCTGCTACCCCTAGAGTGTATATAAAAACCGGAGGCGCGAAGCGAGAGGGTTTGCACTTCCCGCAGCGCCGGAGACGTTACAGAAGCAACTTTTGTGATTTAAACAATTTTTAGTGAATTTTTTACCCAATAAGTTATCAAAACATAACCTCAAAATGCAATTTTTAAAAATTCATAAAAAAAGTCTATGCATTTCCTAAACTTTCGGCCAGCGGCGGAGGGGTCTCCCTCCTCCTCCTCCTCCGACCCTCAAATATATATACAGGGTGTAAGGTACATGAACGCACATACGTGTACTAGTGATTCAGTACATGGTTCTGGACCCCCTAGCGTTGGAATTTTTCGTCGGTTTTTTCCTAATTTTTGAAAAAAATTTTTTTTTTTTCACTTTAAACTGTATAAAATCGTTATACCCTAAAGACATTATAAATGAAAA
This sequence comes from Polia nebulosa, assembly GCA_951329385.1. NCBI lineage: Eukaryota > Metazoa > Arthropoda > Insecta > Lepidoptera > Noctuidae > Polia > Polia nebulosa. The sequence continues at coordinate 8,786,461 of OX589604.1, forward strand.
AATTTAATTAATTATTTTTTCATTTAATCATTCAATCAATAACGAGTTTTACCAGTTTCAAATTGAAAAAAAAAAAATATTTTTTTTTTCAAAATTAGGAAAAGGCCGACGAAAAATTCCAACGCTAGGGGGTCCAGAATCATGTACTGAATCACTAGTACACGTATGTGCGTTCATGTACCTTACACCCTGTATATTTACTATCTCTGTTGTAAAGTCCTTCCCATACATCTTAATTACAATGTTACTTATATCTATTTTAATACAGGTACAGTCAGGCCGCAAAAGTCCATAAGAACGCTAAAGATTACATTGGTACGAACCGAGCGAGCACGATACTTCCCCGCGTATGTGTGCGCGTGTATGAGTATCCACATTCCACAGATAACAAACACTAAGGAACACTGAGCTCAAAAACATCATTATTATTTTTCTGTGCCATTGAATACGCATCACACAGTCACAGAGGCGACTTGTTCTTACATGTTGGATTCTCAAATAACGTAGCCCGAGTTCAAATCATGGTCGGTCCGTTGCGGTTATTTCTTACTTTAGAAATTCCCAATCTATATTAATATATGTAGTTGTTTTTTATATTTCTATGAATAATACTATTGCATTTTTTGCACTAAATAGTTGCAAATTACGAATATGATCTATTAAACACAAGAAGGATCACATTCGTAATTTGCAATTATTTAGTTGTTACATCTTTTCGATGTTGTAAGGTGGAAATAAAAAGACGTGTTTAATAAAAATGTTTATTTTTTATATTTACAAATTAAACATTTATGAGAATTGTGACGTCTAATTGTTACCTAGACAAAAAAGTTATCTTGTAACCGTTTTCTATGTTGTGTTTTGTTGGAAGTATACCCACTTAGACCATTCATAATACAAATAACGTAACAATGAAAGGATATTAAAATTTCAATAAAATTAAATATAATTGTTTATATCCAGTTATTTATTGAAAAGTGATATATGATTTAGACTTTGTAAACATTTTATTTTTATGTAACGTCACAATGAATGTGTTGAGGTCATAGCTTAATTGTTGTTGTTGTTTGTGTTGGGTTGTTTGTTGTGTGTTGTTGTTGTTTTGTTGTTATTGTTTGTTATTGTTTGTTGCTTATTTGTTGTTGTTGTTGTTGTAAGATTGGAACTAGACCTCAATTTTTGTTAAAAGAACTTTAGTTCTCACAAGATAATCGTCAATTATATGAGAAAAATAAATTGAACTGTTATGTTAGAACAGTGCGAGTAGAAGAATAAAAAACAAAATAGAATCATGATTATTGTCAACAAAATTGATAGCGAGTTCACTGCATTCTTAGGTAGGATAAGGCGTGTACCTCGCAGAAATCTAATTCTTTATTTAGTTTTTTTGTGATGTACCTGTCTAACTTTAAGAAATGTGTGAACAAGTTAAAGAATAATTTAATATATGTAATGCTAATCCATAACTTCCAATCGGATCAAAAAGTCAACAATTGCGTGGGATTTGAACTTGCAGCATACTGATTTGCGGTTCAATCTATGTGCTCTATACCACTGGGCCATCTTGACTTATGCTAAGTTGATGAAATTGTGTATTTCTATCATTTGTTGGCGAAAACTTGAAAATAGAAGGTCGTAAGTCAAACTAAACGTCAAACTAATACGTTGTGAGAATTCTTATCGACTTTGCTGGTGTCTGTACGTGGATAGTCTAGAATATGTGAGAAGCTGGTGCTGGGCTGGAACTGGTAGGCATGAAAATAATAATAATATTTCACAACTATCACACAACGCCATCTAGTCCCAAGCTAAGCAGAGCTTGTGTTATGGGTACTTGACAACTGATAAACATACTTATATATTTCTAAATACATAAATATTATAGATAAATTACACCTAGACACAGAACAAATGATCGTGCTCATTACACTGACATTTGTCATGGGTGGGAATCGAACCCACGACCTCCGGCATAGCAGTCAGGGTCACTAACCACTAGACCAACAGGCCTGACTCTATTTCTAACATTCTATCACCCAACTTGTGATCTTTATAAAAAATGGGAAGTAGTGACGGTCCGACAGCTTTTCATCCTTTACACTGTAACTAAACAACATTCCCTGTTAAAATATGAACCTGATAAATTCAAAAATCAGCGACGTAAGGATAGAGTTTGCACAACCACTGCATTCAATACTAGAACTGCACATTTTTTTTTCTGTTACCAGGGTTCTAACTTATTTAATAATTTAAACAGGATCCTATCAATATATTCAGTACCAAAAACTAAATGTAAATATTTGTATATATAGTGGTTTCAAAAGTTAGATTACAACCTTACAGTAAACCTACTTCATCAATAAATACTGACCAGGTATCTACCTTAAAAGTAATAGTCACCTGGTATTGTCTAGAGTAAAACTAACTAGGGTAAAATACACTCAACTCATTAAAAGAAAATATTCACTCAAATTTATAACGACGAATTTTTTTACTTCGATAAAAACAGCAACAACTTTTAACTTGCACCACCGTCTTACCTTAGGAATGCAGTGAACACGGTGAACTCGCTTCTGAATTTTGTTGACAATATCTAGTTTTTGTAGTTATTTTTTGCTTCTACGAGTACCTGCGCTGTTGTAACATAATTAATATAATATAATATTGTTCTCATGTAAGTGACGATTGTCTTGATGAAGAATTTATAGTTCTTTAAACCGAAAGTTTTATTAACAAAACCACACTCACACAAACACACGTTACACCCATACACATATTTTTTATTATTATTATAATGCGATATGAAGGATCAGACTTATCGTTAGTTTTCATGGAAAAGGTTATGTAATTTTTCTTTGCAACATTTAGCGTTAAGACGTTCTTATACAAGCACTTAGTTAAAAAAATCATTCCTCTCTGTGCATTTGAAAAAACCTCATCCCAGGAGTTAACACTAAAAGCAAAGCAGTGTCATCTGCAACGGTAATGAACTTTGCATTAGGAATTTTCATCTGACAAAGGTCGTTTATGTTCACATGGAAGAGTGTCGGACCCAGGATACTTCCTTGGGGAACTCCAAAAGTCACTGGGATTTCTTCGCTTATGATATTGCCTATTTGTACACATTGTGTTCGGCCAGTCAGGTAATCTTGTAAAAGTTTCAACTGAAGGTCCCTATCACCACCAGTTCATGTCTGTGTCTCGGTGGTCAAGACTAATCTAATTATATCTGAAAATCCATCTAGTCGTTTAAGTTACAGGTAATCCCAAAGAAATAGACATATATAAGTACATATAAACTATCGAAAAACATAAATCTCCTTCTGAGGCAGCCGGACAACAGCAGTACAGAAAAGGCGAAAACATTTTCATTAACTGAAAACAAATGTTCTTTTTCAGTTGTCTCCTTTCTCATAACTATTACTGTCTCCCATTTTTACATGGCACCCCTAGCGAAAGAGCCATCACTCTTTATTTCGCCCAGTATATTAATGTCTTGTGTTTACATATGAAGCCATGTCTCTACTTAATTAAGGACAATTTACATCAGGGTTACTTTTAAAAACTCGAGCCAGGCGGATTTAACAACCTTTGTTATGGAGGCGTTTTAAATAAGAATATTTTGTGGGGAACTTTTATATTTTTACATTATGCGTAGAAATAACAACATGTTTAAAATAGCAAGAATTTTAATATTTTTGCATTATGCGTAGAAATATGTACAGCATGTTTATAATAGGTAGATAATTCGTCTGTCGCATAAATGTATTTGTATGCAAATTGGTGTAGCGACAATTTTAGTTTTCGCGTGATTATTTTGCGCTTGAAATTATAGGATAGGTATCGTGACGAGCAGTTTAATAATATTGTGTTATTATATCCAAATGTTAATCCCCACAAATGATTACATTGTGCGTATAATATTAAAATTAAAATTAAAATAATGTTTTTTTAAATATCTTGCAATAGTTTCACACCTTCCGGGGATTGTCTTTGTTCTACGTAGCTATATTATTATGTATTAGTAATTCCCCTATTATAAATTATATCCTATAGCTATTACAGGCTGTAATCTATCCCTGTGTCAAATTTCATCCAGATCCGTTCAGCCGTTCTGGCGTGATTGAGTAAAAAACATTCATCCATTCAAACTTTTGCATTTATTTAAATAGGATTTCGTGAATAAATTGTTTCTAAAACCCCTGTTTCTTCCAGTTCGGGAGAAACAGAGGAAAAATACCGCGATAAAGTCATTGCAATACCTGGTGCTGTTTAGACAAGTGTCAACAGCGATAGAGTTACTTGTCTTGCATTAAACCCAAGAGAAACTTCCTTTGGATAAAATATATAATCCAATCAAAGGAAACGTGTCATCCTCATCTCAAAATCGAAGCCTTGGAGGTTCCAAACAAAAACCAAATTTGCTGCAGCTGCCGAGATTACGTTTTCAATCGACACCGTACTCCAGTAATTTCACACCATCGATTGGAGATTACATCGAGCCTTCATTTGCCATCTAACTGAATCCTGTAGACGCACGTGCCGAGAATCTCGATAGGGCCCTATCGAGATCCTACCAACTAACTTTTTCAATATATTCGTTAGTACCCTTTTATCTGTTTTTATTACTTTTACCCCAAATTTGTTTTTATAGAAGTATAGTGGGGGTGAATAAGTACATAAAGTCGCTTTTTACGGCTGTCTTAAATTTTATGGGTTTCTTTGTGGTCGGGTAATGGGAAGTGAGGTACCGTGTTGGACAGTTCTGGTTATTACGTGGTGTTGTGTTTATTTTATTTGCTTCATAAAATATTGTTTCCTTTTTTTCAAGCCATAAAGGATACACTGAAATTACTTCCGAATTTCGTTTCATAGTTTTTCTTGATTTATGATAACCATCATTTTAGTATGTAGTTACTTCCTCATAAGTATGATAAATGTTGAAGAGTAATTTAAGCCCTTAAATTGTTAACCGTGTGAAGTATTTCTTCAAGGTAATGAGTTTGATCCCTTTTCTCATCTCTTCAATTTCTTTGCCGTCAATCTTCATCACTTTTATACTCATTAATGAATCAAAGCTTAGCTAAAATAGTACCGTCAGTTAAATTATTTTGGAAATCCGAGGTTTAATTATCGTTTCAATTAAATTAACGAAGCGTTATTACAGAAATTACGTCAGGATGAAAGACGTAGTAATGCCGCCAAAAGCTGGAGATAGGAAGACGTATATAATTCATGTATATTTATATATAGGGGAGATGTAACGAGCGCTAATGAAATATTCGACGACACCGCGCCGCGTCAATGTTTCATCCCGTCCCAAGTAAATGCAGAGTTAGAAACATTTAGTCTTCCTTAACTACAATTCTTAAAATCCTCATGTACAATTTTGTGCTTTTAACGTCTCAGACGGTGTTGATAGACATCAATAGCAAATACCTTCGATAGGCTACAAAATAGTCAATTAGACTATGTATCTCTTAGTTTATAATACCAGCCCAAAGATTTAGGATGTAAGATAACCCACCTATTACGATCTACAAAGTTTATATCCCGTTATTACAATAAAATTTTATGTTCCTCTAAAAATTTATCATTTTCAGTAAAATGCGGGATGGAAATCAAAATTCCATTTACGTAATATCCACATTGTTGAATTAAAAAAAAATGAAGAAATATCTTGGAGGAAACCTCGTCAGCTTGTTTATGGATATTGCTTACCTTTTAATACTACAAGATACTAATTAAATAAAAAAAAATAAAAAACCTCCAATGCTTACAAGAGAAGCGAACATTTAAAAAACACAAAGGAGCTGATAACCTTGAAACAGCTGAACCGATTTTGATAAAACTTTTTACAAAAAATACAACCGACATCCAAAAAAGTAAATACACTAAAAATTGATGATGTTTGTGTTTTTTTCTTCGTTATTTGGCACCGACTTCAGAAATTAAAGTATATTTAATTTTTTGGTGTATTTTCTTTTTTGGAAGTCGGTTGTATTATTTGTTAAAAGTTTTTTCATATTCATTATTTAGTTGTCCCAGAATTAAAACAAAATATTAAAGTCACACCCAAATTGATAACCCCAATAACATGGAATTTAAACATACTCGTAATTTGAGGAAACCAAAACCTTATATATGTAGGTATACATATGGGACCACTTCTAGAGTACACTGATTCGCATGAAAAAAATTTTGAAAATCGGTCCACAACTGACAGAGAAATCGGTGGACAAAAAAAAACGTACATAGAGTCGAACATAGAACCTCCTTTTTTCGAAGACGGTTAAAAACATGTCTAGGCACCATCGCTAGAAAACTTGCTTTCAAATAAAAAAAAACCGCATTCAAATTGGTTCACCCGTTTAAGAGATACGGTGCACAGACAGACACACACATAGCGGTTAAACTTATAACACTCCTACTCTTTTTGCGTTGAAATATATTTATCAGCGGTGTTCATTTACCTACTACACGAAATTGAAAACCTGCAATTTCCACTAACCCCGTCTGTTCCATAACGTTCCTTGCTCTACATCTTAGCGACGACATTTTTTCTTCACAGCTGACACCAAAGGCCTATAATTCCTTTCGCGCGACGTATTTTCTAAAGCGCAACATTTATCATTTAACCCTTGCTTAGGGTAATTAACTTAGTATACAAGGTTAAAACATTAATTTTAGAAAAATAAATGGCAGGCGTAAATGAGTAAGGGTTTTATAAAGGCAATTGGGACATTAAGGTCCTTTTTATAGGTCTAAAATGCGTCAACTAGGCGTTAAGCTACAGGCACATTACTGTGTCGTATCATCGCGCGGCATACACCAATCAAACGACTCTGTTCCAACCTACGTCATATTACAACGAGTTTTGTAGCCAATCAACTGCGTCAGAAGGCGCCGCGACACGACACGATAATGTGGACCTTTTTTTAGGGTTCCGTACCCGAAGGGTCCACACGGAGCCCTATTGCTGTCACTCACGTGTTCGTCTGTACGTCTGTCTGTCTGTCCGTCGTCTGTCACACACGTTTTACAGTCAAACGGTCGGAGCTACAGTTTCTAAATTTTCACAGTATAAGCATCATGTTGACCCAAGTCCATACAAATAGTCAAAAATACATTTGGTACGGAACTCTAAATGTGCGTAGTCCGACACGTACGTGGGAAGTTTTTCATTTTTTGGGGTGGGAAATTACACACTCTAACTAACCCGTGTTCCTTCTTCCCGTGTCCTTTCTTTCTGTGCAGGGCCACGGTAACTCTTTCATGCACTCCCACGAATATGTGAGCCTGGCTTTAGCCTTTTAAAAGGACTGCGATGAAGGGTTAATATCAAACAGTTTTCATACAATCCTGCTACAAGGTATGGTACAAGTTTTAATTTATTCGTTACTCGGGAATATCGTCGTCTAAAATTATGTCGTTGTAACATACGTGTTCTAGAATTAGGCAAGCAATCTGTTACTGAATTTTAATATTTAATTTCTCTCTCGCTCTAATTATATTACAAAACGATCCGTATGTGTGTAGTTCAATTATTTGATAATCATCACACTAATATTATAAAAGCGAAAGTTTATGAGTGTGCATGTTTGTTACTTCTTCACACTCAAATGGCCTGACTGATTTGGATGAATTTTGGTATGTAGATAGCTTATAGCCTGGATTAACACATAGGCTACTAGGCTTTTCATCTTGGTCTACGCGGGTGAAACCGCGGGGCGCAGCTAGTATTTCATAAAGCTGAGTTGTAAGGCAATTATTTTTGATTTTTTGTCAGTAAAAGTGGCCGTGGGCGGCCTTTTTTATCGAAGGAACAGAGCTTTTTTAGCAGACGAGTCCTAGATAAGTGTGGAAATAGCGTAGCGTGAAACGCCCCTCTTTTTTGGGTGAAAATACATCAAATAACTTCTCCCGCTATGGGTGGAGCGGGAGGCCGTGTCAGACTTTTTTTTTTTAACAAGCCCGCCACATTATTCTCAAACCACTGTAACTTCTGTAAGCCAGAATCAACAGTGGCGACCACCAGAAAAATCGCCGAGGCAATGAAGCTCGACGAGTCCCAAAGAAACGATTAAACTGTCTTGGGTCCCGCAACGAAATTAATCAGAAAAGACAGCGGAGGAGTAGGAAAAACGTGTCAGACTCTTGCTGACCCACCCCTGTTCCTTCATTTGCCTGTGCTAGGGCCCGTGGTAACTCCTTCAAAAACACCCGCGATCCTGACAGACACACCCGCGACCCTGACAGACACACCCGCGACCCGGCAGAGACACCAGCGACCCTGCCAAGGAACGTCCCCCTGCTTTGTGAATTGACGATCTTATAAAGCAGGCTGGATCAGACTGGATGATTGGCAGTGGATCGGGTGTTGTGATGCAGTTTGGGAAACGCTGTGTCAGTTGAAACCAGCCCAGCCTCAGGAGACGCCGGGGACTACCGGCGCCGCGAGACGATCTCCGGCCACCGTAGACCCGGGCCTGCGGACGGCGAGTAGTGGGTAACTCGCCGTCCGATTAGCACCAGGCCCGAGAGTCGACGGCGCGTAGTGTTCCACGCGCGCCTCAAAGAGTTGTCAGCAAGAGACGGGGCCCGTCATGGCCGATGCCTGCCCGGGGGTTGAGGATAAATTCGAAACAGAGTTACCTCGCCCCTGGGCACTCAAAGGCAGGAAGGAACAGGGGTGGGTTTTAGTCAGTAAGAGTCTGACACGCCCTCCCGCTCCGCCCAGAGCGGGAGAAGTCATAGGATGATTTCCCACCCCACAAAAAAAAAAAAAAAAAGCCATCAGGTTGCATGCCCAGCTGGTATTATGATTATAAAACGACGTGTAATTGCTTCAATAGATTTCTATTTAAAAGTCGTGTCCTCGACTTAGCATAATAGGTTCACACTGCTAAGGCTTCAGTTTTGCATGCTGCACGTAAAATCTTTAACACTGGGTCAATCTGACAGCATCGCGGTTTATGCTAATAAATAAACATATTATAAAGGAAATAAATAGCTATATAAAACGGGTCGCAAAAATTATCATGGTAGTTAATCATAATGTCACCAACCTGTTATTTATAGGCGGCAGGTATAGTTTTACTAAAGTAATGAAGGTAAAATTCTGGTGGTGAATGAAACTGTACATACCTTTTTGAGCGGGATGGCGTGTCACTATCTGCCTGACTGAAACCCACCCAAACTGCAAAGACCTAAAACGTGTAACGGCCATAGTAACAGGATGGCATAAAGTAAAAAAAAAATCTCAAAGCTTTGTGATGAGAAGAAGATGATCTTGAAAAAGTTACAGTTAAAATAGGTTTACGTGGCCGAATAATTGCAAACACCGTAAAATTGTAATAATTCTTGCGGAAGTGTAAACTCTTGATATATTATGAATAGATTATTTCAAATACAAATAATCTCATCTAAATTCGATTACTTACAGTGTACCGGAGTGTTTTTATATTAAAAAAACTTGCCAAGACCGAGTCGTACTCGCGCGCAAAGGGTTCCGAACAAATCATATTTTTTTCAAGTTTTTTTAAACTGCCTCCACCTTATAGGCTTTCCTGTAATCTATAAGTAAAGAACTACTTTCTGTATATTTTTTCAAAATTTTAGGCCAGGTGGTTTCGGAGACAAGGGGGTGGAATGGTATTTTTTTTATCTATTTTCCTAAATAACTTCAAAAACATATATTTTAAAATTATGAATAAAATATATTCGTAACCCTCACAATACGCCCTTTCATTTTATATGTCGCACGACACATTTTGATAAACTTTGATTTTTAATTTTTCGATTTTCACCCCAAATGTGACCCCCATATTCCAAATTAATTTATTTCTCACACGTCCGTATTTGGGTTACTGATATTCATATGTGTACAAAATTTCAACTCTATCAGTTCAGCAGAATCAGAGCAAATTGACTGTGACAGACGGACAGACGGACAGACGGACAGACAGACAGACACATGAGTGATCCTATAAGGTTTCCGTTTTTTCATTCGGACTTACAGAACCCTAAAAATTACAATATCACGTTATTTTTCAGAAATAAACGGTATTTACAAACGGTGATATTTATATTAGCTAGCATGAGCCATTACCGATATCCTTTTTATTGACCAATAGCTAAAAAGAAATAATATGCATAACCAACATTGGCTAAACGAGTAGGTAGAAATACTAAATAAGCCCCGTTCTGTAGAAAACCGATAATATTGGAAACCAGATAATGCTGCGGCCATTCACAAATGAATCAAACAGATACGAAAAGCTACTTTAGTTTATAAATCGTATGAACTGTAAAGAGCGAAGTTTATGCATTTTGAGATATTATTTTATATATTTTTAGTGCTTTAATGTTTTTGTATATCGTAAAGTTTCAATTATGAAACAAAACTAATATACCTTTTTGACAGACTCTATCCACACACAATTCTAATAAAGTTTTTTTTATCCTCTCTCATATCGTAAACTTCCAATTGTGAATTCAAAAGTAATACCTTATAGACAGATTTTATCCACAGACAATCAAACAATTTTTGGTGACTTTAGATAAAGTAGTTTATGAAACTGCACATAATTAAGTAATTAAAAAATTCGTGTATTCTATTATGAACTTTGCCTGCGGTTTAGTTAAGAAAATCACACTCAATATTTAAATAACCGATAGGTGACAGTATTGTAGGGACCTGGAGCACCTCGTACTGCAGGGTCCCTGGGGGTTCTTCGTAAGCGTCTAGGGGCTGTCGTACTCGCTGGCAACGCGAGAGTGTGGTGTATGAGAGTGACTGCTTATTGCGTGTAGTGTTATAAAAGAAAGAGGAATAGCGCACTCAGAGGAACTGTATTAAATTATTAAATATAACATGTGTGCCCTCTTCGGTCGAGCTAGCAGAACTCTCACTGACTTAGTCTGACACAAACGTCAAGCCTAACATTTCTTCTAAATTTATATCAAACGGCTTTTCAAGAGTTTCTAGAAAGATCTAACCTGCCAGTCGGCAACATAAGGCCGCCAACATAAGGTCGTCACATGAGCTACGCCCCTACGAATAGAAGCGCAAACGCTAGTAAGTCTTCTATTCAATTAAATATTTGAAAAGCCGATTGAAGCCTACCTAACCCTAATGCGACTTCCCTACCTATGTGAGGAGAATGGAGACGCAGAAGTCCATCTATGGATAGCCAATTCTGGACCCCGAGTAGTGTGGTCATCTTTCTTTTTATTAATTTGAGCTACCCGGCGCCTCCACCACTTGTAGGGACCTGGAGCACCTTCTCGTACTGCAGGGTCCCTGGGGGTTCTTCGTAAGCGTCTAGGGGCTGTCGTACTCGCTGGTAACGCGAGAGTGTGGTGTATGAGAGTGACTGCTTATTGTGTGTAGTATAAAAGAAAGAGGAATAGCGCACTCAGAGGAACTGTATTAAATTATTAAATATAACATGTGTGCCCTCTTCGGTCGGGCTAGCAGAACTCTGACTAACTTAGTCTGACACAAACGTCAAGCCTAACATTTCTTCTAAATTTATATCAAACGGCTTTTCAAGAGTTTCTAGAAAGTTCTAACCTGCCAGTCGGCAACATAAGGCCGCCAACATAAGGTCGTCACAGTATCATAAACTACCATTTTTCAAGCCTTTCATCCGATAGCACGTTAAGTTTATGATATCGTCTAAGTTGCGGGAAACACCTGGATGAATGACGGACACACGGAAACGGAAAGTATGGCAGAAGGCCTAATACCCATCATTGGACAATTATGGGCTGAAATGATGGTGATGGTGATAAGGCATTTTTTAAAGGATCGCAATTTTTTACTATCTTACCTAATGCGGTAAAAAAAAAAAAAACCTAATGCGGTAGCTTGAAGACGTGCCTATAAAAATGTTCGTTGGTCTATCCTACCGTTGAGGTATAATTACATTTTCATAATAGTCTATACAACGATTTTATTCGACTTCTCTGCTTCGATTGATATGCAAACTTGGTTTCTTAAGTTTTCTCTTAACTTTCAATCTGCGAATCCTTTTACATTCTGTTAAATGTTCAGTAGAATTTGCTTGAAGTTGGACTAAACGAATAAAACGACTGAATACTCCTTTCTATTCAAAGACTGTTTGATACGAGTTTGACAAGCGGAAGGTGATAAATGTGAATAATAAAAAACTTTTTTACAAAAAAATAGAACCGACTTCCAAAAAAAGTGCAAAATAACTTTAATTTCGGAAGTCGGTGTTCCTGTTTTGTGTCTTTGTTTTTTGACACCGACTTCCGAAATTAAAGTTATTTTGCACTTTTTTTGGAAGTCGGTTCTATTTTTTTGTAAAAAAGTTTTTTATTTTTCACTTTTTACTTGTGGTTCCCCATTAAACTGTGTTAACAGTTCATAGACATACGATAGCAGCAATCGCGGTTGATTTGCTGTCAATTTTTGAAGAGTTCCGTTGTCTGTCTCTGAAACCCATCATCAGATCTTTTTGAAATTTAAATGGGACCATTTCGGAATAAACCCCTTTCGAACAAAAAAGAATTTTGCAAATCCGTCAACATATGACGGAGTTATGCCCGAACATACATAAAAACGCTTGAATGGCTAAGTCCAACTTTTGTTTGGAAAATTATTGCAATATTAACGAGGCTACTAGTCGTTTGTTAGTTATTGTGACTGGTCAAAGGAATTTTCAACAGTCAGTACCACTAGTACTTGACTTGCTTTTAATTTGTAATTCGTCGATGATTTCTTTCATAATGACTATGACAACACTTTTAGTGGGCACTGCACTGGTCTTATGTCTTTATTAACAGTAATAAGAGTCATTTAAGAAAAGCATAATAAGATTAAAACAGACAGAATATAATTATTGGCATGAACAGTTTTTTTTGCGAGTGATTCCAATTTCAAGATTTTTGTTTTTTGTTTAATTGTGATTCTTTTTATTGTTTATTTTTACTATGATTTATTTACATATGATTAAAAATTATTCTAAATTATTTACCTACATAATTTTGTTCTATTGTAATCAATTTAATTAGTAAGATATATTTTTTAGTAAATTTAAAGTTTTCTTTAGAGCGCATTGTTTAATGTGAATAACGCTGTTGATAACATGATGCTCTATTAGGTATGTAATTGTTTGTTTTTCCGAATAAATAAATATAAAATTATTTAAGCAGTTTTTCTTTAAAAAAAAATTTTTTTTTCTTCTTGATAGGTTTGCGTTGAACACTCTCTCACCTGATAGTAAGCGATGATGTGGTCGAATGTTTTATTTACTTGGATATAGTCAAAGTCAACACTTATAAAAACACATTTCTTCCACAAATCCGCCTATAGTTATCCGCCCCTCAACTACTGCCAGTGGTTACACTAATTCACCTTTAATGTCCCTTCGAAATTCAATAGGTGACAGCCAAGTGATGGACCTTCCATTTAAGCCTGTATTAAATAACGGCACGCCTTAGCATTAGAGGTGCGGCTGTAACAATGGAGGCATAAATATCAGGCTGATGTCAGTGTGTTAGGTGACAGGTTTGATGTCTGGAGCCATTTTTTTCTTGAAAGCTTTGTCTGAAATACTGAATAAAAATGGGAGAAAGATACTGTATAACTATAACATCATCAACTTGTTGTTGTCGTTGCTAAAAATAGGGTCCTAAATGGTTTGGGCAGGGTAAGGTAGTTTTCCTGAGCAAAGATAGTCAAAAACCTCTAGATAAGGTGATATTCTATCAGCCCCAGCACTTTTTTGAATAGTAAAAATTACATGCTTTATTGAAATGTCACGTGGTAAATCTCAAGCAACTATTATTTCAAGAACCACTATCGCCCACAATGTTACTTTGTCTAGAATCCGAAGGGTGTTTGATAATCTTTCGCGACTGTCTAATTATGTATCACAAATAGAACATGATTGATAAAAACAAACTTGAACTTAGAAAGCTTGCAACGGAATTTATTGATGCAACAGAAAAATACATTATCATAGCCTTGTAGAACGAACAGTTTTACGAGGCAGCTTCAAAGATATCAAAGAAAGTACCTCACCTGAAATACGAGTGTTTAAATTATTCAAATCTTTTCTATAGATCCAAGATTAGGGATAGTTTACAACAGTAGTGTCGCATAGAATGACATGCAACAGTGCGAAGCGTGTCACCCATTTCCATACTTTTGCCGTGTCATGTGTTCTGTGTTTTATTTTTGCTATTGTCCTCTATGACAAACGGTTTTTAAATGGACCTGGGGCTCGCAGAATGTTGTTTCGGCATTTGGAAATTCAAATTCAATATTGTATGTACTTTCTGGTTTTGTAGTTTTCAATTTCAAAGTTATGATTCGTAATTTCTGTATTCATGATTAGTAGGATCACTGGGTCTGACTTATAACCCTATCGTTCTTCGTAAAACTTTCACCATATGAATGGTTTCTTCTTTAGCAAAGAACGTCGGTGCTCCATAGACCAATTAAAATTTGACCAATTGGTCTATGGGGAAAGTTACATGTTTCTATCGTCCATTTATCAAGTGGGCTATGGAGAGTTGAGATCTGTTCCGCCGTGCGTCGGTGCTCCATGGACCAATCGAAATTTGACCAACTATACATGTTTCTGTCGTCAGAATACCAACTGGGCTATGGAATATATAAAACTGTCCCAAAGAGAAGTCTTCTGAAAGTTTCTAAGAAGTGCCTTTATTTTCTTCTAAGTAATTCTTTTATTAAATTTATAATAATAAATGTATGATAACGGTTTTTTTGTTAATAAGTTATGGACAAGGCTTTTCATTTGCTTTGTCCGTGGAGCACTGACGGAGGAAAAATTCTCAATTCTCCAAAGCCCGTTGATATTTGGACGATGGAAACATGTAATTTTCCCTATAGACCAATTGGTCTATGGAGCACCGACGGCAAAGAAACCATCCATTAGACTTCAACAGCTGACTGATGAGGCACTGATGACTAAAACTTAATAGATTTTGGAAGAAAAACATAAGTAGGCCATTTTTAATATTTCGTTTGCAGTGAATAGTGTACACACAGCAAAAACATTTGGTATACACGTTGGTAAGGTACGTTGGGGTAAGGTCGGACTGATTTTCGGTTAATTGAAGAGGTTCCAGCAAATGTTCTGTCCCTCATTTCCTATAGAAGATTTTCAAATGAAATTGATCTTTCATTGACGAGGAAAAAAAATACTTTTAATCAGTATTTTAGAAGTTTCTTTTACTGAAGCGGTTGCCAAGTTACACCTATGTGAAGATAAGGTATGCTTATCAAAATGCCAGGTAAAGACCGGACCATAGCGGGGTAACATCGGACTACTATCTAAAATCCACTGTATGGCTTAAAACGTAAGGTTTTAATTGGAGAAATATCCGCTCTTTTCCGTTCTATGAATGTACTAAATGATTTTTTTAAAAGACAAGTAGTTTGGTTATAACAGTCACAACATTTTTTTTTTATATTTATAGTCCGATCTTCCCCGTATAACCACAAATGAAGAAATTATGTTGCTCAAACTTTCTATGTAAACTAGCTTATTTTTTTTTAGCAATTTTACCTAAATAAAAGTTTGTGAACAGTGAGTGTTCACTGTCATTTTTACGACAGAGAAAAATCGGATGTTATTAATCCGATCTTCTACCACACGGGAAAACACCGGATCTCAGCTTACAGTCATCGTACGACTGCATTTGTCAGTTTAAACTAACAGCTACTTAATATAAAACGATTTCATACACAAAGTATAAGAAAAAACTATCAATACTCATCATTAAAATTTAAAAAATGTAGTCTGGGGGAAGGCCGGATCTTCAATTTCGACACGAAAATGTTGACTTTTACATTTGTGCCTAAAAAACTCGTGTATACCATAGCAGCGACGACCGCAGACTGAAGAGATGGGCAGAACAAAATGGAGTCTTATATTATGTTGCCAGAATTAAAAAATATGCCGCGTTTGGGAGTTATTTCCATCATCTGATCTTTCCCCGATCCGTTCCTACCCCAACGTACCTTATATAAGTAGTTATACAAGTTGGACATCTACCAGCTGCGAAAACAGCTGGAATAATTTGAACAAATAACCTCTAACCTGCGCAGCGTTTAACATATCTTTCTAGAGTGCATGCTTTGTTTCTATACCGCATCTATTTAATTAAGAATAGAGAATAGAATAAAGAGAATATCGAGGGGAGAAGAGGGTGGGGGGGTGGGGGTCTGGGGGTTGATAAAAGGGTAGTTCACGCAATTTTATTTTCATTTATATTACAAGAGAAAACTAAAAAAATAAATTAAAAAAAAAACAAATTTGACTAAGTTTGAAACATTTCAAATCTAGAGAAGGCGAAACTATTCCTAAACCACAATAACTTCTATAAGCCAGAATCAACAGTGGCGACCACCAGAAAAAACGCCGACGCAATGAAGCTCGACGAGTCCCCAAACTGTCTTGGGTCCCGCAACAAAATTAATCAGAAAAGAACAGCGGAGGAGTAAGAAAAACATAATTTCCGCTTCCCTTCTTATCAAGCAGGAGACAGAACACAACTAGGCCATAAAATACAAAGGGATATTTACCACTGGGGTAAGCCCAGTTGCCAATCAGCACGGATTAAAACAATAATATTAATGGGTCCTAAATATTGTGAGCTGTTACATTTGATTCCAATAATAGGTATGGCAAAAACACTTGAACGCACGTAAATTCCTTCTAGTTTTCACAAGGTCCGTGTAATAGGTAACTCCAGACGTAGGCTGAATCCTATCCAACATAATATTGCGTTCAGTTCGCTAAAGAGTACTATGGTGTATAGGGCGTGAGGGCGACTCTGCTGTTGTTGAGTCTCCCTCACGTATGCCGCCTCCCTCTTCGCGAGCATTACTGCTTCGCAGAAGGAGGAGACGGCTTCCCATTCCCTCTCGCTCCGTACCATGGCCTGAACCAGGGCACGGCGCGAGAGGTCGCTGCCGCCTATCGCTTCCACTCTAAAACCCACCCCTGATCCTCCCTGCCTTGAGTGCCCAGGGGCGAGGTAACACGTCTAACACCTTAAGCGTAAAAACAATCCGTCCAATTCTTTGAAACTCACACATAATACCATCTGACACCGTCTTTTTCTTTTAACGCCACATAAAAGGAAGTTTCAGCTGAACGAATAAAAAGGATCCTTTATCAGCCATTCACGTAACTGCTCAGTTATTAAGAAGTCAGTTCTTCGTTCATTCATTCGTTAGCCTTCTGGTTTTTGATAGCGTCTCTTAATAAAGTCAGATTTGTAACCGTCTACCATTTAAGAAGGAGCTGTGTAGTAAACTATACTATAACTATGTATTAAATGTGTTACTTCGGCCCTTTTGCTCTTATGTAGGGTAGTGCTGAGATTTGGAAAGTGAATTGGGAAGGGGTGGGGCTAATATAATTTGTATCATAGCAGCTGTATGCGTAATTTTGATTTGAAGAGGTATATTAAAGGTATTTCGTTTTAAAATTTATTTCGAGAATTTTCTACGGATGAATACTGTATGTAGAATTCACACGACGACTCGACGGCACGGTTGGCGCAGTGGTGAGCGATTGGCTGTTGAGCTGCGTGTCGCGGGTTCGATCCCATACGTAACAAATATTTGGGTGGCCTACAGATAGTTGTGCTGAATCAGGGTGGTAGCGCCATCTCTTGTAATATGTCGGAAGCCAATTCAATGACCAAATGCAGGAACAAACGCATTTTTAGATTTCGCTAGCGATCGATATCCAAACTATCTCGCTCCTTAATTCATTCCCATTCGTACCAAAGAGTCACTAGTTCAAACCAAAACTTTGACGTGAAAAGACTTCGTATCTCAACCGCCAGCTCTTCATGCCAGATGGATGCAATTAGTTGGATTGCTGAGAATTTTATAAACTGTGTCTATTACCAGCTTCGTGGATATAAAACAGTTGTGGTAGTGTCGTGTGCTGTGAACGAGATTGACGCCGTCACCATTTTGGTGTTGCAGAATCACCGGATCGCCATTCTTCACCCCATCATCAGGCAAGGCGTACTATTGCCTAATTCCCATACCTACCATAGATCACCCGCTTTCAATCCGTGAATAATTTCCCGATTATTTTAACAATCATTCACCAGACCCTTTAAATATAGTCCTTGTGCGGGACAGTTAAAAAAAAAGTAAAAGTTACGTAAAAAATAAATCATAGACTCTACCCACAGAAAGCAAAAGCCTGATTGTCCCTCAGTAGATAGGGCAAATGCCTATTCTATTTTAAACAAGGTACCCACTCATAGTAACAATTAATTTATAATAATTAATCTATATATATAATATTAACATACTTATGTTTAACTAATCGCTGTCATCCGGAAATTTGCTCAGAAGACTTGCTGCCACGTTAAATTGCAATGCTAATTCTTTGGGCAAAGAACGAGCCAGCCCTTTGGTCACGCAAAGTGTAGATCAGTCAGCGAGAAATATCCTGGAAAAGGAGACCCGCACTCGGACCTGGACTCATTTCTAATTGCTTTTATTTTGACCTCAGTCAATTCTACTAGACCAGTCGATTACTAAGGTTAATTAATTTCATATTATTGGTCCTAACTTCATCTTTAATTAAAACGAAATTATTCAAAAATAGCATAACTAAGCAGAACGTTTAAATGAAGTTTGAAGTGATTACGAAAGGAATTTGAGTTAGTCCGTTATTGACCTTTTGCTATGGGTCACGATCGGGAACGTTATTAAAAGTCAACACCGTAGCTCAGAGGTCGTAGCCTTAAGGCTGCCACAGACAGGATCGACGCGGCAATGTAACAATGATGCGACGACGCGTTTTCATTGATATTGTTCTAAAGTTGCTCTACAGTGCGATTTCACGTAATCCTAGAAATCATTCTACGATTTCTAGAAAAACGTGAAGTCGCCTCGTCGTGTTACACCTGTCTGCGGGCCTTTTTGACTCGTAGCAGCTTCGAATATAATTAGTTTCGTAGACGACTCGTAGCTCCTTAAATTATTACTGTTTATTCGCTTGCTTGCTTTAAATTTATAATATTTTGAAGTTTTATTTAAACAATTTTAGCTTTTTTTATTGAATATAATTTTAGTACTCAGCCTAGGTGTGGCAAACTACGATAAAACATAAGTGCTTATTTCGAGAGCCTGAATTTAAATGATAAATAGCTAAGTGCCAAATGACATCAGTAATTTTAAAAAATACTTATTAATTTGGTGTTGTATTTTTTTACAATATTATTATTTATTATCGTTAGTACCAATGGATGCAAGACGTACAGAGCCTTCAGACAAAATATTTTTCTGTTTACGTTAACGCAAACGCTTCGTACAAAATGTATAGCAGTGACATTACTGGGCGTGAGTTACGTGACAGTTCATGTCCTCACCATCATTTTGCACGAAGCGTTAGCGTT
This sequence comes from Polia nebulosa, assembly GCA_951329385.1. NCBI lineage: Eukaryota > Metazoa > Arthropoda > Insecta > Lepidoptera > Noctuidae > Polia > Polia nebulosa. The sequence continues at coordinate 8,805,898 of OX589604.1, forward strand.
AGCGGTATTATAAAAGTTATTTGGCTAATGGGGCAGGACCGGTCGTTGTGGCGACACTTGGGGGAGGCCTATATCCAGGAGTGGACGTATTCCGGCTGAAATGATGGTTATGATGAGGTACCATTACTCGTCATCCAGCATAAAAACCATTCCGATAACACATTTAATAATGGCATTTTTCCTTTCTTACGGAAGCTAAACCTAAGCTAACTGCACTTTCTATAACAAGATTTTAAAACCCCACTAATACCTAAGATAGCCGTTCTACCTCATACCCATTACAGCTCTATTAAGAACCCTGTCTAACTCTACTAACAGTTCAGAAACTAATTCTAGAACTTCTCCAGCACTACGACAAGTAACCCGTAGAAAAAACTGCATTTTATAACTAGTGGAGTGAATTACATGGGTGAAGTTTGACGTAAACTTAGTCTCGATGTATGGTTACTTTTAACGATTGGTGTCTTTGTCCTTTTAGTGGAAAGTAGGATGTAATTTCAAGTTTGTTGCCTCAGCTGGATATTTTTAGTTAGTGTATATACCTACTACTATTCGTCTCTGCTACAGTGGATTTGACGGTAGACCGACTTAAGATACCACAACAAAATGAAAACCGGCCAAGGCGTGTCAGATTTCGCATATTAAGGGTTCCGTACCTTATGAGGGAAATCAATATGTTGGAATTTGTTAGTAAAATATACGTATTAATAAACATTATCACCAAATTTTAAGTTCACAGGTCAATGGGAAGTTAAAAATTCTTCGGAACAAAATTTTGTGACAGACGACGGACAGACGGACCCGTAAGTGACAGCAATGGGGCTCCGTTCGAATCTATCGGGTACGGAACCCTAAAAATCGGCCACTTCCTCTATCTCATGGTGGTGTGGAAATGAGTTTCTTGGACAAAACGTGTTGGAGCTGACTTTGCTGCGCTCATACGCTAAAACTATTCATTACACAAAAAAGGTTAACACATAAATACAGGAAATTTTCTGTAGTTTAATATATTTCATAGCTATTTTTATAAGAAAATGAGTTAGAAGGAGATATTGTTTATTGTGTTTGTATTTTGAGTGCAATTTTTCCAATATGGCAGAAAACCATAAACTATGGATTATTTTGTTTCGAGATTTTGATATGGTTCATGATTTACAAGAAGGTTCTAATGATTACCTTTGCTAAACATTTTGGCGTGTTCTTCGATAGCTGAACCTACCCTTTCATGAAACGTTTGGCGGTTATAGCTATTAATAAATAGCTTGTAGGATTTTTGGCGGAATTTTTTCGAGTGAAGTTCAGTGGCTGTTTATATTATTCTCAAATTGATTCGTAGTGTATATTGTGATGTAAAATTGTTATAGTTTTTGGTCTCTAGTGTCTACACAACTAGTCATGATTTTATTGTTGTATTGACTACGAGCACCTCAGCGAAGCTTGCTGAGAAGGCTGACTCAACACATTAGCTTCTAATAAAAAACAAAAAACTGTTATCTGTATCTACAAGCACTGGCTAAATGCACAAATCGTGCACAGCCAAATGTATTTTTTTTAATGGCTTGTGATCTCGGCTTGGCCATCTTAAGAAAGGATGAAATTCTTTTATTTAGGTTATTAAACATCTGAAGGTTCTGAGATAGGTACGGAGGGTTTCTTCCGTATGTCGGAACCTTCAAAGATTTTCGTTTGTCACGCTAAGCTGGATCATCATTCGTAGGTTTATCTAGAAGGCTACATAAAAGTATTCATAGATCCTCTCATATTGGATTTTGATATTTGTTTCTTTAAAAAAAAAGCAGTTTCAAAATACAGCGGTTGAAGTTTGTGTAAACATTTCAGTGGTTTATCTACATAGTCGAGAAATTACTTTTAGTTACATAATTTTCATTTCGGAGAATAATACTGAGAACTACATTAAAGTTTCGTTCACTTTAATAATTTTTTGTAACGTCTAACATCAAACTAAATTAAGAAACACGTTTGGATTTTGCAAGTAGGAAATAGCGTATTTTACGTAATGTTACCAGATATGGCGAGCATCTTTTTAAGATTAAAAAATATATTAATCGCATATATTCGCAGTGAATATATCCGATTAATATATTTTTTAATCTAACTGTACGCTGTTGGATATTATTTAGAAGCAACAGAAAACCATAAGTTGCGATTCCAACATGCTTTACTTATTTCATGACTCACACATCCCTTAAAATATTCACCCATCAAACAAACCGTGGTCGTACATTTACATATATGAATATGTATGATGATAGCCATGCAATCAAAGTTGCTCATAAAATTATCGAGCATTTTCATCTCATCCCTGCTATGTACCTTACTTTAAGTGGGGAGCACTCTAACGCTATTTTCAATTTCTGCATAAAAGGGGCATACTGTATGCGTTAAAACTTTTTAATTAAGTTCCTAATTTAACGGAAAGGCGCATAAGCCACTGCGTGTACTTAACAATCTGTGAGATTGAGAAAGATCATTGGATGAATGACCAGAGCTCTAAAGGCCTCCATAGACGGCACGGTTGGCGCAGTAGTTGAGCGTCTGGGTGTCTTGTATTGCCCAGGGGTTGAGGATAAATTCGAAACAGAGTTACCTCGCCCCTGGGCACTCAGGGCAGGGAAGGAACAGGGGTGGTTTTAGTCAGTAAGAGTCTGACACGCCCTCCTGCTCCACCCTAGAGCGGTAGATGTCATTGGATGATTTCCCACCACACAAAAAAAAGGGTGTCTTGTGTGAGTTTACATGTTTGTGAACGCACCCACGATACAGGAATAATTCCTAGTGTGGGGACAATGTTTTAAAAAAAAACAAAGAATAGACGGACTGTTTGGAGGAATCAGTGCTGACAGCTTCAAGCGGTCGCTGTAGGGCGATCTGCAGTTTCAATACAAAATTAACATTCGCCATACACCTACCACTCAAGCAGTTCACTTGCTGTCGCAGCTAAACATGTACTGACTGACCCAAGCAGTCCGTTTATGGAGGCCCCAACTGTAACACGACTGCTCTCGTGCAGTTTGTCTCGACTGCTCCAAGTAGTCCATCTATGAACGGCCTAACTTCACTAAAGCCAGGTTCACATTATTGAGTCGTGAAGTCCCGTGGCGCTTCTTACAGTTGATTGGCTACAAAACTCGTTGTAATATAACGTAGGCTTGAACAGAGTCATTTGATTGGTGTATTCCGCGTTACGACACAATACGACACAGTAATTTACCTGTAGCTTTATACGTCTGCACATCATGTTTTCTCAATTGTATATTTTTAACAGATTTTTCATTCAATAGTACGCTTTATGATTTGACAAATTTAAGTTGGTATGGTGGGAGCTCGTGGCTAAAGTAGTAACTGCCGCACGGGTCGATCCATCAGGTTAAGCTACGCTTGCCGGGTTGGTCCATGGATGGGTGACCATCTTTACATACAGAGACTCCTCCGTGCCTCGGAAAGCACGTTAACCCATTGGTCCCGGCTGTCAATCGTGGATCTTTGACAGTCGTTACCGGTCGTCAGAAGCCCGACAGTCTGACAACCAGCCTTACCAAGGGGAGGGAATCACATTACTCAGTAACTGGGTTGTGGAGGACAGATAGGCAGTCGCTCCATGTAAAATACAAGTATTCAGCTGCATCCGGTTAGACTGGAAGCCGACCCCAAGATAGTTGGGAAAAGGCTCGGCAGGTTGATTGATTTTGTACACCATTGCTAGCTGTTACCTGCCAAAGCCACAATGACCCAAACCTAAACAGTAGCCCTTCCTTCCTACCTCAGTTGGAAGCATGCGCTCAGCAACTTTCAGCTTTCAAACCTAAAGCATTTATCTCAAATAACCATTTACAGGCACTTTTGAATTGTCAATAGAAAGATGAAGCTGAATGAATAACGTGCAAGAAACTCCATGGACACTCTTTTAAACCATGTTGTGTATTACAAAAATTCTGGTTATACATGTCTTGTTGCTTTTATAAAATAACGAAGGTCGCATTCCCGGGCTCTTACCCTAATACTTTTGAAGTGGCGCAAATAAAGGCATATATTTTCTTTCTTTATTTTTTCTAGGGCATAAACACCCACAAAAGCAAGATGGGCAGAAAAGTCAATGCAAAAATTTGAGAAACATATACATCTCTCGGACTTTTTCTGTCCCGGCTTTTCCTGCCTTACAATTAGACCTAATTTCTTCGTCTGCTCCTTCCACTTTGCGCCAAAATGGCATCTTTAAATTAACACCCGGCTGCGTTTGAAGTGTTTTTGTTCATTTGGGTGCTTCCGCTGTTATTGGGAAAGTTAATGGACTGTTTTTCCGGTTAATGGGAATTGGGTGAGTAGTAACCTTTGGCAAGTTTATTGGGGTTAGAGGTATGTTCGGGGGCTGGAACTGATGTTATGGTACGCTTAGTTCAATTGACTGGGAGATTACAATCACTTCTGATTGGATAGTGAATTGATCTGAGAAATAGGATGATGATTTTCTTTTTAATATAAGAATGGGTTTAGGTTGTGAGGCGCAAATAAGGAAGGTCTAAACTTCAATGGGATAAGGGAGTTTTTTGATTATGATTATGATATTGATTATGTTGAAAAAACCCATCTCCAAGTTAAGAGACAATATAGTACCTATCTTGCTCTAAGAGAGCTCAATGTACTGTAGGTTTTTTTTTTTGTGGGGTGGGAAATCATCCAATGACTTCTCCCGCTCTGGGTGGAGCGGGAGGGCGTGTCAGACTCTTACTGACTAAAACCCACCCCTGTTCCTTCCTGCCCTGAGTGCCCAGGGGCGAGGTAACTCTGTTTCGAATTTATCCTCAACCCCCAGGCAAGCCTCGGCCATGACGGGCCCCGTCTCTTTTGCTGACAACTCTTTGAGGCGTGCGTGGAACACTACGCGCCGTCGACTCTCGGGCCTGGTGCTGATCGGACGGCGAGCTACCCATTAATCGCCATCCGCAGGCCACTCGCCGTCCGCAGGCCAACGTACTGTAGGTATATGCCAATGCTAAAACTAAGAAACTAATTTCTGAGCCTTATTACTAGGAATATCTTAATCAGATATAAATAAAACTAACAGTAAAAGCATAAATAAGTCTTTCAGAACAAAGCAATCCCGAACCATAACCGGATGAAGAAAAAGACAAAATTGCCGTCACTAGATTTATTAATAGTATAATACTGCCACTCTTAGAGAAAGACAATGCCCTACACGATGTTATTACAGACAAAGAAGATACAAGCATACATCATAATGACATAGAAATGTAGTACAAAAGGTCTACTTCATAAAATTCACGATAGCAGAGCAATATGAAGACAAAGGATGAGGCTTTTAATGAACATGTCAGTTGTGGTTGCAGTAGGTCGGTTTCCCTGGGTGGGTTCTCATATGGCTGGTCGATGATAGCATTGATTTTGATGTGGGATGATTGGCTAGGTTGGGATTGTCGACCTCGCCTTTTTATACAATTCTGGTCTAGTTTACTTTTTAACCGACTTTCGAAAAAGGAGGAGGTTCTATGTTCGACTGTATGTATGTTTTTTTTTTTATATATGTCCGCCGATTTGTCCGTCAGTTGTGGACAGATTTTCAAAATTCTTTTTTTTTATCCGGAAGAATATACTCCCGAGGTGGTCCCATATAAATTTTATCGAAATTATTTGAGCGCTTTTTGACAAACTGAACAAAAACAAAAAATACGTTTACCTCGATGACGTTTTGGTATACTCCAAATGTTTAAATTCCACGTTCCATGTTATTGGGGTTTTTAGTTGTGGGGTATAACAACTAAAAAGTGAAAAATAAAAGAACTTTTTTACAAAAAAAATAAACAACCGACTTTCAAAAAAAAATACACTAAAAATTAAAAAATAACTTTTATTTCGGAAGTCGGTGTCAAATAACGAAGAAGTAAATTACAAACACCGACTTCCGAAATAAAAGTTATTTTTTAATTTTTAGTGTATTTTTTTTGAAAGTCGGTTGTTTTATATTGAGTAAAAGGCTAATATGCTCATTACTCAAAATAACTAAACTGACTGGTGGCTGGGAAGTAAATCAATACAGGCTAGTCCAACATTTAGAGACTTAGGACTTTAGAAACGTTTGACAGTCTTAATCACAGTCTCAATGGCTGTCCACAGTTTTATTTATTTTCACATTATGGGCCTTATTATAGAAAAAAAGATGAGTTTAACCTGTCCTGTGTAGTAAACATGTCAAATGGCGGGAAACAGCGTGGGCGTTGACGGATGTGGCGGTTTAGCGCGTTCAGATGCTGACAGATCAAGCGCTGATTGACGGGTTCTGAATTTAATATTTTTTTAATACTCGTAAATAGGATAGATTTGGGTGGTAAAGTACTGACCAGTCATTTGAAGGAGGTTCTATCCTATAGACAGCTAAATGTGATGGATGAGATTTTGTCTAGTTTTCTTTTATATTGAGTAAAAGGCAATGCTCATTACGCAAAATAACGAAACTGTCTGGTGGCTGGGGAGTAAATCAATAGAGGCTAGTCCAACATTTTGAGACTTAGGACTTTAAAAACGTTTCATGGTCTACATCACATTAAGTCAATGGCTGTCCACAGTTTTATATATTATCACATTATAAAAATGGCCGTGTAATCAAACATACAAAAAAAAAATTAACAAAAAATCTCATTTCTCATTCATTCATTTTTTTTTCTCGTTTTTTAGATACATATTTACTAATCAGTATTTAAACTAAGCATATGGTAAATGAGTTTTATATTTAAGGCCATAAGTTCCAAGCAATCTATTTGGAGAAATCAAAGACTTCCAGAATCTGGATGTATTAAGGCCCTACTACCAGCCAAGTGGCGCCCTCATTGCATAAAAAATCGTAGCATAGCATCCTACTAATATTATAAATTTGAAAGTTTGTGAGTGTGTATGTTTGTTACTTCTTCACGCTCAAACGGCTGGACCGATTTGAATGTAATTCGGTATATAGATAGCTTATAGTCTAGATTAACATATAGGCTACCTTTAATTCCGGTCTAGGCGGGTAAAACCGCGGGGCGCTGCTAGTAGAAATAAATATTAAAGAATCCAACGTCATGTTTGTTACAAAGAGGATAAAGTATTTTGACGTTGTTAAAACAGGTCTCAAAATGTTTCGTATACGAAGTAGTAAGCAAAAGTACCAAAACCGGCCGTTTTTGACACTAACCCTATCAAACTCAATGTAGGATTCTTTAATCTTTATTTTCTGCTATGCTTTATGCTATGCTACGATTTTTTGTTAAATGAAGGCGCCACTTGGCCGGTAGTAGAGTCGTAGAGTCGGTATTAAGTGTTCACTTTATGTCAAAGTAGTAGGCAAAAGTACCAAAAACGGCCGTTTGAGATACTTTTGCCTACTACTTTGGATAAGAAACATTTTGAGACCTGTTTAACGTAACGTGACGTTGGATTCTTTAATATTTATTTTCTATGCTATGCTACGATTTATTATTCAATGAGGGCGCCACTTGGCCGGTAGTATACCCTTAACACCGAAACCAACAAAGACTATCAAGATTAGAATTTATCCATGGCCATAACAACTTCGATTCACAATATTTCAATTTACTGTCGAACTACTTCCCACTTTACCACATCAGACTTTCTGTTCCCTTCTAGTTCATGTCATAATGCGTCATCCACATGATATCGAGGTCACCACGGTGGTAATATGAATGTAGGAGTTAATTCCCAGTCCCATTGTGTTCCTCATACAATAACACAAGACTTTTATATCACTTTCGGGTCGGTTGTAATGAAAGGACCTTATGACTTTAATTAAGCATTTTATAGGGATCGTTGAGATTTTGTTGCTGGGTCTCGGGATAGTGTTTTGTTTTGTTTTGACGGTGATAAATATAGGTTTTGTTTGATGTTGCTTTGTTGACGTAAAAGTGTATGAATAAAGTCGCCTCTAGATTTTTCTCGTGGTTCACTTGGCAAATCCTTCGGGAACTGTATTTATTTTCCTGGATGAAACTGGCTCAGCGTTAGTGCAACATTCTATTTGAAAATGATTTTTTGCAACCCGATCAGAATTTCCAGAGATGACCTCCAACAAACAAACAATTTTAACCTTTCTAAATGCCTTCCATCTTAATTAATATTAGTTTTGATTAGACAATTTGATTTATGACATTCAAAGTCAGAGAGCAGCAGAAGAGAGAGCTGATAATTTAAGACATTATTAGAGTAGAGGCAAAGAAAAAAAATTTTTTTTTAACAAAAAATACAACCGACTTCCAAACAAGAAACAGGTAGGTACACTAAAAATTACAAAATAACTTTAATTCGCAGTCGGTGTTTGTATTTTGTTTCTTTGTTATTTGACACCGATTTCTGCAATTAAAGTTATTTTACAATTTTTAGTGTATTTTATTTTTTGGAAGTCGGTTGTATTTTTTTTAAAGGTTTTTTATTTTTCACTTTTTAGTTGTTAGACCCCAGAACTAAAAGTAAATATTAAAGCTATGCTCGAATGGATAACCCCAATAACATGGAATTTGAACATAATTGTAGGAAACCAAAACGTCATCTGTGTAAACATTTATTTTTTGTTTTTGTTGATTTTTTCAAAGAGTGCTGAATCAATTTCGATAAAACTTAAAAACAATCTCCGAAGTATACTTATTTGAATAAGAAAATAATTTTTTCGGTCCACAATTGGCAGAGAAATCTGTGAAAATACATAAAAAATACATACAGTCCAACATAAAACCTCCTTTTTTATAAGTCGGTTAAAAATGATTTACATTAACGAATATTGTAAAGAAAAAAAATGTATAGGCAAAAACTATGTTTCCGCCCGGGATCGAACCGGGGGCCTTCTGCGTGTTAGGCAGATGTGATAACCGCTACACCACGGAAACTTGAGAACAAGCGCCAAAAGAAACGGTCACTCGCCGTCAACAGCCGTGAAAGTAATCCAGTTCAAGATAAATAATTATAATATCAGCGTTTGTTCAAAACCGGTATCAGAAGCCGTATGCCACACAATTATGTTCATAATTCCAATGGAGATAATGTCCATAATATAAATAGAAATGAAATGACTACCAACAATTTCTGATTATTTAAACATGACCTTGTTACGATTACTATATAAAAGACAAATTATAAATAATTCGTTGTGCCCTGGTTTTTTAAATCAACGAATTCCAGTGTACACAATATAATAAAATAAACAGGTAGGTATATAACGCTGTTACAGCATAATTATAGCTACTCTATGTATAATATTAATTTTAATACTGTCTGTACATGTGTGTCTAAAGATATATTGCGCTAATAGATATTGTATTATACCCGATTCAAGGTCGCTCTACAAAATTAATAACGTGCCTGTGCCGAAAGTACATAAGTACTCAATTTGATAAACTAGGTAGATTAACACAATTTTGGAGCATTGTCAAGGGTAGTGCGAACATCCAATCCAATTCTGAGATCCTTCGAGACGAATATTATGAACTAGATTCTGCCAGTGGCTTCGCCCGCGTGGACTATGTTCGTAGTTTTATAAATTATAGCCTATATGCTATTCCAGACTATAATCTATCTCTGTGCCAAATTTCATCTAGATCCATACAGCCGTTCTGGCGTGGTTGAGTAACAAACATTCATCCATCCAAATTTTCGCATTTAATGGGGTAATCGTAATAATATACGAGTAACATAATAATGCCCGTATTTGTTTGTCATTTAAAGCATGTTTTTGCAATACAAAATCTATTTTAATAGACAGTACCTACTCATAATTCTAAGCTGCAAAAATGAAGGTCAAACGGACCCTCAGGATAATTATTAAATTAAACGTAATCATTTTTATTTTTATATCACTCAACCTACATCAAATGTATTTTTAACATTTTCTCTTTCCGTATGCCATAATTTGGGGTCGGCTCTCCACGTCATTTTTCGCAAGACACGTCATTTTTGGGGCGTCGCGTCGAGACATTAAAGCGCAACTATATGCCAACGGCCTTGAGTTTTTAGCTTGCGTGTTCTGTGCTGAGCTCACGCAACGCGTCGTACGTCCACCCAGTAACAGCACTCGCCTATCAAGGAGCTCTGTCCCAAATTAGATGCATTTTTAATTTATTGTAATAAAAATAATACATATTTTTAAAAAGTAACATTACCAAATCATTTTCCTTTGTATTGCAAAGGATTTGAAGGTGATTTGGTGGTTTTCTTTTATTATTATGTGAGGCTTAGGTATAGAAAAATTATGGCAAAACCAAATTTTAATTTTTTTCTCTGAAAGTGCCGACGAAAAGCTGCTTCATCTGCATGATTTTTCCAAGCTTTTTTCGAGAGATATTTTTTTTTTTTTTCGAGAGATTACAGTCTCATGTGTAAGCGTCACTCAATTCAAAAACCATGACTGATAGTTACATGATGCAAGAATCAAAGTATTCAAATTTTTTCATGCAACCATCAGTTCCTTTAGACTATCTATAGATTATCCGTCAGTCACAATGTGACTGTGGTTAAACTGATAGTCAAACCTACAGTCTAATGGAAGCCTTTGGTTTTTTGACTTCGACGAAGAACGATTCTGACGATGTATTTGTTTTTAGTAGTTACTGTCCATAGTATTACACCTCTTACGCAATAATTTAATATCAGCCAATCGTCCGAGGACACTCGATTCCTAGGGACCGAGTAAGATTTATTCGAAAGTTCGAATCGAGAGTTGACTCTTATCGGAGACCCACGTCGCCGTATGAAGGACGTTTGGTTCCGAAAACCATGGACATAGAAAAATGGATTGATCAGTACCGTCACAAAAATCACTGCTCTATAGAAAGAGACTTTTCTTTAGATCACCGTGACGAAGATGACACTGTAAACGAGTAACATGGGTGAATCAAAATTTTACAAACAGACATCTAATGGCCGCACGCTCGATTTGTCTGTTCTGACCATATTTACGTCACATTCGGGTCTGTCAGTCCATTCTTCTATGTTTATGCCTGAACCGATACCAATAGCGGTTCACATTTCACCCAAAGCGTATTTATTCTATAGGTACCCCTTCAAGAGGAATTTTCCTCCACTTTCTATGCTGGTATTTTATTTTCTATAGTGGTTATTGTGTGTTGGTCTCAATTTTGTGCTTCAGTATTTTGTTGCATGATGAATTTTCTTTCAATATCTCATTTCGGGATTTCAGAAGGGTTTTTTTCCTTCAAAGTGTCGATGTCTTATAGATCCGTAACAAGGCGGGTAGAAAACTTTCGTGTGTAATAATGTGCATCTAGTGTTTGCCCTGTCGAGATTTAATCCTCAGTTACAGGCGTAGAACTCGTTTTGTCTATTTACTCTGAAAGTGCAGAGATTTGTAGGTACTGATAATACCCATAGTTTTCCAATATTAAAGAATACTGTGACTGGTAGGACAATTCTTGTACAAAAAAATCGGTCACATTCAAATCGCAAAATTATTTCGGAGACAATCTGTGTCCAAAATTTGTCAAATGAACATAAATTAAAGGTGTTTTTGACAGTTTGGACAGTTCCAAACAATCATCGCTGTCATCTCAGTAGATGACAGCGAAAGTTCGTTTAAATACGGGGATTTCTGTTATAGATTTTGCCATTAAATACTTTCCTCAAATACATATTTACCCTACGTCATATTTCTGGCATCAAGATGAGTTGTTTAAGCCGTTCCCTAACCATTGGCGAATCCTCGCATCCCTTGTTACGCCTTTTTTCCAATAAATTTCCGATAAGACAAATCGTTAGTCTTAGAAGCTTACATATGAAATTCAGGGTTCTTTTATCAATTTACGGTTCCGAAAAGCTTGAACAAAACCATGTTTAACTTGGAAAATGGAGTCTGATATTTAAATGAAATACTTTATTCTTGGAAGAACAAAATGGGGATCGGTAAATTAAATGATATTAAACTTCGTCGGGTCTGTGTTGTGTTTCTATTACTCCGCAACTGTTGGGGCGTAGTTTAGAAGATGGATGAACTTGTACGGTTTGATGAAGTGAATGGACTTTGGAGGAATATGGCTGGTGGAAAACTTTGTGAGAAATGTCGAATTTGTAATAAAGAGGTAAAATAAGTTTGTTTATTTACCCAAATGTTTATTAATGGTTAAAATACTTAGTAGCAAGAGCTCAGAGTATGTATTTGTTGACGTTTGTTTGATACATTGATAAAGAGCGCCCAAAGAATTGCATTATCATTCAATGTGGCAATGCTGCCAGCACGTTTTCGGCTTGCCCAGGTGACAGTGATGTAGAAAACTACTTCGACGCCTAAGTGTATTCTGTTTTTGTAGTTAGGTTATAAATAGTTTTTTAATATTTAGGTACTGTAATATGTACCTACGCGTATTTTGATAAAACTCTTAAACAAATAGGTTAGGTATTTATTTTACCCCAGCTTTTTAAGATGCCTTTTGAGTAAATTTACTTTAAAGGGTCACTAAATTATAAAGCTTTCCTTTGTTCCAGCAATTATATTGCTGTTTGTCCCAAAAAAATTTGTTGGTCTCAAAAATCTACTTATTTGAGGTGTCAAAATGATTCGCTGCAAACGCAGATAAGCTTATTACGAGCTATTCTGGCGTCTACTGGAATTAGCGCCATCTTCTTATTTTATCTACTCTCCTCAGATTCTCTGAATATTCAGCTTCTTAGCAAAAATATTTTTCCAAAATAGTAAAGGTGTCATTAACAGTTTTTACTCGTAGGTGTATTGTTTTTTAATGATCTGTATTTTTCTGTATTGTTCTGTATTGTTCTGTATTGTTGTGTTGTTTTGTGTTATTTTTTATTGTTTTTACTAATATAGTTTGTAAGTAATTTGTTGCTAATACACTAAACATATATATATTATATACTTTATACTTTTGAGTTTGATGCTTGCTAATAATAATAACACCTAAGGAGGCTCTCGTTAGGCGGCTGGATCAAGGGCTTGATACAGAAAGCGGTACTCCTGGACACGGCGCGTATTGTTAGGAGATTCCTTTCTCAGGAGCCCTGACCACCGGTAGCTTGGACCCTATCCCGATGTCGGTGGGCTACTATTTTTTATATTTTGAAATGTTTTTATATTTGAATATTTAAAAATGTAAATAGTATGTACATAAAGTTTAATAAATGGAATAATAATAATAATAAAACTTTAATAAAAGTTGTTATATTGTATATAATTATAATATAATAAAATATGTCTTTTATATCACCGATGTTTCAGGATTAATGAGATATAAAAATTTCATGTTACTAAGGCAGTTAGGCCGAGCGGTGAGGCTTAAAATATCAAGTGAAAGTTTCCTGAGTATAAGTTGCGTTTAATTGACTGAAGTTGTCGGCTTTATTAATTATATTAATATTTTGAATGTGGTCCCAGAGGTTTAGAAGCGGCTCTAATTCTATTTTGCTTTCGAAATTTGATTAAGGTTTTGAATCCGTTGAGTTCACTTTAGACATATTGGTTCTTACCTATTAAAAGCTGAATTTTCCAAGCATATAGAAGGTGCAGTAAATGAAAATACTTATAATTATAAACAACTTTTATTATGAGACTAGCAATGAAGTTGCGAAAAAAAAATTACATTTATATTTCCATTACTCGACAAAATGTACTGAACAGCAGATTTTTTTTTTTCACGATTTCTGATTTAGTCCCATAGTAAAAGTTGTTCTTTTTTTAATGTTGTGGCTATGCCACTGGCTTGGTTACAAGACCTTTAAGCCAAGTCTTAATTTGACCACTGTCACTTTTTCCTTCATTAGAATGCCGATGAAACACATTCTAATGCTTTTGCAGTATTTGGCAGTAAATGTATCGAGTCAGCCATCTCAGCAAGTTTCGTTGAGGTAGTCAATAAATATAATAAAATTCTCAGCTTCATTATACCGAGGTTTCGCCTGTTTCAATTATTCCACATATTGTCCAGTTACGTAGACACTTGAGACAAAAAACTACATCAATTTTGCTTCACAATATCCACAAGAAATCAATTTGCGAATAATTAAAACAGCCACTGAACTTCACTCAAAAAAAAACCCGCCAAAAACTCTTCAGTAAAAGTTGGGTCTTTTGATGAGTGTTGCCAGTGTGTTCATTTATTGTCGTTTCCACCTTGAAATTGTTACTAAAAGATCAATAATCACCGATCACCCAGAGTCACTTAACCAAGTTTATTTTCACCGTGTGAAACGATCAATGCTATTTGCTCCCATCTTTTGTATGAAATCATGAAAAGAAGTAATGACGCTGAAGTAGTGAAGTAGTTTAATTTTATTATTTGATTACAATTTAGGTTCTTATTATACTAAACTAATAAATAAAATATGTACAAACGGCGTAAAAGTTCCGGTAGGAGTACAGCTCATTGGGCATCAAAAAATTCGTCCACATTGCTGTCAATGGGGAAAGTGCCCAGAACGCTGGCAGCATTGCCACGTTGAATGGCAATGCTGATTCTTTGGCCGAAAAAAAGGCCGGCCCCCTGGTCACGTGAAGAGTCGACTAAATGTTTGCTGATGTCACGGAAAACTCGATGAGCACTCGAACCCCATGGCCCTAGTGTTTCAACCACAAACGGCTCAAACATATAACTCCCAATAAGGTTGAAGTAGTTGACTTCTGACTGATGTTGATGAAACAATTTTTTAACTAGATATCTAAGTCCACAACTTACCACTCTTTCCTTATTAAAAACTTCCCCCTCATTTGTTACAACTAATTCTATTGCCAACATAATCGTAGCACTTAATAAATGTTTTCACGGTCTCACAAAAGCAATGGAACTAAGTAAACGAACTTCGGGTTACAGACAATGGTTATAAATTGTGATAGCGACGGTTTTATTGGTACCCTAATAAATTACATTAGCAAATTCTACGCAGACGACGGAGACGGAGTCCGAAGCGGTCAGCAATTCACTCTTTGGACGAATGCCCCCGATAAACTTCGTTGCCTATCTGTGTGACCGGAGTTCCCTAGTATTGTGCCCCACAAAGCTGATGCTATCGGCCGAGGGTGACCATGAATATTTTCGCACTCTTCATTTCTTACTTATCTATCGGTGAATCTGCTTTGAGAGTTATAACGTTATCACTATAGAAATCGGGGTTCATGTTTTGTAAATTATTTTTTAGATTTTACATTTTTTTTTATTTAAGGAGGAGTTTGGATCCTTTTGTCTAGCAGAAGATAGTACGGGCTGAGTTAGCAAAAACAGACTAGAAAGCTCGTAAAGTTCGTTAAAAATCTCATTAGTTTTTAAGCAAAATTAAGTAAAAACCTAATAAGCCAAAATGACACTTCCTTTGTAACAAGGACAAAATTAAAATAACAAAATTGTCGACCGAATTAATAAGGAACGAAATTTCTCGGTTTTGATTGAAAATCCAAAATTTGTCTGCCATAAGTAATTTTATTTACTATATCATTTTATTATCTAAATTTTACATTAACTAACCATAGGTATTTATAACCTTACTACGTACATACATTATAAACAAAAACAGAATACACTTAGGTGTCGAAATACTCCTCCACATCGCTGTTAACTGGGCAAGCCGGAGCTGATGTGGTAATGCTGCCAGTCTGAATGCCCAGAAGACTGGCAGCATTACCGCGTAGAACGGCAAAATCTTTGGGCGAAGAACATGCTAGCCCTCCTTTAGCAAGACATTCTTGTATCAAGTTTCTATACTTGATCGATATTTTAATAAAACACGATGATGTTGCAAACTATGGAAAATAATACTCCCTTTATACCTCCCCAAACCTACTCTTTGCCAGCCTTGTGGAAGTTAATAACCTATATGATTTTTAGGTGGGTGGTTGTTTTTAGCCCTTAAATCAAAACAAAATTAACGTAAGTTTAGCTACAAACAGACAGACTCCTTTACGAGATTATTATTACATTTTGAAATGGTTGGTGTGGTTAAAAATTAATAATGACCTATATTAGAATCGAACATTATAATGAACTTTATTTATCAGATACAAGTAGTTAACATATCCGAAGTAAAAAAATTTGACGTTGTTATTGTATCTTTTATTTTAGGATTAATTAAGTAAGGTAGGTATTCAATTTGTTCTGGCACCTAAGTTTTGTTTATTCTCTATAGGTACCGTAGCAAAAAACAATCGTTCGTGGAAAAATAAATTCGTTGAATAAACGCCATTTTCGTGATATATTATACTTAAATATCTTTCTTTCTTTTTGACATAACGGGTTTTGAATAATCTAAAATTGTAAAATTCTTCCGCATCGCTGTCGACTGGTAACGTAGGTAACCAATAGCGACGGCGGCGGCTGGCGGCATTGCCACGTTGTATGGCAAAGCTTATCTTCTGTCCAAGTTAAAAACCAGTCCTTTGGTCACGTGAAGTGTCAACTAGACGTTGTTTATATAAAAAAAATAAACTGTATTAAACAAGCATTCTTCATAATTCCACTTACCATAATCGAGTCTACATGACGTAGCATCCCTTGTGGATAGTAATTACCTGTAAACATGAAATTAGTAACATTAGTTAACTATGTATGGGTTACTAAAACTGCCTGTTAGTTTTAATTTACTTATAGTTGTTTAACTTAACCGTACTCGTGGAAACAGTAAAGTTATAAAAACGAAATATGTATAATGTAGGTAATATTCAAAGTCCTGACTGACTGACTGACTGCACAGCCTAAACCGCTGGTCCTAGAGACATGAAATTTGGACAATATGTTCTCTGTGAAAAATGGGTATCCACAAAGAAAGAGTTTTTTGAAATTCAACCCTTAAGTGGCTGAAAAGCGGCAGCGACCTCTCGCGCCCGGCCCTGGTCCAGGCCATGATACGGAGCGAGAAGGAATGAGAAGCAGTCTCCTCCTTCTGCGAAGCAGTTATGCTCGCGAAGGAGGAGGCGGAACGGGTGAGGGAAGCTCAACAACAGAGTCGCCCTCACGCCCTCAGCAGCAGCCGCCGCAGGAGAAGCCCTGGGCGTAGGACGTCGGATATGATCTCCGGCCACTGAAGACCCGGGTAGCTCGCCGTCCGATCAGCACCAGACCCGAGAGTCGACGGTGCATATCTTGACTGGGCCCGTCATGGCCGATGCCTGCCCAGGGGTTGTGGATAAATTTGAAACAGATTTACCTCGCCCCTGGGCACTCAGGGCAGAGAAGGAACAGTTGTGGGTTTTAGTCAGTAAGAGTGACACGCCCTCCCGCTCCACCCAGAGAGGGAGATGTCATTGGATGATTTCCCACACAAAAAAAAGGGGCTGAAAAAGGGGTTGAAAGTTTATAACAGGGGAAATACTAATTCCAGGCGGGCGAAGGCGCTGGCAGAAGCCAGCTTAATATATGTCATCGGATAATTATTAACACCGTAAGTTTATGAAAAATCCCGTAAAATTGTAAACTCTTTATTTTCAAGAACGCTCAGGCACGTACATTGTAAATTATCAAATTTGGATGAGGTTTATTGTATTTGAAACCTACTAATATATCGAGGGATTACACTCTCGCAAGATGTATTACAATCTTACGGTGTTTGCAATTATCCGGTGACTGTTATGTAGATATTTCTTTAAAAGACTAGAAAAACCGTTACAGGTACAACGAAATTCTGATAGGTTTTTCTTGTAGTAGATGTTGATTGAATTGTAAAAAATACAAAGCTCACGGACTGGTTCCGTATAACTACTGCTACTAATTCTTAGGTAATAACTACTACTAAAATAATCATCATTTTTAACCGACGGAAAAAGGAGGAGTTAATCATTTTATTAAATGGCGCCGACTCAAAATTATTTTATATAAAATTTGATATGTTATGTAGGTAAATAAGCTCAATACTCAAGAAAGAAATAAATAAATCTTTTAAGGTTTATTTATTTTTTGTTTTTTAGTTCTTTTTCGTCGGTTAATTTTCTATCACTAAGTCGGAAAATCAAAATACCGTATTAGGTACGGTACGTAGAAATGTACCAACAAATTAACAAATTGACTATACTATAATTATTGCTAGTCAATTTATGCGTACTCGTTACCTATATACCAAAATTTTTGTTGATTTTAACCGACGAAAAAAAAAGGAGGAGGTTCTCAATTCGACCGTATATTATTTTTTTTTTTTTTTTTTTTTGTGTATGTTCAGCCTTCACTCCGTCATTTAAGAACCGATCTTAATTATAATTTTTTTGTTAGATAAAGTATACCTCAAGGGTGGTCCCATGTCAAGAAAATCAGGATCTAATAATGGAATCCTGATAAAATTGAAAGAAAACCTCGAAAATTGTGGGCACGTTTAGCGTTTCTGTACGTATGTTCGGCCCTCACTCCGTTGTTTATGAACCGATTTTGATGATTCTTATTTTTTAGATAGGGTATACCTCAAGGGTGGTCCCATGTCAAGAAAATCTGGATCTGATCATGGAATCCTGATAAAATTAAGAGAAAACCTCGAAAATTGGGCACAAAATAATATTGTTTCTGTTTACTTTTCATAACTAAATCAGGTATTTGCATTTAGGAATCATCACATCATGAAACTGAGCTGATGATGGAAACCATACCTATCCTAAAAAATAGAAGATAGATATAAAAAACTGGTTTTAGTGACAGATACCACTTAATATGCTTTGAGAAAAGACGTCTTTTGAATATTGGAGGTAACCTCAACTGGTCAATATCCTGGGAACCTTAGTGCCAAAAGGAATGATGAAGGAATAGGCTAATTGCCTCAGAGTATTAAAAGATGATGCGAGTCACAAAAAAGCATAAAATAAAAAACTTTTTAACAAAAAATTCAATCGACGATAATGAACTAAGAAGCAAAAAATAAATAAACCTTTTAAGTCTTGACTATTGAGCTTATTTACCTACATAAAATATCAAATTTTATGTAAACTAATTTTGAGTCGGCGCCATAATAAAATGATTTACCTACACACCTAGCCTTCTTCATTTCTACGTACATTTAAAATTTAGATATTTAATAATCAGATTGTTGTTTGGCGCCGAGTCAAAATTAGTTTACATAAAATTTGATATTTTATGTAGGTAAATAAGCTCAATACTCAAGACTTAAAAGGTTTATTTATTTTTTGCTTTTTAGTTCTTTTTCGTCGGTTGAATTTTTTGTTAAAAAGTTTTTTATTTTGCGACGCTATGAATCATCATCTCCATTATTTATATTTCCCGTCCATTCCCACAATATCGAACAAGGAATTGTATCCGAAATGTACCTAACAAACAGCAAATGTGTGAAAATCAAATCTTGCTCCTCTGGCCGGGTGCCAAAGGATCATGTCGGGCTTGCTTGCCAGCTAACCGCGATCCCGGACTAATATCCGATTTAAGTCTGGTTACCCGCAAGGACGCGAGAATGCTTCGGCCAATATACTATGCTTAGGATCGCGACAGATATGGAAGGTGTTTAGGTTTTGACAGACAGGCGCGATGGTACAATGCGTTTAGTTGTGTTGTGGGCTGTCACACATGAAGTTCTTTGAGTTCATCATCATCATTTCAGCCGAAAGACGTCCACTGCTGGACACAGGCCTCCCCCAAGTGTCAGTGCCACAACGACCGGTCCTGTGCGTCTCGCATCCATCGGCTACCCTGCGACCCTCACCAGGTCATCGGCCATCTCTGAGATGCTTGTTTGGAAAGGGGAATTTTGAAAATATTTTGATGGTATTGATTCGATATTGAGAGAAATCAGACAGATATAGCGTGACACATTTACAGTGACACAGCAATTAACGGCATGTTTGGCGCAGTGGTTGAGTGTTCGGCTGCTGCACTGTGTGTCGCGGGTTTGATCCCCGCACGGAACATAATTATATATATAATAATAATATAATATAATATAATATAATATAATATAATATAATATAATATAATATAATATAATATAATATAATATAATATAATATAATATAATATAATATAATATAATATAATATAATATAATATAATATAATATAATATAATATAATATAATATAATATAATATAAATAAATAAATAAATAAATAAATAAATATTTACACTTTATAAAAAAAAACACATTCAGTTGCCACGAACTGTTCAACCAAACACTAATTTAACATATCAATAAGTAATAATAATAGTGGTTTAATTATGTGACAACAGGCGAGTATAATCTGAATACAAATCCAATTACACGAGTCACAATCTTCAACAATGAGAAAAGTTCAAGAATCGAATCTAAGTGAAAGACTATTGTACTAAGGAACTTATTAAAAGCAACAACAACGTTCCACTGTATAAAAAGCCTGTAACAAACTTTATTTATTTCTGCATGACGTCAGTTCGGTGAAAACACAACTTCCCTTATCTACAAGCTTTAAACCAGGCTAATTAGGCTCCAAAACTCAGACTACGTGATGCCACATACATTTTTAAAATTCGCCCACTTGGCTACCAGGCAAGCGGATAAAAAATACCGATCTTGCAACTTTTCAAAGAATTTTTATTAAGCTCACAGAGTTGTTTTTAGATACATAGTAAATTATGGTAAACAGTTTAACATTTTTAGTGAAAGGAAAACTTGGATACTGCGGTGTGTAGTGTCCTATGTAAAGGACGGGTTTTTAATTAACTTTTAGTTTTGCAGTCAACCGCACGGTGGCGTTACTTTGTCTTCAACAGCGACTGTTTTCGTACTAGTCAGGTTTTAGTAATTCAAGAGTTATTCTTGAACTCCAGTTGACAATTCTATGTAAATCATTATGAACAGTTTCCAGCAGTTGGGGGTCGAAACGTTTGGGTCACGACGTCCAAGTGCACGACATCTTTTCAAGGATGTTTCTCGCCGACTGATTGACACATTGCGTGACCAGAGGGCTGGCAAGCCTAGTTCTTCCCTGCCCAGGGGTTGAAGATAAATTCGAAACAGAGTTACCTAGCCCCTGGGCACTCAGGGCAGGGAAGGAACAGGGGAGTGTTTTAGTCAGTAAGAGTCTGACACGCCCTCCTGCTCCACCCAGAGCGGAAGATGTCATTGGATGATTTCCCATTCCACAAAAAAAAGCCTAGTTCTTCGCCAAAAGAATTAGCATTGCCATTCAATGTGGCAATGCTGCCACTCTTTTAGGCACGTTTCCGGCTTGCCCAGATAACAACGATGTGGAGGAGTACTTCGACGCGTAAGTGGATTCTGTTTTTAGGGTGCCGCAGTTCTAACAAGGAAAAGGAAACCTATTATAGTTTTGGTCTTTCCGTTTGTCTGTCTGAGGCATAGCCTAGAGACTGTTAGTACTAGAAAGCTGCAATTTTGCATGGGTATTATATATTAATCACGCCAAGAAAACGATACTGTACAATTTAGAAACAGTTTTTTCGTTATGGTAGCTTCCGTAGGGATATACATGTAAGGGGAACGGTTTCGAAGCCAGAACGTAGATTTTATACAACCTAAATGCAAATGGATACCAGTAACCTTTCACTTTGCGTCGACGTCACGTGGACGTAGGATCGTTAGCCGCGCGACTGTCGGCGAGCGCGCGCACTTTTAACTCGAGGTAATGCGCGAGCGTCAGCTGATATTTTACGAATACATTGTATGCTAAGGTTGTAAATAAAAAAGTGTCTTTAATCGCAAATAACGGTTTCATTTAACTGTTCGTAAAAAATCTAAAAAAAAAATACAATTTAACCTAATGGTTAAATTGTATTTTTTTTTAGATTTTTTTGTGGACATAGAAGATATCTACCTAGATATCTATTATCTTCTATGTCCGTTTTTGGAAGTGTTTCCCTAACACCCTTTATGTAAAGTGGGGATGATTTATTTTATCTCTCCTATCCTATAGTGTGGGGCATCGTTGAATAGAGTTTCAAAATGAAGACTTCACTAAGGGGTTTAGAATACTAATTTTCTATTCAGTGATTCGTTTGCGAAATATTGAACATTAAATTTAAATTTTTGTTAGAGAAGTGCGTCCCACTCCCCCCTCTAGAAGCTTACATTGTTGGCTTGAAAAAGCTGAAAAAAATTGTGATAGTAGTATATATATATATTTTAAGGAAAACTATCACGGCTAAGTTAGCTCTGTTGTGTACATTTGAAGTGTACCTACTTGGAAAATTTCGTACAAAACACAATAATTATCCTTAGAAAAAAAAATAGTTATCTGAAGTTGTTACACATTCAATATTTAAAACTGGTATATTTAAATCATGAAAAATTTTGGAAAAATAAGGTCTTTTTGTGTTATTAATTAATGTTATTGTTCGTAAAACCGTGAACTCAAATAATATGTTTACAGTAATAAACATAAACTCCCCTTCTAATTCCGCATGTTAAACCGGGCGACTACGGAACCCAACACTGCGCGTTCCCCGACACGCACTTGGTCGATTTTATTTTTGTATACAGGGTGTAACAAAAAGGTGTGGTTATATTTTAAGGACCGGTTCTGTTCATGGAAATGAATAACTTACTCTAAGTAAAAATTGAAAATTCCCAAAAAAAATATTGGAATTTCCATACAAAGTTATCTTCAGCTGATCAATATTTGTATGGGAGGTACATTTTTTTTATGAGAATTTCCTCTGATTTTCTTGAAAAAAGTTGTTCATATCGATGGGCAGATGCCATTCTTAAAATATGACCACACCTTTCCGTTACACCCTGCATACCTATATTTAAATTAGTTTATAATTAGTTAGTTTTTGTGTGGAAGTAGTACCTACTTCCCTCGTAATAAACTTTTAACCGTCTTTTCACCCCCTTAAGTAGATATTATTCTAAGAAACTAAATAGTTTTATACAAGTTTATTCCAAAAGGTTTTTCTAGAATGTGCGTTGTTCTGTACTTTTTCTTTTAGGTACGTGAGGAAACAAAGAAACCTTGCAAGTAATTGGCCGTGAAATACATTGCGCACGGAGGCGCGTCGCGATGTCTGCTAAAAACCAAGTGTTAGAACGCACCAACTTAAATAGCTTCAGAGATTGCTCTTATTCGTGAGAGCTGAATTTATTTTATTTTATCCGAAGACTTTTTATACACGCGCGTTTGGATTTAAGGTCTTCAGAGAAAAAAGAAGTTATAAATCTGTCGCTTTTCTAAACCTTGTAATGAAAATGTGAGAAATAATTTTGTTTCGAAGAACAATGTTTGCAGCTCTGCAGTGGTGTATCTAGGAATTACAGTACCTTTAAGGCACCTACTACATAGTAAATCATTGGGATTGTGGGTTGGTTTCTAAATTGAGAAATTGGAGTTAAAGAAGAGGGTTAGAGGTAGGAAGTGTGACAGGTTCTCAGGCAAAATTTTAACAAATGCAAATTAATTTCTTAATTCAGAAATCGGGAGTGTGGGTGAAAAGTCAGACTATTTTCCTTCGCCGTGTGTTAGTTTACTAAGTGTCCGATTTAACTAAGAAAGTTCATTAATGACTGAAAGGGTAGCGAAACATTAACTTGGTGCTAATATCAGAATGAAAATGGATTTTCAGCCGTTTGATGAATAGGGAATATGCATAAAAAAAATATTTGTTATCTAACCGGTTTATCGATGAATATAATAGAGTACAGTACGAACAGTGAAAGCAGAATCAAAATTGATTGAAAACAACGAGATATAACAATTTTAAACAAATTTATCTGTCTCTCTCTCAAAAACACTGTTTTCTATGACAGTTGTATGGGCGTCATGTCCTTTGACGTCAAAGAACACGTCGAACGTCGCTGATGATGAGATTTTGAAAATTCCTTCATATTTGTTCACTGTAGTTCATAAGTCTTCAATTTAACAAATAAAAAAATATCATACATATTCCCAATTATAAAAAAATAAAATAAAATTTATTTATTTCAGGCATAGCCCATAATGATCACAGAACACTTTAAAACACATCTTAAATAAATACAATATAATTGATTACGGCTCAATAAAATCATTATTATAATAGTAACACAGTCATTAGAAAAAAAATTAAATCAAAATCAAAATAAAAGCAAAGTATGTGATTGGTGTTGATTCTGTTGTGCACAAACTAAACTTAATTTAGGCAATTGCTATCTTTTTCTCTCTAACCATTCACGTGCCATGGTCGATTTTGTTGCGAAATTAAAATTACTCTCAAGCGCCATTGTCACATTTGTAGAGTAAGCGGATTGTTCACTTGAAATCGATTTTTTACTGTGGTCGCATTGTTTGAGTTTTAAGAACTAAATAAAAGATGGCGCTGTATTAAAGTCCGCGTTTTTTGTTCCTGGGCACCCCGCACGGAGGCATAGAGTTAAAATTACAATAAATAGTTCAAATGTCGTCTGTCAAATGTCATTGTCAAAAATGGCGCGATGTCTTTTTATGTGAATTGTTTATTTAACTAGAATTTACTTAAAGTCGAGTGTAATTGTGTTGAATATCTAAAAAATCCACAAAGAATCAAGTTTTACGAATAACTAAACATGTCCAAGGTTCAATGTGTGTTGAAAATGACAATATTGAAATACGAAACATCGAAATAGCCGGAATGTTTACGTAAGTAAATAGTGTGTTATTTATTTATTTTAAGTACGATTTACGACAAAATAGGTAAATATTCCATCTTGGCGTAACCTTGACCCACCGTCGGCGCTAAAATTCGGTGGGGA
Source organism: Polia nebulosa (assembly GCA_951329385.1). NCBI lineage: Eukaryota > Metazoa > Arthropoda > Insecta > Lepidoptera > Noctuidae > Polia > Polia nebulosa. The sequence continues at coordinate 8,830,548 of OX589604.1, forward strand.
TGGGGTGATTGTTTGGGTCTAATGTGGTACTTAGAACATTTCACATGGCGACTCAGGGATATCAAAAAAAAGGTTATATAGTCTAGTTTAATGATAAGTAGGTTTTAAAGACACAAACTACAAAATTATTGGTAAAAACATAGGTGAAACCAATTTTAACGTATACCGCTAACGGTTACGTTAAGGTTTACATTTTTTTTGAAATACTTAGAACACGTTATCGTATTAGTTTTCACTTATATCGATTCTCTATAGTTGCAGCTATATCACTAATTTTTTGTATGTTTGTAGCTATAGTAGTTTACTAGATATTAAGCTTTAATTTGGTAACGGCACAGACCCGCTTGCGTGAAATAATGCCGATCGAGCGGGTGGCGTAGCTGCTATGTCAAAGTTCGCTTGGGTAGCGGTTGAATGGCTAATAAAACAAGAAAGAGACGGACGTAAATTAGAGCTGTCAAATTAGTTTGAACTAATATTTCCATACAAATAATTAAGGGTACACGTAAAAACATGTCGTCTAAAAACACGGCGAAGCGCAAGGCGTAAACTAGTTTGACATCTCTAACTTAGTGCATAGCTATAGCCGTCCTTTTCTCGCACTGCCTTTTAGTAAAAGATAGCAATTCTCTAATTTTAGTTTAGTTATTGAACAAGAGAATCCGTACCAATAAAATAAATTAAATTATATGTTATTAATGTCAAATAATAAATGTCAAGCCGTGTGCCTAACCTAATTATTTAACGTGCCTGTCACAACAATGTCGAATGTACGGACAGTCGAGACGATCAGCGATTATTGCCAGGACAGCATTGGAACTGGCCCGCACCCTAAGCACCAAGGACGCGCACCGCTTGCGCATGCTGGCGTAGAAACAGTCGGTGTGCGCTTCTGCAAAGTTAACATGCCCGAGGCGCTGCAGAATCGGGGCAGCGCCAACACCGCCCTGAACGCGGCAAAAAATTATGGCCGAATCATGATTTTTTGGCCGATAATGGCAAAAAACGAAAACAAAGCTTCGGTCGGTCACTACTTGATGGGTTTCGACGATGTAGGTAATTATAATAATTATAATAATAAACCTATACAAGGTAGGTGTAAGTTGTTGGTATATGATATCCAGTGATCAGAGTAGGTAGAGCTATTTTGGTTCAATGACCGCAAACGTTGATGTTAATATGGACATTCCCCGGGATTCTAACTGAAACTCCGGGATCCGAAAACATAAATTGATTTTTTATTAAAATAAGTTTGTAACGGCTACTGATACAGCGGCTATTGTAACAGAAAATTAAAAAAAAATATAATTATTATTTAAAAATAAAGTTTTTAATTTCATTAACCTGAAACGTATCTGTCTTAAACTTACCTATCGGAGGAGTGGAGGGATATGTCTTGATTTAATTCCATAAGACGTAAATATTTTTACAAATTGATTTCTAACTTATTTAATAATATATGAATTTCAAATCCCGGGATACCAGAAGTGTCCATATTAAGGCAACATATCGCAAGTACAAAAAATAGCTCTACCTACTCCAATCATTGGTGATATTATAACACCAACAAATTCATAAACATATTTCAAAATACCTTTTGTTTTTTTTATCTTTTATAGGCACGCGTTTGACCGCTATCTCACCTGATGGTAAGCAATGACCAACCTGTTACATTTTAATCGTAACAGCCAAGTTCGTTTAAGTTCGTTTCTTTACACGCTAGAGCTCTTGGGATACATGTGTTTATGTGTGTTCCTATTCCCAGGATCTTAAAATGTGCTAGGTATTCCACAGTTCAATTAACAGAAGCTCGTTGTATAAATAGAGTAGGGTGTGTCTAAAGAGTACCATAGTGAAGTCTTTATTTCTTTTTCTTTACTTTGAATGCCTTTCGTGACTGTTGGTATTCCGAGTAATAAAGACAGTGTTCAATAATACTGTATTAATGAAATTCCAGATTCACGCATGATGTAAAGTGCAACATGTACACACAAGTAAGCGGGTAAGTAGAGCCCGTAGATCCGGGTCTGGTTTAAAAGTTTCGATGTAGGTATGGTTGATGAAAATAGATAATCTCCCGCTCTGGGTGGAGCAGGAGGGCGTGTAAGACTCTTACTGATTCAGCCCACCCCTGTTCTTTCCCTGCCTGAGTGCCCAGGGGAGCGGTAACTCTGTTACGAATTTATCAGCTACATGAAAAAAAAAATTCTTCTTAATTATTTTTTATAAAGTTTGTGAACGCACCTACGATACAGGAGTAATTTGTAGTGTGGAGCAACGATTTTATAAAAAAAAAGTTAATTTAAAAAAAAAAATTAAGGAGATTACTACTTGAAAATCCCAGGGCATATGATTTGTCAGCAATAATTGACTGGGCCCGCTAGGGCCGATGACGGCCAGGCCGGAAGTATTTGAAAGAGTTACCGCGGCCCTAGATCGCTAAGAGCAACTGAAGGGAAACGAGTTGTGGTTAGTAAAAGAGTCTGACACGCCCTCCCGCTCCACTCCCACCGGTAGAAGTCATCTAATGACTTACTACCCTTAAAAAAATAGGCATATATATCCATTCAACCGCCATAGCCCAGTTTGTTGCGAAGTTGAAAATACTCTCAAGCGCCCTTGACACATTTGAAGCGTAAGCGGATTGTTCACTTTAAATCGTTTTTTGTCTGTGGTCGTCAACTTTAGTTGCTCATACTCTACTAAAAACGATATTCGACTAAATTCCGCGTATTTTAATACCTGGAAATTTTGCAGCCAAACATAGAAAACTATTGTATTTCAGAAATAAGAATTTTCACTAAGAAAGAGTTATTTTTCCATAAATAATAGAAAAATACATAAAGTAAAAGTCAAACAAATAGGAAAAATTGTGTTACATCCATGCAAAGCAGTCATCGCTCAGCACATTGCTGGGACTCGTGACGGAGACAGAGCTACAGTGCAGGTTTTCAGCGACAGCCGACCTTGACTGGATGATGTTGATAAAATAGTTACTTATCTTATCTTATCTTAATTCGTTTTACTATTATAAAAAATGCAATAGTTTGTTACTGGTGGATGTTTGTTAATCACGCCAAAACGGCTTAACGGATCTAGATGAAGTTTCGCAAACAGATAGATTTTTTGGTCCTTTTTTGCGCCAGATTTTCATTAAATTTAAAATGCATAATGTAACAGTTAACTTTCTTCTGGACTTTGGAGAATTTGTATACTAAAATAAAATTAGTATGTACGTAGGTATGTACTTACATGTAGCATGTGGTGAGTTCGATACGAAGCAGATATTTTACGATATGTTTATTATTTTATCACCACTGCTCATAAAACGGTAAAGGAAAACATTGTGAGTAACTTCTTCGAAACAAAATTTTGGAACAAGCGGCATCTTTGTGGATAACGACCAGTTCCTCCCTCTGAGACGAGACCTGCGTCCCAGCAGTGGCAATTTTATAGGCCGATAATGCTAATGCTTATACTGTATCTAAGACTAGCACTTCGCCCACGACTTCGTCCACGTGGATTTCAAAATTGTATAGCTTGCGACACTGACAAACGTGGCGTTCAATTGGTAAAAGAATTTTCAAAATTGGTTTAGTAGATCCAGATTAGTTTAGTAGATTCTGTACTAGGGTTTCATCTGAAACGCACTAACAAACAGTACGGGTGGAGATGAAATTCGTAGCCGTGTCCACATGTTCTGATCATTTCCCCTGCCCTTGGTTCACACATCTCAGATGCGATTTTGGACTAGTCCTATTAATCCAGACAACATTTTATAATAGGTAATAAATATTATAATAAAAAATAAAAAAAGAAACAAGCTATAGTGACGATCGTCCGGCTTTATTTTCAAACCCTCGTCATCATAATTATATAATGGAAAGTACTCACGATAACATAACAACTGTCCGGCCATTTACTATCACGGAGTTCCAGTGCCTACATCCTGGCGCTATCATCGGATTAGCTTGAGGCATCATAATTTTGCATTATCACTGGAATCACATAATATGCCAAATTTCAGCTCTTTCGGAAACCAACAAGTGGTCGAAGAATGGTTTTGAACCGGACAACTTACATACGAACATTGTAAGTTAAATTAAAGCTTGTAAAACATTCCATTCCACAATAACTACTTTCAAATAAATACAAACGTTATCTTCCAACCCCAGCCTTAAACAAAATTATAACTATAACCCGGTCAATTACAACCCAGCCTAGTCTCCAAGGTATGTTCCGCGAAGTCGCTGGCAATTTAATTTCGATGCTGACCGTACAGTGCTCGGCAATAATGAGCGAGTTAACTAACGCTACCACCGACCCATTAAGAGGTCGGCAGTCTGAGAAGTGGGCCCAATTATTTTGCCTGACTTGTACCTTACTACGTGGAAATGTTGCGCATGTGCTGGATGGGTAAATGGGCTTTTTATTTCAAATTAGATGGTGTCATCTGGGCATAATGTTTGCAGTAGTTTAGGAAATCAAAATATATTATTATGAAGTTAAGTAAGTTTTATGAAAGTGTCGTAGTAAAGTACTTTCTTCGCTAGTACATATTGGAACGATACAAAGACGATTAGTGATGGCCCCTGCGCAAGGATGACACGCAAAATCGTGAAGCGATCCACATTTTTTGCCCGGGGGTTGAGGATAAATTCGAAAGAGTTACCTCGCCCCTGGGCATACAGGGCAGGGAGGAACAGGGGTGGGTTTTAGTCAGTAAGAGTCTGACACGCCCTTCCGCTCCACCCTAGAGCGGGAGATGTCATTGGATGATTTCCCACCCCACAAAAAAAAGTATACGTCTTATATCTATTCATTTGCGCACAAAGTTCAATATAAGTTGATGATATTTTTCAGGTTGTTTGTTTCATTGTGTAGATATGCAATCTAAGGCAATAATAAGTGAGTAAACTAACGCTACCGTGGTACATACTTGGGCCCAATTATTTTGCCTTTGGTGTACTACGTGGAAATGTTGCATTTTATTTTTGAATTAGGTGTTTGCTGTCTGGGCATGAGTCTGATTAAGTCTGGTATCTGTGCCCATTTCCAACGTCAATTTAAATTAAAACTGAAGATTTTAAAAAGTTAAATCTAAGTTGATAAATGTATTTTCAGGTTTTTGGTGTGATTGTTTATGCAATCTACGAGTTGCATGACCGCATTTGCATATTGCATTTATCGTGTCAACGAAGTGATAGTTATCGCATTGCATGTGTGAAATATTCAAAGCAATGTAAATTCTAATATTATGTGTGACTGTCACACTAGGATTTTCATATTTTTCCGAATCTTTCGTATACAATTTTTTTCTTCAAAAGAAGTATGCTAGTCACCAGCTTTTTTTATTTTAGCAATATGTTAGCAATATTTATAGTAAATATGTACATATGTAGATGGTATTGTGGCGTATGTACACACAGCCTGTCCTTGAAAGCTTTTGCCGGGACGGTCAACTGGCGATCTTCTTGTGTATGTCACGCACTGCTAGGGCGAAGCCATTAAGAAACATTAGAAGCCATTTGCCACAGCTGTATCGGTTGATATCTCGAAGGCCTTTGACAGCGTCTGGCATGCAAGTCTACTCAGCAAGCTGCCTGCTTATGGCATCGTAGCTGATTTTTGTAGCTGGATATCAAACTTCCTTAGTGAACGGTCGATCCGAGTAGTTGTTGACTGCTGCTCCTCTGACCTCATGGCTATTGATGCCGGCGTTCCTCAGGGGTCTGTTCTCTCTGCAACTCTTTTCCTGCTGCACATCAATGACCTACTTCAGCCTGGAATCTGGTTGGGTACGCAGATGACTGTACGGTTTCAGAGAGTTACTTAAATAACGACCTTAAGCCTTGTGTCCCAGTGGGGTGATGACAATCTGGTCTCTTTTAACGCTACCAAAACACAGGAGTGTCTTTTTACCTCAAAAAGGAGTCGTTTCGACCAAACTCCTACTTTTCGGGGTACATCTGTTCTTCTTAATAATCGGCTCAAGCTCCTAGACATGGAGTTGACATCCAGTCTAAACTTCAGTGCCACCATTGAGTACAAAGCCCAAACTGCTGCAAAAAAACTTGGCATCCTAAACAGAGTGAAGCGATACTTCACGCCTGGACAGCTTTTGACCTTTTACAAAGCACAAGTCCGATCCTGCATGGTGTGTTGCAGCCACCTCTGGGATGGTTCAGCTAAATACCAACTTGCTGCGCTTGACTCAGTGGAGCGCAGAGCAAAGAGGCTCATTGGCGAAGTAAAACTGGTGGGTGCCAATCTTGATAGCTTGACTCATCGCCGCAATAATAAATAATAATAATAAATAAATTTATTGACACAAAATACCTTTGAATACAATATCAATATATAAGGTAAGGTTGCCTGCTTGTCGGCCTTCTACAGAATGTACTTCGGAGAGTGTGCCCAAGAACTCCACGATATCATCCCACCGGCCCCCTTCTACCATTGGACATCTAGACGCACTGCAAGTTACCATCCCTACCTTGTTGCTATTCCACGAATTCGCGCTAAGCGTTTCCGTACGTCTTTCAAAATGCGCACAGCTAAGGAGTGGAACTCTACCTGCGTCTGTATTTCCGAAAGCACACAACCCTATAATATCTTCAAAGTTAGAGTGAATAGGCTTCTTCTGAGTAAGCTCGCTCTATCGTCGACTTTGTCTCTGTCACCTCTGACATAGACTAGAGTCAAGAGCAAAACCATCTAAAAAAATTAAAAACTACAGACGGCATGTGAGCATCGGACTTTTTCTGGCAGTTTATAACATTTGAGGAGTGGTTCGAATATTAAGATTCACAGCTACTGGACCGCTCTTGGAGCCCTGCAGGCTCTACAGTTTGTAGTTATCTACTGCAAAAGTACAATCTATTCTGTGATAATATCCAATTAAGGACTTTTATAATTATATATCTAATAATAATAATAATATATATTTCACTCTTCACAAAGTTTCACATCGGTATGTACACAAGATATAAATATAAATAGAATAACCAAAATGCATCAAACATGATCCTTTGTGAGAGTTTGGAGTCCATACTAGGATACCCTGTGTGACGGATCACCAAGCTCTCACCCCGAACTTGTGTCGATGGCTAATAACTGTCTCTGAATATATCAGGAGGAGATACTAAAAACCGAACAAAAATGCGTAAATACAAAAAGTGATAAACATAAATAACTTAACTATTTTAGAAACTAAATACAGAATAAAATTTTTCAATCTGAATCAAATGTATTGTCGTGCTTGTGAGTGTGAGCAGATTAAATGTGATGGCGTAAACGAGCGTGTGTATGGTGGCACTCATAGGTATGAAGAATCATCTTACGCGGGAACTATTAAAAGCTGCTCCGTGGCATCATAATCTAACTTTTGTAGCCAGGCTGAGATTTTCTTTTTACAAGTGTTTTTGGGAAGGTTATAAATCGACAAGACTGCGTTAATTTTGTTGTACAGATAGCTTCCGAGGAAACCAAAATGTCGACGAGCAAAAACCGTATGGAACCGAATTGTGGGACAGACTTTATTTTTACGTCACTTACCTGCGTATAGGTTAGGGTTATAGGTAAGAAGACAGTGCTTGCGCAAGACCGTATTGTAAACAAAGAGTTGACGTACTAATGAAGACAGAACTGCATGGAGAATTCCAAACCAAAATCGTTTGCACAGGGTTTCATCGCCTTAATAATACGGCATGAACGACATAGATGGCGCTAGTATAGTAGTTGGATTGGAAAATATACATCTCTCGTTAAAGAACATTATCTTGTTTTTTGCTAGTTACAATATTACTTAATTTTAACACAAATTCTCCTACGACATTACAAACCTTATAAAGCAAAGCTCGTAATAACTAGGATTCGAACTCGGTGGCATAAAATTTACCGATACCATAGCCACTGGACTATTGCGTCATTACGCAATGAGTTGAAATTATCCTACGCTTTATTATATCGAAGTTGTTTAGCGACTTTAACCTGTATCATAAATCTCAAAAGAATTGAGGGTAGTTTAATATTGACTGTATAAAAATTAAATCTTTTTGTTCAATCATAACGTTCTTTACTATCTTTGAGTGAGTTCAGTTACGATTGCATTTAACAATTTTTTAATATTTATCTTTACCATGAGTTCGCGTTCTAATATTGATATGGCTACGAGGGCCCAAATAATAGCATTGCATAATCAAGGCCTAAATTATTCTGAAATAACGAGAGAAACTGGCTTAAACGTAAGTAATGTTTTAAAATCACTGTTCGTTATTTATTTTATTATCCATGGTTATCGATACACGAAAATAATAACTAATATATTTCCCTTATAGGTAAAGACTGTTACTTTATGGATAAAGCGGTTTCAAGAACAGGGTTCCTTGGAACACCGCAGTAGATCTGGCAGAAGACGCCATATTGACTCAGACCAGCGTCAACTTATGGTGCAAGGTTATGAGGAAAATGGCTTTACACCAACAAGATATTACGCAGAGTTGTTTGATACATCTTTGCGGGCCCAGTGAAAAAAAGACGTGAAATTTAATACAGTGCCATTTTTTTTTTACTTCTCAAAGCTCAATCAACGCAACCACAGCAAAAAAATCATTTAAAGTGAACAAACCAAGCTGGCAACCGCGTTTGCCATAACGCTCAAGAGCATTGTTTTTCTGGCAAATAGGGTTGCCGGGAAACATAATTATGCAAAACGTAAAATTTTTATAATTTATGAGTAGGTAAAATATTTACAGAACTAAGGTTGCATATATAGTGAAAGTTATTATAACATAATGTAAATAAAACTAAATAATAGAAGAATAGCACAACACAGTTTTGATTTAGAATACTTATAATATCTGTTATACAGTTTTACTTTGTTAAGGTCTTCTATTTTGTAATAGAGTTATTCAGTTATAAATTTTACTTGTATTTCTCCTTAAGTGAATTAAATCATTGTTAATTGGATGTAAAACTGCTAGGTTAGGTTATACATTCTATAAGAAAGAAAGACATAAATTGTATTCTTCTTTGAGAATTAAATGTCTTAAACTATAATCAATAAAATAGTTTCATTTCTTATCCTTTACGAGAATTAAACTTAGTAAATCTTAAGCTGTAAGAAAAATATATCTAAATCTTCTACATAAATGTTTTTTACTAATAATACTAATACTTACCACCAATTATGAAAGTAATTTATATAATATATATTTATATAATATAATATAATAGTAGTATATGTATACTTGTATATTATCCCTATATTCATTTATACATCTTATACCTCATATTTTTTATATTATTTATAACAAAAAATAAAATAAAAACGTTTAAAAATACAAAAAATAGAATATAAATTATATATTAGAATAATTAAATTTAAAAAAAGTCGACAGAGAGCTGGGTTGCGAACCGGTGCCCTGTTGAACGATCTATGTTATTCTGCCATGCTTATCCACCTGAGCTACTGACTATTTATTCTGGAACGTGAAAATAAGAGCTACTTTGTGAATGTAGGGATTTTTATTATTTGTGATCGACGCCATCTGTAGTCGAATTAACCGATATAGTACCAATTGGCTTATTTAGTTTGGTTTAGATGGCGCTGTATTAAGTACTCGGAAATAAGAAAATATAGTAATTTTTGTTTATTTGAATATAAATATATTATTATTACTTAGTAATTATTTTAGGTATTAAAAACCTTATTATCTGCCTCTGCATAATAAGGTTTATAAGCTTTGCAGTGTTATTTTCATGATTGAACAGCGCCATCTAGTCGTCTCATGAAAGTCATGATACGTAATGCAAAACCTCACAGTCAAAAGTCGACCTTAGGCTCTCCATGCACCTTTTTCATCAATAGTACAGTCAACACTTCCACTCGCTCATAAAGTTCTTTAGTGGGAAATAAGAAAGGAAGATAATTACTGACTTTTAAAATAGGTACCTATCAGAGTCGAGGGAGTTTAAAAGAGACACCGTGGCCCTGGACGCACAGACAACTGAGGGAACACGGGTGGATTGTAGTCACCCCGCTCTACCCAGTGCTGGAGAAGTGATTTGATGATTTCCCTTCCTAAAAAAAAATAATTTTTAAAAGATAACATTGAAAGAGAACCGCTTATCTTGGTATGGGCATGTCAAGAGGAGGGATGAAACGTATGTAACTAAAAGAGTTATGAATATAAATGATGGATACGGCACAACATGATGCATCGAACCGCCAATGCTCTTCGTTCCCTTTCTACATCTAGATCATCTTTGAGGCCCGCGGTGAGAATATGGCCGAGATATTTAAATTGTTGGACACGATTTAAGACACTACCTGCCAGTCTATTAGGAGGAAAAGTTACTGAGGATTTTGCTCCAAAAATAAGAAAATTGTTTAGTAAAACAAAATGTCTTGGATTAAAGGTGTGTCACCAAAAAATTGCTTATGATTGTTATAAATCTTGCGGAAATACAATAAATATTATCAAAATTCAATAATTGACAAAAAAAAAAAAATGTTGGATGGAGAGAAAGAAGGGGACCAAAGAAAAGATGGATGGATTGTGTGGAAGGAGTGATATGAAAGAAAAGGGAGTTAGTGATAGCGTGACGGTGGACAGAATGGAAGGAAAAAACGTGTTGCACAGACCCCAAGTAACATGGGATAAGGACGGGAAGATGATGAGTAGCATTCACTTGGTAAATCTTAGTATTTTCACCACAGACATGTTAATGTTACAAAAGAGGTATGTCTATAATACTTCATAAAATCATGAGAGCTTTTACACGCACGGATACGGAGACACACATCTGAATTTCTGTATCCGTATCCGTGCGTGTAAGAGCGGTGTCAAACACTCTTTCAAAATGGGTAATAAAGTGATTGACAAAAAGGTGTAAGCTATATAGGTACCTACTACTACGCTGGTTTCGATTACCGTATTATATTTAGATCAATAAATAACCTTCACCCTTCTATTTCAGACACCTACTCGCCTAAGGATTATTTGCCTCCGCGTCAATAACGGAACAGTGGCGGACAACACATTATAGGAACAAACAGGCTTTATTTAGCCAACCCTATACAAATGGCGGTGAAATTGCGACACTATCTGTGGATCGCATACACTGCTGGTTACGTTTAATAACACAAAAAATATATTATTATTGTAGTTTACAGAAACAAACAAACCGGCCAAGTGCGTGTTGGGCCACGCACCGTGTAGGGTTCTGTTGTCGCCCGTTATAATTTTTAGCCTTGATAATTTTCCATTAAAGTTTGTTACATAAACTACCATCATCATTCTCCTGCCCTTATCCCAATTTATTTGGGGTCGGCGCAACATGTCTTTTTCTTCCATACTCCTCTATTAGTCGTCATATCTGTAGTCACCCCTTTTTTACCCATATCCTCTTTCACACAGTCCAACCATCGTTTCTTTGGCCTTCCCCTACTCTTATAGCCATCCACATCCATACACAAGACTTTCCTCACGACATTTTCTACATTCCTCCGCATCACATGCCCATACCACGACAACCGATTTCCACACAACTTTTCAGTCAGCGGTGCCACTTTCAGACTTCCTCTTATATACTCATTCCTAATTCTATCCATGCGCGTAACACCACACATCGCTCTTAGCATTCTCATCTCAGCTACATGCAATTGCTTTTCATTCATCCCTTTTGTGGCCCAACATTCTGAACGTTACATAAACTACCATAACGATTTTTTTCAGATTTTTTAAGCCAGCAGTTAAGCTTTAAGTGAGGGAGGGACGCTCGACTCGAACAAATAATATCACTTTAAAGTTTAATATTTCACAAACGAATCACTGAATCGCAAAATAGTGTCCAACTCAGCAATGATTTTGAAAGACCTGTCCAACGATACCACATACTATTGGATAGGCGAGAAAAAATAAAATTATACCTGCTTAAAATGTAGAGGCTCGTGGCTAAACTAATAACAGCTGCACGGGTCGATTCATCAGGTTAAGCTACGCTTGCCGGGGTTAGTCCGTGGATGGGTGACCATCTTTACATGCCGGGACTCCTCCGTGCCTTGGAAAGCATGTTAAGCCGTTGGTCCCGGCTGTTAATCGTGGGTCTGTGACAGTCGTTACGGGTCGTCACTCGTCAGAAGCCCAAAAGTCTGACAACCAGTCTTACCAAGAGATTTCGTATTACCCAGTTACTGGGTTGTGGAGGTCAGATAGGCAGTCGCTCCATGTAAAATACTAGTATTTAGCTGCATCCGGTTAGACTGGCAGCCGACCTCAAGATAGTTAGGAAAAGGCTAGGCATATTGATTTACATGTAGGGGAGGTACCATAAATTTTTTTATTAAGATTTATTTACATATTTACAAGTATAGAGCTAATAAAAGCGTGTTAAAAAACAATCTGCCTAGCCTTGTTCCAAGTATATTGGGGTTGGCTTCCAGTCTAACCAGATGCAGCTGAGTACCAGCGTTTTTCATGGAACTGACTGTCTATCTGATCTCCACATCCCAGCCATTGGGTAGCACGATACCCCTTGGCAAGCCTTTTTTTGGGGGTGGTAAATCAACCAATGACTTCTCCCGCTTTGGGTGGAGTGGGAGGACGTGTCAGACTTTTACTGACCAAAACCCACCCCTGTTCCTTCATTGCCTGAGTGCCCAGGGGCGCGGTAACTCTGTTTCCAATTTATCCGCGACCCCCTTGGCAAGCCTGGCATCAAATTTTTGGCTTCTGAGTTCTGACTACTGTAGCGACCTTAAAAGATCTACACATGACAGCCAAGACCGATGATTTAGTGAAGTTCGGAGGAGTCCCGGTATGTAATAGACGGTCGCCCATCGAAAGACCGACCTCGGCAAGCGTTGCTTAACCCTTACAGCTGTTATTGTTTAGCTCGAGGCTTCTCCAATGTTTACGTAATACAAGTGAGACAGTAATTAAAGCTGCAATGTACCCGTAGCGTGTAGTATTCCCTGCGGGCGATGGTACGCTGACGCTAATTTTCCATATAGTATAACTGGCTCATCCACAATGCCGGTTATTTGTGTAATAGCTATTGCGCCTGAAATGAGGTTGGCTACTTCCTTAATCAGTTTTTTCTTGTTAAATTATAATAATTCTGTTTGGCCGGGGGTTATGTCTTGAGCAATATTGTTCATAGGATTTTACTTGGAAAAATCTAAGATGTGGCGAAAACTGGATGTATATTGAGACAGAAAGAAACGGAGCATTCAATGGAAAACGTAAAAATGTATCCTGAAAGGTAGATAATTGCTGAAAAACCGGCCAAAAGTGAGTAGGACTCCGAACGGTTCCGAACGATTTTTCAGAACTTTTTTTTCAGGTTTAAACTATGTATAGGTACTTCTTATAGGTTTTTCTGTATTGTATAAGTATAGAAGTGCATTTAGTACTTTTTTTTAATTTTAGGGCCAATAGTTTCGTTGATGGGCGTGAATTAAAAATTATCATTTTTCATCTATTGTTTTAAATAACTTAAAAAGAACATATTTCGAAATTAAAAAAATATATATATATATTTGAAATCCTTACAGTAAGCCCTTCATTTGATATGTAGCACAGTACAGTTTGAAAAACTTTAATTTTTTGATTTGCACCCCAAAAGTGCAACGCGCGTGTGTGCGTGTACGTTAAATGTTTGCGTCACAGCTACACATGTGTGTACCAAATTTCAACTCAATCAGTCAAGTTATTATTTATTTATTTGTTTATTCATAATTGCTTAAACTATCAAAACAGTTGATTCGGAGCAATTTGGCTGTGACAGACGGACAAACAGACAGACAGACACACGAGTGATCCGATAAGGGTTCCGTTTTTCGTTCGAACTTTCAGAACCCTAAAAAAGTGAAAACTTCGCTTCGCCAATCTGGCGTAACACGTCAGTAGCATATCGGTGACGCGAACCCATAAGTTTTGTCCCTACTAAAATTCAAATTTACACTTGAATAATTAAAAAAAAATGTTGTCTGACTTATAGACAGTCAACCAGTATATAATTTCAAGAGTGTATCCAGAGGGCCTAGTGTGAGTTTTTTAACGCACTCGAACGCGTTTGCGTAAACGTCAATTTGTACTAAAACTGTATAAGCGCCGCGTGGTGGCAATAGCGGGTAACCTCTTTTTTTCTATACGATTTGACATAAGCGAACGTTTACGCAAACGCGTTCGAGCGCGTTAAAAAACTCACACTAGGCCCACAGACTATAATGATTTTTCTCACTTCATCGATATTCGCACAGCGACCTACATTTAATCTCATTTCCTTCTCACGTGGCGCGCAAATCATAGTAATTGTTTTTTCCTGTGAACAGCTCGATACAGCGAAGTGAAATGCCGTGTTGTTTTTGTTGCAAACACATACATACTCCCACACACCACTAGAACACACACAGCCACACCCCCATCCCTGTTGAACTCACACAGACACTCTCTGTAAAACATGTTGGAAGGATATGAAACAAAATGTTTACCTAGTTTTTCTTAAAGTTTCCACGCGTTACAACTTTCACTGGAAACACATGAATATTGTATGGTTTCGTATTAAAATGTATTATAATATTCTGAGGTTCCGACTAAGTTTGTTCTCATTTATACTAAAATAAGATAAAACTTTTGAACGAATAAATCCGGCCAAGAGCGAGTCGGACTCACACGCATAGGGTTCCGAACAAATAATAATTTTTTCAGATATTTTTTAAAGTATATACTTCTTATAGGGTTTCCTATAATCTATAATTATAATAAGTAAAGAACTACGTCCTGTATTTTTTTCAAAATTTTAGGTCCGATGGTTTCGGAGATAAGTGGGAATGGTAATTTTCATCTATTTTCTTAAATAACTAAAAAACTATGGGTTTTGAATTTATGAAAACAAAAAAATTTGGTACCCTAAAATTAAGCCTTTTTTTGTATGTTGCTCGGTACAGTTTGAAAAACTTTCTCTTTTAATTTTCCGATTTGCACCCCAAAAGTGACCCCAATATTCCAAATATGTACCTTTATTTTCGTTACACCTCCGTATTTGGGTCACAGATATTCATGTATGTACCAAATTTCAACTCAATCGATCAATTAAAGAAAGAAAGAAAGGAAAACGTTTATTTTGTGCTTCGCACAGAAAAACACAACACATTAGATTCGGAGCAAATTGACTGTGACAGACGGACAGACAGATAGACACACGAGTGATCCTATAATGTTTCTGTTTTTCATTCAGAGTTTCAGAACCCTAAAAAAACAAATTTAAAGATACGTGTCAAAGCACATTCGTCTGAATTGGATACATAATATTCCGTACAAAACAATACTTAATTACATTTTCTCGTAACAGGCGTCTTTAAATGAAGGAGAATTAAATTCCGGTTTCTCAGAATAAATTGATACCTACTTAATTTTTGCCAAAGTATCTATTCCACCTGAGGACCTGGTGAGGGTCACTGGATGCGAGGAGCATTGGATCGGTCCATGTACTGAGTTTTGGGGGTGGCCTATGTCTATTAGTGGACGTCTTGTATCACAAACCTAGCCAAATGATAGTTTCCAATACCTACCTAAATACCTACATATATTTGACATTTTCGGCTAACCTAGAAACCATAATATCACTACAGCTTCAATAGACTTTAACCGAAGACCACAAGAACGAACAATTGGTATTTGGTTAGTGAAAGCTTCGCACTGACAAATGCCAAACTAGTGAAGTGAAGCGTAGGCTGGCAGACACGTGCCTTGAATGCCAACACAACGAATTATGTAGGTCTACAGCTAGACCAAAATGTCGTGGACTAGGCATTAAGGTATGTAGAGATGAGTTGAGACTACTTGGTCTTCGGTTTGACCTTCATAATGGACATTAGTGTTTGATTCGTAACAAAACACGAATGTAAGTTTACAAAACACACTGATTAGGTACTTAATTAAATCTAAGTTACTGTTATTGTTGATAAACAAGAACAGGAAAACTGTTTGAAACCAATGGGCTTAACTAATTTTTTTCTTGTGATTGTAATGTAAGACAGTGGTGTTGATTCTGTTATGCACAAACTAAACTTAATTTAGGCTATCGCTATCTTTTTCTCTCTAATAAAACAAGAAAGAGACGGACGTAAATTAGAGCTGTCAAATTTAGTTTGAACTAATATTTCCATACAAATTAAGGGTACACGTAAAAACATGTCTTCTAAAAACACGAATAAGCGCAAGGCGTAAACTAGTTTGACATCTCTAACTTAGTGCATAGCTATAGCCGTCCTTTTCTCGCACTGCCTTTTAGTAAAAGATAGCAATTCTCTAATTTTAGTTTAGATATTGAACAAGAGAATCCGTGCCAGTATAGAACATTTAAAATATCTCAAAATATACTGTTTAATAGATAAATTGCTGTTTATATTTGGTAGCTTGACAACTATTTTCAAGATACGATTACATATGACACGTGCCGGTATGAGAAAAGAATATTTGATATTTTACTAACGTTTACCCACGTCTTCGCGTAGAGCTGCTATAGTAACTTTCATAAAATATTTTAAACGTTAATCTGAATTCAAAGGGCTCCTACAGGCTAGATGTGACTATGTGACGCGTTTTCATACAGATGGTTAAACATATGTTGAATCTTTTCTATGAAATAGCCGAATAATTTATGCGGAAAATCAATGTCGTTTTGTCGCATCGTACCTGTCTGCGGGAGACTTAAATCATACATAATATTTCATACGCAAAAACTGTGAAATAACAGTTTCTTATTGCTGGCCAGAAACAACCCATTATTTTTACCTTTTACAATTTCAGTAAAACAAACACAAAACGTAATTACAAAAAGAAAACAAACTACGGAGTTTGAATAACAAGCACTTTGTTGCTTTAAATTCTTTGTCGGAATTTTGTTCCCAATATTTTCGGCACTAAATGAATCTAATGATCGGCTTTGTTCTAGTATCGGTAAAGTAATTTTGTCGAGCTCGCTTTGGATTTTCAGCTTAGGTGTAGAGAATATTCATAATTCTTGTTTATATACGACTTCGAAAAAGGAGGAGGTTCTATGTTCGACTGTATGTATGTTTTTTTTTATGTATGTCCACCGATTTCTATGTCATTTGTAGAACGATTTTCAAAATTCTTTTTTTATCCGAAAGAATATACTCTCGAGGTGGTCCCATATAAATTTTATCGAAATTGCTTCAGCGGTTTTTGACAAACAGAACAAAACGGAAAAATATGTGTACCTCTTGTGTATTTGTGGAGGTCAGATAGGCAGTCGCTCCATGTAAAATACTGATATTCAGCTGCATTCGGTTAGACTAGAAGCCAACCCCGAGATAGTTGGGAAAATGGCTAGACAGATAATGATGATCTTAGACTAAACAAACATGACTAAAAATAATGTTCAGGGGGATGGCGATATATGAATTTAAAACTAGATGCAAAAGAACGCGATTTGGAATGGAGGTCAGAAAACCAACAAGGCTTAAGGCCCTACTAACGGCCAAGTGGCGCCCTCATTGAATAAAAAATCGTTGCATAGCATAGAAAATAAATATTAAAGAATCCAACGTCACGTTTGTTACAAAGAGGATAAAGTATTTTTACGCTGTTAAAACAGGTCTCAGAATGTTTCGTATCCAAAGTAGTAGTAATAATAGTAGTTATTATTTATTTTCTGTGCTATGCTGTGATTTTTTATTCAATGAGGGCGCCACTTGGCCGGTAGTAGACCCTTAAGCTGCCTTGTTACAAGGTATTTATTTCCACGGGCAGAAGCAGTATCTAAGACATGATCACCCATGTCCGTTGTATGCCTCATCCACATCTCAAAATATTAAACCTCGTTCAACTTACCAGTATCTGAAATAGGAAGACTTATCTGATCCGAGCATACAATTAGGTACATTTTATATCTGACCCCAGAGAGTTCTTGCAACCTGATTTTATCGATATCTAGTTAAACCTCGACGTGCATTCAGGTCTTATAGTATGATTTATAGAGCACCAGCTACCAGGCACGGCTTCACATGAGAGCAAAATTATTCGAAAGACACGTAGCGCCATCTGGCGTCCTAAATCAATTGTGTTTGTGACCGTCGAAAGTAATGTTAATTCCCTTTGGGTACAGTACAATTATTCTGGATAAAAGGTACCCTACGTCCATATCTATATCAGTTTTTATGTGGGGGTGGGAAATCATCCAATGACTTCGAGGGCGTGTCAGACTTTTACTGACTAAAACCCACCTCTGTTCCTTCAGTTGCCTGAGTGCCCAGGGGCGCGGTAACTCTGTTTCGAATTTATCCGCGACCCCTGGCCCTGTAGACAAAGTAACATCGCTTCGTAGCGAAACGATATCTAAATTCGTCATCGTCTCTGAGATATCGATAAACATTTCCTAGCGTTAGCGTTCCTTCGTTATCTTTTTTGGCGATCACGATCGAGGCGAAGGCGAACTCTGAAAGCGCTGCTTGTCTACGCATTTGTATGGGATAAACACGATAGCAATTCGTTTCTTTATGGTTTCGTTACGAATTATAACATTGTCTACCAACTTGCGATAACGATGTCGACAGTCGACTGACCAGTGACTTAGCGCGGTTTATGTCAATCTCATACATTTTAGTCTTTTCTAACTTCGTTATCGTTTTTAAATTGTTACTTTGTCTAAGCCCCCTGGGCAGGTTCTTTTCTAGGGGTACAACGTATATGCAAAATTTTATGATGATTGGTGCAGTGGTTTAGACATGAAAAGTTAACAAACTTACTTTCTCATTATAATATTAGTTGGGATTTTAATGGGTATCCTATATTTTGATTCACATGAATAGTGGTAGTGAATGCAGTTGCTGCAAAAACAATATACCTAGAGGTTATTGTGTAATAAAGTACTTATCTGCCAAGATTAATAAAATATGTACGTAGATCAGATACGCAACTGACTGTACTTACACAGTAGAGTTTCACTAACCCCGCAGTATTAAAAACCAGATTGTTTGGACTACTGGATTGAATAATAAAAAAAAAACTGTTGTTTAAAAAAACAAAAAAACAATTTATTTTTTAATTTTGGTGTTCTTCCCAGAAAATCTTTTCATTTGATACCCATATCATAGGAATACATCACTAGGCCGCCATCTTTGGGAGTCCGACATATTGAATTTAGAATGACGTCACTTAGCTAACCATGCATTGTCATCCAAACTTGACATATGCAAAATTTCAGCTTAGTCGAAAACCGGGAGTGGGTCAAATTTAACTTCTAAGTTATGTTTACATAGCTTGAAGTGAAGCTAATATAAGTGGTTTAGAAAAAAAAAAAAAAACTTTTTACCACCTAAGCGTATAAATTGTGGAATGCAATAAAGTATTGAGTATTGAGTTTTTCGGTTAAGTTTTTTGTAAAAAAGTTTTAATTTTTCACTTTTTAGTTGTGGTTCCCCATTAAATTGTGTTAACAATACTTAAATAGACAAACGATCGCAGTAATCGCGAGTTATTTGCTGTTAGTTATTGAAGAGTTCCACTGTCTATCCCCGAAGATCTTCATCAGATCCTAATGTATTATACCTATACTAAAACCTTCCTTGAAAAATATGCATTTGAATATCGAAAACCTCACCCAAATCAAGCCTACATACATAAATACGTGTCGAATACAGAACCTCCTTTTTTGAAGTCGGTTAAAAATAAAGTATTTTAGAATGTCCTAACAAAGCGGTGGAGTAGGCCCGGGTGGAGGGTGAGGGACTAATGGAAAAACGGATGTGCTGAAGTACCTACGGCATCTGTCCGACTTGGTCGAGTGATTGGAATAACAGCAACTTGGCACTGCATACCTCTTCCTCTTTGAAGGAAGACTTGCAGATCTGCAAGACGCTGACCTCGTCCATGTAGTCGATGGCATGCTTGACGAATGCCAAAAGTTCGTTACCGCTGCGCAAAACGCGAATAAAATATTCGTGCGGTGTAGCGCAGACGCGTCCGTTTCCGAGTGCGCATCGCTTACAAAATGTATTGGCCACCCCGTAACGGCCCACTACTGGGCAAAGATTTACTCTTGCCACTTCTCACTGCTGTTTGCATCGCGTCATATTTGCCTGGGTATTTCATCTCAACTCATTTTATGTTTTATTTTAATGCTAAATACATATAAGGAACGTTATATTTATACGTTATACTTTATATAGCTTTCGATAAAGAGAAGCCATACAATTTTTCCTTGCAAAACGTACAAAAGTTTAAGTGGCAGTAACTTGGTGTGGTCGTAACAGTTCAAAAGTGACCATATAATGCGCTACGTGCACTTTAAAAGTACATTTTAAAGCGATTGTGTGGTACGATATTTATAGTTTTAACCTTAATATTAACAAGGTAAGTTCGTTATTTTTTGAATATTATAAGAGTTTAGTCCCAGTATATATTTTAATATCTTAACATTTCAAAACATTAACACAACACAGATACATTACAAAAGAGCAGCTACGAGACCTAGATAGAAAATTAACGTACTTTTAATTACGTTCTGGTAAACTCTGTATTATTTTTCAAAGTTTCGATAATTTTTTTATTACGTCGATGAATGACATAGTTACAGGCTGTAAAAAGACACATCACATAGCCGTCAACTACGCATACTGTACATCTAACAAAGTAGCTTTGCGCAAAAATTATTGCTGGGAAACGACTTTTATTTTTAGGTATGAAAAAAAAAAAATATTGCACGCAATGTATCGCGAACCCAGGCAAGTGGAGTTAAACCCCGCCCCTTCGCTCTTAGCCACGTAGGTACTTGTCGAATACGTTTGACATTCATTGCATTTTTGTAACTTCGATTGCCTAATATCGAAATTTCGATTTTTTTTTCGAAAATTCAGGTAATGTTTGTTAGGAAAAAAGTTTAGTAATAACACTTGGAATTCATTTAATTTAAAAAAAAAACCGACTTTGACCTTCAAAATCTTCAGAACTAGTAGATTTCCAGGTATGGTCTAGTGGAAAGAAATGATCCAAATAATGGGTAGAATATGTGGCTTTCGGCTTCGGAAACTGTCTTTTTACACCGGTTATAAATCATTTGCACTCTTGCTTGCAGGCCAGAATACATTGAATTTTAGGCTTTAACTACGATCTTTCCTTGTAAAATAATTATTTCTTGCTAAACAAGATTTCGATTTAATTTGATTTGATTCTCTCTGAGATGAGATATCGACTCGAATTAATTAAGCCTTCTGATCATACGTAGATTATCCACACCTAATAGAAATGCTAAATATTTTGCTGTGAAACAAAAAAGTACATGAATAATGAAGTGACCACACCACTGTTATTATTAACTACCTTCTGCCAGCAGCTTCGCCCGCGGGAATGAGTACTTTCCCTATTATAAATTAAAGCACGCGGAGCAGTTCGATAGCACTTTTTCTTCCGAATTACTTTACAAATATCAATATTTAAAAAAAAAAACATTTAATTCAGACAAAAAAGTCCATACGCAAGGCAAGGTTGTTAGTAACAAGAATTTTAACTAATGTTAGTAATTAAAAAGTAAAAAGAAGAAACTAGATACACCGTCTACCTTTGCACAGTAGGCTCATCGGTCTCGCAACACATGGAGTTCAGTGAACCTACTTAGCAGAACAGTATCGGTTCTCTCGCCAATCATCCTCAGGACACTATTCGGGCTCCCCAGTACTCGTCGCACCACCGACGCATCTTTATTACGCATAATTGCGTCAAGTCATCTACGCTGGCGTCTGCAAACATGCCGGATGCACTGCAATATCGAGGGACCCGGAACAGAGCCCTGAACACATTATTATACTGGACGCGCAAGGCATTGTAGGTCTTTTGTGTAAAGTCTGCCTACAGGCCGCTCGTGTAGAATGTCTGGCAGAATGCTTTAAACATTGTTATTTTAACAGGAGCAGTACACCGAGCGAACCTGTGTGCCAACATATTACCGCGCACCGACAATGCCCTGCGCTCCCTCTCAATGTCTAACCAAGAACTTTAGCGTAATGCTAGTTAGCCTATAGCCTTCCTCATGAATATGGCTATCATTATACAAAAATATTTTTTCAAATCTGGCAGTTCTGCGTTCCGCGCAACTTTCTTATTTTTTTTTTTCATAAGAACCATCTTCTGACAATAACAAAAAATGAATTAGTGAAATTGGTCCAGCCTTTCACGCGTGATGCCGTGACCAAGGAAATAGAGATTCATTTTTATATATTAATATAGATCATAGATTTGATTTGATCATAGTCTGACAACCAGCCTTACCAAGGGGTATCGTTTTACCCACAGTAACTGGTTGTCGAGATCAGATAGGCAGTCGCTCCATTTGAAATACTGGTATTCAGCTGCATCCGGTTAGACTGGAAGCCGACCCCAAGATAGTTGGGGAAAGGCTAGGCAGATGATGAATATAGATCATAGATTTGGAAATATAACATAACTAATTTCAAAAACCGTCAACCTTCTACTTGAGCACAGAAAAGGTGTTAATAGACTGGTTCTTAACACCCTAAAACATTAATCCCATTGATACTGGTGGTCACCACCAACAGTATCAATGGGATTAATGTATTGATTTATATGGTGTACATAATAAAGAGTATTCTATTCTATTCTATACTGGAATCGCCTTGTTGCGTCGAGTAAAAATACGCATAAATATGCTATGTAGCATATTATAGGTTTTTTTTGGAAATTTGTAGTTAAAATTTTGCGTTTCATAGTTAGATACTTACAGATTTAGAAATATGACATAACAAAACTTATAGACTCCTCCTACTCCTTGTCACACAATGTCACACTTCGTCGACCCCCTCTCCTTAAATTTATGGATGGCCTCTTATCTAAACAAGACCTTAGTTCGTATCTGAAAAACTTAAAACATTGATGAGATTCAGGACAAAGCCTAGGTCGTCTTTATCGCCTGTATAATGAACAGCTAAGGGCCTGTTTTATCCTCTTTTTATAGAACCATCTAGATAAAGAGGGCAATTTCGTTAAAGGAATGATACTATTTTATATGACGTTAGTTTTTGAGCGCCTTAATGGTACTTGCAAACCCTTGATAAGGCTACTTATCGCTTAAACGTTGACGCAGATTGTTAGTTTAGATGTACAGGTTAATAAAAATGTACAAAGTAATAATCTATGTAATCAATCTGCCTATAGCCTTTGCCCAACTATCTTGAGGTTGGCTTCCAGTCTAACCGGATAAAGCTGGATACCAGTATTTGACATGGAGTGACTGCCTATCTGACCTCCACAACCCAGTTACTGGATAATACGATAACCCCTTGGTAAGAGTGGATGTCAGACTTCCGGGCTTCTGACGACCCGTAGCGACTGTCAACGATCCATGATTGACAGCCGATATCAACGGCTTAACGTGCTTTCCACACGAAGGAGTCTCGATAAGTAAAGATGGTCACCCATCCACGGACCAAACCCGGCAAGCGTAGCTTAACGTGATGGATCGACCCGTGCGGCTATTACTACTTAAGCCAGAAGCTTCTTTAAAGTAATAATGTATGTAAGTACAATTTAAAAAGGTTGGCCTGTTTTTCCCAGCCAGGGTCGCAGAAGTGTCTCAAAGAATATCCGCGGCCCTGAAACGCACAGACAACCGATGTCACACGTGGGTTTTAGTCAGTAAGACTCTGATACGCTCTCCCGTTCCACCCAGAGCGGAGGTTATTGATGATTTCCCACGCTGAAAAGAAAAAAAGGGCGATTTTATCCGATGATTCATTCATTTCGATATTTTCAAGGTCAGAATGAATTATTAAAACTCACATCAAGTTATTTAATTTTCAAAATACGTCAAGCTTAAAGTTATAATTATCTCCAAAGTTTTCAGGAAGTTCATGCAAATTTATAACGAAATTTATCACAACGTGGTCCTGTTATTCTCAGGGAACGTTTTAAATGAGGTTATTTATTTGATCAAATGGGAATTACAAGCTTTTATTATAAATATATAAAATACTTAACCAACTGTAATAAAAACAAAAACTCCTAACTAAATAAGACTTACAATCTGGCGTCAAAAAATTCCTCCGCATAGCTGTCTACTGGAATGTGCCCAAAAGACTGGTAGCATGGCCACGTTGTATGGCCGAGGAAAAAGCCAGCACTTGGGTCACGCGAAGTGTCAACATTAAATTTGAAAATGGCAACCATGTACCTGGAATCTACATCATTAATTTTAATGGCTATTGAATTATTTCGACTAACAAATACTTAGCAAACAGAAGTAATGTTTCAAACATTACAGCCACAAAAGTTTCTCACTCACATGTTCACAAATTAACAAAACGGTATTAAAATAATTAATATTATGCAATTTTCGACCGCAGGCTCCAATATTAATTAACAGAGTGGTGGAATTCAATTGCAGTTGTACAGTCACCTACATCAATATGTGCTCATAATTTTTCAGCTGAAAGACGTCCACTGCTGGACATAGGCCTCCACCAAATTTCGCCACAACATGGTCAGACGTTGTGGCCCACAACATCCGGCTCTGTGCGTCCCCAATCCATCGGCTGTCCGCGACCTTCACCAGGTCATCGGTCCACCTTGTGGGAGGCCTTTCAACGCTGCGTCTTCCAGTACGCGGTCGCCATTCCAGAACTTTTCGGCCCTATCGACCATCTGTTCTGCGAGCAATGTGCCCTGTCCCCTGCCACTTCACTTCAGTGTGGATACAATCATTTTTTATTCGATCACGCAAGGATCCAGGTTTCAAGGTCTGGTTCTGAAGTCGGACTGACTTGTCAGTCAGTCTTATTATGGACTTAAATCACTTAGAAGAATTCCGAAGATTCATGGTGAAAGAAGCTCAAGCCTGCTGATCATTTCTTCGAGCCATCGGTGAGCCTTCTACCTGAGCACGCGTTACCGTGGCCAAGCTTTCGCACTCTTACTTGGCTGCAGCAGAGAGAATTTCTGTGTTGAACCGATTTTCAGTGTCGGTGACTCTCTGCAGGCCACACTTGGAATTCATTTTCGTAAAAAAAAAATTGCGACTTTGACCTTCCATATCTCCAGAACCAGTGGATTCCCAGGTATGGTCTAGTGGAAAAAAGTGTGGCTTTCGGCTTCGGAAACTGTCTTTTTACACCCGATCTAAACGTTTAAATATTTTATTTACTTACCTTACCGAATATTTTACTTTTTGATAGTAGTAATATTAAAAACAACTGTTTTTTCCACTACGCTACTCTTTCTATCAAAAAAATCTCTTAGCCCAAGTCCCAAGCTTCTTAATAGATTCACTTATACAGGCCTTTGTTATAAGCCGGATAATTTCTAGGTCAATGGTATCGGTAGTTACATAAACGTTTATTAGTAAGAGCATAAAAGTAACGTTCATAGGTTCTATGTAAATAAATAGGTTTAGTATTTTCAGGAGTATTTTCTCCGAGAATATTGGAAGGGCAACGCCGAAGTTTATTAAGCTTTTGTGTTTTATAGGTAGCCATTAGTTAGGTCTAGACAGTAATTAGTTCTAGAATTTTTGTTTGTATTTTAAACCTAGAAGCTGTTTTGTTTAGAAAAAAAAAATTATGTAAAGAGTAACAAAAAAAATTGTCTTTGATGTTATTGATACAGACAGAGGAAAAATACAGTTCGCGTAAAATAAAAACAAGAAAAATCTAAGCACAAATAACTTTATGTTAACAGTGTCTTAGTAAATCCATTTAATATAAAAATTATTCCCAAGGTGTTTAACACGTAGCCTTCAACTGTAACTATGTAAAACACTTAAAATTTTACCTGAGTTTTGTGTTTGGACGGCTAAGTGACGTCATTTCTAATCTAACATGGCGGATCTAGTTATTTGTACTGCATTCTCATGACATGGTAATCAAAATGAAAGGGTTTTGCTGAAAAGAATACTAAAAATAAAATGACGTAACACGGAGGCGTGTTTTTAATATTTTTAGGGTTCCGAAAATCCGAATGAAAAAATGGAACCCCTAGAGGATCACTCATGTGTCTGTCTGTCCGTCTGCCCGTCTGTCACAGCCGATTTGCTCCAAATCTGCCGGACCGATAGAGTTTAAATTTGGTACTCACATTAATATCTCTAACCCAAACACGGACGTGTACCCTAAATAAATTAATTTGGAATATGGGGTCACTTTTGGGGTGAAAATCTGAAAATTAAAAATTAAAGTTTTTCAAACTGTGTCGTGCGACATATCAAATGAAAGAACATTGTGAGGGTCTCGAATATATTTTTTTCATAATTTTATAATATATAATTTTGAAGTTATTTAAGAAAATACAGGAATAATGACCATTCCCCCCCCCTTATCTCCGAAACCACTGGGCCTAAAATTTTGAAAAAAATATGGAAAGTAGTTCTTTACTTATAGATTGGAGGAACACCTTTAAGGTAGAGGCAGTTTAAAAAAACCTGAAAAAAATATGATTTGTTCGGAACCCTTTGCGCGCGAGTCCGACTCGCTCTTTTCCAGTTTTTAATATTTTAAACTAAAGTGTTATTATTAAGAGCTTAAGACAAAAGTTGTTCGCAAAGAATACGTTGGCAACAAGTACAAAGCGAGTAAAAATCTGGAGAATCCAATTGCCAATTTGTAAGCTGTCAAAATTACAAAACTTTTTTTTTGCATCGCAAAATGTTTCCGCCAC
Source organism: Polia nebulosa (assembly GCA_951329385.1). Lineage (NCBI taxonomy): Eukaryota > Metazoa > Arthropoda > Insecta > Lepidoptera > Noctuidae > Polia > Polia nebulosa. Next base: position 8,857,241 of record OX589604.1, read on the forward strand.
TCCTAGCCCACCGATAACAAGATTATTTCTTTTCATAATGTGAAACCTTCTTGAATAAAAGAAGGAGGAAGCATTTTTGAATTGTCACCCCCTAGGGTTGGGACCGCTGAATTGTCGTTTTCCGTCACGTCCTTTTTTGGGTCGTTTACGAACCAAAGTTAGCGTACGTGTCTGCAAAATCCCTAGGTTAGGGTTCTAATATATCTGTTGTCAGCCTTATAAATTATTTATCGTTTGATTAACCTGATTCTAATTTTGATTTAGAGCTTAAATGGTAGGATAAGTTTCTGGTTGGAAATAAAAGAGGGTTTATTTCGTACATTACTTTAACATTAGAAAAAGGTCCAAGGGTCCTTTACCACTTAACCCACCGTAATTCATTGTGAAAAGGAGGTTGTCTCAAAACACTTACGCTACAAAATATTAACCCACTCCCATTTGTTGAGAATTTTAGTGGTTTTAATCCTTTATATTTTTTTTAATCGACTTCAAAAAGGAGCAAATTATCAAATCGGATGTTTATATTTTTTTTTTCGGACATTTCCGTCATATACAGGGTGTAACGGAAAGGTGTGGTCATATTTTAAGAACCGGTTCTACCCATGGAAATGAACAACTTTATCTAAGAAAAAATATAAAATTCCCAAAAAAAAAAATTGGACTTCCCAAACAAATTTATCATCAGCTGATCAATAGTTGCATGGGGAGTAAATTTATTTTTTGATAATTTTCTCTGGTTTTCTTGAATAATGTGGTTCATATCGATGGGCACATACAGTTCTTAAAATATGACCACACCTTTCCGTTACATCCTGTATAGACGGATTTTCAAAAAATATGTTTTGTTCGAAATAGGTGTATTCCGAAAAGGTCGCATTTAAATTTCATATAGATCTAATGATGAGTTTCGGAGACAGACAACGGAAGTCTTCAAAAAATTGCAGAAAACCAACTGTTATTGCTGCGATCGTTTGTCTATGTAGTGTTAACACAATTTAATGGAGAACCACAACTAAAAAGTGAAAAATAAAAACTTTTTTACAAGAAAAATAGAACTGACTTCCAAAAAAACTTTTTTATAAAAAATGGAACCGAATTAAAAAAAAAAGTGCAAAATAACTTCAATTTCGGAAGTCAGTGTTCCTGGTTTTGTCATCATTCTCCTGCCCTTATCCCAATTTATTTGGGGTCGGCGCAACATGTCTTTTTCTTCCATACTCCTCTATTAGTCGTCAACTCTGTAGTCACCCCCTTTTTACCCATATCCTCTTTCACACAGTCCAACCATCGTTTCTTTGGCCTTCCCCTACTCTTATAGCCATCCACATCCATACACAAGACTTTCCTCACGACATTTTCTTCATTCCTCCGCATCACATGCCCATACCACGACAACCGATTTCCACACAATTTTTCAGTCAGCGGTGCCACTTTCAGACTTCCTCTTATATACTCATTCCTAATCCTATCCATGCGCGTAACACCACACATCGCTCTTAGCATTCTCATCTCAGCTACATGCAATTGCTTTTCATTCATCCCTTTTGTGGCCCAACATTCTGAACCATACAAGACAGCAGGTCTGACCATTGTTTTATAAATCTTCCCCTTAAGTTTTAGGGGCATGCGGGCATCACAGATAGTCCCGGTGACCTGCCGCCATTTCATCCATCCAGTGTTAATTCTGTGCTTAACAGTCCGATCTATTTCGCCATCGCTTTGCACGAGTGAACCGAGATACCGAAAATCGGAGCAGACTGGGAGAAGCGCGCCATCTAGCACTACAGCTTCAGAACTGGAGAGACCGCCGAAATCGCAGAACATGTATTCAGTTTTGGTTCTGCTGATTTTCAAGCCAACTTTCTCCAGCTTCTGTTGCCACTTCTCCAATCTGCTCTGGATCTCAGGTCCATCTTCACCGACCAGAACAATGTCGTCGGCAAACAGCATGCACCAGGGTGCCTCTTCCTGTATTTCCGACGTAAGAGCGTCCATAATCAACAGGAAGAGGTAAGGACTTAAAGCCGACCCTGAGTGTTCCTGGTTTTGTGTCTTCATTATTTGACACCGACTTCTGAAATTGAAGTTCTTTTGCACTATTTTTTGAAGTCGGTTCTATTTTTTTCTAAAAAAGTTTTTTTTTTGACTTTTTAGTTGTGGTTCCCCATTAAACTGTGTTAACCATTCATAGACATATGATCGCAGCTATCGCGGTTGATTTGCTGTCAATTTTTGAAGAGTTCTGTTGTTTGTCTCCAAAACCTATCATCAGATCAATAAGAAATTTAAATGGGACCATTTCGGAACAAACCCCTTTCGAAAAAAAATAAGAATAAAAATACAATCATCCGAATTGATAACCTCCTTCTTTTTGAAGTCAGTTAAAAATCGCAAAATAACTTCAATTTTGGAAGACGGTGTCAAAAATAACCGAAGAAACAAAACCACAAACACCGACTTCCAAAATTAAAGTTATTTTGCACTATTTTTGGAAGTCGGTTCTATTTTTTTTGTAAAAAAGTTTTTTTACTGTAGTGTTGTACTTTGGCGCTCTCGGTGAAGCAGGAGGGCGTGTCAGACTCTTACTGACTAAAACCTATTCGTGTTCCTGCAGTTGCCTGTGCGTTCTAGGCCCACGGTGACTCTTTCAAACACTTCTGCAACCCAATTTTTTATACTTTGATTTCACTTTCGAAATGTAATTTTAAATACTTCTTCGCACAATTTAGGCATACCAAAACTCAGTGAAACCAAATACTAATCTATCACTGTTGAATAAACCCTAGTTTAGCAACAACGCTTAGCGGTCTTGATTTATAGTACGCCTTGAATAATCACAAGTCTAAACGGAGTGTTTGTTAATTGAATTACTGTTTGAATTAACGGGAATGATAAGGTCAAGGGTGTGTCTACTGAAATAATACTCGAGATTTCACAAAGGGATTCAATTTTGAGACGTTAGTGGAATTTAGGTAAAGCAAAATTAGAAATTAAACAATATGGTCGGGATCTTCGACCAGATTTTATTCTTATTTTTGAGTCAGCGCATCCTAATAAATTAATGTTGCTATTAAAATTTTTAACTCTCTAGGCTCGTTTCCAGAACATGAGTTTGAGCTAAAACGTAAAAAGAAGAAGGAATTCAATATGGCTTGCCCCATTTTCCCTCGTTCCATATTTATGGTCATGTTGTTTTGTTTTGATTCTAACTGGCCACAAATTCAGTAAAACAGAAACCACATGAAAAACAATAATAATGATGAATATGAATTAATTAATGAAAAATAATATATATAATTATATATTTTTTAAACATTGTCCCACTCTAGGAATAACTCAAATCGTTGATAAAAAGTCTGAAGGTTGGTACTTATGTTGTGATGAATGGCCATTTCTCATTTTAAAAATTTACCAGCCATGAAATGATCACTTTTAAACCCAAAAAACACTCTTTGTTAACAGAAACCTAATCTAATTAATCCAAAACATGCAGCATAAGCCAGACATAGCCCCAATTCAATAATAATAAGTTTCGTGATCAATGAGCTACATTAAACGGTTCATTAATATGTTGGCAGAGTTCCATTCCGGTTAGTGCTTCAAATTGTTTATGCAGTTTCAAAACATTGTTTACGCTTGTTGATTTTAGAAACTTTAGTGATGGTTTTCTCGTTCTCGAATGGTAATATGCTTCACTTGCAGAGGTAAACAAAAGTTGTGTCTTTTTAGGGTTCCATAAGTCCAAATGAAAAACGGAACTCTTATAGGATCACTCGTGTGTCTGTCTGTCCGTCTATCATAGTCAATTTGCTCCGAAACTACCAGTCTGATTGAGTTAAAATTTGGTACACACACGAATACCTGTGACGCAAACACGGACAAGTAACTTAAAAAAAACTGTTCCGATATAACCGGGCCGTGCCCCGGCCGTGGCACGGCCGGGGCACGGTCAAAGATTCTGCATACATTTTGTATGAAGTGATTCATGCTAGACCGGGCCGCGGCCGTGCCCCGGCCGGAGCACGGCCGGAGCACGGCCGAGGCACGGACGGGGCACGGCCAGGGCTCGGCCCGGTGGCGACACGGTGTAACATGAACGTGTGCACCGGGCTCGGACGTGCCCCGGCCGGGAAACAATTGCCGGTCAAACAATTGCACGGTCAAATATCTATAGTATACTTTTTGTATGAACTGATCCATGCTTGGCCGTGCCCCGGACGTGCCCCGGCCGTGCTTCGGCCGTGCCCCAGCCGGGGCCCGGTGGCGGCACGGTGACAGCCCGGTGTAGCATGAATGACTAGCCCGGTGGACGGGCACGGCCGAGGCTCGGTGGCCGCACGGTGTAACGTGAATCATCCTTTATTCTCATAACTAAGCTACCCTGTGTTTTCTTCAGTAGAAGATAATAGTCGAAGCATGGCATTAATTTTAAGGTGGGAAATCATCATATAACTCTCCCACTCTGGGTGGAGCGGGAGGGTGAGTCAGACTCTTACTGACTAAAACCCACCCGTGTTCCATCAGTTGCCTGTGCCTGGGGCCGTGGTGAAAGACACCCGCGACCCTGGCAGGCATCGGGCCTAGTGGGCCCCTTCAATCACTGCTGACATCTCTTTGAGGCGCGCGTGGAACACTACGCGCCATTGACACGAGCCTGGTTCTTAACGGCCTGCGAGCTTCCCATTACTCGCCGACCGCCAGCCCGCGCCTACAGTTTCCGGGAATCTACTTGCAACTCCTGACGCCCAGGGCGTCTCCTGCAACGGCTAGGGACGTGAGGGCGTGAGGATTACCTCTACCTCACGCCTCGCTACCGCCAATCGCCGGCGGCTACACCCCGACTTACGAGTTGTAGGCCGTGGGGTAGCTTTGCTTTGTGTATTTTTTTCTAAAACCGCTCTTAAAACTGTAAGGGAAACTAGCATATCCTAGAAACAAAAATTCGAAGACATGACACACGCCTTCTCATTCCGTAAACCTGCAGTCTTCCTGTATGTAGCTGACTACAGTGTTTTACATGGAGATGCAGTTCCACTTACCGAGTTGAGTACCAAGATACCCCATGGTAGGATTGGTCAGACTTTCAGGATTCCGACCTTGCACAATGTATGTAGAATTTATTTCAGCAGTAGAATAAGATATTAATTTATACCAAAAAGCTGCTTAAGCCGTTTTGGATCTTCACTATCAACAGGCATCTACAAATTTGATACTTTCTGAGTTTCCTGTTTAAAATAACTCCTTGGCTACCAGCCAGTGTAAGTAGCCTATATTCAGGCGGGTAAGCCAAAACATGTGGCTTAAGATTAACAGTGTCTTACGCGTTGGCAGCGTCGTTAGAGCCGTGTGCTGATCAAGAACTTTACAAACATGGAGAAGAGACGAAATGCTAGTACTAAACTTATTGTCAGAATAGCTTAAGATTTGGTTTTCAACGATTTCTATAAACGGACGCAACGCTATCAAGCTGTGAAGGGTTAAAGGTCCCGCCATTCGTAATTCCTGGACTCTGTTGAATTAAAGATCTAAGAACACAATTTTTTCGTCGATAAGCAATACCTGTCGTTTTATGAATGTAATTGTTTTAAAATTAAGTTGATTTTCATTTTTTTTTTTGTGTATCTGTGTGTGCCAAATAAACTCATTTTCTTTCTTTCTTCAAATCATGTTAAAATTATCAAATAAGGTACTAATTAAACAGTAGTGGCCCAGCGGTAACAGCCCCGACTTTCAAGTTGTACGTCGTGGAAACGAACCAAAAAAAAAAAAATGGCAGAAGCTTTACTTTGTATAATTTATTTTATCTTCACTGCTCTAAAAACGGTGAAGGAAAACATCGTGAGGAAACCGGAATGTCCTAGAGGCAAAAAATCGAAGACATGTTACATAAAAAAAAAAAACCAGCCCTCACTGGGCTCGCGTGGTTGATTACGGCCCATTCCCTCCCCTAGAGAGGAGGCCTGTGTCCCAACAGTGGGAATGTTATTAAGGTTGATTAAAGTTTTATGCTCAATGTAATTCATTGTGATTGCAAATTGTATGTCCTTTATTAAACCGTTCCAGGTCTTTAATGCTTAAGGTAATTTTAAAACTTCGTCATTTAACTTTAATGATTAGGTAGGTACTCCCACTAAGTTAGAAAGCTACATGTCCAGACTGCAGTCCAAGAGGACGATACAATGTAGAGAGTTTCTTTGTGTGACGTTGCTGCAACGTTCAGATATTCGGCTGATTGGTTTTGGTATGAGTTATAGACGAAGTGATTGAAATATCAGTTTGATTCAATTTTAACAAATTAATGAGGTACTCGTATCATTCGATATCCAGGCCTGCGTACGGCGAGTAGTAGGTAACTCGCCGTCCAATCAGCACCAGACCCGAGAGTCGACGGTGCGTAGTATTCCATGCGCACCTCAAGGAGTTGTCAGCAAAACAATACGGGGCCCGTCATGGTCGATGCCTGCCCAGGGGTTGTTTTTTTTGAAACCTGAAGTGACATAAGAAAGAAGAATTTTGAAAAAAAATTAAACAGAATGGTAAGTGTAGTCGTATTTTTTGTGACATGGTCAATGATCTTATGGGATGCCAAAATAAAGAGCTCAAGGTGATGACACCAAAAATAACTCAATTAAATGCAGGAATTCAAAAATAAAAAAACTAGACGGATAAAAAACAGCTAAAAAGTTCCAAACAAGTCACTTTTCAAGCAGCGTGATGCAGTTGGTGCCGTCAAATCTGTGATTAGACTAAACTAAATTCCACCAACTGCTTTTTAGTTATTTTTTGTTATTCGCGATTTTTTTTTTGCATTAAGAATATTAGTAATTGGAGATATAACAATCATTATCGTCACTAGACGATCAAGAAACTCTCCACGTAGCCCTATAATTGATCTCCTCAATCTCCATCTTCAGTTTTGTTTTTTAGTAGAAAGTCAAAAGTCAAGCAGAAGACAAGTGTCAACATGTAGTGAAAAACCAACGTATATCAGTCTTGTTTAGGTATGATTCTGAATTAAGTAATAAAAAACGTTTATACTGAAACCTCTCAGGCCCTGCGCGCGTCAAACGTCAACATCTGTCAAGCCCCGTTGACAGTCGGCCATCGTGTAACTGCAGACTATGTCATGTTCCGAGTGTATAAGCCTTGCCACAGGTCTAAAGACCTTGGGTAATACTAACAATAGAGGTTTAAAACGAGTGAATCGGGTTTTTTGGCAATTTGTTTGGCAAGGCAAACGGCATTTTCGCACTGGCGTACTTGTGTGCCCATAGAGACTTAAGTATTGTAATACTATACAGCAACACCATTTAAACATCCCTTCACCGAAAACGTAATAATCTTCTTTACCAATTATTTGGCTCTCAACACACTCGTTCCACTCTTCCACTACAGACCACGCAACATGTGCCTGCACAGACTTGCCGTGAGCGACTCATCTGGTTTAATTAAACCTTCACCACCATGTGAAGGCAATACAACTGTAATTAGTTCACTGCTACGTAGCAATATGTTAATAAGTTGGAGTTCTGACAAACCACGAGGGGCTTTATTGGGACTAGCTCGTGACAATATTTCCAATCACTGCAACTATTTAAAGCCTGAATCAACGGTGGTGACCAACAAAAGGTGCCGACGGTTTAGCAAAATGAATCAGAAAAGAACTGCGGAGGAGTAAGAAAAAAACATAATTTTCACTTTTACACCATAAGATATCAAGTAACCCTTGCATTTTATTTTGAACTAGGGAGCCGCAAACCTTCCTCGTGTATTGCTCTTTCTTTTAGTTAAAACTGTATACAAATGCGGTGTGTAGTTTTGAAGAAGTAAGGGAAGAAACAGAGAGTGACTCTGTTTTATACTTCGTCTTCTTCTCGTGTCGATTTTGACTCAAACTTTGTCCGACCAGTATGTAGCCACTTGGATAGCCCTGTCATTGGCTTCTTCTAAATCATCCAAGGTGCAGGTGGTTGTAAATGCTGGGCAGTCAAGGAGGTGGCGCATGTCATGTGAAGAGACTCCACACTGGCACTGAGTTTAGGATGGGTCAAGGATACCCCATTTGGCAAGGTTATTTCTACAGTGACCAACCAGGGTCCGCAATCGGTTAAGAGATTTCCAGATTGGTCTCTGCAGTTCCTATCCAGGCAGTAGATGTTTGTACTGTATAGAAATATAAATCGCAATCATGTAAACCCTCCTAAACCTTAAATCTTCTTCAACAATTATTTCGCTCTCAACACAATCGCTCCACTCTTCCACATCAGACCATGTAACATGTGCCTGCACAGACTCGCCGTAAGTGACTCGTCTGCTTTAATTAAACTTTCAACTCCATGCTAAGGTAATACAACTGTAATTAGATAGCTGCTACTTAGCATTTCAATTACGACGCCACTATGATTTTATATTAATACTGAATTTAATAGCTGAGATGGAAAATTATGTTTTAGTGATCCGTGCAGATGGTTCCTTAGTTAGGTTTTTGTAGTGTGTGTTTTTGATATATTGTAGTTTTTTGCTAGTAGTTTTCACCTTGATAACTACGAGTATCGCACGGGCACTGCCATCGACCATGCCGTGGAAGTGTTGAAGAAATTTGCTAATATTTGGCTGTATCATCGACACGAAGAATTGAATGAATGAAAAGAAAAAAGAACAATAAAGACGAAAAAAGAAGAGAAAAAAAGAAGAATTCGAAATGTAATTAATTAACATTATCATTTTTTAACTTTTATGTTTATCACAAATTTAATTGTTGAGATTTGGATTGATTAAGATTATTAAGATTAAGTACCTACCTATTTTCGTTTGAAATTGAATTAATTTACTCCAGAGCTCCTCTTGGAAATCTGTCTGAGGCTATCTTGACCATAAATCGTGATCTGGCTCGTATAAGTGACTGGAGCAAGAGACACGGACTTATGGTGAATCCCATAAAGACACAGGTTGTAGTGGTGGGCAGTTCTAGGACGGTCTCAAGGATCGACTGGACAACTCTTCCCCAAGTTTCTTTTGACAACTCCATTATTCCTTTTAGTGAGAAAGTTAAGAACTTGGGGATATTTATTGACAAAAACTTCTCTTGGACTGCCCAGCTGCAGGAAGTCAGCCGTAAGCTATTCGCATCTGCTGCATCTTTGAGAAGACTGCGTAATTTCCTGCCGACTGCTACCAAGATTGCGCTTGCACAATCTCTTCTTCTACCCATCCTTGATTATGCTGATGCCAGCTATCTCGACCTCACTGAAATGCAACTTGATAAACTTGAGCGACTTCAAAATTTTTGCATAAGGTTCATATTTGGTTTGCGAAAGTATGACCATGTTTCCGAATTCCGCCTGAAACTCAAGTGGTTGCCAATCCGCCTTCGCCGAAATGCTCGTATTCTTGCCCTTCTGTACAATGTGCTTTTTTCGCCTTTCACCCCTCTTTACCTCAAGAAACGTTTCCAGTTTCTTTGCGACTCCCACACGAAAGTTCTTAGGTCATCGGATAACTTGAGACTTAAAATGCCAATGCATTCCACTACTTTCCAAGATAAATCCTTTACAGTCCAAGCCGCTCATCTGTGGAATGCATTGCCAGTTGCAGTAAAACGCGCGCAATCGCTACCAATATTTAAAAGACTAGTAAGGGAGCATTACTTGTCACTGTGACCATTTTTTTTTTATTTTTTTTTTTGTATTAAATTGTTGTCACTTAGTTTCTTGCCTATATTTTTAGTATGTATGTATTTATGTATCTATAATTGTATTGTATTCTTTATATTTGCACCAAGTGCAGCCCCATTTTGTGTCCAGGCAATCTCTGTCCATTCCAGGTTGCCTGGAAGAGATCGCGGAATGCGATAAGGCCGCCAATTGTATGTTTTTTAGTATAAGTTTTCCTTAATGTGTGTATTTTTTTTTGGTGTACAATAAAGTATATAATAAATAAATAAATAAATAATCGACATGGAAATATTTTATTTCTTTATATTCTAGTTCTTCCTATAATTGTGGATTTTAGGGATAAGGGCTTTAGATAGTTTGTACCCATTGTGGTACAAACTATCTAAAGCCCTTATCCCTAAAATCCTAATCCATAAAGTACGTCACGTCCTAGGCGACCACTGAAAATCAGCGCTGTGCTGTGGGTCCTCTACGGCATAGCATTATGCTGAGTGGAAGCCTTCTTACCACAACCACGACATGCATCTGCTTTTATTTATTTTTAATTACATTTCTTTTTTTAACTTGTCTATACTAACATAATTTAAAAACTACTAACACTATCGTTAAGGGTTTAGTTTAAGTAAAATCAAATATTGTTCTGCTATGTTTGTATGTCGTTTTGTGGCCAGTAAATACTTTTTCTTTCTGTCTTTCTTTCTTAATCCAGGTCATCGTTTACACGTGTTCATTCAAATCCGTACTGCTATAGAGCCTTCACATTACTAATGTCAGTGGATGTATGATTACAAGTAAAATATTATATGAGCAGGATGCATGACAAACATGCCAGATAGAATGAGGATTGTAGGTATAAGGTACTGAGAAAAACAGGAAAACATGTTATTGTGGATTGTGCCAACAAACAAGGTAACCCGTCGTATATTGGTGCTTTGAAAGTTCAAAATGCCATTACGTCAGTTCATATCAGAACTCATTGGGAATTTTCGTTACAATTTATTGGGAACTGCTGGAAAATATTGCAAGAAATAGTTAAACAAAGTTCTAGCCTTCATTCTCAGAACAAAATTATCACAGCTGTATTAAGTGTGTTTTGTTTTTGTTGCTAACAAACTATGTGTTTCTTTTAAGGGCCTACCTCTGCATAAGTGACGCCCTAATTTAATAAAAAATCGTATCTTTGCAAGGAAAATAAAGATTAAAGAATCCTATGTTGCGTTTGTTACAAATAGGATAAGGTATTTTTACGTTTTTAAAACAGGACTCAAATTGTTTCGTATCCAAAGTAGTAACCAAAAGTGTCAAAAACGGCCGTTTTAACAACTTAAATTACCTTATCCTATTTGTAACAAACGCAACATAGGATTCTTTAATCTTTATTTTCCACGCTTTGACTGTAAAAATCTGCGTCTGACTGTAAAGATTATACTATGCCTGAAACCAGCATCTACAGGACTTCAGGAAAAAAAAATACCACGCAGATCTTTTAAATAAGTAGTGGCGATTATCTTAGACATGGATTTAAAAAAAACAGTAATTATAATTAGCCGTATTATTTAAATACTGATCCGCATTTTAAATTTAACTTCCCTATAAAAAAGAATTGACAATCTGCTGATCAATTCTGAAATCACCAACCCGCTATGAACAAGCATGGAGATTAATGCTAGGGCCTTTAAATTAGAGTACTGCCACATCACGCACATTTGACATTAAAAAATAAAACAAGTATTCCAAAGGTGGTCTGATTTACATGACAATGGTGCGGATTCTGCTATGCATAAACTAAACTTAATTTAGGCTATTCCTATCTTTTTCTCTCTAATACAAAAAAGGAAGAGACGGACGTAAATTAGAGCTGTCAAATTTAGTTGAACTAATATTTCCATACAAATTAAGGATACACCTAAAAACATCGATTAAAAACAGGGTGAAGCGCAAATCGTGAACTAGTTTGACATCTCTAACTTAGTTCATAGCTATAGCCGTCCATTTCTCGCACTGCCTTTTAGTAAAAGATAGCGATTCTCTAATTTTAGTTTAGTTATTGAATAAGAGAATCGGTACCATCGGCCTTATCTATATGAGAACAGTCCTTTCCCATGGAGTGGTATAGTAACAGGCTGGTATTTTTTTAAATTATTCACTCAATCAGATTTATAATGTGGGAACTGCTGGGACTAAAGCCTCCGCTCTAGGAGAGCAAATGACTGCAATCCACCACGCGGGCCCAGTACGAGATGGTGGATGTAAAAAAAAAATGTCAGCATTAATTGACGGGGTCCGCTAGGGTCAATGACTGTCAGTGTCGCGGATAAATTTGAAATAGAGTAACCACGGCCCTGGCACAGGCAACTGAAGGAATACGGGTGGGTTTTAGTCACTAAGAGTCAGACACGCCCTCCCTCTCCACCCAGAGCAAGACAAGTTATTTGATGACTTCCCACCGAAAAAAAAAGTTGGGACCGTTACCACTGAGCCACCACTGCATAATTCGACTAATATGTCCCCTTATATGATGAAGGGAGAAAAGCTCGATCATTATAATCAGATGTTTATCGAGATTTGATGGAGGAAAAACGTCAAATAAGACAGGTTCCATTGATGAAGATTACGGTACAATTTTCCTTAAACATTTCGTGGAAGAAATAAATAACCGAAACTCTTCTTTATGTTTTTGTCGTGTGTTTTGCTTGGATACCAGTATTTGCTTTTGATTTGATTAACCTTATTGTTCAAGAGGTTTTTTGCTTAAACTACATATACAGGTATTTTACATCCTATTCTGATGTACAAACTAGCAACCCAACCCAGCTACGTACGGGAGCATAATGATTTGAAATAAGGATAGACGTAACACCATCTAGCGTCCTAAATAAATAGGGAATTATGCGTGAAAAAAATATTTGTTATCTAACCGGTTTATCGATCAATATACTAAAATGGAATACGAACAGTGAAAGCAGAATCAAATTTGATCGAAAATTAAACGAGATATAACAATTTTAAACAAATATATCTGTCCCTCTCTCGAAAACGCTGCTTCCTATGGCAGTTGTATGGACATCATGTACTTTGACGTCAAAAAATATGTCGGACTTCTCTTTCTAATTATCAACTTTAAAGCTTCATAACTTCGTCGCTGATGATGATGTTTTGAAAATTCTTGAATGTTTGTTCACTTTAGTTAATAAGTCTTCAATTAAACAAATAAAAAAATATCATGCATATTCCCTATTGTCACCATCGAAAGTTATTGTTCTTTCCCTCAGAAACTGAACTTTTTTTCTGAATGAAAGGTACCTATGCCCTTTCTGAACTCCTGACAACATATATGCAAAGGAGAATGCCCAGCTGTCATACAAAGAAATGCCTGGAATGGACAGAAACTATTAATAGTCCTTAATTTTATTTAGAATAAAACACGTATAATGAAATTATTCTTGAGTTTGTTTAACTAGGGTAAAAATATAACGATCACTCATCATTCTCCTGCCCGTATCCCAATTTATTTGGGGTCGTCGCAACATGTCTTTTTCTTCCATACTCCATATTTGTCGTCATCTCTGTAGTCACCACCTTTTTACCCATATCCTCTTTCACACAGTCCAACCATCGTTTCTTTGGCCTTCCCTACTCTTATAGCCATCCACATCCATACACAAGACTTTTCTCACGACATTTTCTTCATTCCTCCGCATCACATGCCCATACCACGACAACCGATTTCCACACCACTTTTCAGTCAGCGGTGCCACTTTCAGACTTCCTCTTATATAACGATCACTAAACATATTTAACTTGATATCCGCTTATATTTTTACGGAAGTCGTGTTTATTTGACATGAGTAAGTGACATTCAGCCAAAGAGGAATCATCAAATAATCCATATTAGAACTATTTTATACATTAAGTGCACAGTTATCATTAATTTAGTATTATAAGATCTATATGTAGCGTAAGTCTAATTAAAATAATATATGCTTGTCAGTATTAATTCAAAATAATAATTTTTTAAATAGAAAACGTATCTAGGCTGTATGAACCACATGTCCTTTGCTTTAGTAACAGTTTGACATTACTGATCATGTCAAATAAACATGACCTCCATATAATTATAAGCGGATATCAAGTGAAATATATTTAATGATCGTTATATTTTTACCCTAGTTAAACAAACTTAAGAATTATTTCATTATACCTATTTTATTCTAAATAGAATTAAGGACTATTAGTAGTTTCTGTCCGTTTCAGGCATTTTTTGTGCATTCCCCTTTTATGATGATCGGTTCAGTGGCATAGGTGTGAACAGGTAACAAGAAAAAATAATACTTTCGTATTTATAATAATATTGGGTCCTTACATATGAAATTGGCGTTTTTTTCTCATAAATAGAGAACCTCGTCTCTTCTATGATATATGTTAAAATATTCATCAATTGCTTGATATTATATAATGTAATAATAATGACCGTCATAGACAACTGCCTAAATACCTAATAGTAAAAAACCATATTACTTGTAGTTTTATAAACAAAAAAAAAATACCTTAAAAATGACTCCTCTTTTTGTTAGCAGAAATGATCAATATATTTGTTTTAACTTAGCGAAAACTTATTTTTGTTGCTTATTCTAAGTGGCATACGTTATCTTAGTTTTTAAAAATTAATGCATAAAAGTTTTAAAACATTAGTGTTCACATTTGATAAATAAATTAAGAAAATGTTAGTATGAAAAATGCAACTTCTTTAAAATTCTCCATAGAAAACGCTGATTTCATAGGTGGGGACCTAATAGTTGTATAATTTCTACTTCCTACTTTTAGGTTTGAAAAGTCTGCATATTTGGATATTTGTTCACGAGTTGTAATTGATTTTATTTATAGCTATAGAATAATTTGAAACCCGCGTATTTTCTCGTTGTATAATTGCCGACATACACGCGGCCGCTAGCAAAGCGAGCTTCTTATAAAAGAAGGTGCGGATCGATCTCACATTCTAACTGAATCATAAAATTGTAGGTCCATCCGAAATTCCAGACGGTCCTTTACAATAAAGACCAATTTGAGACGTAAAGTCTTCTCTATAGCCTTTGTAGTTCCATTTTATAAGATCTAAACCCTGTACCCACTGCCTTTTACAATCCACTACACTAGCATAGACTTGACATTTATATGTACGCTTCTACAAAAAACCAGCCAAGTATGAGTCGGACTCGCGCACGAATGGTTCCGTACCATTATCTATAAAATCGGCAAAAAAATCACGTTTGTTGTAAGGGAGCTCCCTGAAATATTTATTTTATTATTTAGTATGTGTTGATAAAGCGGCAACAGAAATACATCATATGTGAAAACAACTGTCTAACTATTGCAGTTCATGAGATACAGCCTGGTGCCAGACGGACAGACAGACAGAGGGACGGACAGCGGAGTCGAGCGTAGTAGTAGGGTCCCGTTTTAGCGTTTGGGTAGGGAACCGTAAAATTGACCTAACAAGGGGAATGCTGACCACCAAAAACCTTCTTGATAAAATCTTGGACTACAAAGAACACTAGAATATCAGAATCGTAATGTTATGTATCCAAAGGTCAGACTGCTTTGTTTAGATTATATCCCGAGGGACAATTCAAGACAACGAAATAGTAAAATAATGTAGATCTAAGACAAACAGATGTGAGGTAAAAAAGAAAACTGAATAACTTAAATAACATACGCATCTATCTTTGACTTTGACCTTCATAAAATTTGGTATAATTAAGTATAGCCGTAGACTTGAGACTAGGTAGCAAGGCTCTGCAAACGCATCCCATGGCCAACCAATAAAAAAAAGGCATAAGCAACTGAAGGAACACGGGTAGGTTTTAGTCAGCAAGAGTCTGATACGTCCTCCCGCTCCTTTCAAAACGCCAGAAGTCATCTGATGATTCTCTCGTGAATCTAATCTATTTTTACTAAATTGGAACCTGATTTTAACTAAAAAATTTGGCGAAAAATAATGTTAGTGTATTCCCTGGGGCAGGATATCCATGACGGATTATCCCACGAAAAGAAAAATAAATTCTCGGGAATATAAAGGTCGATTCGATAGCATAACTCATTTTTTAACAGACTTCAAAAAAGATGGAGGTTCGCTATTTGTTGGAATCTTTTAATTTTTATTTATGTTACCCGATTACTCAAACAGGCCTAGACCGATTTGGGAACCGATTTGGAATTTTTTTATGTTTAAAAGGATAATACTTCCCTGATGGCCCCGTTTATAGAGATCTGCTGAAGATCTTCGGATATAGGCAATGGAACTCTTCAATAAATGATAGCAAACCTTTCGAAATTGCAGCTGCTGCAATCGCATGTCTGTTTATTGTTTACACCAATTCATAACATAACAACACGCTGTTACGCTCTGAAGGGGTACACAGATTTGTACAGTTCAATTTGTTCCGTGCGAAGTCCGTTCCTTTCAACAGCCAAACAAACATGAGCTCGAAAATTACCCACGAAACCGAAATTGTTTTCTTGATTTTTGCATCATCTAAGCGTTTCCAGTTTCACTTATACAAACATAACCCATTCAATTAGCTTAAGAAACGTGTGCAAAGCCTAGCATAATAGTGTGTCTATTTATGACTTGATAGCGTGTCTAAATATAGGCAAATATTTGTCTCATCTTGTAGTAATAACACGGTGCTGCTCGATCCTCGATCGACGCAATGTTGATTAATTTTGTTATTGCTCTACGATTTATGGCTCTTATTCTGCATTTGACGCAATGCTTAATATGGCTACGTCTATAAAAGTTAAATCTCGTAAAGAAATAAATAAGCTTCCACCAAACTATACATAAAGAGGGATTAATTTTCGTGTTCAATAAATAGGAATAAGGTTGTTATATTTTTGACTTATAACAATACTGTAAATAAGGACCAGACGGTCAATATTTGGTGGTAATGTATGGTGTCTATTTGTGGTTTTCCAGACATATTAGTTACTACATGACTTCCTGCTAAGAAAACAATAAAATTGTTACTGTTTCCGCCCTCAACTGACATTTAATTTTCCATTTATATAGCTCTAGGAAGCCCAGCACACTTATATTTATAGCCGAAAGCAGCAGGCAACCAGTAGTGCTATTCTGTAACATCTCACCGTGAAAACTTAGGTGAAGTGAACGTGAAGTGGGCTGTCAATCCATACAATCAAGGTGGAATGACAGTTCACTTCACGCTCACTCCACCTAAGTTTTCACGGTGAGCTGTGAACAGAATCGACCGGCTGTTTAGAATATGACTAACGCATGTTACTTGATCGGGTTTCTAAGTCGGTTATGACTATATGTTGTTTTCCAGACTAACTAGTTACTTCATAATGCTAACTGAAATAAAAAGTTTTTAGTTTGTGTTCGTAATTTTTTCCCTACCCTCTCAACTGATATTAAATTCTCTATTTAGGTATACAGCTCAAGGAAGCTCAGCACAGTTCTATTTATAGCCAAGCGCAGCAATCTATTGAAAATATGACTAACGAATGTTGCTTGATCGGGTTTCTAGGTCGGTCAATATCCTAGGTCGACAACCTATCACAACTCCGGAGCATTGGGATCTACAAACTGATCACAGAATATCCTCTTGTTGCTGCAGTTTGAGGGTTCTGAAATTAGGTTTGTCTTGAATGTGTCAATAGTTTGGCACAGTTATTTGCTGAAACGTAATGGGTGAGATGGGCGGGCGACATTGTTAACGTCGTGGGTAAAATATGGTTGTTAACGTCGCGGTAAAATATGGTTGAGACTGGGACAGGAGCGTGGGTATTGGCTCGAGAAAGGAGTGGGCTGTGTGTTATGGCCTTGTGAAATAGGGCTACTTAAACTTCAGGTTTATTTTAACTCTCATCATCATCACCAGCTTTTTAATGTCCCCACTGCTGGGGCACATGCCTGCTCTTTATGAGAGGGTGTAGGCCGTAATCAACTACGCGGGCCCAATGCGGGTTGGTGGATGTCACATGTCTTCGAATTTATGGTTCTAGGACATGCTGGTTTCCTCACTAAGTTTTTCTTCACCGTTTTGAGAGCAGTGGTGATGAAATAATTTACACGAAGTGAACCGCCTGGCTGGGTTTGAACTCACGAACTACAACTTGTAAGTCGCGGCCGATACCACTGGGCCACCACTGCTCTCTATGACTCATTTTGACTCTCGGTTCCTAGAAATTATTACGGAGGCCGGAAATCGGCCTGTACCTTTTGATTTTTAATCAAATACATCAAAGAAAAGAAAACTTACATCATTGTTTCTAACTTACAGTTGAATAGATAACTTAAACATACAAACGTCTACGAAGGACGTCCACTGCAACAATAATATTCTTCGGGCTATGTCGATAACCTTGGTTTTCCTGCCGATGTAATACTATTTATTTATTTATTTAAGACAGCTTTGGTCCATAATCACCGTTAGTAATACTTATATAGCTATGTTAGTCTTAGTTTTATATAGTATGATCAATTTTAAAATAACATTAAAATTAAATTTACTGTAAGTACAATATTAATAAAAAAATAAGTAATAAAAATTAAATAATAGAATCAAATAGTCAATTGCAAGTAATAAAATCAATAAATTAGAATTGTGAATAAATTAAAATCTGTATACCTATACGACTACCTCAATCTGCCTGCCTAGCCGTTTCCCAACTATCTTGGGGTCGACTTCCAGTCTAACCAGATGCAGCTGAATACCAGTATTTTACATGGAACGACTGCCTATCTGACCTCCACAACCCAGTTACTGGGTAATACGATACCACATGGTAAGGCTGTTAGTCAGACTTTCAGGCTTCTGACGACCCGTAACGACTGCCAAAGATCCACGGTTGACAGCCGGGACCAACGTCTAAACGTGCTTTCGGACACATGGATGAGACTCGGTATGTAAAGATGGTCTCTCCATGGACCAACCCCGGCAAGCGTAGCTTAACCTGATAGATCGACCTGAGCGGCTGTTATTACTTTAGCCACGAGCTCCTCCCACCTATGATAGGCCTGTTGGTCTAGTGGTTAGTGACCCTGACTGCTATGCCGGAGGTCGTGGGTTCGATTCCCACCCAGGACAAATGTTTGTGTAATGAGCACGATCATTTGTTCTGTGTCTGGGTGTAATTTATCTATAATAATGTATGTATTTAGAAATATATAAGTATGTTTATCAGTTGTCTAGTACCCATAACACAAGCTCTTAGCTTGCTTAGCTGCTTAGCTTGGGACTAGATGGCGTTGTGTGATAGTTGTGGAATATTATTATTATTATTACTTATACGACTACCTAAAAACCCCTAAATATCAAATTACAAAGTTTTACTTCCCGTATCGGCTTAGTGTAACTTTCAAGGCTTAGGTGTAGAATCCAAAAGGCCTGGGGCCTATGAGATATGCGGCTAGGATCATATGTAAATTTAGAGTAGCCTATTAAATATACATACTGTTGTTTCTGGTGTCCCATTACTGTGAGCATTACGTAGTTTTAAATGCTGAATGGTGAACGTGTTTCTAATTAAAAGATCGCATACATCTAAATATAAATTAGTTTAGGGTTAAAATAGTTTTGCTCTCACATAGAGATTTTAATTAAAAATACATGGGTACTTTAGTTTTTAATGTATACTAGCCGCCCTTGCCTTGCCCGGTTTATAAGGCTTTTGTAGTTTCTTATTTTTTATTTAGGGATGTTATATATTATGAAGTCTGTGAAAATCTCATTAAGATCAGTCATATCTCATTCAGAAAACAGCGTATTCCTTTAGACAGACATGAAAAGTGACTTTATATTCTAATGTGAAGGTATATTTAGAAGATTTTACGCATTAGGCATTAATGGTACCTAGATGTTAAAAGGTTCGTTTGAAGAGGAAGTATTTCCTTGAAGTTCCTATTATTTTTGAAATACGAAGAAAGAGATCTTGGCTTACATATACAAATGTATCTTCAGAGATCAAACATCACTTCTTCTTCTTAGCGTATTGATGGCATACTAGTAAATAGAGTACCTATTTACTTAAATAGCGTGCTTGGTCCAATATTTAGCTACGGTAACGCCTTCCGCTGACGCTGTCATCAGATCCGCGTGAACAGGTAACAGGGCATGAGGTGCAAGATGGAAGGTGGGACATGATCTGCGGAGAGACACCGCACAAACACTGAAGATCGGAACCGTCTGAAAACCCCCACCTGTGGAGATTATCTTTGCTGCGGCCGACCTGGGTGTGGATAAAGTTTTTCAGGTCTGCCATGGTAACGTGTGTCCAGGCGAGAAGCTTTCCGACGGCTCAATGAAGTCATCAGGAGGTTTGAGCGTTTCCCGCCAAAGGTCGCATCTCTCCGAGGTGGTGTTACCGTGAGATGGACTGACGCTTTCAATAAAACTTTTTCGGCTTTTAAGTCTACAGAGCATAGAGCTATGATCGTACATTGGATGGCGTGGGTTGTTTTGTTGTTTAACCCTTTCTGTGCGGCTGGCTATAGTCCTGCGGATTTCTGGGGGTGCAACGCCGAATATTGGATAACTTCATTGGGTGTCAGTTAGCATACAAGTTCTTTCAACGTGTGTTTCCTGATAGCTACAACCTGGGAGTCTTTAAGTCAAGAGGGAATAGGTTACTTCTAGGCAAGCGTGCTCCATTTTCGACCACATCATCGCTTACCATTAGGTGAGATAGTGGTCAAACGCGTGCCTTAAATAGTAAAAAAGAAAAACTTGTTACGGCTTATTCTTACTACTATAAATACAAAAAATCCGTGAAAAAAACATCGCTTGTATCATGTCCTGTGACCATTTTATTTTAAACCCAATAAATACAAAAATTCCGCAAATTTTAGGCATTGCTGTTTCAACGCGATTAAACGCTATAAAATAGGCTTAAAAATTCCATTCACCGTTTCTGTGACTAATAAATCAGAATATAGCCGAATGAATGCATCCCCACAACGGGCAGGCATTAAACAATTATTCAAATGACTTACAAAATGAGTATGATATGCAAATTGTGAAATTGTACCATTCAGCCTCGCGTACCTATTAGGGCAACCGTCAAATTATTTCGGTACAAATAATACAAATTCATAAAATTACTTTTCAGTTTAGTGTTTATTACAATACCTAGTTGGCGTAACATATGTGTATTGAAGTAGTAATTTATTTATCTATTAGATTACCCACTATAAATTATAGCTTACGATGAGTTTATTCCAGACTTTAGTCTATCTTTGTGCCAAAGTTTAATATTCGTCGATCCGTCCCTCCATTCGAGCTTTTGCATTTTTGATAATTTTAGTAGGAAGTAGGATATATACTTTAATAGCTGCGCCCCGCGGTTTCACTTAAAAAGTAACATATGGGTTAATCCAGGTTACAAGCTATCTACATACCAAATTTCATTCAAATTGGTCCAGTCGCATGAGCGTGAAAAAATAACAAACATACAAACACACACGCTCGAAAACTTTCGCCTTAATAATATTAGATAATATTAGTGTGATTGCTAACGAATTGATTAAGTTTTGGTGGATTACGGAATATTATCTTGGTAGTTGGTGACAGACCGGATTTTTTATTTTACTAGCTGCGCCCCGCGGTTTTACCCGCCTAGACCGAATAAAAGATAGCCTATATGTTAAT
Source organism: Polia nebulosa (assembly GCA_951329385.1). Classification (NCBI taxonomy): domain Eukaryota; kingdom Metazoa; phylum Arthropoda; class Insecta; order Lepidoptera; family Noctuidae; genus Polia; species Polia nebulosa. The sequence continues at coordinate 8,878,584 of OX589604.1, forward strand.
CCAGGCTATAAGCTATCTACATACCAAATTTCATCCAAATCGGTCCAGCCGTTTGAGCGTGAAGAAGTAACAAACATACACACATAAACTTTTACATTTATAACATTAGTAGGATTATCAGATTTGTTTAAAATAAATCCCCTAACTAGAGATCCGTATACGTATACTAATGTAGGTACTATAAATCCCAAACGTAAACTCCAGTGCTACGAATTTGCTACGCCACGCTCTACGCATGACTGCTACGAGCACGTGCTACGAGTTACTACGGTTCAAATGACTGTAGTGCATAGTTCTATTACAATCATACTAGTGAGTCGCCCTTACTTCGCTCGAGTGTAATGGCTACATGTCACAACGTCAAAATATCTGTGCTATATTCAAATGTATAGGTAATATTATTTACATAAACTTTCGGGAAGACCTAAGCTGTAACACAGACTTAAAAAAGTGACTTAGTTTTATTATAGCGAATGAATAGGTATAATAATGGATTTTCGAACGCTAGCTCCAATTAAAAATAAAACTGAAATGAAAATGTTTTCAGCTAGATAAAATCTTATATTATGTAACAGTAGGTAGTCAGAAAATGTAATTGAATCTTACGTGGAAGACTATTTCGTAGAACGCGCGACTAAAAATTAACAATGCAATTTAACATTTGCGCTTCAACGCCAAATTCTAGGAAGAGGAAACAAGCGAAATTTCGTCTGGAATTAAATTGGCACGACATAAGCTCTTGCAGTAGTTTTTAGGGATCCGTACTCAAAGGGTGAAAACGGGTCCTTAGTCGATGTATCTGTTGAACTGTTATCCGTCACTAATTACGTAATTTGCAAAAGTCTTCATAACACGTGTTAAGAGGACTTCTGAGAGACAGATTTATGAATCCTACTAATATTATAAATGTGAAAGTTTGTGAGTGTGTATGTTTGTTACTTCTTCACGGTCAAACGGCTGGACCCATTTGGATGAAATTTGGTATGTAGATAGCTTATAGCCTAGATTAACATATAGGCTGCCTTTTATTCTGGTCTAGGAGGGTAAAACCGTGGGGCGCAGCTAGTTGTTAAATAAAAAAGACGTGTGGCACTCGGAGACTGCTGCGGTAAAGCTATTGCATAGCATTTTTAATCAACTTATGCAATTATAATTATTTATTTATTTTATTAATGCAGTATTTATTTTCGTTTGTTTTTTTTTCTTTGATATTAATTCAAGTTACACTTTTTACACGCACGTAAGAAGTTACACTTCTTTGGCGTAACAAGATAAATATCATCGTCATCGTCATCGTCATCGTCATAATCATCGTCATCATCATCGTCATCGTCATCGTCATTGTCATCGTCATCGTCATCCTTATCGTCATCGTCATCGTCATCGTCATCGTCATCGTCATCGTCATCGTCACTATTCATCGATAGATGGCAAAATTAAAAATATCACCGCTGTGCCGGTCGGAGTGAGGGGTGTTAGGTTTTTTTTCGTTACGGAATTTCTGGATTCGGTCTCCACGCTCAAGGCGCGCGATAAAAGCTATGCAATAGCTTAAAAGTTAGGAATACTATAAGATACTCGTATTTGGTGGCACGGAGCTAACAGAACCCTTGTTGTGCGAGAAAATTCATTCTTGGCTGGTTTTTTAAGAGGAATTTAATTAAAATGCGCACACGGATCTAGGAATGTAGGCAACGCCGGGGCTCTCATTATCATATTAATGAAAGAACTCGGTTTATTTGCATGTTGAGTCGTATGTGGAGAAAGTGCGGATTTTTACATTGTAAATGTTAAACCTCCTGTAGTATCTTCGAGGGTAAGGAAATATATTTATAGCATGTTAAACGAAATTGTCTTACACAGTTAGAGTCTAACACGCCCTCCCGCTCCAGTCAGAGCGGGAGAAGTCATCGGTAATTCCCCTTAAAAATAAACAAAGCCTTTTTTGAGCAAGAACCTATTAATATAACATGAATAATTATCATTTATCTTTAATCTTATCGAGGCATTATAGAAGTCTTTGTTTTTCATAACGTTCCACTTGTCAAAAATATTTCTAGGAAAATGTTTATTAAAATAACTAAAACTTTTTAGAGAACTGTTTATTTAGGACTTCAAATAATTTAAATATTTAAAAAAAAGTGTTCTGTCAACCAAACAATTCAGAAAAAGACTTTCGAGAATAAATTTGAATAATTTTGTTTGAGCTCACTCAAAGGTTTCGAGTAGGTAGAACGTTAATATTAAATGTAACAACCACAATGTACATAAATAAATGTAAATCTTAAAAGGATTTGCGATATACGTAGCAGATACAAAACTTGGAACTGTTTTGTGTTAAATCATTTTAAATATTTTATTTGAACAGATGAGAAATTAACAATTTTCTTCAAGGAAGACATTCAAATTCAAATTAGTCCTCCCATACTAATTTTGATCAGCTGATGGTGAACTTTATACGGAAAATCCAACTTTTTTTTGGGAATCTGCTATGACTTTCTTGAAAAAAGTTGTTCATTTCTTTTTTTACGGTTCATAGGCACGTGTTAGATTTTTTTTTGTTCAATTAGGAACAAGCTAAGGTCAGAGACCATGCTGCCTAGTCATCAATAGTGTATTTTTATTTTTTTTCCATATAATGCAGATGTAACACATTCTAATGTTTATTTAAGTATTTGGAAACAAATGTGTCGAGTCAGCCTTCTCGGCAAACTTCGCTGAGGTAGTCAATACCACAATAATTTATAATTCTCAGCTCCATTTTACCGAGATCGCGCCTGTTCAATGATTTCACATATTATTGTCCAGTTGCGTAGACACTTGAGACACAAAACAGCCACTGAACTTCACTCGAGAAAATCATCCAAAAACTCTCACATGCGTTTGACCACTATCTAACCTGATGCTAAGCGTTAATGTGGCCGGAGATGGAGCACGCTTGCCTAGAAGTAACTTTTGTCTTAAAAACTCCCTGTTTGTTCATTTCCATGAACAGAAGCAGTATATAAAATAAGACCACCAATTTCCGTAACACCTTGTAGGTACTCGTATAATTAATATTAATAATATTAATATTATAATACACACAGGCTTCTTTTTTGGGTGGAAAATCATCAAATAACTTCCGCCGCTCTGGGTGGCTCGAGAGGGCGTGTCAGACTTTTACTGAATAAATACAACCCACCCTTGTTCCTACAGTTGCCTGTGCCAGGGCCGCGGTGACTCTTTTAAACACACCCGCGACCCTGGCAGCCGCTGTTGGCCGGGAAATCATCTAATGACTTCTCCCGGTTCAGGCGGAGCGGGATTGCGTGTCAGACTTTTACTGACTAAAAACCCACCCCTGTAGTTCAGTTGCCTGAGTGCCCAGTGGCGCAGTAACTCTGTATCAAATTTATTCGCGACCCAGTACATATAGCCTTTTTTTTGGGATGGGAAGTCATCCTTCGACTTCTTCCGCTCTGGATGGAGTGGAAGGGCGTTTCAGACTCTTACTGACTAAAACCGACCCCTGTTCCATCCATGCCCTGAGTGCCCAGGGGCGCGGTAGCTCTGTTTCGAACTTATCCGCGAGTCAGGTCATATTGCCTTTTTTTTTGTGGTTGTGCGAAATCATCCAATGACTTTTCCAGCTCTGGGTGGAGCGGGAGGGCGTTTCAGACTTTTACTGACTAAACCCCACCCCTTTTCCTTCAGTTGCCTGAGTACCCAGGGGCGCGGTAACTCTGTCATAAAGACTGGGGTATCTTTTGCTATCTGCAATATAACCAGTTATTTTGCAACATTGCTTGTGTTTTTGTTTTTCTCTGTGACTGGTTATAAAGAAAACAAGTGAACTGTGTACATATTTTGTGGAACTAACAAAAACCAAAAACTTTTAACAAAGTATGAATTTTAAATGAAAATATGCGGTAGTAATGTTGAACATAAAAAAGTAGAGAAAGCCTCAAGCTTTGAAACTCTTTCTTGAACCATGAAACGCTAAACAAACTTTGTACGAAGTTAAATAGCAAAAAGTAGAAGTAGAATAATACCTTGTAGGTACATATTTTTTGTTCAGCATATTAATATTCAATTATGAAGGGGAAAGTTTTGTTTAGATATCAAACAGATACTTTTAAAAATTAGATCTTTTAGTTTCATTACTATGGCTATGTCGATTTTCTTGACGGAGTTTTTTAGCAAATATAAGAACAGCTTTAACTGAAAACAATTTGAAGAGCATATTAAACGTTATCTGTTTCAATACTTTCATTAGTCTATTCGTATCATCATCATTATTTCAGCCGAAAGACGTCCACTGCTGGGCATAGGCCTTCCCCAAGACTCACCACAACGACCGGTCCTGTGCGACTTGCATCCAGCAGATTCCCGTGATACTCACCAGGTCATCAGTTCTCCTTGTGACGCTGTGTCTTCTGGTACGCGGTTGCCACACCAGAACCTCTCAGTCCTATCGACCATCTGTTCTGTTCTGTGAGCAATGTGCCCTGCCCACAGCTACATATGATTTCTCAGGCTGTGATTATTCTGAGGTTGGTTCTAATTTTCTTTTTTTATATTTTATTTAGGTACTGGTTTTTTGACAGTTTGTCTGTCTATCTAAACGCTGTAGGTACCTTTTTGTTACAATCAAATGAAAATTTTTACTTTTATTTTTACTTTGACTTTGACTTTATTAGAATGCAAACTTTTATCAGAGACTATTCAGTGGTGATATATCCAACTCATTCGTCCAACTAATCTCTTTATGCAATACTTACCTCTAAAGACTAAACCAAAGACTGGTTTTCTTTTAAACAATACAGCAACAATAGATTCTTTAAAACACAATATTGCACTTTTATTAGGTTCAACAAAACAGTCGCAATCAACTTAGAAATAAAAGCTAAAATGCAATGCTTTACACATTTTGTTCTTGCATGCTCCACACAATTTCGTACCAATATGAGGTATTTAATACCCGAGACAGTACGTGGGAACTGCTTTGAAGCAGTTTACACGTACATATTTGATATGTGAACCGGTGTAAATAGAGTCCCTGTGCTTTTAAGGTCGAAGCCATATAGTTAGCTAGGTACTGTTGGGCTGGCTAACCGGTCCAATGTGAAAAAAGAAAAAGGTAAATTATGATGATAAACACTAATTCATAGTATTCATGTGAAGAAAAAATCACAGTCGAGCCTGTTGGTTGACAGCGGTTTTACGTGTAAAAATATGTTGTATATATGAAGAAGTAGTTACCTATATAAATGGCTATTTTTCTAGCGTTCGTTCATGAAGACACTCCTCCAGACTCTTTATGGTTTGGTTCTTTAAGATTTACTATTGTAATAGCCTCACTAACGCTTGTTGCCAGACATAGAGTGACTATAATTATAATAAGCATCAAGTGTGACTTGGCTTGCGAGGTTGTTGACTCGTGGAATATGGACTTAGCAAACATTGTACCAATAGTCATGGCAGCCAGGCCATGGATGGTGGAAGCCATCGCCTCCTTCTGCGAAGCAGTAATGCTCGCGAAGGCGGAGGCGGGACGCGTGAGAGAGCACCAACAACGGAGTCGCCCTCACGCCCTCAGCAGCAGCCGCCTCAGGAGACGCCTGGGACTTCCGGCGCCGCGAGACGATCTCCGGCCACCGTAGATCCGGGCCTGCGGACGGTGAGTAATGGGTAGCTCGCCGTCCGATCAGCAACAGGCCCGAGAGTCGACGGCGCGTAGTGTTCCACGCGCGCCTCAAAGAGTTGTCAGCAAGAGACGGGGCCCATCATGGCCGATGCCTGCCCGGGGGTTGAGGATAAATTCGAAACAGAGTTACCTCGCCCCTGGGCACTCGAGGCAGGAAGGAACAGGGGTGGGTTTTAGTCAGTAAGAGTCTGACATGCCCTCCCGCTCCACCCAGAGCGGGAGAAGTCATAGGATGATTTCCCACCCCCAAAAAAAAAAATCATGGCAGCCAATGTCTTAATAGCCATGAACCTCAAACAACACCTCAGGATGCTCTCGTTGGGCGGCTGGGTAATGATGGTGGATACGGCTCGTATTGTTAGGAGTTTCCTCTCTCTGGAGCTCTGACCGATGATAGCTTAAACCGTTTAAATGTTAGTATACATATTATATAATTTAAGAACTATTTCAAATCTTTATAAGGCTATTATAATTAAATTTATAGATATTTAATTTTCTGTTTATCCTTAGAATATAATAGTTATTTATGATACTAGTGCGGTAAGTTGGTTTTTACAAACGAGTAGACGAATGTAAGCCCGAGACGTAGTCGAGGGCTTACCATAGTCACGAGTTTGTAAATACCAATCCGCACGTGTGTCATACAACGTTTTTCAACACATTTGCGAGAAAACAGTACCTACTAGGCAATGAGACAAACTTTTGTTTATGATGTGAATCATCTATTGGCACGGCTTGGCAGTAAAACCGACTCGAATGTCGTGACGAAAAACGGCATGACACCGTCGTGCCACGATGCCCCCACTACGCCACCGCTCTCGACCCCTTTCTCCCTAGAAACATCTATGCGAAAAAATGAACACAATAACAACCAACAACAACAACAAACACAACAACCAACAACAACAACAAACACAACAACCAAGAACAACAACAAACAACAACCAGCAACAACAACCAACAACAATACAACCAACAACAATACAACCAATAACAACAAATACCAACAACAAACATCAACAACAACCAGCAACAACAAACTACAACCAGCAACAACTACCAACAACAACACTACCAATGTCAACAACAAGCAGTTACAACAACTACAACTAACAACAACAACAAACAACAACCAACAATACTACCAACAACAACCACAACCAATAACTACAACCACAACTAACAACAATAACTACCAACAACAACAACAACCACCACGACCAACAACAACAACCACTACTAACAACAACAACAACTACCACAACAACAACCAACAACTCTACCAACAACAACCACAACCAAAAACAACAACCACAACTAACAACAACAACAACAACACTAGCAGCAACAACATCCACCACAAATAACAACAACCAGCCACAAGCAAAAAAAAACAAACTACAACAACAACCAACACCACTACCAACAACAACCACAACCAACAACAACAACCACAACCAATAACAACAACAACAACAACCACAACTAACAACAACACTACCAACAACAACAACCACCACAACCATCAACAACACAAACAACAAACAACTACAACACAAAAAAACACAACACACGAAATAGATGTTTCACATCTGCTGGGCATCCCGTGACGGCCAATATTTTTTTCTCGTAATGCGAAACTCCTTGGTGGAATTCTTATATATTTTATAAGTAAATTAAAAAACAACCGTAAAGGATACGCACGCCGCTATACAACGGAGCGTGCGGTAAAATAGGTACTTAGATGAGAGTATCTATTTTACCGCACGTTCAATTGTATGGTGCGTAATTTTGAACTTTCGAACGATGTATACAGGCTTCGTAAGTGCATTTTTTGAGCAAATGTGTTGAAAAAAATATTTTTATAAAAACATTAATATTTTGAGGATGCATTATGCATTCACTATGTTTGTGCTACACTTCTCACTAAACGTAACATCAACCGAAAAACTTGCAAAGGTAAGAGTCTAATGTTATTGCGAAAAAATACATATTTATTATGATTTAACGCGCATAATTCTTCATTAGTAGCGTACCGGGAATGAGAAAGTTATGTATTTGGTTTTTATAACGACTTTATGTACATGTTTCGTAAAACCATTTTTGTGTAAGCATTACAATTTTCGTTTCGATTATGACTTTCATTTTAGTTGTTGTTTTCATAACACTTGACATTACGAGTATAATAATAAAACTTTTTTACAAAAAAATAGAACCGACTTCCAAAAAAAGTGCAAAATAACTTTAATTTCGGAAGTCGGTGTTCCTGTTTTGTGTCTTCGTTTTTTGACACCGACTTCCGAAATTAAAGTTATTTTGCACTTTTTTTGGAAGTCGGTTCTATTTTTTTGTAAAAAAGTTTTTTATTTTTCACTTTTTAGTTGTGGCTCCCCATTAAACTGTGTTAACAATTCATAGACATACGATAGCAGCAATTGCGGTTGATTTGCTGTCAATTTTTGAAGAGTTCCGTTGTCTGTCTCCGAAACCCATCATCAGATCTTTTTGAAATTTAAATGGGACCATTTCGGAATAAACCCCTTTCGAACAAAAAAATAATTTTGCAAATCCGTCAATATATGACAGAGTTATGCCCGAACATACATAAAAAAAAAAAAAAAAATACAAACATCCGAATTGATAACCTCCTCCTTTTTCGAAGTTGGTTAAAAATAAATCAATTATAGCAGAAAGTTTACATTTATAATGCTGAAACCAGCTCCCTTATAAACCTCTCTGAATGATCCTTGAGTCACAATTATCTATACCCACTAAAAGAGAAACAATATGTACTTCAATAATTTGTTGTTGTTGACAGCAAAATTATTTTAAAATTGTCATAAAAAAAAATACGCGATATCATGGTTATTATAGAGCACTATTATTATTATATAGCTTGGACTGTTATCAAAGTCTCATTTAACAAAAACTGTACGCTCTTTCCAAAACCACACATTAAAAATCCTTCCCAAGCCGGTCCCCATCGAACGTTACTTAGAATCAATAACCCAAGTTTAATGAGAGAACTTTCGTATCACAGTTTACGATTCGCCTTAGAGTCGGCTCACACCGAGACCCAACGCGATACTGTGCGCACTTTTGAAGATAGCGATAAAATTTAGCATTTTATTTACAACAAAAAAAGGTACACTTTTCAGTGAGAGTGTTTAAGGCCATCAAACACGGTGAAGATACCTTGACTACGTGTTATAATGTAAGATGACATATTTACCTATGCATTCGATAATATAATTAATATAAACCTTCATTTTCTCAACTCAAGGTTGAGTGAACATAAAATATATATCATCTTCGTCGTGTTTTGCTTCATTCAAATGTATGGCTGGCGATAAAGTAAAGTTTGTTAGATACTTTAAATATTATATTATGAGTACTTATCTTCATTGTGTGTGCTTCAAAAACAAAAGGAAACGATCCTCAAGATATATAAGAGAGAGCGCAAAGCAGGAATTAGAATGCCCCCCGCGGCATCGCGATGCTATTCGGGGTGCAAAACTACTGGCCTCGTCAAGCATTATCGTACGCATCGCGTCGCGTCTCTCTAGGAGCTGACCCTTAGCGACACGTGTCCGATATTCTGGTCGCCATCTGTCTGGTATTGAGGTTCGGTATTTACTGCGGTAATGTACTTGGTTATATGGGGTACTTGTTGTTATTGGGATTAGTATTTAGCAAATTACCAACGCTGATTGGCTTACTAATGTGACTGAAAATAATAGTAGGTACTCAACCGAATACCTCTTCTATCCATCCAAAGTTGGTGTGGTAGATATTGCTATCGATAAGACCGCCATTGTACCCATAGAATTAGCAACATTGTAAAGGAGTTGTCTCACAATTTCAGTGGACAATAAAGTATATTCTATCTTATACCATACACCCTGGTCGTAATATTAAAGTCTCTTAGATTTCAAATGGCCAATTTACTATCAAAATATAACTAAAATTACGCGGAGACCCGAGTCAAGCTTTAAACTTTCCTTATGGTAAACTGTCGTTCTAGGAAAAACAATGACGGCCTACACACCAATATACTCCTACTATTGTGTTTGTTCTAACCCTAAGTTGTAGTAGTTATTACGTACCAACAGACAGAATTAATGTCCATTAATGGGTGAGCATCCGTTACATACTGATACCTCTCCGTTCCTCAGACAGCACGTTAAGCTATTGGTTCCGATTGTCATTTGACAGTTGTTACGGGTAGAGTAGCAATGGGTGTCGTGTTACCAAGTTAAACTAAAGAAAGAAAGAAAAATATATTTTTTTAATTATTATTACTGATAGGCACGCGTTTGACCACCATCTCACCTGATGGTAAGCGATGATGTGGTCGAAGATGGAACACGCTTGCCTAGAAGTAACCTATTCACTCTTGACTTAAAGACTCCCAGGTTGTAGCTATCAGGAAACACAGACTCCAGTAGGGAATTCCACTCCCTAGCTGTACGCACAATGAATGTTTTCTCAAAACGCTTTGTTGATTTGGCTACATTACGTAAGGTTCACGCAAATAAACTTAAACTAAAAAAAAGACCCCATGCCACCATGAAGCCGACTTTGACATAAATAATAGGGAAGTTGACTAATTTATTTTTATTAACCGACTTCAAAAAGAAGGAGGTTATCAATTCGGAAGTTTGTATTTTTTTTTTCGGGTTCGGTGTATCTGGTCTTGTGTTTTCGTTCTATGACACCGAGTTCCGAAATTTAAGTTTTTTTGGAAGTCAGTTCTATTTTTTGTTAAATTTTTATTTTTCACCATTTAGTTGTGGTTTCCCATTATATTGTGTTAACACTACTTAAACATACAATCGCAGCAATCGCAGTTGATTTGCTGTCATTTTTTGAAGAGTTCCGTTGTCTGTCTCCGAAACTAATCATCAGATCTATATGAAATTTAAATGGGACCATTTAGGAATAAAGTCCTTTCGAACAAAAAAATAATTTCGCAAATTCGTTTATATATGACGGAGTTATGCCCGGCGAAAAAGCAACTTTATCCAAAATTTAATCAAAAGTAGCACTTTTTCGAGTCCGTTGAAAATTAAGTAAGTTAGAAACTTTTCAAATCTGGTAGAAGGGGAAACTGTCAAGTAACCGAAAAGGATGCATACACTGACGTGTGACGTCACTGCCATTGTATTACTTGAGTAAATAGAGATAGCGAGATGTACCCGCCACGCCCCCACTCTTCCTTCACTCTTCTCTTCTCTTCTTTTCTTCTCTTCTTTTTCTTCTTCTTTTTTTTTTCCTTTTTTGCTTCTTTTATGCTGCTTCATTTACTAACTAATTTTGATTCTGTTTTCAGAAAAATATTATAAATTTAATGTTATTTTTATTATACATTGTACAGAAATGAACACAAGAAAATACTCTATTGGGAATGATGATCCTAATGGGATGCATGGCTGCTGATGGTGATAAGCTAACCATATTCAGAACATACATACCTAAAAGTTAAATTTCGAATTTAAGTGTAACATTTTATTTTTATGCACAGTCAGTATTCGATTCTTGTTACAAAACAGTTTATATACTAACTGTGATGCAGTGGCTCAGTCCTCAGCTCTTTTACAAGACCTAAGCAGTTTCCGGCGAGTCTTGTGAATTGCTTTGTTTGCGAATGTCCCCGTTCTTTGTAGCTACGAGACTTGTTGTGTCTTTTAGAATTCCGATTGTCTAGAGGAAATTGGAAAATGCTTCGCCTATGCTTCTTGCTTTTCTTTTGATTGAGCTGTTTAAAGATTCATTGGCTTACTTTTGTAGTTGTTTTTTTCTTTATTGACATTAGGTTGTCTGAAGAGCTTAATAAGGCAAGCATTGTTTTCTTAGTTTTGTTTAATTTTAACTTTTTCCTGTACCTTTTGATGCTTGCTATATGACATTAGAAGTAAGAATAACTGCACGAGGTTTGGAAGATAATATGACGAGATGACGTCTTGTAGATAGGTATGGATAAGGAAGAAATGCTGCGCTGAACCCAAATAAAATGGGTTAAGGGGTAAAATATTGAATTCGACATATTTTTTCAAAACTTTCAATGGCTTTTATACTTGGTTTTTATGTGTATGTACAACCCGTTGTTTTTGGGTCAAAATCCATCACCATAATATCAGCCTCTACCTTCTTTTTATTTTTAGTTCTTTGAAGTTGTCTGGTAGGCGTCGCTATCAGTGATAAGACCGCCATTGTATCCATAGAATCAAAGTTGGATAATAAAAGGTGTGTATTTTTTTGTACTTACAATAATGTTTATTCTGTTCGGTTTATCTATGATAACAATTTTCATTCCTAAGGTAAAATCTTGCGTAGACTTAGAACAATGTCTGTAAGAAAAACACGTCGTACAATAGAAATTTTCCCAGGTCGTCGTTCGTCGGTATTCTTGAACGTGGCTTTGTTAGACATTTCCTGTGGCGTAATGCTGGCCATACAGGCTACGGTTTACCGGAGAGGTTTGCCTGTGCAGGTGTAGGTACCTACCCACGTAGTTAGACCGCAGCGTGTATTGTATGTGTAGGTTAAAAAAACTGCACAGGTTTGTCCCAATACACGCTCCGGTCTAAGTGCGCAGGTACACCTGCACAGACAGACCTCTTCGGTAAGCCGTACCGTGTATGGCCTGCATAATTCCTTCTATGTATGTATCGAATTTATCTGCTAATATCTAATAGTTTAGCAATAAGAAGTATTATATCAAAAAGTATTATTAATAAAAAAAATGTTTAAAGTTTACTAATCAACTCTATCAGTATCTCCTGCATTGGATATCCTAAATGAAAAACAAAACTGTTTGGGGACCGCTTAGTAATTAACATTATATCACTGCCCGGGGGTTGGGGATAAATTCGAAAGAGTTACCTCGCCCCTGGGCATTCAGGACAGGGAGGAACAGGGGTGGGTTTTAGTCAGTAAGAGTCTGACACGCCCTTCCGCTCCACCCTAGAGTGGGAAATGTCATCGGATGATTTCTCACCCCACAAAAAAAAGAAAAAAAAAAGGTCAAAATCTTCATAAACGGTTTTACAAAAATAAGGTATGCCTATAGTACTTCGAATGGTTAACCTATGCCCGAGCTTTACGTGGAGCTACGCCTGAAAGCGTTTTCAGTACAATAGAACTCCTCAAGTCACGCGCCTTTCCAGTAATCTTGAATTACGTCTACACCCAGACCTGGTGTGTTATGACATAGTCGTGAAAGGTTTAAAAGGAGATTAACATTATGTGCAAATGCACAGAAGTGCACGGGAGTGTCTATATCGAGTACTTTTAATCCTATTCTGCTTCATACAAATATTTTGAAAGTGAGTTAATTACGCCCCAATGCTGCACGGATTTTGATGCTTGGAACCCAAGTAGACCATGGCCTGGATTTTCAGTAGTGCATTTTCGTGGGATATTTTCCACATTGGAAGCCGCTGTCGAAACCTAGTCATTTGGTCATTGATACGTATATTTATCAATCTGCCTAGCCTTTTCCCAACTATTTTGGGGTCAGCTTCCAGTCTAACCGGATGCATCTGAATACTAGTATTTTACATGGAGCAACTGCCTACCTGACCTTCACAACCCAGTTACTGGGTAATATGATACCCTTGGTGAGACTGGTTGTCAGACTTTCGGGCTTCTGACGACCCGTAACGACTGTCAAAGATCCACGATTGACAACCGGGACCAACGGCTTAAAGTGCTTTCCGAGGCACGAAGGAGTCTCGGTATGTAAAAATGGTCACCCATCCTTAGACCAACCCCGGCAAGCGTAGCTCAACCTGAAGGATCGACCCGTGTGGCTGTTAATACTTTAGCCACGAGCTCCTCCATTGATACGTATATTTATATAGATTGTAATTATTTAGTGGTATTTGATTTTTATTTACCTAAAAGTTACAATAATTAGAACCGGTATCTAGAGATAACGATTCTCATTATCACCACCCCTCAACAGCTGTCGCCTACGCAACCCTTTGACAAAACTTTACTAAACCGATCCAAAGGGCCGAAGTTTCTCGAAGGACAAAAACTATCGAGAAAAACTCACATTGATCAACAAGTTACGTAATCTATCTATTTCTGTACCAGTATTAGAATAGAATGATCGGTGGTCAGGACTCCCACAGATGGGGAACCAAATACGATCGCACGTAGGCTAACATTGCAAATACGCCACGAGTATATAGGTAAAATGTCAACGTTACCTTTGGGTACCTAGTGTTGAGCGAATACCAAATAAGTTACATCGATAGTTTTTTGCGAGTATCGACTTCACAGTATTAACATAAAATTACATAACGTGACATATTCAGCCTTATAATGTTAACACTACTGGGACTCAGGCTTCCTCTCACATATCTTCGTTTTTTTTGTTCTTGGACATGCTGGTTTCCTTACGATGTTCTCCTTCGCCGTTTTGATAGGAGTGGTGTTGAAATAAATAACACTAAGTAAAGCAGAAGACATGTGACATCCACCAACCCGCATTGGGCCCGCGTGGTGGATTACGGTCCACACCCTCTCAGCAGAGGGGACATCAAAAAGACTGATGATGAAGTAAGGCATCTACCTGAGTTTGAACTCACGACTCGTTAGTTGGGGCCGTTACCACTGGGCCACTGCTCACAATATTAAGCGAAAATTAAATCTGTTTTCATCATCCCAAAGACAGTGAGTGTGGAAATGTGTAACATGCGTCTGGTCTTCTGCTGGCCTTGTGTTAAAACCATTGCAGTTTCAGAACAAAACAATATTACGATTTCAGTGTAGGTATCACGATGATGTTTGGCAGTTATAGAGCAATATTCTGGATGCAGACTAAGGGCTGATTTCACCAACGCTTAAAATGCGTTTAAGCGAGCTTGAACGCGTTCAGCCGCTGTCATAAAGCGAGAAGAGTTTTTGGTTGAACGCGCTAATCTCAGGAACAACTGGATCGAATTAAAAAAATATTTTTGTGTTGAATAGTCCATTTATCAAGGAAGGTTATGGGCTATGTAACATCACGCTGCAACCAACAGGAGCGAAGCATCGATGGAAAATGTGGAAAAAACGGGGAAAAAATACTTTTGAGAGCTTCAGTTGCGTGCGCTGCGTAAACGGTTAAAGTTACGCAAACATTGTGTATGACGGAATTGTTTTCCTTGTAAAGTTCTTAAAAAAAGTCCGCGATAGCATATTATCTATCTTTTAAGGTTAACTCACTATAATCTTTTTTGTGGTTTTTATTTTTGACACTAAGCTTAGTTCAGTAAAACTTAGTTTATAGAGCGAATGGTGAAATCGGCTCTAATTCGTTCACAAAGGAGTTTTTAAACCATATATAGTTTCAATACACACCATCGGTTTATACCAAATAAATGGTTTGTCTTATTCGATCTACAAACAGTAAATACAGTATTCCAACAATGATCCTAATACACACAGACCACACCACTGACAACCGCCAATTTTTTTTTTCTATTATATTGTTACGTCGACCGTATTACACTGGAACGTTCGAGAATGTGGTCGAAGTTTCCAGAAGTTTCCACTAGGTTCGAGAACATTCCATTGTGATGTAGAAGTTCATAGATGTTTCTAGAATATTCCACTATAAGATAGTTCGACAAAGTTCTGGAAACTTCCATGACCGTATAAATAGGCCGGACGGCGGGCGAGTGAGTCAGTCTGATTTCGACTACGGATGGACTACCTGATGCGAATACAAGCGATTACGAAGAGAATAGTGATTATTGGTGAATTAGTGTTTGTGTAAATAAGTTGTTGAGTTAATAAAGAATATTTGGTTAATTAATTGGTGTAAAATAATTTATCCCATACCCAGCTCGTAACAAATTGGTGTCAGAAGTGAGGGATAAATTATGCCAATTTTACCAAAGGACGACACGGAGGGTATTCGTACAAGGAGTCAACGGCAGCATGACATGGATCAGAGGCGGTTTGGAGATTCCCCGATACAGACGCCGGGTGGTGCTCAGCCTGCGACAGAGTCAGTCGCTGGCCCATGTGGAGTTTCTTTAGTACCAGCGGTGCCAGACTTGTCTGCGCTAATGGTGTTGTTGCAGGAACAGGCTCGTCGTCAAGAGGAGCAGGCCCGTCGGTTGGAAGAGAAGCTTCAACACGATAAAAAGGAGCAGGCCCGCCGCCAAGAAGAGCAGGCCCGCCGCCAAGAAGAACAGGCCCGTCGGATGGAAGAGAAGCTTCAACAAGATAAAGAGGAGCAGGCTCGCCGCCAAGAAGAGCAGATGCTCCTCATAAAAGACCTTCATTCAACACTTGGCAAGGAGCTCCAGGTGATGAAGGAGCAGGTTCACCAGCATGAGAATCGTATCTCAGAAGCTGAAGTTCAGATTGCTGGGGTGAAGAAGGCTTTAGGTGAACTTAGGACTGGAGACGGGGTTGTGCCTTCAGTGGTTGCTGCACCTTCGGCACGTGGATTTAAGGTGCCGCCATTCGACGGAACATCTTCATGGTCGGCCTACAAAATTCAATTTGAAGCCGTTATGAAGGCGAATGGGTGGACCAAAGAGCAAGCTATGACCGCGCTCACCTTAGGACTCCGAGACCAGGCCCTAACCATACTTGAGGCTCTTGGCAAGGATGTGACCTACGAACAACTGCTGGAAGCGTTAGAGTCCAGATACGGCGACGCTCACTTGGAGCACGTATTTCGCGCTAACTTAAGGGATCGCGTTCAACGTAGTGCCGAGAACCTACAGCAGTGGGCCTTGGAAGTTGAAAAGTTGGTTCGGAAAGCATACCAGTCCGCCCCTGCACTCATCAATGGCAATCTGGTACAAGCGTTCATCGACGGAATACGTGACTTGGAAGTTAGAGCCGCTGTAAGACTTGGGCATCATGAGACACTGAAGAACGCCTTGGCCCATGCCTTGGAAGTAGAGGCAGTGAGGCAAGATCATCGAACACACCGTATCAGGGAGGTTGTGGCATCACCTGTACGCGATCGTCCCCAAGGATATAGCCCTAGATGTTACACTTGTGGAGAAAGGGGTCAACTTCGGTCAAGATGTCCAAAGCGCAGATCACTGAGAGAAGATCAATCCCAGCAAGAACTGATACGACTGCCCAGCAACAGCAGGCAAACGACTAAACGCCAGGACTGGGGGGCAGGTGCTGGCTGGTATTGAAAGAGCCCCGAGGATCTCGATCTCACAGGCCCATGACGGAAACAGCCTGATCATCAATGGCGAAGTCAACGGAAAACCATGCAAACTGACGTTGGATACTGGAGCTTCTCACACGGTTGTCAATTCTCACCTAGCAAGTCGGTTCCTTGGGGACTTCTTCAATAACCACGACCGTATACAATTACTGA
Source organism: Polia nebulosa (assembly GCA_951329385.1). NCBI lineage: Eukaryota > Metazoa > Arthropoda > Insecta > Lepidoptera > Noctuidae > Polia > Polia nebulosa. Next base: position 8,895,626 of record OX589604.1, read on the forward strand.
CAGCTACTGGTCAGCACATAATCGTCCGAGGCAGGAGGGAGGTGGAGTTAAAATTAGGTAACAAAATCTATCGGCATAATGTCATCGTGGCCGACATAGTGGACGATTGTATCCTGGGATTAGACTTCATGCAGAAACATCGTTGTGAGATCAACGTTGATCAAGGAGTATTGAAGTGTGGTACAGAGGAAATCTTCATGGAAGGTGTACCATCAGGAAAAGTGTTCCGCTTGACATTTGACGTGTCAACACTTTTGGAAAACTGCGATTTAACGGAAGTAGAAATGGATAAGGCTAAGAAGATGTTACTTCAGTACGCCGACTCTTTCTCTACAAATGATGCTGACATAGGAAGAACAGGACTGGTTCAGCACAAAATTAATACTGGCATCGAGTTACCAATCCGTCAACGACCGAGAAGATTGTCGGTTGCACGTGAAAAAGAAAGTGGAAATGATGATTGAGGGTATGGTGAAGGATGGTGTTATAGAGCCTTCATCGAGTCCATGGTGTTCTCCTGTGGTCCTGGTGAAGAAAAAGGACGGCAACACACGCTTTTGTGTGGACTATCGACGATTGAACGACGTCACGAAAAAGGACAGTTACCCACTGCCTAGGATCGACGACACATTAGATACACTGACTGGAATGAGGTGGTTTACCACGCTAGACCTGAAAAGTGACTACTGGCAAGTGGAAATAGACCCTAAGGATAAGGAGAAAGCTGCATTTTCAACAGGAAAGGGGCTATGGCAGTTTAAAGTTATGCCATTCGGATTGTGCAATGCTCCTGCGACATTTGAAAGGCTAATGGAGCAAGTACTTGCTGGATTGATCGGAGACGCATGTCTTATCTATTTAGACGACATCATTATTGTGGGCCGTACATTTGAAGATCATCTTCAAAACCTCAATCGAGTGTTGTCAATAATCCGGACGGCAAATCTTAAGTTAAGTCCGAAAAACACATAGTTTCGGAGGAGGGTGTTCAGACAGATCCGGAGAAAATCGTCGCCGTCAAGGATTGGCCAGTTCCGAAAGACAAGACGCAGGTCAGAGCATTTCTGGGTTTGTGCTCCTACTATAGACGGTTTGTCAAAAATTTTGCCGACATTGCAAAACCTCTACACAAACTCACTGAGGAGAAGCAGCAATTCTGTTGGGACGAGAACTGTAACATCGCATTTCCGGAATTAAAGAAACGTCTGTGCAATACACCTATTCTAGGATATCCTGACACTGAAAATGACTTCATAGTTGACACAGACCCAAGTAATACTGGAATTGGAGGCGTGTTGTCTCAACGGAAAGGAAACCAAGAAGTTGTTATAGCTTACTACAGCAAATCCTTATCCAAACAGGAAAGAAATTACTGCGTCACGAGACGGGAGCTACTCGCAGTAGTAAGGACATTGCAACACTTCAGTAAATATTTGCTGGGACAGAAATTCCAATTGCGAACTGACCACGCTGCATTAAAGTGGCTATTGCAGTTCAAGAATCCAGAGGGACAAGTGGTAAGATGGATCGAACTACTACAAGAGTTTGATTTCGTAACGGAACATCGTAGTGGGAGAACTCACGGTTACGCAGATGCACTGTCTAGAAGACCCTGAAGACTGTAAGCACTGTAACAAGCAAGAGACTAAGGAAGTAGTTCCCGTGAGCATGCTAAGAATGGATCTCAGCAATGAATGGAAGGAAACCCTACAGCTTGCTCAGCAAAATGACACGGACCTCAAACCGATCTTTGAGTGGATTAAAGCTGGTGCTCCGAAGCCCAAGTGGAGTGATGTTGCGGCGTTAAGTTCCATCACAAAGAGCTATTGGGCACAATGGAACAGCTTGGTTATCCAGGATGAAGTCTTGTGCCGTAAATGGGAAAACGCTCAAAGAGACAACTGTCATCTACAAATTGTTGTCCCCAAAGCCAAAGTACCTGATGTTTTACGGCTCTACCATGATGGATGTTCAGGAGGACATATGGGGGTAAAAAGAACTCTATTGAAGATACGAGAGCGGTTTTACTGGATTCACTGTCGAGAGGATGTTGAGGACTGGTGCCGCAAATGTACCAGTTGTGCGGCTGTGAAAGGACCCCAGACACGCAGCAGAGGTGCTTTACAATTACCCACCCACCCACCACCACATATCACTCATACCGGTTATTTCTATTCTATTCTACAACGTGGGAGCCCCCTGGGAACGTATAGCACTAGACGTTGCAGGACCATTTCCGGAAAGTGGAAACGGAAACAAGTACTTCATGGTTGTCATGGATTACTTCACAAAGTGGCCAGAAGTCTTCGCCATTCCCAACCAAGAAGCAACAACAGTCGCAGATAAATTGGTTCAGGAAGTCTTCTGTCGTTTCGGAGTACCCTTGGAAATTCACAGCGACCAAGGGAGGAATTTTGAATCACAAGTTTTCCAGGAGACTTGTCGACTGATGGGTACTCACAAGACCAGAACCACTTCTTACCATCCGCAATCTGATGGAATGGTAGAACGTTTCAACCAAACGTTGGAGAGATATCTGGCAAAAGTTGTGGAAAGCAGGCAAAGGGATTGGGACAAGCACATACAGACATTTCTTCTGTCCTACCGTAGTGCAGTTCACGAAAGTACGACTGTGACACCAGCCTTCGCGAACTTTGGAAAGGAATTACGGTTGCCTGCAGATTTAATCACCGGAACCCCCCGTGATGCCCCACGCAGTGTAACCGATTATGGGAATGACTTGCGTAACAAGTTGAATGATGTATATGAGCATATCAGACAATCCGGCCAACAAATGTCTGATAAGATGAAGATCCGATACGACCGGAAGGCAAACCATAGAGGTTTTGACGAGGGTTTACTGGTGTGGTTGCATAACCCAGTGCGCAGCAAAGGGAAGTCTCCCAAATTGCAAGCAAAATGGGATGGACCATACCGAATCGTGACCAGGATCAACGATGTTACCTACCGAATACAGAAATCCACGAGGTGCGCCTGAGATAGTCCATGTAGACCGATTGGCGCGATACTACGGGACTAATGATGCTCGGGACGAGCATGTCTAAGGACCCCGGGCAGTGTTACGTCGACCGTATTACACTGGAACGTTCGAGAATGTGGTCGAAGTTTCCAGAAGTTTCCACTAGGTTCGAGAACATTCCATTGTGGTACTGTGTAGAAGTTCATAGATGTTTCTAGAATATTCCACTATAAGATAGTTCGACAAAGTTCTGGAAACTTCCATGACCGTATAAATAGGCCGGACGGCGGGCGAGTGAGTCAGTCTGATTTCGACTACGGATGCGAATACAAGCGATTACGAAGAGAATAGTGAATATTGGTGAATTAGTGTTTGTGTAAATAAGTTGCTGAGTTAATAAAGAATATTTGGTTAATTAATTGGTGTAAAATAATTTATCCCATACCCAGCTCGTAACAATATCTTTATTTTCAGTCCATTAAAAGGTTGTCTGGTAGATAGATAACGCTGCCAGCGATAAGAGTGTTATTGTAGTTACCCATAGATTTAAGTTCGTGTACAAAGTTGTGTAACTCTTTTGGTGTACAATAAAGTTTATTCCAGTATATTCTAATTTCATAAACCTCCCACATGAAACACACCCATCACCTGTATTCATGCTCACATGCACATCTACTCTCTTCAAAACGCTAGTTTGTTACACAGCTGGTAATTTCATTCGGTGGATGGCCGCTAACTGGATGCATTGCCGGTTCGATACCAGTCAACCTGTTGGTGATTTTTGTAGCTAAAACATTCATGAGCGGAAATTCGCTAAGAATTAAATGGGTGTACTGTTTGAACGCTGCAAATTAAAAGTGGTTTATCTAGTTTAATTGTATTCGAATTGCAGTAATTTGGCAGAAGAAGAATTTCTTTTTTTTGTGTGCCGGCTAGGAAAACAGTGAGGACTATTTTTAAACGACTTCCGAAAAGAGGAGGTTCTCAATTCGTCTGTATGTTTTTTTTTTGTATGTATGTTACCCGATTTCTCCGTCAGTTGAGAACCAATTTTCAAAATTCTTTTTTCATCTGAAAGAATATACTCCCAAGGTGGTCCCATATAAATTTTATCTAAATTGCTTCAGCGCTTTTTGAGAAACTGAACAAAAACGGAAAATACGTGTACCTCGATGACGTTTTGGTGTTCTCCAAATGTTTAAATTGCACGTTCCATTATATTGGGGTTTTTATTTCTGGGGTATAACAACTAAAAAGTGAAAAATAAAAAACTTTTTTACAAAAAAAACAACCGACTTCCAAAAAAAAATACACTAAAAATCTATAAATAACTTTAATTTCGGAAGTCGGTGTTAAATAACGAAGAAGTAAAAATACAAACGCCGACTTCCGAAATTAAAGTTATTTTCAACACATTTGCTCAAAAAATGCACTTACGAAGCCTGTATACATCGTTCGAAAGTTCAAAATTACGCACCATACAATTGAACGTGCGGTAAAATAGATACTCTCACCTAAGTACCTATTTTACCGCACGCTCCGTTGTATAGCGGCGTGCGTATCCTTTACGGTTTTTTTTTTATTTACTTATAAAATATATAAGAATTCCACCAAGGAGTTTCGCATTACGAGAAAAAAATATTGGCCGTCACGGGATGCCCGGCAGATGTGAAACGTCTATTTCGTGTGTTGTGTTTTTTTGTGTTGTAGTTGTTTGTGTTGTTGATGGTTGTGGTGGTTGTTGTTGTTGGTAGTGTTGTTGTTGTTAGTTGTGGTTGTTGTTGTTGTTGGTTGTTGTGTTTGTTGTTGTTGTTGGTTTTTGTTGTTGGTTGTTATTGTGTTCATTTTTTTCGCATAGATGTTTCTAGGGAGAAGGGGGTCGAGAGCGGTGGCGTAGTGGGGGCATCGTGGCACGACGGTGTCATGCCGTTTTTCGTCACGACATTCGAGTCGGTTTTACTGCCAAGCCGTGCCAATAGATGATTCACATCAAAAACAAAAGTTTGTCTCATTGCCTAGTAGGTACTGTTTTCTCGCAAATGTGTTGAAAAACGTTGTATGACACACGTGCGGATTGGTATTTACAAACTCGTGACTATGGTAAGCCCTCGACTACGTCTCGGGCTTACATTCGTCTACTCGTTTGTAAAAACCAACTTACCGCACTAGTATCATAAATAACTATTATAGATTTTTAGTGTATTTTTTTTTGGAAGTCGGTTGTTTTTTTTTTTATTAACCAACTAGTTTAAGATGCCAATTGTGTTCACAACTAGATTATTTATTCAACTACTTTCGTATTGCCTTTTAGCACAGTAGCCTTTGTATGAGAAGAAGACCAGGAGAAAAAAAGTTCCAAGTAGCCTTAAAATAAATATTTTTAGTGCACGTCAGCCCTTTAATAATCACACAAGCTTAGGTTTTCTTAAGAAATTTTCTTCTATTGGAAGTCACCAAACGACTTAAATATCATGGAAGGTTATCATTTCACACTATATAAATTGCATTTATAAAGTGACATTAGGTCTATAATAAGTCTGCTTATTATGCAGGATGCGAATCATGGGCAGTCTCCAAACACCACAGAAATATGCTAGAGCGTTGTCAGAGGGCTATGGAAAGGAGCATGCTTGGAATAAGGAAACTAGACACAGTAAGGATTACGTCTTTATGAGTTAGGACAGGAGTGACAGACATCCTCTCTAAGGTAGACCAAATGAAGTGGAAATGGGTGGATCACATGTTACGGAGTCTTCATGATAAATGGAGCAAAATCCTTACCAAAAGGTACCCTAAAAATGGCAAAAGAAACAGAGGTGGACAGCGCAAAAGATGGGAGGATGAACTTAAACTCACAGCAGGTCCAAACTGGAGTTGCAAAAGATACGAGACAGTGGAAAACGTTGGAGGAGGCCTTTGAACTACTAGATATACTATAGATATGTTATTAATAACACTCATTTAACAGTCACAAAAGTAGTCTCAAGATAGAAAGGCTACTGAAATTGAAATTGAAGCAGACTTTTGGCTAAAACCGATCTGTGATCACCGAAAAATACACGAAATAAAGAAGTAATTATTACTCAATATTCCCTCCTGTGAAAGTAATAAGTGTACTATGACGTGAAAGTAATAAGTGTAGTAGTAGTAAGTGTACTATGACCTCATTAAACAGACCCGTATCAGAGATATAAAATTGTATCAATAAGGACTCTTTGGTCCGTTCACGTGAAGCAAAACTTTGTGAAGGTCGCATTATTGGTCTAACCTTACAATTATATAAAAAATTTGAAATGTGGCTCTGCAAGCCAACAATTTGGTGCTGAAAACATTTTAAATTGTTTCATGTTATTGCTTGGTACTCGGCAACGTCACTGAATACATATGTTAAATAAATAATGTCACGTATTGCGGTAAGTTCATAATAATTGTGTATTTTATTGGGAGTTAAGTGATAATTTATCAGTAGCAGTCAATCTGTAGTCAGTAGAAGAGCAGTAGTGGTCCAGTGGTAACGGCCGCGACCTACTAGTTGTAGGTCGTGAGTTCAAACCCAGGCAAGCACTTTACTTTGTGTAAATTATTTCACTGCTCTCAAAACGGTGAAGGAAAACATCGTGCGGAAACCGGCATGTCCTAGAACCAAAAATTCGAAGACATGTGACATCCACCAACCGGCATTGGGCCCGCGTGGTGGATTACGGCTCTCGCCCTCTCACAGAGAGGAGGCCTGTGGCCCAGCAGTGGGGACATTAAAGGCTGATGTTGACTCAGTCTGGATTGTGTCCGATTGATAGCAATATGCTCGTCCCATATTAGAATAAACCTGAGCAGTGGCGGCCCAATGGTAATAGTCGCGACTAACGAATGCAGCCTGCAGTCTCGACATTGAAAGCGAAACTTAAGTTAGCTACCGATCGCTAAATTACTAGCTGTTATAAAACTCCCTCATTGTGAGGTAAAATTTAAGATCATAACCTAAAAAAAATAATTGATTTTCTTGAAATATGTACAGAGATGGCGTAACTTGCAACCACTGTTTTTCATGAAAATTTATAATTTATTTAAATTTTAATGTATAATTTTACCGCTTGTAACAATTAAATTTAATTTGTCAAAATATTAAAGGACTTAAAAGTTTGCCTCCCTGCAACATTAATTTCTTAGCGAACGAATTCGGTCGTTACGCGATCGTTAACTATGTCGAGACTGCAGACCCAGGTCGTGGATTCGGACCTAGCCAGGCGATTTACTTTGTGTCAATTTCATCATCATTGCTCTCAAAACTCAATCGTGAGGAAACCGGCATGTTGTAGAATCAAAATTTCGAAGATATATGTTACATCTACCCCCTTCCTTCCTTTTTACGCCACTTTGGCCTTTATGGTGGATTAGAGCCGACTCCCTCTCGCAGAGAGGAGGCCTGTGTCCCAGCACTGGGAACGTTGAAAAGCCTGAATTAGGTAGGATATGAAACTTAATCATAACTAGCAAAGTGTGGGTTAACCTAAGGGTAAATCTCTGGTTAATCTTTCGAGGAAAACCGGTGTAATATTACGTGTGTATTTTTTCTCTTCATCCACGGTCGTCCCATGAAGATTTATCCCGCCAAGAAGTTCTTTGTTCCCACCATATTAAAATCTAATTAAATACTGTTAGATAGCCAAATTCTGAATACACGTAGACTTTAGTGTGAAGTTCTTGTTGATACTATTTTTGTATTAGTGCTTGAGACGGTATAATGTTTATAGAGGACATTACTACATTACATTACTTCAGGATTTTTTTGCGACCTTTAAAATGTTTAGCTACACTAGGACTGAGAAGAAAAGTGTTTTGTAATGCTATTTTAGCTTACTTTGATAAAGAATGTCTATGTAAGTTTGATGTGAAATGAAAAAAAAAGACATGTGGCACTCGGAGACTGCCGCGGTAAAGCTATTGCATAGCATTTTTTATCAACTTATGCAATTATAATTATTTATTTATTTTATTTATGCAGTATTTTTTTCCTTTGTTTTTTTTTCTTTGATATTAATTCAAGTTACACTTTTTACACGCACGTAAGAAGTTACACTTCTTTGGCGTAACAAGATAAATATCATCATCATCATCATCGTCATCGTCATCGTCATCGTCATCGTCATCGTCATCGTCATCGTCATCGTCATCGTCGTCATCGTCATCGTCATCGTTATCGTCATCGTCATCGTCATCGTCATCGTCATCGTCATCGTCATCGTCATCGTCATCGTCATCGTCATCGTCATCGTCATCGTCATCGTCATCGTCATCGTCATCGTCATCGTCATCGTCATCGTCATCGTCATCGTCATCGTCATCGTCATCGTCATCGTCATCGTCATCGTCATCGTCATCGTCATCGTCATCGTCATCGTCATCGTCATCGTCATCGTCATCGTCATCGTCATCGTCATCGTCATCGTCATCGTCATCGTCATCGTCATCGTCATCGTCATCGTCATCGTCATCGTCATCGTCATCGTCATCGTCATCGTCATCGTCGTCGTCATCACTATTCATCAATAGATGGCAAAACTAAAAAGTATCATCGCTGTGCCGGTCGGAGTGGGGGGGTGTTAGGTTATTTTCGTTACGGAATTTCTGGATTCGGTCTCCACGCTCAAGGCATTACGACTGCGATCGTGTTTGGAGACGGACGCGTTACCGCTCTGTGCCAAAAATGTGAAAAGTGAAAAAGTGAAAAGTGAAAAAGTGAAGTGAAAAAGTGAAAAGTGAAGTGAAAAGTGAAAAGGTGAAGTGAAAAGTGAAAAAGTGAAAAAGTGAAAGTGAAAAGTGAAGTGAAAAGTGAAAAAATGAAAATGTGAAGTGAAAAGTGAAATCAAGTGAAAAGTGAAAAAGTGAAAAGTGAAATGTGAAAAGTGAAAAAGTGAAAAAGTGAATTTGACAAGTGAAGTGAAAAGTGAAAAAGTGTAAAGTGAAAAAGTAAAAAGTAAAAAAGGGAAAACTGAAGTGAAAACTGAAATGTTAAAAAGTGAAAAGTGAAGTGAAAAGTAAAAAAGTGAAAAGTGAAAAAGTGAAAAGTGAAAAGTGAAAAGTGAAAGTGAAAAGTGAAAAGTGAAAAAGTGAAAAGTGAAAAAGTGAAAAGTGAAAAAGTAAAAAGTAAAAAGTAAAAAGTGAAAAGTGAAAAGTGAAAAGTGAAAAAGTGAAAAGTGAAAAGTGAAAAAGTGAAGTGAAAAGTGAAAAGTGAAAAAGTAAAAAAGTGAAAAAGTGAAAAGTGAAAAATGAAAAGTGAAAAATAAAAAAGTGAAGTGAAAAGCGAAAAGTGAAAAAGTGAAAAAGTGAAAAGTAAAAAGTGAAAAGTGTGTCAGTGTTTAATATATTAAAGCCTACACAGGCAAGACCGGTTGAGCAGACGACAGCCTCAAAGGCTGACCTGCGAGAAGTCCCACCAAAAAAAAAAAACGCTCAAGGCCCGCGATAGAACGCGTGATATCATGGGAATACATACAAAATAACTAATCTGCCATCTTTGGGATTCCGCCATATTGAATTTAGAATGACGTCACTTAGCAAACCACACATTGACATTCAAACACGTACGCTAAATTTCAACCGGGAATTGGGTCAAAAACTTCTAAAATTGAGTTACAGTTACAAGTGCAGCTTATGTTAAAAAGAACAAAAATATATGATTGATAAAAACATGTTTTAAAATAAGCTTTTATCAGGGACAATGAACTAAAAAGTTGGAAATAAATTCTAGTAAGTATTTGGCGTGTAGGTACTTACCTATATTCTTAAAAGCTTGAGGCACTAACCGTTACAGGTTAGATACTTACTATACTTCTTACTATAATACATACATTGCAACTTACTTATAAGCTTGTAAAAATGTATATAAAACCAGCCGACTTCCAAAACAAAACACTGCACACCACAACACACCACAGTGTTTTGTTTTTTATGTCGGTTGTTT